>CM060708.1:303527320-305927320 GCA_030686995.1 Artemisia argyi
CTTTAATTTACTAATGTATAATTAATGTTTTGAATGGAACCTAGTTTGATCTTTTTGTGAAACCAATATATGCACAACACACAATAATAATAATGTACGAGAAGGCAAGTAAGTAAACGAGTAAAGAATGAGGGATGGAAAGATCAAACCGAGAGACAAAGAATTTATAGTGGTTCGGCTACAAGGACACCTTCCTTGCCCTACTCCACTCCCCGAGCACCGAACTCGAGAGTTTTCTTCACTAAGTCAATAACATCCCTTATGGCGGAGAAAACCGTACACACCAAATGCTTACACCAATTAACGACACAAAGCAAGATGCCGAGTTCTAATCGTGGCTAGAACCAATCTCACACCAAGTAACACACCACGATTTCTTCACGCCTTTGACTTCTTCAATAAGTCTTCACACCACTAGTATCTTCACGCCTTTACAAAATTCTTCACAACTTCAATGTCTTGCAACTTCACAACTTCAAAGCACCAATGTCTTCACAACTTCAATCAACTAATGTCTTCAAGTCTTCACCACTTGAAAGCTTCACTTTCTTCACTACTAGTCACTATTGCCACTTTCTCCTATCTTCACTATTATCCAACACTACTTCTTCACTTCAACTTCCACTACACACTTACAATAATTCTAGATTCTACAACTAAATCTAGCAAACTAATACATACACCTTATTCACCAAAGTATGAAAGATCAACAAGATGAAACAACCAAACAACTTAGATAGCAAGATGATACTAAGTTGTAATACTTCTAGTAGAAGTATTCTTCTCTTTGCACTTGAGTGTTGAGGCTTGAATCACTTTGAAACAAAGATCAAAGTATATAAGATCAAAGAATTTTTAGAAGATGGAGAGGGATGTTTAGATCAGAAAGTTTTTAGTGCAAAAAGGCGAGGAAAAAATCCAGGTTTAAGGTGGTATTTATAGGCAATAGATTCTGACAGAGGAGCGTGACCGGTCCCCTTAAATCATGGTCGGCCCCCTTAAAATTAAGGGGACCCCCTTTATAATTAAGGGGGCCGCCCAGCTGAAACGGCCAGATTCTTTGTCTTTTAGTGGGGAAAGTTTATTTGGTGAAAAACTAACTGATTTTGGTTAAAAATTTGAATTCATATATTTAGTATGAATAAAACATTTTTCTTTATTACCAAAAGTGTTTTTCAAAAATATATAATATGTTTATATAATTAAATAAACTTTGTAATACTTAATTAAACTTTCCTTTGATCTTATAATGCTTTAAACACTATGTTTATTCATACCTTAAGTGATTGGATGGTGAAAGTGATTATTAACTACTAAATACTCGTTTACGTCATTATCTTTAATTTAATGTGTTTTCGTTTTGTGATTATCAAAACATAGAGATATCGAAAGATATGAATAACATTTTTAGTCGTTTATTTATATCAACAATTAGTTGATCAACTACACCCTTCTAGGGTTCCTACGCAATCTTCTAAACATAGTGTTTGGTTTGTTTGTGAATTAAGAACCTAGCTTTTCTTATTGAAACGCTACTAATACATGTGTTCAAGAACGAAGTGTTGGCATACTTTTGCTAACGTGGTGATTGCCCTATTCGACTACACCATAGTCGATTCCCATTAAACCCTAATTAGGGTTTATAAGTTCTTGTTCAATTGATTTCTTGTTCTTGCTAGAAATCACAAAGGTACACATTCATTTATATTCGGTTAATTTAATTACATGTATTTGATCCTATTCCGCTGCGTGCTTGATGTGTTTTATGTTTATATACTTTGTTATGATTTACATATTCCAACAGTGGTATCAGAGCCAGGTTAATACATTGTAATTAATTACCGAAACACATAAAATTGAATCGTTATGATTATTACATGCTTGGTGTTCTTATGTTTTTTAAATTTTTCATAAACCCTACAATGTAATTAATTACCGAAATACATAAAATTGAATCGTTATGATTATTACATGCTTGGTGTTCTTATGTATTTTAAATTTTTCATAAACCCTAGAATTTTATATTTTTTAATGTCGACTTTTATTTATATATGTCGAATTTTTTTTGAAAAGAAAATTAGGGTTTTTGAACTTTGATATAAAACTTGTAGAAACCCTAGGTTGCATGTAATATTTATGTGTATATAAATGGGTATTTATGATATGTCGTTTTGGTTGCGTTCCTTAAATTGACATGATTATATGTTATAATATGTGCAATGTGGGCATCCATGACAAACCATGCATGTGTCGTCTTGGATTATGGTGATTTGGTTTTATAGATTTCATGCTTAGTTATGCGATTTAATTATAATTGATATGTTTTTTAGTAAATATTATGACCATAAAGATTACTAAATTTAATTAATTATAAAATTAGGGAAAAACCTATTAAAATCGTGTAAATCAATTGTGTAATTTGCATGTCCATTGTTGTTGTTGTTTGTTTATTGTTTTTAATTACTTTTGTTTTATATGTTATGTGACATGATAGTAACAAAAGGGTAATTTCAAAATAAAATATTAAACGGACTTAATAATGGTGAAATCTAGTTTTGAGCTTACATATAAATCTTGAACTTTTGATTGATTGATCGCGACTGTATTAAGTGGTTGAAAGGTGAAACTAATTTTGACAAACTGTTAAAGTGGGTATAAGGTTGGCTACGCATTAAATTGCAGCCTTAGATAGCCTCCATTCTGGCTTAACGCTCGCCTGTGAGTCAAATTTTAGTTTTACCTAACATCCATGATAACTACGAAGCACTTAAGGCAAAGTTGTAAGTTTCTCAATGCCTCAATCAAAACTTTGGAGATTAAGCTCGTAAAGAAACTAATGAGTAAAAAGGTTTTTTACATGAAACATATGCTACAAGATGAATGCATGACATCTTTGTACATATATTTTGATTACACACATCAAATTTACTACCCTTAAATTTAAGTTATATGGCAATCAATGAAACGAAAACACCTAAAATTGGGTCTACGTCAGGGCGTAACCTGGCTAGATTGCAATGGAAGGGCAAATTACATGATTTCATCACTAGCAGATCAACTGGTGTGGTGGAATTATGTAAGTTTGCTGTTTCTTAAATTGGTTTACTTAATTGAGTTGATAGTGGGACTGATCACTCAAGGCATAAGAAGATGGGGATAAAACATGCTTACATTGCAACTGCGGTTGACAAATATGTAAATCCCATCGATTCTAGGAATTGCAATTGAATATTGGCAATTGAGGCTCGACTCGTACCTTATTGAATACCGTCATCACTAGCAGATCAACTGATGTGATGAACCTATGTCAATTTGGATCCTAGTTTTTCAGTGAAAATTAAATGGTTATATGATTATGAACCATGGGTATTTAATTTTCTTGAAAATTTAATTATCGAAAATACTAAAATTAAATTTTGTAATTCTTTTAGAGTATTAATGCAACATTAAAGCCGTAAATGTGGTTTGGTCTTAAATTGGTAAATTGATCTAATTCTGCATTCAAACATAATGTTTGATTGAGGAAATTTACTGAAAAGACACAAAGTCTATTTTCCATGAGAGAAGAATGAGACTTAATCCTATTCCTTTTCACGATTGAGAAAGGTATGACAGGAACATTAGAATTGTCTACATTCTAATATATAACTCATAGCAATCTTTAATACTTAAGGATATAGCACATCTTATTTTCCATAGAAATTTCATTACCCTAATTTGGTGAATGAATTCTTCTATAACAAACAAGGCATTTGGTTAAATGGAAAATATGCGTTATTAGAAGCTGGACAGATTACCGCAAAATTGGTAAAAGGAAATGCTAGTATTTTATGTAGTTGTTGTGCTTTAAAGGTACTACATACCATTATGGGGATGATAGGCCTATTAAAGAAGAAGCTGCATGCCCAAATTCTTCAAGTTAATATCATTGATGGATAATCCATCATAAACATAGTAGAATACACATTTGATATGTGTAGGAAAGTAAAAACAAGCAAATTATTTTTACTGGTTATGAAACACGTACAATGTTGTCAAATCCAGTGGGAGCATTGTGTTGTGTTACTGAATATGGAGTTATTGTTATGTTCTCTAATTCAGTGGGAGCTACAAGATTTAATTTCTGTGTAGTAGCCCAGATTATCTTCAAGATTATTACTTTCAAATTGTAGATACTCATGTTCTTAGGATAGCCATATGCGTTTCCTGATAAGACAAAGTAGTCCTACATCTACTTGTTCATTTATGACACAAATTATATTGAATCACATAAACAAACGTATGTTGTGTTGTTTATAAACTACATGATATTGTTCAATGCACAAGTGGGAGAATTTTTTATTGTGTGCAAAGGAACAATACATAGAAATATGATTATAGGATTCTCTTAATTACAAGGTAAGAGATAGGACTTATACATTTAATGTAAGAGTATCTTATGTAGAACATGTGTCAAGATTATAATAAAGACTACTATTATGTCTTATGATATTCAAATTACAAGAAACACTTGAAATTACAATTTACGTCGGGGTGTAACCTGACTAGATTGCAATAAAAAAGTAGACTACATGATTTCATTACTAGTAGATCAACTGATGTGATGAAATTATGTGAGTTTGTAGTTTCTTAAGTTGGACAAATTCATAAAATAACATAAACAAATGGAGTAGTAAATTAACTTGAAATTATTGTTGAAACCAAATGGTGGTGTTAACAAATACTTTAGTTATATATATTTATATCTTCTTATAAACATGAAGTTTTTTTAACTATTACAAGACTTATAAAGTAAGACGTTAACTTGTTATGTTTTAAACAAGAAATCATTGAGTTGATCAATGATTTATAACGTAAAGTGGGAATATAACAGTTTATGTCTTCTTAATACATGAACATAAAGTGACTTGTTCAAAAGGTACTTATGTTATATAGCATGCAATTGGCTTAGAAATTCTATTATTGATGAGGCGAAAAATGAACCACTTTTAGGGGGTCATTTAAGCCCGGAATTGAATTTATTTGATCAAATATTGCCCTAAATCGTTCCTTTTGTGATTTTAGGTACTTTGGGAGTGAAATCTGGAAAAGGAAGCAATTTGGACGTTTTTGGAGCATAAAAGTGAAGAAAACACCAAAGACTTAATTTTCCATGCTGGAAACAGTGTGTGACGGCGTCAAGAAGACTTAGATCATGACGACCCAGTACAGAAATGAAGGCGTAACAAAGTAGAGCGTCAAGAGTTAAATGTGTGACGGCCTGCAAAAGTGGACTACATGACGGCATCAAATGTTGATCAAGGCAGTCCGAGGATTATTTTGGCGGCGAGATGACGGCGTCACCCATTTGTTATTGACGCCGTCAGCCTCTAATATCTCTATATAGTTTTCTAATTTTCATTTATTTGGGAGAAAGAAGTTTGGAGAAACCCTAAGGCCGAACCTTGTACGAATTTTACAGTTTTTCAAGGGTTTTCAACCCTTGAATCCTTACATGTGTTATTGAGATAAGTCTTCCTTAAATTCAATCAATATGTCTATGTGTTGGTTGTCTATATCTTGTGCTTGTCTTGATTCCACCATGCTAGGCTGGATTTATCTTGTGTTTGCTTAGATCTAATGAAAGATGTTGATTATGTGTTGATTACTTGTTTATGGTTGTATTGGATGAATGATTTCAATGTTAGGCTTAAGAAAACTGGCAGATCTCCAAATGGTAACATGCTTGAACGTCTTAGGAAACATGAACCGATGTGTACTAGGTTTATTGGTTGTATTTAATGCATGAGTAAATTCTAATGATCCCATGTTAGGAGCTTCTTAGCCGGCTCGACATAGGAGTGAAGTAGGCACTCATAGGATTGGGGAGTTAAGTACGCCACCCCATGAATGATATTAAGGAATACAATCCGTCATCCACGCAACTATTACAAGTAATTAACGTGTAAAAGATATCTAGGGAGTAGTGAAATCTAAGTAAACACATTTCTCCACTTATTGCTCACAACCTTAGTTTAATATAGTTTTATTTTCATTTTAGTATTTTATTTTGTCATGTGTATGTGTCTAAGTTTTGAAATTTTGTCATGTGTATGATGCTTAAATTAATTATAAGTAGTCCTAATGTAAGTATGAAGGGGTTTTTGGCGATTAGCCATTTCTACCCATTTTGAATGATATGGGTCATGAATTCGTATAAACGCTTTCGAAATAGTTATATTATGATATGAAATGGTTTTTGTTATGTTTGTCAAGTGCATAATTGCGGAAAAATGGTTTTGGGTAGTAAAATATAAGTTGCAGAAAATCTGCAGGTAAAAGTGTATAGTTTAGACTGAAAAAGGGTGCATTTTATACTAAAACATGGGGTAATAGTATCTGTTTAAAGTTCAGGAAAAAATGTATATTTTAGACTGAAAAATGGTGTATTTTAGACTAAAACCTGGGGCAATAGTATGTGTTTAAAGTGCAGCAAAAAGTGTATATTTTAGACCGCAAAAAGGGTGCATTTTAGACTAATACTTGGGGTAATAGTGTCTGGGTAAAAAAAAAAAAAAAAATCATTTTTGGGACGTAACATAAAATCTTTCACTTATAATTTCTATCACATTTCATCACAAAGTCCTTACAAAGGGTGGTTATGGAAAGGCTATTACTATAGGAGCTGCTTTGATACTTCATAATGTTTGTATGCTTTCTCCTAAACAATCATCCCATAATTTTAAAATTACAATGAGAAATTTGGTTACGGTTTTTCACAAAGATACAATTCTTGGAAATGGAAGTGGTGTAGGTGGTAGTGGAACTGTTGGTGGTACAACTGATTTGCCTACAAATGATGGACTTCTTACTAAAGAACAAGAAGCATTAACACAACCATTAGAAGATGGACTTATTGAAGAACAATTATGTAAATTAATAACTTAATAAGTTAACTTATAATTTGTTGCATGTATATGTCATCTTTTTATAACATTATGTACTTGTCTAACATTATACGAAGGAACATCAACTGAGATTAGACCACGAAGCATTAACACAAACATTAGAAGAAGAAGCAAGGATTAAACAAGACTAGATGGACAGATTAAGGCAAGAATGAGAGTGGGAGGAGGAGATAGGTTGGCTCAACCAAAAATTTTATCTAGATGATGTGTAGCTTAACTCTTAGGATTATATTAGGATTCTAATCTGGTTATATCAATTGTGTTGTTGTATTTAGTTGTGCATTTGGTTCTAAACTAATTATATTAGGAAACTGTATTTGGTTATTATAATCAAGGTATATCGTATTGCGTTTAAGCTGTGTTTGGAATTAGAAAAAAGTTGCTTGTGTAGACTGTGTTTGGGCAGTTAGATAGTGTTTAGGCATTTTGTTAGTTTGGTTAGGACATGTAGTCATAAAACCACCTATACTGAAAATGCAAATACTGTGAACTGCAAATGCAAATGCCTCAAACTGCAAATGGCAAAAAGGGAGTGTTTGGGCAATTTAGACTGTGAATAGGCTAAGTATATATTTTATATTTATTATATATATTTATATAATAATAATTATACTAATTAAATAACCAACATGACTTTTTGAATATGTAGTTTTTTTCCTCTCTATATAAGTAGTCTTTTACTTGTATCATCCTTCTATGTGGGATAAATATAACTATAATGTAAGTGATTTTTAAAATTTTCTATGGTGTTATTATTTAATAATAACTTGTGACTAAAGGTTATTGTCAACTAATTTAACCTTATACCGTTACAATGTAACAGCTACCGACTCAGTATTGTCACAATATCACGTGGATAATCTACAGTTTTTATATGAAAAATTTTGTTAATATATAAAATGATTCAAAACGAAAGTTGTTGTCATCTGTATATCTATGTATCCTAAAATATAGAATTAAAAGAAATTTTCGCTAAATTTTACAATTGCGCGCGGGTACCCTGCTAGTATAATTAAAAGCATACTTGATTTAAATTTTGCAACATTTTTATAAAAATATATAATCAAAAATATTAAATATAAAAATAAAATTAATAAAACTTTATAAATATATATATAAAATATATAAATACCAATTAAAACCTATATATGTATAAGTACAATATGGTACATTGTACCAAATTGGGTACATCCTACCAAATTATATGGCACATCGAACCGGAGCGTATCGAAATGAGCCTACCCCCTTCGTACCAAATTTTAAGGACCTAGCGAACCGCGTTCCCGTTTCTCGATCCCGTACCAGAGCGTACCGTGTTCCATGTGACTGGTTATACATTGTTTTCCTATTCTTTTTATCCCAAAATTAAATGTTGGATCAAGTGGTTAATACCCTTTCCTCTGGAAATAGTGGTCAAGGGTTCGTTCCTCACCCTTTGCAAGGCCGGAGGTCCTTTTCTACTTTTGGTAGAACCGGAAGCAGCCTCTCTACCTTAGGTAAGGGTAAGGCTATCTACGTCTCAACCTCTCCCATACATCGTGGAAGACGGTATTGGGACTAATAACCCGTGAAAGACGGTATTGAGAGTTACTTTATTAAAAGTTAGTCAAAGTTAGACATGAGTAAAGAGAATTTTAGATATGAAGTATAGATATATTTTATATAAGGTTGGCAACGGTCGCCGCGTTGCTGGCGTGCCTGTTTTTCGGCCGAGGTTTTGAACGGCTCAAAACTAACGAAAATAAACCTGAATGGTTTCAAATGAGGTTCACATAGGAGTTTCCGATTTCGTACTATGACAATTTAGCTGTGTATTTCTTTTGATATAATATTCATAAATTTAAAGACACAATATAAGTGTGAAGTTTCAGTTTATTAACTTATCTAAGAACAAATAATTTTTTTTGACTATTTAGGCTTTTGTAGAAACTACCTTTGGCAAGATGAACAAAGTATTTATCTCTTATTATATAAAAGATGAGTAATACGTATATAGTAGCTTATATTAAGCCCAGTTTGGTGCGTACAAAAATTTTAGTGATTTATCGTAATTCATGTTACCACATGAAATGATTCATAGATTTACAGCAATTAACGTAGTATATGAAATCATACATAAAGTTTTACGTCTGTACCTCTTTGATAAGGATATTACAAACATTTCCATGCCGTCAGATAGGTTGATAATTATCGCATTCATAGTACTATCTCTGCCGTTAGTATCTCCCCTGCCTCTGGATTAATCAGTTTCTTTGGTGTATTCGCGCAAAACCTGTCCAGGAAACAAAATATGTTACTGTACCAAAAAAGGGTGAACGCGTTCTGGTGTATGTAGTTATGCATGTTCGTTACTTACTCCGTCAGTGGCCAACTCCCTGCGTGTTTTGGCCGGATGATTAAAATTGTTAGGCCGCTAAAGAAGCTGCAACATTCATTCATGTGGTTGTTCTTGTGTCACCTTTGATCCACAAATATGGACCTGCAGTAAGTCAAAGTCAATAACTTTTAGGATTCCAGTTTTGATTAAATGTTGAACTTTTTAACACCCTTTTGTTCCTTTAAAGTGTACTATATTTGATTATAAAGTTATAGCTAAAGATCAGTAGGTTTCACTAATAAAATCAAAGCCTACAATATCCGGAACAAAAACTACTATTAGTCTTTGAGTATTAACCCGACACTTCAAAAATTCTAATTTAGAGTGCTTCCGAATTTTGGAGAGTAAAATAAACTACAATTACTTTTACAATCCCTGTCTAATAACCCGTACGACCAATATTATTCTAGGTGTGTAAAATTAGATAGTTAGTTAAAAAAAACTTGGGACAAAACTAAATTTTAGAGCAGTAAAGCATTCATTCAATATTTTGCTTTCATAATCAAAGCATTGACTAACGATTGGTATTTATTATTGTTGTTGATGTAATACCTTTTGTATATTAGAAAGACAACCTACACACCTTCCGTCCCAGAAACCTTTCACTATAATAACTTGTTTGACCTATGTGGGTTTTCTGCCTTGGAAATGAGAAATAACTAATAGAATAAGACTGAAAATACGATGTTACCTGTTGTTGTAGTTCCAAAGTGTTCGTTGGCGTTAGTGCCTACGGTAATGGATACCCCTTTTCTCGAGCAGCAGGGTTCAGCTGAGTCTGTAGTAGACCAGAACTCACTTCCCCAACAACCTGCTTCTCTGCGTAGTTGTGTTCACCTCTATTAGCGTGCTAGCATAAGATGAGATGATAATCAAATGAAAAGTCACTCGGCCACGGATTTGGGTCACGGACATTGACATAAAGTTGTGACTCATGCTTTACGGATGAGTTTTTACTCAATTTTCATTATTAGTATACAAAGTTTTAAAAAGAGAAAAACGAACAACTGTAAGGAATGTATAAATATATTTAAATCCAAACAATGAAATAAATAGTCTACTTACGCGATTGTGTTTGCCTTATAAGCTTAAGAAGGTTTAGCAACAATGTTAGTTGACAAAACTTAACTTTCTAATCATTGCATCATCAACAGTGGTGGTAGCAGCAATGGCAAATCACATCAACAGCAAGAAACCGCATCAGCGGCAACAGCTAGACGCATGGGTGATGCAAACGCACATGACCTGTAGTGAGCAACAACAAAGACAACGCTACCTGAGTTGGGATGATCCACATATGAGACAATACAATCGAAGAAAGAGGGTGTGTCCACCATGGGTGCAACTGTAATGAGTTAGCTTGCCAATATGTGGACAATCTCAGTTTCATTGAAGGCGTTAGTACTCATGACATCCTGTCACAACTTAGGTCTTTTTTTTATAAGCTGAATTTTAGTTCATTTTTTTAAAAAAAATACTGTATATAACCTAACATTTAGCAAACGTGATAATGGAGTTTGTAGTTACTCATTTTTTTTTATAACCTTAAATATAGATTTGAAGCAATAACTGCAAATATAATTTATTGTTTATGAATAATTGTGTCGCCCAAATTAAAGGTTGATATTGCATACCTATAGTTTGGTGTTATTGTGGTACCAGGTTCTTGACAGTGCCAGTGACGTCGTCGGTGCTTGATTTTTCTGTTACAGCATTTGCAACGATTCATGTACCTTCTAATGTCTTGATCAATCTTGATTATCATGCCTTCAGTTGTAAATGTTTGGTATCGCTGTTTATGTGTGCAAGTTAGAAAACATAACATAAACTAGGACATGTTGGTTGTGCTTTCCTTTGTATGTTGTGATCACTGATAAGCTCATTTGAAGCCCTCTCCACATCTTTCATCACTATGCAACATGTACTTGTGCACTTGTAGTAACTCCTATTACAAAATAATTACGCTTAATTTCAGAACACTCAACCAAGATATAATAATCTCAACATGTAAATAAAAAAAGCAACGCTAAAGTAGTGATGGATTAACCCAATCTATATTGACACATTAACCAACCTGTCCAATTTGCTACACTTAAATTACTTTGATCTCTTTTTATCGAAAGTTATTTTACCCTGGCTGACCTTACCTAAAACAGATGCCCCTACAATCTCTCGCATCTTACATGTACTACTTTTCTTTCAAAACCCAAGTACCAAACACTGCAACAAATAAATTGCAATGACCATCATTTTTTTTTTACTTTTTTAAAAATATGTTACATTGAGATAAAGTTGTGACTCATTGTCACAACTCACCATTTCAGGTCATTTCCCGAACTTTGGAAAAACACTATTCATCAAAACACTATTCATCAGTTTACTATTCATCATTTTTTGTGTCAGTTTGACATTCTGAGAAGAATTCAGGAATTTTACTATTCACTAAACACTATTCATTGCGGGAAAAGATTTCATCATTCACATGCATTACACATTTCATCGTAAATTTAGTTTACGGGTATTCAAATTCGCGTAACCGGATTTGTTTAGGTGCGAATTCATTTCGTTAGTGTTAAGGACACTGCATACGGACTAGAGACAGTCTGCATATCATCAGTAGGTCATTTGCATGTTATACCACTCTTAGGATTTTCAAATTTATATATTTGATACATTTAACGTTTTTACGTATAAGTATTTATAGTAAACATTAACACCCGGTTTATACACGACGAATATATCTAAATATTCCCACAATGGTCCCGACATATTTTTTTATCCATTATATCATCATAAAAGTTATTACATTCATTTACCCAGTATTTTGGAATTTTACGTTTTCCAGTTCAGCGTTTTACACGAATTACGCGTTTTTAACCCGCGTTTCCAGTTTTAACAACGTTCAAGCAACCCGATGGAACTTACCATTCATTTTTATTTTATTATGGAGTATTTTGACAAGTTTAGTCATTCTTTCAAGTTTCATATTTTTACGATGCCCGAATTTACGTTTCGCGGTTTAAAACTTTACGTTTTGTAACTAACGAAACCAAAACCGACTCCGTGAACCAGATAACACCAAGCTTACTACATACTCATCTAATTTCTTTACATGTGCATGCAGCCCCCCTTGTCTTCCACTTGACTAAATATTTACCATAATGCCATTTCATTAGATATTTTATACTTAAACACCTTTAACACTTTTACATTCATTTTCAAGAATCAAAGTGAGATTTTTTCTTGTCTTCCTCCCTAGACCACGACCCAATTAAGATCCCCAACCAAAATCCATTAAGTTTCAAAGTACAAAGCATCAAAGTTGTTCATTTAATCATCCTAATCAAGAATCATAACACAAAAACACAAGTAATCCAAGGTTTCTCATCATCTCACCACCTATTATTTCAAAGTGAGTATTCAAATTTATTTTCATATTTTCATCTAATTAACATATGTATCTTATGGTATTCATGCTTAATTTCATGCACAAACTAGTTATACCACTTTATTTTTGTATACTTTTTGAACATACAAACCCTAGATTGTGATTTAGGTGTTCCCTTGTTAAATTAACTTAATTACTAGTTATTAGGAACCCATGGCACCCTAAGAAGGTGTATGGTAGGATTAGTATAGATTTGTGAAGTTTGCAAGAGTTTTGGTTGATGTAGAAACTAGTTTTGAACCTTGGAAATGGATTTCTAACAAGTAAATATACCTACTGTCCCATTTTGGTAAATTCTGGAAAATCAGTAAATACAAAGTAAACTTTGGCAAAATTTTTTGAAAATACTTTCAAAAACGAATCCGTAGGCGAAAGAACGGATTAAAAAGAGTTTATAACGAAGAAGTTATGATTTTTGCAAGTTTATTGACGAAAACTATTTTCCGGAAAAATACATGTTGTTGGACATTTTTCGTCGGACAAAAAGAGGCTTTAGACGTAACCCGGAGGAGCCAAGCTTTCCAAAATATATTACTACATACTAAGACGTAACCGTGGATATAAAGAACAAGTAAAACGGACCTATAACGACAAATATATTCACGTTTCAATATCAGCAAAAATCCTCTATAATTGGCAGCTTTTAGAAATAATAATAACACTACGTACTAAATTCTAGATTTTCTAGAAATATTAACCAAGTACCCAATTTTATAACTAATGAAGTATTAGTTATTACAAGTATATTTTATCACTACGAGGCGTTATTTCAAGGATTTCAACACGAACATTGATACATACGATATATATATATATAAGTATATATATTGTAACTAGTTTTATTTTTCTAATAGCCATATTTTCCTAAGTTTTGGAAAATGTATATTTTTGATAACAAGTATTTTTCAAAGAGTAGAGTGGTATAGGAAACATGTGCATGGACATTTCCAACATCATTTCATGATCTAAATTAGATCGTTCATATCATTCATATTAGGTTGCGGCAGCTTACCGTTCATTGTTGTTCATTTCACTTCATCACAGTAACATCAGCTTCAGGTGAGTCATAGCCCCTACTCTTTTAAATTGTTTTGTAAACTCTTTGGGGGAGAATAAATGCTCGTTTTAGTTAAACGCATTACTTGCTTTACATGGTTGATTACTCAAACATTTTCAGCTTTACCTATACATATGTTTGATTACCTGCATTTTATTGGTATGTTGATTACTGCATTTCATGGGATTTGTCATCCGTGTTTACATGACTTCATGGTCACAAATTTTTCCCATATGTTCATTGTAATATTGTGGTATTCCCCACTTGGCTGTGATGTCAAACGTAATATTGTGGTATTCCCCACTTGGCTGTGATGTCAAACGTAATATTGTGGTATTCCCCACTTGGCTGTGATGTCAAACGTATTGTGGTAATCCCCACTTGGCTGTGATGTCAAACGTAATATTGTGGTACTCCCCACTTGGCTGTGATGTCAAACGTAATATTGCTGTTTCCCTACTTGACTGAATTATGATGCCTTTGCATCAACCTTATTACAGATTTTCCCACTTGGCTGATTTATCATATGGCCTCATGGACTGAATTATTTATATAGCCGTTTGCTATATTTATCATGGAATTTGGATACAAGTATTACATTTGTTCACGTATACATATTACATTTGGCAGTGGGTCGTAAACACACAGGTTACAAGTCTCTTATGGCGGGACTTGTAACTGAGTGGATTTACGATGCCTTTGCTGGGATACCTTCATACATATGCATTACATTCTTTTTCACAAGACTCTATGAACTCACCAACCATTGTGTTGACACTTTAGCATGTATTTTCAGGTTTTAAGCTATGGCACGCTACAGGGTGTTTTGGCAGGGCATGGCATGGTCATAGAAGACTCTGATTATTCATTTGGGGACCGTTTTAAACTATGTTAAGGGCCTATTTCCGCACTACTTTTAACAATGTAAATTCAACATTTTTGGTTAAAAGATTTTATTCTAAACGATTGAAATGAATACCATTTTACACTTGTTTTGTAATACCAATTGAGTTACACCCCAGCTACATGTATGCTTCCGCTGGACCCGATTTTGGGGGTGTGACAGATTGGCATCAGAGCTTTGGCTATAGCGAACTAAGTGTTTTTAAAACCTAGACTATAGCTACTTTCAAGAAAACTTAACCCTATGACCGTCACGTGCCTGCCTGCCAAGCTGAAGCCTCATTTGTGGTTAGTTGCTGACATAGGTGATGAGATTTGTATCTCATTATCTGATATATTATATTCATTTATTATAGTTGATTACTATAATTGTCTTTCATATAAGCATGCTCATGTATCATATATGTCACCGCATTATGTTTTTCCTTGCATAGTTTCATCATTTGACCTCGAGTTTGGTCACCTGCCTTAGTATTTCAGAACGTCTTGGTATTTGTGAAGGACATAGTCTTAGTATGACTGAGCTGAGTATTTCAAAATTCATGGAACCTCGGTAGAATATAGACTGGTCATTTATATTCGACCCGGGATAGTAGGACATAGGCTGACCACCTATATCCGACTCAGAAATGAATTTTGCAACACTGAGAATAGTTATAATAAAATTTTGTCTGGATTGAATCCTTTACTCGATTTCCAAATGTTTCATGCATGTGTGTATACTCTCGTTGTCAGAACATTCATACTTTTCATCACCTCGTGAACCACCGCTTGGAAGCACGTCAATTGATTATTTCATCTCATGAACATTCACGTCTATGCATTATACACTTATATCACGGTATTTTCTTTTATCACAATCTCATTTTTGTCGCAATTGTCACAGTCTCTTCCCTTCTCACCATCACTATCATTTCCTTTCCCCATCCCCATATATATAAGGAATTAGCTGACACTTTATGGATTCCTATGCCACTTATCGCTCACTACTCCCTATATTGATAAGTGGATATTATCAATGACCTCCCTAGGAAAGACTTTCCATACCATCTATAAGGAGAATCTCTCGGTACATTAAGACCGTTCAAAACTCAACATAAATCTCTGGATATCACAAAACAATTCGAACCCCTATCACTGGCCTGATCGCCAAAATTCCACCATCTAGAAAGTATTGGCTTGACTGAATTACAGGATTATTTTCGATACGAGTGCTCACTAAGAAACACCATAGAGATAAATCCAACCTCTTAACCGAGACTATAGATTGAACATGTCCTCACTAATAGACTTTGTCCAAACATGTTAGACACCTATGCCTTTGTGCAGACATACATACCTGACTATTTTATCCTCTTAATACTTTCACTTTTAAATGGATTTTTCTCCAAACTACAGTTATACAAAACATATATCTTGTAAGAAATACTTTTCGGAGGCACTTATTTTGATAAGCAAATTCCTTTTGGTTAATCATTTACAAAACTATTGAATTGTTAGGAAATCTTAAACATCGATCTTTGGTAAACCATATTATGCACCTTATATTGAAAACTGTCCTACCTTGCATAACTATTAAATTTTGAAACATCAAGAAAAATGTTACTTGGAAAGCCGTTTGCTTAAACTTGTTGATTTATTTATTCGGGGAAGGTTTATGAACAAAACACAATCTCAAAACAAACCTTGAAAAATCAATCACTATATTACATCACTTATACATTTTAGGATTTTGTGAATTGACTACATAGAGCTTGGGGAAAATCTTAGTAATGGAGACCAAGCATCGTAGGTGGAGAAAGACTCGATTCATGACATCCTGCGGAGGATCACCACTTTATCCTAATCTACTATTTTCAACAACACCCCTTTGACGGACTTAATCTTGTAAGTTTTCTACAAGATTCATGATATCCATTTCAATTATTTCTAATAGAGGAATTTAATTCACCTCAAACACCTAGCGATTACATTAAGATTCCTTTGGAACTACACCACCTATCATCTGCAGGCCAATGGTAAGGATTAGAGAACAATTCAAACATAGGGAGATATGCTCAGAGTATGAGTGATTAACACTAGAAATGGTTGGATTAGCCATTTGCCATCAATCAGATTCTTTTACAACCATGGTTATCGCGCGAGCGTAGAGACTACACTATATGAGGCACTCTATGGTCGAAGTGCCAACATTCATTGACGGATCGAAATTTGGAAAAGCCCAACTCACTAGTCCAGTAAGTATTCATGAAATAACCAGAAATTTCCTACAAGTCAAGAATCAGTTACAAGTTCGATAAAGTTGTAAACCATTAAAACTTCAAGTTGGTAAGCAGAGTTATACAGAAAGTTCTGCCTAGGAAAGGCATGACACCATTCAGAAAACTTGGAAAGTTAAACCCAATATACACTGGACCATGTAATATTTCAAACAGAGTAGGCCTAGTGGTCGTCAGACTTGAGCCTTGTTAGAGAACAACAGGACTACACAACCATGTATTGTCATTTTTTTTCTTTCAGATTAGTCACTCATAATCCCATTTGGAAAGGAATCCAACCCAAAGTCGAACATAAACCTTGCAGGAGAACAAGTAGAAATCATGGACAGTTAGGTCGAACAGTTGAAGCAGAGTCGAATTCTTATCGTGAGAGTCCGCTGGAATTCTCAAATATCATCACTTTTCACCAATACGTTTTCAGAGACCAACATAAACTGAACTTCGGGACGAAGTTCCTTTTAGAGGGGAAGACTGTCACAACTCACCATTTCGGGTCATTTCAGGTCATTTCCCGAACTTTGGAAAAACACTATTCATCAAACACTCTTCATCAGTTTACTATTCATCATTTTTTGTGTCAGTTTGACATTCCGAGAAGCATTCAGGAATTTTACTATTCACTAAACACTATTCATTGCGGGAAAAGATTTCATCATTCACATGCATTACACATTTCATCGTAAATTTAGTTTACGGGTATTCAAATTCGCGTAACCGGATTTGTTTAGGTGCGAATTCATTTCGTTAGTGTTAAGGACACTGCATACGGACTAGAGACAGTCTGCATATCATCAGTAGGTCATTTACATGTTATACCACTCTTAGGATTTTTAAATTTATATATTTGATACATTTAACGTTTTTACGTATAAGTATTTATAGTAAACGTTAACACCCGGTTTATACACGACGGATATATCTAAATATTCCCACAATGGTCCCGACATATTTTTTATTCCATTATATCATCATAAAATTTATTACATTCATTTACCCAGTATTTTGGAATTTTACGTTTTCCAGTTCAGCGTTTTACACGAATTACACGTTTTTAACCCGCGTTTCCAGTTTTAACAACGTTCAAGCAACCCGATGGAACTTACCATTCATTTTTATTTTATTATGGAGTATTTTGACAAGTTTAGTCATTCTTTCAAGTTTCATATTTTTACGATGCCCGAATTTACGTTTCGCGGTTTAAAACTTTACGTTTTGCGAATAACGGAACCAAAACCGACTCCGTGAACCAGATAACACCAAGCTTACTACATACTCATCTAATTTCTTTACATGTGCAGCCCCCCCTTGTCTTCCACTTGACTAAATATTTACCATAATGCCATTTCATTAGATATTTTATACTTAAACACCTTTAACACTTTTACATTCATTTTCAAGAATCAAAGTGAGGTTTTCTCTTGTCTTCCTCCCTAGACCACGACCCAATTAATATCCCCAACCAAAATCCATTAATTTTCAAAGTACAAAGCATCAAAGTTGTTCATTTCATCATCCTAATCAAGAATCATAACACAAAAACACAAGTAATCCAAGGTTTCTCATCATCTCACCACCTATTATTTCAAAGTGAGTATTCAAATTTATTTTCATGTTTTCATCTAATTAACATATGTATCTTATGGTATTCATGCTTAATTTCATGCACAAACTAGTTATACCACTTTATTTTTGTATACTTTTTGAACATACAAACCCTAGATAGTGATTTAGGTGTTCCCTTGTTAAATTAACTTGATTACTAGTCATTAGGAACCCATGGCACCCTAAGAAGGTGTATGGTAGAATTAGTATAGATTTGTGGAGTTTGCAAGAGTTTTGGTTGATGTAGAAACTAGTTTTGAACCTTGGAAATGGATTTCTAACAAGTAAGTATACCTACTGTCCCATTTTGGTAAATTCTGGAAAATCAGTAAATACAAAGTAAACTTTGGCAAAAATTTTTGAAAATACTTTCAAAAACGAATCCGTAGGCGAAAGAACGGATTAAAAAGAGTTTATAACGAAGAAGTTATGATTTTTGCAAGTTTATTGACGAAAACTATTTTCCGAAAAAATACATGCTGTTGGACGTTTTTCGTCGGACAAAAAGAGGCTTTAGACGTAACCCGGAGGAGCCAAGCTTTCCAAAATATATTACTACATACTAAGACGTAACCGTGGATATAAAGAACAAGTAAAACGGACTTATAACGACAAAGATATTCACGTTTCAATATCGGCAAAAATCCTCTATAATTGGCAGCTTTTAGAAATAATAATAACACTACGTACTAAATTCTAGATTTTCTAGAAATATCAACCAAGTACCCAATTTTATAACTAATGAAGTATTATTTATTACTAGTATATTTTATCACTACGAGGCGTTATTTCAAGGATTTCAACACGAACATTGATACATACGATATATATATAAGTATATATATTGCAACTAGTTTTATTTTTCTAATAGCCATAAAATGTATATTTTTGATAACAACAAGTATTTTTCAAAGAGCAGAGTGGTATAGGAAACATGTGCATGGACATGTCCAACATCATTTCATGATCTAAATAAGATCATTCATATCATTCATATTAGGTTGCGGCAGCTTACCGTTCATTGTTGTTCATTTCACTTCATCACAGTAACATCAGCTTCAGGTGAGTCATAGCCTCTACTCTTTTAAATTGTTTTGTAAAATCTTTGGGGGAGAATACATGCTCGTTTTACTTAAACGCATTACTTGCTTTAAATGGTTGATTACTCAAACATTTTCAGCTTTACCTATACATATGTTTGATTACCTGCATTTTATTGGTATGTTGATTACTGCATTTCATGGGATTTGTCATCCTTATTTACATGACTTCATGGTCACAAATTGTTCCCATATGTTCATTGTAATATTGTGGTATTCCCCATTTGGCTGTGATGTCAAACGTAATATTGTGGTATTCCCCACTTGGCTGTGATGTCAAACGTATTGTGGTAATCCCCACTTGGCTGTGATGTCAAACGTAATATTGTGGTACTCCCCACTTGGCTGTGATGTCAAACGTAATATTTCTGTTTCCCTACTTGACTGAATTACGATGCCTTTGCATCAACCTTATTACAGATTTTCCCACTTGACTGATTTATCATATGGCCTCATGGACTGAATTATTTATATAGCCGTTTGCTATATTTATCATGGAATTTGGATACAAGTATTACATTTGTTCACGTATACATATTACATTTGGCAGTGGGTCGTAAACACACAGGTTACAAGTCTCTTATGGCGTGACTTGTAACTGAGTGGATTTACGATGCCTTTGCTGGGATACCTTCATACATATGCATTACATTCTTTTTCACAAGACTCTATGAACTCACCAACCATTGTGTTGACACTTTAGCATGTATTTTCAGGTTTTAAGCTATGGCACGCTACAGGAGGTTTTGGCAGGGCATGACATGGTCATAGAAGACTCTGATTATTCATTTGGGGACCGTTTTAAACTATGTTAAGGGCCTATTTCCGCACTACTTTTAACAATGTAAATTCAACATTTTTGGTTAAAAGATTTTATTCTAAACGATTGAAATGAATACCATTTTACACTTGTTTTGTAATACCAATTGAGTTACACCCCAGCTACATGTATGCTTTCGCTGGACCCGATTTTGGGGGTGTGACACTCATGCTTAAAAGAACCCGTTGTACCTGATCTGTAACATTAGTTTTTTTCTTTTTTTCCTGAAATGCTTCCTGGCCGGTTCCGAAAGGTGCACAACTGAAACTTGTTCATCTCTTATGATCAATTGGAGCGCCCCTTTTCAGGTCTTGCGTTAACACCCGTAACAACACCAAATAAGGAAGGATTTAAAATAATTTAAACCATCTGCCATATCCCGCATTCATCAGTCCAACAACGTAAAACCAAATGAGTCTGCTTACCTTGGGTGGCTGAGCGACTTCGTTTGTTATTGGCATGTGAGGAGACGAGATCCTTATCTTGCAAATAATTAATATATCTTACATGAATAAAACTTGAGCTAAGAGTTATAATTTGTTAGAGAACTATAATGAGGAAAACTCACCCGACGACCATTATACTCCTCAAGCACATGTCACAAACATCGTACATCTTCACTGACCTAAATAGAAAAACCCCAAAAGCATCACCAAACAATCGAAACACTACACAGACAATTAGATTAACAATATTAGCTATTTCAGACTTCGTATTTACCTCGCACACAATTAGATTAACAATATTAAACGCTCTGAATTTTACAAATTACAAATTACAACGTTACTAATTTAAAAAGGTTAAAAAAACATACCATTTCTGAACGGCATCAAACTTGAAGATGTTGAAAGTCTCCATATCTGCCCGTAGCATCTCGTGTAACTGGAACTGGAGCCGCTATCTTGTTGCTTTTCGTTAAAACCTGTTATAAAAACAGGTTTTTAGCCTATTTACGTGGCCTACAATAAACACATTAATTGAAAACTACACATCTATTTACCTCGGAAGTGAGGCATGATGGCTTAACAGTGGAGCAGTATTATTTACTCGGCTTTATGCGGTGGATCAGTGGTAGCCCAAAATCACCCGCAAATGTAAATTGTGACATCAGTGACAGTAGAAAATTGTTTCTTGTTGATCATTGAAACATAAACACTTAGGCTCAGTTTAGTAACAGCGGACCAGGTCATAGAAACTTCTGAATTTCACCATGGCTGCATACAAACTCGGTTGCATAGTAACCATTTATACCACGCTGTCCGGTCATTGCCTCGCCAGGTTACTTGCAAGTTTTCAAGGACCAATTTCATTTGAATCAGATTATAACAATCATCAAAGTCCGCTAACTATCATCATTGCCTACTTGTCATGGCTGCAACCACAACCAAGTTGTGACTGCCCTGCCAAGATATATTGTTACATGTACTAAATGACACGGTATTGTTCATGGGCATTCAATTAGCCCAGAAATGACAAATGAGCCTCAACCTTAGTTGTGGCCGCAAATATCATAGATATATATCAAAAAGCCATAAACTATTCTCTGGGCTGCTAAGGTATACCAAATACTTGTCATGGCTGCAACCACAACCAAGTTGTGACTGCCCCGACAAGATATATTGTTACATGTGCTAAACGACACGGTATTATTCATGGGCATTCAATTAGCCCAGAAAATGACAAATGAGCCTCAACCTTAATTGTGGCCGCAAATATCATAGATATATATCAAAAAGCCATAAACTATTTTCTAGGCTGCTAAGGCATACCAGATACTTGTCATGGCTGCAACCACAACCAAGTTGTGACTGCCCCGCCAAGATATATTGTTACATGTGCTAAACGACACGGTATTGTTCATGGGCATTCAATCAACCCAGAAATGATAAATGAGCCTCAACCTTAGCTGTAGCCGCAAATATCATTGATATATATAAAAAAGCCATAAACTATTTCATGGCCACATCAAAATGCCATAAACCACATATATTATTTGGAATGCCAAGTTCAGCCGTTAGGATCTAAGGCAATAACAACCTTAATTACATTTTTCAAAGCTAATAATTCATTACCTTTCAGCCAAACATTTGGCTTGCTTGTTTCTTGTTTTTTAGTCCTAAAACAGTTTGCCAAAAAAAACATTGTGAGCTTCATTCAACCGACCACCAAACAACCTAATTTTGCTAATACCTACATAATTATGAACATAACCAATCAACTTCAACATCGAAAAATTACAGTCACCGAAAATGGTCTAAAGAAAAAAAAACCACGATAAAAAACGTACCTTTAACTCCTAATCAGCCGCGTCCTTTCGTAAGACCCCACACCTTCCGTAAGACCTCACACCTTCCGTATATGACATCACATCACCACCACTGAGAATAAGATTTGTTAGAAGGAGAAGAGGTTGGTTATGGTACCATAAATCATATTCTTTGAGGAGTTTCATCAAACATGTGGTAGGCACCGACATTATTAACACATGAAAGGAAGCCGTAGGCATCAAACGACAGCAAATCCCCACCATGGCTGCTACCACAAACTCGTCATGGCTACCCCGCCAAGATACGGGGTTCGACCATCGTTAGGGTTTCATACAGTAGATCCAAGAAAGGAAAGAAACACCGTTTGTGAATGTTCTGGAACTGGAACGGGGCTATATGCCATAACTGGATCAGATCCGTCCAAAGTAGGCTGGAAAATCAGGCCAAAAATAGCCCAACGATTTTGGCGGGAAAAGCCCGGTGCAAAACGGCACCGTATGTATCCTGGTTTAATATATACTTTAATATATGAACTGTACGTATATGTCAATTATTTCTTTGACGTTTTCAAGAAGAGAATGTATTTCAACAGGTAGTTGGTGCAAGTCATTCATCTAGTGATTGTCGAATAGCCGAATGAGCTTGACACCTACTCGTGTCAAGATTTATAGACTACGCAGACGTACTCATACAATCATATCTTTGAGCCTATGAGTTTGTAAAAAAACAATTTTCGAAAGTGTAATTAAATCTTATTCTTGATTTCTTGTCCATCGATCGGCGTTGCTCATTTCAAACAAGAGTGAGGTCGGCAAAGACGGTACTACAATGGGGCAGTGTGGGCAATTGCCCCCACAAAGTTTTTAGTAGATGTTAAGACTTCTATCAATGTCAATTTTCTTCGGATGATCATGATGCGCAATTTTTATTCTGCCCCGTAAGAGAATAAATAGTATAATGAGTAAACATTAACCAATAACTACATCTTAGTCTAGTGATTAAGGACATTCTTTACTTTCGGTGAGATATAATGTTCGATTTTTGTACTACTCCAAATTTTTTGTTATCTAAGTTTATGTTTCGCTTTCTCTATTTGTGTTAATATCGATCACGAAAAGTAAGTATATCCTAAATATTTTCCATATAATTACAACTAGTTTAGGTTCTACCTAAACAAGATCACTTTCATTCCAAGTAAAATTGTTGTCATTACATCAACAAAGGCCGAGTTAGTGACATGACCTGACTTAGCATTTACTTTCAACTTTTACCCTCTCTTAAAAACTTTTCCGGTACCTCCCCTGGAGGTCGGCCAAAGGCGACATGCTGCGAATGCTTGTCCTAAACACTGTATTTGAGGGATAAGAAGTTTATTTTTAGAGTGGCGGGTGTAGTGCAACCCTATAACATGTTATAGAGTTGTCAACTCATCACACACCCTATAACACCACTATAAATAAAACACCACCCTTAGCTATAAATATTAAAGGCGCAAATGGGTCCTATAACACACCAATAAAAATACCTCATATACTAAAAAAAAAAAAAAAAAAAAAAAAAAAAAAGCGCTCGTCAACCCAAATCACGAATGTCCTTATAACATAGCTTTGGCATTTGGGCCGATGCACTATGGCTATGCCATATGACAAAAAATTGCCTATAACGGTGTCAAAACACACTGCACCGTTCGCTCTTAACCATTGGTTGGTTTAAGGACTTCCTCTAAGAAGTTCAATCGCTTTGCTACTACATAGTACTGTTTAAGTTCATTTTTGATTAATATATAGAGTAAATTGCAAGAATCGTCCGTGTGGTATGCCCAAATTGCAAATTTCGTCCCTGAATTTTTGAAAGTGCAGGCGGCCTCCCTGTGGGGAGTTTTTAGTTCCATTTTGGTCCTTGGCCAGGGACTAAACGTGCAATTTTGAGCAAACCACAAGGACCATTTCTGCAATGGCCAGGGACCAAAATGGAACTAAAAACTCTCCACAGGAAAGCCGCCTGCACTTTCAAAAACTCAAGGACGAAATCTGCAATTTGAGCAAACCACATGGACGATTCTTGCAATTTACTCTTAATATAAATATTTTGATGGTCTTTTACACCATATATGACATTTAAATTACACCAATTTGGACGTTGAATCATAATTTGTTTCATACTTAAGTGACATACTTCAAACTCTTTATAGACTTTCGTTACTTTGATTGTGGTATGTGGAATCAATTTTTAATGAAATATCATATGGTGTATATATAGTGTATTTATACCATAAACATGAGTAGAAATTATACCTAATTACTCCTTTCGTCTCAAATTTATTGTCAACTTTTGACTTTTTTACTCTTTTTTTTTTCAACTTTGACATTAAATATTTTTGTGTGTGTTATATAATATTTGATACAAAATATATAAATGGATTAGGTTTTAAGTGTACTTTTCAATGATATAATTTTTCATCAAGTATTATATAACAAAAAATATAATTTTTCATCAAGAGTAGTACCGGTTTGGGTGACCAACCGGGAAGTCCTCATTTGGGGACCACAAGCTCTAATGAGAGCATCTACAATGGCATCAAGTCTTAAAGACTTGATGCATTTAATGCATTTAATGCAAATATCATTTAATGCCCAAGACTTCTATGAAAGACTTGGTGTTTACCAAGCTTTTGCAAAAAGCTTTTCATAAAACAAGTCATGCAATGGAAAAAACTATGTTAAAAAGCTTTTTGTAATAGTAAAAAGTCTTTATATGGTTTTCCCATTGTAGATGTTCTGATACTAGGCAATGAAGAGGAGAGCCTGTGAACCATTAGTTGCGCAGGTTCGAATCCGAGCCGGCCCCGGTTTTCATCCGACCGTTACTCCAGCGAGTAATCTCGTGTGGAGGCGGTACGGTTTCCGGGCGGAAGCCGCTTAATCCGCACTGCGCCAGCGTGAGCCCGGTTCAGACAACATAGTTTGGGTATGTGGTGGATGAGGGTCTGCCATCTTGGCAGGTGCGACTCTAAATCAAAAAATGAAAGTCACATTTCAAAAAAAAAATATAACAAAAAATATATATTTGTGATCAAAATTGAACTAATTTGACCTTCAAAATTTAAATTGGACAATAAATTTAGGACGGAGGAATTACTAGATACAGAATAGCTACAACTAAATCTAGGAGATGTAGATTCCAAACCGAACTGAACCTAACATTAGTTTCTTATCTTGTCACATACGTTTATGTGGCCCAGGAATATGTCAAATATGAAGGTTTGTCATTTTTGAAGATTTCCGAGAAGATTCATGCATGGCTATATATATCCTTTTCACTATACGTTAAATGTTGGATATCGACTATCGATTAATAATATAACTGGCTTAATTAAGTTGCTTTTGTTTTCTTGCCTCTCATACTATTCAATGCTTACTTGGGTATTACTGCATTGTTTTCCTCTTCTTTATATCCCAAGATTAAGGGCCCGTTTGGTTTATAGATAAGTTTAGATTATGATTTTAATTTGAATGTAAAATTGTAGATTAGGATTTGAATTTAGATTTGATGTATAATAGAGAAAATAATGTTTAATAGTATTAATTATTTTATATAATATTTTTGTAATAAAAAATATTATTATTAAAAATAAATATAAAGATAAATGAGAGTAGAGTTGTAAGTGAGGCTCACAAATATCAAACCCCACCTCTCCATTACTTTTGAAAAATGTGAGACCATTGGGGTTGAGTCCTAATTTTAAACCCTATAATTAAATTCAACCAAAAATTTGATTTGCATTTATTAAATTCAAAACCCAAGCAAATTTCACGTACCTAACAGGCCCTTAAAAGTTAGTCAAAGTTAGACATGAGTAAAGAAAATGTTTGATATGAAAATAAGATATATGTGAATTGTCCGTATATGTCAATTATTTCTTTGACGTTTTCATAAAGAGAATGTATTTCGTCAAGTAGTTGGTGCAAGTCATTCATTTAGTGATTGTCGAATGGCTGAATGAGCTTGACACCTACTCGTGTCAAGATTTACTGATTACACATACGTATCATACAATCATACCTTATAGCCTATGAGTTTGTAAAAAAACAATTTTCGAAAGTGTAAATCTTATTTTTGATTTTTTGTCCATCAGCATTGCTCATCTAAACGCTGTATTTGAGGAATAAGAAGTTTATTTTTAGCCACATTGGGCGGTTTGCATGAAAACTCAGCCAGCTAAACTATATTTAATTAATTGGTCTATTCATAAGAATATTCCCGTCGACGTCATGAAATCTAGTATTTGATGATTTGGGTCATTTTCATAGCTTGAAAGTAGCTAGTTGCGTCATTAAACAAACAACTCAAAAGGGTTGACTTAATCAAACTTCGATAAATTGCTATCAAGTCCTTACGCTAGATCTTTGCTAGCCACAAAGGGGTCATCATATATGTAACATTTGTCTCAAAAGTCAAAAGTCAAGTTTTGTTCAAGTGAATGCTACCAATGCCTACACTCATTGGTGTCTTTATATTCTAATTCTCCAGTATAAGAAAATATCTAAACTTCTTTAGCAAATTACCAAACATTATGGAAAATTATATGCTAGTCTTTATTTCGGTTATGAGCTTGATATCGATAGCAAACGGCGAAACAAAGAAAGAAATCAAAGTAGGGGTTATTCTTGATACTGAAACATCTATTGGTAAAATGAGCAGAAGTTGCATTTCAATGGCATTACATGATTTCTATCATGAACATGACAGCTACACCACCAGAATTGTCCCTCACTTTCGCGACTCTAAGCAAGATAACGTTGAAGCGGCTTCTGCAGCAATAGATCTCTTGAAAAACGAACAAGTCATGGTAATACTAGGACCCATGACATCCTCACAAGCCGATTTCGTGATAGACATTGGTAACAAATCAAGTGTTCCTATAATCTCCCCTGCCACAAGCCCGTCTTTGTCACCAAACGATACCCCGTATTTCATACGTTCTTCACATGATTCTTCCTCACAACTTAAACCGATAGCAGAACTGATCAAACACTTTGGTTGGAGGGAAGTTGTGTTTATTTATGAAGATGGTGATTATGGAAGAGGCTTGATTCCTTATATATCTGATGCTATGGTGAACGTTGATGCTAAAGTTATGTATCGCACCGTCATATATCATTCTGCTTCTGATAATAGGATCCTTAAAGAACTCTATAAGATGAAAAAGATGCAAACTCGTGTTTTCATAGTACACGCCTTACCAGATTTGGCAACACGTTTTTTCAAGAAAGTAAATGAAGCTGGGATGATGGAAGAAGGGTATGCTTGGATCATAACTGAAGTGCTCACTAGTCGTTTGCATTCTCTGGATCGTTCAGGCATAGACTCGATGCAAGGAACACTAGGTAAAGATACACAAAAAAACTCATTTCTTGACCCTAATATTAGGCCTATATATTTGGACCCCAACGGTCTGGACCGGTCCTCACCGCCCCTAGCAAGGCTTATTTGAGTATATCTTGTTTTAGACATTTAGTAGATGTTTGGTATTGCGAATGCAAAACAGATTATGATTTGAAAAATGGCGATTCATCTTTAGAAAACGCAAATATTACTTTTCTCTAATGATTTGTCAAACACTATTTTCTGAATATTGTGCTTGCATGATATATTGTCTAGGTTTTGCAATAGCAGTAATCAAATAACCGCAGCCCAAAAACGCAATCAAACACAGATACAGTACTCTAATAATGTGTATAATATGTTTCCAATAGTAATTTATCTATTACGTTTACATTTATATTATAACAATTATTTTATCTACTAGGGGTGAAGCCACGTCTCCCAAGAACCAACGAGCTAATTGAATTCGAGAAAAGATGGAAAAGGAATCAAAATCCAGAAGGCGAAATGACTGAGCTAGACATGTTTGGATATTGGTGGTATGATACAGTTTCCGTGCTAGCAATAGCATTGGAAAAGGTCCCGAGTGACACTATAATCAATACTACTTTCAAACGAAAACAAAGCTCCACAGCCGATTTAGAAGCTATTGGAACCTCGGAAATGGGACCAAGGCTCCTTCCATTGATCCGAAATATAAAACATAACGGTCTTAGTGGCGACTTCCATCTCATTGATGGACAGTTACAACCCTCTGTGTACGAAATAGTGAACATAATAGGAAAAGGCGAAAAACATATCGGGTATTGGACACCTACAAATGGGATCATTAAAAAGTTGCATCAAACCATTGGGACCAAAAATGATCTTGGAACAATCATATGGCCCGGTGACATGCCTATTAGTCCAAAAGGTTGGGAAATGCCAACCAGTAATGAAAGCAAGTTACGAGTTGGGGTTCCAGCAAAAGCAGGCTTTGTTCAGTTTATCGATGCCAACATTGATCCTAATACCAAACAGGTTATATCTGTCACTGGTTTTTGTGTAGATGTTTTTAACGCAGTTATTGGTGCTTTGCCTTACGCTGTCAAAACCGAATTCATCCCTTTTGTTATTCCGTATGGGACGCGATCTGCAGGAACCTATAATGATCTTCTTCATACTCTTTCCAACGGGGTAATCATATAGATAAGTTACACATGTTTTATTAGTTTGTTGTACAAAGTTTGGTTTTTAATGTTTAACTTTATTCTTGATAATGTACTAGACATACGATGCGGTGGCTGGAGACGTTACAATCCTTGCAGACCGCATGAAATATGTTGATTTCACATTACCATACACAGAAGCTGGTTTTTCAATGATTGTTCCAATTAAAGCTGATGACAGGAAGAGCCCTTGGATCTTCATGAGACCACTAGAGACAAACCTTTGGATAACAATCGGAGCGTTTTTTATGTATACAGGACTTGTGGTATGGATTGTTGAGCATCGTGTAAACAAAGAATTCCGCGGGCCTCCAAGTCAACAAGTTGGAATGATCTTCTGGTTTTCCTTCTCCACACTCGTTTTCGCACATAGTAAGTCTGTATACACACACACACGTTCAACTTGCTCTATTTTGCTTAAGGGGTAATTGGCATTGCTAACTTCAAAGTGCTTTATCTGCTCAATAAGTAGGTACCTACCTACTTATTTTAGAGTGCTTGTTGACTCTAATATAGGCGGATAATAAGTTTTAACCAAACACTTCTTACTGTTGATTTGCTTTTTTTTTTTTTTTTTTTTTTTCTGAACAATGTTGATTCGCTTATCATATAAGCAAATACGAGTAAGCACTTAAATAAGCAACCCTAGAACCTTTTATCAAAACTAATTATCTGCTTATTCTGTTTTTATACAATGATTAGCAGTAGTTCTTAGGGTGTCTTAATTGCTTATATCCAAAATGTTTATCTGATATGATTATATATGTGTGAAATTCGTTTATTAAAAATGGGAAATATAATCTTGCAGGAGAGAAGTTGATAAGCAACTTATCAAGATTTGTGGTGATCGTGTGGGTGTTTGTGGTTCTGGTTCTGAGCTCGAGCTACACAGCAAGCTTAACATCCATTTTAACAGTACAAAAGCTTCAACCTGAGTACACTGATATTTATAAAATCATGAGCAATGGTGAATCAGTCGGTTACCAAGATGGTACCTTTATTTACGATAAGTTGATAGTGATGGGTTTCCACAAAAGCCAGTTAAAGAATTACAGAACCTTCGAGGAGTACAACGAAGCTCTTGCACTAGGAAGTAAAAAGGGGGGTGTTTCAGCAATTATGGATGAAATCCCTTATATCAGAGTGTTTCTTGCTAAATATTGTACCAACTATACCATGACCGGTCCCATCTACAAAACTGCAGGATTCGGTTTCGTAAGTAACCTAAACTAAACTATATTGGTTATTTATTGAGCTTGTTGTATAAAATACCAACGTGCTTTTTCAAATGTCCTGTTTTTGCACTGGACGTTCTTTTTGGTATATCAGTGTCAATAAAAGTTGGTTTTGTGTTAAGTTGTTTGGGTTACTTTCAGCCAGAATTCTTATCATTTCTATAAGAAAAACTTTAACAATTTTATGCATTATTTTAAAAGATGCCTGTTTTAACGGGTTGTTTTACCATTTAAACTGGACACAAAGTCGTCTTATTGGCTAAGATGTAAATGACTTAAACGGGACATATGAAAAAGTATGTTCAAATTATAAGCAATAAACCAATCTTTATATACCACTTGTACACTAAAACTATAAAATTGTGCGTTGTGCATGCAGGCATTTCAAAAAGGGTCTCCACTAGTAGCAGATGTTTCAAGAGCGGTTCTACAAGTTACAGAAGAGCAAATGAGGAACATTTCCAACCAATGGTTTGGAGAACCAACGAGTTGCGATCAGCAAAAGGGAGCTTCAGTTACCTCCGACACACTCACATTAGAAAGTTTCAAGGGTCTTTTTATCATTGCAGGGTTATCATCAACTTCTGCTTTACTTCTATTTTTGTTCAGATTTTCATATGAAGTTAAAGATATGCTAGTGTCACAAGGTTCACTAGGTGAAAAGCTTTCCTCGATTGCGAAAACGTTTGATGTGTATAAGGACAGCGAATCAAAACCAAGAAGTCCAGCTAGTCCAGACCATGATGACACGGGATTTTTCTCTAGTGATGAAGGGTGTTCTACTACTGAACCCGGGACACCTATTCATGAGACAATACAAGTTGTGGAAAGTAACATAGAGACTAATGTGCCTGATAATGTTACAATTAGCACCCCTCGTTAGCATTATTTGTTGATAGTGTTTTTATTCTAGTGTGTCAATATCATTGTAAGCTTATCATATATCCTTTCTAAAATTAAAATGTTAATTTAATATTTAGAGACGACTGTCTGGGTACCCCTGGTCGCTCAGCCAAACACTAGCAACTGTGATGCAAGTCATCTGATGTAATGATAAAGTTTTAATTTGGGTCTACGTACTTCGACTTGGTGATAGAAAAAAAAATGTTAGTATTAAGGAATACAATTTCTTCTTAGTTATGTGAGATTGTGAATGTATTTGATGCTAGTATTGAATTATAATTTTTTGTCACACTATTTTTTGTATAAAAATAAAAACTTGTAAACGGAGGAGAATAATCCCTATATATTCAGTTTACATGCAATGGGAAGTGAAGCCTTTTTGGCTATAACCAATATATATTCATGTGGCCATTTCTAGACACCTTCCGAACGTCTCAAGATTTTCACCCAGCGAGTTTGAACTCAGCTTGTACGTTACTTCTAAGACGACTTTGGGGAAAACTTACCACTAAACCATGAGATCGTTTCACAGTATGTTGTATATTCGGTATATTTAAAATACCTTTTGATGTGCAGGGCCGTCCCATGAATTTATAAAAACTTTGAGGGCCCTGGACGAAGTTAAATAATGAGACCTTTCGATAAGTAATGCTATATATAAAGTGTAACCATTTATGAGATATAATGCAATTAGTTAGCTAAACGTTATAACATATTACTCATTTAAGATACTTTCTCATCTAGATACTTTTTTCTTTGTGAAAAATATGCGTACACATGCATATAATTATTAATGGGACAAATTTTGAGGCCCTTAAAAATTTTGGGGCCCTGTGCGGTCGCTCACCTTGCACACCCTCAAAGCCGGCCCTGTTGATGTGCATGTTGTAGTGTTATGCGGCTTTATTAGTAATGAGTTTTTTATTACTAACTTTTATGAGATAGCATATAACAAATGTACGTTATACAATGTTACATGCAATCTCGTGCGACCTGCAGAGCAGTAAGCATCATTATCCTTAACGTTAAAATTTTAATAACCATGGCATTTTACTCATTAGTTTATAACACACCCCCCCCCACCCCAAAAAAAAAAAAAAATAAAATAAAATAAAATAAATAAGGTGTAAATAAAAAATAAAAAAAATAAATTATCGTATCTACACTTGTGGATTTAAGATGTTCTTAAAATTTAATGGATAGGGTACATTTCAGACATGGTCCAACTCGGGAGTGTTTGTTTTTGCAAAATATGTCTGAATCGCATCTGAGTCTGACCGGTCAGACGCGGTCAGACTTTTTTGTTGTTTGTTTTTCTTTTGCGAGTCAGACATGGTCAGATGCATATGGTCTGACCGAGTCAGAGTTGATGTGCATGTCTGACTTTGTCATAACCCTTCAAACCCCTTCACCTTTTCACATTTCATGAACCATTCTCTTATAAAAATGGTGTCATTTTTGTTATAAAAATGGTGTTGCAGGTTACAGAGACAAAAGAGGAAGAAATGAGAAAATGAAATAGTTGAGAAGAAGATATGCTTTATTGGGTACCACAAGTACTTTTAAAATATAATAGTACAAATATATTAAAATATAATAGTACTAGTTTACAGAGCATTCATCTATCTGACTATTCTTTGAAACTCTTTGAAACCGTGAAATATTATCAATCCCAACACATTTATTAATAATTTATACTTAACAAAATAAATTTAAAATCATTCAGACAATTATAAAAAACAAACAACGTTATTTCATTCAGATTCAGACTTTATACCCGTCTCTTATCAGTAAGATATGGTAGTCAGATTCAGACCCAAAACATCTTAATAAAACAAACACACCCGAAGTGAATGCTCATCTTGTCATATATGTGCTAGTTAAAAAAGACATGGTCCGATATGAATACTAAGTAATGTCATTTTTGAAAGTTGACGAATATATAGTAGTCGGTCACAATCTAACACACTTGCATACTGTTCAATTCCTTAATTAAGAATAAGGTATACCATTACACATGTTAAGCTTCTAGATTTTTGAAGCTCCATTTCAATTCAAAAATTAAGAAAAATTCGTGTAGCATGCATTGATTAAGTTTACAAGTTATTTTATTTAAATGCAATATTTGATTTTACATATTTTTTTAACTTTCACTAGTACAAAACAGGCTTTCCCCGGCGATTTTTTTAACCCCTACCCGTCGACATGTCGACGGAATAATACCTTCCCGTCGACATGTCGACGGCACCATATCGACGGCTATCCTTCGACGGGAACCGTATTCCCGTCGAAAATCGCCGTCGACACGGTGGGTCCCACATCGTTTTCCAGTCAAAGGATTTGTTGTCCGTCAAACCCCATCCCGTCGACATGTCGACGGGCACATATAACTAATTAATGTTTTAATTAGTTAATAATAATTATGTTTTAAATAATACCGTCGACATGTCGACGGTATTATATAAAACAATAATAGTATTATTATATTATGCCGTCGACATGTCAACGGCATAAAATTAAAAACATTATTTTTGTTTTAATTATACCGTCGACATGTCGACGGTATTATAAATACCCAAATACTATGTTATTATTACCATCCTGCTAATAGCAGGCTGCAAATATTGCAATTTTCCAGATTTTTTCCGGATTTTTCGGAAAAAATCTACCAAAACCTGTAACAGTAATAGCACCTATAACCACTCAATATCAACATGTCCTAAACGTATAACTCGCCATCGGCTATAACACTTGCAAAATATCGCTAAACACCCTCAAAATGCATAAAAACATATAAAGTTTACAAAACGGGGTGTGGTAATATCTAAACCTAGCTGCCATATCCACAAATGTTTTAATATCCGCGACGTTCAAGTCGCCAAAAGGTTAAACTATACAATACTAACATATGGGTCGCCAAAATATTGTTTCAAGCATAAGTACAACACAAAATACCCAAGTTTGTACCTCTACATCCAAAATCACTCGTGATCATCAGTAGGACCCTCATCATCGCCAGAACCATCCTCATCGCCTCTGAGACTCCCGCTCCCTCCAGCTGAGCCACTACCTCCAACGCCACTGCCTGAGCCATCCACGTGCTGAGAACCCGCCTGACTAACATACTCATTCCATCGCGGGTTGGAGGACATAAAACCTGTGACCATATCAATCTGCGCCTTCAAGAGCTTACGCTCTTCAGCGTCTTTACGGCTCTTCTCCTCGGCCTCAGCAATCTTCTTCTCGGCCTCAGCAAGCTTTTTCTCCATCTCAGCATATCCTGAAAATGAAATAATCAAAATTAAAAAACATCTATTGCAATACTTAATTTGAGTCATGATCGAGTAATCTATAATTAATATATTATCAAACTGTACATACCTGGAGGTGGAGGCGGGGTGTATGGTAACGGTGGCCTGGAGAGCCCGGGTACGACCCTACCCCGTCCGGCGATGTGGCCCCGCTGCTTGCCCTTCAAAACCATCGCAAGTATCTGCTCCTCCGTATACGCCACCCCTTCCGGCGTATTCGCTCCCAGATCTCGCAGCCGGACCATCTCTTCCTATTTAATTGAGAAAAAAATTGAGAAAATTTATATATATATGTAAGTGTGTGTATATATATATATATATATATATATATATATATATATATATATATATATATATATATATATCGGGTTAATTACAAGATTATGTTTCAATGAATCATTAAAGTGCGTGTTTGGGGAAATAAATAAATAAATAAATAAATAATAAATTAAAAAAAAAAAAAAAGATACTTACATATTGAACACGAGCCTCATCCTGCAACCACATACCATCATTGTCGCAGTGTGTGTCGTAAAACGACTGGATGAGGGACGAGTATTCTTTGTCCTTGCTGTTCACAAACTGTATATACACATGCATATATATAAGACGAAACAAATTAAAAATGGCAAATCAAACACCATATTTATTCTAATTAAACTTAAATACTTTTATAAAATTAAAATTAATTACTTTTATCGTTGTTGTAATTAAATAATTTTATAAAAATAAAATACTTTTATAAAAATAAAATGTGTCTTACATAGTCGTGGCGAATAGCGGCCAATGACTTGGAACCGTGGCGGCTGTACACCTTCAACTTCTTTCGGTTCTCCTTGTTCACAGCAGCACGCTTCAGGTTCTCCTCCTTCATGTAAAACTTGATATGCTCCTCCCACACAGATGGCTCGACGTTCGGAGGAGGGTTTCTTCGTATCTCATCCACTTTTTCAGGCCCACCCTCCCCGTCGAAGTAAACCCTCTTCATCGTGCCCTTGTTGTCGGAGTAGACCTTAGCAATGTACGCATTGAGGCCCTTCGAAATGGTAGTCCAATTGGGTCCCACCATGTGGCTCTGCAAGTCGAAGAATTCCTGCAAACAAATTTAAACAAATATACACAATTAAACAAATTTAAATAAATGTACACATTCAAAGATATAATTAAAAGGAAAATAAAATAACTGATCCCGAGTCGGTTCATGAAGCCCTGTCGAGTCGCTTGGTCAAGGTTGTGCCAGGAGGGATAGTGCAACGGCAAGGACCTAACCAGCTCGCCAACATAGTTACTGAACCATGCGTGGTGGGGCCCAACATGCTTAAATGTCTTCTGATCTTGCCACTCGAACTCGATCGTGGTGGGGCCCAACATGCTTATACATGAGATGTTAAACGAACGAGTCGAGATGCAATGGTTATACATGAGATGTTAAACGAACGAGTCGAGATGCAATGGTTATACATGAGATGTTAAACGAACGAGTCGAGCTGCTATGGTTATACATGAGATGTTAAACGAACGAGTCGAGATGCTATGGTTATACATGAGATGTTAAACGAACGAGTCGAGATGCTATGGTTATACATGATATGTAAAACGAACGAGTCGAGATGCAATGGTTAAACATGCGATGTTAAAACGAACGAGTCGAGATGCTATGGTTATATATGACATGTTAAACGAACGAGTCGAGATGCAATGGTTATACATGAGATGTTAAACGAACGAGTCGAGATGCTATGGTTATACATGAGATGTTAAACGAACGAGTCGAGATGCTATGGTTATACATGATATGTAAAACGAACGAGTCGAGATGCAATGGTTAAACATGCGATGTTAAAACGAACGAGTCGAGATGCTATGGTTATATATGACATGTTAAACGAACGAGTCGAGATGCAATGGTTATACATGAGATGTTAAACGAACGAGTCGAGATGCAATGGTTATACATGAGATGTTAAACGAACGAGTCGAGATGCTATGGTTATACATGAGATGTTAAACGAACGAGTCGAGATGCTATGGTTATACATGATATGTAAAACGAACGAGTCGAGATGCTATGGTTATACATGATATGTCTCATCTCACTATATATCTCTCTCTACCTAACACCTTATCCTCACAATATAAACACACACACACACACATACTCATCTCATTATATCTCTCTCTAGCAGTTTCTGTTTTCTGGCGACACCAGCATTTTCCGGCCGCCGAAATCTTTTTCTGGCCACCACCTTTTATCACCTCAACTTGTAGATCGGGCCACACCGGTCACGATTCAACCACTCAACCTCACAACCACAAACATACACTGTTATCATGGTGAAGAAGATGGGAGAATTTGAAGCTTTTCCTTGTCCTTGTGAACGAGGAGACGTGGTTCTGCGAGAATCGTGTAAATCTTACTCCCGTGGTAAACTATACTATGCGTGTCCTTTCTCGCAGGTGAACAATTACATCTTTTTTCTTTAAATAATTTGGTTAGTTGTTAATAATAATAGTTTTTACTCTTTAACAGCCTGGGACAGACGACCATGGATGTAATTTTTTTTTATGGAAGGAGGAACGACTCGCCAAAATGATGATCGGTTCTCTGGGAGCTTCAACATCAAGCGGTTCTGGATCTACTCCAAAAAGGTGCTCAAACTGTCATGAAAAAAATCTTAGAATAAACTTGCTGGAGGCACAAAAACAGGTGTTGGAGGCACAAAAACAGGTGTTAGAGACAAAATTAAGGGTGCTGGAGGCAAAACTTGACATGGCAACGTATCCCAACCACGACCACGCATGTCAGTCGGATGCAATACTCCGTGACCTTGTAGGTGACATGGATAAATTTCATATGTAGTACTGTTATCGTCGTTGTTGTTGTTGTTGTTGATGTTTTTGATGTTTAATAAAATGTTGTTGTTGTTTAATAAAATGTTGTTGTTGTGGAGCAATAATTAGAACTGAAGGAGCAATAATTATCAAACACAAAGGCAAACTGTTTATTTAAAACAAGCAAGAGTTCTTAACCACATGCATTTTCATACAGACTCAAACTAAACAACTCGACAACCAAACTAAACAACTAAACAACTCAACAACCAAAGGAAACAACTCAAACTTAACAACTCGACAACCAAACGAAACAACTCAAACTAAACAACTCGACAACCAAACGAAACAACTCGACAACTAAAACAACATATCAAACGAAACAACCCGTTTATTTTTTTTTGCGGCTACTTCCCGCTTTACTCGAACTCGCACCATCTTTTCCCTTCCTTGCTCTCATTTCCTTGATATGTGCAAACGTAGCTTCAAGATTTGTGATCCTATTTCCCAGATTATCAAGTTTTGTTTCCAACGTACTTTCAGCTTCGTCGTCACCTCCAACAGCAAGAACTTGAGCTTCAGCAGCAGCTTGAGCTTCAGCAGCATCTAGCTCGTCCATGTACTCTTTGTAGTACGGCTTTTTCCTACACCATTCGATAATCTTATCTCTCATCCACGGTTCAGCATCCTTAAAATCACCATATTCCTCATAAACTGCATGACCAAAAGTTAACATAACTTCATTAAAGAGGAGCTCGTGTGACAAGATTTTTGAGTACTCCTCTTCAACTGTGCAACCACGCCAAGTCATGTGTGTCTTGTAAAAATTGACGATTGAATTATTTGTGAGATGTGTAAAATGAGACGGAAATAATTTTGTGAGAATGTATATATTGGTAAAAAAATGAGATGGGAATGTATTTGAGAGGATATATATAGCCTGATTTTTGAAGATATATTCCCGTCGACATGTCGACGGGAACAAGAAAGCGGGAAAATATCCCGCCCAATATTTTACCCATTTATTAAAAACGTTTATAATTAGTAATATACTCCCGTCGACATGTCGACGGGACTCTTAAACATAATAATTATTATGCTTAATCACACGTTAACTACGCGATAAAACGTTATTAATATATTCCCGTCGACATGTCGACGGGAATATATTAGCGGGTAAATTTCGCGCCCAACTTTGGTGAATTATTGAGGCTAAAAAAATATTCTAAAATGGTCCCGTCGACATGTCGACGGGAAAATACGATTATGAAAAATTCAACGCAGCTGGGCTCGGTCAAGCGTTTTTTTGTCGTTTTGTGCCTTATGCCGTCGACATAATGTCGACGGGAAAACCCTCGACGCCTGTTCTCCTGATCCTTGTAGTGTTTGTTCTTTTTAATACGTGTTTAAAGATATTTTACAAAAATCCGTAAAATAAAATTAACAAATAAAAACTTCGCTAAATAGTTTATTTTATTTATTTATTTATTTTTCTTGCTTTTTCTTCTCTTTTCTCTATTCTCTCATGCTTAAAATAGAAAGGCGACTCAAATATAATACTATCAATTACTCCTATAATATGTTGTGGTGATTATAATCAACACATTATAATAATTTTGATTGTTTACTTATGGTCTAAAGAATAATGGTTTAAAGTTGAGTCGTTCTCATACCTTTGAAAAGTTATTGCATCATCAACAAAATAACTCACAAAAAGGGTTGACAGAATCAACCTTTAATAAACAGCTACCAAAGTACCAAGTCCTTACGCTAATTTCTTACAAGTATCTAATTAAGACCAAACTAAAATAAGACCGTGCTAATATTCGTCTAATAAGTACTATTCACCTTACTATTCTACTTTGTCTTACACATAAGTGTGAATTCAGGGACGGAACCAGATCGAACCAAACATGACCGGGTTAATAAAACTTTTTGAACCGCAATATAAAACACATTTTGATAGACCGAATGCATTTAAGATACATTTAGGGAAAATTGATGTTTTTTTTTTCAAAAATTAACACTATATTAAGATTTTCTGGACACCCTTAGTTGTTGATAACGAGGTAACAACTGAAAAAGGGGGCGCTATAGAAAAAATCCATGGGGTCTCGTGACCCCGCGGAACCCCCGGTTCCATCCCTGAGTGTGATTTTCCTGAGAACATTAGTTAACTACAGTAAAGTAGAACAGGTCTTGCCCTCATACGAAAAACTAAATTTTCTTTCTATAACTGGTACCGATTGGTTTTACTGTTGTTTTCAAAATGTTGGACACTCGTAAGAGGAGGTTCATGTGTAACTTCTTTCTTGCAGTAAAAGTCAAGTTTCATAAAAGTCTAGGCTACGTGTTCCAAAAAAAACATATACAAGTCACCAATCTCCATCCATTCGTGTCTCTCTTTCTAATAATAAATAATGAATGAATAATAAGAAAAGAGTAACCCCTTTAATTTAGCATTAACAAAATATCTATACATGGACAATCATATGCTAGTCTTTGTTTTGTTGATGAGCTTGATATGGATAGCGAATGGCAAAACAAAGACAGAAGTCGGAGTTGGTGTGATCCTTGATACAGAAACCTCCATTGGTAAGATGAGCAGAAGTTGCATTTCAATGGCTTTACATGATTTCTATCAAGAACACGACAACTACACCACCATGATTGTCCCTTACTTTCGTGACTCCAAAGAAAACAACGTTGAAGCTGCTTCTGCAGCCATCGACCTCTTGAGAAATAAGCAAGTCATGGCAATACTAGGACCCATGACATCCTCACAAGCAGAATTCGTGATAGACATTGGTAACAGATCAAAGGTTCCAATCATGTCTCAAGCAACAAGCCCTTCATTGTCAACGAATGACAACCCTTACTTCATCCGTGTGGCCCACAATTCATCCTCACAACTCGAAACAATATCAGAATTGGTCAAACATTTTGGATGGAGGGAAGTGGTGTTTGTTTATGAAGATGGTGAGTACGGAAGAAGCCTCTATTCGGATGTCATGCTAACTTTTGGTACCAAACTCATGTACCATACAGTCCTATATCCTTCCTCTTCAGATGATTGGATCCTTAAAGAGCTTTACAAGTTAAAGACGACGCAAACTCGTGTCTTCATAGTACATGCTTTACCATCATTAGCTTCACGTTTTTTCAAGAAAGTAAATGAAGCGGGAATGATGGAAGAAGGGTATGTTTGGATCATAACAGAAGTGCTCACTAGTCGTTTACATTCTTTAGATCGTAACGACATAGATTCAATGCACGGAGTACTCGGTGTCAAGTCATATATCCCAACCTCCAGCAACCTAACCAATTTTGAACGAAGATGGAAACGGGACTTCCAGATTCATTATCCTGATGATGACGTGACAGAACTAGACATGTTCGGGATATGGTCTTATGATACAGTGTTTGCGCTAGCAATGGCATTAGAAAAGGTTGGGAATGAAATGAATACTAGTTTCCAGCGGCAACAGGAGTCCACAACAGATTTTGATGGCATTGGAACCTTGGAAATGGGAACAAGAATCCTTCCATGGGTCAGAAACATAAGATTCAAAGGTCTGAGTGGTGATTTTCATGTCGATAATGGACAATTACAATCGTCGGTTTACCAAATAGTGAACATTGTTGAAATGCGTGACAGCACTATAGGGTATTGGACTCCTACAAACAATATCTTCAAGAAGTTAAACCATGAAGTGAAGGGTCTTAGGGCTATCACATGGTCCGGTGACAGTCATGTGGTCCCTAAAGGCTGGGAGAAACTGTTAAGAGTTGGAGTTCCAGCAAAAGTGGGGCTTGTTGATGAGTTTGTACATGCCTACACCGATCCTCAAACCCAACAAGTTATTGCAACAGGTTTTTGTGTGGACGTGTTTAACGCAGTTATTGACGCCTTGCCTTACGCTGTCAAATACGAATTCATACCATTCGTTACACTGGATGGAAAGAGATCATCAGGAAGCTATGATGATCTTCTTCAGAATCTCTCCCGTGGGGTAATCTCATCGAATAGATGATTTCATTAATATTAATTCATATGCTTTGATATGCGACACGACACAAAAAGGTTAAAAAAAAGGTTGCATCCTAATGTTTATGTTTTATAATGTAACAGAAATACGATGCAGTGGTAGGAGACGTTACTGTCCTTGCAAATCGTTGGGATCATGTTGATTTCACGCTGCCATTCACTGAAGCGGGTGTTGCAATGATTGTTCCGAATAAGGATGAGAGGAAGAGTGCATGGATTTTCATGAAACCCCTAGAGAAAAAGCTATGGATAACAATCGGAGCATTTTTCATATACATAGGACTTGTGGTATGGTTTGTTGAGCATCGTGTAAACAAAGAATTCCGAGGTCCCCCTCACCAACACATCGGAATGATCTTTTGGTTTTCATTCTCCACACTCGTTTTTGCACACAGTAAGTTTGCACACACACGCAGGCATTCAGCTAGCTTTAATTTGTTCAAGGGGTCTGTCGGATTACTTAGAGGGTGTTCAAGATTACTTGGGGGAGTTTGGGATTTATTATTTAAAACTAGTTATTAGCTTATATTAAGCATGTAACAATCTTCTTTTCAAATGCTCTTTAATAAGCAGATACGCAATTCAACAAGCAATCCCGAACACCCTCTTACTAAAACTGCTAATCTGAATATCTGATTACTTATTTTTGTCATTATACAGCACATGAGCAGAGTTTAGGACTGCTTATCGAATTGTTTGTGAGTCAAATAAGCTTACTCAAAAATTGGAAATGAAAATTTGCAGGGGAGAAGTTGATAAGCAACTTATCAAGATTTGTGGTGATCGTGTGGGTGTTTGTGGTGTTGGTGTTGACCTCAAGCTATACAGCAAGCTTGACATCCATGTTGACAGTACAACAGCTTCGACCTACATACACCAACATCTCTGAGATAAAAGATAAAGGAGATTCAATAGGATACCAAGAGGGTTCATTTGTTGTTGATATATTGAAGAAGATGAATTTTGACGACAGCACGTTGAAAAGCTACAGCACCTTTGAGCAGATGGACACCGCCCTCAAAAAAGGAAGTCAAAATGGGGGAGTTTCCGCTATTGTAGACGAGCTCCCTTATATCAGGGGTTTTTTATCTAAGTACTGTACTAATTATACGATAACCGACCCCATCTACAAAACCGCAGGCTTTGGTTTCGTGAGTTTCATTTCATACTGTTTCATTCTATTCCTGCATTTCGTAGCTTTTGACATCTCTATACTGTTCATTCTATTCCTGCATTTCGTAGCTTTTGACCATGACTCCATCGTTTAATACAGGCATTTCCAAAAGGGTCTCCTTTAGTCCCCGATTTTTCTAGAGCAGTCCTGAAAGTAACAGAAGAGAAGATGATGAATATTTCAAAACAATGGTTTGGGGAAGCAGCAAGTTGTATTCAGCAGAGGGAAGCTACAGTGACATCTGATAGACTCTCACTCGATAACTTCAAGGGCCTTTTTCTCATTGCTGGTTTATCGTCAACTTCTGCTCTCGTGATTTTCATCTTCAGGTTTTTGTATAAAAACAAAGAATTATTAGGGTCACAAGGTTCAGTAAGCCAAAAGCTTGCTGCAATTGCAACAACATTTGATGGGTTTAAGGATAATGAGTCCAAGAAGATGGTCCCAGAGGCAACAGTAGATGAATTAGTCAGTGAGGTCGAACTTAACAATACTCCAGAAAGTTCTGTATTCCGACAAGAAGCAGAAGTTTTCTCTCATGATGTAGAATTTTCTACTGCTGAACCCAGGACTCCAGTTCATCACACAATATTAGTCGTAGAAACTACCATGCAGACCTAGGGTGTACTGACGGTACCCTACTAATTATATACATCCCGATGTGCATAATGCTAATGTTACATGCATATAACCCCCATTTATATTAATAGCCATTTGTTGCACAACAGAAGCTTCTCTAGTTTTATTCTAGTCAGTGTTATTATGGCAATTAACTAGTTCTAAACGCTTTCTACTCTGACAATTTGTGTGTATTATCACAATTATCTTATTTTAACTCGCAATTATAATGTAAGATAAAGATCCTAAAGCTACCACACTAAATATAATCACATTGTATAGATTCACTTGGAAATACCAAATTATTTGCATCAACTCAATCACAATAAAGATGCATTTATCCATCTGCAGCGGCAACTCAAAAGATATCAATATATTTGCACTCAAAAGGTGGAGTAAAAAAAGACAACTTTACATGCTAATGCGCTCCTCTATAGGAGAACGCAAAAGAATTCCTAAAGTTGTGAATCAATATCTAGCACAATGATAGTAAGAGAAGAAAGGCAAAGCAAGAAATCAATTATTCTTACTTGAAAAGTAAAATTATACATTTACAAAAGAAATGTAGCAGAGTCCAGATATACAAGAGGGTAATCAATCGCCTTACGAGCTTCCATGAGATCTGATGGATGATATTGATGGCGCTGAAACAGATGCAGTACGTTGGGCTGCTTATATCTTGTTCCCCGTTGACAAATCTTGGCTTCCCACTCAGCCCATCCATTGCTTCTTGACATATATCAGCAAACCCACTCATCCTCAGGAAGTACACTACCACAAAATAAACAGATTTTTAAACATTATTATAACGTTAAAATGGAGGCAGTTGATCCTGATTTCACACATTTGATAACTCATAGCAACTAGCACTAACCCATATGGATCCACTCCCGTTGCAGAGAAGGCCGCAAGTGCTTTATTAATGATCTCATTCACGACATAATTCAGATTTCGAGATAAGTAACGTCCTTGGGAAGCAAAGGAGATAACAGACTTCATATCTAAATAGAACTGCACATTTGGAAGTTAGGAAATGATCAGATATCATTTACTGGCCCAGCAAGAAAAACAATAGTGTCCACATACCTGTTGAAGACCAAGGGGACCTAAGGGCTGTGGCCCTTCTTCAATATCATCTCAAAAAGTTTGGTCTTCTGAAAGCCATAAGATGACGTACCGTTTGTAAGCCTCATTAATAACGTGTGTAGTTAAACGTACACATGTTAATCTTATAGATTGTTAAGCTCCTTTTCATTTTAAAAAATTTGTACTATATTACAAAGCGGCACATTCCTAAAATAAAAAGCTTAAAAAATTAAGATTTAAACTTGCTGGCAAATTTAATAAGTGCATCTATAATAGCATTACACTACAAAAAACTAATTGAATTCTCCACATTCTAAAAGTCAAATGGCCATGTTTAAAAATGTGTAAAATTATTGAGTCCACACTATGGGTATGTCAAAATTTTCTACTTATCCAAATTTCTATAATTAAAAGTATGGAAATATTTTTTAAAATGTCCACACTGAAAGTGTGGCAAAATTACAAAAAAATGTTTATAATAAAAGTGTGGAAACATTTGCTACACATATAAGTGTAGCTTTATTATAATTGTACACACTTATATATATGGGTTATTTTTTAAAATATTTGTGACACTTATAAATGTAGCAAAATTATTATCCATATAAAAAAAATTCAGAGTTGATCATACCGTGATAAAATAAGCGTGAAGAATAGCACTATTTTTTGTAGTTTTAGTTGCAACCCTATAAAACACTTTTGTAGACATGTTTTTTCAAAATATAATAAAAAAAATTACAAAGTAATTTAATGTAAGAAAAACAAATGTCTATAACAATAATTAGCTAATAAATGTTATTTTTAAAACACCCCTGATATGAAAAATATTTGTTATTATACACGAGACAACATGGCCCGTGCGATGCACGTACTTTGTTTACATATTATTCCATCGTGTGTCTTTTTTTCTTGGAATAAATATTATGTGTATACCTTTTCTTAAATAGAAAAATAAATCTAAACTCTTATAGGATATAAGAGATACTCATTAATTAATTCATTATCGTTAAACAAATTCAAAAGCCCATTCGCTCCGAAGCAAATATACAAAACGTACGAAGAGAATGAAAGGAGCTTGTCATTGTATTAACTGAATGCAAATATAACATTATCCTTTTCTAAAACATTGTTTCACAAATCAAAGAGACGACACGGGTTTCCATTTCATCTAATCAGCATGATATTATTTCAATATATTTTGTTGATATGTCTTTCTAGCAATAATATATTCAGGCTTTAAGCTTTTAATAATAATGAAAGTAAAATGCCGAATAAAACATGTTTTATTATTTAACTTGTGTACACCTTTTTATATGAGGCTGATAGAGGCCGTCACTCTAGTACCGAGTTGAACAATAAAAGACTCAAGGAAGATTTAATATGTCAAATACCATTTAATATTATTAATCCTTTTATCAATACAATTTTTTTTTAATTCGATAATTAGTAACTTTAAAAGAGAAGTTTAAATTTCAAACTTCACATTTGCGAAGCCAAATTTATTGGTTGATAGTCCAATTAATATTCCATTTTACTGTTCAAGAATATCATATTGAATTTTCAAATGTATTACAATGGCGTAAAGTTAAAATTATAATTGTAGTATAACTTAACATGTGAGAAGTGTCAAAGTAAATAAAAATACTCAACGCATCAAGGGAAAATATAGATCGTCGATATTCAAGTTGCTTTGACACCGTGGGTGTATTTTCAGCCATGTAGATTTTCAATATTGTTAGAAATGTGGTAAGTTAATTAAAGCAAGTGGGTTGTTTATAGATATTTGACATTGAATATTTTTTGCATTTTAGTTTGTGTACAATCTCGTTAAAAACAACATAGCAGTTACTCGATCGTGAACCTTTTATAAATATTTGAAACCCACTTGCCTAATATCATTGTTATTTTGTAGCATAAACCTCTTCTTTCAAATTGTGAAGAAAATTTACGATGCTTTGTTTGGGTCACAGTCGTTGAGGGAATGAAATTGTGATTTATAGATGTACATTTTCTATAAGTTACAAACATGAGGAGACTATTGAAGTACCCGTTTTAATTATAATGAGCACTTGATTACAGGGAGCCTAAATAAAACCCAATGAAAATCTTAATAACAAATTCGCCCTTTACTGTTTTAACATGAGTTGATTCAACTATAATTGAGGCCCAAAAGCAAATACACCAGACCAATCCTAATAATAGTCCAAGTCTGACCAATACACACCCTACCTAATTTTTTTATATAAAATTCAACTTACTACGGGGCCTAATTTTTAATAACCCTAATTCCTCTTTTGCTTAACAAAATGCAGTCACAAAAACAAAAAAGAGTTATTCCTTCTGTCTAGATCTACAACAGGAACACAAACACACCATATCTTTTCTGTTAAGCAAATCGAATACAAACACACAAATAATCTTCTAATTTCTCTAACTGATCAAATGACACGAAGAACAAACCAAGATTCTGCTGTTTTTTGTTCATGAAACACACAAACACACCTTGTGTTTTATAGCTTCAAGATCTATAAGGGTCTCGGGTAGGTTTATCACGTTTTATTTTTTTCCTTTTTTTTGAATCGAAAGAAAGATGAAATATAACAGATTTGTTATATTTTTTCTTTAAATGTTTCGTATAATAAAGATGAAGCTCGTGCTTCACACGGATCGATGATGGTTAATCTCTTTTGTTTTGTTTTTGCACGGATCTTTGTTACAAAATGAGAAATCTGATATCTTTGTACTCTGTTTATGATTTGTTTCGAGTCTTTGTTATGCGAGGGGTGTTGTGGTTTGTGTTTCGTTGACCATGTAACGTGATGTAGATCGGTTTAATGTTGTGTTGACTTGAGTAGTTTTTGAGATTTAGGATACGATCTGGTGTTGTTTGAGAGAGTTACGGGTTGTGGTTGTGAGAGGAATTTTGGACGGATTGTTAATTTATAGGAACCAATCTACATTGTAGATGAGTATACACATTGAATGGTGAGTAGATGAAATGAGGAGTTGATGCATCATTGAAACATGAGAGGTCTTGCATCCATCGATTTTTATTTTGAGTTAATTAATGTAACGAAATGAATGCTTCATAACAATAAGCAATACTTTACACATTTAAGCTTCAAAGCTCTTAAAAGCTCCAAAATAAGCCATGAATGTACTTAATTCATTAGCTTAAACAACATATTTGAGTTTCTTGGCTTATGACATAAATGCTCACATTCAATATTGGGAACTCATTTTTTTTATATATATAGATATTGTACAACCTAATAAAACACACAAAGCTTCATACAATTTATATGTAAAACAAGCTAGTGGTACATATGGTTTTAAAATACGGACCGGTTCAACCGGGAATCAGAGTCACCACCGGTTCATTTCGCCCATAAAAGTCGTCCAAAAACGATATTATTAAATTAATAGAGTTTCAAAATTCATACTAATTTACAATGTTCAAAGAAATATTATTAAATCGCAAGAGTGCCTCGAGAACTAACATATACACCTTCTAGAATTTTTTTGATAAACTTACCGTAAAAACTAAAAATTTTGTTTTATAAAAATCGGGCGATTTTTTCAAAGCAAAGTATGCAAAATGCTAAGTGCTAATTATATATTTTATATTTGTATAATAATAATTATACTCTTTATAGTAACCCACATGACTTCTTTAATATATATATATATATATATATATATATATATATATATATATATATATATATATATAAAGGTGGGTTCATGAAAAAGTCCACTTTGGTAGAAAAGTGTACAAATCAACCCCTCCTTTTTTTCACACCAAACTACAGGGACCTAATTGTATTTTCCTTCATTCTTTAAGGAGTTTTTATAAATTTGCACCCTACCCCCCACCCCCCCCCCCCGAAAAAAAAAAAAAAAAAAAATTCCCGCCAAAAAAATTTTTTTTGGGCCAATTTTTTTTTTTTTGGCCAAAAAATTTCCCGCCAAAAGTTTATAACCCAGATGCACCTTTTTTTTTAGTGCATCTCAGTTATAAAAATTGGTGCATCTCAATTATAAAAATTGGTGCATCTCAATTATAATTATGATGCACCAATTTTTATAACCCAGATGCACCTTTTTTTTAGTGCATCTCAGTTATAAAAATTGGTGCATCTCAGTTATAACTATGATGCACCAATTTTTATAACCCAGATGCACTAAAAAAAAAAAGGTGCATCTGGGTTATAAAATTTTGGCGGGAAATTTTTTTTTTCGGGAGTGGGAGGTGGGGGGGGGGGGTGGGGGCATGTTTCAAGACATACCCCTGAAGTTTGAGATGTTTCAAATTAAACCCTATAACCTTTTTTCTCACTTTTCTACCAAAGTGAACTTTTTTCTAGAACCTTACCCTATATATATATATATATATATATATATATATATATATATATATATATATATATATATATATATATATATATATATATATATACTCTTTATAAGTACGCTTTTACTTGTATCATCCTTCTATGTAGGACAAATATAACAAACATTGTTTTTAGAAAACTATATTTTCTTAGTATAATGTAAGTGATTTTAAAAATTCGCTATGGTGTTTTTATTTAATGATAACTTGTGACAGTGGGCTATTGTCAATTACTTTAACTTTATACCTTTATAACATACCAGCTACTGTGACAACTGGCAAAATAGGGAGTTATTTTGAAAACCCGCATTATATTAAAGTTCGTTTATAAATTATATTTGGATTTTATTCGTAACGAACGTGAAAAACCAATATTTTGGTTGATTATATCTAAAACTTTTATGGAATCGAATTTGGTTTATCGATGTGATGAGAAATTATTTCGAGATTTTATTTGGCACTGCGTTGACTCCGGCATTAGGATAACCTAACTAAAATTTTATGTCTTGAGTCTACGGATTCGACTATATATATATATTTAATTATTGAACATATCGTGAAAGTTTAAATAATGGGAACGAGCTTGGTTCGAGGGAGTAGGAATATTTTATAAGTTACGGGATTTGGTCCGTGTGTTTTACTCCTAGCCACCTTTCCCATACTAATTATTATTATTATCATTATTATTATTATTATTGTTTATAAAAGAAGAAGAAAAGAATTTTTTTTTTAAAGAGTATAACTACAAAATCGTCCTTGTGCCCTGGAAACCACACAAACACATCTCATCACCCTCCTCTCATTTCTCTCTCTATATTCATCACCAACCCTAGCCGCCGCCTATATTCCGGCCACACCACTGCTCCACCGCCGATCTTACAACACAACCATCACCACCATCTTAATCCCCTCCTCACGATCTTTCTTTTGGTGTACCTCACGCGCGCCCAAACACCCCATATCACCTCGTTGATTAATCACCGCAGCCCTATACACCACCACCACTACTAATATCACTTGGTTTATAAAGATTCACGAGTTGGAAGTGTAAAAAGGTAGGTTACCTCGATTATGCACCTCGTATGCCACGATGTGGGTCTAAATCCGTGTAATCATGGACTATCTTAATGGGTTTTGGAATAAAAATGATGGGGAAACTATGGTTTTGATAAATAAATCCGTTTGGTATCCGGGTTTCTTGCTTTTGGTGGTTGTCAAGGTGAAACCGAGAGCTCCAAGCTCTCGGCTTGTGTTTCTCTTTAAGTGTTTGTGTGGAGATTTTAATTATTGGCCTTGTGTTTTTATCATCAAGGGAAGTGGTGATGCATTTCTAGTTATGGTTGATTTTCGGCCAAGGATTTATTAGATGTTGAGGTTGTTCGGTTGTCGCCATGACCCTTGGGGTCGGTTTGTATTTGTGTCAAGCTCGGAAGAGCTAGCCGAGACCATGATGGTCTCGGGTAAGACCTTTTGTGATTCATGTTTGAGCCGAGGCTTAAATTGAGTTTCTCGACTCGAGTTTTGACTTGGTAAGTCAACCTGAATGACATGATTTATGTGGTAATCTTATATGGCTCATGGTTATATTTTTTTTAGTTGTCATTATTGTTTTGTGTTGAGGTATTCAACCTTTGGCAGTGTGGTGTTGTTGTCGTTGCTTGTGAGCCGAGAACGAATGAGATAATAGTTATTGATATTGGAGTTGTGTTGACGATATGAAATGGGGACCGATTGTGAGACGGTCAATTAGAATGACGGAGATAGGTTAGTCGGGTGCCGTAGTCGGACCCTATTGTTGTAGCACGTGTTTTGGGAAGTTGTTGGACGGAGATTAATTACTTGGTTTGACTTAATTATCATGTTATTTGGACTTGGACAATGAGTCGAGAGTGATGACTCGGACATGTGGCCATTTCGTATGACTCGATAATTATTTATAATTAAACACAACTAATAAAACTCGTAATAATATTATTAATAATATAAACGTTTATATAAATATATAAACGTGAAAACGTATATATATTTATACAAGTGCGTATATTAATAATAAAACGATCACGAGTAATATTATAATAATAACGCGACTATAAATATTATGCTATGAAAGTAGCGTAATAATATTGCGAGCGCTATTATAATTAAACGACTATAATTAACGACGAAATCTTTAACGTTGAATAAATACTAAATCAAATAATATCTTTTTAATAAACGAGTAAAACTATCGAGTTATACGGGATCGTGGTCACTTGAGTCCAAGTGGTTTATTATTTGTGACGTTCGTGTTGCCACGGATATATGACGATTAATACATTCACTTTCGATAACTACGTAACTTATTTAATCGACGGGTTAAATAAGAGCTATTTAGTTATTTAAATTGAGTATATTAATGGGCATCGTATCCTACGACGCCCATAAGTTGTGGTATGTGTACGAGAATAATAAATTACTAAGTTTCTCGTGAGGTTGCCAAATTGACGAATTTGGTAAGCTTAACGGCATAATTAGAGAATTTATTAAACTTTGATATATACCATATAGTACTTTATGTGCAATGTGTGACCTAGGATTCGGGTATAATCTTAGAATAGTATATTAAGTAAATAAATATGGGGGATTACCAAATCGACGGATTTGATAAGCTTCGATGATTTATTTAAATGATATATTGGACTAATATTAGATCCATAGTTTATTATATTATTCTTTGTGTGACCTTTTTGGTTTGTCTTGTGTCGACCCACCACCCGTATGGATACCAAACGCAAATACACCAAACTAATACGAAATGGATTTTCGGAAATAAAACGGATTCTCGTCCGGGTTTGGGAATATCTTGAAATTGAGGAAATGATTTCTGAACGAGTTGATATTGTTAGGTCGTACCGAGTCCGTAGTTGCCGTCTTTTGAGTTACTATACATCTTACCTCTACCGATTTCTTATTGTTGATTTCTGGACTTGAGGTGAGTCATAGCCCCACTTTTTACTCTTGAACTATGTTTTCAATACTTGGGGTGAGAAATGTGCAAATTATTTTACGTGGACTATTATCGCTTTTATATTCTTTCTAAACTTGCTATGCGTATGGACTAGGATCTATTGTCAGCTTTAGTCACACCTTTTGTGTGTACTATTCAAGGTTGGCTTATTTGGTTATTGGTGGATTGTCAGCTTTAGTCACACATATGTTGTGTGTACTATTCAAGGTTGGCTTATTTGGTTATTTGGAATTGTTAGCTTTAGTCACATATATGTTGTGTGTACTATTCAAGGTTGACTTATTTAGATACTATAGTGTGCACCTATAGGTTATTAATACTTCGGAGGTTATCCGAGTATTTATTGGTATTGCGGGGGTTACCCGAATATCTATGTTAGAACGGAGGGTATCCGTGTGTTATGTTGGAGCGGAGGGTATCCGCAGGCTTTTAGCGAATCCTTAGTCTAGCTAGCAAGCATTTTGCGTATATGTCCACTATATTGTTAGATGAATTTAAACCTATGATCTCACCAGCGAAAGCTGACTTTTAGCACGTTTTCTCAGGAAATTAAGTGATGCTCTATGGATGCTTGGATTGGAGGCTTGGCAATGGCACCTAGTTTATGGATCTATTTTTCTAAACTCTGATATTAAATTGTGGACCTACGTTTATTTCTTTTGGGCCTGACTTTGAATGATGTTGGGATAAATGTAAACTTTAAAACCCCGTTTTGGTTGTGTTTTTATTATGTTTACTTTATCTCGTTCTATTATGTCTTGTGTTGGATACCAATCCCCATAGCACCCCGAAAGCTTGTTGAGTCTTCCGCTGTACCAAATTTTGGGGGTGTTACAGATTGGTATCAGAGCCAAGGTTATAGAGAACTAGGTACATAAACACCTAAACTATAACCGATTTTTATAGAAAACGATCCTCGACCATTGCCCGCCAGCCCGCCAAGCCGAAGCATCATTATTATTATTGAGGTATATTGTGATGATTATTAGATATGGGATTCTTGAGATGATTTGAGGATTGAGGTTATTGATTTAGTGATATGATGGCGTTTTGAGGAATTATATGCGTTTTGAGGAATTATATGCGTTTTGAGGAATTATATGGCTTAATTATTTTATGAATGATTTTAGTAATGCGGTATTTGAAACTCTTTACTGAGATTATATAATTGGGATTTTATGATGATTTTTGATGCGATATTTTGAGTTCGAGCTTTAGTTGTTTTGAAACACTTACACCTACCCTACGCCGTTGTCACAAATCATAGCCTCCTTTGCACGTGTTGTTGTTAAGAATTGTTATTGCTAGTACGCGTCGCTCATCGTAGATCACTATGGCCCCTGATGACCCATACGTGTTGGTCATGCGTTCGTCTACTACTTTATCGTCCCATTGTCGCCCTAAGTCGCCGACTTTATCGCCTCGTGGTTCGCCTGCTCGGAGTTGACGAGTGATGGAGTACCCCTTCGACGAGGAGTACGCGGGTGAGCAGAATGATAACCCTCAAGATGAGGAAGAGAATGATGACCCTCAGGATTGGGAAGAGGATGATCCTCAGGAGGAGGATATGCCTGATGATGATGGGTCGCTAGCACATTCAGTTCATTCTGCAAAGCCCGATTCCCCCGATACATCCGTTAGAGCCGGTTTCACCTGATCATCCGTTTTTGTTTGATTCACCATCTGGTAGTCCTGTGGCGTCGGATGCACCTTCCGAGGTTTCTGCTGAGCATGCAGAGTTAGGTGAGACTGGTAGGATGTGGGCTCAGATTACTGCACAGGGCGAGAGGATCTCGCGGATGTCTAACCGACTTGAGATGATTATTGCTGAGGTTATTGCTGAGTTTATTGCTGAGTTTGTTGCTGAGTTGAGAGTTGATTTGACTACTGTCATGGGTAGGACAACAGCGATTAGGGCAGGTATGATAGAGATACATGAGCAGATAGAGAGTCTGCAGAGAGGTTTCCTCACGGCTCGCGAGGGAGATCGCAAGCTGTGGCAGAGGAACACAATGTTAGAAAAGGAGGTTGCGGACCTCAAGAGGGATAGAGATACATATAGTGTTGAGCAGGGATCGTTATTGAGGAATTTGGATGGTTTGGGATCGGAGTTGAGGAGTCTATGCCAGCACCATGGTTAGATCAATTGGATTTGTGTTCTTGTTATGTTGCTTCCTAAGCCAGGGAGTGCTTGGTTAGGAGGGCTGGTTATTCTATCCCTTAAGTCATGCTATTCGGATTGTATGTTCGTCTTGTATGGAACGATTAGTATTTATTATGTCTTTTGGTATTTTGGAATGAAGTGTCGATCGCTACTTGTATAGACGATGGTGATCTCGTATGATATTTTACGGTTTTTGGTGTACATGGAGAATTGTGTTCCTATTTGCGTGGTTGATATTGTCTTGGAATTATATTAATGGCTGTATGACGAAACCCTGTCAGAGCTACCCGAACTTGTACGGCAGCGACTACCCCTGGTCGCCGAGAACGTCGTCCTACTCGAAATGTTGAGACCCCTACTCCTGACAACCTGGACACTACCAACTGCAACAACAGGAATCAAAATGTTGATATTCAGGGAGACGATGATCATGATCCACTTAATGCACCTACTGTGGATCAAGCAATGATCAATCAACTTGTGGAGCAACGAGTTGCTGAGTTACTAGCTGAGTCAAATCATTCCAACAATTCTGCTGGAACATTTCCACCTGTTCGTGCTAATGGACGTAACTACAAGGAGTTTAGAATTTGTGGACCTATTGAGTTTGGTGGAACTAAAGGAGTGGTCTACTTGGTTAGATGGATAGAGAAGACTGAGTCAGTGTTTAATGTCAGTAGTTGTGCGGAGAATGCGAAGGTAAAGTTTGCTTCTTTTACTTTCAAGGATGAAGCTTTAACTTGGTGGAACAATTACCGAAATTCGGTTGGGAGTGATGTGGCTTATGCTATGACTTGGGAGCAATTTAAGTCTCTGCTGATCCAGACTTATTGCCCAAGGAATGAGGTTAAGAAGCTAGAGATTGACTTTTGGAATCACAAAAGTGAAGGGTACCGATATGGCGACTTACAATCGTCGTTACCAGGAGTTGGCCTTGCTTTGCCCCGATATGGTTAGAACTGAGACTCAAAAGATTGAGCGGTATATCGATGGGTTGCCTGTGGCTACAAGGAATGATGTGATTGCTGCTAGACCTGCAAATATCCATGAGGCCAACACAACCGCTCAACAGTTAATGGATTCGTTGGAATTGGAAGGAGCTGATAAGGATAAGAGTGGAAAGAGAAAGAGAGACCATCACTCTAAGGGTAATGATCACCGAAACCAGCGACAAGCTATTGCTAAGGCTTATGCTATTGGGAATGAAGATAAAAGGAACCAAAATGGTGATGCACCCAAGTGTGGTCGTTGCTACAAAAATCGTACAGGACAATGTATTGTGATTTGTCAGAGTTGCTCAAGGAGAGGACATGTAGCTAGGGATTGTAGAGCACGATCCCTTGCTATGGTTCAAGCTACTCCTGAAACCAATGTTATAAATGGCGTGAGGCGTGGCGTGGCGGCAAGGCCACGCCTCAAGCCTTACGCGCCATGGCGAAGTCATGGCATTTTTTGCGGTGTGACTAAGGCGGCGAAAAAATATTTATATATTTATCATTTATGTTATAATATCATATTTTATATGCATATCGAGTTTACAAAAGGTGAGTTTACAAAAAGTGAGCTTACAAAAAGTGATATGCATATGAAATAAAGTGAAAATTTGAACTATGTTTAGAAATTACTAGGCCCAAAATTTAAGCCCACATCATCCCCTTCTAAAAATGGCGCCACGCCATACGATAAGGCGCGCCTTGGCACGCCTTTTCGCGCCTTATTCAACGCCTTTTCACACGACGCCTAGACTTCACGCCTTGGTCCATTTCGTGGCGCCGAGGCCACGCCTCGCGCCTTGGCGGCGCCTTGGCGCGCCTTTTAGAACACTGCCTGAAACTATGAGTAAGGCAAATGTTACTTGTTATGGATGTGGAAAGAAGAGACATTATAGGAATGAGTGTAGAGAATCGTGGAACCGAGGAAATTAAGGATCGGGTGGTAATGGGTACAATAGTAGAAACCGTGGAGCTGGAGGAAACTGTGGACGACAAGATAATGGAGACCAACGTGTGGAAGCTGGAACTGCTCATGGGAGAGTGTATGAACTCGGGAACGAGAGAGGAGAAGATCCGAACGTCGTTACTGATACGTTCCTTCTCAATAATCGTTATGCTTCCATACTATTTGATACTGGTGCCGATAGAAGTTTTGTGTCCACTACGTTTGCACCCTTACTAGAGAAACCCCCGATGGCCTTAGGAATTGGTTGTGATGTAGAGTTAGCTAATGGGAACATAGAGAGGATTAGGACTATCATTCGCGGTTGCACGTTAAACTTTCTGAATCGTCCTTTCAACATAGATCTTCTACCCGTCACATTAGGAAGTTTTGATGTCATTATTGGTATGGATTGGTTGTCGAAGTATCATGCTCATATACTTCGCGATGAGAAGATCGTGCGTGTGCCTTACGGCAAGGAGATTATGAACATACTAGGAGATCGAAAGGATTTGAGAGGCCCATCTAGATTAGCGGTCATATCTTGCACTAAATTGCCGAAGCTAATGGAAAAAGGATGTTGCCTTTTCTTAGCTCAAATTTTTGAGAAAGGAGGAAAGGTGCATTGGAGATGTGCCTATAGTTCGTGATTTTTCGGATGTGTTTCCCGATGATTTACCTGGAATCCCGCCTCCTAGACAAGTAGAGTTTCAGATTGAGTTGATACCTGGTGCTGCACCTGTAGCACGAACGCCTTATCGTCTTGCACCTACTGAACTGGAAGAGTTGTCGAAACAATTAGCAGAGTTAGCCGAAAAATAATTTATAAGACCAAGTTTTTTGCCTTGGGGAGCCCTGATCTTATTTGTGAAGAAGAAGGATGGATCGTTTCGTATGTGTATTGATTATCGAGAGTTGAACAAGCTAACGGTGAAGAATAGATACCCGTTACCGAGGATCGATGATTTGTTCGATCAGCTTCAAGGATCGAGTGTGTATTAGAAGATCGATCTGAGATCGGGATATCATCAGCTTCGAGTTCGTGAGGAAGATATTCCGAAAACGGCTTTCAGAACCCGCTACGGGCATTACGAGTTTCAGGTGATGCCGTTTGGGTTGACTAACGCACCGGCGGTATTCATGGATCTCATGAATCGGGTGTGTAAGCCTTATTTAGATAAGTTTGTGATCGTGTTCATCGACGATATTCTAATCTACTCGAAGAGTAAGAAAGAGCATGAGGAGCATTTAAGGCTTATATTAGAATTGCTCAGGAGGGAGAAGTTGTATGCCAAGTTCTCCAAATGTGAATTCTGGATTCCGACGGTGCAATTTTTGGGTCATGTGATTGATAGACAAGGAGTTCATGTAGATCCTGCTAAGATTGAAGCGATTAAAGATTGGGCTGCACCTACGACCCCAAAAGAAGTTCGTCAATTTTTGGGATTAGCCGGTTATTACCGAAGATTCATTGAGGGATTTTCGAAGATAGCAAAACCGTTGACCAAATTGACTCAAAGGAGTGTTAAGTACGAATGGGGAAATAAGGAAGAGGAAGCATTTCAGTTACTTAAGGAGATGTTGTAGTGCTCCTATCTTAGCGTTACCTGAAGGTAACGTGGACTTCGTCGTCTATTGTGACGCTTCTCATAAAGGTTTGGGAGCTGTGTTAATGCAACGAGAGAAAGTGATAGCTTATGCTTCCCGACAGCTCAAAAAGCACGAGAAGAACTACACCACCCATGATTTGGAGTTAAGTGCTGTGGTTTTTGCTTTAAGGATATGGAGACATTATTTGTATGGAACCAAGTGTGTAGTGTTTACTGACCACAAAAGTCTACAACACATCTTGAATCAAAAAGAGCTTAACATGAGACAACGACGTTGGATTGAGTTGCTAAGCGATTACGATTGTGAAATTCGCTACCATCCTGGTAAAGCAAACGTCGTTGCTGATGCTCTTAGTCGAAAGGAGAGAATTCCACCGTTACGAGTTAGGTCATTAGGAATGACTATCGTATCGCCATTACCGTCTCAAATATTAGAAGCTCAAACGGAAGCGTTGAAAGCAGAAAATTGACCTGCTGAGAAAATATTTGGGATGGCAGAAAATGAGAAGGGATTTGTTAAGCATTATGATGGAGTATTATGTTTTAGAGAGCGAAATTGGGTACCTTTGTATGAAGGAATTCGAGAGTTGATTATGCACGAGTCGCATAAGTCAAGATACTCTATTCATCCTGGGTCTGACAAGATGTACCAGGATTTGAAAAAGTTATATTGGTGGCCAAATATAGCGTTGTACGTTAGTAAGTGTTTGACTTGCTCTAAGGTTAAGGCAGAACATCAAAGACCGTCAGGATTATTGACGCAACCAGAACTCCCAGTTTGGAAATGGGAGCGGATTACAATGGACTTTATTACCAAATTACCTAAGACAACTAGCGGTTGCGACGCTACCTGGGTAATTGTGGATTGATCGACTAAGTCTGCTCATTTCCTGGCAATTAGTGAAGATGATAGTGTGGATAAACTTGCGAGGTTGTATGTGAAGGAAATTATTTCTCGTCATGGAGTTCCGATATCGATTATTTCTGATCGCGATAGCCGCTTTACGTCAGCCTTGTGGCGATCACTTCAAACCGCTTTGGGGACGAGACTTGATACGAGTACTGCATATCATCCCCAAACCGATGGTCAAAGTGAGAGGACTATTCAGACTTTGGAGGATATGCTTCGTGCATGTATAATGGACTTTGGTAAAGGCTAGGAGAAATATCTACCCCTTGCAGAATTCTCCTATAATAATAGCTACCACACAAGTCTTAAAGCTGCACCATTTGAAGCTTTGTATGGCCGAAAATGTCGTTCGCCTATTGGTTGGGCGGAAGTTTGAGATAGCCAACTCACAGGCCCTGAACTTATCTTGGAGACTACTGAGAAAGTGACTCAGATTCGTGATCAGTTGCAAGCAGCCAGAGATAGGCAGAAAAGTTACGCCGATCAGAGACGTAAACCCTTAGAGTTCCAGGTTGGAGACAAAACGATGCTGAAAGTCTCGCCGTGGAAGGGTGTGATACGTTTCGGGAAATGTGGAAACTCAACCCACGCTACATTGGACCATTTCTTATTTTAGAAAGAATTGGGCCCGTGGCTTATCGGTTGGAATTACCACAAGAACTGAGTAAAGTTCATGATGTGTTTCATATTAGTAATTTGAAGAAATGTCTTTCTGATGTGATGCCTAGCATTCCAATGAAGGATATTCGTGTTGATGAGAAATTGAACTTCGTGGAAGAGCCAATGGAGATTTTAGATCGTGAAGTTAAACGACTCAAGCGAAGTCGCATTCCGCTTGTCAAGGTTCGTTGGAAGTCCCAACATGGACCGGAATTTACGTGGGAACGTAAGAACGAGTTCCGAAAGAGATATCCAAAGTTTTTCACTTCGTAGATGGATTGTTCCGAGAGAAACCCGGGACGGGTTTCTTCTGAGGCTGGGAGGATGTGACAACTGGCAAAATAAGGAGTTATTTTGAAAACCCGCATTACATTAAAGTTCGTTTATAAATTATATTTGGATTTTATTCGTAACGAACTTGAAAAAACCAATATTTTGGTTGATTATATCTAAAACTTTTATGGAATCGAATTTGGTTTATCGATGTGATGAGAAATTATTTCGAGATTTTATTTGGCACTGCGTTGACTCCGGCATTAGGATAACCTAACTAAAATTTTATGTCTTGAGTCTACGGATTCGACTATATATATATTTAATTATTGAACGTATCATGAAAGTTTAAATAATGGGAACGAGCTTGGTTCGAGGGAGTAGGAATATTTTATAAGTTACGGGATTTGGTCCGTGTGTTTTACTCCTAGCCACCTTTCCCATACTAATTATTATTATCATTATTATTATTATTGTTTCTAAAAGAAGAAGAAAAGAATTTTTTTTAAAAGAGTATAACTACAAAATTGTACTTGTGCCCTGGAAACCATACAAACACATCTCATCACCCTCCTCTCATTTCTCTCTCTCTATTCATCACCAACCTTAGCCGCCGCCTATATTCCGGCCACACCACTGCTCCACCGCCGATCTTACAACACAACCATCACCACCATCTTAATCCCCTCCTCACGATCTTTCTTTTGGTGTACCTCACGCGCGCCCAAACACCCCATATCACCTCGTAGATTAATCACCGCAGCCCTATACACCACCACCACTACTAATATCACTTGGTTTATAAAGATTCACGAGTTGGAAGTGTAAAAAGGTAGGTTACCTCGATTATGCACCTCGTATGCCATGATGTGGGTCTAAATCCGTGTAATCATGGACTATCTTAATGGGTTTTGTTATAAAAATGATGGGGAAACTATGGTTTTGATAAATAAATCCGTTTGGTATCCGGGTTTCTTGCTTTTGGTGGTTGTCAAGGTGAAACCGAGAGCTCCAAGCTCTCGGCTTGTGTTTCTCTTTAAGTGTTTGTGTGGAGATTTTAATTATTGGCCTTGTGTTTTTATCATCAAGGGAAGTGGTGATGCATTTCTAGTTATGGTTGATTTTCGGCCAAGGATTTATTAGATGTTGAGGTTGTTTGGTTGTCGCCATGACCCTTGGGGTCGGTTTGTATTTGTGTCGAGCTCGGAAGAGCTAGCCAAGACCATGATGGTCTCGGGTAAGACCTTTTGTGATTCATGTTTGAGCCGAGGCTTAAATTGAGTTTCTCGACTCGAGTTTTGACTTGGTAAGTCAACCTGAATGACATGATTTATGTGGTAATCTTATATGGCTCATGGTTATATATATTTTTTTAGTTGTCATTATTGTTTTGTGTTGAGGTATTCAACCTTTGGCAGTGTGGTGTTGTTGTCGTTACTTGTGAGCCGAGAACGAATGAGATAATAGTTATTGATATTGGAGTTGTGTTGACGATATGAAATGGGGACCGATTGTGAGACGGTCAATTAGAATGACGGAGATAGGTTAGTCGGGTGCCGTAGTCGGACCCTATTGTTGTAGCACGTGTTTTGGGAAGTTGTTGGACGGAGATTAATTACTTGGTTTGACTTAATTATCATTTTATTTGGACTTGGACAATGAGCCGAGAGTGATGACTCGGGCATGTGGCCATTTCGTATGACTCAATAATTATTTATAATTAAACACAACTAATAAAACTCGTAATAATATTATTAATAATATAAACGTTTATATAAATATATAAACGTGAAAACGTATATATATTTATACAAGTGCGTATATTAATAATAAAACGATCACGAGTAATATTATAATAATAACGTGACTATAAATATTATGCTATGAAAGTAGCGTAATAATATCGCGAGCGCTATTATAATTAAACGACTATAATTAACGACGAAATCTTTAACGTTGAATAAATACTAAATCAAATAATATCTTTTTAATAAACGAGTAAAACTATCGAGTTATACGGGATCGTGGTCACTTGAGTCCAAGTGGTTTATTATTTGTGACGTTCGTGTTGTCACGGATATATGACGATTAATACATTCACTTTCGATAACTACGTAACTTATTTAATCGACGGGTTAAATAAGAGTTATCTAGTTATTTAAATTGAGTATATTAATGGGCATCGTATCCTACGACGCCCATAAGTTGTGGTATGTGTACGAGAATAATAAATTACTAAGTATCTCGTGAGGTTGCCAAATTGACGAATTTGGTAAGCTTAACGGCATAATTAGAGAATTTATTAAACTTTGATATATACCATATAGTACTTTATGTGCAATGTGTGACCTAGGATTTGGGTATAATCTTAGAATGGTATATTAAGTAAATAAATATGGGGGATTACCAAATCGACGGATTTGATAAGCTTCGATGATTTATTTAAATGATATATTGGACTAATATTAGATCCATAGTTTATTATATTATTCTTTGTGTGACCTTTTTGGTTTGTCTTGTGTCGACCCACCACCCGTATGGATACCAAACGCAAATACACCAAACTAATACGAAATGGATTTTCGGAAATAAAACGGATTCTCGTCCGGGTTTGGGAATATCTTGAAATTGAGGAAATGATTTCTGAACGAGTTGATATTGTTAGGTCGTGCCGAGTCCGTAGTTGCCGTCTTTTGAGTTACTATACATCTTACCTCTACCAATTTCTTATTGTTGATTTCTGGACTTGAGGTGAGTCATAGCCCCACTTTTTACTCTTGAACTATGTTTTCAATACTTGGGGTGAGAAACGTGCAAATTATTTTACGTGGACTATTATCGCTTTTATATTCTTTCTAAACTTGCTATGCGTATGGACTAGGATCTATTGTCAGCTTTAGTCACACCTTTTGTGTGTACTATTCAAGGTTGGCTTATTTGGTTATTGGTGGATTGTAAGCTTTAGTCACACATATGTTGTGTGTACTATTCAAGGTTGGCTTATTTGGTTATTTGGAATTGTCAGCTTTAGTCACATATATGTTGTGTGTACTATTCAAGGTTGACTTATTTAGATACTATAGTGTGCACCTATAGGTTATTAATACTTCGGAGGTTATCCGAGTATTTATTGGTATTGCGGGGGTTACCCGAATATCTATGTTAGAACGGAGGGTATCCGTGTGTTATGTTGGAGCGGAGGGTATCCGCAGGCTTTTAGCGAATCCTTAGTCTAGCTAGCAAGCATTTTGCGTATATGTCCACTATATTGTTAGATGAATTTAAACCTATGATCTCACCAGCGAAAGCTGACTTTTAGCACGTTTTCTCAGGAAATTAAATGATGCTCTATGGATGCTTGGATTGGAGGCTTGGCAATGGCACCTGGTTTATGGATCTATTTTTCTAAACTCTGATATTAAATTGTGGACCTACGTTTATTTCTTTTGGGCCTGACTCTGAATGATGTTGGGATAAATGTAAACTTTAAAACCCTGTTTTGGTTGTGTTTTTATTATGTTTACTTTATCTCGTTCTATTATGTCTTGTGTTGGATATCAATCCCCGTAGCACCCCGAAAGCTTGTTGAGTCTTCCGCTGTACCAAATTTTGGGGGTGTTACAGCTACTAACTCGGTATTGTCACAATATCACGTGGATAATCTACAATATTTATATGAAAAATATTGTTATTGCATAAAATTATTTAAAACTAAAATTGTCATAATCCGTATATCTATGTATCGTAAAATATACAAATAAAAGAAATTTTCGCTAAATATTACAATTGCAAGGCACCCGCCACTACAACGCGCTGGTACCCTGCTTGTGAAGAATAATGCATGTAGCGCATTAATTAAATTTGGAGTAAAATACACCATTCGTCCTATACTTGTACGCAAAATACAATGTTCGTCCCAAATTCAAAACAAGTCTCTAAACAATCCCCAGTATCTCCATTTTGCATCACCAATAGTCCCTTGATTAATTGTCGTTAGTCTTCGCCTTTGATCCTCTCATGTGCACTTCACGTGAGGGAAAAATTTTCATCTCCCATGTGTTTTATACTTTTTTTTGTCTCGTCTACCACCTAACACAAACATAAAGAACTTCCCTCCATCATCAAATTCACAAATATAAATTTAGTATCATCTTAAGAAACTCATTTGATTCCATCATTGTTAACGAAAACCCCAACCCTAATTTGATTATCGTGCTAAAAAGGCGGTTAGGATAATACCAAGTCTTGTTGGTATTGTTTAAGTGGTGAAGCTTCGTAAACTAGCAGATATTAGGGAAGGTGGGCAGGAATGTGTAATGCCAATGCATGAGTATATTAGGAAAGTTGTAGAGGATGTGAAACTGTAGAGGGGGTGAATACAGTCTTTTTGACTTCTTTAAAGTTTAACAACTTTAAGTCTCGAAGAGCATGTAGGTGAATATGCACCGCAAACACAATATATAGATAATAGAGAGATGGAGAGAAAGAGATAGACACCACAATATAATACTGGTTTGGGATGAGGGATTTATACCATCCATATGTCTAGTTATGAATCCACGACACCGATACTATTCCACTAGTATCCTTATGGTGGATTACAAACTGTCATAACTTCACTCCACAAATATACACAAAGATTGACGCTCACTATGAAAAGCTGCTTTCAATGGTATTCAACCCTCGGAAACCACCCACAAGAATCTCGCGGTTCAACTTTCCACTAGTACGACAAAGATCTTACCCCACGCAAGTATCAAACCCCAACTAGACCTTTCCCCGATCTAGTTGATCACCAAGATTCAAGACTTTGTACACCCTTTGCTTATCCACAACCCGGATAAGACTTCACAATTAATCAAAAGAGTTTGTTTATCATAAAGCAACTTTAACCTATTGATGACATCAATTAAGTACATTTTATTGGCATCATTTATCCTATGTTATTCGCTTGTTATATATTACTTTCTATGAGAATTGATACTTAATCGCTTACTTTTGTAATTTTTAGTTATAAACAAGCTTTTGGTGAAAGTTAGCTATTTTGGACGAAAATTGGAGCAAAATTGATCAAGTTGGAAAAGTCTACTGAAGTGAAGGAAGATACGCCGTATCATTCTAGACAGATACGCCATACATAAAGATTTAGACGAATATGAAGATCATTGCCTGACTTTGAAGCATGCACCATATGGAATTATCCCATACGCCGTATATGAAATCTTGGTCAACGAGAAGATCTGACTTATTTTACTCCAGATACGCCATATTGCATTCCACATATGCGGCGTATCAATCTCAAGACTTCACTAAGATAATCCAAGATTCTGAAGAACATGCGCCGTATGAAGACTGAAGGTACGGTGTATCTCTTAACGGTGTACGAATATTCTTGAATATTATAACCTTGGACCCCACAAGAAGTTACCTAGATGCGCCGTATCAACTTAGTTGATACGCCGTATCGACCCTGCAAACAGAAAGTGTAAATACCCCATTCGACAGCCAAATTAGATATACATCACAAGGGAGAAAAGCAGACGATCTGGCCTACCTAAGGACGAATTCAGAGCAGTAAGAAGGTCATGCTAGTATTTTAATTCATAGGAAAACTCGTTTATTTGTATTAGCAATATGTTAATGGTTGAGTTAGTGTCTTTTTCACTATTTGATTAGACTTAATAGTTTCCAGCTGTTATAAAGAGTATTTGATATTTATTTAGTTTCTTTATGCATGTGCTTTGATTACATATTGGGATTTATCGCGCCTTGTCAACGTAGGCTCGCGCAATTACTTCATTAACATCATCTGCATAGTTAATGTAAGCTTGTAAAAAGGATAAATAATACATAAACCTAGTAATCATTAAGTGTTTACACGCCTGTAACTAAGACTCCACTGAGAGAGAATAGATTTTAGCACTCATCTTATACAGCTAAGCAATTAAACTTGTGACAAGTTTTCCTGTTATCGACCAGGCCTCGTATCTATATATGTCTTATATCTATGTACATGTGTGCCATTCGTTCTCTTGTTTTGTTTTATTAATTATTTGATTTAATATTCACTTAATCAACACAATCGTGCCAGTCTCTCAGGCTGAAAAACACCCTTCTGTTAGATAAGGTTATTAGAACTAACTTAGGATTAATATACGGATAGATATCTAGGCATTAGCTTTCCACTCTTAGTGTTCGACACTCTACTTACCAACTAGCTACATTGATCGGGTACAATACTGGTTAGTATATGTTATAGGATAAGTCGGCTAAATATAAATTTAAAACTTAATAGATATAATCTATTCTACAACAATATACGCACGCATCACCTATCCTAGAGACTTGATTCTATAAGAAAAGGTATAGAAAGAAGACCCTCAACACAACACATAAGAGTGGATTAGGTTCTTGTCAGTCTCTCTTGCGAAAGAAGTGTTCTTTGAATAGATGATAAGAGAAGAAGTTAGAACATAATAAGATAGTAGAATTAAATGGATTAGAGAGAAGAATGAAGAGGGAAAGAATGATTGTCAAGAGGTAAGGAAACACTAGACAAGAAAGGTTATTTATAGACAAACCAAAGTTGGACCATCCCCCGGCGCACCAGCGCGCCAGAGACTGGTCTGGCTCTTGGTTTGTTAATGAATTCCCCATTCTTGTTAAACCCCCAAGTGCACTTCACCTTTGCCCTTTCTAATTTCATTCCAACACTCAAAGTAGTATAAGGTCAACCAACTCAATTAGCCAAGGATTAGAAGTGCAGAAAAATATCTGGTGAAGTTTGTAACTAGATAGTTAGGGATTTAGTCCAATATGAATGAGAAAGGAAAGAACTATTTGACAATGGATGTTGGGTAATACTTTGTGTGTTCCCAATGGTTGGTTATCTTGCCTCCTAAATTTTAATTTCAAGATTCAAATTCAAAACTATTGAAAGTGTGTGTTGTGTGATGCAAGCGTATGGAAGAAGCTAAGCAATAGAAAGAGGGGACAACAATTTGAATTTCAAAACTAAAATTGTGGAAAACTAGAAGGGGGGTTGAATAGTTTACCGGTTTTAAACTTGATTTTCTTCTAATACTTTTACGTGTAATTACCAATTAAGACGTATCAAACAATAAATTATATGCAACAATAAAAGTAAGAAACGACCAAACCATAACACAATTGTTTTTCGTGGTTCGGCTACAAGGACTCTTTTTCCTTGCCCTACTCCACGCCCTGATTATCCAACTCGAGAGTTTTCTTGCACTAGTCAACAAGCTCCTTTATCCGGCGAAGAAAACCTTACACGTCGCTTACACACTATTTCCAACACTAAGCTAGATGTCGAGTTCTTTCACAAGGGTACAACCACTCCCGATAGTTCTTTTATAAGGGTAGAACAACTCCCGATACTCTAAGTATTTTGAGGACTAAAATACTAACCGATCACTACAAATGGATACAATACAATAAAGTATAAACTTTACTAGTTTACACTAATGCTATGCTAGACAAGTCTTGCAACGTTGTGTTGAAACTTGTAAGTTCGTGATCTTCTTGCTACAAAGAAAGACTCACAAATATGAAAGTTTACTGAGTTAGAAATGAAGTATATGCAGTGTATTATGATAGAGAATGATGAGAAAAACTTAAGAAGTGAGTTGCTATTTATAGGCCAACAATCATGCCAACCCACGGATAAGGCGGAACCCATCCTTTGGTTCCGTCCGTTGTATCAGAGGGTTCCGCCAGCATGTGTGACAGAATCCTGGACAAAATATTTCACAATCTAACACAATATTCTCAAGATCTCACAAAGTCAACTTTGAGATCTTGAGTGTGAATCTATACATAATAAAACATGTTTCTTATACACATGTTTCCTTAAAGGGACATGTGTGATGCAAAGAATGATGTAACTAATATTTTATTTCTAATTTCAGATATTCCTAAAAAAGAAAGTATACTTGTAAAATAGTTTATGTATAGAATCAAAACATGTTTGTTTGAGATTTTTAGCAAGTGAATGTTTTACTAAAAAGAGTTTGCTTGCTTATGTCTTAATATGACATACTATTTAGTAAACTTGCTAAATATACATAAGAAACATTTTCAACACATGTACTTAAACTAAAATATACTTACTTAGAAATTACTTTGTGAAAACATGTAAATGTAGTTTGAATGAAGTTAAGTAAAAGACTTTTAAACTATATTTATAATTTGCCAAAAATAAACTTTACCTTTTGTATTTAACAAAACTAAGAAAGATCGTAAAATATAAATAACATTTTTAGGCGATACTTGTATTAACAATCTCCCCCTTTTTGTTGACGACAAAACATAAATTTTATTTTTACGCAAATGGATAATTATAGATTTTGAGCCTTTTGAAAATTAACATTTCATATGATTATTTCAACTTTTGAGTATGCCATTTTAAATGATGTATTTAAAGTTGATTCGGTAAAATATATCCTATCTCCCCCTTTTTGTCGAAACAAAAAGAAGAGTAGCGAAGCGAAAATATGTCAAGCCAAATGCTCCCCCTTGTACAATACTCCCTCTAAATGGAGTGCCAAGAGAGGATACATGGATTTTGGTCCTACAAGAAAAGGTTAGTTTTTTTGTAGAGATAAGGATGAGAGCATAATACCAAGTATAAGAATAAGCATTCATCACATGACATCAACTATTTAGTAACAATCAACCAAAAGAGAATGACCAACACAATATATAAGTAGAACCATTTAATTTCAAGTAAAATTTAAACTTTGACTATAAATAGTCGAACCTAAAGACTTGAAAAAAGTCTACTATTGGAGAAAAAAACAAACAAGGTGAAATGACAACTACACCTATAAATAAAAAGGGTCCTAAGTGAGATTCTACCATTATTGGATCTTAAGAAAGCTCTAGGCTTGAGGCAAGTGAGAGATGACGTTAAGATGCTCCAAGATGTGGTTAAGGATAAACCTCATTTCATCTTGAAGTTGATGTACCAAGATGTTGCACCCCTCACTTAGGTGAGCGGTTCTTTCGCACATGGTGCAATCATTGAGAGGAGGTGGTGGTTGTGGAACTTGGTTTGTAGTTGGTGGGTCATTGGTAGCGGTTGAAACATTTTTTGTTGTGGGAGCAAAGGTGGATGGTTGAGAGGTGTGTCGGTTTCCTACAATAGATGAGTACATTGCGGTTTGGAAATCCATGGCTTGGGTGAGATGAGAATCAATCATTTGCTTGAAAGCATAGAGGCTTTCCAAGCGAGTGTTGAGTTCTTCATGAGTGTTTGGAGATTTGGTCCACAAAGAAGCTTCAATTTCCTCATAAGTAGGAAATATGGATTCAAACCAGTTGGAAAAGTCATGAGGTGGTTGTTGCTGTTGATCATGATGATGAAAGCTTGGTTCTCCATAAAGAGGACCGTGGATGTCATTGTAAATGGGATAGAACAACAATGGTTGTTGATGAGGATGATCTTGATCTTGTGGAAAGATGGAAGGTCTAGCATGCTTATAAGCCAAACGCTCTATTAGCGATGGTTGATGAGGTTTTTCCTCCAATGGGTTACTTGGTTGAAACCGAGGTTGTTGTTGAGTTTCCATTTGTTCCATAGTATCAAAAAGTGGCAATGGTGGTGGATTTGATGATCTTGGTAGAAGGTCATCCAAAGTTTCCATAAATGGATGTGGTGACGTTGGTGGTGTCTTGAAGAGTTCCATAGGTGTCATTTTTGGTGATTGAGGTGATGGAGTTTTTGAAGGTTGACTTGGTGCCGAAGGTGGTGTTGGATCACTTGGAGTTATGGTTGGTGGAGGAGTGGTGATTTTGTTAGTAATGCAAGGGTTTGGAGTAGCAAGGTTTAGGAAGTTGTTATCATTGATGGGTGATGAAATATTGAGGGATGAATCACTTGATGATGATGAGCTAACTTAGATGGTTTTGTTGAAACAACAAGGTTTGACGCTTATTCTAGTGGTTCTCCTAATTGGTCTTGATGATTCGGATGAGGTGATGGATTTTGTCATTGCAAGACTCTGGTAGGATTAGAGGTATGAGATTAAGAGAAGTGAAGGTGGTGGTGTGAATTGGATGTGTGCATTGTTGATCAATTTATAGGAAGAGCATGATATGGAAATTGGTGTTTGGATTTGATGTTGATCCATACAATGTTGGAGGTTTCTAATCATATGGAAGAGTTCCAAGAAGTTGTCAAATCATTGGAAGTCAATCCAATGGAGTTGGATGGAGTGAAAGACTAAGTAGGGAAGTAAATGCTATGTGATCATGGTGGATACATGTTGTCAGGTTGTTCCACGGATTTGGAGGAACCAAAGGAATAGTTCCTTCCTTGTATTAGAAAGGTTCCTTGGGTTAGTTTAGGCAAAATTGAAATTTTGGCAGGAATGATGATGCTATTGGTTAATGTGTGATTAGATAGCTCTAGAATTACTGATAAATACTAACTAACATGTAGGAAGCAAGTTTGGATCCTAAGGATTGCTCGAAAAATTCAGAAAATTCAATAATCAAATTTTGCTGAAGTCTGGAGGAACCAATCGACAACACGGCCGGAACCCAAATTTGGGTCCCGCCGTATCCGTGGGCAGAAAACTTGGAGGAACCAAGTTGGATAACGGACGGAACCAAAAATTGGGTTCCGCAGTATCCGTGGAGCCTCAGATTTGAGACAGAGCGTATTTCACGACTACGTGAGTTTTCCGAATTTCAAAAATTTTCCTAAAACTTAAGCAATCAATTTTTTGTAGATGGAAGAAACAAAAATTTCAGGTAGAAACATGCTTACCTATATAGTTTGAGAGGGCGATTCTAGCACTCAAAATTTTGGCCGAAAAGTGAAAATAGCATAATACCAAATTGTTATCCCCTGCAAATATTGTTAGTTCACACATAATCCAAAAACATAATATCATCCTAAGACATCATGAAACCATAAAATAACATTGTTTTGATGATCAAATTGTTTAAATGCACTCTTGTGCCAAACACCCTCTTATCTCGCTCATTTCTTGTTCACCTTCTTGTAGATCTTCCCAAGGTATCTCCCAAAGCATTTCCACATGCCTTTGGTTTGTTTGAACTCCTCTGACTCATTCGGTATTGCTAGAAGTTATGAGAGGTACTCAAGAGGAGGGAGCCTAGAGTTTGGTAGATTGTGGTCTTCACTCATGGAGGATGATGATGATGAGGTTGGAGGGTGAGGATGTTTACCTTTGGCTTTGTAGACTTGTTCATCACTCAATGGCACAAAGGTGTGAGGAATAAGAGGATAATCTAGGCGACGACCTCTAGGAGTTGTAGGGATGGGTTCACAAAACCTAAAGAGACGGGTGAGAAGCATCCCGTATGGAAGAGCGGTGGTACCTTGAACCGAGATGTTTGCCATCCTTTTGGCAATGTAGTAGGCTAAGTTGAAGGTTTGTCGGGTGGATACACTATAGAGCATGTAGGAGAGACAAGTGTTGATATGGTCCCTATTTCCTAACGTGCTAATGACGAGGACAAATTGGCTCATCTATGTCTAAGAGACAATCAAAGTCAATAAAAGAGAGTTGTTCCCTAATGTTGGTTCCGGTGAGGAAAGTAGGATCAATGGTTCTACCCTCATGAACATAACGCCTCTCAAGGTTCTTAAAGATTTCTACTTGGGCTGAGGTTAGCCCTTTGGTCTTGTGGTGTTTGGGTAGGTATTTGGTGGTGTCTTTGAGGTCATAGAAGGTTACGGGAGGCGTGATGAACCTAGAAACATAATTATCAAAATTTTAGCTTATGTAAGTAATGGTTTAAGTATTAAAAATTCTAGTGTGTGCCTATATGAAAACAATATGGAGTTGTGATTATCTCAACTTATTTTAATGTTTAAAATGGTTTTACTTATGCAAATTTTGAGATAATCCAAATGCTCCTAGTTCAATGTAGCTACGGTTGAATGTACCCGAAAATACATATTAGTTATGTATCCCCTTTAGCATTCAAGAGACATAATGCAAGTGATGTTTTAAACATAACGTTTTTATTTTGTATTATCAATGAAAGGCTATTTTTCCTAAATGTGTGAAGATTTTTTTAAAATTTTTGACATGGGGTGTTTGGTATAATGTGATAATGTCTTACAAGATGCAATTCCTAACTAATGAAAAACGTAATTTGTTTTGTTTATGACAAATTTTCTTCATGAATTCCTAAGTTGATGCATAACCCCAAGTTTTTAGTTTTTGTGCATAAATAGAGTTTCTTAGACACAGATCAGGAGAGTAATTGTGTTTAGAATACTTACAATGATGATAGGATTGAAGAGTGGCTGAGCAAGAACCCTAATTTTCATGTGAAAATGGATATAGGAGTGAATAGTAACTGTTTTTGGTGAGTGATATAGAGTATGTGACTTATATGGTTTAATATATAAAAAGAGAACCTGTACAGGTCTTTGACGGACTGGGCGGAACCAAACAGAGGGATCCGCCCTTTGTTTTTCTTTGTTCCGCAAGTCCTGCAGGTTAATGAACATGAAATTTTTGTTTCTACTTTCTACAATTTTATTTAACGTTTGAACTATGAAGTAGGTTCCATAAGCCCTAGTCCTAGTATAAGAAGATCAAATGGTTCATGTTTAAGAGGTTTTGTAAGAATGTCGGCAATGTTGTCTTCGGAGGATACTTTCTCGATGGAGATGTTTCCTTTTTGAACATTGTCACGAAGGAAATGATGACGAATTTCTATATGTTTAGTACGAGCATGTTGGACAGGATTTTTACTTAGGTCGATGGCTCCTTTGTTATCGCAAAGGATAGATATGCCTTTAGTCACAATTCTGTAGTCCACGAGCGCTTGCTTCATCCAAAGAGCTTGTTGACATGCTTTTTCGGCCGATACGTATTCGGCTTCCGTTGTTGAGATTGCGAGTGTCGTTTGCTTCGTTAAGAACCATGAGGTGAGACAATGTCCAACAAAAATACAAATACCACTTGTACTTTTTCTATCAACATAGGCACCGACATGATCTGAGTCGGCATACACTATGGTTTCTACACCCATTCCTTTGGGATACCATAATCCTAAATGTGTAGTGCCTTTTATGTACCTAAAGATCCTTTTTACGGCTTCAAGATGAATTGTTTTGGGATCTTCTTGAAAACGAGCACATAGACAAATGCTAAAGATAATGTCGGGTCTACTAGCCGTGAGATAGGGTAGACTACCAATCATACCCCTATATTTAGTGTTATCTATGGATTCACTTTCCTCATCCTTTGTGAGTTTGGTTTCCGAGGACATAGGCGTTTTGATAGGTTTTGAATCTTCTAAACCAAATTTCTTAAGCATGTCTTTTATGTATTTAGATTGATTAAAGAATATCCCATCTTCTAATTGTTTAATTTGAAGTCCTAAGAAAAACTTGAGTTCTACCATCATACTCATCTCAAACTCGTCATGCATGATTTTAGAGAATTAATTGCAAAGCTCTTGACAAGTTGATCCGAATATTATGTCATCAATATAAATTCGAACTATGATAATATGTGATTCATTCTTCTTAGTGAAGAGAGTGTTGTCAACTAGGCCCATGGTATACTTATGGTCAACTAGGAAGGTTTTAAGTCGATCATACCATGCTTTTGGAGCTTGCTTAAGTCCGTATAAAGCTTTTTTAAGTTTGTAAACATGATTAGGTTTTTCAAAGTCGGTAAAGCCCGGTGGTTGAGCAACATAAACTTCTTCATTAATAAAATCATTTAAGAATTCACTTTTGACGTCCATTTGAAAAAGTTTAAAGTCATATGCGCATGCATATGCAAGTAAGATTCTAAGTGACTCAAGCCTAGCAACCGGAGCAAAAGTTTCATCGTAGTCAATGCCTTCTTGTTGATTATAACCTTGTGCTACTAGCTTAGCTTTGTTTCTAGACACAACTCCGTTTTCATCCATTTTATTTCGAAAGACCCATTTTGTTCCAATTATAGGTTGATTCTTTGGTTGAGGAACTAGTATCCAAACATCATTTCTAATAAATTGTTTCAATTCTTCTTGCATAGCTATTATCCAAGATTCATCACTTATAGCTTCTTTTATATTTTTAGGTTCAATGGTTGATATAAAACAAAAATAGTTACTTTTGTTTTGAGCTTTTGATCTTAAGGTTCTTTCATTAAGTTTACCTATGACACTATCTAATGGATGACTTTTAGATTCTTTGACATCGATTATTTCTCTATTTAATAGTCCATCTTCCTTGTCGTTTTCTAAATCACTTTGATTAACAACTTGACTTTCAACTAAGTCATCATCTACCAAAGGTGATGTCTTAGAGGGAGGTGGACTTTCGTCGAATGTTACATTCAACGATTCCTCGACTCTTAAAGTTTCCTTATTTAAAACAATATAAGCTTTGCTATTTTGTGAATATCCAAGGAACACACCTTCATAAGACTTTGGGTCAAATTTAGTGAGATAATCCTTTGTGTTTAGTATAAAGCATTTACTCCCAAATACTTTAAAGTATAATAATGTTGGCTTTTTACCTCTATATATTTCATATGGAGTTTTATCTAAAAATGGTCTAATTAGGAATCGGTTTAAGATATAAGTTGATGTGTCAACGGTATTACGCCAAAACTTTTGTGGAATATTTTGTTCGTTAAGCTTTGTTCTACTCATCTCTTGAAGTGTCCGGTTTTTACGTTCTACTACACCATTAGATTGAGGAGTGCGAGGAGCCGAGAAATTATGTGTTATACCATTTTTGTCACAAAATTCACCGAATTGTATTTCATTATCAAATTCCCAACCATGATCCGTTCTAATAGACACAATGCAATTTCCTACTTGATTTTGAATTTTCTTTCCAAGAATTTCAAATTGTTCGAAAGCTTCATTTTTACTTTTCAAAAATCTTGTCCATGTATATCGTGAAAAATCATCCACTATGACCAAAGTATAGAAGTTGCCACTATAACTTTGAATAGCGGATGGACCAAACAGATCCATATGCAAAAGTTCTAAACATCTAGTTGTGGATACCATATTTTTAGCCTTATGGCTACTATGAACTTGTTTACCAATTTTGCAAGCATAACAAAATTGTTGGTCGTATTTCTACTTGGGTAGGTTTCTAACTAATTCTTTAGAGGATAGGGATTGAATAAGTCTCTTATTCGCGTGACCTAAGCATCTATGCCAAAGAGTCGAGGACTCATCTAATGAGGTAAGGCAAAGTTTATCTCTAGATGTTTTATCAATTTTCATGACGTATACGTTGTTTTTAAGAACTCCTTTAGCTATAGTTATACCATCTTTAAGTATTTTACTTTCGTTTTCACTAAAGAGGACTTTATACTTTTTACGGCAAAGTTGGCTAATACTAAGAAGATTAAATCCTAAGTTATCAACATGAGCAACATCATCAATAAATAGAGAGTCATGAGAGATAGTACCTTTTCTGATAATTTTACTTTTAAGCTTGCTACCAAAAGTAACGTTACCTCCGTCAAAGACTTGATAGGTAGAGAAAAGACTTTTGTCCCCCGTCATGTGTCTTGAACAACCGCTATCTTTGATCCATTCATCCGGTTTCAAACACACTTTTAAGCACACCTATTTTATAACAAGCATTCAAACATTTGGTCCCAAATATCATGGGTCCATTTTGGTTTATCATGCCATTACCTTGATTCATGTAAGGAAATGGTAGATATAGGTTCCAAGACATATAGTTTGGAGCTTGATGATGTCTAGGTAAGTTTTGACCCCTACTATGTTGAAAGTAGGGTTGTGTGTTGTAATTGCCCTTTGGAAAGGGGCGTTTGGATATAGATGGTTTAGGTCTTGGTTGAGTAGTTCTAGTTCTAAATTCATTTTTAGCAAGTTCTACTCCTATTTTAATGGCAGGTTTAAGTTTGGTTTCAGTAGAACTAGTGTTTGACTTCTTTGTAACTTTAACAAATTCATTATGGTTAGTTATTAAACTGTTCTGTTCTGCTGCAGTCTCCACGGAACCAATGGGTTCAACAGGCGGAACCAAATTTTTGGTTCCGTCAGTTCCGTGGGTCATTGCTACAGTTTTGTCATTTTCTTTTCCTTTTTCGCCTTGTTTCTTTAAACTACTTATTGATCCTGTTTTCATGAATCCTAACCCTGTTCTATCAAAGTGTGACTTTTGGAGTTTCATTATTTCATCCGCACAACAAATACTTTTATCAAACTTCTTAAACTTTGAGTTTTGTTTAATAAGACTATCTTGTGTAATTTTAAGCTTCTCAATTTCAAGTTTGAATTCTTGACATGATTTGCACGTTGTGTCAATGTTTTTACTCTTTTCCAAATGTTTAACTTTTTCTTTTAATTCATAAACTTCGTTTTCTAAAAATTCCTTTTTAGTCTTCAAAAATTTGTTTTTGTTTATGATTTTTAAGCTTAACTCACAAAGTTTGTTGTATTGTTGTTCTAATGTGTTATCATCAATAGAAGAATAAGATGAATCAGAATGTACCTCATTTGAGCTTTGAGCCATAAGAGCTATTTCGTCATTTGTTGGCTCTTTATCATCATTCTCACTATCACTCCAAGCACCACTCACAAAAGAACTTTGAGTTTTGCTTTTGGGTGGTTTTGGACATTCTCCTATAAGGTGACTTGTATCTCCACATCTAAAACACTTTCTTTCATTCTTTACTTTCTTAACATCCCGATCTTTATGTAGAGACTTCTTTTCATCTTTTGGTTGCCTTACAAACTTTCCTCGTCTTTTAAAGAACTTCTTGAAGTCTCTAACCGCTATGGCATATTCCTCATCATCACTATCCGAACTCGATTCCTCATCGTCAGTTGATTCTATTCTAGCTTTTAAGGCAATAGATTTAACTTTTTCCTTCTTGCCTCTAACTATCTCCGAATCTTTTTCCATTACCAGTTCGTGAACTTTGAGGTTTCCAATAAGCTCGTCAAGTGCCATGCTTGAACGATCTTTAGATTCTTTAATAGCCGTTACTTTTGCTCTCCACTTAGGATGGAGTCCTCTTAGGAATTTCCTGACAAAATTCTTGCTAAAAAAAGATTCATCAAGTGCTTTAAGTGAAGTAATAATAGTGTTAAATCTAGCAAATGCACAATCAATAGTTTCATCTTCGGGAATAGAAAATTGTTCATATTGTTGGACAAGAAGATCAATTTTGTTATCCTTAACTTGTGAATTTCCTTGATGAGTAGTGATTAAAGATTGCCAAATTTCTTTAGCAGTTTTGCACATAAAAACTCTTTCATACTCTTTCTTAGGTAAGGCATTATAAAGCATCATTTTTGCTTCATTATTTTTGGCAATTAGTTTCTTTTGATCATCACTATGTTTAGTAAGTGAACTATCCTCATCCCGACCACTTCCGGTAGCCTTATGATCACCTTCAATAATAATATACCATAGATCTATGTCCTTTGATTTTACGTAAGTTTCAAAATGGTTTTTCCAATAAATAAAACCATTTGGTTCAAATAGTGGTGGTCTTTGCATAGATTGTTTCAAAATCCATGGATCGTTTCAAGTTTTAAGATACAATATATTTTAAAAACTTGAGTAACGTAGCTCTTGATGCCAATTGTGGAAAACTAGAAGGGGGGTTGAATAATTTACCGGTTTTAAACTTGATTTTCTTCTAATACTTTTACGTGTAATTACCAATTAAGACGTATCAAACAGTAAATTATATGCAAGAATAAAAGTAAGAAATGATCAAACCATAACATGATTGTTTATCGTGGTTCGGCTACAAGGACTCTTTTTCCTTTCCCTACTCCATGCCTCGAGTATCCAACTCGAGAGTTTTCTTGCACTAGTCAACAAGCTCCTTTATCCGGCGGAGAAAACCTTACACGTCGCTTACACACTATTTCCGACACTAAGCTAGATGTCGAGTTCTTTCAAAAGGGTACAACCACTCCCGATAGTTCTTTTACAAGGGTACAACAACTCCCGATACTCTAAGTATTTTGAGGACTAAAATACTAACCGATCACTACAAATGGATACAATACAATGAAGTATAAACTTTACTAGTTTACACTAATGCTATGCTAGACTAGTCTTGCAACGTTGTGTTGAAGCTTGTAAGTTCGTGATCTTCTTGCTACAAAGAAAGACTCAAAAATATGAAAGTTTACTGAGTTAGAAATGAAGTATCTGCAGTGTAATATGATAGAGAGTGATGAGAAAAACTCAAGAAGTGAGTTGCTATTTATAGGCCAACAATCAGGCCAACCCATGGATACGGCGGAACCCATCCTTTGGTTCCGTCCGTTGTATCCGAGGGTTCCGCCAGCATGTCTGACAGAATCCTGCACAAAATATTTCACAATCTAACACAATATTCTCAAGATCTCACAAAGTCAACTTTGAGATCTTGAGTGTGAATCTATACATAATAAAACATGTTTCTTACAAACATGTTTCCTTGAAAGGACATGTGTGATGCAAGGAATGATGTAACTAACATTTTTTTTTTCTAATTTTAGATATTCCTAAAAAAGAAAGTATACTTGTAAAAATAGTTTATGTATAGAATCAAAACATGTTTGTTTGAGATGTTTAGCAAGTGAATGTTTTACTAAAAAGAGTTTGCTTGCTTATGTCCTAATATGACATACTATTTAGTAAACTTGCTATATATACATAAGTGACATTTTCAATACATGTACTTAAACTAAAATATACTTACTTAGAAATTACTTTGTGAAAACATGTAAATGTAGTTTGAGTGAAGTTAAGTAAAAGACTTTTAAACTATATTTATGATTTGCCAAAAATAAACTTTACCTTTTGTAGTTAACAAAACTAAGAAAGATCATAAAATATAAATAACGTTTTTAGGCGATATTTTTATTAACAAAAATGAATGAGTTGGTGATTGTGAGAGAATTGAGTATGTGAGAAGCAATGTCATAAAGTGTAAGAGGATGTCTTGTAGGAAGGAAAATAGCACATTTGAATTTCAAATTCAAGAGTATTTGTGAGAGGGTGTGAGATAGAGGTGTGTTGAGAAAGATTCATCCAATATTCAAATATGAAGAGTTACGAGTGAGTAGGATGAATGAGTGTAGGATAAGGGGATAGGTAGCATGTTTTGTAGCCGGAGACAAGCATCCACTAAAATATTATAATTCAAAATGGATGTTGTGGGTTTGTGAGAGAGAAGTGTGTTGAGGAAGTAAGTGTGTAAGAGTTTGTGAGTTGGCAAGTTCAAATTCAAATTTGAATGAAGAATGTAGACATAGTTAAATGTGTAAAAGGTGTGTTGGCTTATTTCAAGATCACATACATGGAAGAATAGAGTGTGTGGTATGTGGTGAAAAGGGATGAAGCTTGGAGGCAAGGTGATGTGTATGGTCTGTGGTGGTGGAAAAATCATTAGTTTGTTATGTGAAAGAAGAGAATGTGTGGTGGCATTGTATAGAATGTGGAAGAAAAAGAAAATGAGTAGTAGATTGTGTTGTGGTGTAGGGGACAAGGGTGTAGTAACGTGTAAGAGGTGTAAAAGAATGTAGGAGAATGTTTGTGCGTTGGAGAATTATATGCATACAAATGATATTCATATTTCAAAACTTATGCTTAAATATTCAGGTTTGATAATCCTTGTTTAAACCAGACTTAGTATATTTACTATTCCTCTTGATACAAGTAAGATAAGTGATTTGCATCATAACTAAAGCAATAACCCTTAAAGGGAAAGTTGCATTTACGCAAAATAACCTTGGCTTAATTGACCAATAAGGGAGTAAACATGTTACTTGATTAGTAAAGACATACTTAACGATTACAGTCACTTGAATACTTTTATTTGAAGTTCTAGTGAAAGTATGAATCTCCTAGGTTTGAGGAAAACAACTTTGCCTTGTTTAATGGCTTTGAAAAATAAGTTTGAGTTGGCATTTTGTATAACGGGAGAACTTGTTTTGGTCATATCTCTAAGTCAAAATCTTAATGCAAGTTTACTTAACATCTCAAATATCATGTATGAACCTATATTGAAAGAAGCACCTTAGTCGGGTAAGAGGAAAGTCGACCTGGAAAAACCAAAAACACTATGATCAGCCCCTAGCGCTATGGTCTTATGTGTTTTCTGGTTTTTGGCTATCGTTCGTGATCTTATATGTTTGTGAATATACATTTGTCATCATTAAGACATAAAAGAGATTTTGACCATCAATTGCACCAACAGAGGATGTGGGTGTGGATAAGGATTTTACGCATCATGGGTTAGCGCGGTTGAGTTTGTAAATGCTAATTGGGGGATCGTGAATGGGTGTTTAGGTGATATCAAGACCTTTCTTAAGAATGTGAAACTTGACCAGGCTGCTGCAACAATCAAGTCTTGTACTCTGAATGTGCTGGGTATTCTCATAATAACACTCAAAATCTTTCACGTATAATTTCTATTACAATTCATCACAAAGTCCTTACAAAGGGTGGTTATGGAAAGGCTATTACCGTAGGAGCTGCTTTGATACTTCATAATGTTTGTATGGTTTCTCCTAAATAATCATCCCATTATTTTAAAATTACAATCAAAAATTTGGTTACGGTTTTTCACAAATATACAATTCTTGGAAATGGAGTGGTGTAGGTGGTAGTGGAATTGTTGGTGGTACAACTGATTTGACTACAAGTGATGGACATCTTATTAAAGAACAAGAAGCATTACCACAACCATTAGACGATGGACTTACTGAAGAACAAGTAGTTAAATTAATAACTTAATAAGTTAACTAATAATTGGATACATGTATATGTCATCTTTTTCTAACATTATGTAATTGTCTAACATTATATGAAGGAACATCAGCTAAGATTAGACGACGAAGCATTAACATAAACATTTGAAGAAGAAGCAAGGATTAAACAAGAGTGGATGGACAGATTTAGGCAAGAACGGGAGAGGGAGGAGAAGATAGACTGGCTCAACCAAACATTTTATCTAGATGATGTGTAGCTTAACTCTTAGGATTATATTAGGATTCTAAACTGGTTATATCAATTGTGTTGTTGTATTTAGTTGTGCATTTGGTTCTAAACTGATTATATTAGGAAACTGTATTTGTTTATTGCAATCAAGGTATATCATATTGCGTTTAAGCTGTGTTTGGAATTAGGAAAAAGTTGCTTGTTTAGACTGTGTTTGGGCAGTTAGATAGTGTTTAGGTATTTTGTCAGTTTGGTTAGGACATGTAGTCATGAAACCACCTAAACTGAAAACGCAAATACTATGAACTGCAAATGCAAATGCCTCAAACTACAAATGCCACAAATTACAAATGGCAAAAAGGGAGTGTTTGGGCAATTTAGAATGTGATTAGGCAGTTTGCCAGTTTGGTTAGGTAGTTCCAAACACCTCCTAAACTACAAATGCAAATGCCTAGACTGCAAATGTAAATGCCACAAACTACTAGTGCATCATAATACAAACATCTATTGGATATGATCATATTTCTGATTTCCACCAATTGTCAAACCACCAAGTCTAGCAGAATACACACCAATTATCAAACCACAAAGAAGTATCTCTGCCATTTATGATCATATTTCTATTCCGATAACTTCAAATGGCATATTCAGTAACAAAAAGAAGTAGTCAATGCAAATCATAACACATTTAACCAAGGCAAGTGGTATTACTTAAACCAAAGATGTCTTAAAAGATCTAAATACACTGCCCAAAGCTATCTCTAATGGGGCAACAAGTACTTAATGTTTCACAACATAAAAGACAACCAAAAATTTGGTCCATTATCATCAAAGACAAAAATATGTCCCAACCACTACGTAAACACATGTAGATGCACTTAACTCCCACATCCTGCATTTAATTTTGGTGATATTAGGCCTAATATCCCACCTCTTACTTTAGCAGGGATTCATCGTTTCTTGCCATTTTCATCAAAAAACGTATAATCTCTTTTTGCAACCTCTGCTTACAACTGTGCTTTCAGTCCTAGTACGCAACCTGTTACACTCAAAGGCCTTCCCTTCCTCTGCTTGCAACCTCTATTTTCAAGCGTCTCGTCCACTTCTTCACTTGTGATCACAACATCCTCACTGAGAACATCATCAATATCCAAAATGATCACATCAAGGTGGTTGACTTGCCTTTGGAGTTGATATCTGCAATCATGGCCAGAAAGATCAAATTCTTAAAGTGCTCAGTAACTTGTTTATGAAAGGATTCTAAGTTGATTATAAGTAGAATAAAAATTACACGATATTTTACCTTTATTCCCTATGTCTTCAACCATAGCCACTTCATTGTATGCCTTTTTTCTTAAATCTTTAAGAATCTCATGTATCATTTCATCTGTGATGTTCTCATACCCCCCATATTTATCATGAATTTCATCCATGATTTCATTTTTGATTATCACTTTATCCCATTCCTTTTTATCAGCCACACTTTCATCTATAAAGATAGCCAAAATGAAAGAATAAGAGATTGTTTTATAGTGAACAGAGGAGTTGGAATGAACTACTATATTTGATCACTTATACAGAATGAAACATGAGACATAGCACATACAACTACCGGTGTAGATCTAAACCTCACACTAGATAACCAAGGAGTTCATTAAATGAAGAAATCACCAAGAAACAATGTAAAACTCCAATTTCAATGGGGTTGTTAGACAGTCAGCTACATATTCATCTTACTGTCACTAATGTCTACAAAGTTTCTATATAAACACAATGAATAATAATTTGGCATCACTCACAGCCAAGAGTAACCCATGAATACTTCCCACCTATGACTACATGTCCCTTTAATCTGCCTAAACTTTGCAAACCTATATGCAGCTTCATCCTCACATGTAAGTAGGAAGGAATGCGACTGTTTCCAAACACCCTTTTTTTAATGACATCTTTTTCACACATTATACCACCTATCTCATAATATTTCTTAAAAATTCCTCTAGTGAGGCTTGAACCCACAACCTCTAGGTTTTTGGGAAACTCATATACCACTAGACCAGAGGCCTTGGTTTTCCAAACACCCTTTTAAGACATTGAAGGAATGTTATTGTTTTAAGTTTTTCAAACCAAATATCAATATATAGAAGGAAAGCTACTATTTTTTTAATATTTTTAATCACTGATGTGGAAGTTTGATTCCCACTCTTGGTCTCACCTAAGATCTGAGGCTCTCATTAATTGGGGAAAAATAGAACTAATGGTCAGTACCTATGGATATGGGAGATTGTTTTGGTTTGTGCACATTAGAAGTAGCCATGAATGGTTGTCTTAGCGTGACTTGAAAGATCTTGCCTCGGTGTTGATTCCTTCTCGCTTGCTTGAGTTCAAGTAAGAAAGTAAAAGTTCAATCTTTATAGTTTCGTTATCTCATTGCCAAAAAGAAGACAACAACAATAAGCTCAAAAGCAAATCAGGAAAACCAACCAACAATTCCTATAACCTAATTTATCTGGATTTAATTAGAAACAATCAATTGAACGATCAAACACATAAATTATAATGTATATTATGATTTAGTAATTGTCCTTTAACCATCTCGAATTAAACTCAAACGATTAGGGTTCTTGGCGAAATGGGGGAAAATAGCAGACATTAGGGGTAAACAATTAGGTTTTCTATTTTGGAGTGGTTAGATTGGTAAGTGAAAAGCAAATAGTCATGGTAGAGATTGACGCTTTCTCAGATTGAAGATGTGGGTAAGGAAGTCATTTGTGTTTGTGTTTAGTTTGAAGTTCTATATTTTTGATTAATGATGTGGGTGAGGAAGTAGTTTGTGTTTGTGTTTTGTTTGAAGTTCTATATGTTTGTGTCAGGTGGTAGACGAAGACCAAAAGGCGAAGGCGAAGACTTTATGCAATTAAATGGGCTATGATGTAAAAAACAAACAGGAAATGACAAATTTTTCCTCATGAGAAGTGCACATAAGGGGGTCAAAGGCGAAGACTAACGAGCTTTAGTCAAAGGGACTATTGGTGATGCAAAATGGAGATGTTGGTGGATGGTTGGTAGACTTGTTTTGAATTTTGGGACGAACAGTGTATTTAGGGTACAAGTTCAGGGACGAACGGTGTATTTTACTCTTGAATTTATAAATTATTTATTTAAATGCAATATTTTTTTTAAACTTTGCTTTTTTAATATATGTTTAAAGATATTTTACAAAAATCCGTAAAATAAAATTAACAAATGAAAATTTCGCTACTTAGTTTATTATATTTTGTTTTTTATTCGTTTCTCTATTCTTTTTTAGCATTCAAACATAGAACGTGAAAATATCAAATTATAATAGCAAAAGGTTTTCTAGCGGAGACAAGCATAAAGATAAATGGTCGGCCTTTGGTATAACTTCCACAAACGCCTTTTGCTCCCCCTCAATATGTGCATCGATATTCGAAAGAGTTTAGCACATATGTGGGAGCCTATTATTGAGTCCAAAAGATCACATTTGATTATCAGATTTCATATTTAAGTCACATTCTCTCCCCCGATCAAAAATTTCAAATCTTTTGAGATTTTGGATCCCAATTCATTTAAATAAGTTAGAAAACGTTTGAGAGAGAAATGCGGTCTGTTTTAATATTTTCTGATAAAAAGGAACCTTTTACTTGCTCCCCCTCAATCTGTGAGGGAGATTTTTATTTGTCAGATTTGATGAGTTTACAAACGATTTTGAAGTTTTAACGAAAACTCTTTGAAATTTTCTCATTTTGACACATAACCATCACAAAGTATGTTATTGCAAAGTTTTTGTACAAAGTGTGGAGAGTTTTGATGATACATAAAATTCTGAGAAATCACTCTCCCCCTTAATCAATGATGGATGTTAAAGCTTAAATAAATGATGTCATTGATTGTGTGAAAAATTTTATCCAAATTTTGAGTTCAATTTGATTTTCAATCAAAATGTCATGGTACCACCAAGTTTTGCACAAATATTTTCCGGAAAAATCATAGAAGGGAAAATATTTGGCGATAAAAAGAAGATTTCTCTTCTTTATCAAGAAATAATGCACTGAAGCGTACGTTAGATCGAGGGTGCACGGATGTAAAGTAATCCATGCCCGGATGAACTACACCCGATAAAAGGAACAACCGTCTTTTTGGCGACGTGTTTTCCCTATTTTGAAAACCGGGTTGCTATCTGAAGTAATAGCAAGCCATAATTTTGAAGTCCGGGTTACAGCCTGAAATGACTGCAAGCCATAGTTTTTGAAGAATATTTTTGAGATAAGACATGTTTTTGAAAAAAACTTTATTTGAGACCAAAAAACTCTTGCTGAAGCATATGTATGATTCCGTGTCATTATTGAATGACATTTCCAGAAACGTACATAATATTGATTATACAAGAGACATGTCGTGAGAAGAATATTTTTGTATTTTTTTTCTTCAGATTTTTATGGTTTTTAATAGGTTTTATATTTTTCTATTTTCTTTTTGATAAATCTTATGTACAAAGGATATTTGAAGCCAATCCTTCAATCATCATTCTCTTCCTGGAGAGACTTAAGAGTTTCTGGAGTGAGGCTCTTCATCCCAAGACGTAGGAGAATGAACTGAAATCTTTCCCGAGAAAGAGCCTTTGTGAAAATATCAGCCAGCTGAAACTCCGTTCTCACAAAGTAGAGTTCCACTATCCCTTTCTCCACTTGTTCTCTGATGAAGTGATGAAGAATGTCTATATGCTTGGCTCTGGAGTGCTGGACATTGTTGCAACACAGGGAAATGGCACTTTTGTTATCACAATACATTGGGATTTTGCTAAAATCATACCCATAATCTGATAGTTGTGATCTCATCCACAAAATTTGAACACAGCACGAGGACATGGCTATACATTCAGCTTTTGTGGATGAAATTGAAGTGCACATCTGCTTTTTGGATGACCAGCTGACAAGTTTCTCACCCAAGAATTGAGCACCTCCAGAAGTACTTCTGCGAGTATCTTGACACCCCGCATGATCAGCATCTGAGTAGGCCGTGAGAGCCATTGCATTGTCTTTAGGATACCAAAGACCCATATGGATTGTCCCTTGAAGATATCTAAAGATTCTCTTGACTGCTTCCAAGTGCTTTTTGGTGGGCTTGGATTGATATCTAGCGCACATGCATACGGCGAAAAGAAGGTCTGGCCTACTCGCTGTGAGGTACATGAGAGATCCAATCATGCTTCTGTATTTGGTCTGATCAATGGTTACTCCAGCTGAGTCGTCATCGAGTTTGGATCTTTCAACCATGGGTTTATCAACTGTGTCACTTGAATAAAAGCCAAACTTCTTGAGGATGTCACTAGCATACTTGGCTTGATTGATAAAGATGCCTCTTGGGTTTTGTGAGATTTGTAACCCCAAGAAGAAAGACATTTATCCCATCATAGACATTTGAAACTGGGAACTCATTTCCGTAGCAAAGCGATCACATTCCTTGGAGTTAGACGATGCAAAGATGATATCATCAACATAGATTTGAACGTGAAGTAGGTTGTTACCAGTCTTCCTAGTGAACAAGGTAGGATCAACAACACCCTTGGTAAATCGATTTGCAAGGAGAAACTTGGAAAGTGTGTCATACCAAGCTCTAGGAGCCTGTTTGAGACCATAGAGTGCCTTCTTTAAGCGATATACATGATTAGGTCTTTCTGGGTCCACAAAACCTTTAGGTTGAGTAACATAAACCACCTCTTTTAAGTCCCCATCCAAGAAGGCAGTCTTAACATCCATTTGATAAACGATCATGTTGCTGCTGGCAGCATTGGCAAGAAAGATTCTAATGGCCTCAATACGAGCAACTGGTGCAAATGATTCTTCAAAGTCAATACCCTCTTGTTGACTGTATCCTTTCGCAACTAACCGAGCCTTGTTTTTTAACACATCACCATGCTCATCAAGCTTAACTTTGAAAATCCATTTGAGAGCAATAATCATTGCACATTCAGGTGGTGGTACTAATTCCCATACATCATGGCGATCAAACTCATGGATTTCTTCTTGCATTGCAGTGAACCAGGATACTTTGGTAAGTGCATCCTTGAAGTCTTTGGGTTCGATTTTTGATAAAACGGAATTGAAAAAGCAACACAAGGCATCGGTAGCAAGCTGTTTTCTGGTGGACACTGGTCATGAGGGATTACCTATAATGTTATCAATTGGGTGATCATTGGTCCATTTTCTGAGATGTTCATGATGTTGAGGATAGTGAACTGATATGGTAGAATTTGATTCTCCTGATGATAATGCTTCGTTGGAGGGTTCGGGAGCGAATACATTAACAAATGGTTCATCTTCAGGAGGTGCCAAAGGATTGTCTTCACATGAATTATCTGTTGTCGCTTCTTGAAGTTTAGAGGATGAAAGTGCATTTGACACATGTTGTGAGTTGCTAAAATCTGGAGCATCCTGATCAAGTGAGATGGAAGTGGATGGATCATTTGTGACATGAGAAACATCTACAGCCATATCACTAGGTTCTGCAGCTTGTTGTTCAGGAGCTTGAGGTTGCTGCGACTAGAAGTACTCATCAAACATGGGGTCAAATAACTTCTTCAATTCTTCACACGTAGGCGGAACATAAGGAGTGACAGGTTTGGAGTGCTGTACAAGTCCCGAACTGATTGGTCCAGGAGATAAAAGATTTGGTGAGGGTCCAGAACTGGTGTGTCCTGAAGCCGTATACTCTGTCAGCTCATCAAACGTGACATGGATTGTTTCCATGGTTTGTCGGGTTCTTTTGTTGTAGATTCGGTACCCTTTTCGATCTGGTGCATATCCGATGAATACCCCAATTTCAGCCTTAGCTTTAAGCTTCCCTAAGTCTTCACTATCGTTTGTTGGGTAGCACAGGGCACCAAATACACGAAGAAAGGAGAGATCAGGCTCTTTGAGATGCACTAGCTCATAAGGTGTCTTGTTGTGAAGAGGATGAATCAAATATCGATTTTGAGTAAAACATGCAGTAGAAATAGCTTCAGCCCATAGAAACATTAGTGTCTTTGAGAATATCAGCATAGTGCGGGCAGCTTCAACTAGAGTACGATTCCATCTTTCAACGACTCCATTTTGTTGAGGAGTTCGAGGAATACTCTTCTGATGACTTATGCCGAAACTTTCATAGAATTGTGTGAGTTGTTGATTAACAAACTCAGTTCCATTGTCAGTGCGAATGATTCTAACAGTTTTGTTGAGCCTTACTTGTAGCTGCTTGATGATTTTGATAATGATATCGGGAGTTTCATCCTTGGATCTTAAAATTTTCACCCATGTGAATCGTGAATAATCATCCACAATAACAAGAACATATCTTTTCCCATTGAAGCTTTGCACTCTCATGGGTCCGCATAGATCCACGTGAAGGGTATGGAGTACTTCAGTGTTGGAGTTGGTGGGTTTTGGTTTATGAGTTTGTTTCTTGCTTTTACCTAATTGACATGACGAGCAGAGATGATCTTTTTCATACTTCAATCTAGGCATGCCTCGAACAAGATCTTTACGAGAGAGTTCATTTATGGTGCCGAAGTTCAAGTGGTTCAAACGACGGTGCCATAACCACGATTTGCTCTTTGAGGCCTTAGAAAGTAAGCAAATGGGAGATGACCGCATCATGTCTTCAATAGACATGGTATACAAATTTGTACCACGACTACCCTTAAGGAGATCAACTCCATCCAATTCTCTAATGAAACATGTGTGTTTTCTGAAGGCCACTTCGAGATCAGAATCACAGAATTGTCCAAAAGAGAATAAGTTATGCCCCAGTCCTTCCACATAGTAAACTCTTGAAATCACACTATCACCAAACACATAATCACCATACCCCATAATAGCTCCAAAGTGGTCATTTCCGAATCTAACTGTCCCGATAAACTTTTTCACGAAATTTTTGAGCCGAGAGCGATCCCCAGTCATATGTTTTGAGCAGCCTGAGTCCAAATACCACAGGACGATTTGTACGACCTGCATTTGAAACCAGATAGATATGGATGACTGAAAAACATGGATCCCCAAGTGTAATTGGGATCCAATAGGTTAGCACACGCATACTTAATAGAAACAGGATCACTAGTTTTATTGGTTCTCACAGATGAACCGATACCAGTGGAATCGGATGGCTTACTATCAAGGCATTGGGTGACTAAAGGGAATTTTCTACCAGTTGCCTTCCATCTCTTAACCTCTAAAGACTTAGGGTTGGGCATGTAAGTCAAAGGGCACTGGTTTCCTAGAGTGAATTTTCTTCTAGTAGGTTTCCACTGATATCCCACATTATTAAAAACTTTTCCTGTTGCTTTCCAAGTATTGTTTGCCTGTTTGTGTGCCTTAGCAGATTTATAAGAAGATTTCAGGAAAGACACAACACAATCATCATGATTACCAAAAATTAAACATCCATTACAAGTCTTGCAAGTAGCATTAGAATTCGAATTAATTACAGTACGCTTAATGTAAATACTAGAATCAACACGATACTTTTCATTCAAATCAATCTTATTGTTCCTAAGGTGGTCTTCTACTATCTTCCCTTGATCACTCTTAGCAGCCGAAGTCCTATCATTCCTTGTATTGCCTTTAGGCTTTGACCCGCTAGCTTTAGTGACATTGATTACTCCTGTAGAATTGACGATGGGAACATTAGATTGTTGTACAGTTGTTTGGTTTCTAGGTGACAATGTGTTATGCTTAGAACTAGCCAAAGGTATATCAAATGTAACATGCTTCTTCAAATTTCTACATGTGGATGTGCAATTCCTCTCACGCATGTTGGAGATATTAGGACATGTACCTATGGCATATTCTAACAACACTTGTGACCTTTTGGTGAGAAAGCAAACATCCGATCTGAAGCTATCAGATGGACTTACCATTCTATCTTCTTCAATGGTTCCACGGGTCATGTCAAGGCAGCTCTTAAGATGTCTAAGGTAATCACTATGGACTAGCTCATTGTTCTTAAGGGGAAGAGGAATAAAAACAGCCTCACATGCATACTTTTTACATTTACAAACCACAAAATTAATATTATCACTTTCATTAATAGGCATTTTCCCTTTCACCTTTGTCTTTAGATTCTAAATTTCATTAAGCAAAGAGGTTATTTTTTCATTGGTTTTATCACGAGTGATCTTGATAGAATCATATAACTCTTTGTAATGTTGTTTAACTTCAGAATTTTCAGCTTGAAAACAATCATTTTCATGTTTAAGTAAGTTGATTGTGTTTTGAAGTTGAAAGTTATGAGAATCTGCAGACATTGGTTTATGGGTGTCGATCACAGTATTCATGGGAGACTTCAATTGGGCAATTTAAGCCCTCAATAACCTGATCGTGTTCGTGTGAGCTTGAATTTTTTCATCCCTTTTTGCTAATTCAAAATATGCATCAAATTCCGGAGCATCAGAAGATGTCTTGGCCTTTGATAATTTCATTTTTTCTTCTAAATGTTGATATTTCAATTGTAAGTTAAGATTATCAACTTCTAGTTTAGAAATATGCTTGATCATGTCGTCATGATCATCATTTTGAATTTTTTCAAGCAATTTCACATTCTCCCCCTCAAGCTCAACAACACGATTGTGAAGGTTATTCAAAGCAATAGACATTTCATGAAACTGACAAGCATTAAGAGAAGAATATGTAGCAGTGTAAAACACATCTTGTGTAATACATTTAGCAATCAATTTGTCATTCATGATGAGAATATTTTTCTAGCAATTTCACTATGCTGAAGATCTATTGCTTTTTGTTTACACTTGTTTTCCACATTTTTAAACACTTCTTTCATTTCCTTAAGCTCAACATCAAGGGATTATCGTAAACCCTCAAAATGTTCTTTGATTAGTTTAAAGAATGGGATGACTTCATTTAAGTAACACTCTTTGGTTAGCTCAAATCCCCGTTCACCCTCAATGATTCCCGTTGGTGTAATTCTCTTTTTGCATGTTTTATCAAAATCAGTGAACATTTGACACAGGACATAAATGCTAATAAGAGTTTTACACTGCGTGGGAAGTGACAACTGAACTAAGTGCATCGGTGTATTGGGGGGATACACCGTTGGGGCAGCTAACTTTTGGGATGTCTTGGCCTTAATTTCCTCAGCTTTCATTTTCTCAACGTCTAAAGGCCAAAATACCTATTCTGGTGTTAACTTAGTTTGAGGTGCAAAAACAGTCACTCGGTTTTGTTCATAATAATCATGGGGCTTAACAATGACTCGGTGTTTAATGCACTTTGGATCCTTCATTTTTTTTTTATCAAATCTCACTCTATCGGCAAAATCAAGTTTATCCAATTCTTTATCAGACCAACTATTTGGGGGATCATGATTGGGAGTAAGCATAACCTTAGCATCATAGAGGGCAGGTTGAGAGGCTCTAACGCTCTTAAGGAAGTTTGTTTTAGGCAATCCTAAATCATTATCACTATGCTTATCCCGTAGTTTAATGTGCTTTTCCATCATTTGAGCTGTTTGACATGTTTGGCCTTGAACATACAACTTGTTTTCAAGTTTATTTTTCAATTGCTTAAGGTTGGAAAATTCATTTAACAGTTTATTTTCCTTTTCTTGAAATTCCCTTTTTAAGAGATTTAAACTATCCTGAATTTCCTGTTTTTCCTTAAAGGCACGATCAAGTTGATTTTGAAAAGATTTAATCTCTTGTTTAAAGGCCATTTCCTTTAAATTTTGTTCAGTGATGTAAGCATGCATTTTCCATTCCATTTTTTGTTCATGTTCAGTTAGCTCAAATTTTGCACGTTGTTCATAGAACCTTACATGATCCCTAAGAGTATTTATCCTAGTGGTTAGGGTGTCATCAGGTGCAACAACAGTGTAGTCATCCAATTCACACATATCATCATCAACAGAGGATATATTACTAGATACAACAGACTCGACGTTGTGCTTTACGTATTGTTCATATGGGACAATATTGCTATTTCCCAAATTTGTAATATCTAATTCAACAACGTCTGTTTATTGTACTTCGTTATATATCGTCTGTTCATGCATCACAATATTATTACATGCAACAGAAGACATTCCACAAGATACGACCAACTTACTGTTGTGATCCGAATGTTGCTTAGTTGGGAACGCATTAATGGTTTCCACTTCAGCCTCATTAGACTCACCAACATTATTTTGTCGTATATCATTGAAGGTCTTTTGTTCATCATTGACAGCACATTTATCATATAATTTCAGTACCTCAGATATGATGGATGATTCGGATGGACCAGATTGTTGTGTGGGTGAGACAACAGATGATAGATTGGCCATGAAGATTGTCTGAGCAGTGGGTTCGTCATCAACATCTGAGTCAAAAACATCACAATCCTCTGCCTGGAAGATGTTTGGATCATTAAGAGCTAAATCCTGAACTGGTTGTTCATCCACATCATCATCAAATGTCTTTCCATCATCCCTAGCAATGAACGCTAATGCTTCCTCATTTAGCACAACTCCATTCTCTTGAGCTTGCATGAGCAGCATTTTGTCCTTGAAGTAATCTGAGTTTTGAGGACGTTTTGGCAAAGTGCAGTTTCTGGCGATGTGACCTAGACCCCCACAGTTGTAACATTTTGGTTGCCTTTCTTGTCCCTGATTCACATTTCCAACTCTGTTCTGAAAGTTACCCCGCACAACATTCCTTTGATTCACATTCTGTCTTCCCTGAACATTTTGCACCATTACTTTTCCATCTTCCACAATAGCCTGATTACGTGGATTGGAGGAAGTTCTGAGTTGATTGTTGGAAGATGGGAGTGCAGCCCTGAAATGTTGAACTAGCAGAGACACTTGATTGGAAAGATTGTCAATCATCTTGTCAGTATGAGAGTATCCTGAGTCGAGATGAGTATTCATGGCAGCCGATGATTGTAGAGATGAGTGATCCATTGATGACACAGGTTGATTAGTTGGCACCATACTAGTCATGAAAGCAAGCGAGTCATTGGTGACAGTTGGATTGAGCTTTTCTCTTAATTGACGATCATATGCAGCATGCTTCTCATGTTGTTGTAGATAAGTAAACAATTGCTCATAATTCGTATTTCTCAATCCTTTGTTGAGCTTGACAGCTGTGACAAAACGATCCCACTCAGGTGACATGTTGTTTACAAACTTAGAGTTGAGTTGAATGTTGGGCATTGTCATTCTGATCGTTCTCATGTCATTAACCAGCTTGTGAAATCTGACATAGTAATCGGTAATGTTTTCACCAGGATTCACGGTCTTCTTTGGTCAGCTCTGAGCCAGACAGAAGCATTTTGACATTGTCCCACACAGCTTTGGCTTCAGTGTTGAAGTTGATTAACTTGTACACATCTTTGGGTAACCCTTGTATTACTATGTTGGAGGCTCGAATGTCAGCATCATAGCGCTTCTTTTCAACATCAGTGAGATCATTGTAAGTGCGTGGTCTATTAATTCCCTGAACGACAGAACCATCCTCAGCCGTGGAGATAGCATCCCTGGTTGTACCCATCTGCATAGGACCTTCATCGATAGATCGCAGAATGTTCTCACCATTTTCTTTACCCAAGCAATACAATCTGATTCTTTGTGCCCATGATTCATAATCTGTCTTGTCTAGCATCGGAGGTCGGGTGTCGGACCCAGCAGCTTGAATGTCATCTGAGACTGTCGACATCTCAAAGTCTTCAAACGGGATTTTACAGCTTTTGTGACTTAAACCGAGAAATGATTCTTTCTAGGGATTTTACTAAAGTCAACAAAAGAAACCGGAAGATATATTCAGTAGATTAAACTAAAAGAGAGATACCAGATGAGTCACAGTTTGCATCAAGTGTTAAGTTGTGACAAGTCAAGTTGCAATATATCCAATTGAGATTAGTCAAGCCGTAAGGATTAACTCACAACGTCAGATTACAATTAGATTAATTAAAACGACTAAAGTTACAACAATTCACGAATTGCAAAATGATTAACCTATCACATGAATCTCATCACTTAGTAACTTGCCAAACAATTTGAGAAAGTCGCAACCTAAAACAACAAACCGCAACGTAGGAGTTAGCTGCAACGAGATGCACAAATCGCAGGAGGAGTTAAACACAAGGTGAGCAAATCGCAGGGAAAGTTAACTGCAGGATAGGTAACCACAAGGAGAGGTAATCACAAGGTGAGTTAACCGCAGGGAGCAACTAACTGCAGAGTACACAAACCACAAGGTAACCAATATGTTGGATGTCCACCGATTAAAGAGGAGAGAAATTCATTCATATATTTGTATTTTGTCAAAATGTATTTAAAGAACATCTACTCATGTTTCTTGCACCCTAAAATACCAAAACATAGGTACACACCATTTAGTTAAAATCGGTTCACAAAACCGCAAGTGTTTCAAGCCTTTTTTAACCCAACATCACTAGTTTGTACCAATATCTCATCAAGTGAAAAACACATCATGTGTTTGACAAAGTTCTTCATCTCCACAACCAACAACTAATGGAGTCTAGGATCTCTCTTAAACTAGGACTTCACAACCTCATTTTCTAGAACACCATCATAGGATCTCATCCTTTCGTACTCAACACATATCATGCACGTCATTGTCAGTGCAATCGATATAATAATCAAAACTGTCATTCCCAACACTTTCTCAACACATTGGTTTAACCAACACTCTCCCATCACATAATGTCATTCTCATCCTCATATAGGTTCTTAGTATTCTTTATTCCTTTCTTATGAAATGTTTGTTCCAAGGTTCTTATTGTTTTCACTTCTGTTTGAATCCATTCAAGCATACATTATGGCATGATACATCATCTTTGGTAAATGATAATGTCGTTAAAGGTCATGTAGGTTTAAACCATGTTAGTATTCTTTCATCCATTGTCTTTCGATATAGTTCATTCTTTCTAAACGTATTCCGTTTCCATTAGTGTCAATAATAATTGATCACATCATAACCCGTAGCCATCATTGAATATCAATGTCCATTCACATTTTCTTTTTCTCTTAACATTACGTAAGTCATATTCCTTTATCCCTTGAGTTGTGAATTTTAGATTGCATAAGTCCATATGTTCAATCTTTATATTCGTTATAGCAGTTGCTATACCCCATTTTTGGCCAAAATTTTCAAAAATTTTTCACTTTATTTCAAAATTTTTGTGGTAATCAGTCCACCTTGTCTAACCGACAAAAGGGATTGGCTAATCCAGGAGCAAACGGCTCTTGGTAAAGATAACTCAAATCCGTTTATGGCTTGCAATTTGCCCAAAATTGTATGATTCCTCAACTCCCCATCATCCTCAAAAGCTAATGAGTTGGCTAGCCCGCAAGATTATGGCTTGTGGTAAAGGCCGTGGAAAATCCATAATTGGTAATCGGCTCACCAAGATGTTGACTATTCCATTAAGAGTTGGCTAGTCCAGGAGCAAACGGCTCCTGGTAAAGACAAATCAAATCCGTTGACAGCTGGTGGTTTGCTCAAAATCACACGGTTATCAGGTGTGCCACAGTTCTTACACCTGGCTACTCCAGAAGTGATGGCTTTTGGTAAAGAGTTTAAAATCCATCGAGTTTCCCAAAAATATTGCTAGGGACTAGCAATAGTTTAGTGTGGGGGATTGATGAGTGCTCAAACACTCATCATTTTTACTGTATTTAAACTGCCAAAACATACAAAAACAATCGAAAAGTAATCAAAATACTTAAATTATCCCAGGGATTGTGTTTTATGTGTTTTAAATGCAAAACGAGCAAAAACAAACGAAAAACGATCAAAGTTTGCAATATTGGCAGTTTCAGTCCCCTAAGTTTCAAAATTTGTCAGAAATAGTCCCTATGCATTTATTTTGAAATAAAAGTCAACCCAAGTCCTTGAAAAATCAAAATCTATCAAAAACGGACTTTGGGTGATAAATTTGAAAAAGTTACATTTTGGTCCCTGGAGTTTGGGAATTTGCAAATTCAGTCCCTAGGAATTTTGAAAATAAAAAAATTTGCAAAATTGGTTTGTGAAATACTAAACTTGGCAACAATGGTCCTTGATATCACTTTAGGGGAATGACAATTTCAGCCCTTTGGTTTTGTCAAAATTCAAAAATGGTCCTTGTGTTTATTTCTACAAACAAACCGGACCCTTAATGTTTTCTAAACCCAAAACCAAACTAGCCCAATCCCAAGCCCAGCCAACATAAATCCCCAGCCCACTCCCTACAAAAGCCCACCATCCCTATAATATTTACCCCCGTCCGTTTTATTATTAAAAACGGTCAACGCAGTTTGACCCCTCCTTCTCCCCCAACTTGTCTGCAACCTCACCAAACACACAACCCCCCTCCTCACCCTAATTAATGCTCACCACTCCATGTCTCCCCCAACTCCACAATGATAACAAAAAGCATTTATTGATTCCAAATTCATCCAAGCAATCTCCAATTGCCTTTGACAATTTTGGCGGCAAAAGTGGTTTGAACGGCTAGGATAATTCCCACCCAATCCAATGGGTGGGATTTGATCAGGGAGATGCAAAAATTCAGAGGAAGTCAATAATTCAGAAAGAGGAGAGAGGAGAAGCAGTTAGGTCACTTGTGATATATATATAAGCTTTTGTAAAGCCAATGTGGCTATCTAGACTAGTGTTTAACTTTAATTCAGTGTAATTTTCCTTTATTGTACTCTTATTATCAAGTAATGAAAGTTATGTTTAAATTACTTCATGTTTTTCAGTTTCCCAAATTTAACTAAATACTCAAATTGTCATTTCAAGTTACAAGTAGTATAAGCTCACTTTAAGTCCATTTTAGATTCAATAGTTGAGTTCAAAAGTTTAATAAGCTTTTGAATCTGTTTTAAACTCAGGTCATCATAATTTCTCAAAAATACAAAATAAATCCAGAAAAAATAAAAAATAAAGAAGAAAGGAAAGCAGAGATGGTTGGGAGCTGAGCTTGGATGTGAATTGGGTATTAGAGCTCTGTGGAGAGCAGTAGGATTGGTTAATGGTTCATGGTTCACTTGGTAATGCTTGGATGCACATTGTGAGCATTTTTTCTCAATTTCCAAATTGTCTGTAGTAATAGCTTGTTGTAGTGTAATTCTTGCTTAAATTTACTCAATTATAATATTTATAGCATATTAGGACTTGGTTAGTGTATTTGATATAGTGTTGAAAGTTTTTGAATCAAAATCCTTGCTCACTGTTCAAATTAAGCAAAGCTACAAATCTGTGTTATTGCTGGTAATTGTTGAATTTTATTGATCACTTAGTTGCTAATTGTAAAACCCCAATTTTTGAATTTCTAATTTTACACCTAATTTGAATTTTCCCTAAAGTTTTGTAATAATATATTTTGAACCCTAAAGTATATGCTAAGATTTATAATTCATTTACTAAAATTAACCTAAGTACCTACACATAAATTTGTTACAACAATAAAAACCTTCCTAAACTACCTAAGACTTGCACACATTTCTTATCATTGGTAACCCACGATTTTGACTAAAATTAAAAGAGATTTAATCCCCTAATTTTCGGCTCAAATCAAACACATAACCGACCCCGTTAAAAGCAAATCAAACACAATTATTGACATTAAAACTTACCATATTTGGTCACCCTGTATACATCACACGTTTCTTTCAAATTCGTGGAAGCAAAAAAAAAAAAAAAAAAAAAAAAAAAAAAAAAAATCAAACTAGAGATAAGAACAAATATCACTACATATTTGGAAGATCCTTTTTGTCTAATCCTTGGTCTCATTCACACGACAACTCTCAATACTACATTATACAGTTTTTATTTGTTTCCCTTCTTATCACACGTTTTCCTCTCAAAACCATATATCTCATCTTCAGTTTCACATGCCTAAACCCTAATAAAATAAACAAGGAGGCTGCCTGTTTCTCTTCATTACTTCGTGTGGTAGATGGTGGTACAAAGAACACTATAAGAAAGGTGTTTTGATCGTGGTGAAACACTGGTTCGAAGAGGGTTTCAGTTTGGTTCGAGTATGGTTTTTGGTCTTGATTTCTTGGTTTCGTGTGGTTCGTGTTGAGCTCGTGCATGACGAGGGTTTTTGGGTTCGACCTTCCTGGTTTTTGTGTTCATCGGTGTCGAAATAATTTTCGTCTCATCTTTTGACTAGAGGTATCCTCATTATCTTCTTTCGTTGGTTCTAGCCATTCGACATTCACTTGTAACGCATATACTCACAAACTGAAACATGTATACGGAAATAAATATATAAGCTCAACCAGTTTTGTTTCGTTAAAAATGGAGATAAGAATGGGTTGTGTGTGACATGAAAACTAATCTAATGTATCCGTTTAATATACGAATGAAACTTTTGTCACATAAAATCATACTTATAGGTCGATCTTGTTCTGTTGTGAATCGTTCGAAACCTGTTATAATATATGTCTTGTTTTAGTCTTTGGAACATTTATATAAGCTTTGATATACATTCGTAAAACCTGGAATAGAAACCTAAATAATAAAGGAAGTGGACATGCTTATTAATTAACTGAATATAAAGGCTCAATCATGTGTGATTTTATGTAACCTTTGTGTCTCGTTATGCTTGTTCGGGTCTCGCGGGGGTTCGTGAGTTAAATCTGGTATCGCGATACTTGTTGTTGTCTCGCATGTGTGTCGTTTAAATTGAATAAGATTGGTCTCGTTATTTTGTGTGCATGAGTCATGGCTATATGGGTGCGTCTGGTTGCGTGATTCATTTGGGTCGATTATGGGTGAGTCAAAATGAATACATGGGTTGAAATCTGTATGTGTGAACCTTGTGGCTGCATGGGAATTGATATTATAAAGTGTGTGTGGTGTCGTGTGTATGCTTGTGGGGTACGTATAACAAGCCTTGTTCGATTTCACTCACATCTGTTTCTGTTTGATCATGCGTTATGTCCTTTAAACTAACTTAAAACCTCACATATAATGATATTAATGATCACACATAAAATCATATATGAGTTGCATGAAATAGAAAACCTGTAAGCTGCTATGAATAAGTTTTTTTTTTCTAAGGTGTAAAACTGAATTTTCTGTTTGGTCCATTTTACATGCTAACTGTATACATGTTTTGATCTAATCTTTTTACGCGCTAAAATGGAAGAATTGCATTCATGTTATTTCAGTTCATGTTTGATTTCGAATAAATAGAAAAAGGGTACAGCATGGTTTGTTTTCAAAATAAATAAAGAAGGTGTCAATCTAGTTGTACATATCGTTTTCGGTTTCGAAATAATAAAATAAGAGATAGCATGCATGATCAGTTTATATTTGAATTAGAGATAAATGTATAGATTAATAAAAGGACTTACTACTTGTTTTAATGATGCATGAATCTATACGAGCTAAATAATGAAGTAAACCGCAGGCATGCTTTTGGTTATCCTTGTTTCGATGTGAAAATAATAAGAGTGTCGTGTGCATATGGATTAAGTGAACCGATGTCGAGTTATAAACAAGTGTTGCATGATTTTATAAAAAATTTGTGTCGCGGCATAAATATTAAGATCATGGGTACGTTAATAAATTATATAAAATTTTAATGACGGGTCCAAAATTATTTACTTTTTATATTTAATTTTGATAATTTATATTTTAGACCCTAAACTTATAATATTGACATAATTAACCCTAAATGATTATAAATGTCATTTTAACTTTTAAATATTATAAATTATCCATTATAACCTTCAGGGTATTAAGTTATAACTAATTCGGGAAACCTACTAAATATGGGAACTTACTAATTATGGAAAGTTACTAAAAATGGAAAGCCGACTAACACAAGTAATCTGATTTATAATAAGTGATTAATAATAAGCCGAATTCGTGTAGATTCGCTGAAGAATGGTGTGACTTCCTATTCGTATGTTATGGTTTCGTTGGCGGTTTAAGGTACAGATATTCCGCCTTTTTCGTAAAGGCCATCTTTCCCTCTTTTGTTTAATATTTTGATTATGATCCCTTCAGTTAAGCCATTGCTATGTTCCCTTTGTTTGATTCGTGTTTATTGATACTTGATATTGATATAAGCTTGATATTCGTTTGCATGCTATATTTCTTTTCTATAGCATTCTTGATTCTATTCCCATTATGTGTTACTTGTATATGATATGATTAATTTGTAGCCAGTCATGGGGAGTCCATGGCCTTGCCACTGATGCACCAGTGGTATTGACACTATCTGTGGAGGTGGGTTTTAGTCCACAGCGTTCCCTTTAAGCTAGCTATTCAGGCCTATATTTATTATTGTATATGTTTACTTAGCCTAGAGCTTTGTGCATATATATTTGTTTTGCAGGGGGCGTATGGATGCATCCTAGGTACTTTGTTTAGTATAATTTGGTGAATGGACTTGTGTGTGTGCAATACACCCCATTTCACATTTGGTATATCGGAGTCTGCAGCTCCTATGTACACTATGATATATGTTTGTTGGGCATTCCTATTAGTTCTACTTTTGTGTGATCTTTATAATTCTGTCATCACTATTTTGATTAACTTATGCTTGCTTCATTTCATTTGCTTACATTATGATTCGTTTCTTTTCCTTTGATTCGTTTGATATTCCTTACCCGTATTCCCTTTGATCATCTTCTATTATATGTTTCATATTCCTTGATTTCTATCTCAGCAGGTTCGATTGGACTTATGTCTTTTCACCTTTGTTTTCCTTTTGTTATTGGTTTTCGTTTGTTTATATCTGTTCACTGGGCTTTTTAAGCTCAGCCGCATTTCTTTTCCTGCGGCAGGTTTTAGAAGGAAGCTGGGTTGAGGGAAGAGTGCTTAGGAGCTCTTAGTGGACTACACTGTTGATAGCTTTTCATGGATTAGATTTGGGCTTAGAGTTATTTTGTTATTAGTTTGTATTTAGTTTGGAAGTTGTAATACTTAGATTTGCTTTGTAACCCTTGTATTAATAATGTATTTCCGTTTGCTTGTGTTTTGATTTGACCCCAAAATGTTACACTTTAGCCCTTTTCGGGTTGGGGTGTTACACTAATTCAGTTAATATACTTGGTTTGGTCATTAGTTTGCAAAGTGGTGGATTAATTTTCAAGTTTCATGTAAAACTGTCAAAAAGAGGGGTGTTTGGCATAAGCCTTTCAAGCATACTCAGGGAATTTTGGTTGTTATTTTCTGGTTTAGACATGCTTTGTTATGTTTAGTTATGCCTTAGGATTCATATAAGTGGTACCTTATTAGTACAAAAGTCAAAATTAAGCTTATACCCCCTCATTTGAACCACTGTTGGAACAGTGGGTTCCTAAACCACCCAAATCATTTCACAAATTGTTGTTGTAGCTTAAAATCATCTTAGAATAGCTTAATAAATCATTATTAGTCAGTAAACCAAGATCAAAATCCAACAAAGTCAACTGTGCTAGTTTTCCATAAAAGTCAAATTTGCCAATCTCAGATTTTCATGAAAATAGCAAGAATTAATATGAATTTTGTGTTTGGATTTGAGGTGTGAAAATTTTTGTGGGTAGACTCTACCAGCTGAAGTTTACATTTCTACAAAGTTTGTATTTTTGTGATTTTTTTCTAGTACCCAAAATACCCCTTGAAGTAGGCTGCAGGGCAAAGACCCTGCCCTGTCTCATCAGACCCAAACCACCCATCCAACTTTGGTGGTGTCTTGTGGTTAACCCAGTGGGTCCCACACTTCACCCTTGGGTTCTTCCAACCCCCTCCTACCAGAGTTGACCTTTTGACCCTTTGTTTCACCCCTAGGCTAGTGGACCCCACCTGCATTTAGTCTAAAAGATTGTCCCCAAACCTGTCTTAGAAATCCATAAGCCAATTGCTTATTTGGGTTAAGTGGCTTATTCAAGCCACTTATTTGGTTGATTCTTGCTTAACTTTGTTCATTTAACTCAGAGGAACCAATTTTCATCCTTGTGGTGTAACAATTCGCATTTTCAGGATATTTACTTTTCCCGGAAAATTTCACTATTCACTTTTACTATTCATTTTTCCCGAAAATTTTTCCCGAAATTTGATTTTTATTTCTTGGGCTGAGGTGATAAATCATTTCCATGACAAATTAAAAGTTTGACATTCATAAGCTCATTTTCGTGAAAGTTATTAAGGAATTACACGGAATTATACGTTTTAGGGTAAAACGTCATTCAAAAATTCTACGCACAACGAAATTCGGTCGCGTTAATTTTCCCCGTATTAGAAAAATGTTTGACACACTCATGATTTATTTGAGAATAAATCATGACTGAGAAAAACATGACCAAAATAAACCTCGGCCGTGAAAAACTGGAATTTTCAGTTTTAAGCGTTTTTACTCAGCCGTATCCTTAGCCTATACCTGCACCGCATTTCTAATACTATTTGAGTTTTCAACTTATTAGAAAAAGTCAACATATTTTTCCCTCCTCCATTGACCAAAAATCATTCCTTGATTTTATAAGTCATTTCGTGATTTTTAGGCTTACGGTTTGATGTCTAAAAGACATTTAATACCAACCGACACTAGACTGAGCCCAGTCTAGACATTATAAGTCTTTTTAAATCATTTATATCATATTAGAAAAGTAACATTTTACTTTTCTCAATTTTACGCAATATTCGTACATTTTACGTATTACGCGTTTTAGACCCGTATTTCCAGTTTTAGCAGGGTTTTACCACCCAAATGGAACCTACCACTCATTTTATATTTTATTATGGAGTATTTTGACAAGTTTAACCATTCTTCCAAGTTTCGTATTTTTACGATACCCGGTTTTACGTTTTGAGGCTTAATCATTTACGATTGGCATTTCCCGGAGTCAAAACTAACCAAGTATCTTGGATAATATCAACAAAAGGCTAACCCTTCCTCCCCAAGCTTTGTGAACTGCCCTAGTAGGGGGGATTCACCACCCATGTGGCTTCATCTCATGAATTTACCCATAGATCATCACTTAATTACAACTTGGTCTCCAAGTGTTGACTAGTCATACATGTAACCTCCTCAAGACCTTATTTAAGCTTTCTCTTCCCCTCCTTGGCCATACCAACGACCCAAACAAATAAAATAACCCATTTTGATCATGATTCTTTCAAGTTCCATCCATCATAAGTATAACCTTATGTTCCTTGCATGATCCTTAGCATCTTTCAACCATAAAATCACCATAAAACACCACAAAAACTCATCAAATTTCCAAGTGTTCTTAGTGAATATTTTTACTAAAGGTTGTTTTTATGTTAGATTAGTGTTTATCAAGGGATTATAAGATAGGGTTTTTGATATGGAAGCATGGCTATGGTTGGAAAGGTTTTTGGAAGATTAAGTAGTGGTTCTTGGTCTTGATCTTGGTTCTAGTTAGTTTCTTCACAAGTTGTAAGCAAACCCTAACTTGCTTCTTATTAAATAATCATGCTCATGTTATTTACCTATTATTCTTGCTATATTATGTCTTGTATGCAAGTCCATGATGTATGAAAATGAACAAAACAAGTTATTGTAATTGATTGTTAAGATAAGTTATTAAAACAAGTAAACTAGTAACTTTCTTGGTAAGACCTGATCAAAATGATAAAAATATGATATTGGATTATTACATATTGTAGTAGAGGACCTAACAAGGAAAACATAGCAATTTGAACCACCTAAAACGAGTATACGAGTCAAAAGTTATGGCGATTTGAAGTTACCAAAACTTTCCGGCAAAACTGCCAAAATGTTTCTGTGACAGAATAGAAAACACGCAAAAAGAGGCCTTTCTGGCCCGATTCATCAAAAAGTTAAAACACGAAAGTTGTCCGGAATCACGTTTTCCTTCAGGTTCAAAGAAGCTCGAGCCTTGAAAACACTTTCTGAGTGAGATATTTCTAAATTTCTTAACAGCTATTTACATATATATAAGTCACTATATTATGGTTATACTTTAAAAGGAACAAGAGGTCTTATGACCTATAATCAAGACCACCACCATGGCTAGAGCCAAGGTTGTGTCTCATGACCTTGGAACAAGGACCAAAGGTCATGGCTAGGCCATGACGAAACGACCATACAAGCTTATTTAGGCGAAAACATGAAACAAGGAATTAGCGAGAACTTGAACAAGCAATTTGGATCTACTTCACTTAAAAGGAAACCATGAGATATTACCAAGAGAAAATGGTCATTCAAGACTTATGAAACTACCCCTAATAACAATCTTCATGTACTAATAAACTTTCCTAAGTTTATTCAAATATCGGACATGTAACTTTTCGGATAAAAACTTTTATCTATATATTTTATCAACTACTACAATAGTAGGGAGCCTCATGTGAGGAGTTCATTATGTAAGCCGTCGAGATGAGTTGTGGATTTACGAGTTAAAGTGTCCTGGCTCCTCGAACGCTTACTAACATGACTTCTGAAATATGTCAGCCCGAACGGTAGTAAACGATATACAAAACATACATGTTCATGAATATTTTCTTTCAAAGACATACAATATACATCATACCACATCATGGACTAAATGCAAGATACATATATTGGCATGTTTATGTTTCCTTAGACATTATTCCAAACCTAAGTTACAACAATTATTCTAGGTTGCTCGTAGAAGTTCTTACGATATATCCATCATTCTCATTATACATCATCCAACTCAAGGTGAGTTCATAGCCCCACTTTCCATTACTTAATTGTTTTACAAACCCTTGGGGGAAATACATGCTATTTTTAACCGAGCACAATGTTTTTAAATTGTATGCTTGCCTGATTGTTTTATTATCACTAAGTACCATCCTTGCTAAACCGAGATTCCTTATTATGAACCATTTAATTACTAGCAATAGTGAGCGCGAATATTGTGAATAGGCCTATTGGGATTGACGAATCCCATTTGTATTGACTAAGTTCAAACAAATGCATTAATATTTGAGATTTAGGTATGTTAGCAAAGTACCTACCGGGATAAATCTGCCGATCGATATTGGTACACGTTAACGTTATGGTGTCATAAGCTTAATGTATAATAACTGTTCCGGGCGTATAATAACGTAGCCTACCTGTTTTGTTTTCCAAACATTGGTGTGAGCCTATAACTCACACTACCAACATATTGTGTTCAAACGATTTAACAAACTCTATGAATATTACTCAACCTTTGTGTTGACCTCTCAAGCATGTATTTCAGGTTCATGACGATCAAGGATGGCACGGAAGGACACGGATACTCAAGAGGGCTATAAATTTACTTATCATTCAAAAACTCACTTAATGTGATTTGTAAACATGGAACCAATTGGGACCTCATTTTGTAATCTCTGATATTTATATAATTTGAATGATAAACCTTTTTAAAACGACTCAATTGGAGTTCGTTTTCTATTATTGTGACTATTGTGCCGTCAAGTAACACCCAGTTCGAATTCCGCTGCATCCATGAATTGGGGGTGTTACAGATTGGTACCAGAGCCATGGTTATAGAGAAACGGGTCTAATTGAGACCTAAACTATAACTGCAATTACAAGCAAAAACATTTTATAGCCTTCCGCTCTCCGTGTCTTCCATCCTCCGGACGATTATGGACTTAGTAAGCATGCTATGCTTCACAAACATATTAGTATATTCATATATACCCATTTTGAGCATTTCCCCGTAAGCATTAGTATAGTGATATATAAACTCGGTTTATTTTCAATCATTTATCTAAACAATGGACTAAACATATCTGTGTATGCCTATTCTAAGGCATTTCGGCACAGCCACACTCTCCCAATCATGTTCCTACTCCAACATTATATTTCCAAGACATTGTATGTTACAATGGTCTCATTCACTTTTCAAGACATTGTATGTTACAATGGTCTCATTCACTTTTCAAGACATTGTATTTTACAATGGTCTCATTCACTTTTCCAAGACATTGTGAGATACAATGGTCTCATTCATTTTCCAAGACATTGTGAGATACAATGGTCTCATTCATTTTTTTCAAGACATTGTGAGATACAATGGTCTCATTCATTTTCCAAGACATTGTATTATACAATGGTCTTAATCATTTCTCAAATGTTTTGAGTCACGCAATGGTTTAACCTACTTCCCAGACATTGTGAATTGCACAATGGTCTAACCTACTTCCGAGACATTGTGTTTTGCGCAATGGTCTCTAGAATTATTCCATCACATCATCAATATCATTTCATATGATATCAAAAACCCGTCACAACCTATCGATTTCTAAACAAGAAATATGAGATTTCTAAAGGACAAACTAATCCATCATTGACAAAAGCTGAAGTTCAGCCCTACATTCATCAAAGTTTTCTTATGAAACCTTCATTATTAAAAGTTCGTAATCCTGGCCAAGTATGTTCTATTTTAGAACTACTTAAAACTTCCTTTCCATACGTACCTACCCTTACTATCTTCTATGAAATGGAATATGAAAACATACGTTACAAGTCTTGTATGGACGGGACTTGCAACTTAAAGGTTTGACATCGCCTTTGTTTAGTGGACAGTTTCCCGAAAGCAACAGACATATCAAAAGTATACCTAATTTAGGTATTTGAAAATTTTATCGAACCTTGGCTAAATATAGACTAGTCACCTATATTTAACCTAGGGACAGTGGAATATAGTCTGACTAACTATATTCGACTTAAAATTTTCAAATACTGAGAGTAGTTGTACTAAGGTTATGTTTAGGTTGATTTCCTACTTGAACTCGATAAACCACCAGAATACATTAAAACAATCTAGAGACACGATAGTGTCTTACCACTCAGCGAAATCTTAACACCTTATTTGTACTACCTAAATTCATTCTTGAAAATTTCCATTTATGAGATAATCCGAACTACTATCTTGGGATAGTTATCAATTATTCTCTTCATCCTGTAGAAGTACTATCTTAATTTTCTAAGTCTTTTTAGTATTTTTAATAATTCTAATTAGTTTAATTAAGTAATAAATAGATAATTAGTAATTAATTAATAATAAATAATTAAATAGTGTAAAAATAGTTTTTATTTTTCTTAAAATTTTCTTTAATTATTAGAATTGTAAAAATATTAAGTTTACACTTGTAACCTTTTCCGTCCATCAGTTGTACTTTTCGTTTCGTTCGTTTGTGTACGTTTTTAATTAAAACGTACGCTTTTAGGTTTTAGCTCAAATCCTTGTAATCTAAATTCCCGTAATCAATCACGTAGCTTTCCTAAGCTATATTTGTTAATAATTTCCAAATAATTCTGATCATAACCCTTTTCTGTGAATAATCACCCGATCACGAATACGCTAAAGTTACAATTCACACTTCAACGGGACTTAACGACCTAGTGATACCTTATATTACCCGGAGTATTGATCTAGGATATTTGACTTTGTTGACCATTCCTTGGTCAATATAAGTTGGTGGTTTAACATCAATCACTAACCTTTGTTTTTCTAGCTTTCTTATTTCTTGCATCACATACGTTGGTACCCTAGCAACGGGGAGTATTGATCAAGGGGAGCTACATTCAAGGGAGAGCATGCATGCATTCATTTTTATTCTCATTCTTCGACACACTTCTGTGTTTCGACAAAAAGAAGGAGATAAGTCAACATAGTCCAACATGCATTTCATTCATCATGCATTTTTTATATAATTTTTATGTTGCACAACACTAACCTTGATGTAGGTCTAAGATCTTGATTTGATCCATGGATCCGCTAACAACCTAAAGGACACAACAACCATAGGAAATTGGAGTGGAAAACTTAACTTCACAAGGGATGATGCAAGCTCGCCATTTCGGGGAGAAATGAAGTTAACTCCAAGGACACACCATTTTTGTTTCGACAAAAGGGGGAGAAGAGTGTAAACGGAGAAGGAAATGTAGAAGGTGTTACGGATACAAGTAAGTAATACGAACACAAGTAACTTTTTATATTTTACTATCTATCACGTTTACATATTTTGTCATCATCAAAAAGGGGAGATTGTTAGTGCAAATATTACGATATTTAATATATACAGTCTCGTTTGTTTTGATTGATGACAAACATATAACTTGATACATAACGTAAAATGTACAAGTTACTTGTAGTCTTATTTTGTCTCAACATACATTCAACACCTCTCAACGTCTCGAGTCCTCGTATGCTACAACACAAGTTCGTACATGTTTGTTATGTGGCATTATGTTCAAACCCCTTGACTAACCATTTAGAATGACTAAAATACTTTTAGAGTCCTTAAGTATTTTAGGTGTCAAAGTACACTTTAGGTGTTAAATAGAATAAGTGTCACATTAGGTGTCTAGATAATATTAGTAAGTTTACAATCTATAAAAATGCGTCTTATAACAACATAAGTACATAAAACATTTTTAGTAACTTACTAAATATCATATAGCTAGCTAATATACTTTTTATATACAAGTAACTTACCTTTTCAAATTAGTATATACATTTGTCTAAAAGTATTTTCATAAAATGGAAAACACTCTTTTATTACCTCATGAATAGTGTCATCTAAATTTGGAAAGATTATTGTAAGATATGTCATAGGATTTGTTTAGACTTACACACTACAATCTTGTAGTTGACTTAGAAGATCTTGATTAGATTAGAGATATATATGGAAAGATATTTGGAAGATGTCTTTGTTAGTTTTGAAAAGTAGTTCATGGTTTATGCACATGGTTTATGTCTTTGGTTGTTTACCTACATATAGTAGTCCATAGTTTTCTTATAACTTGATGAAAACCACACACATATAGATTAGTAGAAAACCATGTAGAAACATCAATGAATCACCCTTTCTATAATGATCATAATGTTACTAATTCTCATTATGTTGTAAGCATACTTCATGATCCACTAAGAAGGTTAGAAGATCTTGAAGTCATCATTCATGTAAGCACACTTCATGATCCACCAAGAAGGTTAGAAGATCTTGAAGTCATCATTCATTCAAGCATACCAACATATGAAGATTTAAGGGCACTTGACATCCTCAATGGTTGAAGACTTTTTATTCAAGATGTTCATGTAGATTAGTCATTCATATCCATTAGACTTTTATGTCTTGTATCATCATTGTATCATCACAATCTATTCACCAAACTAGATTAGATGGTTAATGTGTTTGTGCCATAAAACACAAGGTTTTTATGTTGGGCCACAAAACATAGTGGGAGTGGTTGTACCCTTATAAAAGAACTCGACATCTAGCTTAATGTTGAAAATATTGTATAGGCGACGTTAGGAGTTGTTATACCTTTGTAAAAGAACTCGATATTTAGCTTTGTACCGGATAAAGTGTAAGCGACGATTGTAAGGTTTTCTCTGCCGAGAAGGGAGCTTGTTGATCTAGTGAAGTAACTTTCGAGTTGGGTACTCGAGGAGTGGAGTAGGGCGGAGAGGAGATCCGTGACCGAACCACTATAAATCCTCGTGTTCGGTTTGCGCTTTCTTTTACTTATTGCTTTACTTTAATGTTTGCATTATGTGATTGCTTGTGTTGTGACTTGTTGATTGTACTTGGGCGACAACATGTTTTAAGTTATGCTAGTCACTAACTACACATAACATCTTTCATATTAGAACAAGCTAAAAATGGATATTTGATACAATAAGTTTAAAGTTTTTAAACGGTAATGTATTCACCCCCTCTACATTTTCACACAAACTATAACTTTTTATACTCCGTACCTAATTAACTACTACGTAATAAGCAAATACAGAATTTATGAAGCTACAATTAAATCTAGGAGTAGATTCCAAACCGAATTGAACCTAACACTAAGGGTATGTTTGGTTTGTAAGTGGGTTTAGAATATGATTTGAATTTGAAAATGGTTTGTAATAAAAGTAGGAGAGAAAAAAAAATACAGTATAAAATGTTGTTTGTTTTATAATATGAAATTGACAAAGTATTTGAATTGTAGTATTATTTAATTGTTTATTAAAAGTTATATAAATATTAGGCCCTATATTTCTAGAAAAAAAACAAAGCAAAAAAATGTAAAATATAGGTAACTGACAAAGTGGCCCACTCTTTTGCACAAAACCAACCAGTGACCCATGGTATCCTTCAAACCCTCAAATAAGTATATCAAATACTGTTTATAAACCGGTCCCCACAAACCAAACAAATAAGGTGCCGTTTGGTTCCCTACTTTACATTGGGTTTAAATATGATGGGACATTTAAAATTTGTTTGGTTGAATTCAAATGATTTAAAAATGAGATTAAACCCCAAATAGTAGAAGAGAGAGAAATCTTATGTGAGAGCCTAGATTTCATTTTCTTCACATAGGTCCCATTACTTTATACTCTTTTTTTTATTTTTTTCTTCTCACAATCTTTTTTTATATTCTTAAACTTAATAAAAAAATAACATATTTATTTAATAATGTATTTTATTTTTGTTACATCAAATCAAAATCAAAATCCAAATACTAACTTCATACAAACCAAACGGGCCCTAATTATTTCTTTCACTCCATTATTTGAATCTATACCCTAAAACCAAACGGTGCCTGAGTTGGTGGTGTTTTTTTTTTTTTTTTTTTTTTTTTTTTTTTTTTTTTTTTTTTTCTTTCTATCTTATCACATACGTTTATGTGGCATATATAGAAAGTTGTCAAATAGGAAGGTTTGTCATTTTTCGAAGATTACCAAGAAGGTTCATGCATAGCTATGTCCTTTTCGCTATGTCCTTTTCAGCATACGTTAAATGTTTGATATCGACTAGATTAAAAACATAAAATAAAATAAGTAAGTAGATGGCTTAATTTAGTTGCTTTTTATTTTTTCTTGCCTCTCAATCTCTCATGCTATTCAATGCTTAGATCACTTATATCAATAACTTGAGTTAAAGTTTAACACGGTGTCACGTCAGCGCCACATCAGCTTTAACACTTTCACCTTAACTCACAAAAAGACATCCTCATTCATAACTCAACTTTAACTCAACAACAATTTACGAAAACACTCCTTCATTTAGGGGGGAAAGTGATTTTTTTTTATTATTATTTTTTTTTCAAGTCACTCTTAACGGCGGGTTAAGAGCTTAACCTGGCTCATTAACGCACCCTTAACACGAGATGGTGCAAAGGCTAACGTGCCTTGAACGCACATTAAATGTTCCTTAACGCAACTCGTGCGTTACTAATGTAACTGCTCTTACTTGCGTATTACTACATTGTTTTCCATTTTTTTGTTTTTTATTTCTTATTTTATCCCAAGATTAAAATTTGGACAAAGTTAGTACATGAGCTTAGAACTGTACATGTAAGTTAACTTTTTCTTTGACTCCTCGTATAGACTATAGAGAACGTATCTGTAATAAAATAGAAGATTCACAAACTACAAAGACTCATACTTTTGAGCTTAATGAGTCTGTAATAAAATGATTTTCGAAAGTGTAAATCTTATATTGATTTCATGTCCGTCGTCCTTTCTCATCTCCAACAAAAGTGGGCCAAAGGCGGCACGCTGCGAAGGCGTGTCCTAAACGCTGTGTTTGAAGGATAAGAAGTTTATTTTTAGCCACGTTGGTTGGTTTGCATGAAACCTCAGCCATATATATATACATATAAACTATTACGGAGTATTAATTAATTGGTCTAATCATAATAATATTCCCGTCGACCTTATGAAATCTAGTACTAGTATTAGAATTTGATATATGGGTCATTTTCATAGCTTGAAAGTAGTTGCGTCATAAATTGCTATTAAGTCCTTACGTTAAATCTTTGCTAGCCACAAAGGGGTCATATGTAACATTTGTCTCAAAAGTCAAGTTTTGTTCAAGTCAATGTTAGTATGCAACCAATGTCCTACAACGTCATATTCTAATTCTTCACTGTTTAAGCATAAGAAAATAACTAAACTTCTTTCGTTAGCAAATTACCAAACATTATGGAAAATTATATGCTAGTCTCTATTTTGGTTTTGAGCTTGATATTGATAGCAAACGGCGAAACAAATATAAATATCACAGTAGGGGTGATTCTTGATAACGAAACATCTATAGGTAAAATGAGCAGAAGTTGCATTTCAATGGCTTTACTTGATTTCTATCAAGAACATGACAGTTATACCACCAGAATTGTCCCTCGGTTTCGCGACTCTAAGCAAGATAACGTTGAAGCGGCTTTTGCAGCAATAGATCTCTTGAAAAATGAGCAAGTCATGGCAATACTAGGACCCATGACATCCTCACAAGCCGATTTCGTGATTGACATTGGTAGCAAATCAAGTGTTCCTATAATCTCTCCTGCCACAAGCCCGTCTTTGTCACCAAATGATACCCCGTATTTCATACGTTCTTCACATGATTCTTCCTCACAACTTAAGCCAATAGCAGAACTGATCAAACACTTTGGTTGGAGGGAAGTTGTGTTTATTTATGAAGATGGCGATTATGGAAGAGGCTTGATTCCTTATATATCTGATGCCATGGTGAACGTTGATGCTAAAGTTATGTATCACACCGTCATATATCATTCTGCTTCTGATAATAGGATCCTTAAAGAACTCTATAAGATGAAAACGATGCAAACTCGTGTTTTCATAGTACACGCCTTACCAGATTTGGCAACACGTTTTTTCAAGAAAGTAAATGAAGCGGGGATGATGGAAGAAGGGTATGCTTGGATCATTACTGAAGTGCTCACTAGTCGTTTGCATTCTTTGGATCCTTCAGACATAGACTCAATGCAAGGAGTGCTAGGTAAAGATACAAAAAAAACTCATTTCTTGACCATAATATTAGGCCTATTTGGACCCCAACGGTCTGGACCGGTCCTGACTACCCCTAGCAAGGCTTATTTGAGTATATCTTGTTTTAGACATTTAGCAGATGTTTCGTATTGCGTATGCAAAACAGATTATGAATTTGAAAAATGGGATTTGATCATCTTTAAAAAACGCAAATAATTACTTTTCTCAAATAATTTGTCAAAGCCTATTTTCTGAATATGGTTGCATGAGTGTTTATGTTTTTGCAATAGCACACATCAATTTGTGGATGTTTTGTGGAAATTTTCTTTGTGGCTATAGCATTATAATGGGTTTCTAATAATATGCATAATAATGGGTTTCTAATAGTAATTTATAAAGTACATTTACATTTATATTATAACACAATTATTTTATCTACTAGGGGTGAAGTCACGTATCCCAAGAACCAAGAAGCTAATCAAGTTCGAGAAAAGATGGAAAAGGAATCAAAAACCATCAGGCGAAATGACTGAGCTAGACATGTTTGGATATTGGTGGTATGATACAGTTTCCGCGCTAGCAATAGCATTGGAAAAGGTCCCGAGTGACACTATAATCAATACTACTTTCAAACGAAAACAAAGCTCCACAACCGATTTAGAAGCTATTGGAACCTCAGAAATGGGACCAAGGCTCCTTCCGTTGATCCGTAATATAACACATAATGGTCTTAGTGGCAACTTCCATCTTATTAATGGACAGTTACAACCCTCAGTGTACGAAATAGTGAACATAATAGGAAAAGGTGAAAAACACATCGGGTATTGGACACCTACAAACGGGATCATAAAAAAGTTGCATCAAACCAATGGGACCAAAAATGATCTTGGAACAATCATATGGCCCGGTGACACGCCTTTTAGTCCAAAAGGTTGGGAAATGCCAACCAGTAATGAAAGCAAGTTACGAGTCGGGGTTCCAGCAAAAGCAGGCTTTGTTCAGTTCATCGATGCAAACATTGATCCTCAGACCAAACAGGTTATATCTGTAACTGGTTTTTGTGTAGATGTTTTTAACGCAGTTATTGGTGCTTTGCCTTACGCTGTCAAAACTGAATTCATCCCTTTCGTTACTCCGGATGGGACACGGGCCGCAGGAACCTATAATGATCTTCTTCATAACCTTTCCAAGGGGGTAATCATATAGATAAGTTACATATGTCTTAAAAGTTTGTTGTACAAAGTTTGGTTATTAATGTATAACTTTATTCTTAATAATGTACTAGACATACGATGCGGTGGCTGGAGACATCACAATCCTTGCAAACCGGGAATATGTTGATTTCACATTGCCATACACAGAAGCTGGTTTTTCAATGATTGTTCCAATTAAAGTTGATGACAGGAAGAGCGCGTGGATCTTCATGAGACCACTAGAGACAAACCTTTGGATAACAATCGGAGCGTTTTTTATATACACAGGACTTGTGGTATGGGTTGTTGAGCATCGTGTAAACAAAGAGTTCCGCGGGCCTCCACATCAACAAGTTGGAATGATCTTCTGGTTTTCCTTCTCCACACTCGTTTACGCACATAGTAAGTCTGTATATACACATGCACATTCAACTTGCTCTATTTTTCTTACGCGGTAATTGGCATTGCTAACTTCAAAGTGCTTATCTGCTCAATAAGTAGGTACCTACCTACTTATTTTAGAGTGCTTGTTGACTCTAATATAGGCGAATAATCAGTTTTAACCAAATACTTCTTACTGTTGAATTGCTTATTACATAAGCAAATACGAGTAAGCACTTAAATAAGCAACCCTAGAATCTTTTATCAAGACTAATTACTATGTATCATATATTGTTTTTACACAATGATTAGCAGTAGTTTTTAGGGTGCCTTGATTGCTTATCCAAAATGTTTATCTGATTATATATGTGTGAAATTCGCTTATTAAAATGGGAATATAATCTTGCAGGAGAGAAGTTGATAAGCAACTTATCGAGATTTGTGGTGATTGTGTGGGTGTTTGTCGTTCTGGTTCTGACCTCGAGCTACACAGCAAGCTTAACATCCATTTTAACAGTACAAAAGCTTCAACCTGCATACACTGATATTAATAAAATCATGATAAATGGTGAATCAGTTGGTTACCAAGATGGTTCCTTTATTCACGATAAGTTGATAACGATGGGTTTCCACGAAAGCCAGTTAAAGAATTACGGCACATTCGAGCAGTACGACAAAGCTCTTGCACAAGGAAGTCAAAATGGGGGGGGTTTCAGCAATTATGGATGAAATCCCTTATATCAGAGTGTTTCTAGCTAAATATTGTACTAAATATACCATGGCCGGTCCCATCAACAAAACTGCAGGATTCGGTTTCGTAAGTAACCTAACTAAACTATATTGGTTCTTTATTGAGCTTGTTGTATAAAATACCAACGTGCTTTCTCAAATGTCCCGTTTTTGCACTGGACGTTCTTTTTGGTATATTAGAGTCAATTAAACTTAGTTTTCTGTTGTTTGGGTTACTTTCAGCCAGATTTCTTATCATTTCTATAAGAAAAACTTAACAACATTTTTATACATATAATTTTTAAAAATGCCTATTTTAACGGGTTGTTTTACCACTTAAACGGGACACAAAGTCGTCTTATTGACTAAGATGTAAATGACTTATACGGGGTATATGAAAAAGTATGTTCAAATTATTAGCAATAAACCAATCTTTATATACCACTTGTACACTAAAACTATATAATTGTGCGTTGTGCATGCAGGCATTTCAAAAAGGGTCTCCACTAGTAGCAGATGTTTCAAGAGCGGTTCTACAAGTTACAGAAGAGCAAATGAGGAACATTTCCAACCAATGGTTTGGAGAACCAACGAGTTGCGATCAGCAAAAGGGAGCTTCAGTTACCTCCGACACACTCACGTTAGAAAGTTTCAAGGGTCTTTTTATCATTGCAGGGTTATCAGCAACTTCTGCTTTACTTCTATTTTTGTTCAGATTTTCATATGAAGTTAAAGATATGCTAGCGTCACAAGGTTCACTAGGTGAAAAGCTTTCTTCGATTGCGAAAACGTTTGATGTGTATAAGGACAGCGAATCAAAACCAAGAAGTCCAGCTATTAGTCCAGACCATGATGACGCGGGATTTTTCTCTAGTAATGAAGGGTGTTCTACTACTGAACCCGGGACACCTATTCATGAGACAATACAAGTTGTGGAAAGTAACATAGAGACTGATGTGCATGATAATGTTACAATTAGCACCCCTCGTTAGCATTATTTGTTGATAGTGTTTTTATTCTAGTGTGTCAGTATCATAATTGTAAGCTTATCATATCCTTTCTAAAATTAGAATGTTAATTTAATATTTAGAGACGACTGTCTGGTACACCCTGGTCGCTCAGCCAAACACTAGCAACTGTGATGCAAGTCATCTGATGTAATGATAAAGTTTTAATTTGGGTCTACGTACTTCGACTTGGTGATAGAAAAAAAAATGTTATTAAGAAATACAAATTCTTCTTAGTTATGTGGGATTATGAATGTATTTGATGGTAGTATTGAATTATATATTTTGTCACACTATTTTGTATAAAAATAAAAACTTGTAAACGGAGGAGAATAATCCCTATATATTCAGCTTACATGCAATGGGAAGTGAAGCCTTTTTGGCTATAACCAATATATATTCACGTGGCCGTTTCTAGCCACCTTCCGAACGTCTCAAGATTTTCACCCAGCGAGTTTGAACTCTTTTACGCACTTCTAAGACGACTTTGGGGACAGCTAATTACCACTAAACCATGAGATCGTTTCACAGTATGTTGTATATTTGGTATATATATAAACATGGTTTTTGTTTTAAATTCTAAAAGGATTTACATCAAGGTAGTAGGTAAGTGGGCAACAAGCTGCGCCGCCACCCCTTTCTGAATAGCAAACCCTATTCTACTGAAAACATAATCGTGACCACTCGGGGCCGATATATTACTGTGAACAACCTTACGAACCCGATCCAAGAAACGCACAGCTTGAGGGGCTAAGGAACCAAAAGTGTCAAATGCAAAAGGAACAAACACGTGTTGATTCTCGGAGCATGCTTTATCATGTTTGTAAAATACCTTTTGATGTACGTGCATGCTATAGACTATAGTGTTATGCGGCTTTATAAGTAATGAGTTTTTTATTACTAACTTTTAAGAGATTGCATATATCAAATGTACGTTATACAATGTTGCATGCAATCTTGTGCGACCTCCAGAGCAGTAAGAGTAAAGGGAATCATAACTCAAGTTATAAAATAACACCGCGTCACGTCAGCGCCACATCATCTCAGCACTAAATAACATAATACCAAAAAACACCAGAAATTCATAACACCACTTTTTTACAAATTTACAATTTATTAAAATTCAAACATTTTATTAATAAAACTAAAACATTACAAAACAAAATAAAAACATTACAATAAAAAAAATACATAATAGAAATTACGAAATGAAACTAGTCGGTATCATTTGGATTGGTTGGCGGATGTTGCAAGTTATATTTTTCTCTGATTCTTTGTTTTTCCATTTTGATGAAATACGCCTCATCCGGATCGACGTCACTCATTTTCATACTGAGAAATCTAAATTCATCCATACGCGTAGCCGTTTCGTCTTTCATCCTAGACACTTCGTACGCCATTTGGGCCGCTTCCCATCTAAGACGAAGCTCGTTAGTCATAGATTTCAAGTTGCTTGACAAACTTCTACCGGTGCTAATCGGTGTATCGGACTTTTATTTTTTGGACGTCCTTTGTTTCCCGGGAGGACGTGGACGTACATCATCACCAAATAGCTCTTGGTTGGTTTGACCGGGGACGTCTCCGGTTAAGTCAATCGGTGCCGGCACGTCCCATTTTGGACACTTCTTCAAAATTAACCACGTGTCCTCTTGAGTAAACGGCATACCTTTATGCTCGTCACGATACATTTGTCTAGCGTTCCTCATATCATCCACTTCATTTTTACCACTCTTTCTCGTGCGTACGGCACGTTTGTAACACGCTAGAAACTTGAATCGATGACATGTTACCAAATGGGTTAGGATTTGAAGAAGACTCGATGTTCGGGTTACCGTTGGCATTTACAATACCCATCAAATTTAAAAAACTTGAATCGTCTCGTCCCGACATGGTTTTGATTTTGTGAGAATATGAGTGTTATAGTTATTTTTTTTTTTTGCTTGTGAAAAGATAGTGTATATACTTCTTGTTGTTGTTGTTGTTCATTTATAAGGTTGAATTTTTTTTTCTTGTGCCACTAGCCGTTTGAATACAAACGGTAACATGTAATTTTTTTTCTCACAATAACTAGCCATTACACTGGAGGGGCTCGTTTTGCAATTCTCAAAAAATGGCCTGCACGTTACAACGCAAGTTATTGCGTTAACGTGGGTCTCAACGCCCGGCCAACGCTTCAATGTTAGAAATGGTTGTAACGTGATAACGTGCGTTGGTTTTTAGCCACATCAGATTAACGCCGGGAAGGCGTTACCACTCCCCATGCTCTAAGCATCAATATCCTTAACGTTAAAATTTTAATAACCATGGTATTTTACTCATTAGTTTATACAAAAACAAAAAATAAATAGATAAATAAAAAAAAAAATAAAAAATAAAAAATAAAATAAATAAAAAACGTGCCTACACTTGTGGATTTAAGATGTTCTTAGACTAATGCTAATGGGAGTCTCTTGACAACTACAACCTCAAAAATGCAACGCGTTGCCTCACTAGCCAAGGCAAATGTGACGCGTCGTTTGACAAACTTTTCAAAGTTACGATTGCCTGCACAATCGAAACTTTCAATTCTTTTGTGTGTGTACTTTTTGTTTATTTATTCTTGTGGGGTATGTTTTTTGTTGTGGTTGGGGTCACCTTATTATAGCAAATTGTCGTTGGTGTGGAGTTGTGGAAAGAGAAAGCTGAAGTGACGCTGACGTAACGAGGTTGCTTGGGGTGATAAAGTGGTCACCAATAGCATTAGCATTAAAATTTAATGTAGGGTACATCTAAGACATGGTCCAACTTGAAGTGAATGCTCATCTTGTCGTATACGTTTCTAGTACGACATGGTCCGATATGAATACTAAGTAATGTCATTTTTGAAAGTTGACGAATATATATAATATATCTAACACAGTTGCATACTATTCAATTCCTTAATTAAGAATAAGGTATACCATTACACATGTTAAGCTTCTAGATTTTTGAAGCTCCATTTCAATTCAAAAATTAAGAAAAATTTTCGTGTAGCATGCATTGATTAAGTTTATAAGTTATTTTATTTACATGCAATGCAATATTTGATTTTATTTATATATATATTTTTTAACTTTGTTCTTTTAATATGTGTTTAAAGATATTTTATAAAAATCCGTTAAATGAAATTAATAAATGAAAATGTAAAAATGGTAAAGAACACAAGAACAACACACGGCTACACCCAACCAACCACCCCTTGGTGTATTTTATTATCACTGATAGTTCAAGAAGATAAGTCTCCAACTAGATGCTTACCAGTACAAATACAAAGAGAAAATATGTGATCTCCTTCAGAAGGACACCACAAGAACCTTACTACAATAACACTCAACACTCAGACTAACAATCAATCAAAGTGATTGATACTAAACACTAACCAATACTAGCAGATATCAAAGATTGATATCAACTAAGACTTAAATGTATTCAGAACAATGAGAGAGAGCTGTGTGAAAAACAATGAGAGAATGATATGAGTTATCAAACCCTAGATCAGGACTTGAGCTTATATAACTCATATTTACACTTCAGTCCTTCATCTTTCACTCTTAAGACAAACAGCTTCCAAAGCTTCATAAAGTACAAATGAACTTATCATCATGTCAACTTAAGTCCCTGAAGTATTATATCTTTTAACACCCCTCCTCAAGCTGATGAACTGACACTGCTACTTTCTTCAAGTTTATCCAGCTTGTTATTCTGTATACCTGCAAACATATTAAACATACCAAGATTTTTGCAAAACAAACTATGTTGAATCTGTCCAAGATATTTTGTAAAAATGTCAGCAACCTGCAAATCAGTATGTATCTTGACAGTTTTAATAACACCAGATGCCACTTTCTCTCTAACCAAATGCACATCTAACTCAAAATGCTTAGTTCTTTCATGGAACACAGGATTTACAGCAATTTGCATAGCTGCACTGTTATCACAAAAAATTTCCACAGGTAACAAACTTTTAAGCCCCACACTATGCAACAAATTACTCAACCATATCACCTCACATGTAGTAGAAGCAAGACTTCTATATTCAGCTTCAGCTGAACTTTTAGACAATGTAGCTTGTTTCTTACTTTTCAAAGATATAAGAGAATTACCCAGAAAAACACAAAAACCAGTAACAGACTTTCTAGTTTTAGGACACTTTGCCCAATCTGAATCAGAATAAGCTCTAAGTTTAAGATCTGATTCTTTATTAAACTGCAAACCTGAACCTGGAGAACCTTTCAAATATTTCAATACCCTTAAAGCAGCCTTAAGATGAGATTGAAGAGGACTATGCATATGTTGACTTAAACAATGAACAACATAACTAATATCAGGCCTGGTGTTAGTCAAATAAATCAATTTTCCAATCAATTTCTGATAATTAGTTATGTCATTCAACCATTTATCTTTATCTGTTTCATCACAATTCAAAATAGTATTCTCAGGTAAGGGAGTATCAACAGGCTTAGCAGCAAGCAAACCATATTCATGTAACAATTCTAAACAATACTTCCTCTGAGACATACATATACCTTTCTCATTTCTTAACACCTCAATACCAAGAAAATATTTCAACTCTCCCAAGTCTTTAATCATGAACTTAGAATTTAAAAACTTTTTAAAAATATTAATCTCATTTTCATCATTACCAGTAATAACAATATCATCCACATAAACCAACAAGTATATAGACACAGTACCACTTTGTTTGATATATAAAGAATAGTCAAATTTACTTTGAACAAATCCATGCTCAATCAGAGCAGTAGTAAGCTTAGCATTCCATTGTCTTGGAGCTTGCTTAAGCCCATACAATGATTTGTTAAGCTTACAAACTTTGGAATCATCACCACCATTAAAACCTTAGGCAAAAGCATATAAACATCTTCATCAAGATCACCATACAAAAAAGCATTATATAAAGACCAACCCTTATTAACAGCAATGCTAATCAAACACCTAACAGTGACCATTTTAACAACAGGACTAAAAGTTTCATCATAATCAAACCCTTCTCTTTGATTAAAACCCTTAGCAACTAACCTAGCTTTATACCTATCAATTTCACCAGTGTATTTATATTTAATTTTCCAAATCCACTTATATCCAATAGCATGTCTACCAACTGGTAATTCACACTCAGTCCAAGTATTGTTTCTATTTAAAGCCTCAACTTCATTATTCATAGCATCATTCCAATTAGGATTTTTAACAGCTTCATCATAACTTTTAGGTTCTACAGATTTATTCAAGGTAGAAGCAAATCACTTATTAATCCTATTAAGACCAGCATAACAAACATATTTTTCAATACCATATCTAATCTTAGAATGCATAACATAATCATTAAATCTAATAGGAGTTTTTGACTCTCTATTGGACCTTCTTACAACAGGTGTATGCACATCTTGACTAAGGTTTTCAGACTGAGTTGATACAGAATCATGATTTTCAACATTGGGACTGCCCTCAGACCAGTTTTGGTCACCAAAATGGGTTGCAGTCTGCCTACCTTCATGATGCATAGTAGTATCAGTCTCAACATCTGTTGCATCAATTGATGGTGGCAAACTACCATCCTCAACTGGTGATTCTTTCCCTTCATCATTGGGACTTTGAGACAAAAGACTATCAAAAAATCTTAAGTGATCTGCTTCACTTGTATTTTCTACATCAGCAATATCACAAGTTTTCATTTTTAAAGGAAAAATGTTTTCATAAAACTTCACATCTCTAGCAAAGAATACATTTCTAGAATCCAAACTCAAAAGTTTATAAGCCTTTTTACTAGTAGAATAACCAATTAAAATACATTTTTCAGATCTATAAGACATCTTATCATGATTGTTTAAAATAGTTGCAAAACATAGACAGCCAAAAGATCTCAAATGGGAAAGATTAGGTTTAGCTTCATATATCAACTCATATGGACATTTACCTTTTAACATAGAAGATGGCAGCCTGTTAATAAGATAGACAGCAGTAAGAATGCAATCAGACCAAAAACTTAAGGGAATCTCCCTTGAAACATAAGACTCCTAGCAACATTGAGTAGGTGTCTATGTTTCCTTTCAGCAATGCCATTTTGCTGAGGAGTATGAGCACAAGATGTTTGATGTATTATTCCAAGTTCAGAAAACATGTTATTCATTTTCTTATTAACAAACTCAGTTCCATTATCAGATCTAACCATTTTAACTTTAACTTCAAATTGATTACCAATTAAGTGAATAAAAGAACAGAACACATCAAACACCTCATCTTTGGTCTTAATCAAATAAACCCAAACAGCCCTAGAAAAGTCATCAACAATGGTGAGAAAATACTTGTATCCTTCTCTGCTTGCAACTCTGTAAGGACCCCATAAGTCAAGATGAACAAGTTCACCAAGTTTCGCAGACTTATGGTCAGATAAAGGAAAGGGCTCCCTTGTCTGCTTAGCCCTATGAAAGATATCACAAACAGGTATAGAAGAATTCTTGGAAATACGAAGATCAGATTGAAGAACAGACAAAACAGGATCAGCAGGGTGACCCAATCTATTGTGCCACACAAGTTTAGAAACATTATAAGACATAATCATGTTACACTTACCCAAATTACTACTAGAATGCAAGTCAAACAAGTAAAGACCATCAGATTGACTACCATTCCCCAGAACATTCTCTCTTTTCAAATCCTGAATATAGCAGTTATCTTCTCAAAACCAACAAACATCTTACTATCTCTAATAAGCTTGTTAACAGACAAAAGACTTACACAATAACCAGGAACAACCAAGACATCATATAAAGTAACATTATCAGTTAACTTTAAGTTTCCAACATGACTTATAGTAGCAAGAGTACCATTAGGATGACCAACAGTAATTTTAAGACTAGTAATGTCAACAACATTAAACATTCCAACAGTGGAAACAGTCAGATGCTGATTGGCACCTGAATCTATAATCCATCCTAAAGACACATGACTAACAGCAATACTAGAATTGGCATAGAAATACTTAGAGAAATTAATATTGAACCAAACATTTCCATTAAAGAATGAAGTTCTACCTGCCATATTAGCATGTATGCTCCCAGTAGGAGTATCATTGATCAAAGACAACAACTTCTTCATCTGTTCAGAAGTAAAACTACAAGAATTGCCAGCAGATGAAGTAGGAGATTTGTTTTCAGCATGTTTAACCTCAATATTAGCATTGTAACTTTGTTTGAAACCATTTTGTTTACCAGAATTATTAGGTTTTACAAAACCAGGAGGAAAACCAATGATTTCATAACACCTTTCAATAGTATGTCCAATCTTACCACAGTTTTTACAATTTAGATTAGGATTAGGACCTCTATTCACAGTATTATTATTAGAATTAGTACCTCTAGTATTATTGTTGTTAAAAACTCTTCTATTGTTATTGAAAGATTTAGCAGCAAAAGAAGTAGAATTAACTTTAGATTCAGTAATACTAGAAGATTCAGGAATCCCTCTGTGAGATTCCTCTCTAGAAACAGTGATGTAAGCATCTTTAACCTCAGGGAGAGGATCCCTGGTTAAAAGAGCAGTTCTCACAGGCTGATAACAATCATCAAGGCCCATGAAAAACTGCATCAATTTCATAAGTTGCTTATGCAACCCTAACTCTTTACTGGCATCACAAGAACATTTAACTTCACAAACACAAACAGGTAACTTGGTTAAAGCATCAAACTCTCTCCATAAAGAATTCAACCTATGATAGTAATCAGCCACAGATGTACCACCTTGTTTAACACAATTAATTTTCTGAAGCAGATTATACACAACAGAACCATCAACTTTATCATATGTTTCTTGCAATTCTTTCCACACACAAGCAGCATTATCAGAATAAACAAGACCCATATAAACATCTTGAGAAACATAATTCATCACTAGTAGAATAAGTCTCTTTCAGACAAGATCCATCAACAAAACTAAACTTATTCCTAGTTTGTAATGCTAATTTCATAGCACCAGACCAAATTCTATAATTTTCAGTTCCAAGAAGTTTAAATGGAATTAAAGCAGTACCACTATTATCATTAGTCTGAATATGCAAAGGATTACCAGCATCAAGATTACTAATTAAAACAGGTGGATCAACACTTCCACCATTAGCAGACATGATAACAGAAAAATAATAGCAACAATGAATAAAAAAACAAGTAAAACAGACAGATAACAGCTAACAGAAACAATAACCAATATCAATAACCAAAAACATCACAGTAACACTAATGAATCTATACTCACACCCAAGCCTAACAAAATACCAGCCAAGAAGACTGAGAGTGGCCAGAGCAGGTTTCCGTACCTTTCAAGAAGGCAGGTCAAGGAGTTAACCACTCTGTTTGCACCTTCTTGACTAAGTAAGTGTTTGCTTAAAGGAAAAAATATACTTACAGTGAGAATATTGCGGAATGAAACACAAACTTACTAGATTCACTTAGTCTAGTAAGATTGCAACCAAGAACGGGCCCAAATAATCAAGAAACCACTGGAGTAAACAGATCCCCAAATTTCCAAATTAGGGTTTTTAAAACCCTAACCAAGAAACCCAAAAAATCACCAGATCTAAACCCAAACAAATCAAATCAACCACGGCCGTTAAGAAAACGACCTCAATTAACCAAATCAACCTTCAACGACAAAAACCCCCAAAAAACTAAAGAAACCCTAGAATCTCAAATCCACCAGATCAGAACCTACCGCTCTGATACCATATAAAAATGGTAAAGAACACAAGAACAACACACGACTACACCCAACCAACCACCCCTTGGTGTATTTTATTATCACTGATAGTTCAAGAAGATAAGTCTCCAACTGGATGCTTACCAGTACAAATACAAAGAGAAAAGATGTGATCTTCTTCAGAAGGACACCACAAGAACCTTACTACAATAACACTCAACACTCAGACTAACAATCAATCAAAGTGATTGATACTAAACACTAACCAATACTAGCAGATATCAAAGATTGATATCAACTAAGACTTAAACGTATTCAGAACAATGAGAGAGAGCTGTGTGAAAAACAATGAGAGAATGATATAAGTTATCAAACCCTAGATCAGGACTTAAGCTTATATAACTCATATTTACACTTCAGTCCTTCATCTTTCACTCTTAAGACAAACAGCTTCCAAAGCTTCATAAAGTACAAATGAACTTATCATCATGTCAACTTAAGTCCCTGAAGTATTATATCTTTTAACAGAAAACTTCGCTAATTTAAATAGTTTATTTTATTTATTTATTTATTTTTCTTTATTTTTCTTCTATTTTCTCTATTCTCTATTCTCTCATGCTCAAACTAGAAAGTCCACTCAAATATAATACTATGAATTACTCCTATAATATATTGTCGTGATTATAATCAACACATTATAATAATTTTGATTCTTTACTTATGGTCTAGAAAGTAATGGTTTGAAGCTAGGTCGTTCTCATACCTTTGAAAAGTTATTGCATCATCAACAGAATAACTCACAAAAAGGGTTGACAGAATCAACCTTTAATAAACTGCTACCAAGTCATTGCGCTAATTTCTTACAAGGGTATCTAATAACACCAAATTAAAATAAGACCGTACTAATATTCGTCTAATAAGTACTTCATCTTACTATTCCAATTTGTCTTACACAGAATTTAGAGATGGAACCAGAACTAAACATGACTAAGTTTACAAAACTTTTTGAACCATAATATAAAATACATTTCAATAGGACTGAATGCATTTAAAATGCATTTAGGAAAAATTGATATATTTTTTCAAAAATTAATACTAAATTGAAAAAAAATCATAGGGTTCCGGTCGGGACCCGCGGGAACCTCTGGTTCCGTCCCTAAGTGTGATTTTCCACAGAATATGGAGTATTTAACTAAAGTAGAACATGTCTTGCACTCATACGAAAAAACTAAATTTTCTTTCTATAACTGGTACCGATTGGTTTTACTGTTGTTTTCAGAATTTTGGACACTCGTAAGAGGAGGTTCATGTGTAATTTTTTTTAAAATTAAAAGTCAAGTTTCAGACAAGTATAGGCGCCTACGTATTCAAAAAAAAATACAAGTCATCAATCTCCATCCATTTGTGTCTCTCTTTCTAATTATAAATAGTGAATGAATAATAAGAAAGGAGTAACCCCTTTAATTTAGCATTAACAAAATATCTATACATGGACAATCATATGCTAGTCTTTGTTTTGTTGATGAGCTTGATATCGATAGCGAATGGCAAAACAAAGACAGAAGTCGGAGTTGGTGTGATTCTCGATACAGAAACCTCCATTGGTAAGATGAGCAGAAGTTACATTTCAATGGCTTTATATGATTTCTATCAAGAACACGACAACTACACCACCATGATTGTCCCTTACTTTCGTGACTCCAAAGAAAACAACATTGAAGCTGCTTCTGCAGCCATCGATCTCTTGAAAAATAAGCAAGTCATGGCAATACTAGGACCCATGACATCCTCACAAGCAGAATTTGTGATAGACATTGGTAACAGATCAAAGGTTCCACTCATCTCTCTAGTAACAAGCCCTTCTTTGTCAACGAATGACAACCCTTGCTTCATCCGTACCGCACATGATTCATCCTCACAACTCAAACTGATAGCATAATTGGTGAAACATTTTGGATGGAGGGAAGTGGTGTTTGTTTATGAAGATGGTGAGTACGAAAGAAGCCTCTATTCAGATGTCATGCTAACTTTTGGTACCAAACTCATGTACCATATATTAGTTTTAACGGATGAAAATTAATGAATATGTCCGGACTCGAACACGAGACTTCGGGATTGCACACATTACGTATGAGTTTCAATGTATTAATAATTATTATATTGAATTATGAATAATTATTAATTTCACAAACAAAACATGTAACGGTCGTTTGTAGTTAACGGTAATTGGACAAAATGATCGTTGGAGGAAAGATGAAGGACTGAACTTGAAATAGAGTTCAAGAAAAACATGGAATGGGCTTGTAAAACCCATGTTCGGCCGAACCCAACCCATTAGGGTGTAGGGTTTATTTCTTGAGCTCCAAAATGTTGATTAGTATATAAACAAACCCCTTTGTTCATTCTAATCATCCCTTGGTTCACTTGTAAACCTAATCTCCTTCTCTTCTCTCCTCTTGAGCTAGAAATCGAACTACACCCTTATAGAGTTCCTACTAGATTTCTAAGCTCAAAACCATTCTTGTTTAGTTGATCAACTACACCCTTCTAGGGTTCCTACGCGATCTTCTAAACATAGTGTTTGGTTTGTTTGTGAATTAAGAACCTAGCTTTTCTTATTAAAACGCGCTATTAATATGTGTGTTCAAGAACGAAGTGTTGGCATACTTTTGCTAACGTGGTGATTGCCCTATTCGAATACACCATAGTCGATTCCCATTAAACCCTAATTAGGGTTTATAAGTTCTTGTTCAATTGATTTCTTTTTCTTGCTAGAAATCACAAAGGTACGCATTCATTTATATTCGGTTAATTTAATTACATGTATTTGTTCCTATTCCGCTGAATGCTTGATGTGTTTTATGTTTATATACTTTGTTATGATTTACATATTCCAACAGTGGTATCAGAGCCAGGTTAATACAATGTAATTAATTACCGAAACACATAAAATATAATCGTTATGATTATTACATGCTTGTTGTTCTTATGTTTTTTAAATTTTTCATAAACCCTAGAATTTTATATTTTTTAATGTCGACTTTTATTTATATATGTCAATTTTTTTTGAAAAGAAAATTAGGGTTTTTGAATTTTGTTATAAAACTTGTAGAAACCCTAGGTTGCATGTAATATTTATGTGTATATAAAGGGGTATTTATGATATGCCGTTTTGGTTGCGTTCCTTAAATTGACATGATTATCTGTTATAATATGTGCAATGTGGGCATCCATGACAAACCATGCATGTGTTGTCTTGGATTATGGTGATTTGGTTTTATAGATTTCATGCTTAGTTATGCGATTTAATTATAATTGATATGTTTTTTTAGTAAATATTATGACCATAAAGATTACTAAATTTAATTAATTATAAAATTAGGGAAGACCCTATTAAAATCGTGTAAATCAATTGTGTAATTTGCATGTCCATTATTGTTGTTGTTAGTTTATTTTATTTAATTACTTTTGTTTTATATGCTATGTGACATGATAGTAACAAAAGAGTAATTTCAAAATAAAATATTAAACGGACTTAATAATGGTGAAATCTAGTTTTGAGCTTATATATAAATCTTTAACTTTTGATTGATTGATCGCGACTGTATTAAGTGGTTGAAAGGTGAAACTAATTTTGACAAACTGTTTGTGGGTATAAGGTTGGCTACGCATTAAATTGCAGCCTTAGATAGCCTCCATTCTGGCTTAACGCTCGCCTGTGAGTCAAATTTTAGTTTTACCTAACATCCATGATAACTACGAAGCACTTAAGGCAAAGTTGTAAGTTTCTCAACGCCTCAATAAAAACTTTGGAGATTAAGCTCGTAAAGAAACTAATGAGTAAAAAGGTTTTTTACATGAAACATATGCTACAAGATGAATGCAAGACATCTTTGTACATATATTTTGATTACACACATCAAATTTACTACCCTTAAATTTAAGTTATATGCCGTCCAATGAAACGGAAACACCTAAAATTGGGTCTACGTCAGGGCGTAACCAGGCTAGATTGCAATGGAAGGGTAAATTACATGATTTCATCACTAGCAGATCAACTGGTGTGGTGGAATTATGTAAGTTTGTTGTTTCTTAAATTGGTTAACTTAATTGAGTTGATAGTGGGACTGATCACTCAAGGCATAAGAAGATGGGGATAAAACATGCTTACATTGCAACTGCGGTTGGCAAATATGTAAATCCCATCAATTCTAGGAATTGCAATTGAATATTGGCAATTAAGGCTCGACTCGTACCTTATTGAATACCGTCATCACTAGCAGATCAACTGATGTGATGAACCTATGTCAATTTGGATCCTAGTTTTTCAGTGAAAATTAAATGGTTATATGATTATGAACCATGGGTATTTAATTTTCTTGAAAATTTAAGTATCGAAAATACTAAAATTGAATTTTGTAATTCTTTTAATGTATTAATGCAACATTAAAGCCGTAAATGTGGTTTGGTCTTAAATTAGTAAATTGATCTAATTCTGCATTTAAACATAATGTTTGATTGAGAAAATTTACTGAAAAGACACAAAGTCTATTTTCCATGAGAGAAGAATGAGACTTAATCCTATTCCTTTTCATGATTGAGAAAGGTATGACAGGAACATTAGAATTGTCTACATTCTAATATATAACTCATAGCAATCTTTAATACTTAAGGATATAGCACATCTTATTTTCCATAAAAATTTTATTACCCTAATTTGGTGAATGAATTCTTCTATAACAAACAAAGCATTTGGTTAAATGGAAAATATGAGTTATTAGAAGCTGGCCAGATTACCGCAAAATTGGTAAAAGGCAAAGCTAGTATTTTATCTAGTTGTTGTGCTTTAAAGGTGTTACATACCAATATGGGGATGGTAGGCCTATTAAGGAAGAAGCTGCATGCCCAAATTCTTCAAGTTAATATCATTGATGGATAATCCATCATAAACATAGTATAATACACATTTTAGATGTGTAGAAAATTAAAAACAAGCAAATTGTTTTCACTGGTTATGAAACACGTACAATGTTGTCAAATCCAGTGGGAGCGTTGTGTTGTGTTACTGAATATGGAGTTATTGTTATGTTCTCTAATTCAGTGGGAGCTACAAGATTTGATTTCTGTGTAGTAGCCCAGATTATCTTCAAGATAATTACTTTCAAATTGTAGACACTCATGTTCTTAGGATAGCCATATGCGTTTCCTGATAAGACAAAGTAGTCCTACATCTACTTGTTCATTTATGACACAAATCATATTGAATCACATAAACAAATGTATGTTGTGTTGTTTATAAACTACATGATATTGTTCAATGCACAAGTGGGAGAATTGTTTATTGTGTGCAAAGGAACAATACATAGAAATATGATTATAGGATTCTCTTAATTGCAAGGTAAGAGATCTATGTTCTAAGAGGACTTATACATTTAATGTAAGAGTATCTTATGTAGAACATGTGTCAAGATTATAATAAAGACTACTATTATGTCTTATGATATTCAAATTACAAGAAACACTTGAAATTACAATTTACGTCGGGGTGTAACCTAGCTAGATTGCAATAAAAAAGTAGACTACATGATTTCATTACTAGTAGATCAACTGATGTGATGAAATTATGTGAGTTTGTAGTTTCTTAAGTTGGACAAATTCATAAAATGGCATAAACAAAAGGAGTAGTAAATTAACTTGAAATTACTGTTGAAACCAAATGGTGGTGTTAACAAATACTTTAGTTATATATGTTTATATCTTCTTATAAACATGAAGTCTTTTAACTATTACAAGACTTATAAAGTAAGACGTTAACTTGTTTTGTTTTAAACAAGAAATCATTGAGTTAATCAATGATTTATAACGTAAAGTGGGAATATAACAATTTATGTCTTCTTAAGACATGAACATAAAGTGACTTGTTCAAAAGGTACTTATGTTATATAGCATGCAATTGGCTTAGAAATTCTATTATACCATTAAGTTGTCTTAGTTGGTAAAATAGGTAAGCCAAAAGGAAATAAGTTTATCTTACATATTGTCTCACAATATTAGTTCTAATGAAACATCATAAGTTGGTGGTGTGTTGAGTTAGGAAAAATCAAACTCTTGTTATATTGTTTGATTAAAAGATAAATATGAATTCTTTTCTTCCAAAAGTTATCAAGGTTAAAAAATTGAGTATGGATTGAATATACTCAATAAGACTCCAACCTAGAAGATTAAATAAGACATTATGGAATGTGATGAATCACATTAAAGTCTTAAAATGAAGTTCTGATTTTGTTAATAAGTAGTTTTAACAAACAAGAGTCAGGAACTGTAAAATGTTTTGTAATATCCCAAATGAGAATGATTTAGTGTTGCTCATCTTGCTAAAGTACTTATAAATAAAAAACAAAAGGCAAGTGGGAGTTTTGTTTAGATCTTGAAAGATCAAAATTAAAAAATATATAATCTTCTAAAACCACACTAGTGAAAATCATGATGAGGCTTGAAATTTAAAGGTTAAACCTCAACATGATGAAATTATTGGAGTATAAACTAAATATAGGGGTCTTGGTGTAAATTAGAATAGTTTAGTATGTATTATGTAAAGTTTAGACTTCTGTAAACCGGTGTTGGGCTGGGTCATAATGGGTATAAACGGTTATATAGTTTAGTTAGGGATATAACATTTAGAAATAGTTGTGTCATTTACTTTTGGTGAAACGTTGCATCAGTTTAGAAGGCAACGATTCAACATGTATAAATAGGTAGGATTATGTAATCAACAATCAATCGATCAATACAATACTCAGTTTATATATTATCATTCTTGGTGTCCTTTTTCTGTTACAAGTTTCTGTTCCAAACACCATTGTTCATCCAGTACGAATTCAGCAAGTTACATAATAGAAAGAAACCTGTGAAGTACGAAGCAAGGGTCTAACAATTGGCATCAGAGCAAGATCGATTCCGGGAATCAACCACAAGAACGCAAGAAAAAAGAAAGAAGAAGACCTGTTCGTTGAAAACCAGCAATCGATTGAAGGGGAAGAACCCTAATCGAAGGTCTAAACTCAGAAAGAATAAGCGAAAAGGGGAATAAGCAAAAAACACACCCCGTAAGTTTTTATTAAAACTTTTTCACACCCGTTTTATATATGTTTTATCTTTTTAATTATTTGTAATTTATATATAAGTGTGGGGTGATGTATTTTTTTAAAAAATAAAATAAAGTAAGAAAAATAAGTTTTGTACATTTTATCTATAAAAAACCTATTTGTTTTAGATTAAAAACACAAAACTAGTAAGAAGTAAGAAACCGAACCCTTGTGGTTCATATAGTAAGAAGTAAGGGAAGATTGTTTTGAAAAACATTAAACGCGTAAGTAAGCACGCTTGTAAGAACGAAGGCGTAAGTAAGCACGCTTGTTTAAAGAACGCGTAAGTAAGCACGCGAGTAACAAAGATACGTAAGTAAGCACGTTTACAAGAAAGAAAGCGTAAGTAAGCACGTACCAGAAAGAAAGAAAGATAGGAAGAAAGAAGGCAAGAAAGGCAAAAGTGCGTCAAAGCAAGATATGATAAATGAAAAAGAAGGAAGCAGTATAGCACTTAAATGCGTACAGTTGACGGATTCCAATTACACAACATGGGCAGTATTGATGGAAACAATATTAAAAGCGTATGGGCTTTGGGAGACGATCAACCCGAAAGAAGGAAGTAGTGCAACAGATGAAAAGAAGATGCATACAACGAAAGCCATGATATTCCAGACATTACCACAGGATATGTTGTTGCAAGTTGCACAATATGAAACTGCAAAGGAAGTATGGGATTCAGTGAAAGTACGATACCTTGGTGCAGACCTAGTCCAGAAAGCACGGCTACAAACGCTAAGAAGTGAGTTAGAAACATTGAAGATGAAAGAAAACGAAAGAGTGCAAGATTTCTCAGGAAAGTTGGGCAATATAAAAGCCAGATTTGCAAGCCTTGGCACTACCCTTGAGGATAAGTTAATTGTGAGAAAGTTACTCAACTCGGTCCCGAAGAAGTTTTTACCGATTGTAGCCACCATTGAACAATACTCAGAAATAGATACCATGCCATTTGAAGAAGCCGTTGGAAGAATAACAGCATTTGAAGAACGAATTAAAGATGCTGAACCAGAAGAGAACGATCTAAGCAAACTACTAATAGCAAGTTCAAACAAAATTGGAAACTGGCATAATGGAAGAAGACGTGGTGATCAAGGACATGGAAAAGGACGTGGAAAAGGCAAGGTGCATGAAGATCAAGACAAGAAGAAGTATCGATGCTTTGAATGTGGTGAAATTGGTCACATTGCAAAAGAATGCACGAAATGGAAAGACAAAGAGCAGGAAGCACTTCTCATCTCAGAGGATGAAGAACCAGCACTCCTGTAAAGACAAATCAAGGATGAAGACCTTTAACTATATTTAGTTTAAGGGGGAGTATTGGAGTATAAACTAAATATAGGGGTCTTGGTGTAAATTAGAATAGTTTAGTATGTATTATGTAAAGTTTAGAATTCTGTAAACCGGTGTTGGGCTGGGTCATAATGGGTATAAACGGTTATATAGTTTAGTTAGGGATATAACATTTAGAAATAGTTGTGTCATTTACTTTTGGTGAAACGTTGCATCAGTTTAGAAGGCAACGATTCAACATGTATAAATAGGTAGGATTATGTAATCAACAATCAATCGATCAATACAATACTCAGTTTATATATTATCATTCTTGGTGTCCTTTTTCTGTTACAAGTTTCTGTTCCAAACACCATTGTTCATCCAGAACGAATTCAGCAAGTTACATAATAGAAAGAAACCTGTGAAGTACGAAGCAAGGGTCTAACAGAAATTCTCATTCATAGATCCGTAGGGACGTCTCAGATATTTGATTGATATGCTGAGTAATATGAATTACAGGATCAAAGTAAGCCTGTTAATCATAATGACGCATTTACTAATTATGGTAAATTGCCCATATTATGAATGTTAAGACGTTGTCCATAAAGATAAGTCAACTTTGAAAACTTGGTTTATCTTAATGAAAATGAGTTTCTTCAAGAGAAGGAAAACCCTAGAGGTTTAAATCTTCATGTAATGAATCATATGGACGAAATTGTATACATAATTTAATGTATGTCTTATGACAAGATTATTAATCATACTTAAGTAATTAACTATGATTGAATACTCTTTCCCAAGCACATTAAAGAAACAAATATGGTAATTGTCATATTCATTTTTATGAATATGGAATTTGACAATGGATTATAAAGCTCTTTCTTGTATAATTACTTGAGCGAGGACGATAAGTAATTAAGAGTTTATGAATTCATGTAATCTTTGGAAGTATACAAAATGCAAATATTAAATCCATGTTTGATTTATAATTTAAAATAAGATAACTCCTAAGTAATTCGGAAAGCTAGTGGGAGTATTATGTTTACTTACTTAAATCATATATGTTGTATACCATATAGGAAGTAACATTCTATATAAGTTAAATGTTAAGTCATAACTTGGAATGAAACTTTACTTGAAAGATTTAATAAGTAAAACATACAACCTTGAATATATGTTTATTGATGTAAACATGTGCGGTAAATGAATCTAATAGAACATGATATATCATTTAGAAAGTTTAAAATGGATATGTGGTACATGAATGAAATTTAAGTTGGACACAAGAATTTTTCATGTACATCATGTTGTTGTTATATCATGCTTTGATAAAAGATGATTTGACAACATTGATATCTATGTTGTCATCTAATTGAAAGATATTAGATAAGTTGTGTAATGAATATTCTAAAGGAATATATTTGGATATAGAATCACATCCTTAGCCTGGAACTATTTCTGGATTCTATAGATGAACAATTTGTAAAATTGTTATAGCCAACAAACTTGAAAGTTTGGAAGGCATAAAACATTACACATTAAAGTTTACGGAAAAGAGCATATTGTTGTTTGCATACAATAATGCTAATAAAATTGAGATGACACTCAATACTAGTCATGGAAGGATTTCATCCTTGTTAATAGCCATGTGTACTAGTTATGCTTAACGAAAAGCATAGTTGCATTATACGTTAAAGAATAAGAATACTTTAAACTTTAAAAGGTTTGGAAGTTTAATTATCATAAATTGAATGTTGAGGATGTCATACACTTTATGATGTATTATGTGGTTATATAAAATTATTTGAATGCACATATACAAGAATTTTATTATATAACACCCCCAATTCATGGTTGCAGCGGAATTCGAACTGGGTGTTACTCAACGGCACAATAGTCACAATAATAGAAAACGAACTCTAATTGAGTCGTTTTAAAAGATTTATCATTCAAATTATATAAATATCAGAGATTACAAAATGAGGTCCCAAATGGTTCCATGTTTACAATTTACATTAAATGAGTTTTTGAATGATTATAAAATTTATAGCCCTCTTGAGTATCCGTGCCCTTCCGTGCCATCCTTGATCGTCATGAACCTGAAATACATGCTTGAGAGGTCAACACAAAGGTTGAGTGATATTCATAGAGTTTGTTTAATGTTTGAACAAAATGTGTTGGTAGTTAAATCGTTGAACACAATAATCGTAGTGTGAGCTATAGACTCACACTCATAGTTAGAAAACAAAGATGGGCTACGTTGTTATATGCCCGAAAAGGTTATTAATTCACTAAGCTTATGACACCAAAACGTTAACGTGTACCAATATCGATCGGCAGATTTATCCCGGTAGGCACTTTGCCGTCATACCTAATGTCTCAAATATTAATGCATTTGTTTGAACTTAGTCAAAACAAATGGGATTCGTCAATCCCAATAGGCCTATTCACAATATTCGCGCTCACTCGCAAGTAACCCTCGCAAGTGATTAAATGGTTCATAATAAGGGATCTTGGTTTGGCAAGGATGTTACTTAGTGATAATAAAACATAGTCGAATAGCATAGAGTAAAAAGCATTGTGTTTGAGTAGAAAAATAATAGCATGTATTCCCCCCAAGGGTTTGTAAAATAGTTAAACAATAGAAAGTGGGGCTATGAACTCACCTTAAGTTGGATGATGAATAATGAGAATGATGGATATGCCGTAAGAACTTCTACGAGCAACCTAGAATAATTGTTGCAACTTAGGTTTGGAATAATGTCTAAGGAAACATAAACGTGCCAATATATGTCTTGCACTTAGTCCATGATGTGGTACAGTGTATAGTGCAAGTCTTTGAAAAGAAATGATTCATGAAACATGTATAGTTTATATATCGTTTACTACCGTTCGGGCCGACATAATTCAGAAGTCATGTAGTAAACGTTCGAGGAGCCAGGACACTTTAATTCGTAAATCCATAACTCACCTCAACGGCTTACATAATGAACTCCTCACATGAGACTCCCTACTATTGTAGTAGTTGATAAAATATATATGTATATAAGTTTTGATCCGAAAAGTTACATGTCCAAGTACTTGAATAAACTTAGGAAAGTTTATCTTTACATGAAGATTGTTATTAGGGTAAGTTTCTTATAACTTGTATGACAAATACTCGTAATATTTCATGGTTCTTTAGATGAAGTAGATCCAAATTGTATGTTCAAGTTATCGCCAATACTTTAGCTCATGTATTCGCCTTGGTATGTATATATGGTCTTTAGCCATGGCTTTGCCATGACCTTTGGTCATTGTTCCATGGTCTTGAGACTCAAACTTGGCTCTAGCCATGGTTGTGGTCTTGATTCTAGGTCATAAGACCTCTTGGTCTTTATAAACCATAACCTTTATATAATGACTTTGATCTAAAAATGGGCTGTTAAGAATTTGAAGAAAATATCACTCAGAAAGCGTTTTCAAGGCTCGAGCTTCTGTGTTCCTGAACGAAAACGTCGTTCCGGACAACTTTCGTGTTTTAACTTTTTGATGAATGGGACCAAAAGGGTGACTTTCAAAATGGCAGAATGCAAAACAGTAGGTATCGGCAGTTTCGGCGTTTTGGTTTTGCTAACTTCAAATGGTCATAACTTTTGACTCGTATACTTGTTTTAGGTGGTTCAAATTGCTATGTTTTCTTTGTTAAGTCCTCTTTAACAGTAAGTAAGTGTCAAATATCATAGTTGTACTATTTTGTTCGTGGTTCTCCATAAAAGTCATTAGTTTACTTGTTTAAATAACATAAGTTAACAATCATATACAATAACTTGTTTTACTCATTTTTATACATCATGGACATGATAACAAGATAATATATAGCATGAATGATATGTAAATAACATGATAATGATATTTAAGCAAGGAAGTGTATTAGAGTTGCTTACAACTTTGGATTTCTTCAAGAAAGATAAGTAACATGTAAGGTACAGACTTTGATAGACTTTAGCTTCAACCCACTTCACTTCAAGCAATCTTTCTACACTTGTATTCTTGAAAGAGAGATGATGAAAGTTGAGGTGACTTGAGTGGATTCAAACTCAAGAGAATCACCAAAGTTTATAAGGTTTGGAAGTAGTTTGATGAATCAAAACCTAACTAGGGTTTATGTGTGGATATTGCACTTGATTTCTTGCACAAAACTTGAAGTAAACTAGCAAATGAGAGGGTGTTTGTGTTGTGAACGACTAGGAGGGATGGGGAGGGCTTATATATGAGTTTGAGGAGGTGCTAGGAAGGTGCTAGGAAGTTGCCTTAAGGAGGTGCAAGTATTTAGGATATTTTCCAACACTTGGAGACCAAGTTCTACACTTGTAACCAATCTAAGGCAAAATGCATGAGATTAAGCCACCTATGGGCTGAATCCCCCCCCCCCCAAAAGTCGGTTCATGAGGCTTGGGGAGCAAGAGTTGGCTTTTAGATAATATTATCCAAGTTATTGAGTTAGTTTTGGCTCCGTAAAATGCTAACCGTAAATGGTTAAGCCACGAAACGCAAAACCGGGTATCGTAAAAATACGAAACTTGGAAGAATGGTTAAACTTGTCAAAATACTCCATAATAAAATATAAAATGAGTGGTAGGTTCCATTGGGGTGCTAAAACCCTGGTAAAACTGGAAACGCGGGTCTAAAACGCGTAATACGTAAAACGTACGAATATTGTTTAAAATTGAGAAAAGTAAAATGTTACTTTTCTAATATGATAAAAATGATTTAAAATGACTTATAATGTCTAGACTGGGCTCAGTCTAGTGTCGGTTGGTATTAAATGTCTTTTAGACATAAAACCGTAAGCCTAAAAATTAAGGAATGATTTTTGGTCAAAGGAGGAGGGAAAAATATGTTGACTTTTTCTAATAAGTTGAAAACTCAAATCGTCTTAGAAATGCGGTGTAGGTATAGGCTAAGGTTACGGCTGAGTAAAAACGCTTAAAACTGAAAATTCTAGTTTTTCACGGCCGAGGCTTAATTTTGGTCATGTTTTTCACAGTCATGATTAATTCTCAAATAAATCATGAGTGTGTCAAACATTTTTCTGATGCGGGGTCACTTAACGTGGTCGAGTTTCGTTGTGCGTAGAATTTTTGAATGACGTTTTACCCTAAAACGTGTAATTCCTTATTAACTTTCGCGAAAATGATCTGATGAATGTCAAACTTTTAATTTGCCATGGAAATGATTTATCACTCGAGGCCAAGAAACAAAAATCAAATTTCGGGAAAAATGAATAGTAAAAGTGAATAGTAAAATTTCCCGGGAATAGTAATTAACCTGAAATTGCGAATCGTTACACGTTAATTAAATTCTTGAAATAAGTATTCTCAAAATTCCGATAGATCAAAGTTAATTGAATAATGCCTTGTCAACAAGTATGATTATCATTACTTGAGGCATAATTGTCAACAAGTATGATTGTTATTACTTGAGACAAAATTCATTAACGAGAATTTTCATGCATTGATCTATTTAGAATTTGGATAAAGGGATGATTAAGCAATTATTATTTAATAATGAATTAAAGTACTGAGTACGTTTGTTTTCATTAATAATAGATTGTATCCCATATTTGCATGTTTAATCCATGAATAACTTATGTTATGTTATTCTAAATAGTCTGTTGTCAATTAATGATATTGGAGTATCAATGAATTAAGACAAATCTGAGTTTTGGTATAATATACTTAAAGTATATTGATGCATAGACATGCCAAATTCACATGATATTCAATAATTGAAAAATTGAATATAGGACAAAATCCCAATTACATGATTATACTTATGGATGTTGTCATTATAGTAAATCATGAATATTTATCCTCAAACTTGAGATACCAGGTAACTACTGTGGATGTAGCTCATTTTATGTGAGATAGTCTAACGCTATCCGTAACTGGTAGTTATAAGGATTATTTTCAGAGGTGATGCGAAGTTCATAGGTTATGCTTGTAGTCAACACAGGATTTGTTTCCTTCAAATTTGTTTTGAAGTTTACTGATGGGCCCCTCGTAGGGTTGACAAGATGTTTGCATGGCCATGCCCAATGTCTATCTGGAATACGTTCAGATGAATTGGTAATCTTGCTCAATCATAAATAACGAGAAACACAAAGTTAATTATGGAATGACTTAGATCCATATCCATATTAACGTGGTATTAGAAACAAAAGGATAAGTATGATGATTAATCATCAAATGTGATTTTTTTTTCCAGGAAACCATACTCGTGATCGTTCTGGGGACATTGGCGTGTTATGCTAGACTAACCATTGTCATTATTACATTAATGTATATCCGAGTGGGAGCTGTTAGTTTTAACGGATAAAAATTAATGAATATGTCCGGACTCGAACACGAGACTTCGGGATTGCACACATTACGTATGAGTTTCAATGTATTAATAATTATTATATTGAATTATGAATAATTATTAATTTCACAAACAAAACACGTAACGGTCGTTTGTAGTTAACGCTAATTGGACTAAATGATCGTTGGAAGAAAGATGAAGGGCTGAACTTGAAATAGAATTCAAGAAAAACATGGAATGAGCTCGTAAAACCCATGTTCGGCCGAACCCAACCCATTAGGGTGTAAGGTTTATTTCTTGAGCTCCAAGATGTCGATTAGTATATAAACAAACCCCTTTGTTCATTCTAATCATCCCTTGGTTCACTTGCAAACTTAATCTCCTTCTCTTCTCTCCTCTTGAGCTAGAAATCTAACTACACCCTTATAGGGTTCCTACTAGATTTCTAAGCTCAAAACCATTCTTGTTTAGTTGATCAACTACACCCTTCTAGGGTTCCTACGCAATCTTCTAAACATAGTGTTTGGTTTGTTTGTGAATTAAGAACCTAGCTTTTCTTATTGAAACGCTACTAATACGTGTGTTCAAGAACGAAGTGTTGGCATACTTTTGCTAACATGGTGATTGCCCTATTCGACTACACCATAGTCGATTCCCATTAAACCCTAATTAGGGTTTATAAGTTCTTTTTCAATTGATTTCTTGTTCTTGCTAGAAATCACAAAGGTACGCATTCATTATATTCGGTTAATTTAATTACATGTATTTGATCCTATTCTGCTGCGTGCTTGATGTGTTTTATGTTTATATACTTTGTTATGATTTACATATTCCAACACCATACAATCATATATCCTTCTGCTTCAGATGATTGGATCTTTAAAGAGCTCTACAAGCTAAAGACGATGCAAACTCGTGTCTTCATAGTACACGCCTTACCATCATTAGCTACACGTTTTTTCAAGAAAGTAAATGAAGCGGGAATGATGGAAGAACTTATAAAGAATGAAATATGAGGGACTGAATTTGCCAATAAGCTAAACTTATAAAGATAATTATCCGTTCCCTGGATAACACTACAAAAGTTGAGAAAAATATAAAGAGTGTTTGTTTGGTGTCGGTTTACCAGGAAGAAAATGGAAGGAAAGGAAGCCATACCATCTTAGTTTGATCAAGGAAGTATTATTAGAATCAAGTTTTAAAGAGTTCTTCATCATAACCCACTTCAAGTAAGTATTAATTATTGATTTTAGAGTTAGGGTTCTTATAGAAAGTTGAGAAATGATTAAAGGTTTGGTGATTTCTTATGTTATTATTGAATTAGTCACTAATTAGGGCTAATTTCATTATAAGAATTAAATAAGGAGCAAGTAGCAATCTCAAGTAGGAATTGTAATCGGTGAATTCAAGGTAAGTATTATAGCTAAACTTGTTTAAGCAATCATAATTTCATTATTTGAATTATGATATGTAATGTTTATGGAGCTTGTTGAAATGAAAGTAGCTTGGATCCAATACTAGTAATGTTAAATGTTAGCATGATTATATGATTGCTTAAGTTATGTTGTATTGTTATGATTATGCTCCTAATGATGTTATGACTAGTGCACCCCACTAGTTGTGACCATGTTTAATGATAGTTTATGTTATATGTTTACTAAGGCCCCGTTTGGTTTGCTGAATGTTTTTGAAAGAATTGTAATTGGTCAAATGAATTGTAATTTAAAGGAATTGTAATTTAAATGAATGATAATTTGTCATGTGTTTGGTTGGTGGAATGTAATGTAATTTGTATGAATTCCTTTATATAATCCTGTTTGGTTTGTAAATTTATAAATGAATTGTAATCTTTATAAATAAAAAATGACATTTTTACCCATTGTGTTCTATACCTTTTTTTTAACAGTTGAGGCAAATAAGGTTTATCGGGTCGGGTTGAATCGGGTTTTGATTTTTTTTTAAAAGTGACCCGCAACCCGACTCGATCATGAATCGGGTTATCGGGTTCGGGTAGCATTCGGGTCGGATAATTCGGGTTATCGGTACAAACATCAACATATCATATTAATTAATATAACTTTTAAAAATGTACATAACGAGATTTTCCAACCTGTGCTCCGCCAAGAGGTGTTTGCGTAGTCGAGTATTTTATGAGCCGTCATTGTACGTGTTTGTAAAATCACTGAACAATGTGCAGAGATACTACATTACTACTATCTTTCGCAAGCAACTTTTTAACAACATGAAGAATAACATTTTGCTGCACTTTTTATGTCCAAACAACCCTTAAGACAGCCCATACACCAAACATTCAAACAACCACAGAAGCCTTTTCACTCTAGATTGTGATAAAGAATTTGATAAACTAATAATAGCCATCTGATATGATGATTTTACAAATCAAAAGCGCATTAAAATGTACCAATAGCCATTCACACTTGACAAATTATACTTGACTTATTACTAGAAGCCATACACACTTGACAAAAAGCATCATTTAAAGAAACAAAGTACATACATATTTTACTAGAATAAGTCGACATCTTTCGAGAGTCAAATACAAAAGGTACAACGACATGATCATAGATTTTTTTAACACAACCATACATAAGAGCATGTGAAATAAACTACTCAAAAAGACATGCTTAAAGTTATTATAACACTACATATCGTTTAGACACATACCATAGTCGAAGTCATTCGGATAGCATAAACTGCACCCACTCCTCTCTTTCATCTTCTTTCAGATCCCAGAAAGGTTAACACACTATCTGGTTCACTTTTTATCTTTCTAATTGCTCTAAACCTTTCCACTTTAGACAATGATTTCATCTTTTGAAGCTCAGAAGTGATCATGCTTGTCTTCTTTTTTAAATCAACTTCAAGTTTTATACCTTCACTCATTTCAGATGATGATTCTTTGATTCGATCTCCAAGTAACATAGCAGCATTATTGGCCACCTCGGCTAAAGAAGCAACGCTGCCCTTGTTTTTCTTCTTTTTAGAATGAACACTTGAAATCTCCTCAACGCCACTCATATTTGTACATGCATTATGGCTCCCTTCCATCGCTTCATCCAATGCATCATCCGAGTTTTGTCCCTGTTCTTCATTGTTCACCTCATCTTGCATTTCAGTTACAAGTTTAGCTCTATTACCTTGAGCTCGGTCTTTTCCAAAGATTAGACATAATTCTGGATAATTAGCAAGCTTTTTGTCCCTCAACTTGGCTGCTCTCTTATGGGTCTGTAAAACAGAATATTGAACATCAGAATTTAAGCAAAATAAACATGAGAACTTAAGTGAAACAGAATAACCTACCGAGATATACGAATCCCATACTCCCGGAGCATCAGTGGTAGCACAATTATTCTCTTCATCATAACCGAACCCACTAGAATGCAACATATCATAAACAGCTTGCCAATCCTTTTTCATTGTTCTTATCCGTGATTCGATGTGTGGTTTACCCAAAATACCCGAGTTGGGAAGTGATTCGTTTAATGCAGTTTTTAGAGTCTGCAAATATCCAGATTTAAACCCGTTATTAGCTTTGTATGCTCCCGTGTTTACCATATGAAGCAAAGCCTCAATAAGCTTTTCATCCTCGTTTGTTGTCCATATACGATAGTTTCGGTTAACACTTGTTTTACCTTGATCAACACTTGTCGTACCTTGATCAACACTTGCCGTGGCTTGATTAACACTTGCCATACCTAATTCTAATAAACACAACATGTGCCAAGTAGTAGGTGCAAAAAATAATTAAAAAGATTAAAGTTAAACACAACAAGTGCCAAGTACCAGGTACCAAAAAGAATTAAAAAGATTAAAGTTTAACAACAACATCCAACTAGAACCAACTCAAAATATTACAAGTCATTTATAAAGCATCATAAAGTAGCAGGTGCTTATACATAAACTTGTTATGATTTAAAAAGTACACTACATGCCTTACAACTTGCGTTAACTAGGAAGAAAACATCAGTTGGTAGTGCTCCACAAATCAAACATACTTTGTGCCAAATTATTTCTAAATTCAGTCCACTCATTCGAAGTCCCAATAGATTGTATATTATCTTCAGCTTCTCCTAGGTCTCCAGTTCCCTCGTCTAATTCATTTTCATACTCAAATGGGTCAATAGGCATTTCTTGTCTTATAAAGTTATGGAGTAGACAACATGCCATGATGATCCTATTTTTTAAGTCAACGGGATAGTACGAGTTATCCCTTAAAACTCCCCATCTAGCCTTTAAAATACCAAAACATCTTTCAATAACGTTTCTTGACGATGAATGTTTCATGTTATATAACTCTTTTGGAGTAGTTGGTTGGTGCCCATGTCGCCAATCATTTAAATGGTACCTTTGACCTCTATAAGGGGCAAGAAAACCCTCTCCATTTGTATATCCGGCGTCTACCAAATAATAACCTGGCCTTGCAACTTTTAGTCCATTAGGTCTATGAAGAGCATCTCGAAGTACTCTACCATCAGCGGCTGACCCTTCCCAACCCGGTAATACAAATATAAATTGCATATCTTGTGAACATACCCCTAAAACGTTTGTGGCAATATCTCCTTTTCTTGTTCTATATCTAGGCTTCTCATCAAGTGGCACTAGGCACTTTATGTATGTTCCATCTAAAGCTCCTAAACAATTCTAACACACACAAAAAAGATAATCAAAGGTTGTTAACTTTCAAACTTACTAACGTAATAATAGCAAAAATTGTAAAAAAATGATTACATATACCTTAAACCATTTCCATTTTTGATCATTAGAGTCTTCGGGAACAGGTTCAGGCTTCTTAAGTAAATGTGAGTGTAATCTTATCACCGCATTGCAAACTCGAGAAAAATATCGGCTAATGGTTTCTCCCGAACGATAAAAACGACATATCATCACCCGATTCTTAACATTATGAGCAATAATATGAAGAAAAATGGCTACTTGTTCATCGATATCCATATTTCTACTAGCTTTTAGCCCTCCTAATGTTTCAAGCATGTTACACAACTTTGTAAAAAAAGTTCGAGTCATCCTAATTTGTGATATGGACATAGTGTCACTCTCATAAACGTACCTATGCAATATTGAATATTGATCGATTTTGCGGGAAGAGTATCGTATCTGTGGTTTATTCACTTCATGTTCGAATATCAAGATGAAAAGAGTAATAACAAACCAAACAACAATCGTAGTAACTTGGTTCCACCATGTCAAAATCAAGGTTTGTCTTCTTTGCTTACGTTTTTGGGTTATTAAACTAAGTCGAGCCATAACCTGATACATGATTCGAATCTTAAAATTTGAGATAAGCCATAAAAAATTCCATGTAGTACTTATAATAAGAACCAAACAAGCATAACCCCATAAACCAATTGTAGTAAAAATTAACATATATACTGAAAAATGGTTAGTAAATAAAGTAGATTTGATTTCAAACACAAACTATAAACAAATGTCCATACTTCATAGTTCATACCCCTTTTTTGTTTCTTGAATTACATATAAACATCAACAAAAATCAAAACTTATAAGTCCAAAGACAAAAGGAAATACCTTTGAATAGTAGTGGATCTGAGAAACTGTGATGATTGAAGGGGTTACTTCAGAGAACACGATATTAGAAATCTAAAAACAAAGCTTGATTATGAAAAATGAGTTACTGCATATTTATGATCGATCCATTTTTTTGATAAAATCATAATGTGGTTGAGATGAAAATGGGGGCTGAAAGGATAGGGTTAATTATGTGGTTAAGGGTGGTTGTTGTTAATATGTGTGGATTACATTGTAATGGTTTAATATTACATCACATGTGCGGAGCAATGAAAATATCACTGTTTGAAGGAATGTAATGTAATTAAATAAATTACAATTCCATCTAATATGCAACCAAACACCCTACGGAATTGTAATTCAGATTCCAATTCCAGCCAATTACAATGAATTCGGTGAACCAAACAGGGCCTAAGCGTTTCGCTTATATGTTAAGTTAATGTTGTTTTATAGCTGTTGGAGAATCTAGCAAAGGTAAGGAAATGGAGTAAGGTGATCCCCTACTTAGTATATAGCTTTGTATTTGGTAAGAAGAAAACTTCGTCTTTTGGATCAAGCTTTTGGAAGTTGGAAGCCCCCTAAAGTGTCTTTCTTTTCATTTGGTATGACTTGTTAAATGGGTCATTTTGAATGTTTATGGGTCCTTGTCTTAAGTATGTGTCTAAGTCTTGAAATTTTGTCATGTGTATGATGCTTAAATTAATTATAAGTAGTCCTAATGTAAGTATGAAGGGGTGTTTGGCGATTAGCCATTTCTACCCGTTTTGAATGATATGGGTCATGAATTCATATAAACACTTTCAAAATAGGTATATTATGATATGAAATGGTTTTTGTTATGTTTGTGAAGTGCATAATTGCAGAAAAATGGTTTTGGGTAGTAAAATATAAGTTGCAGAAAATCTGCAGGTAAAAGTGTATATTTTAGACTAAAAAAGGGTGCATTTTAGACTCAAAACATGGGGTAATAGTATCTGTTTAAAGTTCAGGAAAAAATGTATATTTTAGACTAAAAAATTGTGTATTTTAGACTAAAACCTGGGGTAATAGTATGCGTTTAAAGTGCAGCAAAAAGTGTATATTTTAGACCGCAAAAAGGGTGCATTTTAGACTAATACTTGGGGTAATAGTGTCTGGGTAAAAAAAAATAAAAAAATAAAAAAAGTCGTTTTTGGGACGTAACATAAAATCTTTCACTTATAAATCACAAAGTCCTTACAAAGGGTGGTTATGGAAAGGCTATTACCGTAGGAGCTGCTTTGATACTTCATAATGTTTGTATGTTTTCTCCTAAACAATCATCCCATAATTTTAAAATTACAATGAGAAATTTGGTTACGGTTTTTCACAAAGAGAAAAGGTCACAAATAGAGTTGAACCAAGTAACATTGCAAAGGCATAATGATAGTAGGGTCGGGATATCCCCGCCCTTCGAACCGGACGTACAATTCTTGGAAATGGAAGTGGTGTAGGTGGTAGTGGAACTGTTGGTGGTACAACTGATTTGCCAACAAATGATGGACTTCTTACTAAAGAACAAGAAGCATTAACACAACCATTAGAAGATGGACTTACTGAAGAACAATCATGTAAATTAATAACTTAATAAGTTAACTAATAATTTGATACATGTATATGTCATCTTTTTCTAACATTATGTACTTGTCTAACATTATACGAAGGAATATCAACTGAGATTAGACCACGAAGCATTAACAAAAACATTAGAAGAAGAAGCAAGGATTAAACAAGAGTAGATGGACAGATTAAGGCAAGAACGAGAGTAGGAGGAGGAGATAGGTTGGCTCAACCAAACATTTTATCTATATGATGTGTAGCTTAACTCTTAGGATTATATTAGGATTCTAAACTGGTTATATCAATTGTGTTGTTGTATTTAGTTGTGCATTTGGTTCTAAACTAATTATATTAGGAAACTGTATTTGGTTATTATAATCAAGGTATATCGTATTGCGTTTAAGCTGTGTTTGGAATTAGAAAAAAGTTGCTTGTGTAGACTGTGTTAGGGCAGTTAGATAGTGTTTAGGTATTTTGTCAGTTTGGTTAGGACATGTAGTCATGAAACCACCTAAGCTGAAAATGCAAATACTGTGAACTGCAAATGCAAATGCCTCAAACTGCAAATGGCAAAAAGGGAGTGTTTGGGCAATTTAGACTGTGACTAGGATAAGTATATATTTTATATTTATTATATATATTTATATAATAATAATTATACTAATTAAATAACCAACATGACTTCTTGAATATGTAGTTTTTTCCCTCTCATTATAAGTAGTCTTTTACTTGTATCATCCTTCTTTGTGGGATAAATATAACTATAATGTAAGTGATTTTAAAAATTTTCTATGGTGTTATTATTTAATGATAACTTGTGACTAAAGGTTATTGTCAACTAATTTAACCTCATACCTTTACAATATAACAGCTACCAACTCAGTATTGTCACAATATCACGTGGATAATCTACAGTTTTTATATGAAAAATATTGTTAATATATAAAAGGATTCAAAACGAAAATTGTCGTCGTCTGTATATCTATGAATCGTAAAATATAGAATTAAAAAAAAAAAAATTCGCTAAATTTTACAATTGCATGGTACCCGCCGATGCAACGCGCGGGTACCCTGCTAGTATAATTAAAAGCATAATTGATGTAAATTTTGCAACATTTTTATAAAATATATAATTAAAAATATTAAATATAAAAATAAAATTAATAAAAGTTTATAAATATATATATATATATATATATATATATATATATATATATATATATATATATATATATATATATATATATATAATATATATAAATACCAATTAAAACCTATATATGTATAAGTATAATATGGTACATTGTACCAAATTGGGTACATCGTACCAAATTATATGGCATATCGAACCAAAGCGAACCAGAGCGTATCGAAATGAGCCTACCCCTTAGTACCAAATTTTAAGGACCTAGCGAACTGCGTTCCCGTTTCTCGATCCCGTACCGGAGCGTACCGTGTTCCATGTGACTATGGTTACTACATTGTTTTCCTATTCTTTTTATCCCAAGATTAAATGTTGGATCAAGTGGTTAATACCCTTTCCTCTGGAAACAGAGGTCAAGGGTTCGTTCCTCACCCTTTGCAAGGCCGGAGGTCCTTTTCTACTTTTGGTAGAACCGAAAGCAGCCTCTCTACCTTAGGTAGGGGTAAGGCTATCTGCGTCTCAACCTCTCCCATACATCGTGGAAGACGGTATTGGGACTAATAACCCATGAAAGACAGTATTGAGAGTTACTTTATTAAAAGTTAGTCAAAGTTAGACATGAGTAAAGAGAATTTTAGATATGAAGTATAGATATATTTTATACAAGGTTGGCAACGGTCGCCGCGTTGCTGGCGTGCCTATTTCTCGGCCGAGGTTTTGAACGGCTCAAAACTAACGAAAATAAACCTGAATGGTTTCAAATGAGGTTCACATAGGAGTTTCCGATATCGTACTATGACAATTTAGCTGTGTATTTCTTTTGATATAATATTCATAAATTTAAAGACACAATATAAGTGTGAAGTTTAAGTTTATTAAATTATCTAAGAACAAATAATTTTTTTTTGACTATTTAGGCTTTTGTAGAAACTACCTTTGGCAAGATGAACAAAGCATTTATCTCTTATTATATAAAAGATGAGTAATACGTATATAGTAGCTTATATTAAGTCCAGTTTGGTGCGTACAAAACTTTTAGTGATTTATCGTAATTAATGTTACCACATGAAATGATTCATAGATTTACAGCAATTAACGTAGTATATGAAATCATACATAAAGTTTTACGTATGTACCTCTTTGATAAGGATATTACAAACATTTCCATGCCATCAGATAGGTTGATAATTATCGCATTCATAGTACTATCTCTGCTGTTAGTATCTCCCTTGCCTCTGGATTAATCAGTTTCTTTGGTGTATTCGCGCAAAACCTTTCCAGGAAACAAAATATGTTATTGTACCAAAAAAGGGTGAACGCGTTCTGATGTATGTAGTTATGCATGTTCGTTACTTACTCCGTCAGTGGCCAACTCCCTGCTTGTTTTGACCGTATGATTAAAACTGTTAGGCCGCTAAAGAAGCTGCAACATTCATTCATGTGGTTGTTCTTGTGTCACCTTTGATCCACAAACCTGGACCTGCATTAAGTCAAAGTTAATAACTTTTAGGATTCCAGTTTTGATTAAATGTTGAACTTTTTAACACCCTTTTGTTCCTTTAAAGTGTACTATATATGATTATAAAGTTATAGCTAAAGATCAGTAAGTTTCACTAATAAAATCAAAGCCTACAATATCCGGAACAAAAACTACTATTAGTCTTTGAGTATTAACCCGACACTTCAAAAATTCTAATTTAGAGTGCTTCCGAATTTTGGAGAGTAAAATAAACTACAATTACTTTTACAATCCCTGTATAATAACCCGTACGACCAATATTATTCTAGGTGTGTAAAATTAGATAATTAGTTAAAAAAAAGGGGATAAAACTAAATTTTAGAGCAGTAAAGCATTCATTCAATATTTTGCTTTCATAATCAAAGCATTGACTAACGATTGGTATTTATTATTGTTGTTGATGTAATACCTTTTGTATATTAGAAAGATAACCTACGCACCTTCTGACCCAAAAACCTTTCACTATAATAACTTGTTTGACCCATGTGGGTTTTCTGCCTTGGAAATGCAAAATAACTAATAGAATAAGACTGAAAATACGATGTTACCTGTTGTTGTAGTTCCAAAGTGTTCGCTGGCGTTAGTGCCTACGGTAATGGATACCCCTTTTCTCGAGCAGCAGGGTTCAGCTGAGTCTGTTGTAGACCAGAACTCACTTCCCCAACAACCTGCTTCTCTGCGTAGTTGTGTTCAGCTCTATTCACGTGCTAGCATAAGATGAGCTGATAATCAAATGAAAAGTCACTCGGCCACGGATTTGGGTCACGGACATTGACATAAAGTTGTGACTCATGCTTTACGGATGAGTTTTTACTCAATTTTCATTATTAGTATACAAAGTTTTAAAAAGAGAAAAACAAACAACTGTAAGGAATGTATAAATATATTTAAATCTAAACAATGAAATAAATAGTCTACTTACGCGATTGTGTTTGCCTCATAAGCTTAAGAAGGTTTAGCAGCAATGTTAGTTGACAAAAACTTAACTTTCTAATTATTGCATCATCAACAGTGGTGGTAGCAGCAATGGCAAATCATATCAGCAGCAAGAAACCGCATCAGCGGCAACAGCTAGACGCATGGGTGATGCAAACGCACATGACCTGTAGTGAGCAACAACAAAGACAACGCTACCTGAGTTGGGATGATCCACATATGAGACAATACAATCGAATAAAGAGGGTGTGTCCGCCATGGATGCAACTGTAATGTGTTGGCTTGCCAATATGTGGACAATCTCAGTTTCATTGAAGGCGTTAGTACTCATGACATCCTGTCACAACTTAGGTCTTTTTTTTATAAGCTGAAATTTAGTTCATTTTTAAAAAAAATACTGTATATAACCTAACATTTGGCAAACGTGATAATGGAGTTTGTAGTTACTCATTTTTTTATAACCTTAAATATAGATTTGAAGCAATAACTGCAAATTTAATTTATTGTTTTTGTTATGAAGAAGTACATTAGGTTTATGAATAATTGTGTCGCCCAAATTAAAGGTTGATATTGCATACCTATAGTTTGGTGTTATTGTGGTACCAGGTTCTTGATAGTGCCAGTGACGTCGTCGGTGCTTGATTTTTCTGTTACAGCATTTGCAACGATTCATGTACCTTCTAATGTCTTGATCAATCTTGATTATCATGCCTTCAGTTGTAAATTTTTGGTATCGCTGTTTATGTGTGCAAGTTAGAAAACAGAACATAAACTGGGACATGTTGGTTGTGCTTTCCTTTGTATGTTGTGATCACTGATAAGCTCATTTGAAGCCCTCTCCACATCTTTCATCACTATGCAACATGTACTTGTGCACTTGTAGTAACTCCTGTTACAAAATAATTACGCTTAATTTCAGAACACTCAACCAATATATAATAATCTCAACGTGTAAATAAAAAAAAGCGACGCTAAAGCAGTGATGGATTAACCCAATCTATATTGACACATTAACCAACCCGTGCAATTTGCTACACTTAAATTACTTTGATCTCCTTTTATCGAAAGTTATTTTACCCGGGCTGACCTTACCTAAAACAGATGCCCTTACAATCTCTCGCATCTTACAGGTACTACTTTTCTTTCAAAACCGAAGTACCAAACACTGCAACAAATAAATTGCAATGACCATCAATTTTTTTTTACTTTTTTAAAAATACGTTACATTGAGATAAAGTTGTGACTCATGCTTAAAAGAACCCGTTGTACCTGATCTGTAACATTAGTTTTTTTTTTCTTTTCCTGAAATGCTTCCTGGCCGGTTTCGAAAGGTGCACAACTGAAACTTGTTCATCTCTTATGATCAATTGGAGTGCCCCTTTTCAGGTCTTGCGTTAACACCTGTAACAACACCAAATAAGGAAGGATTTAAAATAATTTAAACCATCTGCCATATCCCGCATTCATCAGTCCAACAACGTAAAACCAAATGAGTCTGCTTACCTTGGGTGGCTGAGGGACTTCGTTTGTTATTGGCATTTGAGGAGACGGGATCCTTATCTTGCAAATAATTAATATCTCTTACATGAATAAAACTTGAGCTAAGAGTTATAATTTGTTAGAGAACTATAATGAGGAAAACTCACCCGACGACCATTATACTCCTCAAGCACATGTCACAAACATCGTACATCTTCACTGACCTAAATAGAAAAGCCCCAAAAGCATCACCAAACAACCAAAACACTAAACAGACAATTAGATTAACAATATTAGCTATTTCAGACTTCGTATTTACCTCGCACACAATTAGATTAACAATATTAAACGCTCTGAATTTTACAAATTACAAATTACAACGTTACTAATTTAAAAAGGTTAAAAAAACATACCATTTCTGAACGGCATCAAACTTGAAGATGTTGAAAGTCGCCATATCTGCCCGTAGCATCTCGTGTAACTGGAACTGGAGCCGCTATCTTGTTGCTTTTCGTTAAAACCTGTTACAAAAACAGGTTTTTTGCCTATTTACGTGGCCCACAATAAACACATTAATTGAAAACTACACGTCTATTTACCTCGGAAGTGAGGCATGATGGCTTAACAGTGGAGCGGTATTATTTACTCGGCTTTATGCGGTGGATCAGTGGTAGCCCAAAATCACCCGCAAATGTAAATTGTGACATCAGTGACAGTAGAAAATTGTTTCTTGTTGATCATTGAAACATAAACACTTAGGCTCAGTTTAGTAACAACGGACCAGGTCATAGAAACTTCTGAATTTCACCATGGCTGCAAACAGACTCGGTTGCATAGTAACCGTTTGTACCACGCTGTCCGGTCATTGCCTCGCCAGGTTACTTGCAAGTTTTCAAGGACCAATTTCATTTGAATCAGATTATAACAATCATCAAAGTCCGCTAACTATCATCATTGCCTACTTGTCATGGCTGCAACCACAACCAAGTTGTGACTGCCCTGCCAAGATATATTGTTACATGTGCTAAACGACACGGTATTGTTCATGGGCATTCAATTAGCCCAGAAATGACAAATGAGCCTCAACCTTAGTTGTGGCCGCAAATATCACAGATATATATCAAAAAGCCATAAACTATTCTCTGGGATGCTAAGGTATATCAAATACTTGTCATGGCTGCAACCACAACCAAGTTGTGATTGCCCCGCCAAGATATATTGTTACATGTGCTAAACGACACGGTATTATTCATGGGCATTCAATTAGCCCAGAAATGACAAATGAGCCTCAACCTTAGTTGTGGCAGCAAATATCATAGATATATATCAAAAAGCCATAAACTATTTTCTGGGCTGCTAAGGCATACCAGATACTTGTCATGGCTGCAACCACAACCAAGTTATGACTGCCCCGCCAAGATATATTGTTACATGTGCTAAACGACATGGTATTGTTCATGGGCATTCAATCAGCCCAGAAATGATAAATGAGCCTCAACCTTAGCTGTAGCCGCAAATATCATTGATATATATAAAAAAGCCATAAACTATTTCCTGGCCGCATCAAAATGCCATAAACCACATATATTATTTGGAATGCCAAGTTCAGCCGTTAGGATCTAAGGCAATAACAACCTCAATTACATTTTTCAAAGCTAATAATTCATTACCTTTCAGCCAAACATTTGACTTGCTTGTTTCTTGTTTTTTAGTCCCAAAACATTTCGGCAAAAAAAACATTGTGAGCTTCATTCAACCGACCACCAAACAACCTAATTTTGCTAATACCTACATAATTATGAACATAACCAATCAACTTCAACATCGAAAAATTACAGTCACCGAAAATGGTCTAAAGGAAAAAAAAAACTACGATAAAAAACGTACCTTTAACTCCTAATCAGTCGCGTCCTTCCGTAAGACCCCACACCTTCCGTATATGACGTCACATCACCACCACTAAGAATAAGATTTGTTAGAAGGAGAAGAGGTTGGTTATGGTACCATAAATCATATTCTTTGAGGAGTTTCATCAAACATGTGGTAGGCACTGACATTATTAACACATGAAAAGAAGCCGTAGGCATCAAACGACAACAAATCCCTGCCATGGCTGCAACCACAAACTCGTCGTGGCTACCCCGCCAAGATACGGGATTCGACCATCGTTAGGGTTTCATACAGTAGATCCAAGAAAGGTAAGAAACACCGTTTGTGAATGTTCTGGAACTGGAACGGGGCTATATGCCATAATTGGATCAGATCCGTCCAAAGTAGGCTGGAAAATCAGGCCAAAAATGGCCCAACGATTTTGGCGGGAAAGCCCGGTGCAAAACGGCACCGTATGTATCCTGGTTTAATATATACTTTAATATATGAACTGTACGTATATATCAATTATTTCTTTGACGTTTTCATGAAGAGAATGTATTTCAACAGGTAGTTGGTGCAAGTCATTCATCTAGTGATTGTCGAATAGCCGAATGAGCTTGACACCTACTCGTGTCAAGATTTACAGACTACGCAGACGTACTCATACAATCATATCTTTGAGCCTATGAGTTTGTAAAAAAACAATTTTCGAAAGTGTAATTAAATCTTATTCTTGATTTCTTTTCCATCGATCGGCGTTGCTCATTTCAAACAAGAGTGAGGTCGGCAGAGACGGTACTATAATGGGGCAGTGTGGGCAATTGCCCCCACAAAGTTTTTAGTAGATGTTAAGACTTCTATCAATGTCAATTTTCTTCGGATGATCATGATGCGCAATTTTTATTCTGCCCCGTAAGAGAATAAATAGTATAATGAGTAAACATTAACCAATAACTACATCTTAGTCTAGTGATTAAGGACATTCTTTACTTTCGGTGAGATCTAACGTTCGATTTTTGTACTACTCCAAATTTTTTGTTATCTAAGTTTATGTTTCGCTTTCTCTATTTGTATTAATATCGATCAGGAAAAGTAAGTATATCCTAAATATTGTCCATATAATTACAACTAGTTTAGGTTCTACCTAAACAAGATCACTTTCATTCCAAGTAAAATTGTTGTTATTACATCAACAAAGGCAGAGTTAGTGACATGACCTGACTTAGCATTTACTTTCAACTTTTACCCTCTCTTAAAAACTTTTCCGGTACCGCCCCTAGAGGTCGGCTAAAGGCGACATGCTGCGAATGCTTGTCCTAAACACTGTATTTGAGGGATAAGAAGTTTATTTTTAGAGTGGCGGGTGTAGTGCAACCCTATAACATGTTATAGAGTTGTCAACTCATCACACACCCTATAACACCACTATAAATAAAACACCACCCTTAGCTATAAATATTAAAGGCGCAAATGGGTCCTATAACACACCAATAAAAATACCTCATATACTAAAATAAAAAAAAGGGCGCTCGTCAACCCAAATCACGAATGTCCTTATAACATGGCTTTGGCATTTGGGCCGATGCACTATGGTTATGCCATATGACAAAAAATTGCCTATAACGGTGTCAAAACACACTGCACCGTTCGCTCTTAACCATTGGTTGGTTTCAGGACTTCCTCTAAGAAGTTCAATCGCTTTGCTACTATATAGTACTGTTTAAGTTCATTTTTGATTAATATATAGAGTAAATTGCAAGAATCGTCCCTGTGGTTTGCCCAAGTTGCAAATTTCGTCCCTAAATTTTTGAAAGTGCAGGCGGCCTCCCTGTGGGGAGTTTTTAGTTCCATTTTGGTCCCTGTCCAGGGACTAAACGTGCAATTTTGAGCAAACCACAAGGACCATTTCTGCAATGGCCAGGGACCAAAATGGAACTAAAAACTCTCCACAGGGAGGCCGCCTGCACTTTCGAAAACTCAAAGACGAAATCTGCAATTTGGGCAAACCAGAGGGACGATTCTTGCAATTTACTCTTAATATAAATATTTTGATGGTCTTTTACACCATATATGACATTTAAATTACACCAATTTGGACGTTGAATCATAATTTGTTTCATACTTAAGTGACATACTTCAAACTCTTTATAGTCTTTCGTTACTTTGATTGTGGTATGTGGAATCAATTTTTAATGAAATATCATATGGTGTATATAGTGTATTTATACCATAAACATGAGTAGAAATTATACCTAATTACCCCTTTCGTCTTAAATTTATTGTCAACTATTGACTTTTTTACTTTTTCTTCTTCAACTTTAATATTAAATATTTTTGTGTGTATTATATAATATTTGATACAAAATATATAAATGGATTAGGTTTTAAGTATACTTTTTAATGATATAATTTTTCATCAAGTATTATATAACAAAAAATATAATTTTTCAATGATATAATTTTTCATCAAGAGTAGTACCGGTTTGGGTGACCAACCGGGAAGTCCTCATTTGGGGACCACAAGCTCTAATGATACTAGGCAATGAAGAGGAGAGCCTGTGAGCCATTAGTTGCGCAGGTTCGAATCCGAGCCGGCCCCGGTTTTCATCCGACCGTTACACCAGCGAGTAATCTCGTGTGGAGGTGGTACGGTTTCCGGGCGGAAGCCGCTTAATCCCCACTGCGCCAGCGTGGGCCCGGTTCAGACAACATAGTCTGGGTATGTGGTGGATGAGGGTCTGCCATCTTGGCAGGTGCGACTCTAAACCAAAAAATGAAAGTCACCTTCCAAAAAAATATATAACAAAAAATATATATTTGTGGTCAAAATTGAACTATTTTGACTTTGAAAATTTAAACTTGACAATAAATTTGGGACGGAAAAATTACTAACTAATAGATAGATACAGAATGGCTACAACTAAATCTAGGAGATGTAGATTCCAAACCGAACTGAACCTAACATTAGTTTCTTATCTTGTCACATACGTTTATGTGGCCCGGAATATGTCAAATATGAAGGTTTGTCATTTTTGAAGATTTCCGAGAAGATTCATGCATGGCTATATATATCCTTTTCACTATACGTTAAATGTTGGATATCGACTATCGATTAATAATATAACTGGCTTAATTAAGTTGCTTTTGTTTTCTTGCCTCTCATACTATTCAATGCTTACTTGGGTATTACTACATTGTTTTCCTCTTCTTTTTATCCCAAGATTAAGGGCTCGTTTGGTTTGTAGATGAGTTTAGATTATAATTTAGATTTGAATGTAAAATTGTAGATTAAGATTTGGATTTTGATTTGATGTATGATAGAGAAAATAATGTTTAATAGTATTAATTATTTTATATAATATTTTTGTAATAAAAAAATATTATTATTAAAAATAAATATAGAGATAAATGAGAATAGAGTTGTAAGTGAGGCTCACAAAAAAATAAATATTTATCAAACTCCACCTCTCCTGGAGAAAACTTAAGCTACCCACAGGGTAGTCTACCCACTATGAATTAAAACATAATTAATGATTTGTTGGTGTAAAGAGGAGAATATTATTCCTTCTCTCCCAATGAATCAGTGTCACCTCATCCGGGTAAACTGCCCAGTGGGTAGGTGTATCCATGCCCCACCTCTCCCCATTACTTTTGAAAAGTGTGAGACCATTGAGGTTGAGTCCTAATTTTAAACCATATAAACACAACCAAACATTTGATTTGCATTTATTAAATCCAAATCCCAAGCAAATCCCACGTACCAAACGGGCCCTTAAAAGTTGGTCAAAGTTAGACATGAGTAAAGAAAATGTTAGATATGAAAATAATAGATATATGTGAATTGTCCGTATATGTCAATTATTTCTTTGACATTTTCATAAAGAGAATGTATTTCGACAAGTAGTTGGTGCAAGTCATTCATTTAGTGATTGTCGAATGACTGAATGAGCTTGACACCTACTCGTGTCAAGATTTACTGACTACACAGACGTATCATACAATCATACCTTATAGCCTATGAGTTTGTAAGAAAACAATTTTTGAAAGTGTAAATCTTATTCTTGATTTCTTGCCCATCAGCGTTGCTCATCTCAAACGAGTGAGCTTAGCCAAAGGTGACACGCTGCAAAGGCGTGTCCTAAACGCTGTATTTGAGGAATAAGAAGTTTATTTTTAGCCACATTGGGCGGTTTGCATGAAACCTCAGCCAGCTAAACTATATTTAATTAATTGGTCTATTCATAAGAATATTCCCGTCGACGTCATGAAATCTAGTATTTGATGATTTGGGTCATTTTCATAGCTTGAAAGTAGCTAGTTGCGTCATTAAACAAACAACTCAAAAGGGTTGACTTAATCAAACTTTGATAAATTGCTACCAAGTCCTTACGCTAGATCTTTGCTAGCCACAAAGGGGTCATCATATATGTAACATTTGTCTCAAAAGTAAAAAGTCAAGTTTTGTTCAAGTCAATGCTACCAATGCCTACACTCATTGGTCTTTATATTCTAATTCTCCAAGTATAAGAAAATATCTAAACTTCTTTAGCAAATTACCAAACATTATGGAAAATTATATGCTAGTCTTTATTTCGGTTATGAGCTTGATATCGATAGCAAACGGCGAAACAAAGAAAGAAATCAAAGTAGGGGTGATTCTTGATACTGAAACATCTATTGGTAAAATGAGCAGAAGTTGCATTTCAATGGCATTACATGATTTCTATCATGAACATGACAGCTACACCACCAGAATTGTCCCTCACTTTCGCGACTCTAAGCAAGATAACGTTGAAGCGGCTTCTGCAGCAATAGATCTCTTGAAAAAGGAACAAGTCATGGTAATACTAGGACCCATGACATCCTCACAAGCCGATTTCGTGATAGACATTGGTAACAAATCAAGTGTTCCTATAATCTCCCCTGCCACAAGCCCGTCTTTGTCACCAAACGATACCCCGTATTTCATACGTTCTTCACATGATTCTTCCTCACAACTTAAACCGATAGCAGAACTGATCAAACACTTTGGTTGGAGGGAAGTTGTGTTTATATATGAAGATGATGATTATGGAAGAGGCTTGATTCCTTATATATCTGATGCTATGGTTAACGTTGATGCTAAAGTTATGTATCGCACCGTCATATATCATTCTGCTTCTGATAATAGGATCCTTAAAGAACTCTATAAGATGAAAAAGATGCAAACTCGTGTTTTCATAGTACACGCCTTACCAGATTTGGCAACACGTTTTTTCAAGAAAGTAAATGAAGCTGGGATGATGGAAGAAGGGTATGCTTGGATCATAACTGAAGTGCTCACTAGTCGTTTGCATTCTCTGGATCGTTCAGGCATAGACTCGATGCAAGGAACACTAGGTAAAGATACACAAAAAAACTCATTTCTTGACCCTAATATTAGGCCTATATATTTGGACCCCAACGGTCTGGACCGGTCCTCACCGCCCCTAGCAAGGCTTATTTGAGTATATCTTGTTTTAGACATTTAGTAGATGTTTGGTATTGCGAATGCAAAACAGATTATGATTTGAAAAATGGCGATTCATCTTTAAAAAATGCAAATATTACTTTTCTCTAATGATTTGTCAAACACTATTTTCTGAATATTGTGCTTGCATGATATATTGTCTAGGTTTTTGCAATAGCAGTAAACAAATAACCGCCGCCCAAAAACGCAATCAAACACATATACAGTACTCTAATAATGTGTATAATATGTTTCCAATAGTAATTTATCTATTACGTTTACATTTATATTATAACAATTATTTTATCTAAGGGGTGAAGCCACGTCTCCCAAGAACCAACGAGCTAATTGAATTCAAGAAAAGATGGAAAAGGAATCAAAATCCAGAAGGCGAAATGACTGAGCTAGACATGTTTGGATATTGGTGGTATGATACAGTTTCCGTGCTAGCAATAGCATTGGAAAAGGTCCCGAGTGACACTATAATCAATACTACTTTCAAACGAAAACAAAGCTCCACAGCAGATTTAGAAGCTATTGGAACCTCGGAAATGGGACCAAGGCTCCTTCCATTGATCCGAAATATAAAACATAACGGTCTTAGTGGCGACTTCCATCTCATTGATGGACAGTTACAACCCTCTGTGTACGAAATAGTGAACATAATAGGAAAAGGCGAAAAACATATCGGGTATTGGACACCTACAAATGGGATCATTAAAAAGTTGCATCAAACCATTGGGACCAAAAATGATCTTGGAACAATCATATGGCCCGGTGACATGCCTATTAGTCCAAAAGGTTGGGAAATGCCAACCAGTAATGAAAGCAAGTTACGAGTTGGGGTTCCAGCAAAAGCAGGCTTTGTTCAGTTTATCGATGCCAACATTGATCCTAATACCAAACAGGTTATATCTGTCACTGGTTTTTGTGTAGATGTTTTTAACGCAGTTATTGGTGCTTTGCCTTACGCTGTCAAAACCGAATTCATCCCTTTTGTTATTCCGTATGGGACCCGATCTGCAGGAACCTATAATGATCTTCTTCATACTCTTTCCAACGGGGTAATCATATAGATAAGTTACACATGTTTTATTAGTTTGTTGTACAAAGTTTGGTTTTTAATGTTTAACTTTATTCTTAATAATGTACTAGGCATACGATGCGGTGGCTGGAGACATTACAATCCTTGCAGACCGCATGAAATATGTTGATTTCACATTACCATACACAGAACTACAGAAGCTGGTTTTTCAATGATTGTTCCAATTAAAGCTGATGACAGGAAGAGCCCTTGGATCTTCATGAAACCACTAGAGACAAACCTTTGGATAACAATCGGAGCGTTTTTTATGTATACAGGACTTGTGGTATGGATTGTTGAGCATCGTGTAAACAAAGAATTCCGCGGGCCTCCAAGTCAACAAGTTGGAATGATCTTCTGGTTTTCCTTCTCCACACTCGTTTTCGCACATAGTAAGTCTGTATATACACATACACGTTCAACTTGCTCTATTTTGCTTAAGGGGTAATTGGCATTGCTAACTTCAAAGTGCTTTATCTGCTCAATAAGTAGGTACCTACCTACTTATTTTAGAGTGCTTGTTGACTCTAATATAGTCGGATAATAAGTTTTAATTAAACACTTCTTACTGTTGATTTGCTTTTTTTTTTTTTTTTTTTTTTTTTTTTTTTTTTTTTCTGAACAATGTTGATTCGCTTATCATATAAGCAAATACGAGTAAGCACTTAAATAAGCAACCCTAGAACCTTTTATCAAAACTAATTATCTGCTTATTCTGTTTTTATACAATGATTAGCAGTAGTTCTTAGGGTGTCTTAATTGCTTATATCCAAAATGTTTATCTGATATGATTATATATGTGTGAAATTCGTTTATTAAAAATGGGAAATATAATCTTGCAGGAGAGAAGTTGATAAGCAATTTATCAAGATTTGTGGTGATCGTGTGGGTGTTTGTGGTTCTGGTTCTGAGCTCGAGCTACACAGCAAGCTTAACATCCATTTTAACAGTACAAAAGCTTCAACCTGAGTACACTGATATTTATAAAATCATGAGCAATGGTGAATCAGTCGGTTACCAAGATGGTACCTTTATTTAGGATAAGTTGATAGTGATGGGTTTCCACAAAAGCCAGTTAAAGAATTACAGAACCTTCGAGGAGTACAACGAAGCTCTTGCACTAGGAAGTAAAAAGGGGGGTGTTTCAGCAATTATGGATGAAATCCCTTATATCAGAGTGTTTCTTGCTAAATATTGTACCAACTATACCATGACCGGTCCCATCTACAAAACTGCAGGATTCGGTTTTGTAAGTAACCTAAACTAAACTATATTGGTTATTTATTGAGCTTGTTGTATAAAATACCAACGTGCTTTTTCAAATGTCCCTTTTTTGCACTGGACGTTCTTTTTGGTATATCAGTGTCAATAAAAGTTGGTTTTGTGTTAAGTTGTTTGGGTTACTTTCAGCCAGAATTCTTATCATTTCTATAAGAAAAACTTCACAACAATTTTATACATAATTTTAAAAGATGCCTGTTTTAACGGGTTGTTTTACCACTTAAACTGGACACAAAGTCGTCTTATTGGCTAAGATGTAAATGACTTAAACGGGACATATGAAAAAGTATGTTCAAATTATAAGCAATAAACCAATCTTTATATACCACTTGTACACTAAAACTATAAAATTGTGCGTTGTGCATGCAGGCATTTCAAAAAGGGTCTCCACTAGTAGCAGATGTTTCAAGAGCGGTTCTACAAGTTACAGAAGAGCAAATGAGGAACATTTCCAACCACTGGTTTGGAGAACCAACGAGTTGCGATCAGCAAAAGGGAGCTTCAGTTACCTTCGACACGCTCACGTTAGAAAGTTTCAAGGGTCTTTTTATCATTGCAGGGTTATCATCAACTTCTGCTTTACTTCTATTTTTGTTCATATTTTTTATGAAGTTAAAGATATGCTAGCGTCACAAGGTTCACTAGGTGAAAAGCTTTCCTCGATTGCGAAAACGTTTGATGTGTATAAGGACAGCGAATCAAAACCAAGAAGTCCAGTTAGTCCAGACCATGATGACACGGGATTTTTCTCTAGTGATGAAGGGTGTTCTACTACTGAACCCGGGACACCTATTCATGAGACAATACAAGTTGTGGAAAGTAACATAGAGACTAATGTGCATGATAATGTTACAATTATAGCACCCCTCGTTAGCATTATTTGTTGATAGTGTTTTTATTCTAGTGTGTCAGTATCATTGTAACTTGTAAGCTTATCATATCCTTTCTAAAATTAGAATGTTAATTAAATTTATAGAGACTACTGTCTGGGTACACCCTGGACGCTCAGCCAAACACTAGCAACTGTGATGCAAGTCATCTGATGTAATGATAAAGTTTTAATTTGAGTCTACTTCGAATTGGTGATAGAAAAAAAAATGTTATTAAGAAATACAATTTCTTCTTAGTTATGTGGGATTATGAATGTATTTGATGGTAGTATTGAATTATATTTTTCGTCACGCTATTTTTGTATAAAAATAAAAACTTGTAAACGGAGGAGAATAATCCCTATATTAGCTTACATGCAATGGGAAGTGAAGCCTTTTTTTGGCAATAACCAATATATATTCACGTGGCCGTTTCTAGACACCTTCCGAACGTCTCAAGATTTTCACCCAGCGAGTTTGAACTCTTGTACGTCACTTCTAAGACGACTTTGGGGACAACTGACCACTAAACCATGAGATCGTTTCACAGTATGTTGTATATTCGGTATATTTAAAATACCTTTTGATGTGCATGCTATTGTGTTATATATGCGGCATTATAAGTAATGAGATTTTTATTACTAACTTTTAAGAGATAGCATATATCAAATGTACGTCATACAATGTTGCATGCAATCTCGTGCGACCGCCTGCAGAGCAGTAAGCATCATTATCCTTAACGTTAAAATTTTAATAACCATGGTATTTTACTCATTAGTTTATACAAAAGTGAATGCTCATCTTGTCATATACGTACTAGTTAAAAAATACATGGTCCGATATGAATACTAAGTAATGTCATTTTTGAAAGTTGACGAATATATAGTAGTCGGTCACAATCTAACACACTTGCATACTATTCAATTCCTTAATTAAGAATAAGGTATACCGTTACACATGTTAAGCTTCTAGATTTTTGAAGCTCCATTTCAATTCTAAAATTAAGAGAAATTAGTGTAGCATGCATTGATTAAGTTTATAAGTTATTTTTATTTAAATGCAATATTTGATTTTATATAATTTTTTACTTTGTTCTTTTAATACGTGTTTTAAGATATTTTACAAAAATCCGTAAAATAAAATTAACAACTTCGCTAAATAGTTTATTTTATTTATTTATTTATTTTTCTTCTCTTTTCTCTATTCTCTCATGCTCAAAATAGAAAGGCCATTCAAATATAATACTATCAATTACTCCTATAATATATTGTGGTGATTATAATCAACACGTTATAATAATTTTGATTCTTTACTTATGGTCTAAAAAATAATGGTTTAAAGTTGGGTCGTTCTCATACCTTTGAAAAGTTATTGCATCATCAACAGAATAACTCACAAAAAGGGTTGACAGAATCAACCTTTAATAAACTGCTACCAAGTCCTTACGATAATTTCTTACAAGGGTATCTAATAATACCAAAGTAAAATAAGACCGAGCTAATATTCGTCTAATAAATGTTCATCTTACTATTCTAATTTGTCTTACATAGAAGTGTGAATTCATGGACGAAACCAGACCAAATATGACCGGATTAACAAAACTTTTTGAACCGCAATATAAAACACATTTTGATGGACCGAATGCATTTAAGATATATTTATGAAAAATTGATGTTTTTTTTTTTTTTTTTTTTTTTTTTTTTTTTTTTTTTCAAAAATGAACACTATATTAAGATTTTCTGGACACCCTTAGTTGTTGATAACGAGGTAATAGCTGAAAAATGGGGTGCTATCGAAAAAATCCATGGGTCTCGTGACCCCGCGGAACCCCCAGTTCCATCCCTGAGTGTGATTTTCCTGAGAACATTAGTTAACTACAGTAAAGTAGAACACGTCTTGCCCTCATACGAAAAACTAAATTTTCTTTCTATAACTGGTACCGATTGGTTTTACTGTTGTTTTCAAAATTTTGGACACTCGTAAGAGGAGGTTCATGTGTAACTTCTTTCTTTCAGTAAAAGTCAAGCTTCATAAAAGTCTAGGCTACGTGTTCCAAAAAAAAAAAAATACAAGTCACCAATCTCCATCCATTCGTGTCTCTCTTTCTAATTATAAATAATGAATGAATAATAAGAAAAGAGTAACCCCTTTAATTTAGCATTAACAAAATATCTATACATGGACAATCATATGCTAGTCTTTGTTTTGTTGATGAGCTTGATATGGATAGCGAATGGCAAAACAAAGACAGAAGTCGGAGTTGGTGTGATTCTCGATACAGAAACCTCCATTGGTAAGATGAGCAGAAGTTGCATTTCAATGGCTTTACATGATTTCTATCAAGAACACGACAACTACACCACCATGATTGTCCCTTACTTTCGTGACTCCAAAGAAAACAACGTTGAAGCTGCTTCTGCAGCCATCGACCTCTTGAAAAATAAGCAAGTCATGGCAATACTAGGACCCATGACATCCTCACAAGCAGAATTTGTGATAGACATTGGTAACAAAACAAAGGTTCCAATCATCTCTCCAGCAACAAGCCCTTCTTTATCAACGAATGACAACCCTTACTTCATCCGTACCGCACATGATTCATCCTCACAACACAAACTGATAGCAGAATTGGTGAAACATTTTGGATGGAGGGAAGTGGTTTTTGTTTATGAAGATGGTGAGTACGGAAGAAGCCTCTATTCGGATGTCCTGCTAACTTTTGGTACCAAACTCATGTACCATACAATCATATATCCTTCTGCTTCAGATGATTGGATCCTTAAAGAGCTCTACAAGCTAAAGACGATGCAAACTCGTGTCTTCATAGTACACGCCTTACCATCATTAGCTACACGTTTTTTCAAGAAAGTAAATGAAGCGGGAATGATGGAAGAAGGTTATGTTTGGATCATAACTGAAGTGCTCACTAGTCGTTTACATTCTTTACATCGCAATGAGATAGATTCAATGCATGGAGTACTCGGCGTCAAATCATATATCCCAACCTCCGACAAGCTAAGCAATTTTGAACGAAGATGGAAACGGGAATTTCAGAGTCAAAATCCCAAGGATGACGTGACAGAACTAGACATGTTCGGGATATGGTCTTATGATACAGTGTTTGCGCTAGCAAAGGCATTAGAAAAGGTCAGGAATGAGATGAATACTAGTTTCCAACGACAACAGGAGTCCACAACAGATTTTGATGCCATTGGAACATCGGAAATGGGACCAAGAATCCTTCCATGGGTCCGAAACATAAGTTTCAAAGGTCTGAGTGGTGATTTTCATGTCGTTAATGGACAATTACAATCGTCGGTTTACCAAATAGTGAACATAATTGAAACGCATGACAATACTATAGGGTATTGGACTTCTAGAAACAATATCTTCAAGTTAAACCATGAAGCGAAGGGTCTTAGGGCTATCACATGGCCCGGTGACAGTCTTGTCGTCCCTAAAGGCTGGGATACCCCGACCAGTGATGAGAACCTGTTAAGCGTCGGAGTTCCAGCAAAAGTGGGGCTTGTTGATGAGTTTGTACATGCCTACACCGATCCTCAAACCCAACAAGTTATTGCAACAGGTTTTTGTGTGGACGTGTTTAACGCAGTTGTTGACGCCTTGCCTTACGCTGTCAAATACGAATTCATACCATTCGTTACACTGGATGGAAAGAGATCATCAGGAAGCTATGATGATCTTCTTCAGAATCTCTCCCGTGGGGTAATCTCATCGAATAGATGATTTCATTAATATTAATTCATATGCTTTGATATGCGACACGACACAAAAAGGTTAAAAAAAGGTTGCATCCTAATGTTTATGTTTATAATGTAACAGAAATACGATGCAGTGGTAGGAGACGTTACTGTCCTTGCAAATCGTTGGGATCATGTTGATTTCACGCTGCCATTCACTGAAGCGGGTGTTGCAATGATTGTTCCGAATAAGGATGAGAGGAAGAGTGCATGGATTTTCATGAAACCCCTAGAGAAAAAGCTATGGATAACAATCGGAGCATTTTTCATATACACAGGACTTGTGGTATGGTTTGTTGAGCATCGTGTAAACAAAGAATTCCGAGGTCCCCCTCACCAACACATCGGAATGATCTTTTGGTTTTCATTCTCCACACTCGTTTTTGCACACAGTAAGTTTGCACACACGTGCAGGCATTCAGCTAGCTTTAATTTGTTCAAGGGGTCTTTCAGTTTACTTAGAGGGTGTTCAAGATTACTTGGGGGAGTTTGGGATTGATTATATAAAACTAGTTATTAGCTTAAATTAAGCATGTAACAATCTTCTTTTCAAATGCTCTTTAATAAGCAGATACGCACTTCAACAAGCAATCCCGAACACCCTCTTACTAAAACTGCTAATCTGAATATCTGATTACTTATTTTTGTCATTATACAGCACATGAGCAGAGTTTAGGACTGCTTATCGAATTATTTGTGAGTCAAATAAGCTTACTCAAAAATTGGAAATGAAAATTTGCAGGGGAGAAGTTGATAAGCAACTTATCAAGATTTGTGGTGATCGTGTGGGTGTTTGTGGTGTTGGTGTTGACCTCAAGCTATACAGCAAGCTTGACATCCATGTTGACAGTACAACAGCTTCGACCTACATACACCAACATCTCTGAGATAAAAGATAAAGGAGATTCAATAGGATACCAAGAGGGTTCATTTGTTGTTGATATATTGAAGAAGATGAATTTTGACGACAGCACGTTGAAAAGCTACAGCACCTTTGAGCAGATGGACACCGCCCTCAAAAAAGGAAGTCAAAATGGGGGAGTTTCCGCTATTGTAGACGAGCTCCCTTATATCAGGGGTTTCTTATCTAAGTACTGTACTAATTATACGATAACCGACCCCATCTACAAAACCGCAGGCTTTGGTTTCGTGAGTTTCATTTCATACTGTTTCATTCTATTCCTGCATTTCGTAGCTTTTGACATCTCTATACTGTTCATTCTATTCCTGCATTTCGTAGCTTTTGACCATGACTCCATCGTTTAATACAGGCATTTCCAAAAGGGTCTCCTTTAGTCCCCGATTTTTCTAGAGCAGTCCTGAAAGTAACAGAAGAGAAGATGATGAATATTTCAAAACAATGGTTTGGGGAAGCAGCAAGTTGTATTCAGCAGAGGGAAGCTACAGTGACATCTGATAGACTCTTGCTCGATAGCTTCATGAGCCTTTTTCTCATTGCTGGTTTATCATCAACTTCCGCTCTCATGATTTTCATCTTCAGGTTTTTGTATAAAAACAAAGAATTATTAGTGTCACAAGGTTCAGTAAGCCAAAAACTCGCTGCAATTGCAACAACATTTGATGAGTTTAAGGATAATGAGTCCAAGAAGATGGTCCCAGAGGCAACAGTAGATGAATTAGTCAATACTCCAGAAAGTTCTGTATTCCGACAAGAAGCAGAAGTTTTCTCTCATGATGTAGAATTTTCTACTACTGAACCCAGGACTCCAGTTCATCACACAATATTAGTCGTAGAAACTACCATACAGACCTAGGGTGTACTGATGGTACCCTACTAATTATATACATCCCGATGTGCATAATGCTAATGTTACATATAACCCCCATTTATATTAATAGCCATTTGTTGCACAACAGAAGCTTCTCTAGTTTTATTCTAGTCAGTGTTATTATGGCAATTAACTAGTTCTAAAGGCTTTCTACTCTGACAATTTGTGTGTATTATTACAATACTCAGCAAGTATAATGTAAGATAAAGATCCTAAAGCTACCACACTAAATCTAATCACACTGTATAGATTCACATGGAAATACCAAATTATTTGCATCAACTCAATCACAATAAAGATGCATTTATCCATCTGCAGCAGCAACTCAAAAGATATCAATATATTTGCACTCAAAAGGTGGAGTAAAAAAAGACAACTTTACACGCTAATGCGCTCCTCTATAGGAGAACGCAAAAGAATTCCTAAAGTTGTGAATCAATATCTAGCACAATGATAGTAAGAGAAGAAAGGCAAAGCAAGAAATCAATTATTCTTACTTGAAAAGTAAAATTATACATTTACAAAAGAAATGTAGCAGAGTCCAGATATACAAGAGGGTAATCAATCGCCTTACGAGCTTCCATGAGATCTGATGGATGATATTGATGGCGCTGAAACAGATGCAGTACGTTGGGCTGCTTATATCTTGTTCCCCGTTGACAAATCTTGGCTTCCCACTCAGCCCATCCATTGCTTCTTGACATATATCAGCAAACCCACTCATCCTCAGGAAGTACACTACCACAAAATAAACAGATTTTTAAACATTATTATAACGTTAAAATGGAGGCAGTTGATCCTGATTTCACACATTTGATAACTCATAGCAACTAGCACTAACCCATATGGATCCACTCCCGTTGCAGAGAAGGCCGCAAGTGCTTTATTAATGATCTCATTCACGACATAATTCAGATTTCGAGATAAGTAACACCCTTGGGAAGCAAAGGAGATAAGAAACTTCATATCTAAATAGAACTGCACATTTGGAAGTTAGGAAATGATCAGATATCATTTACTGGCCCAGCAAGGAAAACAATAGTGTCCACATACCTGTTGAAGACCAAGGGGACCTAAGGGCTGTGGCCCTTCTTCAATATCATCTCAAAAAGTTTGGTCTTCTGAAAGCCATAAGATGACGTACCGTTTCTGTAAGCCTCATTAATAACGTGTATAGTTAAACGTACACATGTTAAGCTTACAGATTGTTAAGCTCCTTTTCATTTTAAAAAATCTATGCTATATTATAAAGCGTGAAATTCCTAAAATGAAAGACTTACAAAATTAAGATTTAACGCCAGCTTATAACGGCAAATTTTAATAAGTGCATGTATAATAGCATTACTTGCAACCCTTTAAAATACTTTTTTTTAGAAATGTTTTTTTTTAAATAATAAAAAAATAAAAGTAATTTAATGTAAGGAAAACAAACGTTTATAACAATAATTAGCTAATAAATGTTATATTTAAAACACCTTTAATATGAAAAATATTTGTTATTATATTTATTATACAACCTAATAAAACATACAAAGCTTCATACAAGTTATATGTAAAACAAGTTAATGGTACATATGGTTTTAAAATACGGACCGGACCAACGGGTTCAACCGGGAAACGAAGTCACTACCGGTTCAGCTAGCCCATAAAAGTCGTCCGAAAACGATATTATTAAATCAATAGAGTTTCAAAATGCATGCTAATTTACAATGTTCGAAGAAATATTATGAAACCGCAAGAGTGCCTCGAGAACCAACATATACACCTTTTAGAATCTTTTTTATAAAACTTACCGTAAAAACTAAAAATTTTGTTTTATAAAAATGGGACGATTTTTTTCAAAGCAAAGTATGCAAAATGCTAAGTGCTAATTATATATTTTATATTTATTATATATATTTGTATAATAATAATTATACTCTTTAAGTTAACCCACATGACTTCTTTAATATTTAGTTTTTTTTTTTTTTTTTTTTCACTTTATAAGTACTCTTTTACTTGTATCATCCTTCTATGCATGTGGGACAAATATAACAAACGTTGTTTTTAGAGAACTAAATTTTCTTAGCATAATGTAAGTGATTTTTAAAATTCGCTATGGTGTTATTATTTAATAATAACTTGGGACAGCGGGCTATTGTCAATTACTTTAACCTTATACTTTTACAATATACAAGCTATCAACTCACTATTATCACAATATCACGTGGATAATCTACAGTTTTTATATAAAAAATATTGTTATTGCATAAAATTATTCAAAACTAAAATTGTCGTCATCCGTATATCTATTGTATCGTAAAATATAGAAATAAAATAAATTTTCGCTAAATATTACAATTGCATGGCACCCGCCGCTGCAACGCACGGGTACCCTGCTTGTTAAGAATAATGCATGTAGCGCATTAATTAAATTTAGAGTAAAGTACACCATTTGTCCTAAACTTGTACCCAAAATACAATGTTCGTCCCAAATTCAAAATAAGTCTCTCAACAATCCCCAACATCTCCATTTTGCATCACCAATAGTCCCTTGATTAATTATCGTTAGTCTTCACCTTTGATCCTCTCACATGTACTTCACGTGAGGGCAAAATTTTCATCTCCCATGTGTTTTATACTTTTTTTTTTGGTCTCGTCTACCACCTGACACAAACATAAAGAACTTCCTTCCATCGTCAAATACAAAAATATAAATTTAGTATCATCTTCGGAAACTCACTTGATTCCATCATTGTTCTTTAAATGAAAACCCCAATCCTAATTTGATTATCGTGCTGAAAAGGCGGTTAGGATAATACCAAGTCCTCCGGGTATTGTTCAAGTGGTGAAGCTTCGTAAACTACCAGATATTAAAGAAGGTGGGTAGGAATGTGTAATGCCAACACATGAGTATATTAGGAAAGTTGTAGAGGATGTGGAACAGTAGAGGGGGTGAATATGGTCTTTTTAACTTCTTTAAAGTTTAACAACTTTAAGTCTCGAAGAGCATGTAGATGAATTGATACGTGGGAATCGCACCAGGCTTTACCTCTCGAGGGATCTCGAGAAGCTTACAACCCCCACCAGGCAGTGTACCTGATCGTTGTAGTATAGTATAGTGACAAGTACCGGGGGATTGATCGTTCAACTCAGGAATAGTGTCGCTAGGATTAGAAAGCCTAAAAACTAGGTCTAGAGGTGAGGGATGATTCTTTTTGTATTTTTTTTTATGTTTTATAAGAGCAAATAAAATCTCGGGTTTTGGAAGAATGGGCGGAATTAGTTGCTAGCCAACTAACCCAAATTAACTAAAGATGCAATCAAAATAAAATGACAGAAATGAAAATGAAACTAATTATACTAGTGGTGTAAACAATGATAGGGAAAGTTGTGTTTACTTAGGTTTCATTACTCTCTAGATATCTTTTACAGGTTGATAAATTGTTACAATTGCATGGATGACGGGTCGTATTCCTTAATACTAGTCGTAGGGCCGTGTACAATATTCCCTAACTCTATAGGATCCTACTTCACTCCTATGTCGAGCCGTTAGAAGCTCCTAACATGGGATCATTAGAATTCTCGTACGCGTTAAATACAACCAAAAATCATAGTACACCTCTGATCATGTTTCTTAAGATGTTCAAGCATGTTACCAATGGAAGTCTGCCACTTTTCTTAAGCCTAACATCGAATACAATCATCCGTAACAACTATAAACAAACAATCAACCCATAATTAACATCAAGGTTTCACTACATCTAAGCAAACACAAAAGAGATCTAGCCGAGCATGTTAAATTGAAGACAAGTGTAAGATATATTCAAGCAACACATAGACATATTGATTGAATTGAAAGAGTACTTATCTCAAATTGACATGAAAAGTTCAAAGGGTTGAAACCCTTGAAAAAGCTGGAAAAATTCGTCCTAGGGTTTCTCCCTCAAAATTGCACACCAATGAATGAAATTTGGAAAACTATATAGAGATAATACAGGGTGACGGCGTCAAGAAGGAAATTCTGACGCCGTCAACTCGCCGCCCATAATGAAATCGGATTGCCTAGATCCACTTTTGACACCGTCATGTGTGATTTTGTTCTGGGCCGTCACTACATTTGGACCATGACGGCCTTGGGTGACGCCGTCATCTCCTTAGTACAAAAATTTCTGGATCGTCACGTGTATCATCTACTTCCACCTCTTGTATTACTCTTGACGCCGTCATGTAGAATCTTGTGACGCCGTCAGGTACTGTTCCCAGCAAGGAAAATTAAAACTTTGCCGTTTTCTTCACTTTTATGCTCCAAAAACGTCCAAAATGCTTTCTTTTCCAGATTTCTCTCCAAAAGTACCTAAAATGACAAAAGGAACGATTTAGGGCAATATTTGATCCAATAAATTCGAATTCGGGCTTAAATGACCCCTTAAAAATGGTTCATTTTTCACCTCATCAAATACCCTTACACTTGAGATTTGCTTGTCCTCAAGAAAATGCGCTTTTATTCTAATCAAAATACAAGTTAGGGGATCATTTAACACTAATATAAAAGTAATTACAACATATAATCGTTCCACTACATACCAAAGACAAGCACGGAGGTCATACACTAGCATCTCACAAATAGTGTTTAGATACTCACATCTCTCGGTTGTAATAAAGTATATATCACAATAAGGAAATGGAAAACATATGTCACTACCTGCCATAGCAAAATAGATTACCATAGGCTTGGGAAAGGATCAAACCTCCACCACTTGGCGTAAGCACCTAGGATAAACTATCAAAGAGGTCTTTTAAAGGGTTATAACGTTAGGTGTAGGGATATGGAATACACGGTTTTGTTGGATAAAGCCAATATTTACTGGTGGCAAGTTAATTACATGTACAATATGGCGTTGCTAAGCCAAGACTAGACTCGACTTAAGCTAATGAATCAAAAATAACAAAAACATAAAATAAACATAGAATGAAATGGGATGGTAATCCATATATTTTTTCTATTTTTTTTTCTTTTTATTAATTTTGTCGATTTTTTATTTATTTATTTATTTATTTATTTTTTTTTTAATACACTCTTACTCTACCATCCAAAATAATACATTATAGGGAATGTACATTCCCCTTACACTTGAATTTTTACATACTTTACAATAAACTAATCTAATGACTCGAACCAAGATAATCAAAACACTTGGAGTACTTTTAAGATTAACGCACACATGGGGGTAATAAATGATGTTCTTCCCCATTACTCCATAACATAAGTACTTTACCCATGAGTCCCAATCGTCTCAAAACAATATGTACAAGATATGACTCGATTTAGCAATCATGTAATCAATTAGATAATTAAATAAGGGTTTAAACAAATAATAATAATGCACTAAAGATGAGTGCATACACGGAAGGCTAAGGCGATTGAGTGTACATTTAAGTGGGTTGTAACAAATTCTTCCTTTAAGTAAGATGCTTAAAGTTAGAAATGAAAAGATAGGCTCGGAGGGGTGTACTAGGGGTTTCGTGTACTAAAAATGAGTACAACGCTAAGGTGTGGGAAAAATTAGTTGACTTTACTAGCCAAGTAATATGACTTAAATGGTCAAGTAATTATGATACGAGTTTAGACACAAGGGTGATCCTAATGCCTCTTATCATGTAGTAAATCCTACTACACGAATGTAGTCTCAATAGCGGTCTCGGGATGCACCACTAACGCAAGATCTAGAATCTAAATGCTACCGGTACACTCATAAGCACTAATAGTGAATGCTTTTCCTATCAAATCTAAAGGCAAGCCTCACATATTTGGGTGGAAAATTGTTCTGAATGTTACGGTTTTGTGCTCGTCATACAACTCCTATCCATGAGACGCTTGCTAAGGCTAAAGTTTCACTCCTAAATGTTGTAAAAAAAAATTAAATTTGGCGCTAAAATTACACTAACAAGTATTTCTCTTAGTTTTATTACACATCTACCATCAAACAAACAAACTCAAGTGCAATTGTATCCTATAAGGTATCATTATTTACCCTCCCCTTACACTTAGGATGAACATTTTCCCCAATGTTCAATTAAAGAATGTAAAAGTGAAATAGGTAAAAGAATGTAAGCAAATACTCCCCTGATTCGTTCGGTGTGGATAGTGTGGTAACAAGGTTAGATCTTCCTCCAAGAAAATGGACATTCAAAGCTTCCCTTCTGGAAAAATAAATCATCTTCTTGTCATACATAACATGTTAAACCTGAGAAAACAAACAAGGCAACCTCGTATAAAATCAGCGGCAATCTATATATACTAACAAGTCCTAGAAAACAATTTAAGATATAATGCTTGTGGAATGAATGTTTGCAGATTTCCTGGAGTTTATAAAACTAAAGAATTAACAAAAACTTTAAGACTCCGTTAGAAAAACAAAACTCGCAAAATTTCCAGAATTTTACACATGACGCCGTCAGGAGCTAACTCATGATGCCGTCAGAAGTGACCTGCAGAAATCTTTACGTTAAGTTTCCAGAAAATTTCTGTAAAAACTTATGTCCTACTTCCTGGAAAATCCTGCAAAACATCATGATGACTCGATACAAGCATTTGACTCTAACAAATGCTAATACACATGCTCATTTAATATTGTGGCGAATCAAGATCAATTTCGTTCTTAGAAACAAATTTGGGGTTTCCCCTTACACTTAGCTTTTGCAAAATACCTTTATATGAAGTTAAGACGAAGTTTAACAACAAAATAAAGTATTTTCACAATTTAGTTTTGAAACATGATCTACCAACAATAAAATAAAGCATGCATATGGAAGCAAATAACAATCAAACAATTAAAAATCACACAAAACATGGGTTGCCTCCCAAGAAGCACGTTTCTTTATTTATGAGTCTTGTAGCTAGACTCAAGGTCATGGGCTATCCTATATGTGTGAGCTCCTCATTGAGGACATCTTTGGGATCAAACTTGGGTTTCAACTTCCTATTGGTTTTCTTAGTACGGTATGATCTTTCAAACTTCTCTCCATCTGGATCATATAAGATTATCTTCATATGCCATGATCCGTCACCTTCCTTAGGTGGCTTGTCCCATTTCCATTTACACTTATCCCCTTCTCTTTTCCACTTCTTCAACTCTATGTTAATAGGCATTACGCATAAGAACTCAATCATTTTCCTAAAGACTAGGGGATCCTCAAAAGGGTCTAGTTTCTCATCCCTAGCTATGAGTTGTTCCACCGAATGTGTTTTATCGATGAAGTCTTTTTCTAGATAGAATGGGCGTTGAGGTCCTATAAAGTTTCTTTCTATCCAAGGCCCATATCTAGATGGTCTCCTATTCATCTCTACCCAATGTGGTGTCGGTTCATCCTCACAATCGTAGCTATGCTTCTTAACATCATAGACCGACCAAGTATCGCCCTCACCTACCGCTATCTAAGACTCCTTACAATCTATCATGGCACTATCGGTTGCTAAAAATCCCCTTCCTACTAACAATGGGCACGTAGTATCACTAACCATATCTAGGACGTGAAAATCCGCTAAAATAGTTAACTTTCCTACGTGAACCACTACATCCTTGATCATTCCAACCGGATGGGCAATACTTCCATCCGCTAGACCAATTAGTACTTCCGTCTCCTCTAACTTTCCTAGCTTAAGAGTGGTGAAAAGGGATAAGGGAATCAAGTTGAGGCTTGATCCTAAATCGGCTAGTGTGTCGAAACCTTCAGATTTTCCTATCTTACAAGGCAAAACAAATATACCCGGATCATCAAGGTTCCTAGGTAACTTGTTTTGAACGAAGGCGGTCCCATTTTTACCCAATTTAAATTTCTCATATTTTTCTAAGAGGGCACTATAGTAGGGAGCACGGGTCGTTCAAGGAGTGCCCTCCTAGAAAAATTTCTCATCATTTTGAGTCAAATCTAAGCTGCAAAACGATCAAAAATACTCAAAAACGCACCAAAATGCGAAGAAAATCCCAAAGATCGTATTTTATATGTTTCTTATGAAAAACAAGTGAAAACAAACGAAAAACGAATAAAAGTTACATAATTGGCAGTTTCAGTCCCCCGACTTTCAAAATTTTACAAAACTAGTCCCTGGTCAATCATTTTCAAAGAAAAGTCAACTCTTGATCTGTAAAAGTCAAAATAAATAAAAAATGATCTTTGGGCGAAAAAGTTTTCATAAGTGTGCAAGTTTAATCCCTGGAGTTTCATCTTTGGCAAAATTAGTCCCTAACATTCAAAGTTATCAAAAATAGTTCCCGGGGATCATTTTTAGAAGAAAAACGATGAAGTTAACTTTTGGAATTGGCAAGTTGGGTCCTTGTTGAAGTTTGGAAATATGGCAGAATTAGCCCCTCAAGGAAATCATTAATTACAAAAGTGGTCCTTGTGTTGAAACTTAAAAGTACCATACGAATCACATACAATGGCAGCCCACCCAAGTTACTATCCACCCTAAGCCCAAAACTCAGCCCACAAACCCACGACCAAAATTTGTTTATAAGAAAACCTAAAAGGGTATGTTCTGATGGTCAAAACAAAGGCAGAGTTATCTTCTTCCCCAAAACCTTACCCCCCCCCCCTCGTGACTACAAACAGCCAACACAACCATCACCATCCTTCCCCATCACCATCCATATCTTCTCCCAATCCCACTCACCACTACCTTCTCACAAACCCCTACCTACTACATTCCAGGTCATCAATCCACCACCAATTTGGTGCCCAAAATGCAATTCAAGGGATAAAGATCAAGGTTGAAGCAATTGGATGGCTAGGATGTTTTCACAAGGTTCAAGGAAGATGAAACCCTAATTACAGAAGACGAAGACAAAGTGAAACACAAGCGTACCTACCACTTCCTCTTAGTATAAATAGATTGTTAATTGTAAGCCTAAGGGCACATCTTTTACTTATCATCTCATCTCTTTAATTATTGTAATCGTAATTTTCAAAAAAAAAGGTTCTAGTTTGAAATTTGTAATTTGAAGTGTTATGATTTAATGGAAATCGAATTTTAATTGTCTCTAAATTCCTTTTTTTAGTTTCATTATTTTGTTTATTTTTGCTTGGTACTAGAATTCATTTACACTTACAAAAACAAAAGTCGAAAAAAAAAGAAGAAAGATATTGGGAGTTATGGAAGTAGCAGTAGCAATGGATGGAAATGTGGTTTAAAGCCCATGGGGGCATTTAGGTTGTTCTTATGCTTGTTGGTTCTTCACGAGCTTGGAAACCAAGTAGGTTTTTTATAAAGCTTTGTTCATAACATATTTCTAGTTGATATTTGTTATAGTTCATTGTAGCTTTTTAATTTTCTGAGTTTAAGTTACACTCTATAAATTAGTTAATTGATGTTATTTAGTGAATTGGTTGTTTGCTTGTATCGATCTAAATCAGCCTTGAACTTTGCTGAATCAGTTGTTAAAATAGAGTGTTAGACATAGTTCGGATTTGTATGCTAAAGCGGTTACATTATTACTTACTTGCTCAGAACCTGTAGCACAAGAGTCAAAAAGTTTCAAACTAAGTTTTTGAACAAACTTCAAAACCATTTCTAGAATTGGTGAGGGACTGGAATTTGATAAACATTATTGTTTTGAAGTTTATGGTGGATGGTCTTTCAAGATAAAAAAGATTTTTGCCTTATGGAACTAATTTGGCGATTGAAACTTGCGTCCGAAATGGTTCACTTGAGCACGTAACTGCCCTGACCCAGCAGACGTGAGCTTGGGTTGATTTTCAATCAACCATAACTTGGTGAATTCTTGACTAAATTTGGTAAAACTTGTCGTTTTAGGAAATCCTTTAGGTGGTAATCAAGTTACTTTTTCTAGTTTTTCAGTTATCGCTTATTAGGAAGCTTAATTTGAACCTCCTTTTGGCTGTTTTCTCACTTATAGCTGCTGCTACTACTCTATTTCCATTATGGATCTAATCCAGATTGCTTGATTGTCCGTTCTGTAGTTGTCATCCCTTGTAGTTATTTTAATCTTGTTGTTGTTATTCGTATTCTCAGTAGTAGTTATTGTCGTTTATTAGATTGATTAGGCTTTTGAAAGATTGGTGGTTTGTTTAGGCTTACTGATGTACTGCTCGTCCTTGCTGCTGCTATAGCAGCCCTTGTGGTGTTCTTAATAGATGATCTTTGTTATTGTTAAGACTAGTTGTTAGCTGTTGTTGTTTTTCCTTAAGATATGTTTGTATGTACCCTCTAGTTTCAGTTATTCTTGCTTAATTAGTGACTGCTATAATCAGCTTGTTAACTGTTTGTTTGAGGTTTTTTTTTTTTTTTTTTTTTTTTTTTTTTTTTTGGCATCTGTATATCTGCCAAGCTTGGCTGAGCAGTTTCAAAAGAAAAAGATAATTTAAATCAAAGAGGGACTTGTTGATTTTTAAATCTGAATTGAAATCAAGAGTCAATGCTCATGTTTGTTCTCAAGTGATTTTGCAAAATCGTGTTTATGTGGATAAGTCTGTGAATCAGTAAAAGAAAAAAAAAAAGAAAAAAAAAGAATAATCTAGCAAAAAGTCTGGGTGGGATTCGAACCCCAGACCTCTCGAACCATAGCAGACACAATCACAACACCACGCACAAACCAACTCGCCCTTGGGACTTTTATTACCTTGTTTCCTTCATTAATTCTTTTGTACTAATATTGTTTTCTTTAGACTTTAATAGCTTATTAAACTGTTGTAGCTTATTATAGCTTATCTGTGGTAATTTATTTTGATCTTATATTTTTCTCAAGTTAGTATTAGTATAATACAATTTCTAAAAAATTTTCAGATTTTTCTCATAAGTATAAGTATTTTTAATAATTTACTTTCTTTAAAATAGGATTTAATTCGTAATAAATAGAGTTTTTGTCGAAAAATTAAATTTCTTTTTTCTAAAATTTTCTTTTAACTTGTATTACGTAAGAAAAATAATTAGAAACCCGTAGGACGTTTGGAACTTCAATTTCGCGTTTTATTTTGCGCTCTCGCATTATCTTTAAAATAAACGTCTCGTTTTCAATTTAGCTTAACTTTTTAGGATTTCCGATACCTAATTATGGTTTCCCGTAGTTTTTAGGTATTTCTTAGATTGTAGTTGCCTTAGGTTAATTTGCTTTCGTTAGTTAATTTTTAAAATTCGTTAATTTAACGTATCGTAAAACCAAATAACCTTTCTCAATATACAAGATTTTAATTCCAATCCCATTCGAAGCTTTCCATTCACACCTCGTTGGGGTACGACCCGGGAAATCACTTCCCGGTCTCACAATTTGAATATCACTTTCACAAGTTTTGCGAGGTAATCGTTTTCCTAAACGGTTTACTCGTATTACTTCACGTTTATTTGTCTCACGACTAATTAAACTTCACGTTTGTTGATATTTTGATAAATTGTTGTTTACACACACCAAAACACAACGAATCAAATGGCGCCGCTGCCGGGGAGGCTGTGTGTCGAAAGTCTCGATAAGGTTTAGACGATTAGTCTTGTAGAACCTTCGCAAGAAGTTACGCTTTTATAAAACGTATAAAAAACCAAAAATATTTTTCTTTTGTTTCTAGTATATGTATTATATCTATATAAGATAAAGAAAAACACAAAAAGATTTTCCCGTTTTATTGTTTAATAAATACAAAGTTAAAATCTTACCACCGCAAACCAAGGCAGAACACCTACCAACTGGGGGTGTGACCATAATAAGTTCCCAAACCAAAGATCAAAACTTGCTTTTGTATCACTTGCGTTTTGGAAAACTTTTAAACGAGATTCACACTTTAAGAGGAGTCGAAACGGTATGTGGCGATCCAATGAACTTCGCCCAGTGAGAGATCCATTCTTCTCTCCCGCTCCTTTGTGCGTTTCTCTTTAGAAGTTAACCTTGCGTTCTTGATTATTGGTTTAAGTTCCCTTGTCTTTAAAGTGGTATTGTTTTAATTGATATTTTTTTTGTGGTGCATGCGCACACGTTCATCTACGTCAACGAGTCCCTTGCAATCGCTAAATAACATTCCAAGAAGAAGGCGTAATCGTCGACGTACCAATCGAATAGCCGAACCCGAGTTTCGTGCTATTCTAATCATGGCGGCCGAGCCCACTATGAATGAGCTTCTCCAAGTACCCATCGAGGGTTACGGAGATGCTTTCATCATTCCAGCCATCATGGCTGACAATTTTGAACTTAAGACGGGGTTGATTAACTTAGTCACCTCGCGTCAATTCTATGGTTTCGAGAGGGACGATCCTCAAGATCACATTCGATGGTTCAACAAAATCACGTCGACCATCAAATGTAAAAATTTCCCTGAGGAGGCTATCAAACTTCTCCTCTTCCCGTTTTCCCTCGATGGGGCTGCCAAAAATTGGCTAGACAAACAACCCCCTCGATCGATTGAAACGTGGGAAGATTTGGTTAAGAAGTTTGTGAACGAGTTCTTTCCTCCATCCAAAACCACCGCCCTCAAGAATGAGATCATGAAATTCACTCAAAAATTTGATGAATCATTCGGTGAGGCATGGGATCGTTACAAGGACATGCTTCGTAAATGTCCTCATCACAGTTTTTCCGAGTTGATGCAACTCGACACTTTTTATAATGGTGTGAGCCAAGTCGATCAAGATTCTCTTAATGCCTCCTCGGGAGGCAACTTCTTGAATCGCACCACCAAAGATGCTTTGATGATCATTGAAAACAAATCCAAGGTGCGCATTCCACGAAGCAAATCGGTTGTTTCGCAAATAAATGTTGGTCCTTCTTCCTCATCACCCGTGGCTCAATCTAGCACCGATGCTAGACTTGACAAGCTCACGGAAGCAATTCATGCTTTGGTTCTCACCAAAACAAAGAAAGTCTCTTCTCAACCTGCTGAAGTCAAAAAGGTTGACACTTGCGTTACTTGTGGTGGTCCACACGCTTACTACAATTGTACTGCCACCGATGGCAATCCTTTTGAAGTCAATGCAATAGTCGGTAATTCCAACCAAGGAGGTAACCAATACCGCCCTCAAATGGAACAAAATTACCGTACTAACAATCAAAGTGGTCCACCCGGTTTCTCTCAACCCAACAATCCAAATAGATTCAATCAAAATCAACAACAAAGAAACCCGAATGTTCAAAACCAATTTCAAGACCCTATGAACCAATATCAAAATCAAGGGGGAAATTACAACCAAGGTTCTCAAAATCAAGGAAACCTGAATAGAAACTAAGGTTATGGTAATTTCAATCAAGGAAACAATTTTCATGGTAATCAAAACCATGGAAATTTTCAAAATCAAGGTTTCAATCAAAACAACCGAGCTTAAAACTTTCCTCAAAATCAAACCGCTGCTCAACCTCAATCATCAACCGATGAATTGTTGAAGCAATTTATGAAAGCTCAAGAAGAAACTAATAGGTTGTTGATCGGTCAGATTTCTGAACTTAAGAAGTCTTTAAATGATCGACCGTCGGGATCGGGAATGCTACCAAGCAACACGATCGCTAACCCGAAGGGCGATGTAAAGGCGATCACAACCCATAGTGGAGTTTCTTATGATGGACCCACGACTCCTATTACCTCAACTTCTTCTCCTCCCGAGGTAGTGGAACGTGAACACGAGGCTACAAAGGACAAGGTGCAAATCACAAGTACACGAAGTACCGCACACGTCCAACCCCATGTTGTCCCAAAAACCAAATCAAAACCGGGAATTGTTTTTGAACCATCGGAAAATCCCGTTCAACAAAAAGCTTCAATACCATATCCTTCGCGGTTAAATGATCAAAGACTCCGCGAGCAAACTAATGATCAAATGAAGAAATTTCTTGAAATTTTTCAAAAATTGCACTTCGATATTAGTTTCGCGGATGCTCTTCTCTATATGCCAAAGTTTGCTTCCACTTTCAAGAGTCTTCTAAGTAACAAAGAGAAACTATTTGAACTCACCAAAACCCGTTTGAATGAAAATTGTTCGGCGGTTCTCCTAAAGAAACTTCCTGAAAAATTAGGAGACCCCGGAAAATTTCTCATTCCATGTGATTTCCAAAAGCTTGAGGAATGCTTTGCCTTGGCCGATCTTGGCGCTAGCATAAACCTCATGCCTTTCTCGATTTGGCAAAAACTTTCACTTCCCGAGCTTACACCAACACGAATGACTCTCGAATTAGCAACCCGTTCGGTTACGATTCCGAAGGGTATTGCTGAAGATGTCTTTGTGAAGATTGGCAAGTTCCATTTTCCTGCCGACTTCGTAGTCGTCGATTTTGATGCCGATCCTCGTGTCCCCCTTATTTTGGGAAGACCATTCTTAAAAACGGCTCGTGCACTAATCGGCGTCTTCGAAGGAGAAATGACTCTTAGAGTTGGCGATGAAAAGTTGGTCATAAACATAGAAAACACTTCAAAAGATCTTCTTGAACTTGAACGAGAAGCAATTAACCAAATTGATGTCATCGATGTCGCATGCGATGACTACCTTGAAGAAGTGTTACATGTGCAAGGATCAATCAATCTTTCCAATGATGTCTCTTCCCCCTCTCTTACTCCATTTTTGGGAGGTGACTTCATTTTGGAAGAAATCGAAGCTTGTTTGTCGTGTGATTCTCATGTTGATTATGATTCTATCAATCCCAAGGAAGACTTACTTCTCCTTGAGAAGTTGCTCAATGATGATCCTTCATCTCTTCCTCCTAAAGATCTTCATAATGTGGAAGTCAAAGATGTTGAAGAAACTGATGACTTCCCTGAAGTAGAACTCAAGGAATTTCCGCCTCATCTCGAGTACGCGTTTTTGGAGGGTGACGATAAGTTTCCCGTCATAATCGCTAAAGATTTGAATGAGGAAAACAAAGCCGCTCTTCTCAAGGTTTTAAAGTCACACAAGCGAGCCATTGCTTGGCGACTTTCCGACATCAAGGGTATTAACCCGGAATTTTGTATGCACAAGATTTTGATGGAGGATGACTTTAAACCGGCGGTTCAACAACAAAGACGGGTGAATCCTAAGATTCATGAGGTTATCAAGCAAGAGGTCATTAAACTTCTTGATGCCGGTTTGATCTACCCGATTTCGGATAGTCCTTGGGTGAGTCCCGTTCATTGTGTGCCCAAAAAGGGTGGCATAACGGTTGTCAAAAATGATGATAACGAGTTAATTCCGACTCGATTGGTAACGGGTTGGCGCGTTTGCATTGATTATCGAAAATTAAACGACGCCACCCGTAAAGACCACTTTCCATTACCTTTCATGGATCAAATGCTCGAAAGATTGGCGGGAAACGAATATTATTGTTTCCTTGACGGTTTTTCGGGTTATTTCCAAATTCCCATCGATCCTCAAGATCAAGAAAAAATGACTTTTACGTGCCCATACGGAACATTTGCTTATCGACGCATGCCTTTTGGCTTATGCAATGCTCCGGGCACATTTCAAAGATGCATGATGGCCATTTTTCACGACATGATCGAGAAAACAATGGAGGTCTTTATGGATGATTTTTCGGTCGTTGGGAATTCATTCGAATCATGTCTCACCAATTTAGACAAAATGCTTTAAAGGTGCAAAGACACCAATCTTAGTCTAAATTGGGAGAAAAGTCATTTCATGGTCAAGGAAGGAATTGTCCTTGGCCATAAGATTTCCAAGAGTGGGATTGAGGTCGATAAAGCTAAAATCGACGTCATTGCTAAACTTCCTCCTCCCACTACTATTAAAGGTGTTCGGAGTTTCCTGGGTCATGCCGGCTTCTATCGTAGATTCATTCAAGATTTCTCGAAGATAGCTAGGCCAATGACCCGACTTCTTGAAAAAGAGACTCCATTTGTCTTTTCCGATGAGTGCATCGAAGCTTTTCAAAATCTCAAGAAAATGCTTACCGAAGCACCCATTTTAGTTGCCCCCGATTGGGACCTACCTTTCGAACTCATGTGTGATGCAAGTGACTTTGCAATAGGTGCGGTCTTGGGGCAACGAAAACCAAACATTTTCAGCCGATTCATTATGCAAGCAAGACCTTGACCGAAGCTCAAGCTCATTACACCACAACGGAAAAAGAATTACTTGCCGTGGTGTATGCGTTTGAGAAATTTCGGCCATATTTAATCTTGACTAAGTGCATAGTGTACACGGACCACTCGGCTCTTAAATATCTCTTTGCCAAGCAAGACGCTAAGCCGAGATTGCTCCGTTGGGTTCTCCTCCTACAAGAATTTGATATCATAATTCGTGATAAAAAAGGAGCCGAGAACCTCGCTGCTGACCATCTTTCCCGATTGGAGAATCCTCATCAAGGAGTTCTCGAGAGAAAGGAAATAAACGAAACGTTTCCTCTCGAGACACTCAATGTGATTTCCTCTCGTGGTGATTCTAGTACCCCATGGTTTGCCGACTTTGCAAACTATCATGCGGGGAACTTCGTTGTCAAAGGGATGTCGTCCCACCAAAAGAGCAAATTTTTCAAGGATGTCAATCACTACTTTTGGGACGATCCCTATCTGTTTAAAATTTGTGCGGATCAGGTTATTCGAAGGTGTGTTCATGGCGAAGAAGCCATGGAAATCCTAAAGGCTTGTCATAATGGACCCACCGGGGGACATCATGGCCCGAACTACACCGCTCGAAAAATCTTTGAGTCCGGTTTTTATTGGCCCTCCATTTATAAAGACGCCCATGACCTAGTCAAATCTTGTGACTCGTGTCAACGTCAAGGAAAGATCACACAACGGGATGAAATGCCTCAAAACGTCATCCAAGTGTGTGAAATCTTTGATGTTTGGGGCATAGACTTTATGGGGCCGTTCCCGTCTTCACGAGGGAACAAGTACATACTCGTGGCCGTTGACTACTTGTCAAAATGGGTCGAAGCAAAAGCTCTCCCAACCAACGATGCCCGAGTAGTTGTCAAATTTTTGAAGTCATTATTCTCAAGGTTTGGAACTCCCCGCGCTATCATAAGCGATCGCGGTACACACTTTTGCAACGAACAATTTGCAAAAGTCATGCTCAAGTACGGTGTCACTCACCGTCTTGCCACCGCATATCACCCACAAACGAGTGGGCAAGTGGAGGTTTCAAACCGAGGTTTGAAAAGAATTCTTGAAAGAACCGTAGGCGAAAACCGTACCTCTTGGTCGGATAAGCTAGACGACGCTCTATGGGCCTTTCGCACAGCTTATAAAACACCCATTGGGTGTACTCCTTATAAGCTCGTGTATGGAAAAGCTTATCATCTACCGATTGAGCTCGAGCACAAAGCTTATTGGGCTTTGAAGAATGCTAATTTTGATCTTAAGTCTGCAGGTGATCACAGGAAAGTTCAACTCAATGAACTCAATGAACTTCGTGATCAAGCTTACGAAAACTCTTTAATCTATAAAGAGAAAACCAAAAAGATCCATGACTCCAAAATTAAGAACCGCGTTTTCAACGTTGGTGACCGAGTCCTTCTTTTTAACTCTCGATTAAAGATCTTTTCGGGTAAGCTTAAAACCCGTTGGACCGGACCTTTCACCGTTGCCAAAGTTTATCCATATGGCACCGTCGAGTTATCTCAAGACGACGGTCCAAATTTCAAAGTAAATGGGCATCGGTTGAAACACTATTTTGGAGGGGACATACCACCTGTTGTCCCGGACCTCCAAACTTTCCCCATGGACCAATGAATTCGGGGATCGAGTCAAGCTAGCGACTCGATAAACAAAAACAAGTAACAACAAACACGGGTTTTCACCCGTGTATCTGATTTCTTCCTATTTTCTAACATCCTAGTGTGGGGGAGTGGCCACCCCCCGCAGCTACTTGAGTTGTATATATCTTATTTCAAAAAAAAAAAAAAAAAAAAAAAAAAAAAAAAAAAAAAAAAAACATGTGTGTTTGAATAAATAAAGTGAAAAATACAAATGACATTCCCACAGTTAGCTTTTAATATTCTCGTCTTTCATTCAAAATTTTGGCATAATCGCCGGGACTTTGAATATTGAGTACAATATTCAACTCTAAGTGTGGGGGAGGGGAAAATTCTAGCGAATTTTATCAAAATATACCCTCTAGTACCCCCATTTTTGGCCAAAATTTTTCAAAAATTTTTTCACTTTATTTCAAAATTTTTGTGGTTATCAATTCGCCTTGTCTAAACGACAAAAGAGTTTGGCTAATCCAGGAGCAAACGGCTCTTGGTAAAGATAACTCAAACCCGTTGATGGCTTGCAATTTGCCAAAAATTGTATGGTTCCTCAACTCCCCATCATCCTCAAAAGCTAATGATCTGGCTAGCCCGCAAGATTATGGCTTGTGGTAAAGGCTGTGGAAAAACCATAATTGGTAATCAACTCACCAAGATGTTGATTGTTCCATCAAGAGTTGGCTAGTCCAGGAGCAAACGGCTCATGGTAAAGACAAATCAAATCCGTTGAAAGCTGGTGGTTTGCTCAAAATCACACGGCTATCAGGAGAGCCACAGTTCTTACACCTGGCTACTACAGAAGTGATGGCTTTTGGTAAAGAGACTTCAAATCCATTAATTTTTCTCAAAAAGATTGCTAGGGACTAGCAATAGTTTAGTGTGGGGGATTGATGAGTGTGTAAATACTCATCATTTTGAGTCAAATCTAAGCTGCAAAACGATCAAAAATACTCAAAAACGCACCAAAATGCGAAGAAAATCCCAAACATCGTATTTTATATGTTTCTTATGAAAAACAAGTGAAAACAAACGAAAAACGAATAAAAGTTACATAATTGGCAGTTTCAGTCCCCCGACTTTCAAAATTTTACAAAACTAGTCCCTGGTCAATCATTTTCAAAGAAAAGTCAACTCTTGATCTATAAAAGTCAAAATAAATCAAAAATGATCTTTGGGCGAAAAAGTTTTCATAAGTGTGCAAGTTTAATCCCTGGAGTTTCATCTTTGGCAAAATTAGTCCCTAACGTTCAAAGTTATCAAAAATAGTTCCCGGGGATCATTTTTAGAAGAAAAACGATGAAGTTAACTTTTGGAATTGGAAAGTTGGGTCCTTATTGAAGTTTGGAAATATGGCAGAATTAGCCCCTCAAGGAAATCATTAATTACAAAAGTGGTCCTTGTGTTGAAACTTAAAAGTACCATACGAATCACATACAATGGCAGCCCACCCAAGTTACTATCCACCCTAAGCCCAAAACTCAGCCCACAAACCCACGACCAAAATTTGTTTATAAGAAAACCTAAAAGGGTATGTTCTGATGGTCAAAACAAAGGCAGAGTTATCTTCTTCCCCAAAACCCTACCCCCCCCCCTCGTGACTACAAACAGCCAACACAACCATCACCATCCCTCCCCATCACCATCCATATCTTCTCCCAATCCCACTCACCACTACCCTCTCACAAACCCCTACCTACTACATTCCAGGTCATCAATCCACCACCAATTTGGCGCCCAAAATGCAATTCAAGGGATAAAGATCAAGGTTGAAGCAATTGGATGGCTAGGATGTTTTCACAAGGTTCAAGGAAGATGAAACCCTAGTTACAGAAGACGAAGACAAAGTGAAACACAAGCGTACCTACCACTTCCTCTTAGTATAAATAGATTGTTAATTGTAAGCCTAAGGGCACATCTTTTACTTATCATCTCATCTCTTTAATTATTGTAATCGTAATTTTCAAAAAAAGGTTCTAGTTTGAAATTTGTAATTTGAAGTGTTATGATTGAATGGAAATCGAATTTTAATTGTCTCTAAATTCCTTTTTTTAGTTTCATTATTTTGTTTATTTTTGCTTGGTACTGGAATTCATTTACACTTACAAAAACAAAAGTCGAAAAAAAAGAAGAAAGATATTGGGAGTTATGGAAGTAGCAGTAGCAATGGATGGAAATGTGGTTTAGAGCCCATGGGGGCATTTAGGTTGTTCTTATGCTTGTTGGTTCTTCACGAGCTTGGAAACCAAGTAGGTTTTATATAAAGCTTTGTTCATAACATATTTCTAGTTGATATTTGTTAGAGTTCATTGTAGCTTTTTAATTTTCTGAGTTTAAGTTACACTCTATAAATTAGTTAATTGATGTTATTTAGTGAATTGGTTGTTTGCTTGTATCGATCTAAATCAGCCTTGAACTTTGCTGAATCAGTTGTTAAAATAGAGTGTTAGACATAGTTCGAATTTGTATGCTAAAGCGGTTACATTATTACTTACTTGCTCAGAACCTGTAGCACAAGAGTCAAAAAGTTTCAAACTAAGTTTTTGAACAAACTTCAAAACCATTTCTAGAATTGGTGAGGGACTGGAATTTGATAAACATTATTGTTTTGAAGTTTATGGTGGATGGTCTTTCAAGATAAAAAAGATTTTTGCCTTATGGAACTAATTTGGCGATTGAAACTTGCGTCCGAAATGGTTCACTTGAGCACGTAACTGCCCTGACCCAGCAGACGTGAGCTTGGGTTGATTTTCAGTCAACCATAACTTGGTGAATTCTTGACTAAATTTGGTAAAACTTGTCGTTTTAGGAAATCCTTTAGGTGGTAATCAAGTTACTTTTTCTTGTTTTTCAGTTATCGCTTATTAGGAAGCTTAATTTGAACCTCCTTTTGGCTGTTTTCTCACTTATAGCTGCTGCTACTACTATATTTCCATTATGGATCTAATCCAGATTGCTTGATTGTCCGTTCTGTAGTTGTCATCCCTTGTAGTTATTTTAATCTTGTTGTTGTTATTCGTATTCTCAGTAGTAGTTATTGTCGTTTATTAGATTGATTAGGCTTTTGAAAGATTGGTGGTTTGTTTAGGCTTACTGATGTACTGCTCGTCCTTGCTGCTGCTATAGCAGCCCCTGTGGTGTTCTTAATAGATGATCTTTGTTATTGTTAAGACTAGTTGTTAGCTGTTGTTGTTTTTCCTTAAGATATGTTTGTATGTACCCTCTAGTTTCAGTTATTCTTGCTCAATTAGTGACTGCTATAATCAGCTTGTTAACTGTTTGTTTGAGTTTTTTTTTATTTTTATTTTTATTTTTATTTTTATTTTTTTTGGCATCTGTATATCTGCCAAGCTTGGCTGAGCAGTTTCAAAAGAAAAAGATAATTTAAATCAAAGAGGGACTTGTTGATTTTTAAATATGAATTGAAATCAAGAGTCAATGCTCATGTTTGTTCTCAAGTGATTTTGCAAAATCGTGTTTCTGTGGATAAGTCTGTGAATCAGTAAAAGAAAATAAAAAGAAAAAAAAATAATTATCTAGCAAAAAGTCTGGGTGGGATTCGAACCCCAGACCTCTCGAACCATAGCAGACACAATCACAACACCACGCACAAACCAACTCGCCCTTGGGACTTTTATTACCTTGTTTCCTTCATTAATTCTTTTGTACTAATATTGTTTTCTTTAGACTTTAATAGCTTATTAAACTGTTGTAGCTTATTACAGCTTATCTGTGGTAATTTATTTTGATCTTATATTTTTCTCAAGTTAGTATTAGTATAATACAATTTCCAAAAAATTTTCAGATTTTTCTCATAAGTATAAGTATTTTTAATAATTTACTTTCTTTAAAATAGGATTTAATTCGTAATAAATAGAGTTTTTGTCGAAAAATTAAATTTCTTTTTTCTAAAATTTTCTTTTAACTTGTATTACGTAAGAAAAATAATTAGAAACCCGTAGGACGTTTGGAACTTCAATTTCGCGTTTTATTTTGCGCTCTCGCATTATCTTTAAAATAAACGTCTCGTTTTCAATTTAGCTTAACTTTTTAGGATTTCCGATACCTAATTATGGTTTCCCGTAGTTTTTAGGTATTTCTTAGATTGTAGTTGCCTTAGGTTAATTTGCTTTCATTAGTTAATTTTTAAAATTCGTTAATTTAACGTATCGTAAAACCAAATAACCTTTCTCAATATACAAGATTTTAATTCCAATCCATTCGAAGCTTTCCATTCACACCTCGTTGAGGTACGACCCGGGAAATCACTTCCCGGTCTCACAATTTGAATATCACTTTCACAAGTTTTGCGAGGTAATCGTTTTCCTAAACGGTTTACTCGTATTACTTCACGTTTATTTGTCTCACGACTAATTAAACTTCACGTTTGTTGATATTTTGATAAATTGTTGTTTACACACACCAAAACACAACGAATCAATGGAATTAACGTTTAGTTTCGGGTTCTTGACCGTGTCGCTTGGGAGTGCTCCCATTTCTCGGTCATTGAGAACTTTCAACAATGTGTCAATTTTAGTGGTCATCTCGCTTTGCTTTTGTTTGAAATCGGCTTCAAACTTAGATATGCGAGTTTCTTGAGATGCCATAAACTTGGACATCAACCCTTCAAGATTGTTGGTACTACCATAGTTATTAGAAGGATTGTTGTTGATAGTACGGTTAGAGGGTGGACCGTTCGGTTGGTAACGATTAGGTGGATTGGAAAAATTGTTTTTGGGCATATTTTGGTTTTGTTTCCACCTAAGGTTCGGGTGATTTTTCCAAGAAGGGTTGTAGGAATCACCGTAAGGGTTTGGCTTGGGTTTGAAAGTGTACCACTTGTCTCCCGCTTTGTCGGTACGCGAAGATGCGTAGTCCGCAAAAGCTTGTCCGGGGAGTTCCACGCAATCACGAGTGTCATGGGGACCACTACATAATTCGCATGAATAAGTGATTTTGTTCACTTGGCTTGAAGGCTTAGGAGCTTCGTAAGATTTCATGAGAAACTTGACTTGGTCCTCAAGTTCCATGATCCTACAGTCGGGAGTGCTAGAATTGTTCGAAGGCAAAGATATTGCCTTGACCGTTTTGTTCAAATCACGGGGATCATTCCAACTTTCGTTGTCATAGAGAGCAAGATCTTCTATGAGTTCCCATGATTCTTCCGCACTAAGATCAAGTAGCTTGCCACCGGCCGATTGGTCAATGGTTCGCCTTGTGAAGAGATCGATATGGTCATAGAAGATTTGGACTTGGAGCCAAAGATCTATGCCATGATGAGGGACTTTTTGGAGTAAGTCCTTGAAACGAGTCCATGCTTCATATAGAGTTTCACCTTGACGTTGTTGGAACATCAAGATGTCATTTCTAAGCTTGGTAGTTCTCCCCGGTGGGAAAAATTGAGCAAGGAAACGAGTGGTGAGATCATCCCATGAGGTGATGGATCCCGCGGGTAGACGTTCAAGCCATTGACTAGCTTGATCACGTAGAGAGAATTGGAATAGGCGTAATCAGCTCGACTCTCTAGTTGTAACATCAAGGTCTATAGAATCTACGATTTTAAGGAAATCCTTGAGATGTTGGTTAGGATCTTCGGAACGAAGTCCATGGAATGCACATCCACTTTGCACCAACCGGATGGTGTCGGATCACAAGGGGGACACATTGGCTCCATGAGTGAGCTCAATAGTGTTTCGATAGCCTTGGTGGCTAGGACGAGAATACTCTCCTAAGGTTCGGGGCCTAAGAGGTTGGTTTGCTAGTGGTGGGTTTTGTGGGTGGTTTTGTTATGGTGGGTTGATAGGTTCAAAGATGTTACCACCTTCCATGATGTCGGATGGTAAAGATTACGAACAAAGACACGAAGAAATGAGATAGACTAAAGAAAACCTAGAAATAAAAATAAAATCTTACTAGAAAGGAATCTAGCAAGTAGACCTAATAAAAAGAAATCCTAACCTAGACAATAACTCTTCCCCGGGCTGCGGCGCCAAAAACTTGATACGTGGGAAACGCACCAGGCTTTACCTCTCGAGGGATCTCGAGAAGCTTACAACCCCCACCAGGTAGTGTACCTGATTGTTGTAGTATAGTATAGTGACAAGTACCGGGGGATTGATCGTTCAACTCAGGAATAGTGTCGCTAGGATTAGAAAGCCTAAAAACTAGGTCTAGAGGTGAGGGATGATTCTTTTTGTATTTTTTTATGTTTTATAAAAGCAAATAAAATCTCATGTTTTGGAAGAGTGGGCGGAATTAGTTGCTAGCCAACTAACCCAAATTAACTAAAGATGCAATCAAAATAAAATGACAGAAATAAAAATGAAACTATTTTTTTTTGGGTAAAAGGTCAACGACCCGGTAAATATATTACTCCAAAAAGTGTTAAAGTACAACGGATATGGGTGAATCCCATATCTCAGCCCGTTACATAGGCGAAAAGCTTACATAAAAAAGATACTTCCTATTTTCAAAACAAGAAAACAAACCATTACTCACATGATAGTAGAGACTATAATAAAAGATAAACTACTTCCTACGACCTTGGAGATTAAAACCATAAATGGCATTAAGAGCATCCAATTCCCCTGGAAGATCATAAATTTGCTTCGAATAATCATCATAGTCATACTCATCTTCACGCTCAAGACCACCACCAAAAAGATTTGCTGATTCGTCGAACGTGTTAAGAACCTCATCCTCCTCACTATCAGAAACCACAGCCTCACCCACCTTAGAAAATGGGTTAGCCCTCTTAGTGATAGAGGTAGACGGAATAGGATGACCAGCATCATCCACAAGAGTAGCTTTCCCATCGATCAGTAGCTTTTCAAGCTTACTAATTTTCTCAACAATAGGAGTAGAACCAACTTCCATTGTTTCCATTGAATCACTCACAAGCGGTTCTTGCATAACACTCACAAGAGGGACTTGTAATGTAGTACCAGTCTTAACCGACTCATCATTATCAACTTTCATTGTACTGCCAGCATCCACTTCCTTGTTAGTAACAACCTTAGGAATACCAAAACCATCTGTATCATCCATATTAAGAGCATCAAACTGATTAGAAGTAGTAATCTTGATTCCACTCGTACTAGCCACATCAGAAGCCTTCTTCATACTGACCTTAGCTTTCTTTGGTTCGGGAGGAGTCTTTTTGGGCTGATATTCAAAATGCTTACCCACCACAGGTTTGGTAAAACCTCCGCGACCCGGATTCAAACCAGCTTGCTTACCCTTCTTCTTATTGTTAACAGTCTTAAAACCATCATTTACATTCTTAGAAGGTTGAGCAGTCGGTAGCACACCCTTCGGACAATCCACCAAAACATGTCCGAACACCTTGCATTTATCACAGCGAGGCGGTTTCCACTCATATTCCACACAGATCTTCTCAGTTGTCGAACCCGAACCGTCAAGTAAAGGAATCTCAACAGTAAGGCTATCCTTAAGAACCTCATCCGAATTCACTTCAATCATACATCTAGCAAAACTACTCCTACCCCAAGATTCTTTGCACATCTGACTAGTAAAAGCATCCAATCTCTTGGGAGTCCCAATCAAAGTAGCAAGCAAACTAAGCCCGTCATCAGAAAACATCGCTAAAGGAACATCATGAAATTTAACCCACACTGGAATGTGAGTTAAATCCTCTTTCAACAAATTAGTGTTCAAATTCCAAGGTTTAAGAATAATAGGAACATTACGGATCAACCAGGGACCATTATCAAGCACATCATCAACACCTTTCTTCGAAGTAAACTTGAAGAAAAAGAACCCCTTAGCGTTCATCATTACCTTTTGTAACCCATACTTAGCCCACGCATTGCGAACATAATACTCCACGACAGGAAAAGCAAGACGCTGACCAAGAAAATATCCATAGAGTGTATGCTCAAACCTCATGTTCACCTCTTCCACTACTTTCATTGGGATTGAAAGGTCAACATTTTCCTTCTTTTTGCTGCATTCTAATCTCCGAAAATTAGACACGTGCTTATGAGATTCGTTAGAAGCAACACCCGCATAAGAAACCGACTTCACTCCATTACCACTAGTATGATCAACCTTAGTTGCAATAGGAACAGCAGTAGCATTCGAAGGAGGAGTATAGGAAACATTAACATCAAATGAGGAAGCCATATTAGCAGTAATTTTGTTCATGGCTTTATCAAAATTCTTATGCGTATTAGTAATCAATTGTTCCACATGACACTTATTAGAAGCATCAAAAGCCAAATCCGAGTCAAGTGTATCACTAGGCTGTTCCAAATCAACTTAAACATTGTCTGTATGCCCTTTATCATCCCCGTGTGACACTTCACCAACCAACGTATCAACTTTATCCCCAAGGGTCCCATTTGAATCATAATCAACCCCATGCGAATCGTTGACAACATTACCAAGTGAAACCGGCTTCACTTGGTTTGTAAGTTGCTCCATGTTATCTTCACGAGTTGTATGAGATCCCAATACATTACCATCATGACCAGCAGCCATGTTACCACTACTTTGAGGATTAACAACCCTCACGGCTATCCTAGGCTGAGATACATCGGCGTACCCAGCATCACCTTTCTTCAAGCGTTTCATACTAGCAGCCAAATCATCAACATTAACACTAGGAACATTAGTATCCTTCTTAGTGTTGAAAAACCCTTTATTCATCTCTCAAAACCCACTACCAGCCAAACCATAATCAAGCTCAACCACTTATAAAACCCAAACTAAAACGTTAGGGTTTACACGAACACCACCAAACTCTCAACCAGCACCCATATAACTCGACATAATAATGATATGATTGATACAATGAGGATTATATAAGTGTTAAACCGACTATGGATCAAATAAATAAAGCAGCGATCTCAAATCCTTAAAGTCGGTTTAAAAGAGAAAAACGGTTTAGAAAACCCTAAAAAATGATTAACCAATAATCACAAGAACAAGTGGATTAAGCACCGAAATTGATAAGTTTAATGATAAACACGAATGCTAGATCAATTAAACATACAAATCGAACCAAAAAACACAAGATTCTGATGAAAATTGAAAAGTCGATTAAGGTTAGTTAGGGTTTAAAAGAATCGCCAGAGAGGAAAGTCGATTAGGGTTTAAAATGAAACTAATTATACTAGTGGTGTAAACAATGATTGGGACAGTTTTGTTTACTTAAGTTTCATTACTCCCTAGATATCTTTTACAGGTTGATAGCTTGTTACAATTGCATGGATGACGAGTCATATTCCTTAATACTAGTCGTAGGGCCATGTACAATATTCCCTAACTCTATAGGATCCTACCTCACTTCTATGTCGAGCCGTTAGAAGCTCCTAACATGGGATCATTAGAATTCTCCTACGCATTAAATACAACCAAAAATCATAGTACACCTCTGATTATGTTTCTTAAGACGTTCAAGCATGTTACCAATGGAAGTCTGCTAGTTTTCTTAAGCCTAACATCGAATACAATCATCCGTAACAAATATAAACAAACGATCAACCCATAATTAACATCTAGGTTTCACTACATCTAAGCAAACACAAAAGAGATCTAGCCGAGCATATTAAATTGAAGACAAGTGTAAGATATATTCAAGAAACACATAGACATATTAATTGAATTGAAAGAGTACTTATCTCAAATTGACATGAAAAGTTCAAAGGGTTGAAACCCTTGAAAAAGCTGGAAAAATTCGTCCTAGGGTTTCTCCCTCAAAATTGCACACCAATGAATGAAATTTGGAAAACTGTATAGAGATAATAAAGGGTGACGGCGTCAAGAAGGAAATTCTGACGCCGTCAGCCCGCCGCCCATAATGAAATCGGATTGCCTAGATCCACTTTTGACGCCGTCATGTATGATTTTATTCTGGGCCGTCACTAACATTTGGACCATGACGGCCTTGGATGACGCCGTCATCTCCTTAGTACAAAACTTTCTGGATCGTCACGTGTATCATCCACTTACACCTCTTGTATTACTCTTGACGCTGTCATGTAGAATCTTGTGATGCCGTCAGGTACTGTTCCAGCAAGGAAAATTAATACTTTGCCGTTTTCTTTACTTTTATGCTCCAAAAACGTCCAAAATGCTTCCTTTTCCAGATTTCTCTCCAAAAGTACCTAAAATGACAAAAGAAATAATTTAGGGCAATATTTGATGAAATAAATTCGAATTCGGGCTTAAATGACCCCTTAAAAACGGTTCATTGTTCGCCTCATCATGAATATGCACCACAACAACCAAATACCACAATATAGAGAGAATAGAGAGATGGAGAGAAAGAGATAGACACCACGATATACATTGGCTCGGGATGGAGGGTTTATACCATCCATACGTCTAGTTATGAATCCACGTCACTAATACTGTTCCACTAGTATCCTTATGGTGGATTACAAATCATCATAACTTCACCCCACATATATGCACAAAGATTGACGCTCACTATGAAGAGCTGCTTTCAATGGTACTCTACCCTCCGAAACCACCCACAAGAATCTCGTAGTTCAACTTTCCACTTATACGACAAAAAACTTGCCCCACGCAAGTATCAAACCCCAACTAGACCTTTCCCCGATCTGGTTGCTCACCAAGATTCAAGACTTTGTTGTTGGGAATTCTGCTAAGTAAGAATTCTGCTGATGGATACTGCTGAAGAGCTGGTTCCTGCTGAAGCAGTGTATCTGCTGAAGACTAGTTTTAGCATTATTAGTTTCTGCGGATATATTATTTCTGTATTTTATGTAATATAGTTAGGATATGCATGAGTTTATTTAGGAATTGATAATGCATATCTTTTAGAAGTTTTAGAATATACGTTTCTTGGGAAACGGTTTAGGGTTCCTTGTGTATAAAAGGAACACATAATTATGTATTGAATAACGTTTTTAGAAAACACTTTTATTATTATTAAAAGATCCATAGAGGATCAAGAGTTCTTAGTATTAAACTTGTGCTTGTTTCCGCTTTAAAATACAAGTTACAGAGATTGTCTATTAGTGTGTTATTGATTACATTAGCATATCTAACAATTCTAGAGTGCTCAATAAAATCTATCAAGGTCTTACATTCAACAAGTGGTATCAGAGCCTTGGGAGAGTCTCTGTGATACTGAGAAACACAAATCTTACACCTTAAGAATCCAAACAAATCAAGAAACATGCCTGGAACTGATGATGAAGTTGATACAAGCCAAAGCCTTAACACCACTTCTCTTCAACAACTCAACCTCTCCAACAGTAATGCTAAATTTCCATACTTGAAGAATGCTGAAGACTATGATTTGTGGTCCATGAAGATGCAGAACTGGATCACAAACATAGACTGGAATCTTTGGTAGGTTGTCAGAAAGGGGAATAGCCTGAAGAAGCATGTTAAAGATGCTGATGGGATAGTTACAATTCTAGGTCCCAGAACTGCTGAAGAGATTCTAGCTGTGCAAAGGGAAAATAAAGTTAGAACAATTCTGCTCCAAGCTATACCAGATGATCACATGGGTGACTTCCACTTTATGGATGATGCCAAGGACATTTGGATGGCAATAAAGGCTAGATTTTGTTGGAATGAGGAATCAAGAAGGTTGAAGAAGTCAATGTTGAAGCAGCAGTTTCAAGAGTTTCAGATATCTGAAGAAGAAGGAATCCATAAAGGCTATGACAGGTTTCACCGGATCTTAAGTTAGCTTAATTAGCTGAAGGCTAGACCTGACAATGAGGACTGCAATGCTAAGTTTCTGAGATCTTTTCCACCATCTTGGTTGCAAGTCAATATTGCTCTCAAAACAAAGGGTGGATTGGACTTAATCACCTTTGATGACCTATACAACAAGCTCAAATCACTTGAGCCTGATGTTAGAAGTCCAATTCGTCCATCCACTCACTCAGCCTTTGTCAGCACCACCACAAAACCTGTGCATCATGCCTCAAGCTCTTACTCCTCAGGAGCATCTTCTTAAACTCAAACTCAATCTCAATCTGCTCCTAAATCAAAATCCAGTAGTATAATGGATGACATTGTTTATTCATTTGTGGCTGAATATGAACATCAGCAGTTTCTTGCTTATGAGGATTTTGAACAGGTAGATCCTTTGGAGATGGAGGAGATGCACTTGAAATGGCAGCTAGCAATGATTTCTATGAACATTAAGAGGTTTGAAACCAAGTCTGGAAGAAAGTTTGGTTTTAATGGAAGAGAGGCAGCAAGGTTTGACAGAAGGAAGGTTAAATGCTACACTTGTGGTCAAGTGGGCCATTTTTCAAGAGAATGCAAGGAGAGGAAGTCTGGTGATGAAGTTGGATATGGCTCATATCCATTGGAATCAGGGACTTCTAAGACTGCACCTTCAAAGGCTTTGGTGACTCTGGATCACCAGATTGATTGGGCTGAACATGAACCTGCTGTAGAGGAAGCTTCTACTTCTACACAAGTGAATCTGCGGGCATACTTACCTTTAAAGGACAAGAAGGAGCAAGTCTCCTTGATGGGAATCTCTCAGGTACACAACTGTGTGTTTGGATGTAGTGTAAGATACAATGAGCTTAAACAAGAATATGATGAATTGAAACCAAAGTACAATGGGTGTTATATTGAAGTAGAGTCCTATAAAAAGGCTTTAAAAACTTTAGAGAAACAAAAGGTTTGGTTTCAAAAGAATCAAGTTAAATATGATGAAAAAATAAGAGTTCTAGAAAGTGACTTAGAATGTGCTAAGATAGATTTAAGACGTACTGAAAAAGAGAAATCTGATATAGAAAAGGAAAAACAAGAATTACAAGTTAAGTTAGATAAAGAGATAGCTAGTCGTATGAAATGGAAAGAAGGAGCATCTAATTTGAATAAATTGATTGATGGTCGCCAATCTGTTAGGTCTAGAAAAGCATTAGGATATGAGAAATATATAGATCCTGAAGAGTTAACTTATCCTGATATGTCTAGTGTTTTTGACCCTGAACCAGCCTTAGCTTATCAAACACCTATTAAATTTGTTAAGGAAGGGGGAATGAACGCTGTCCCTGGACCTATAAGAGGGGAACACATGCCTATAGACCTGTCCATACCTATTGACTTTGATGGATCACACCATCTCTATGGCAATAAGTCAACTGACTTGTCAGACCCTATTATTAAATCTAATGACTTTGTCTCTTGTTGTGACAGTGACAAGTCTTCTGATGAAGGGTCTACCTCATTTGCCAGCTGTGATTCAAGTGAGAAGTCAGACCTGCCCAAGACCATTCCCAAGACCACTTTCAAGACCACACCAAAGACATCACCCAAGACTCCCCACAAGCTTTCTAGAGTTGTTGCTGATACCAAGACAATTTCTACTGAAGACTTGTTTTTAAATTCTTTACAAAACAATATTTCTAGTTCTGTTAAAAACAATTCTGTTAATCATTGTGGTTTGAATGCTTTTTCATATTATGGAACTTCCTTCAGTTTAAATAAGTCTTCTAAAAAGAAGAAATGTTTTGTGTGTGGAAGTAAATCTCATTTGATTAAGGATTGTACTTTTCATGAGCAAAGAATGGGTGTATGTTTTAGTCAAAGGAAACCTAGGCAAATGTGGAAGAATGTTAGTGAAATACTCTCTTTTATTCCACATCAGCAGAAATCCAATTCTGCTGAACCACATTCTTCATGGAGAAGAACCAGTACTAGACCATATGTTCGACCCACTAGTTCTTTTTTTCTAATGGTTATTGGCCTAATCACTTTGACTCAATGTATTATGGTGGTGGGTATTGGAATACTGCTGTGAAGCCCTCAGCAGGTTGTTCTTGGACAAAGAAGGGACCTAATTTGCATTACAGGCCCAAGAACAATGGTGGATCTAACACATCTACATGGCCTATCACTAATGATCCACAAGGCAGGCTCAAGTCAGCAATGACTTGAGTCTCCAATGTGTACTAACTTTTGTATATTTTTTGTTGTTGTTGTAGGATCATCCTTTGAAAAGTACTGAAGTAGGTATTGTTGATAGTGGTTGTTCTAGAAGTATGTTAGGGAACAAGGACAAGATGCATGACTTTGTGCCCATAGAAAGAGGAGGCAGTGTAACTTTTGGTGGTGGAGATGGTAAAATTACTGGGAAAGGAACTATTAAGACACCTTTGTTAGACTTTGAGAATGTTTATTATGTGAAGGAACTGGAGCATTTTAATCTATTCTCTGTATCACAAATTTGTGACACTAAGAATAAGGTTTTCTTCTCTGAAGATGAGTGTCTTGTGCTCTCCAAGGACTTCAAACTTCCAGAAGACACAACTGTTTTGCTGAGAGTTCCTAGAACCTTCAACTTGTGCACATTCAATCTAAATGATGTCAAGCTAGAAGGTGATCTCACATGTTTGGTGGCCAAAGCTTCCTAGGATGAATCTACCAAGTGACATAGGAGAATGGCTCATGTTAATTACAAGACTATCAACAAGTTGTCTAAACTTGGTCTTGTTCAGGGCCTTCCTTCTAAACTCTTCACCAATGAACACAATTGTATTACTTGCAACAAGGGAAAGCAACATAGAGCCTTTTACAAAGCCATAAAAGCTGTGAGCACCATTTCAGAAACTCTTCAGTTGTTGCACATGGATCTCTTTGGTCCAACTCCTATCAGAAGTATTGATCATAAGTACTTCTGCCTGGTTATCACAGATGATTTTAGCAGGTTTTGCTGGGTATTCTTTCTAAAAACAAAAGATGAAACAACTCCTATTTTGAAAGAATTCATCACTTTAATTGAAAACCAGCTTAATAAAAAGGTTAAAGGCATTAGGTGTGACAATGGGACAGAATTCAAAATGTTGTTTTCATAGAATTCTGTAAGTCTAAGGGGATTAGAAGGGACTATAGTACTCCAAGGACCCCACAACAAAATGGGGTTGCTGAAAGGAAAAATAGAACCCTAAATGAGGCAGCAAGATCTATGCTTGCAGAATCCAAATTACCCACTATGTTTTGGACTGAAGCAGTAAGTACTGCTTTTTATGTCTTGAACAGGGTATCCATCACTAGACATCATGTCAAGACACCTTATGAACTTCTCACTGGGAAAGTTCTAGACATACATTACCTTAAGCCTTTTAGATGCAAAGTTACCATTTTAAATGATACACTGCGTAAGTTTGATGGGAAAGCTGATGAGGGATATATTGTGGATTATTCAGCTCATAGCAAGGCCTATAGGGTTTATAATCTGAATGCCAAAAGGATAGAGGAGACCCTTAACCTAAGATTTCTTGAAGATCAGCCTAATACTCAGGGACAAGGCCATTCTTGGTATTTTGACCTAGACTATTTGACGGATTATTTGGGTTATACTAGACATGCTTCTAATCCTCATGCAGGTACCAAAGATCCAAATTCTAACCCTGCAGGTTCCATGGATGATGACTCAGAATGTGACTCTGAGCCAGATGAACATACCATTGTTGTACCATCTTTTCCACCTAACCATTTTGTAGGTAATCATTCTGCTGCTGAACAAGATGATGAGTCACATTATGCAGAGGATCTTGCAAGACTTAAGAAGCAAGAACATGTTGCTACAAAGGAAGCTCAGAAACTCAATGAAAAGGTTACACAAGAGACTAAAGCCATCCTACATCAATCAGCACAAGCAGTCAGTGGAAACAAGGATGTTGCTGACATTTCTACTGAAGGCACACCCATTCCCGCTGATAAGTTCAAAGATGTTGATACTCATGATACAAACTCTCCCATTTCTACTGAAGCATCTACAGACTTGGAGAAGCCCTTTACAAGATTTCCAAGTCCTTCTGATCTTGGGAATTATCAGCCCAAGCCTGGCCTGTTTCACTCAGCTTCTTATGATACTGAGTTTGGGCCTACAGTCAACAACCTTGATGCCATAATTGATGTTAACCCTACAGCAACAAAAAGGATTCATAATGCTCGTCCCCTATCAGAGATTATTGGAGATCCTAAAGCACCTGTTAGAACAAGAAGCACTGTAAAGAATACAAAATATGGTGAAGTTGCTTTCATCTCTTATGTCTACAATCAAAAGAGGGACAATCACACAGACTTCAAACATTGTCTGTTTGCATGCTTTCTTTCTCAGATAGAGCCAACTAGTGTTCCTCAAGCACTGGCTGATTCAAGTTGGCTTGAAGCAATGCAAGAAGAAGTGCTGCAATTTAAGAATCAGCAGGTTTGGATATTGGTTCCTCTTCCTGATGGTAAATATGCCATTGGGACAAAATGGATTTTGAAGAATAAAAGAGATGCAAGGGGGATTGTGGTGAAGAACAAATCTAGACTAGTGGCTCAAGGTTTTAGACAAGAGGAAGGCATTGACTATGATGAAGTCTTTGCACCAGTGGCCAGAGTTGAAGCAATTAGGATATTTTTGGCCTATGCCTCTTATATGGGATTTAATGGTTTATCAGATGGATGTTAAAGGTGCTTTCTTATATGGTGAGATTGAAGAGGAGGTTTATGTGACTCAACCCAAGGGATTTGAAGACCCTGATCATCCTGACTATGTGTACAAGGTTGTCAAAGCTCTCTATGGACTTCATCAAGCTCCCAGAGCTTGGTATGCTAGACTTTCCACATTTCTGCTGAAGCATGGCTACAGAAGAGGTGCCATTGACAAGACTCTATTCCTCAAGAAAGATTCTAGGGATATAATTCTTGTGCATGTGTATGTGGATGATATTATCTTTGCTTCTACCAAAGAAGCATGGTGTAGAGAGTTTGAGGATCTGATGAAGGGAGAATTTCAAATGAGTGCCATGGGAGAACTCACTTTCTTTTTGGGTTTACAGGTTCAGCAGAAACCTGATGGTATTTTTATTCATCAGGAGAAGTATGTAAAGGATATGTTGTCAAAGTTTGATATGGAGAATGTCAGGACTGCCACTACTCCCTATGAGGCTCCCAAACCAAAGAACAATATTGATCCTGATCTCCCTGTGAATGTTCATTTATACAGGTCAAAGATTGGTTCTTTGATGTATTTGACTGCCTCAAGACCTGATATTACATTTGTTGTGAGTGCATGTTCAAGGCACCAAGTCACTCCACTTACCTCTCACTTGAATGCTGTCAAAAATATTTTTAAGTACCTGAAAGGCCAACCCAAATTAGGTCTTTAGTATCCCAAAGAATCTCCATTTCAGCTAGCAGCTTATAGTGATAGTGACTATGCTGGTGCCAATATGGATAGAAGATCCACAACAGGAGGTTGCCAATTCCTTGGAAGGAGACTGATTTCTTGGCAATGCAAGAAACAGACCATTGTTGCTACCTCTACTACTGAAGCAGAGTATGTTGCTGCTGCCAATTGTTGTGGACAGGTTCTATGGATTCAAAATCAGTTGCTGGATTATGGGTATAATTTTATGAACACTACCATTTTCATTGACAATCAAAGTACAATTTGTATTGTTAAAAATCCAGTTTTTCATAATAGAACCAAACATATAGAAATCAGACACCACTTTATCAGGGATGCTTATGAGAAACATTTAATTAAAGTGGTAAAAATTCACACAGATGAGAATGTGGCAGATTTGTTAACCAAAGCATTTGATGGACCAAGGTTTCAATATTTGGTGGTCCATATTGGTATGCTTAACCCTTAACTGCAAAGTTTAAGGGGAGGCATAAGCCTCAGGGGAGGCATATGCCTCAGGGGAGGATTGTGAGTGTAAACTTTGTAGATTTGTATAATTTGTATACTTTTTGAGTTTTTAACACTAACCCACTAATGTTTCTGCAAGTTTGTTTGGTATATTTGCATGTTTTATGTCTGTTTTGCAGATGTTCTGAGGTTGTGAGTTATATGTTAAATGTCACCAAGAGCTGTTTTCAAGGGAATGTGGTCAAGTATGCTGAACATGGTTTCTTCTGATTAGTTGATTATGCTGAAGGTCATACGAAGTTGATTAATGAAGAAGAACTTTTCATTCATTCAAAGAAACAAGTTACAGCTTACATTCAAAGTTCCAACTGGATTACAAAGACCATCCCTATACATTTGCCTAATTGAGTTCTACTAGATTCTATCATTTATTACAAAATACTTGAGGCTATGACAAGTACAATGATGAAGCTGAAGATGAAAATGGAAAAAGAAGAGAAGGAAGACTGTGAAGATGCTCAAGTACCAAAGGCAAGAAAATACTCAAGACCTTTGGTCCATGGCAACATTCCTCAATCATCTACTTCAGCTTCTCCTTTCCCTTACGTACAACCTCTGCCTTCTTGCTGTGTCCGATGTGCTCTTGATAAGAAAGACCAGGTCGTGGAGCAGGAAGATCTAACACCACATTTTGTGATGTTGGAAGAGATGGATCTCTCTTACTTGACCTTGGTTGGGATCTCTCTGGTGTGAAAGGAGGAAGAAATGATGGATCTTCATTTTCCTCCTCTGAAGAGTCTTCATCAGAGGAACATATGAAGGGAGAGACAAGTTCTCTCTCAGCAGGAATGGGAACATGGCTAGGTTCACCCCTTTTATGTGCATTCCATTGTCTTTCATGTGCTTCCCATCGACTCTTCATTTCTCTTTCATAGTCAGAATCATCAAGCTCCCAAGGATATGGTGGTAAATCTTCTTCTGATGATGAAGAAGAGTGAGAAGAGGATGTTTGATCTAAAGGTTCTGGTTTTGATGACATGGTTTTGGTGATGAATTGAGTTTAATTGGGAAATTAGGGTTGAGAGATAATTTGGGGCTAATTGATGCCTGAGAAGTTAAACTTGGGGGTGATTAAATAAGCTAAGTTTAGGCGTTATGATAATTAATGCGAGTTGGGTGGCACAGTAAAAATCAAGATATTCACCGAAGATATTTTTACATTTGCTTGGTTTCTGCTGATGTTGACCATTCCTCAGCAGATTTGACTTTCATTTCTGCTGAAGGGAAATTTTGAAATTGGAAGTTTTTGAATTACACGTCAGACTTGGTCAATAATTAGTTCCGATAATTTTGACCACGATTGGGGAACTTCCAAATATAACCCACTTCGCATATCTTTTCTTAAACAAAATTATTCGCTTGTTACTCCATTTAAACCCATCATTCTCTGAGTAATTCATAACCGTCTCACACAAGTTCATTCAAATGGCACAACTTGAATTGAAAGGGGATCATAACAAGTATGCTATTCTGAAAAAGGCTAAGGGACATGAAGAATTTGATTTAATGGTGGAGTTTCTACAAAGGTCAAAGATTCATTATGCTTTGACACATTGTCCCAATCTGATTTATGAATCAATGGTGAAGCAATTTTGGGCATCTGCTGCAAAGAGATCTGACACAGAGATTGTAGCTGAGATTGAAGGTGTAGAGTATGTGGTGACAGAAGGTTTGGTTAGGACAAAGCTTCAGTTGGATGATAAGAATGGGGTGTATCACTCCAACATTGCAGAGATTCTTGCGGGGCTAAGGGAAGCTGGATATCAAAGTACGGATACAACTAAGTAGCACAAGAATCAATTTTGTCCTAAGTGGAGGTATTTGGTGCATTTGCTGCTCCAATGTATAAGCAACAAGTGTAGTGGATGGAACCAATTCTCTCTACAATTGGGTTGTGGTATTGTTTGTCTCTCTAAGGGTCTAACTTATAATTTTTCTAAGTTTATTTTTGAAAATATGCTGGAAAATATTGATAAACAACAACATAATTTTTTAATGTACCCTAGGTTCTTACAAATTATTTTAGATATAACCACTGAAGATAGAACCCATGTGCCTATTAAAAGTCTTGGTTCTAAGTTGTTTGCCTCAATGAAAACAAATTATAATGGGGAACATCACCCTATGTTAGCAGCTATGTTGCCACATGGCAATTATAATGTAGTTGAGGGTGATGATGCTGGTAATGTGCCTACTCATAATGTTGCTGATGATGGTAATCCATCATCTTCTGGTGTTGCTGCTGATGGTAATCCTTCAGTGGTAATTGAGGAAGTGCCAGCTGCAACTGCTGAACCATTACCTATTTCTACTGACCTACCACCACTTTCCCCTGCACATATGTCACCTAGTCCTACCATTTCACCAACTCAGGATGCTCCATTTGAGCAAACTCATGAGTTTGAAGATACATTTCAGCCTCTTGAGCCTGAGTTCACTAGACTACCTACACCCAGCCCTATGAGAGAGCCAATTGATGAAGGCTTTCCTAATGTTGTACATGAGTCTGTTTCTCCTGCTGGGTTCAATGAAGCTCCTCTTACCACTGAGCAATCAGCTGGTAGAGCAGAGGACCCTATTACTCTTACTTCTGTATATGATTCACTTTACAAGTACATGAAAAGGACTGATGATCTCCAAAAAGAGCTTGCTGATACCAAGACTACTCTTGGTAATGAAATTGAAAGGCTGAAAAGTAAGGTTCAGGAGTTGGAGGCACAGGTGAATCAGCAGAAGCAAAGTATGGATGGACTGGATACTACTGAAGTGCCTCAGGAGGCAAATTTGGATTCCCTTGAAATTCTAGCTGAAGTTGCTAGACAGTCTCATGTTGTTCCTCCTAAAGCTGCGGAAGTACCTCAATCTAAGCCACCAATTCAATTGATGCGTGGGAATTGCACCAGGATTTACTTCTCAAGGGATCTTGAGAAGCTTACAACCCCCACCAGGCAGTGTACCTGATCGTTGTAGTATAGTATAGTGACAACTACCGGGGGATTGATCGTTCAGCTAGGAATAGTGTCGTTAGGATTGAAATTAATCTAACTAGGTCTAAAGGTGAAGGATGATTCTTTTTGTATTTTTATATTTTATGAAAAGCAAGTAAAAATCTCGGGTATTGGGAGAGTGGGCGGAATTAGTTGCTAATCAACTAACCCAAAAGCTACAAATTAAACTAATTAACAAGAAAACTAAACTAAGGTTCTACAAGATAAGTGAAGCATGTCTACCCATGATATGTTACTCCTTGCTAGCTATCCAATCCTACCTATTGAATTGTAACCTTGTTTTAACTGACGGGTTGTATTCCTTAATACCATTCATGGGGTGGCATACATAACTCCCCAATTCTATGAGCTCTTATCTCCTCCTACACCATGACCCAGCACAACTATAGGGATTGTAAACAGTGGCTCATGCATTAAATACAACCAATAAAGACCTAGTACGCCTCGGTTCATGTTTCTTAAGACGTTCAAGCATGTTACCATTTGGAGATCTGCCAGTTTTCTTAAGCCTAACATATAAATCATTCAATCAAAACAAGAATCAATAGGAAACAAGGATTATAAACTAAACCAACTAGATCTATTGAAGTTGTCACGCCTTAATTGATGGAGATAGACACAACATCAACAAGAAATCAATGAGATCTAATCAATTATATACAAGTTTCACATAATCATAAGTAGACACAAGGTGAATTAGCAAAACATAATCAAAGAAAGACAATCAACAAGAATAATGAAAGACATAGTTGAGATAGAATCATCAAACCAATACATGATGTTTATGGAGTGATTGAAACCCTCTAAGTTGCTGGAAAAACACCCACCTAAACCCAGGAATCGACTTTAGGGTTTAGGGCTTACAAAAAGTTAAGTTATGATGTTATATTTATAGGCATGTATTCTGTCGGCAAGGCTTGACGGCGTCAGCCCGTACTCTTGACGCCGTCACAACCATTTTTTCACCAAATTGTAGATCTCTTCGTCCTCTTCGTCTGGGCTTTTGAATCACCTCAATCCGAGTTCGTAAGTTTTGACAAGTTAACACGTGACGGCATTCTGACGCCCTGTGTGACGCCGTCATCAACCACGGTATTTTATTCTTGGGACTCTGACGCCGTCAAGAGTTACTCTTGATGCCTTCATGCACTGTTCCCAGCATAGAAATTTGAGACTTTGCCGTTTTCTTCACTTTTATGCTCCAAAAACGTCCGAAATGGTTTTTTTCCAGAATTCACTCTCCAAGTACCTAAAATCACAGAAGGAACGATTTAGGGCAATATTTGATCAAATAAAGTCGGATTCGGGCTTAAATGACCCCCTAAAAACGGATCATTTTTCGCCTCATCATATACCCTTACACTTGAGATTTGCTTGTCCTCAAGCAAATGAGCTTTTATTTTACTCAAAAGACAAGTTAGGGGTCATTTAACACTAATATAAAAGTAATTACAACAAATAATCGCTCCACTAAAGACCAATAGACAAGCAAGGAGGTCATACACAAGCACCTCACAAATAGTGTTTGGATACTCACATCTCTCGGGTGTAATAAAGTAATATAACATTATGGAAATGGAAGATATCTCTCACTACCTGTCATAGCAAAATAGATTACCATAGGCTTGGGAAAGGATCAAACCTCCACCACATGGCGTAAGCACCTAGGATAAACTATCAAAGAGGTCTTTTAAAGGGTTGTAACGTTAGGTATAGGGATATGAATTACACGATTTTGTTGGATAAAGGAAGTTTTACTGGTGGCGAGTTAACAATCTTGGTTAATTACATGTACAAGATGGCGTTGCTAAGCCAAGACTAGACTCGACTTAAGCTAATAAATGAAAAATAACAAAAACATAAAATGAACATAGAATAAAAAGGGATGGTAGTCCGTATGTTTTTTTTTTTTTTTTTTTTTTTCTCTTTTTTCTTTTCTATTTTTTTTCTTTTTCTTGATTTTTTCGATTTTTTTTTTTTTTTTTTTTTTTTTTTTTGCATGCACTCTTACCCTACCATCCAAAATAATACATCATAGGGGTTTGAGCATTCCCCTTACACTTGAATCTTTACATACTTTACATTAAACTATTCTAATGACTCGAATTAAGAAAATCAAAACACTTGGAGCACTTTTAAGATTAACGTACATATGGGGGTAATAAAATTATGTTCTTCCCCATTACTCCATAAATAAGTACTTACCCATGAGTCCCAATCGTCCCAAAACAATATGTACAAGGATATGACTCGACTTAGCAACCATGTAATCAATTAGAAAGTTAACTTAGGGTTTAACAAATAACAATAATGCACTAAAAATGAGCGCATACACGGAAGGCTAAGGCGATTTGGTTGTACATTTAAGTGGGGTGTAACAAATTCTTCCTTTAAGTAAGATGCTTAAAGTTAGAAACGAAAAGATAGGCTCGGAGGGGTGTACTAGGGGTTTCGTGTACTAAAAATGAGTACAACACTAAGGGTGTGGGAAAAATTAGTTGACTTAACTAGCCAAGTAATATGACTTAAATGGTCAAGTAATTATGATACGGGTTTAACACAAGGGTGATCCTAATGCCTCTTATCATGTAGTAAATCCTACCACACGAATGTAGTCTCACTAGCGGTCTCGGGATGCATCACTAACGCAAGTTCTAGAATCTAAATGCTACCGGTACACTCATAAGCACTAATAATGAATGTTTTTCCTATCAAATCTAAAGGCGAACCTCACATTTTTGGGTGGAAAATTTTTATGAATATACGGTTATGTGCTAGTCATACAATCTCCTATCCATGAGACGCTTGCTATGGCTAAAGTTTCACTCCTATTTTTATGAATATACGGTTATGTGCTAGTCATACAATCTCCTATCCATGAGACGCTTGCTATGGCTAAAGTTTCACTCCTAAATGTTGTAAAAATTTTTAAATTTGGCGCTAAAATTGCACTAACAAGTATTTCTCATAGTTTTATTACACATCTACCATTAAACAAAACAAACTCAAGCGAAAGTGCATATGTAAGGTATCATCTTTTTACCCTCCCCTTACACTTAAGATGAACATTGTCCCCAATGTTCAAGTAAAGAATGTAAAAGTGAAAAAGTAAAGAGAATGAAATCAAATACTCCCCTGATTCGCTCGGTATGGATTATAGGTGGCCAGGTTAAATCTTCCTCCAAGAAAATGAACAATCAAAGCTTCCCTTCCAGAATATAAATCATCTTCTTGTCATACATAACCTGTAAATCCTGAGAAAACAAACAAAAACCCAAAGCATCAACCCGAACAAAAATAACTCACAACCAGATGTAATTCCAGACTTAGGAATAGAAACAAAACAATTAAAGATATAATGCTTGTGGAATGAATGTTTGCAGATTTCTTGGAGATTATAAAACTTAATAATTCACAAAAACCATAAGACTCCGTTAGAAAAACAAAACTGGTAAAATTTCCAGATTTTTACACGTGACGCCGTCAAGAGTAAACTCGTGACGCCGTCAGAAGTGACCTGTAGAAATCTTTATGTTAAGTTTCCGGAAAATTTCTGGAAAAACTTCGCCCTACTTCCTGGAAAATCCTGCAAAACATCATTACGACTCGATACAAGCATTTGACTCTAACAAGTACTAATACACATGTCCATTTAATATTGTTGTGGTTCATGCTCAATTTCGTTCTTATAAAAAAATTTGGATCTCCCTTACACTTATCTTTTGCAAAATACCTTTATATGCAATTAAGATGAAGTTAAAAACAAAATAAAGCATTTTCACAATTTAATTTGAAACATGAGCCACAAACAATAAAAATAAAACATGCATACGGAAACAAATAAAATCAAACAAACAAACAAACAAATAAAAACACACAAAACATGGGTTGCCTCCCAAGAAGCGCTTGTTTTTGTTCGAGTCACGAGCCTGACTCTACCCTTATTTAATGGAAATAGGGGAGGTTCTCCCTACACTTAGGATTAAGTGTGGGTGAAAGTAGCGATACACACCCTTAGTGTTGGGATCATACTTTAGTATTTAGTCAAGTCTCGGTCATTACATTTTGTAATAGGTTGCTTAAGTATTATTTATGATTATTGTTTTAGTTAATGGGCAACATGTAAAAGCCCATAAGGCTTAAAAGCCCACGTATGAAGAGATAAAGGAGGAAGGGAGTATTGCCCTAACTCCTCTCTTATAAATAGAAAGCTTATGTAACATTTTCATTTGTTGGTTATTTGATTATCTTAAGGAAACTCTTGCACTTTCACTTTTCATATTGTCTCATAATCAACCACCTCTCATTCTCATCTTACTTCTTTCATAATCATACTTGTGTTTACTAAATGGTGACCTAACAAGTGGTATCATTCGCCTAATAGAGATTGAAGTATTGTTCTTATTGTTAACGTGGGGTTCTCATCATTATTCTTCATTTTTTTTGCATTTTTCTTTGTTTCTTTCACTCAAATCTTGAAGCTTGGACAAGTATCAAGGTTGATATAGTGATTTGAAGCTTAGTTGTTGCATAAAGTTGTGATTTTTTAAGGTTTTTTATGGTTTTATAGCTTCTTTGATATTGGAAAACTAGTTTTTGGTAGCTAAATCTTATAAAGTTAGTGTTTTCTAAGTATTGGTGAAGTTATTTGATCAAAAGTACCTTATTTCTAAGCAATTTTTTCTTCAAAAATTTGAGATTTTTCAAGTTTCTGACCAGTTTACGCGTAAAATTGGTGAATAGTACGATTCTAAAGCTGTCAACAGTACATTTTGTCCTTTTTACGCATAACTTTTGGCCTAAAACCCTTTTCTTACGCGTAACTAAGGTCAAAACCCTTTTCTTACGCGTAACTGAGGTCAAAACCCTTTTCTTACGCGTAACTCTGGATAAAACCCTGTTTTTATGCGTAAAACCTACGAGTAAAGTCCTTTTCTACGAGTAAGTGTGAATTCCTACGCACAAGTCAGATCCTACTCCTAAACTTTACGCATAAGTTGATCTTACGCGTAAGTCTCAGATTCTACGCTTAACCTTCAACAAAGATCTTCTCCTTGTGTTCCGGTGACTCAGTACTTCCCTAGCTTGGATAAGTTAGTGGAATACTTCGACTTCGGATATCTTTCAAGCTTGGATAAGTTTGGAAGATTTGTTTGGTTGTATAACCTTACGCATAAATCTAAACTTACGCATAAGCCAAAGCTTACGCGTAAAGAGTAACCTTACGCCTAAACTTATTGTTTACGCATAACTAAACTCTTTACGCATAACCTAATAGATTACGCGTAAGATTATAGTTACGCGTAAGAATTCTACTTACCCCAAGGTTTTTTGAACTTAATTAAAGGAACGTGCATTTCAATCTTCTACAAAGATCCATTCCTACACAAGTGTTCTAAGATGTCTCAACCACCTAATCACTACTTCCCTCATACTCAGCAACATCCACCTCAGCAACATCAAAATCAGCAGTATCAGCAACAACAATACCTTCCGCACCAAGTGAATCAACAACCTTCTCAAAAACAAACATACAATCCACTACATCATTACCTAATGATGCAACAACATCAGATCATTCCTCAACAACAACCATATCAAGTGCCACAACAAAACACTCAGTTTTCCTCCAAACAACCTCACTGGTTTGACAGAATGTGTGAAGTTATTACAACTCAACAATCCCGACATCAGGCAGGATCACTTGAGGCACCTCCAATGCTAACACCTAGTAACTATGTACAATGGTCAAGTCGATTCCTACGATTTCTTGAACTAAAGAAACCTCATGGGAAATTCTTGAAGCAAGTGATACTTGAAGGACCATTTGAGTGGCCAACAAGATTTGAAGCTGGTGATCCACATGCTGATCCTCCACGTCCTCCTGGTGATAGACCTCTTCCAGAATCTGCACTCACTGAAGAACAGAAACTACATCGTGAAGCTGATCAGTATGCAATGGCTTATATACTTCAAGGTATCCCAAATCCAATCTATCGAAGTGTCGATGCTCAGAAAACAGCCAAAGCTATGTGGGAACACGTTCATCTCCTTATGGAAGGCACTCAACTGAACAAAGATGACATGGAATCCAAACTATACATGGAATACACTGACATCACAATTGAACCAGGAGAGACACTTGAATCCTACTATCATCGTTTCACAAATGTAGTCAATGATCTGGAACGTCACAAAATCACAGTACCAAGGATCGCTGTGAACTCCAAATTTGTTGGTAGTCTTGGCCCTGATTGGCATAAATATGTGACATTTGTTCGTCAAATGAAAAATCTTCATGATGCTCCATATGGTTTGTTGTATGATTTTCTGAAACACCATGAACCTAAAGTGGAAAAAGATCGAGCTCCACGAGGAGGATACACACCCACACCAACACCAAATTCTTTGGCTCTCGTAGCTCAATCTCCATATGCTCCACCACCAATGTCAAATCATGCATATGTTCAAGAGCAAAACTACTTCGGTTATCCACAATCTTCCACCTCGAACCAAATGGTCCCTTATGATTCATCTCCACAGAATTATTCTACTCAACTTGTTCCGTCAAACAACAATGATGCTGTGTACTACTCCAACTCCAATAATGATGACGATGATGACTTTAATACGTTGAATCAGGGACTTGCTCTTATTGCTCGTGCTTTCAGCAAATTCTCAAACAAAACAAACAACCATCAACGTTCATCTTCTAACACAAGGAATCAAGCTGTTGTCAATGATGGAAGAGTAGAAATTCAGAATCGCAACTATGGTCGATCTGGTTCAGGAAGTTCTTCAGGAAATTATGGGTATGGTCAGAGGTTTAGTAACAATGAAGGGTTCAGGAACAACTCAGGATCTTCTCAGCAAAGGTCTGAACCAGTTGTAACAAGGAACTCCAACTCAGGGAATGCAGTGTGGTGTTATAACTGTAATGAACAAGGTCATATTGCGACTGCATGTCCTAAACCACGAACTCGGGGAAGTAAGTTTCACAAGCAGGCATTACTCATGGCTCTTCAAGATGAAAAAGATGGACATTTCCCTGAACAGGACAACAACTTCATGGCAAATGTGCACAATGACGATGACATGGAAGATCTAGAAGCTAATGCAGCTGTGATGCTTATGGCCAACATGCAGGAACTTAAGCTCAATGATTCAGGTCCAGTGTATGACACTGACGGCTTGTCTCAGGTACATGACCTCAATGCATGCTTTATAAATGATATAATCTCACCCTCTGCTTCTGAATCAGATATGGTGCAAGTTGTTCCATCTAAATCATCTTCATCCTCTCAAACAGATGAACAAATAAGCACAGTTGTCATATTTGATGATGACACAGTTGTCTCATTTGATGATCCTATTGAGAATGATAAATATGATCAGTTAGAACAACATGAACCATCATTTGATCCAGACCCTGACCTCATAATGTTATCTAAACAACTGAATGCTCAACAATTGCTAATTGCAAAATGCAACGAGAAAAACAAAGTTTTAAAAGAAACTAATGCAGCATTTGCAAGAGATATTGAGTGTTATAAAATTCAGCTTTCAAATCAGGAGGAAAAGATTAAACATACTAAAAGTTTTGAAAAAGCTTTTCAAGATTCTTACAACAAAGAACAAGATCTTCAACGCAAAATGCAAGATTTAATTAAGTCAAACGGAAAGTTGATTTCAAAACTTGAAAGTGAGAAGTGTGAATTGAAAAAATAAGTTGAATGTCTTCAAACAGAACTTTCAAAAACAGAAACAGAATTGTCAAGTTGTAAAAAGGATTTTTGTGAACATAAAATACGAAAAAGGAAGTACATAGATGACTTACTCGGTGATATTGTTGATCTTGAAAAACAACTCAAAGAATTTCGTCACATTGTTTACAAACACGGGAACTCTGTCACAACAATTCAGAAATTTACTTTAAAACTGAGACCCGATAAAGGATTTGCACTTGGTGATTACAATTCAATGTTTCTTCACACGGCATTCAAAGAAATTCCAAAAATTTACAGTATGGATTATTTTCTTGATAATACGATTGTGCGTGCTGTTGTTTTTGATACTGAGGAAGAAGAAGAACTTGAAGACGAGAGTCGATCTAAAATGAGTAATGTTCAATTTTGGACACCATATGACTATTCAAAAGCTCCTCCAATTTCTAAATCTTTTGTTACTCAAAAGGACTTACCTGAGCAATCATGGTTTGTCGAAGAATCATATGTTTCATCTCATAATGCGGCTCCTGTCCAAACTGTAGCACAAATAAATGGTCCTTTACCATCATCCGGTGAACTTTCACCCTTACCAAAGAATTGTCGTGTCTTAAATTATTTTAAAACTTTTATGGAAGACATCAAAATTTTGGAGGAGACAATTGAACGCAATTCTGAAATAAAAATTGAAACGTTTCAATCCGCTTACGAGCGCGAAAAGAGAGACATTTTTCAAAAACAAATGTTGCCAATTGTCAAACACCTCCGTCTCTGTGCTACACGTTGGGATCAGGAACTTCAGAAGGAGGTCAATAATATGATAAACATTTTCAATGCTACTGAAAATGACATTTTGATTCAAAAGCAAAGAAATAGAGTTTTAAAAAATGATGCTGATCGACTCTTGGAACAAGTTCTCAATGCTGATATTTTGTCTATTATCATGAATGATCTCTATAAATCTGGTACCACTATGCTTGTGGATGATCTCTGTGTTGATAATTATTTGTTGAACGTGGAATTAGAGACACTTAAACATGAGAATGACAATCTGAGAAAAAAGAATGATGATGTGACAAAACAATTTTCAAAAGAAATTTGTCAACTCAATCAAAGGCTTGAATGGTGTCAAGCTCAGAGTCTTAAAATGGAATTGAAACTTCAAAGTTAAAATATTTCTAACTCTTGTCAGCTTTGCAAAACCAATGAGTCTTTCAAAAGTTTGTGTCTCAAATACGAGAATGAAATTGCGGATTTAAAAATTGAAAACGCCGAATGGCAACAAAACCGCGATGACATCAAATATTGCAATGGTTTACTTGAGTCTGAAATACAGGATAAAAATCACATCATCATTGATTTAAAAGAGAAAGTTAAGCTACTTCAAAAAGGAAAAATGGTTGACACCACAGTGATAGCACCAGGATTGTATCAATTAGACAAAACAACTAAAGGAAATGTTGTTCAAACCACTAATGTTGATAACTCCACTTCTACAGGACTAGTCTCCACTAATAGCGTTAGCAGACCCAAGCGTAAAAGTAACAGGAAGAATAGGCTCTGGCAACGTAAAAGAGGATCACTAGAAGCTCAAGAAGTAGAAGACCAACTTAGGAATTTGAATAAAACTCATGTTGCATCAGATTTAGATTCTAGTCTGGCAAATTGTAATCAAAATCTACATGTAACGAATGATGAACCTTTGAATGTTTTGAATATTAATGCATCTTGTGTGTTTTGTTGTAAAAGTGTATCATGTGGTAATCATACTAAATGTCTTGCTAACTCTCTACTCAATCGTCATAAGAAACGTAGGACAAGCATTCCTCTTATGCCCACTACTGCCTCTAAGTCTATCTTAGGAAAGCCGCCCTCTATGATTTCTAAGGATGATGATGTCACCATAAGTGCAGAAAACAAGTCTAGGAATCAGCCAAACACTAGTGAATTCACAATTAAGAAAGCACGTACTAGTTGGAATTGGCAACGTTGGTTACAACACAAACCTGACTTTAAATGGATTCTTAAATTATTGAATACATGTGCTTCTAACCAACTGGAACCCGCTGTTTCTTTGGGTTCCACCCTTACTTCTGTTCCATCCGTGTCCTCTTCTTGTGATGCAGGTGGTACAGATTGTTCTCTGGACTGTTGATAGCGGATGCACCCGACATATGACAGGCAATCTCAAACTGTTGAAAAACTTTGTCTCAAAGTTCATTGGCACTGTCAGATTCGGGAATGATCATTACGCTTTAATAATGGGATATGGTGACTATATAAGTGGAAACATCGAAATCAGCCGTGTTTACTATGTGGAAGGCCTTGGACACAACCTTTTCTCCGTTGGTCAATTCTGTGATGGGGATCTAGAAGTTGCATTTCGTGAGAAAACTTGCTTTGTTCGTGACTTACAAGGAAACGATCTTATGTCTGGCTCCCGTGGCTCCAATCTTTACACAATATCAATGTCAGATATGATTGCAACATCTCCGATATGTCTTCTCTCCAAAGCAGAATCGACTAAATCTTGGTTATGGCACAAACGTCTTTCCCACTTGAATTTCAAAACTATGACTGACCTTGCTTGTTATAAACTTGTTGAGGGATTTCCAAGATTCCGCTTTACCAAAGATCACTTATGTCCAGCCTGTAAACAAGGAAAAAGTACTCGTGCTCATTTTCCTAATAAACCTGAGCATAGTACGAATCATGTTCTGCAATTGCTTCATATGGATTTGTGTAGACCGATGCGTGTTCAAAGTATCAACGGTAAACGCTACATTCTTGTAATTGTGGATGACTATTCCAGACGGACTTGGGTTTATTTTCTTCGAAGTAAAGATCAAACTCCGTCAATGATCATCACCTTTCTCACTAAAATTCAAGTTCAGCTACGCAACACAGTACGAATCGTCAGAACTGACAATGGAACTGAATTTAAGAATCAGACACTTCGGTCATATTATGAGAAAGTGGGAATTGAACATTAAACATCTATTCCTAGAAGCCCAGAACAGAATGGAGTTGTTGAAAGACGCAACAGGACGTTAGTGGAAGCTGCTAGAACTATGTTGATTAATGCTCAATTACCAGATTACTTGTGGGCAGAAGCTGTTTCAACTGCATGTTATACTCAAAACCGTTGTATGATCACAAAACGTCATCGCAAAACACCTTATCAAATTGTTCACAAAAGGAAACCGAACATCGATTACTTTCATGTTTTTGGAGCACTCTGTTATCCGAAAAATGATCGTGATGATTTAGGTAAACTTAAAGCAAAGGCTGACATCGGAGTGTTCGTTGGATATTGTGAAAATTCCAAAGGTTTTAGGATATGGAATCGTCGTACAAGAGAAATTCAAGAAACCATTCATGCTAATTTTGATGAACTCACACAAATGGCTTCTGAGCAACACAGCTTAAGACCCGAATTTAACCGTCTTAACTCTCCGACATCTTCAGCTGAACCATTGCCACTCAACCGCAAAGAATTGGAAACCTTGTTTGCTCCACTATTTGATGACACAATTGTATACCGTCCTACTGAGGTCTCACCTAATTCCGCTGCTCAACCTGATAACATTCAAGTACCAGACTCACCTCAACAAACTACTACAAGTGTTGAGAGAGACGGTCCTCCAATTGTATCACCATCTACAGCAGAACAAACTGGTTCTAACTCCCGCCATCCAGCTGAAGATCCAACACCACTATCAGTTCCACAACCCGCAGAGCATGATCCTGATGCGTTCTTTAATCCGTTTGCACCAGCTACTACAGTTCCTGATATAGCTGAGTCATCAACACGCAATTTGGATCCTGCTAACATGCGAGATATTTATCAACTACACCCTTCAACACACAAATGGACCCGAGACCATCCACTAGTTCATATTATTGGCCATCCAGATGCACCTGTTATGACAAGACAACGACTTCACACAGATGGAGAAACTTGTATCTATGCACTCACAGTTTGTCACGAAGAACCTAAGAACATTAAAGATGCAATGACTTATGACAACTGGATTGAATCTATGCAAGAGGAATTTCAGCAATTCATAAGATTAGAAGTCTGGGAATTAGTTGAAAGACCTGACGGAGTCTTTGTCATCGGGTTAAAATGGATCTAGAAGAATAAGCTTGATGCTGAAGGAACTGTCATACGCAACAAATCACGTCTGGTAGCGAAAGGATACTCTCAACTGGAAGGACTTGATTTTGCTGAATCCTTTGCTCCAGTGGCTAGACATGAAGCTGTTCGAATCTTTTTGGCCTATGCTGCACACAGGAACATGGTGGTTTACCAAATGGATGTCAAAACAACATTTCTTAATGGAGAACTCCGTGAAGAAGTTTATGTTAGCCAACCTGAAGGCTTCGTTGATCCTGAGCTTCCTAATCACGTTTACCGACTCAAAAAGGCACTCTACGGACTCAAGCAAGCCCCACGGGCGTGGTATGACAAACTGTCCACTTTCTTACTGGCCAATAAATTTTCTAAAGGATCGGTGGATCCAACATTATTTACAAAAACCTACGGGGAGGACTTACTTGTTGTTCAAATATATGTCGATGACATTATTTTTGCCTCAACAAAAAGAAGTTACTCTAATGATTTTGCAAAATTAATGAAAGATAATTTTGAAATGTCCATGATGGGTGAACTTTCGTTCTTTCTAGGACTACAAGTTCATCAATCACCCCGTGGAATTTTTGTAAATCAATCCAAATATGCTCTTGAAATTTTAAAGAAACATGGAATGATGTCTTGTGATACTTATAATACACCAATGGGCTATACCACAAAACTAGATGCTGATTTACATGGGACTCCAGTTGACCCTACCAAATACCGAAGTATGATTGGGTCCCTCATGTATCTCACAGCTAGTAGACCTGATATAGTATTTGCTGTCTACATGTGCTCTCGCTATCAGTCCAGACCAACTGAAAAACACCTCAGTGAGGTCAAGAGAATCCTTCGATACATAAAGGGAACCATTAACTTGGGAATCTGGTATCCGAAGGATTCTGGCTTTGAACTAATTGCTTTTTCAGATGCTGACCATGCAGGATGTTTAGACACACGCAAAAGTACATCTGGTGGATTACAATTTCTCGGAGACAAACTTGTGTCATGGCAATCTAAGAAGCAGGACTGCACATCACTATCGTCTACAGAATCTGAATACGTAGCCATGTCTGCTTGTTGTGCTCAAGTCATCTGGATGAGATCACAACTTAAGGATTATGGCTACCTATTCAACAGGATTCCTATCTACTATGATTCAAAGAGTGCAATTGCTATCTCCTGCAACACAGTACATCATTGCAAATCAAAACACATCGATCTCCGATATCACTTCATCAAAGAGCATGTGGAAAAGGGTACCGTTGAACTTTATTTTGTTGGGACTGAGTACCAATTAGCGGACTTACTTACCAAATCCTTGGCACCCTCAAGGTTTGCTAGTTTAGTTCACCAAATTGGTATGCGATGTTTGACTCCAGAGGATCTGGAAAAGTTTTTAAAACACAATTGATCGTCAAACATCAAAACTATCCTTGTAAATATTTTTCAAAAACAAAAATACAAAATATATATATATATATATATATATATATATATATATATATATATATATATATATATATATATATATATATATATATATATATATATATATATATAAAACCAATCAAAAACTCAAAAAGATTTTTGGTCTATTATCTTAAAAAAAAATGCAAGTATAAACCACCTCATTCAACACTATTTTATAAAAATGTCTTCATTTATTTAAAACAAGTGTTGAGGGGGAGGAAAAGTAATGTTTTCAAAATTTCTCAAAAATATATTCACTATTATACTTGCATTTTACCAAAAATTAATATGTTTTTTATTTAAAGTGTTGATTCAAAAGTGTTTCGGGTTACTCTCCTTGACCAATATAATTATTTTTTCAGTATTTTACTACGGTCTAAGGTCAAGGGGGAGTACCACAAGTTGTTCTTATCATTTCTTGGTGTTAATAAACGAAAGCTATATGTGATAATGTGATTAGGCATTTGGTGTAAATGTTTTGTTAGGTTAAGGGACTAATAATGTCAATTTGCATAACTTGAATTAACCTCAGTCAAAACTAACTTTGACCACACATTTACTACCTCTGCAAACACATTTAATCTTTCACCTACTCAATCTAACAATCCACAATCATTCTCTTGATCTAATCATCCATCTTCGAATCTGTAAGTGATAACATGTTTTGATCATTATTGCTAACAAGGGTTTTAAATTTCATTACAATCCAACGGCTCAATCAATCACAATCGTTTAATTTGTCTTTTGAGTTGTGCGTAAAATCAGAACCCAGAGATTAGTTGTGTTATGATTGATTTTGTTAGTGGGAAATGGTCCTTGGATGATTATCAACATGAATCCTAACTCCAATCGTACCCAAATACACTTAATCGATTGATATGAAATTAGGGTTCATACGTGTGATTTAGGTGTTCTTGAGTTTGAGCATTAGGATTGAAATTGGTGATGGGGATAGTGTTCTTGTATGCCTAGGATCACTTGTATATGGTTTAATTGCATCTTAATCGTGTTTTGTTCTTGAATCAAAGGTTTAAGGTTCGTATGTCACTAGCAGATTTAATCTTGAGATTCTGTGGATGATTTGTGTTTATAATTGAACCATATGATCCTTCTGTTGTTAGAAACATTTTCCCCATGCTTAGACATACCCAGATTCAAGTTTAATTGTGTTTGTGATTATGTGTTCATACATGTTTACGCGTTAAATCGAATTTAGGCATGTTTACGCGTAAAATTGGGTATTTAAGTGTGGTATAACGATTATTGATCAGTGGTTGTGTGTTAACCTTTCAGGAATCAAACTACTCTTATTACGAAAGGTGAATTTTCTGGAAAAGGCAACTTTACGCGTTAAAAGTTCATCCTACGCGTTAATTGTTCATCCTACGCGTAAGATTGAATCTTACGCGTAAGATTCGACACGTGGACAAACTGTGTCTTGGATTAGACATAGTTTACGCATAAATGTAACTCTTACGCATAAGTTCTGACCTTACGCATAAGTCTGGAACTTACGCATAAGTCATTACCTACGCATAAGTTACATCTTTACGCTTAAGGGTAATCCTACGCGTAAGTTTCAATTCCTACTCCTAAGATTTATCTTACGCATAAAATTGATCTTACGCATAAGATTCACCTTACGCGTAATATTCTAACTTACGCATAGCCTTTGTACTTACACATTATTTCTGCTCTTACGCTTAAGTCAGGTTACGCGTAAAGTCACCCACTTACGCGTAAACTTGTCAAAATCCAAATTTTTCTAAGTGTTGGGAAATTTTCCAAAGTGTAACTTCTTGTAATGATAAACTTATGTTGTAACTGAATTGTTTTAAGTTTCTACCAAGTAATATAACTCAAGTTTGTCATATATCAAAAGTTTTCACACACACAATTACCCCCACTGATCAATGTATAACATGCAAATTCTTGATATGTACTTCATAATTGAATGTATTTGCTAACCTAGTCAACAATTGCCATGTTTGTGTTTGTTTATGATCTATTTAGATGGCAGAACACAACGACATTCCATACAGACTAGAGCCCGAACCTAAGCTTTCATGGGAAGAGACTTTCCCAGATGACTACACCAGGAAGATTGGAAAGAACAACCTTCGTATCAACTTCAACAAGATGACCTGCAACGAGTCTTCTTGCATTGTGGCTATAGATGCTCTTCTTTACCACCCGAATAAGCTGCTGTTTACCAAGTCTGCCTCAGTTTCCTGCTTCTACATCCACCAGTTCTGGCATACACTACAGCTAGATCTTGGGGAGGCATCTTTCACCTGTACATTACATAACCGTCAGGTCTCTGTGGACATCGATATGCTCAGAAATGTACTTGGGTTACCAGAACTCGGCCCAAATGAGGAATATGTTCCAGTCCCCACTGAAGAAGAATTGATTATGTGGTTAAGGGATATTGGGTATGACGAATCAGAAGAGGCTATTACCAGACATTCTAGGGTCAACATTAGGTATCTTCCACAACCATGGAGAACACTATACATTCTGATTGCCAAGTCCTTATCCGGCAGAGATTCTGGGCATGAACACCCAAAGCTCCAACACCTCAAACTCTTCTGGGCAGTCGCTAACGTGAAGAAAGTTGATTATGCCAGCATCATTTGGGAAGACCTGGTGTGGCACATTCAACACAAGACGACTAACATCCCATTTGTCCGCTTCACAAAACTACTCATCGAAAGCTTTCTTCGTGAGTACGATGACATCCCACAGAGACTCGATGACCAAGAGAAGAACACATTCAGAAATGAACATACTCTCAGAGTCGTCAAGAGAATGGACACCAGCACTCGCAAGCAGGGAAAGAAACTTCCTGATTGCCTCTTGACCGACAAAGTGAAGGCTTGCAAGAACTACAAGTATTACGAACAAGCCCTTGAAGATGAGAAAGTTGGATTTCTGGACGAAGTTGTTCTACCCTCCTTCATGCAAAAGAAGGGTAAGAAAGGTAGTAAGACTGGGAGCTCCGGCAGTTCCACTCAGTCTAAGAAGAAGAAGGGTACTCCAAAAAGAAGACTTCCTACCAAGCAGCCCGCATCTATTCCCGAGCCTGGGTGGTTTCCCTCACCACAATCTTCTCCAAAGCCGTCTGACTCCGAACGAACCGAATCTGACGAAGGTCCACAATATAGGGAAGCCTTTGCTAATATTGAGAAAGATGAGAATCTGGAAGACATCGATTGGGATAAAGACATTGATGAATTTGCTGATAATGCCGTTTATCCATCATACCTCAATCAAAGACCATTCACAGAAGCTCAGACAATGCTGGAAGAAGAAAGGATTAGAAGGGAAAAGATGAAGGAACCAGTTACAGCTGTACAAGAGCCTGAAGGCCTTTCAGTCAAAGAAGAAAATGAAAGGGCTCTCAACCTAGGTCTCCTCCACAGCCGAATTGATACCTTCAATGCTGATCTACCACCACCTCCAGTGTTCTCTCAGACCACCGAAGCTGGCAGTTCAAGCAGCATTCCTGAGCCTACCACTGGGATCAATACTGATTTAGTATCTTATGATAATCCCTCAGTATCTCCCACTGACATTGAGATGACTACAGCAATGGGAGAGGAAGGAGAGGAAGATCCCATGGACACTGATGCTCCAAGACTTATGTCCATGGAAGAAATGGAGCTTAGAGAACGGGCTCAGGAAGAAGAATTGAAGAAGAAACAGGAAGTTGAAGAGGCCAGGCTTGAAGAGATTGCTCAAGCTAAACTGGAAGAAACAATCAGAATGGAAGAGAGCAGGAAAGCTGAAGAAGCAGCTAAGCTGGCTGAAGAGAAGTTAAAGAAGGAAGAAGAAGCTAGGGTTGCTGAAGAGCTAAGGCTGAAAGCCGAAGCCGATAAACTGGCAGAAGAACAAAGGGTGAAAGAAGATGCTGCCAAAGAAAAGATAGCTGAACAACCCGAACCAACGAAAGGAGATGACAAAGACTCAACCACCATCATTGAATCCACACAGTCATCACCTCCTGCATCTGAATCAACACATGATAAATCTATCAAGAAACCAAGCACCAAAGCCTCTGCTGCATCAAAGCTACTCAAGTCAGCCTTCAAGAAAGTACATGAGAAGAAGAGAAGCAAACTAGAAGATCAGGTTGCTACACTTGCAACCCAGGTTGCTGAACTGACTAAGCTGAACTCGAACGTCCAAGAGCTACAAGATAAGGTTGATATTTTCTTAGCTAAAGACGTTACAGAGAACTTGGAAGCCGCATTAGCAGCTCAAGCACAGGAATACATGGCACAACACTTAGTTGCTGAGTTGAAAGATCTGCTGGCACCAATGAGAGAAGAACTCACCAAGTTCGCAGAGCAAGCAGTCAAGAAAGTGATCCGATCAACTACCTTCACTCTTCGTGTCGACAAGTCTACTGCTCCTCTACCGGGACTATCTCTGGATGATTTAGAAGCTCAACTCTTAGAAAAGCTGGCAAACAAGTTCACCTTGACTCCTGAAGAAGCAGCACAGAGGCAGATAAGCTGAAGCGTCAAAGAGATGACGAAGACAGGGATCCCAATTCTCAGGCTAAGAAACAAAAACAAGCCGAAGGACCCTCATCTCGAACACCGGTCATTCCCCCTACCACTACTACCTCCACACACCAACCGAAGGCATCAGGTTCTGCTCCCAAGGAACACGATCACTTCGAATACACCGATGGTGACGAGATTCCTCAAACCGATGAAGTTCCAGAACCATCGACCAAGAAGAAGAAGAAAGAAAGGAAAGGAGAGCATCATCAACCCAAACCGAACACCTCATCTAAAGGAAAGGAACCCAAGAAACCCAAAACCGTCCTTCAATGGCTCGATAAAGATGAGACTGCCGAGTATTCCTGGTTTGAGAAGATGATCAATTCCCAACCACCACTGGAAGACAATCAGGAACCTCAAGATGGTCGAACAGTGGAATATGCTCAATTACTTCAGCACAAGTTCAAGATGAAAAAGATGAACAAGAAAGAGCTGCGAAGAATTAAGAATGAAGCATTTAATCTTCTCAGAGATCGGTCTGCAAACTCCATCGAGCTTGAGTATCATCTGGAAAATATTGCTCGAGCCATGTCAAGCGATATTGACTGGATTAATCCAGAATCTTTTGTCGACCCAGTCACAAAGAAATCAGCACCTTACATTACCGATTGGTCAAAACCACTACCAATGATTGGGAGGCCCAAGGAACCTAAGATCCCATACATATTCTTCTTCAACACCGACTTGGAATTTCTGAAACTTGGCAGTGCTAATGAGAAGAAGTACGTTACCTCACTCGCCTTTCTCCCTGCAGCTCGATATCTCAACAATGCCATCGAAGAAGAAGCTTCAGCATTATTCGTTGACAAACTTGTTGAATATGACCGGAATGCACTTTACGGTATTCATCACTGGCCAGAAAACCGGGCACAATACTATCGAAGCAGCAGACTTAACCAGACAATGGGCGAAGTGACAAGTGATTTGAAGATAGTTTCAATTCAGTTCATCTCGACTGTCACTCACTTCGGGTACCCCTTCCTCAGCAAAATTACACTGAAAAGGCTTGATGAAAAGGAGTACGATATTTCCGAGTCAGACTTTCCACGCCTACTTCTCAATGATATCGAAGACCTGTACCTGCTCAAAGTGCAAGGAAAACTCTGTGGTTTACCGAAAGAAATACAACTTGCCTTCATCCAAGCACTCCTCATCTATATCAGGCAAATCGTAATCAGAGAACGAGTCGAAGATCTTCAATTAGGAGTGGAAAGTTACCAGAAGAAGCTCAATCTAACCAAACCAAACATGTTCGACATCCCCGACCATCAACATCTGCCTCAGTACACCCTGATCAAGCATCCTTTTGGGTTCACCTACCGCAGCATTAATGGTCGCAACTGCTTCATGGCTTACACCGAAATTCAGAAGTTCTGTGACGAAACATTAAAGTTCGTCAGAGACGGCATCAAAAGCAGAGTAGATGACATTGCTTTGGGTAAATCGAAATGGTGGAATACGACAGAGGTTAGGGATGCCCGCAGATTCATCTCAAGGATCGAGAACCGATTAAGGCGCAGGGATCAGTTTCGAAGGTTGGAAAGCTATGTGCGAGGCAGACATAAATTTCCGGTGTTGACATTTCAGAGGCCTGAATGGTAGAATATTGTAAGAGTTTGATTTGATTTGTCATAATAATACTTCATAATGGCTTGTGCACTCATTACAGTGCACAACCCGAACTTGTAAAGAAAGGACCCTGAGGTACGCTTCAGTGCCTCAATCCTAATATAAGGAGCGAAGGCTTCTTACTTTTGAGTAGAATTAATCAAACATTTCTGGTTTTTCATAATTCTGCTCAAAAGGACAAGTATTTCACCTCAATAAGACCTAATCACTTGTTGAGGGGGAGCACTTGTCAAAACAAAATACTTTGCTCAATATCAAATGTTCGTGGTGAATATCCCCGTAAGACTCAAAAGGCATATTTTAATCTAAAAGTTTGTCAAAAACATCATTTTATATGCTATTTTTGAGGGGGAGAAAATGTAAAAGTGATTAAAATACACGAAGTCAAAGCTTAAAAGTTGTATCATAAGCGAGCTAGACTCAGTATTGACCCAGGAATTGACGAGATAATACAAGTTAGTAATATCGAAAGGACATATCCTCGACGGGTAATAACATCAAGTTAGTTACTAGAGCTAGTTGTCACCTAAAAGCTGATAATGCATCTCTTTAACTAACCACGTAAGCGTGTCTCGAAAAGGATATGTCTTAGTAGAAACGTACCGTCTCGAGAAACCTTCTGTGGACTTGACCAGGCCGGGTAATAACTTCAAGCTAGTCTAACTAGTGATGTAAGCGTGTCTCGAATCGGTCCTGTTCACAGAAAGTGGATCAATTCAAAAAGTGTTCGCTCCTCCCGCATGTGCAAATTTATTAAATACTTATGAGCACATGTGCAGGGGGAGCCCTTCAAAAGTGTACACAAAACTCTCAAAGTGTTAAATATTTGATTATCACAAACACTTTGAGAGATTTTCAATCAAAGGTTTCTTGGCTACTGTCGGAGTTATAAGGTGATTGAGATAGGAATATCCGTCCTATGATCCGCCAGAGCCGGAGGGATCTACCCAAGGACATCTCCCATAGTTAGAATTAGAAGTCCTTAGGTATGAAACGAAAAAAGGAGAAATGAATGAAAGGGAAAGAAGGAGTTGAAGAATTAAAAAGAAAAGCAAAAGAAATGGGTGAAAAGAAATAGCCCTCCATATGTTCAACCTTAGGGCAGACACCGGGTTCAATACATATGCTACTGGCTGTTGCAAAAGACAACACCGGCATTGAAGATTAAGTCGTCATGGACCCAGTGACGCTATGCACTAAACCTTCTTAACCACTCAAGCTCTCTTAAAAGGACTTGTTTCATTCTCACGAGGAACCCGCGTAACCTATCGACCTATCTCTTAGAGACGGTTGATATTGAAGCAGGAGACACCTCCCCAGTCTCCGCATAGGAAACCTAGGAGTGCACTTATAGAGTCTAGAGCCTTGAGATACATCAAAGATCTCGTAGGAACACTTAGCATTCCTACAACTGGTGTTCTACATCAATGGGCATCAGTTGTAAACTATCGAGTCCTTCGCAAATCTTAGCAATCTGCCGAGAACGTTTATGAGAGGATTACTTAAGTATTTCTCAATGATTGAACGGAAATCCTGCCAGGGTTAACATCAAACAGCCCTGACAGCAGGTCACTTCGGTAACCCCACAAGGGTTACGCTTAGTGTTTGCGGTGGTTCCATTACGGTCTACAGTCGTGGAGTGATCCCCAGCGACTCACCCAGTCATTGAGCTACTTAGTAGGTCTAGTAAGCTCCTTCGGGAGTATCTGATATGGGAACGGCCTGGATAAGGATTAGAAGGAGTCTTCACAATATGCTGTTGATGAGCTCTAATTCCTTATCCGTAAGTACCGGTTGTTTTATTGCTAACTGTTTACTCGCAGGTACCTCACTTCCATGATGGTAGATTCCAACATGCTCATACATACATCTTGAAGTCAAAGAAAGCTACCCCAAAGATCTTAGCAACACAAAGTTCAAAGAAAGATTCTACGGCAATAAGCAGTATCTACAAAGTATAAAGACAAAGATCTCAATGCACGAAAAGGAACTTCTTGTACATGAAAGTCTAAAGTCTAAAGATGTATGAGTATGTTGGAATGGCGGAAAACCACCACAGACGCAGGAGTGACGAACGGCAGACAACTTCATAACTTAATCACTGCATCATCACCAAAGAACAAAGACAAAGGGCAAAGTACTCTCATTATCATTCATTTTGAAGACGTCTAAAGTTTTACATGTCACAAGTCGACGACAAAGATGAAGACGTCAAGCAACCGTGATGACCGACCCTTAGGGGGAGATTGTTGGGATCATACTTTAGTATTTAGTCAAGTCTCGGTCATTACATTTTGTAATAGGTTGCTTAAGTATTATTTATGATTATTGTTTTAGTTAATGGGCAACATGTAAAAGCCCATAAGGCTTAAAAGCCCACGTATGAAGAGATAAGGGAGGAAGGGAGTGTTGCCCTAACTCCTCCCTTATAAATAGAAAGCTTATGTAACATTTTCATTTGTTGGTTATTTGATTATCTTAAGGAAACTCTTGCACTTTCACTTTTCATATTGTCTCATAATCAACCACCTCTCATTCTCATCTTACTTCTTTCATAATCATACTTGTGTTTACTAAATGGTGACCTCACACTTAGGGTGTGAATATGCCACGTGAGGTGAAGGGGGTGAGTGAATGGCTTCCTTCATCCTAAAACTACCCGGATAATATTGGTTGATGGGTGGGTCGGTTCCTCTTTTGTCTCCTAGAAATAAATCTAAGGATGGGAAGTTGTGTAAAGGTTGAGGTTCCGGTTCATCAACACTAGGAAATTCCCTAGAACTAGGAGTAAGGTTATCACTACAAGTGTTCAAACCTATATCCTCAAGTGGTGCCTGGTCCAAGGGTTCTACCTCCATAGGAATTCCTAAAGTTTCTTCTACTTCTTCCGGGTAAGTCACGGGCGGTGTATATGCCTCAAATGATGGTAGGACTTGTGGGGTACTTTGTGGGCTTGGATTATCCACCTCATCCTCCATTGTACCTAGATTACCTATATGTTTGTTTTGTACTATGATATTAGGTGCCATCCAACTAGGTATCTCAACATGAGTATATTCATCCCCCAACAAACTTCCTGTTTGCTCCTTCAAACTTGTTTTTGATTGATTTGTGATGTTGTTTGTTGGGTTGTCTACTCTATAATAATATTGGGCATAGTCTTCTATGGTATCCCATGCTTCTTCAGCACTTAATTCCCTAGGGCCCCCATTGGCAAAATCATCAATGCACATTTGGTTACATCGGCTGACACGATAGTAAAAGGTTTGGGTTAGGGATGCTAAAGAGAAACTATGACGAGGGAATTTTTGAAGTAAAATTTTAAAACGAGTCCATGCATCATATATGGGTTCATCTCGATATTGTTTGAAATTCGAGATGTCAATAGGTTAGAATGGCCTTTGTGGTTGGTGGTATGGTGGATTCGCGTACTCCATAATGGTGAACGGAAGAGTCAATGGAAAGGTTTCTACGAACAAATGCACAAAGAAAAGATAGACTACAAGAAAGCTAATAAAAAGAAAATAAAAATCTCACTTGATAGGAATCTAATGAGTAGACCTAATAAAATTCAAATTCAACCTAAACAATAACTATTCCCCGGGCTGCGGCGCCAAAAACTTGATGCGTTGGAATTGCACCAGGCTTTACTTCTCAAGGGATCTTGAGAAGCTTACAACCCCCACCAGGCAGTGTACCTGATCGTTGTAGTATAGTATAGTGACAAGTACCGGGGGATTGATCGTTCAGCTAGGAATAGTGTCATTAGGATTGAAATTAATCTAACTAGGTCTAAAGGTGAAGGATGATTCTTTTTGTATTTTTATATTTTATGAAAAGCAAGTAAAAATCTCGGGTATTGGGAGAGTGGGCGGAATTAGTTGCTAATCAACTAACCCAAAAGCTACTAATTAAACTAATTAACAAGAAAACTAAACTAAGGTTCTACAAGATAAGTGAAGCATGTCTACCCATGATATGTTACTCCTTGCTAGCTATCCAATCCTACCTATTGAATTGTAACCTTGTTTTAATTGACGGGTTGTATTCCTTAATACCATTCATGGGGTGGCATACATAACTCCCCAATTCTATGAGCTCTTATCTCCTCCTACACCATGACCCAGCACAACTATAGGGATTGTAAACAGTGGCTCATGCATTAAATACAACCAATAAAGACCTAGTACACCTCGGTTCATGTTTCTTAAGACGTTCAAGCATGTTACCATTTGGAGATCTGCCAGTTTTCTTAAGCCTAACATATAAATCATTCAATCAAAACAAGAATCAATAGGAAACAAGGATTATAAACTAAACCAACTAGATCTATTGAAGTTGTCACGCCTTAATTGATGGAGATAGACACAACATCAACACGAAATCAATGAGATCTAATCAATTATATACAAGTTTCACATAATCATAAGTAGACACAAGGTGAATTAGCAAAACAATCAAAGAAAGACAATCAACAAGAATAATGAAAGACATAGTTGAGATAGAATCATCAAACCAATACATGATGTTTATGGAGTGATTGAAACCCTCTAAGTTGCTGGAAAAACACCCACCTAAACCCAGAAATCGACTTTAGGGTTTAGGGCTTACAAAAAGTTAAGTTATGATGTTATATTTATAGGCATGTATTCTGTCGGCAAGGCTTGACGGCGTCAGCCCGTACTCTTGATGCCGTCACAACCATTTTTTCACCAAATTGTAGATCTCTTCGTCCTCTTCGCCTGGGCTTTTGAATCACCTCAATCCGAGTTCGTATGCAAAAGTTATGACCAAAACAATATCAGCTATTCCACGCGCAAGTTTTGACAAGTTAACACGTGACGGCATTCTGACGCCCTGTGTGACGCCGTCATCAACCACGGTATTTTATTCTTGGGACTCTGACGCCGTCAAGAGTTACTCTTGACGCCTTCATGCACTGTTCCTAGCATAGAAATTTGAGACTTTGCCGTTTTCTTCACTTTTATGCTCCAAAAACGTCCGAAATGGCTTTTTTTTCCAGAATTCACCCTCCAAGTACCTAAAATCACAGAAGGAACGATTTAGGGCAATATTTGATCAAATAAAGTCGGATTTGGGCTTAAATGACCCCCTAAAAATGGATCATTTTTTGCCTCATCATCAATTCAGCAGAAGAAGAAGTAGAATACAATATTTGGCAAAGAAAGCTGATGAATCTTCCAAAGTGTCTAGTGGTGATGATGATGTGCTTATGGCTGAAGCTACTGATCTTCTTCAGGAGACACAATCACCAAGTATTATTGCTGTTGACAAATCTGCTGATAAAGGTAATACATCAGGAGAAGCATTTTTTGTAGCAGGGAGAGAGTATTTGAATTCCCCTGTTCATAATTCATCTAAGAATCAACAAGTTTCTCCTGATGACATCACTGAAATCCTCAAGCCTCAGGAATCTACTGATAGAGATGTTCAAGAATTAAATGATGAACCTATGGAAGATGTGGATGTTCCTCATGATGATTTTGCTGAAGGAACTGAGGTGGCTGAGGATGAGTTTGTTACAGCTGAAGAAAGAGGTGCACAAGAACAACTCTTCCAAGAGTGGGAAGATTATAAGAAGAGTGCCGATATAGCTGAGGCACAGAAAGCCAAGTTTGATGCAGCATACCAGTCTTCCACTCAAAGATATGTTTCTACTTTGTCTATTGAAAGACAAAGAGAATTGGATGCTGCTGTTCAAAAGTTTGATGAGTCAGATTGGTAGCATATTGGACAACAAGTGATTGCTAATCCTGATTTAGCTGCAGACATTATTGGTAATAGGGTGGAGAAAAAGGACTGGGCTTCTGAAATTGTGAAAGTGCTGAAGTTGAGGAAGAAGGTAGCAGATGAGCTTAAAGCCAAAGCTAAAAGGGACAAACCTATGACTCAAGCACAGCAGAGGGATTATATGAGAACTTATGTGAAAAGTCAAAGCAGTTCTTTATATAATACTGCTTGGACTAAGAAACAAGTGTGGGCACTTCCATTTGACAAACTGGTTGAGATGTTGATGAGTGTGTAAATACTCATCATTTTAAGTCAATTCTGGACTGCAAAACGATCAAAAACACTCAAAAACGCACCAAAATGCGAAGAAAATCCCAAAGATCGTATTTTATATGTTTCTGATGCAAAACGGGTGAAAACAAACGAAAAATGAACCAAATTTGCATAAATAGCAGTTTCAGTCCCCCGACTTTCAAAGTTTTACAAAACTAGTCCCTGGTCAATCATTTCCAAAGAAAAGTCAACCCTTGCTCTTTAAAAGTCAAAACGAATCACAACTGATCTTTGGGTAAAACGATTTGGAAAATTACACAATTGGTCCCTATACTTTGGCCAATTGACAGTTTTAGTCCCCGGGGTTTCAAATGTGAAAAATTGTATTCTTGGTCCTTTGGTTTCTCTAACTTGACAGGATTGGTCCTTTGTAGAAGTTTGAAATGATGACAGAAAAGGTCCCTCAAAAATTCAGTAAAGTACACTTTTGGTCCTTGTGATAAAACCATTACAACCAAACGGACCCAAAGGTATTATTAAATCCAAAAAAAAAAAAAAAAAAAAAAAAAAAAAAAACTCATCAGCCCACGTATCTAATCCAAACCCTTTCTTTGGCCCAAGTTACAACCAAAGCCCAATGTACCCTAACCCTAACACGTTTTTATAATAAACGTACATCATCTTCCCCACTCAGTCAAGAATCTGAATAAAAAATAACTTCCCCTCCCCCCCCCCCCCCCGTGACCACGTACCTCCAACTCCCATCTCCATCTCACCATCACTTTCCATCCTTTGTCCTCAAAACCTTCTCCCAATCCCACTAATCCCCTCAAATTTGTACCTAACACCATTAACCAGTCAAGAGAAGACATGTTGGCAATCCACCACTCTTTTGGGCGCCAAAGATACAATTAAAGGGCTAGGATCAGTGGAGTTTAATCAAAGGCCAAGATTTATCCCAAGGATGCACACAAGATTTTCCAGCTCAGCTTTCATCTCAGTGGAGAAGCACACAAGGGAGAAGACAAGAAGGAAGCTAAGGTGTACCTACTGATTCGTGTGAAAACCAATTATAATAATTATAGTATAGTATCGAAGTGATCCGCGTAAAATACGGATCACCCGAGTCGTTTCCCAACGAAGGCGAATGGAATCGAGAATATTGATTCGTGAATTCGTGATTTGAAAAGTGAAAAAGTGAAAATAGAAATCAAATAGTTCAAGTAATCACTAACAACTATGAAATATGCAAAGATTACAAGCTAATTATGCACCGAAATGAAAAACGTAAAAACGGAAACGCAACCGCAAAATTTAAAACGTAACGTATAACGAAAAATGATCCTACGAACTTGAAAATATTTTCTAAAATTCTTAAACTACTAAAAAGAATTTTTATAAACAGAAAAATATTTTTTTAGACTTTTTATTTATTTTCTAGAATTAATTTCTATTTTTGGAATTAAAAATGAATTAAAAATAAGGAAAAATAAAAAAATAACTTGGAAAAATGAAAATTTAATTCTAAAAATTCTAAAATATTATTAAAGAATTTCTAAAAATATTTTTTTATTTTTCAGACCTTTTTCTAATTTTTTATTGATTTTTGCTATTTAAAACTATTTAAAAATTGAATAAAAACCAAAAGAAAATAAGTAAAATAGTAAAAAGGGTTGGAAAATTCCAGAAATTCTAAAATAATAAAAAGAACTCAGAATAAAATTTTTGAAGAAAAATAAGCAAGTGAAGTGCTTATAAGCTTGAAAACTGCTTTTAGGGAGTGCTTATTAATAAGCGCTCCTTAACCAAATTGACCAAAACTATGACCAGTTGACTTTGATACTAAAATGAGCTTAGTGGAACAGATCTCAGATCAAATGATACTCAGTAACACGGACAATGATCAAACAGTTGGCAATAAGCAATAAGGTGAATAAACACAAGCTAATCAGAATAAGCAAATGGTCAAAACTGACTGAGAACAACTACTTTGGGTGTAAATGAACTCTAATGAATAACTAAACTCAGGTTATGATCAACTAATAAAAATTGCAGGCCTATATGAGAAATCAGAAACTATGGTGAACTATCCTACTTAGCAGGCTAAATAAGCAGTCCTAATAAGCTTGTAAGAGTGAGCTTATGTGGGCAATTTACTTACTACCAACCTGAGAACACAAAATAACCAAGAAACCACACTTATGAGCTAATTTAATTACCTAATGAGAGCCTTAGACTTAGTTAAACACTGATGGTGCAGGGGACTTGTAAGTCCAAACAGTCAACTTTAATGAGCTTATTAGATAAGCAAATAAGCTCCAAATTTGAAAATTCTTTTTGATATTGATTAATTAGCTACTAGAGAACAAAAATCAACAAACCTAAACTATTTCTAATTAATAATGAGACCTATGACAGCCTATGAAAATATGACCAAAAACTGAGTTCAACCTATTTTTGAACTTTCATTTGCAACTCAACTTTGACCAAATCCAATTTAACTCTACTGAATCTATCACTACTTGTAATATTAAGCTGAAATTACACTATATTAAGCTAATGAGAACAATTTTGTGTAATCTACAACAAGTATTCTAACTGATTTCAATAACACTAACTGATAAGCTTTCTAGAAATCTTATTTTGACTTTTAATGAAATGACCTACTGTTTTTATTCAAAACTTAGCTATAACTAAACCTATGTGAACTATCAGACAAGCTAAATCAGCAAATTAACATCAACTCTACAAAGTAATGCATAAATCCAAACACTACCTTATGTCTAAGCTATAACTGTAAATCAATGAACTGAACTACAAATCACCATTCAAATGATCAAACTAACAAGAATATCTATACCAGAAGCTAAATGATCAATTTAATTCAACAGAAATCAACAGATACTTAGAATCAAAAAGTATGCATAAATTGATATAAAATGGAATAGTACTTACAACTACAATTCATCTCAGCTCAAAATAGAGATGATTCACTGAGCAAGCCTATCTCCTAAATAGGCTGAGATCATCCCTTGCTATCTCAATCTACCAATCTACCACCAATAATCATCATTATCCCCTTCAGTTGACTTTGTTTGACTATTTGAGATTATTTAGGAAAACTGACTAAAAACTTATCCACAACAAGCTTAGAAGCTTAGATGGACTGAAGGAACAGTAAACCAGCTTATTTGAAAGAGTTTTCTAAGTAAATGTAAACATATTATTTTTTTCTTTTTGTATTTTCTGATTTTTATTATGTTTTTAAATAAAATGATTACTGAATTAAAACATGGAAATGTTTAAACTAAATTCAATACTAAAAGTAATTGAGTAACTAAGATGTAAAAACTTTAAGCTAAGTAGAATAAGCAATAAGCTAATAAGATTTCAAGTAAAAACTGAATTTTATTAAAACTAATTGAAAATACAGTTACAATGAACTAAACTAAGTACATTTGAGAAATGAAAATAACAGAGCTTTGCTACAATTTTCTACTACTCAATGAGCTACTCAAGACCTCTTTTTATAGCCGTGGTGAGATGAGGGTTCACGGATTGCCAAGCTGGCAATCCGTGTGACTTTGTGTTTGTTGATAGCCTATGAGAGCCCTTTGATCATCATCTCATCATTTTCCACCTATGAGAGCCCTTGGATCATCAATTATGACGCGTTCCTTCCAATAGGAGAATGCCACATGTCCCCGTTTGTGTTTCTTTGCTCTGACGCACCTCTGACATGCTCTAATCTTCTAGAATCCCTTTTAAAATGACTAATTGGCCCTTAATTGCTGTAATTATTAGGATTGGGAAACTAGGGTTCTTGGTTTACTGTTGTATGAATAGTAGATTCTGGGTACGGGTAATATTTAGGGGCGGGTAAAGGTACGGGTAAGTTTTTTATATATTTGTTTGACCTTGGTGGTGTTTGACCGTATATAGAGGTGGGCTCGGGTAAAATGGGGAGTGGGCTTGGAAGAAAATGGTGGAGTGGGCCTTGGGTTTGTTTAAGTTTATATTATGGATTTTAATTTTTGGACCAGGCCTTGTGTAGTTTGGCTTTCAGATTTGTACATATATATCTCAAGGACCAAATGTGAAATATTATGAAACTTTGAGGGCCTCCTTTGCCATTCTTGTAAAATAATTCCAAGGGCTAAATATGACAACTGAAATTTCTTCAAGGATTGATTTGGCACTTTGAGCTCAAATAATGATCTGGTCTTGAAAAATGCTTTCCGGCTTCGGCTTTTGAATCCTTTTCCACTCTCGTGCTCGGTTTTGCTTTGTTTTGTTCGTTTTTTCGTAATATCCGTACCTGCATATCACAAACATAAAAACACGTGTTTTCTTGGCATTTGTTAGCTCAAATAGTCGTTCTGGGTCGATAATTGGTAATGAAAAGGTGTGTAAATTAATACACACCAAAATCCCCCCGACTAAAGTATTGCCGTGTCCTCACGCAATGTGATCAATTCACGATCTTGAGATAAATAATTTTGATACTCTTTTTACTATCTTTGAAAAGTAACAAGGAGGTTCAAAAGAGATTACAAAATCATTTATTCCCGAAAACGCTCCGTTTTCCAAAATTTTCCTTTTATTCCTTTATTCCACTTTATTCTATTTTTTTTGTACTTTTCCATACTTCACACTTGTGACGGTTTGTTGAACTTTCATTATTTTGCAATAATTGTTAGGGTCAACGAGTAGAAACACTTCTATTTAAGAAGCGACCTTACGGATAAAAATCGTCATCCTTGATTTTTCACAAGTCCCCAAACTAAGCGTACAAACGAGATCACAGCTTATCTACAAATTAGATGCTAACACTACTCATAACAGTTACTTGTGGAAACTTCTTACTCCCATTTCCTAGATTTTGTATCTCAATATTTTATTTTGTTGAGAAATAAATTGCTTCATATTTTCTCGTTTCGATAATTTTTAAGTCCGATAGTGATACCTAAGTTAAAACGATAAGTAGTTATTCATTTTCTCTTAAGAACCACTGCAATAGAAATTCGGTCCACATCAAGGAATTTGGGGTACATACAATATCAAGGATATAAGTTGCGGAGTATGATCACGTGCACCTCATGTGACTGATTACTAATCACTTATCACATGCACCTCACGCGCCAACAACTTATTTACATACATAAGCTCTTATTCGATACAACTTTCAACTTTCACTTTTCTTCATTTTTCACTTTTTTCACTTTTTTTTCATACTTTTCACTTTTTTCTTTCTTTCTTGACTTTTTTCATAACATCAATGGAAGCTTATCGGGTAGCTCCAAAACCACATAGATAATCAAATTTTGACTTTTGATTTTTCATTTTTTTTTTGCTCTTATTTTTGATGTTCCTTGATATGTACCCAACTTCTAAAGCAAAAATTCTCTTAAGAAAACAAAGAACTAAATATTATTCAAACCGAAATACCACTAATTAACCTAGAACATCTATTATATATTGGTGACGTATCTGATGGGAGTAAAAAGCCACAAGTACCTCTCATGAGCTCTAAAGAGAACCACTACTCCACGTTTAGCATCTAACTTCTAAATAAACTCTATCATTTCTTGCTCTTCGCAATTTAAGATTCCAAATAATGAAACCCGCGAATACTTAGCCGATAATCAGCCACGCATATATAAAGTCAGATACGGAAACTTGCAAATTCTAGAAGAAGAATTCGTGTTTTCTAGCTCCTGATGTAAAAGACTAGCGAAAGCTTTTAAGCTGCACATGTATAAAGTCAAGTACAGGAACTTGCAGATTCTTAAGAAAGAATTCACATTTTATAGCTCCTTGTGTACAAAACTAGCACAAGCTTATATGATCATCATTGGTTAAGGGAACAAGCTAGGGCTCAACACGTCCGGTCAAGTCAAAATATTTATTCCTACTCTCGCCAACAAGAAAGTCAACAAGGTGTCAAAACACTTATTCAAACTTTATTTTATTTTTGCACAACTTTTTCACTTTTTCTCATTTTTTTATTGATTTTTGCTATTTAAAACTATTTAAAAATTGAATAAAAATCAAAAGAAAATAAGTAAAATAGTAAAAAGGGTTGGAAAAATCTGGAAAAATTCCAGAAATTCTAAAATAATAAAAAGAACTCAGAATAAAATTTTTGAAGAAAAATAAGCAAGTAAAGTGCTTATAAGCTTGAAAACTGCTTTTAGGGAGTGCTTATTAATAAGCACTCCTTAACCAAATTGACCACAACTATGACTAGTTGACTTTGATACTAAAATGAGCTTAGTGGAACGGATCTCAGATCAAATGATACTCAGTAACACGGACAATGATCAAACAGTTGGCAATAAGCAATAAGGTGAATAAGCACAAGCTAATCAGAATAAGCCAATGGTCAAAACTAACTGAGAACAACTACTTTGGGTGCAAATGAACTCTAATGAATAACTAAACTCAGGTTATGATCAACTAATAAAAATTGCAGGCCTATATGAGAAATCAGAAACTATGGTGAACTATCCTACTTGGCAGGCTAAATAAGCAGTCCTAATAAGCTTGTAAGAGTGAGCTTATGTGGGCAATTTACTTACTACCAACCTGAGAACACAAAATAACCAAGAAACCACACTTATGAGCTAATTTAATTACCTAATGAGAGCCTTAGACTTAGTTAAACACTGATGGTGTTGGGGACTTGTAAGTCCAAACAGTCAACTTTAATGAGCTTATTAGATAAGCAAATAAGCTCCAAATTTGAAAATTCTTTTTGATATTGATTAATTAGCTACTAGAGAACAAAAATCAACAAACCTAAACTATTTCTAATTAATAATGAGACCTATGACAGCCTATGAAAATATGACCAAAAACTGAGTTCAACCTATTTTTGAACTTTTATTTGCAACTCAACTTTGACCAAATCCAATTTAACTCTACTGAATCTATCACTACTTGTAATATTAAGCTGAAATTACACTATACTAAGCTAATTAGAACAATTTTGTATAATCTACAATAAGTATTCTAACTGATTTCAATAACACTAACTGATAAGCTTTCTAGAAATCTTATTTTGACTTTTAATGAAATGACCTACTGTTTTTATTCAAAACTTAGCTATAACTAAACCTATGTGAACTATCAGACAAGCTAAATCAGCAAATTAACATCAACTCTACAAAGTAATGCATAAATCCAAACACTACCTTATGTCTAAGCTATAACTGTAAATCAATGAACTGAACTACAAATCACCATTCAAATGATCAAACTAACAAGAATATCTATACCAGAAGCTAAATGATCAATTTAATTCAACAGAAATCAACAGATACTCAGAATCAAAAAGTATGCATAAATTGATATAAAATGGAATAGAACTTACAACTACAATTCATCTCAGCTCAAAATAGAGATGATTCACTGAGCAAGCCTATCTCTTAGATAGGCTGAGATCATCCCTTGCTATCTCAATCTACCAATCTACCACCAATAATCATCATTATCCCCTTCAGTTGACTTTGTTTGACTATTTGAGATTATTTAGGAAAACTGACTAAAAACTTATCCACAACAAGCTTAGAAGCTTAGATGGACTGAAGGAACAGTAAACCAGCTTATTTGAAAGAGTTTTCTAAGTAAATGTAAACATATTATTTTTTTCTTTTTGTATTTTCTGATTTTTATTATGTTTTTAAATAAAATGATTACTGAATTAAAACATGGAAATGTTTAAACTAAATTCAATACTAAAAGTAATTGAGTAACTAAGATGTAAAAACTTTAAGCTAAGTAGAATAAGCAATAAGCTAATAAGAGTTGAAGTAAAAACTGAATTTTATTAAAACTAATTGAAAATACAGTTACAATGAACTAAACTAAGTACATTTGAGAAATGAAAATAACAGAGCTTTGCTACAATTTTCTACTACTCAATGCGCTACTCAAGACCTCTTTTTATAGTCGTGGTGAGATGAGGGTTTAAGGATTGCCAAGCTGGAAATCCATGTGACTTTGTATTTGTTGATAGCTTATGAGAGCCCTTTGATCATCATCTCATCATTTCCCACCTATGAGAGCCCTTGGATCATCAATTATGACGTGTTCCTTCCAATAGGAGAATGCCACATGTCCCCGTTTGTGTTTCTTTGCTCTCACGCACCTCTGACATGCTCTGATCTTCTAGAATCCCTTTTAAAATGACTAATTGGCCCTTAATTGCTGTAATTATTAGGATTGGGAAACTAGGGTTCTTGGTTTACTGTTGTATGAATAGTAGATTCTGGGTACGGGTAATATTTGGGGGTGGGTAAAGGTACGGGTAAGTTTTTTATATATTTGTTTGACCTTGGTGGTGTTTGACCGTATATAGAGGTGGGCTCGGATAAAATGGGGAGTAGGCTTGGAAGAAAATGGTGGAGTGGGCCTTGGGTTTGTTTAAGTTTATATTATGGATTTTTAATTTTTGGACCAGGCCTTGTGTAGTTTGGCTTTCAGATTTGTACATATATATCTCAAGGACCAAATGTGAAATATTATGAAACTTTGAGGAACTCCTTTGCCATTCTTGTAAAATAATTCCAAGGGCTAAATATGACAACTGAAAATTCTTCAAGGATTGATTTGGCACTTTGAGCTCAAATAATGATCTGGTTTTGAAAAATGCTTTCCGGCATCGGCTTTTGAATCCTTTTCCACTCTCATGCTCGGTTTTGCTTTGTTTTGTTCGTTTTTTCGTAATATCCGTACCTGCATATCACAAACATAAAAACACATGTTTTCTTGGCATTTGTTAGCTCAAATAGTCGTTCTGGGTCGATAATTGGTAATGAAAAGGTGTGTAAATTAATACACACCACCTACCACTTCCAAGGTTTAGTATAAATAGATGGTTATTTGTAAGCCTCGGGGCATCATCTCATCTTTTATCTTTTGTATTTTCGGATTTAAAAGTTTAGTAGTTTTTAGTTGTAATTTCAAAAAGTTTGAAGTTTAATGGAAGTTGCAGTTTGGTTTACTCAATTCTCTATTTAAGTTTTTTTTTTTTTTTAAATTTAGCTCTGTCTTATTACTTACAAAAGTCTAGTATTGCTTTATTGCAAAGAAGCTAAACTCAAAATTTAGAGAAACAAAAACAACAACAAAAAATTGTGGAAAGAAAAAAAAATGTAGGAAGCTATAGCAGAATTTGGAAGGGAGCAGTTTGGGTTAGAGCTCAGGTGAGCATTTAGGTTGATCAATTGGTTCCTAGTCTCGTGCCTATCATCTTGGATGTCAAGTAAGACCTCATATCTGCTTTCATCGTAACTGGTGTTGAACAAAATTGGCTGTATTTGCTTGATGCTTTCTGATCATTTTGGTTAATTTTAGCAATTTATAAAGTTTTTAGCTGACCTTGTGTGATAAATCAGTTAGTTGATTTGTAAAATTTAGAATTTTAGTTAGTTAAGGAGTGTTTGGGTCATTGTGGTTTGCTGATATACTTGCTGTTCCAGGGGTGTAATTGGGTTGAGTTAGTTCAATTAGGTTGTATTTGGGTCTCGTGTGACATAAAATCAGTAGGTTTAAATATCAAAGGTCACTTTATCTCTTGATAGTTCCTAACAGTTAGTAAGTAGGGGTATCTAATTGTTTCATCTCCAAGTAGTTACATAAGCCGGTGTTTGAGCTGATTTCACTTTCACAGTAGGATTCTATCACATCTTTAGTTAAATTCAAACAATCATATTCCATTTGGGTCAAACTTTTTCTAAAAATCAGAAGTCAAAATTGTCAAACTCAGTTTTTGGTCCATTTTCAAAACAAGTTCTAGGATTCATTAACTAATGAAAATCGGTAAGGTTTGTTGGATTTAGAAGTTCACCAGCTTGTATGTCATTCTCAAAAAGAAAATTGGAATTTGGTGTTGTTTTGCTAGACGAAAAGTAGTTTCAAAGTTAGTGGGCTAATACGAAATTCCCCTGCATCTGCAATCTTTTACCAGTTTAGGATTAGTATAAATTGAGAATTAAGTGGTGTTTGGGAGTCATATTTATTGGTTTAGGGAGTCACTCAGGTAGTATATAGGTTTTAGGAATTGGTTTGGCCTAAACTGATTGTTTCGTACTTATTTATAAGCTAGTTTTGAGTCTTTTTACTTGCTGCTACAGCAGCCTTGTTGAAATCTCCATTGGATGATCTTTGTTATTGTTTAAATTTTGTTTTTGATTTTGTCGTTGTAATTGTTATTGTTAAAGTTGATGTCGTAATTGGTAGGCTTGTTTAAGCTTATTTATTGTAGCTCGAAACTAGGCAGTCTCAAAAAGAAAAAGAAAAGTACCACAGATTTTTGAAATGATTCACTTGAATCTGATTCGAAACTTAGAAGTTGCTAAGATTTAGTTGATAAAAATATGTTTTCATAAAATTGAGTTTGGAATTGCTTGTGTTTGTAAGTCGTAACAGAAACAAAAAGAAATAAAAAAATAAAATAAAATAAACTTGCAAAAAGTTTGGGTGGGATTCGAACCCCAGACCTCTTGCACAACCCGACCACAACACACAACATCACAACCATATGCCCTTGGGACTTTTTCAATTATAGTTTGCAAAATCAATTTTTTATATATCCTTTGTTTAGTTGTTGCTTATTTGCTTATTGACTGCTAATCTGCTTATTCCGGCTTATCAGCAATGCTTTTTCTTAACTTATTATTTTCCTTAGGTTAGTTTTTACTAAATTTAATTTCCATAAAAATTCAGGATTTTTCTCATTGTTAAAATATTTATTAGGATTTAATTTAGGAAAATTAGAATTTAATTCATAATAAATAGAATTTTGTTTAAAAAAATTAATTTTCTTTTTTCAAAAATTTTCTTTTGTCTTTTGGCACGTAAGAAAATTTTTCATGAACTCGTAGGATGTTTTGAACTCAAAATTTACGTTTTGTATTGCGCTCTCACGTAATTTTTAAATAAACGTCACGTTTCTAGTTTAATTTACGTTTTAGGATTCCCGATACCTAATTATGTTTTCCCGTAGTGTTTTAGGTATTTCTTAGATTGTTAGTTGCCTTAAAGTTAATTTACTTTTACATTCGTTCGTTAATTTTCAAATTTGTTAGTTTAACGTATCGCAAAAGCAAATAACTTTTCCAATCATACAAGATTTTAATCCCAATCTCATTCGAAGCTTTCCATTCACACCTCGTTGGGGCACGACCCGGGAAATCACTTCCCGGTCTCACAATTTGAATATCACTTGCACAAGTTTTGCGAGGTAATCGTTTTCCTAAACGGTTTACTCGTATAACTTCACGTTTATTTGTCTCACGACAAATTAAACCTCACGTTTGTTGATATTTTGATAAATTTTTGTTTGCACACCAAAACACAACGAATCAAATGGCGTCGCTGCCGGGGAGGCTGTGTGTCGAAAGTCTCGATAAGGTTTAGACGATTAGTCTTGTAGAACCTTCGCAAGAAGTTACGCTTTTATAAAACGTATAAAAAACCAAAAATATTTTTCTTTTATTTCTAGTATATGTATTATATCTATAAAAGTTAAGAAAAAACACAAAAAGATTTTCCCGTTTCATTGTTTAATAAATACAACATTAAAATCTTACCACCGCAAATTAAGGCAGAACACCTACCAACTGGGGGTGTGACCATAAAAAGTTCCCAAACAAAAGATCAAAACTTTCCTTTGTATCACTTGCGTTTTGGAAAACTTTTAAACGAGAAACACACTTTAAGAGGAGTCGAAATGGTATGTGGCGATCCAACGAACTTCGCCCAGTGAGAGATCCATTCTTCTCTCCCGCTCCTTTGTGCGTTTTTCTTTAGGAGTTGACCTTGCGTTCTTGATTATTGGTTTAAGTTCCCTTGTCTTTAAAGTGTTATTGTTTTAATTGATATTTTTGTGGTGCATGCGCACACGTTCGTCTACGTCAACAAGTCCTTTGCAATCGCTTAATAACATTCCAAGAAGAAGGCGTAATCAACGACGTACCAATCGAATAGTCGAACCCGAGTTTCGTACTATTCCCATCATGGTGGCCGAGCCCACTATGAATGAGCTTCTCCAAGCAGCCATCGAGGGTTACGGAGATGCTATCATCATTCCAGCCATCGTGGCTGACAATTTCAAGCTTAAGACGGGGTTGATTAACTTAGTCACCTCGCGTCAATTCTATGGTTTCGAGAGGGACGATCCTTAAGATCACATTCGATGGTTCAACAAAATCACGTCTACCATCAAATGCAAAAGTGTCCCTGAGGAAGCTATCAAACTTCTCCTCTTCCCATTTTCCCTCGATGGGGCTGCCAAAAATTGGCTAGACAAACAACCCCCTCGATCGATTGAAACGTGGGAAGATTTGGTCAAGAAGTTTGTAAATGAATTCTTTCCTCCATCTAAAACCACCGCCCTCAAGAATAAGATCATGAAATTCACTCAAAAATTTGATGAATCATTCGGTGAGGCATGGGATCGTTACAAGGACATGCTTCGTAAATGTCCTCATCACGGTTTTTCCGAGTTGATGCAACTCGACACTTTCTATAATGGTGTGAGCCAAGTCGATCAAGACTCTCTTAATGCCTCCGCGGGAGGTAATTTCTTGAATCGCACCACCAAAGATGCTTTGATGATCATTGAAAATAAATCTAAGGTCCGCATTCCACGAAGCAAATCGGTTGTTTCAAAAATTAATGTTGGTCCTTCTTCCTCATCACCCATGGCTCAATCTAGCACCGATGCTAGACTTGACAAGCTCACGGAAGCTATTCATGCTTTGGTTCTCACAAAAACAAAGAAAGTTTACTCAACCTGCTGAAGTCAAAAAGGTTGACACTTGTGTTACTTGTGGTGGTCCACACGCTTACTACAATTGTACTGCCACCGACGGCAATCCATTTGAAGTTAATGCTATAGTCGGTAATTCTAATCAAGGAGGTAACCAATACCGTCATCAAATGGAACGAAATTACCGTACTAACAATCAAAGTGGTCCACCCGGCTTTTCTCAACCCAATAATCCAAATAGATTCAATCAAAATCAACAACAAAGAAACCCGAATGTTCAAAACCAATTTCAAGCCCCTATGAACCAATATCAAAATCAAGGGGGAAATTACAACCAAGGTTCTCAAAATCAAGGAAATTTGAATAGAAACCAAGGTTATGGTAATTTCAATCAAGGAAACAATTTTCATGGTAATCAAAACAATGGAAATTTTCAAAATCAAGGTTTCAATCAAAACAACCAAGCTCAAAACTTTCCTCAAAATCAAACCGTTGCTCAACCTCAATCGTCAACCGATGAGTTGTTGAAGCAATTTATGAAAGCTCAAGAAGAAACTAACAGGTTGTTGATCGGTCAGATTTCTGAACTAAAGAAGTCTTTAAATGATCGACCTTCGGGATCGGGAACGCTACCAAGCAACACGATCGCCAACCCAAAGGGCGATGTAAAGGCGATCACAACCCGTAGTGGAGTTTCTTATGATGGACCCGCGATTCTTACTACCTCATCTTCTTCTCCTCCCGAGGTAGTGGAACGTGAACACGAGGCTACAAAGGACAAGGTGCAAATCACAAGTACACAAAGTACCGCACACGTCCAACCTCATGTTGTCCCAAAAACCAAACCAAAACCGGGAATTGTTTTTGAACCCTCAGAGAATCCCGTTCAACCAAAAGCTTCAATACCATATCCTTCGCAGCTAAATGATCAAAGACTCCGTGAGCAAACTAATGATCAAATGAAAAAGTTTCTTGAAATTTTTCAAAAATTACACTTCGACATTAGTTTCGCGGATGCTCTTCTCTATATGCCCAAGTTTGCTTCCACTTTCAAGAGTCTTCTAAGTAACAAAGAGAAACTAATTGAACTCACCAAAACTAATTTGAACGAAAATTGTTTGGCAGTCCTCCTAAAGAAACTTCCCAAAAAATTAGGAGACCCCGGAAAATTTCTCATTCCATGTGATTTCCAAAAGCTTGAGGAATGCTTTGCCTTGGCCGATCTTGGCGCTAGCATAAACCTCATGCCTTTCTCAATTTGGCAAAAACTTTCACTTCCCGAGCTTACACCAACACGAATGACTCTCGAATTAGCAACCCGTTCGGTTACGATTCCGAAGGGTATTGCTGAAGATGTCTTTGTGAAGGTTGGCAAGTTCCATTTTCCTGCCGACTTCGTAGTCGTTGATTTTGATGCCGATCCTCGTGTCCCCCTTATTTTGGGAAGACCATTCTTAAAAACGGCTCGTGCATTAATCGACGTCTTCGAAGGAGAAATGACTCTTAGAGTTGGCGATCAAAAGTTGGTCATAAACATCGAAAACACTTCAAAAGATCTTCTCGAACTTGAACGAGAGGCAATTAACCAAATTGATGTCATCGATGTCGCATGCGATGACTATTTTGAAGAAGTGTTAAATGTGCAAGGATCAATCAATCCTTCCAATGATGTCTCTCCCCCTCTCTTACTCCATTTTTGGGAGGTGACTTCATTTTGGAAGAACTCGAAGCTTGTTTATCGTGTGATTCTCATGTTGATTATGATTCTATCAATCCCGAGGAAGACATACTTCTCCTTGAGAAGTTGCTTAATGATGATCCATCATCTCTTCCTCCAAAAGATCTTCATAATGTGGAAGTCAAAGATGTTGAAGAAACTGATGACTTCCCTGAGGTCGAACTCAAGGAACTTCCGCCTCATCTCGAGTACGCGTTTTTGGAGGGTGATGATAAGTTTCCCGTCATAATCGCTAAAGACTTGAATGAGGAAAACAAAACCGCTCTTTTCAAGGTTCTAAAGTCACACAAGCGAGCAATTGCTTGGAGACTTTCCGACATAAAGGGTATTAACCCGGAATTTTGTATGCACAAAATTTTGATGGAGGATGACTTTAAACCGGCGGTTCAACAACAAAGACGGGTAAATCCTAAGATTCATGAGGTTATCAAGCTAGAGGTCATAAAACTTCTTGATGCCGGCTTGATTTACCCTATTTCGGATAGTCCTTGGGTGAGTCCCGTTCATTGTGTGCCCAAAAAGGGTGGCATAACGGTTGTCAAAAATGATGATAACGAGTTAATTCTGACTTGATTGGTAACGGGTTGGCGCGTTTGCATTGATTATCGAAAATTAAATGACGCCACCCGTAAAGACCACTTTCCATTACCTTTCATGGATCAAATGCTCGAAAGATTGGCTGGAAACAAATACTATTGTTTCCTTGACGGTTTTTCGGGTTATTTCCAAATTCCCATCGATCCTCAAGATCAAGAAAAAACGACTTTTACGTGTCCATATGGAACATTTGCTTATCGACGCATGCCTTTTGGCTTGTGCAATGCTCCGGGCACATTTCAAAGATGCATGATGGCCATTTTTCACGACATGATCGAGAAAACAATGGAGGTCTTCATGGATGATTTTTCGGTCATTGGGAATTCATTTGAATCGTGTCTCTCCAATTTAGACAAAATGCTTCAAAGGTGTCAAGACACCAACCTTAGTCTAAATTGGGAGAAAAGTCATTTCATGGTCAAGGAGGGAATTTGTCACAACTCACCATTTCACGTCATTTACCATTTCAGGTCATTTTCCCAAACTTCGACTTTTTACTATTCATAAATCACTATTCATCAAAACACTATTCATCGTTTTACTATTCATCGTTTTCGAGGTCAGTTTGATGTTCTGAGAAACTTTTTGAAAATTTACTATTCACCGAACACTATTCATTTCCGGAAAAGTTTTCATCATTCACTTGCATTACTCATTTCATCGTAAATTTAGTTTACGGGTATTCAAATTCGCGTAACCGGATTGGTTTAGGTGCGAATTCATTTCATTAGTGTTAAGTACACTGCATACGGACTGGGGATAGTCTGCATATCATCATAACAGCATTTTCATGTTATACCACTCTCAGGATTTTCAAATTTCTATATTCAGTACATTTAACGTTTTTACGTATACGTAATTATAATAAACGTTAACACCCGGTTTATACACGACGAATATATCTAAATATTCCCACAATGGTCCCGACATATTTTTATATCCATTTTAACATCATAAAAGTTATAACATTCAGTTACCCAGTATTTTGGAAATTTATTTTATTTTTATCGTACGCGTATGAATATTACGACGGTTTTCGTGAAAACTAAACAATAATCACCCGATCACTCAGTAAATGTACCCAACATATTTTTAATATGTTTTTAACATTATTATAACTTTATTTCATCCCGGTTAACTTCGTGAACATTTATTTTTAATAAAACCGGTACCCGATCGTAACTAAAAACACAAACTAGTGCAAATTCTTACATGGTTTTCTAATTAAATCCCAAGTACCCTAACCCCCCCTCCTACCTTTGAAAACCAGCCCATGAAACACCTTTTTTAACCCATGGCATTAACTTACCCTTATTTAACTAATAAACCTCTAAATTCTACACTTAACCAAAAATTACAAATCATAACATACACTTTTTCAAGATCCAAAAATTCTTCTCATCTCCTTCCTCCCATCAAAACCACGACCCATAATTAATACATTGATCAAGTGATCATTTTTCATGAAGTAAAACACAAAAGTTGTTCATTTTACAAGCCTAATCAAGAATCAAGCAACAAAAACACAAGAACATCAAGCATAATCATCCTATAATCATCTCATTTTATCAAGTAAGTTTTCATCTTTATTTTTTCATGGATCATCCTATTTTTACATGTATTACATAAGTATCATGCTAAAAACCATGTACAAGTAGCTATACCACACTTTATTTTGGCTAAAAAGAAACATACAAACCCTAACTTTTTAGTTATGAATCCCCTTGCTCTAATAACTTGGTTAGGAGTCCATGGCACCCTAAGAAGGTGTATGGTAAGATTAGATTAGCCATGTGGTGATTACAAGAGGTTTGGTGATGGTAGAAATTAGTTTTTAACCTTGGAAACTTGATTTGGAACCTATTTTAGACATGCTGTCCCGTTTTGTAAAAATCTGGAAAATCAGTAAACACCAAGGGAACTTTGGCAAAATTTTTAGAAAATACTTTCAAAAACGAATCCGTAGGCGAAAGAACGGATTAAAAAGAGTCTATAGCGAAGGAGTTATGATTTTTGCAAGATTGTAGACGAAAAGTATTTTTCTGAAAATGTATGCTGTTGGACGTTTTTCATTGGACAAAAAGAGACTTTAGACGTAACCCGGAGGAGCCGAGCTTTCCAAAATATATTACTACATACTAAGACGAAACCGTGGATATAAAGAACAAGTAAAACGGACAAGTAACGACAAAGATATACACGTTTGAATATCGGCTAAAACCATTTTATAATTGACAGCTTTTATAAAATTTGGCGCAAAAACTACGAAGTACATTTTTGAGCTAAACATAATATCAAGTACCGAGCTTTATAACTAACGTAGTATTAGTTATTACGAGTATGTTTTCATCATTTCAAGGATTACAACCCGAGTATTTCAACGCTTACATGGAAACTTACGTTATATATATATATAAGTATATATATATATTATAACTAGCTATTTATATTTTCTAATAGCAATATTTTCCAAATTCTTGGATTATATATTTTGATAACACAAGTGTTTTTCAAAGAGTAGAGTGGTATAGAAACATGTGCATGTACATTCATCGCATCCCCTCATAATTTAAGTAGATCGTATCATTCGTTCATTATAGGTCGCGGTTAGAGATCGAACTTCATTTCTGTGTATACACTTTTGTCATCGTAGCTGTTGCATCAGGTGAGTCATAGCCCCTACTCTTTTAATTGTTTTGTCAACTTTTGGGGGAGAATACATGCTCGTTTTTACTTGAACTATTACTTGACTCTTTAAACATGGTTTTGACTTGAACTTTATTATGAACTTATGACTTGTCTTGACCTTTTGAACTTGACTTAAACTTTTGGACTTATTGTACTGTATGTTCTAAGACTTAAAGTCTCCCTTGTTCGGAGCAACGCTATAAAGTCTCCCATGTTCGGAGCAACGTTAAAAAGTCTCTCATGTTCAGAGCATCCTTAATAAATCTCGCCATGGTGGAGTGACTAATAAATCTTTGCCAAGTCGGTAAAGTGACTAATAAATCTCGCCTAGGTGGTGGAGTGACTTAAAGTCTCCCTTGTTCGGAGCAACGTTATAAAGTCTCCCTTGTTCGGAGCGGCCTTGACTTATTATGACCGCGGGTACTTGACTACTAAACATGCAACTATATTTTAGCAGTGGGTTGTGAACACACAGGTTACAAGTCTCTTATGGCAGGACTTGTAACTGAGTGGATTTACGATGCCTTTGCTGTGTGATCATTTTCTATAAACTTTATTTGTTAAACAAACTCTATGAACTCACCAACCTCGTGTTGACACTTTAGCATGTATTTTCAGGTTTTAACCTACGGCACGCTACAGGAGGTTTTGGCAGGGCATGGCATGGTCATAGAAGACTCTGATTATTTATATGGGGACCGTTTTAAAACTATTTTAAGGGCCTACTTCCGCACTACTTTTAATGATGTAAATTCAACATTTTTGACTAAACGATTTTATTCTAAATAATTAAAGTGAAAATCATTTTTGAACTTGTGTTGTAATACCGATTGAGTTACACCCCAGCTACACGTATGCTTCCGCTGGACCCGATTTTGGGGGTGTGACAGATTGGTATCAGAGCTTTGGCTATAGCGAACTAAGTGTTTTTAAAAACCTAGACTATAGCTACTTTTACGAAAAACTTAACCCTATGACCGTCACGTGCCTGCCTGCCAAGCTGAAGCCTCATTGTGGTTTGTTGCTGACTTAGGTGATGAGATTTGTGTCTCATTATCTGGTATATTATATTCACTTATTCTAGTTGATTACTATCATTGTCTTTCATATAAGCATGTTCACGTATCATATATGTCACCGCGTTATGTTTTCTTTGCATAGTTTCATCATTTGACCTCGAGTTTGGTCACCTGCCTTAGTCTTTCTGAACGTCTTGGTATTTGTGAAGGACATAGTATTAGTATAACTGAACTGAGTATTTCAAAATTCATGGAACCTCGGTGGAATATAGACTAGTCACCTATATTCAACCCGGGATAGTGGGACATAGGCTGACTACCTATATCCGACTCAGAAATGAATTTTGCAACACTGAGAATGGTTATAATAAAATTCTGTCTGGATTGAATCCTTTACTCATTTTCCAAATGTTTCATGCATGTGTGTATACCCTCATTGTCAGAACATTCATACTTTTCATCACCTTTTCACCAATATGTTTTCAGAGACCAACATAAACTGAACCACGGGACGAAGTTCCTTTTAGAGGGGAAGACTGTCACAACTCACCATTTCACGTCATTTACCATTTCAGGTCATTTTCCCAAACTTCGACTTTTTACTATTCATAAATCACTATTCATCAAAACACTATTCATCGTTTTACTATTCATCGTTTTCGAGGTCAGTTTGATGTTCTGAGAAACTTTTTGAAAATTTACTATTCACCGAACACTATTCATTTCCGGAAAAGTTTTCATCATTCACTTGCATTACTCATTTCATCGTAAATTTAGTTTACGGGTATTCAAATTCGCGTAACCGGATTGGTTTAGGTGCGAATTCATTTCATTAGTGTTAAGTACACTGCATACGGACTGGGGATAGTCTGCATATCATCATAACAGCATTTTCATGTTATACCACTCTCAGGATTTTCAAATTTCTATATTCAGTACATTTAACGTTTTTACGTATACGTAATTATAATAAACGTTAACACCCGGTTTATACACGACGAATATATCTAAATATTCCCACAATGGTCCCGACATATTTTTATATCCATTTTAACATCATAAAAGTTATAACATTCAGTTACCCAGTATTTTGGAAATTTATTTTATTTTTATCGTACGCGTATGAATATTACGACGGTTTTCGTGAAAACTAAACAATAATCACCCGATCACTCAGTAAATGTACCCAACATATTTTTAATATGTTTTTAACATTATTATAACTTTATTTCATCCCGGTTAACTTCGTGAACATTTATTTTTAATAAAACCGGTACCCGATCGTAACTAAAAACACAAACTAGTGCAAATTCTTACATGGTTTTCTAATTAAATCCCAAGTACCCTAACCCCCCCTCCTACCTTTGAAAACCAGCCCATGAAACACCTTTTTTAACCCATGGCATTAACTTACCCTTATTTAACTAATAAACCTCTAAATTCTACACTTAACCAAAAATTACAAATCATAACATACACTTTTTCAAGATCCAAAAATTCTTCTCATCTCCTTCCTCCCATCAAAACCACGACCCATAATTAATACATTGATCAAGTGATCATTTTTCATGAAGTAAAACACAAAAGTTGTTCATTTTACAAGCCTAATCAAGAATCAAGCAACAAAAACACAAGAACATCAAGCATAATCATCCTATAATCATCTCATTTTATCAAGTAAGTTTTCATCTTTATTTTTTCATGGATCATCCTATTTTTACATGTATTACATAAGTATCATGCTAAAAACCATGTACAAGTAGCTATACCACACTTTATTTTGGCTAAAAAGAAACATACAAACCCTAACTTTTTAGTTATGAATCCCCTTGCTCTAATAACTTGGTTAGGAGTCCATGGCACCCTAAGAAGGTGTATGGTAAGATTAGATTAGCCATGTGGTGATTACAAGAGGTTTGGTGATGGTAGAAATTAGTTTTTAACCTTGGAAACTTGATTTGGAACCTATTTTAGACATGCTGTCCCGTTTTGTAAAAATCTGGAAAATCAGTAAACACCAAGGGAACTTTGGCAAAATTTTTAGAAAATACTTTCAAAAACGAATCCGTAGGCGAAAGAACGGATTAAAAAGAGTCTATAGCGAAGGAGTTATGATTTTTGCAAGATTGTAGACGAAAAGTATTTTTCTGAAAATGTATGCTGTTGGACGTTTTTCATTGGACAAAAAGAGACTTTAGACGTAACCCGGAGGAGCCGAGCTTTCCAAAATATATTACTACATACTAAGACGAAACCGTGGATATAAAGAACAAGTAAAACGGACAAGTAACGACAAAGATATACACGTTTGAATATCGGCTAAAACCATTTTATAATTGACAGCTTTTATAAAATTTGGCGCAAAAACTACGAAGTACATTTTTGAGCTAAACATAATATCAAGTACCGAGCTTTATAACTAACGTAGTATTAGTTATTACGAGTATGTTTTCATCATTTCAAGGATTACAACCCGAGTATTTCAACGCTTACATGGAAACTTACGTTATATATATATATAAGTATATATATATATTATAACTAGCTATTTATATTTTCTAATAGCAATATTTTCCAAATTCTTGGATTATATATTTTGATAACACAAGTGTTTTTCAAAGAGTAGAGTGGTATAGAAACATGTGCATGTACATTCATCGCATCCCCTCATAATTTAAGTAGATCGTATCATTCGTTCATTATAGGTCGCGGTTAGAGATCGAACTTCATTTCTGTGTATACACTTTTGTCATCGTAGCTGTTGCATCAGGTGAGTCATAGCCCCTACTCTTTTAATTGTTTTGTCAACTTTTGGGGGAGAATACATGCTCGTTTTTACTTGAACTATTACTTGACTCTTTAAACATGGTTTTGACTTGAACTTTATTATGAACTTATGACTTGTCTTGACCTTTTGAACTTGACTTAAACTTTTGGACTTATTGTACTGTATGTTCTAAGACTTAAAGTCTCCCTTGTTCGGAGCAACGCTATAAAGTCTCCCATGTTCGGAGCAACGTTAAAAAGTCTCTCATGTTCAGAGCATCCTTAATAAATCTCGCCATGGTGGAGTGACTAATAAATCTTTGCCAAGTCGGTAAAGTGACTAATAAATCTCGCCTAGGTGGTGGAGTGACTTAAAGTCTCCCTTGTTCGGAGCAACGTTATAAAGTCTCCCTTGTTCGGAGCGGCCTTGACTTATTATGACCGCGGGTACTTGACTACTAAACATGCAACTATATTTTAGCAGTGGGTTGTGAACACACAGGTTACAAGTCTCTTATGGCAGGACTTGTAACTGAGTGGATTTACGATGCCTTTGCTGTGTGATCATTTTCTATAAACTTTATTTGTTAAACAAACTCTATGAACTCACCAACCTCGTGTTGACACTTTAGCATGTATTTTCAGGTTTTAACCTACGGCACGCTACAGGAGGTTTTGGCAGGGCATGGCATGGTCATAGAAGACTCTGATTATTTATATGGGGACCGTTTTAAAACTATTTTAAGGGCCTACTTCCGCACTACTTTTAATGATGTAAATTCAACATTTTTGACTAAACGATTTTATTCTAAATAATTAAAGTGAAAATCATTTTTGAACTTGTGTTGTAATACCGATTGAGTTACACCCCAGCTACACGTATGCTTCCGCTGGACCCGATTTTGGGGGTGTGACAGAATTGTCCTTGGCCATAAGATTTCCAAGAGTGGGATTGAGGTTGATAAAGCTAAAATCGATGTCATTGCTAAGCATCCTCCTCCTACTACTGTCAAAGGTGTTCGGAGTTTCCTGGGTCATTCCGGCTTCTATCGTAGATTCATTCAAGATTTCTCGAAGATAGCTAGGCCTATGACCCGACTTCTTGAAAAAGAGACTCCATTTGTCTTTTTCGATGAGTGCATCGAAGCTTTTCAAAATCTCAACAAAAAGCTTACCGAAGCACCCATTTTAGTTGCCCCCGATTGGGACCTACCTTTCGAACTCATGTGTGATGCAAGTGACTTTGCAATAGGTGCGGTCTTGAGGCAACGCAAAACCAAACATTTTCAGCCGATTCATTATGCAAGCAAAACCTTGACCGAAGCTCAAGCACATTACACCACAACGGAAAAAGAATTACTTGCCGTGGTGTATGCGTTTGAGAAGTTTCGGCCATATTTGATCTTGACTAAATGCATAGTGTACACGGATCACTCGGCTCTAAAATATCTCTTTGCCAAGTAAGACGCTAAGCCGAGATTACTCCGTTGGGTTCTCCTCCTACAAGAATTTGATATCATCATTTGTGATAAAAAGGGAGCCGAGAACCTCGCTGCTGACCATCTTTCGTGATTGGAAAATCCTCATAAAGGTGTTCTCGAGAAAAAGGAAATCAATGAAACCTTTCCTCTCGAGACACTTAATGTGATTTCCTCTCGTGGAGATTCTAGTACCCCATGGTTTGCCGACTTTGCAAACTACCATGCGGGGAACTTCGTTGTCAAAGGGATGACGTCCCACCAAAAGAGCAAGTTTTTCAAAGATGTTAATCACTACTTTTGGGACGATCCCTATCTTTTTAAAATTTGTGCGGATCGGGTTATTCGAAGGTGTGTTCATGGCCAAGAAGCCATGGAAATCCTAAAGGCTTGTCATAATGGACCCACCGGGGGACATCATGGCCCGAACTACACCGCTAGAAAAGTATTTGAGTCCGGTTTTTATTGGCCCTCCGTTTATAAAGACGCCCATGACCTAGTCAAATCTTGTGACTCGTGTCAATGTCAAGGAAAGATCACACAACGGGATGAAATGCCTCAAAACGTCATCCAAGTGTGTGAAATCTTTGATGTTTGGGGCATAGATTTTATGGGGCCGTTCCCGTCTTCACGAGGGAACAAATACATACTCGTGGCCGTTGATTACTTGTCAAAATGGGTCGAAGCAAAAGCTCTCCCAACCACCGACTTTCTACCGCTTATCACCCACAAACGAGTGGGCAAGTGGAGGTTTCGAACCGTGGTTTGAAGAGAATTCTTGAAAGAACCGTAGGCGAAAACCGTGCCTCTTGGTCGGATAAGCTAGATGACGCTCTATGGGCCTTTCGCACGGCTTATAAAACACCCATCGGGTGTACTCCTTATAAGCTCGTGTATGGAAAAGCTTGTCATCTATCGATTGAGCTCGAGCACAAAGCTTATTGGGATTTGAAGAATGCAAATTTCGATCTTAAGTCTGCGGGTGATCACAGGAAAGTTCAACTCAATGAACTCAATGAACTTCGTGATCAAGCTTACGAAAACTCTTTAATCTATAAAGAGAAAACCAAAAAGATCCATGACTCCAAAATTAAGAACCTCGTTTTCAACGTTGGTGACCGAGTCCTTCTTTTTAACTCTCGATTAAAGATCTTTTCGGGTAAGCTTAAAACCCGTTGGACCGGACCTTTCACCGTTGCCAAAGTTTATCCTTATGGCACCGTCGAGTTATCTCAAGACGACGGTCCAAATTTCAAAGTAAATGGGCATCGGTTGAAACATTATTTTGGAGGGGACATACCACCTATTGTCCCGGACCTCCAAACTTTCGCCATGGACCAATGAATTCGAGGATCGAGTCAAGCTAGCGACTCGACAAACAAAAACAAGTAACAACAAACATGGGTTTTCACCCTTGTATCTGATTTCCTTCTATTTTCTAACACCCTAGTGTGGGGGAGTGGCCACCCCCTGCAGCTACTTGAGATGTACATATCCTTCACAAAAAAAAAAAAAAAAAAAAAAAAAAAATGTGTTTGAATAAATAAAGTGAAAAATACAAAAGATGTTCCCACAACTAGCTTTTAATATTCTCTTCTTTCATTCAAAATTTCGGCATAATCGCCGGGACTTTGAATATTGAGGACAATATTCAACTCTAAGTGTGGGGGAGGGGAAAATTCTAGCGAATTTTATCAAATTATACCGTCTAGTACCCCCGTTTTTGGCCAAAATTTTAAAAAACAAAATTCACTTTATTTCAAAATTTTTGTGGTTATCAATTCGCTGTGTCTAAAGGACAAAAGGGATTGGCTAATCCAGGAGCAAACGGCTCTTGGTAAAGATAACTCAAACCCGTTGATGGCTTGCAATTTGCCAAAAATTGTATGGTTCCTCAACTCCCCATCATCCTCAAAAGCTAATGCGTTGGCTAGCCCGCAAGATTATGGCTTGTGGTTGGCAGTGGAAAAACCATAATTGGTAATCAACTCACCAAGATGTTGACTTTTCCATCAAGAGTTGGCTAGTCCAGGAGCAAACGGCTTCTGGTAAAGACAAATCAAAACCGTTGAAAGCTGGTGGTTTGCTCAAAATCACACAGTTATCAGGTGTGCCACAGTTCTTACACCTGGCTACTCCAGAAGTGATGGCTTTTGGTAAAGAGACTTCAAATCCATTAATTTTTCTCAAAAAGATTGCTAGGGACTAGCAACAGTTTAGTGTGGGGGAGTGATGAGTGTGTAACTACTCATCATTTTTAGTCAATTCTGGACTGTAAAACGATCAAAAACACTCAAAAACGCACCAAAATGCGAAGAAAATCCCAAAGATCGTATTTTATATGTTTTTGATGCAAAACGAGTGAAAACAAACGAAAAACGAACCAAATTTGCATAAATGGCAGTTTCAGTCCCCCGACTTTCAAAGTTTTACAAAACTAGTCCCTGGTCAATCATTTTCAAAGAAAAGTCAACCCTTGCTCTTTAAAAGTCAAAACGAATCACAATTGATCTTTGGGTAAAACGATTTGGAAAATTACACAATTGGTCCCTATACTTTAGCCAATTCACAGTTTTAGTCCCCGGGGTTTCAAATGTGAAAAATTGTATTCTTGGTCCTTTGGTTTCTCTAACTTGACAGGATTGGTCCTTTGTAGAAGTTTGAAATGATGGCAGAAAAGGTCCCTCAAAAATTCAGTAAAGTACACTTTTGGTCCTTGTGATAAAACCATTACAAACAAACGGACCCAAAGGTATTATTAAATCCAAAAAAAAAAACTCATCAGCCCACGTACCTAATCCAAACCCTTTCTTTGGCCCAAGTTACAACCAAAGCCCAATGTACCCTAACCCTAACACGTTTTTATAATAAACGTACATCATCTTCCCCACTCAGTCAAGAATCTGAATAAAAAATAACTCCCCCCCCCCCCCCCGTGACCACGTACCTCCAACTCCCATCACCATCTCACCATCACTTTCCATCCTTTGTCCTCAAAACCTTCTCCCAATCCCACTAATCCCCTCAAATTTGTACCTAACACCATTAACCAGTCAAGAGAAGACATGTTGGCAATCCACCACTCTTTTGGGCGCCAAAGATACAATTAAAGGGCTAGGATCAATGGAGTTTAGTCAAAGGCCAAAATTTATCCCAAGGATGCACACAAGATTTTCCAGCTCAGCTTTCATCTCAGTGGAGAAGCACACAAGAGAGAAGACAAGAAGGAAGCTAAGGTGTACCTACCACTTCCATGGTTTAGTATAAATAGATGGTTATTTGTAAGCCTCAGGGCATCATCTCATCTTTTATCTTTTGTATTTTTTGGATTTAAAAGTTTAGTTTTTAGTTGTAATTTCAAAAAGTTGAAGTTTAATGGAAGTTGCAGTTTGGTTTACTCAATTCTCTATTTAAATTTTTTTTTTTTAGTTTAGCTCTGTCTTATTACTTACAAAAGTCTAGTATTGCTTTATTGCAAAGAAGCTAAACTCAAAATTCAGAGAAACAAAAACAACAAAAAAAAATTGTGGAAAGGAAAAAAAATGAAGGAAGCTATAGCAGAATTTGGATGGGAGCAGTTTGGGTTAGAGCTCAGGTGAGCATTTAGGTTGATCATTTGGTTCCTAGTCTCATGCCTATCATCTTGGATGTCAAGTAAGAGCTCATATCTGCTTTCATCGTAACTGGTGTTGAACAAAATTGGTTGTATTTGCTTGATGCTTTCTGATCATTTTGGTTAATTTTAGCAGTTTATAAAGTTTTTAGCTGACCTTGTGTGATAAATCAGTTAGTTGATTTGTAAAATTCAGAAATTTAGTTAGTTAAGGAGTGTTTGGGTCATTGTGGTTTGCTGATATACTTGTTGTTCCAGGGGTGTAATTGGGTTGAGTTAGTTCAATTAGGTTGTATTTGGGTCTCACGTGACATAAAATCAGTAGGTTTAAATATCAAAGGTCACTTTAGCTCTTGATTGTTCCTAACAGTTAGTAAGTAGGGGTATCTAATTGTTTCATCTCCAAGTAGTTACATAAGCCGGTGTTTGAGCTGATTTCACTTTCACAGTAGGATTCTATCACATCTTTAGTTAAATTCAAACAATCATATTCCATTTGGGTCAAACTTTTTCTAAAAATCAGAAGTCAAAATTGTCAAACTCAATTTTTGGTCCATTTTCAAAACAAGTTCTAGGATTCATTAACTAATGAAAATCGGTAAGGTTTGTTGGATTTAGAAGTTCACCAGCTTGTATGTCATTCTCAAAAAGAAAATTGGAAATTGGTGTTGTTTTGCTAGACGAAAAGTAGTTTCAAAGTTAGTGGGCTGATACGAAATTCCCCTGCATCTGCAATCTTTTACCAGTTTAGGATTAGTATAAATTGAGAATTAAGTGGTGTTTGGGAGTCATCTTTATTGGTTTAGGGAGTCACTCAGGTAGTATATAGGTTTTAGGAATTGGTTTGGCCTAAACTGATTGTTTCTGCTTATTTATAAGCTAGTTTTGAGTCTTTTTACTTGCTGCTACAGCAGCCTTGTTGAAATCTCCATTGGATGATCTTTGTTATTGTTTAAATTCTGTTCTTGATTTTGTCGTTGTAATTGTTATTGTTAAAGTTGATGTTGTAATTGGTAGGCTTGCTTAAGCTTATTTATTGTAGCTCGAAACTAGGCAGTCTCAAAAAGAAAAAGAAAAGTACCACAGCTTTTTGAAATGATTCACTTGAATCTGATTCGAAACTTAGAAGTTGCTAAGATTTAGTTGATAAAAATCTGTTTTCAGAAAATTGAGTTTGGAATTGCTTGTGTTTGTAAGTCGTAACAGAAACAAAAAGAAATAAATAAATAAATAAATAAACTTGCAAAATGTCTGGGTGGGATTCGAACCCCAGACCTCTTGCACAGCCCGACCACAACACACAACATCACAACCATATGCCCTTGGGACTTTTTCAATTATAGTTTGCAAAATCAATTTTTTATATAGCCTTTGTTTAGTTGTTGCTTATTTGCTTATTGACTGCTAATCTGCTTATTCCGGCTTATCAGCAATGCTTTTTCTTAACTTATTATTTTCCTTAGGTTAGTTTTTATTAAATTTAATTTCCATAAAAATTCCGGATTTTTCTCATTGTTAAAATATTTATTAGGATTTAATTTAGGAAAATTAGAATTTAATTCATAATAAATAGAATTTTGTTTAAAAAAACTTAATTTTCTTTTTTCAAAAATTTTCTTTTGTCTTTTGGCACGTAAGAAATTATTCGTGAACTCGTAGGATGTTTTGAACTCAAAATTTACGTTTTGTTTTGCGCACGCACGTAATTTTTAAATAAACGTCACGTTTCTAGTTTAATTTACGTTTTAGGATTCCCGATACCTAATTATGTTTTCTCGTAGTGTTTTAGGTATTTCTTCGATTGTTAGTTGCCTTAAGTTAATTTACTTTTATATTCGTTCGTTAATTTTCAAATTCGTTAGTTTAACGTATCGCAAAACCAAATAACCTTTCCAATCATACAAGATTTTAATCCCAATCTCATTCGAAGCTTTCCATTCACACCTCGTTGGGGCACGACCCGGGAAATCACTTCCCGGTCTCACAATTTGAATATCACTTGCACAAGTTTTGCGAGGTAATCGTTTTCCTAAACGGTTTACTCGTATAACTTCACGTTTATTTGTCTCATGACAAATTAAACCTCACGTTTGTTGATATTTTGATAAATTGTTGTTTGCACACCAAAACACAACGAATCAGATGTATAACAAGATCAAGGCTAGAAATGACAAAGATGGAATGGGTGCTTCTAAGAATATTCCTATCACTCTTGCTGATGCTGGTTTATCTGTTAATGTGAATATTCCTGTTGCTGCTGAAAAGGTATCTTTACCAGATATTTCTGCTGATGTACCACATGTTGCTGCTTCATCTTATGTGGATAAAGGTAAAGCTCAAGTGATAGCAGAAGATCCTCCGTCTAGAAACAGAACCAGGAGACATTTGGAGGAGGAAAGATTGGGTGAAGAGGCTGCTAAGAGGTTAGATGAGGAACAACAAGCTGAACTTGCAAGATTTCATGAGCTTAAGGTAAGAGATATTGAACTTCAAGCTGCTAGAGCCAAACAGATGAGGAAGGCTATGGATGAACAATATGCATCTGCTGCACTTGAATCTTCTCAGGATTCTACTGATGAACAATTGGATAATCCATCAGTGGAAACTGATGCTGCAGAAGGTGTATCTGCTGAAGCTGAAGTTCCTGATGCATCTTCTCTACCTCATGCTGCTATTTATGTTCCTGGAAGAAGAGCAAAGAGAATGGCTAGAGTCAGAACTTCACATTCCACACAAAGCTTAATAAATGTGAATGCTTCTGATGCTTCATTTATAAGGGAAGGATCCCCTGATGATTGGCCTGAGGCAACTAGAGATGTTTTGGTTCACTGGGGGTTAACTGAAAATGGCCAAGCTAATACAATTTATAGATTGGATAAAACTTCTATATCCTTTACATTTCTTCAAGAGATTCTACATCTTGTTGATCATCAGGATTTGGTCACTCTAAATGAGTTGGTTCACAAATATTATTCAAATCATACTCCTACAGGGTCTGGATTGTATTTATTGGGTGATCTTAGAGTGTTGTTTGATTCTTCTACTCCCACTGGTGTTAGCTATGACATATGGAAAAACAATCAAAGATGGAAAGTTCAGAGTTGGAAGTTCTATCCTATGCCTTATGTTCATGTTTTGGAAACTACAACTGGTTTAAGGCTGATTATGGATCTTGGCAAAAGATATCCTCTGAAAGTGTCTCTGATGGAGAAAATGCTGCAACAAAAGTTGGAGATTCCTCCTGATCCAGTTGGAAATGCAAGATTGTTTGCTGAATCTTTGGTGAAAGTCTTCAAACAAAGGATTAAGACTTCCAAAGCAGCTTATGTTTAAGGGTATAATGTTGTATATTTGTTTTTCTTTTTAGTATTAAAAAAAAAACTAACATTTTTGTTGTATAGTATTGTGTCTATTGTATGCAGGTTTGGTGTTTATCACACTATTCTTTGGTCATCAACTTACCTGATGTTGACTATTCCATCAAAAAGTTGGCTAGTCCAAAGGGTACAGCTTTGGTAAAGACACATCAAATCTGTTGATAGCTGTAATGGTTTGCTCAAAACCATAGGGTTTTCAACTTACCCATGCTTTGTTGCTGAGTAGTTGAAGTGGTTGTCAATTGACCATGGATTTTTCCTTTATGGATTCCAAATAATTGGCTAGCCCACATGTATATGGCTTGTGGTAAAGGCAGTGGAAAACCATATTTGGTAATCAGTTAACCAAGATGATTTTTCATCAGAATAATTGGCTAGTCCTGAGCAAACGGCTACAGGTAAAGACATCTCAAATCCGTTTATAGCTGATGATTTGCTAAAAATCATGTGGTTATCAGTGTACCTTAGAACACTTGGCTACTCCAGTAGTGATGGCAATTAGTAAAGAGACATCAAATCCATTATTTTCAATGATTCACCTCTCACAGGAGTTAACACACCTGGAAATGATGAGAATAGTATGAAACTAATTTGTTTTGATGTACATTTAGTCATTTGTTGCTGCAAAGAATGGAACTTTCAAGTATTTGCTGATCATAGAGATTCTGCTGATGATGATTCTTTGTTGGTGTTGTATTATTTCAATCCTCTTGGTATGTAACTTCAAAGATCTATCAAGAATCTTGAACTTAACCATGTCAAATTCAAGATTAGGGGAGGATTGTTGGGAATTCTGCTAAGTAAGAATTCTGCTGATGGATACTGCTGAAGGATACTGCTGAAGAGTTGGTTTCTGCTGAAGCAGTGTATCTGCTGAAGACTAGTTTCAGCATTATTAGTTTCTGCGGATATAGTATTTCCGTATTTTATGTAATATAGTTAGGATATGCATGAGTTTATTTAGGAATTGATAATGCATATCTTTTAGAAGTTTTAGAATAAACGTTTCTTGGGAAACGGTTTAGGGTTCCTTGTGTATAAAAGGAACACACGATTATGTATTGAATAACGTTTTTAGAAAACACTTTTATTATTATTAAAAGATCCATAGAGGATCAAGAGTTCTTAGTATTAAACTTGTGTTTGTTTCCGCTTTAAAATACAAGTTACAGAGATTGTCTATTAGTGTGTTATTGATTACATTAACATATCTAACGATTCTAGAGTGCTCAAGAAGATCTATCAAGGTCTTACGTTCAACATTTGTACACCCTTTGTTTATCCACAACCAGGATAAGACTTCACAATTAATCAAAAGAGTTTTTTTATTTGAAACAACTTTAACCTATTGATGACATCAAATAAGTACATGTTGGTCCATGGAATTGAGCAAATCTTGATAAAAATAAATAACACTTTCATTGATAATAATTAATAAAAGGTTACAAGATTACTCATACCAACTAGACTACATGATAACATCTTCAGCTTCTTGATGGGGATAGTTTCGGTATATTATCCCCATTAGAATGACAATGAACTCTCATTGATCCAAGCTAAGCTTGAGATTCAATGAGAGGGAATCCTAACTAATACTAAGTATTACATTTTAGAATTCACTACATATCCCCTGTAACATATAGAATATATATATATATATATATATATATATATATATATATATATATATATATATATATATATATATATATATATATATATATATATATTGGAAAAGTACAAGTCACGTGTGATGGTGGTAGGTAGGATAACATGTATGTGATGGATGAGTTGTCATCCACTTGTAGTGGTCCCCCGTTATCTTCCTCTTTTGGAAAAGCACCAACCATCCTTTTGAAATTGTAATAACTAGATTCTCACTTCAATGGCAATTTCTTGTACTTGTTTGACTTCTCTTTTTAGAAGTTCCCACCTATATTTATCAGTATGTTGTAGAGATAGCTTCAGGGAGTTAGTGAGTTATTGTCATCACTCACTAACTCCATTACCTTCTTCTTTGGCTCAGGGATCATTCACTGAATACCGCCTCACTGAATGATTGAGTCTTTCTTTTTACACCCGGTCCGAACATCCTGAAGGTAACTCACTAAGTGACTATGCACTTAGTGACTTGTTTGTGTCAAAGGTTAAATATCACTCACTGAAATAGCAATTTACTATTTTATTCAGTGAGTGATTTGGCTATTTTATGTTCAAATACTTCTGGGTAATATCTGGGTAAAATATTGACCCAACAGTCTCCCCCTATTTGAACATACAAATAGCCTAAGGTGATTGGGTTTAAATGAGGGACCTGGTTCAATTTTGATACATCAGGGTCCACCAATCTTTTTGTGGTACAGTGACCTGGGGTTCAGGGACTTGGGTTTAGTTCCTGAGGTTCAAGGGTTTAGGGCCTTTGGTTTAGTTCCGGAGGTTCAGTGACCCACTTCAGTGAGAGAGGGGTTCAGGGGATAGGGTTCAGTGACCAGGGGGTTCAGTGACCAGGGGTTAAAGTCACACCAAGTTTAGTGACTAGGTTTCATGGTCAGGGGGTTCAATGACCAAGTTCAATGGCCTGGTTCAAACACTGAGGTTCACTTTGTACTTAGAAGGAGGGACCTGGTTCATTCATGATGCATCAGTGTCCTTTCCCCTTTTATTACTCCCTGATCAACTCAAGAAACAAATTTAGCAACATATTCAGTGACTACATATCACCACTGAAGTTACAACAATTATGGGCCCATCGCGCTTCCGCTGTGCCATTCTAATACACCATTAGGCTTAGTTTCAGCCTGAACGATGCACTTATCGAGCCCACTTCCTGGGTCAGTCTCAAATTGACTTTTATCCCATCCCCTTGATGTCGCGACATATCCATGCCTGGACTCATACACTCATTCCAACAACCATATTAACGGCAACATCGTACAAGCTGATATCTATCATCAGCTAACTCTAATCCTCATTAATGGTAATTTTGAGGTTTAGGTGGTGAAATGATTTTGGTTTAGGTTGTTGACTTGGTGTCAGGTTTCGATTAAATGCTTTATCTCCCCCTCAAAAACTTACAACATATAGTAGTTTTTTTGAAGTTGAAGCATTTAGTTGTGGTGTGGTTTGATGTGAATGGTTTGGTGTGAGGGTTATGAGGCAATGAGTGATTAATCTCCCCCTCAAAATTTGCGACTCTTAATGCAACTTTTCAAATCAAGCATTCAAGGTGTGGTGGTTATGGTTCAAGGTTTGCTCAGTCCGAACACCATTTAAACCATGCTCCCTGATCTCAGTGTCCCTGATGATTTAACACGTCCAGGCGCAATTTTCTTACCTGAGAGAACCTCATTAACTCACCCTGAGTTTTACCACAACCTCAATTCAGGTTTAACACTCCCTGATGTAGCATAAGCTCACCCCTAACACTACATTAACACCCTTATTCAAGCACCAACATTTAGTCTGAAACCAAGCGACCTGAGCTCTTTTTCACACCAAAGATTCAGGTTTAACACTCCCTGATGTTGTAACAACGACACAACCTATCAGTCACTTTAGGTTTAGAGACTCTAGGTGTTTAGAGTCTTATTAATCGGTTTGGTTTCAGTGACTGAGAATGACCTGGTTCAGGCTTTGGGTTTGTTGGAATCACTGATCTTCACCATAACTCAGTTTGTTGAGTTTTCCATAAGTATTTCAAACTTCAAAAACACACTGAAACAATATTTCAGTGAGGAGTGACAAGGTTAAGAGGTTCAGTAGGTGGAGGTTCATTTGGGGTTCACGGGCTCGTTTAATAACTCTGGGTTGCTTTGGTGTTTAGAGAGTCGAGTTTCACTCACATTCGGTGTCAGGAACTTATTCAAGCTCAGCCCGCAACCAAGCCACCCTGATTATCTCCCTGAGTCACACAATACACACTGAGTTAAACTTCACCCGTGACCCAAATTTTTCACAATCACAACCTTCCCCTCTCATATTCATTTTCTGAGTCACACTAACTCTTACACCATCAACAGACCCGTATTCTTTAGAAACCCATCGCGCTTTTACTTCAAAGCTAACCAAATCATATTAATCATCATAATCCAAACAACAAATTCTCAAGACCTTTTTGCCATTACAGCCGCCTTACCCTTTTTTTCGGATGAACCTGGTGTCAATTCAATGCCCAATCTCCATTTTTAATTAATGATACGATTAGTTCATCAATTTTGAGATTTATATTTGTGAATTGGATATGGTTCCCGATCTGGGTTTTTGGATAGGATTTTTGATAAGGTAAGGGTGGGTGAGGTTTGACTGATTAATAATTAGTGGTGTGTTTGTTGTGTCATTTTTTTTTTGTTGGTGATGGTTATGGTGGGGTTAGATCAAGATTTATTTTTTAAAAGATCTTGTGAAAGGGAAGAGTTTTTTATCGGTTATGATTATTTTTGTTGTGTTTTTGTTGGTAAGAGGATGATGGGTCGATTATAATTTTTTTGTGAGAGGTTTTTGTTTTTGTTTTTGTAGATAGGGGTATGTGTGGGGTTTTGATAACATTTGTGTGGTGGGGAGTGGGTTTATTTGGGTAGGTGTATTTGCTTTGTCATTCTTGTCAAAGTTCAGCGTGCTTTCTCCCCCTCAAAAATTGCTATTATAGTAGCAGTTTTTGAAGATTTCACACTAAATTTTGACATTGAATGATGTTATCAGCAGTCATGAACGGATCTGGATTAGAGAAAAATCCACCCGCTCTCATACCACTTGTTGGTCCATGGAATTGAGCAAATCTTAATAAAAATAAATAACACTTTCATTGATAATAATTAATAAAAGGTTACAAGATTACTCATACCAACTAGACTACATGATAACATCTTCAGCTTCTTGATGGGGATAATTTCGGTATATTATCCCCATTAGAATGACAATGAACTCTCATTGATCCAAGCTAAGCATGAGATTCAATGAGAGGGGAATCCTAACTAATACTAAGTATTACATTTTAGAATTCACTACATATCTGATGTGTAGGGATTGCACCAGGCTTTACCTCTCAAGGGATCTCGAGAAGCTTACAACCCCCACTAGGCAGTGTACCTGATCGTTGTAGTATAGTATAGTGACAAGTACCGGGGGAATGATCGTTCAGCTAGGAATAGTGTCGCTAGGATTAGAAAACCTAAATACTAGTTCTAGAGATGAGGGATGATTCTTTTCGTATTTTTATATTTTTTAGCAAGCAAGTAAATATCTCGGGTTTGAAGGATTAGGGCGGAATTAGTTGCTAGTCAACTAACCCAATACTAAGATGCAATCAAAATAAAATACTAGAAATGAAAATAAAACTATATTAAACTAAGGTTGTGAGCAATAAGTAGAGAAACGTGTTTACTTAGATTTCATTACTCCCTAGATTTCTTTTACACGTTAATTACTTGTTATAGTTGCATGGATGATGGATTGTATTCCTTAATACCATTCATGGGATAGCGTACTTAACTCCCCAATCCTATGAGTGCCTACTTCACTCCTACGTCGAGCCGGCTAAGAAGCTCCTAACATGTGATCATTAGAATTTACTCATGCATTAAATACAACCAATAAAACCTAGTACACATCGGTTCATGTTTCCTAAGACGTTCAAGCATGTTACCATTTGGAGATCTGCCAGTTTTCTTAAGCCTAACATTGAAATCATTCATCTAATACAACCATAAACAAGTAATCAACACATAATCAACATCTAGGTTTCATTAGATCTAAGCAAACACAAGATAAATCTAGCCTAGCATGGTGGAATCAAGACAAGCACAAGATATAGACAACCAACACATAGACATATTGATTGAATTAAAAGAACACTTATCTCAATAGCACATGTAAGCATTCAAGGGCTGAAAACCCTTGAAAAAACTGTAAAATTCGTATATGGTTCGGCCTTAGGGTTTCTCCAAACTTGTTCCTCTTAATGAATGAAAATTAGAAAACTATATATAGAAAATAGAGGCTAACGGCGTCAAGAACAAACTTGTGACGCCGTCATCTCGCCGCCAAAAGAATCCTCGGACTGCCTTGATCTACATCTGACGCCGTCATGTATTACACTTTTCCAGGTCGTCACGTATTTAACTCTTGACGCTCTTCCTTGTGACGCCTTCATTTCTGTACTGGGTCGTCATGATATTTACTCTTGACGCCGTCAGGATGGTACTCTTGACGCCGTCACATACTATTCCCAGCTTGGAAAATTAAGTCTTTGGCGTTTTCTTCACTTTTATGCTCCAAAAACGTTCGAATTGCTTCCTTCTCTAGATTTCACTCCCAAAGTACCTAAAATCACAAAAGGAACGATTTAGGGCAATATTTGATCAAATAAATTCAATTCCGGGCTTAAATGACCCCCTAAAACGGATCATTTTTCGCCTCATCATATACCCTTACACTTGAGATTTGCTTGTCCTCAAGCAAATGCGCTTTTATTCTAATCAAAATACAAGTTAGGGGTCATTTAACACTAATATAAAAGTAATTACAACAAATAATCATTCCACTAAAGACCAAAGACAAGCACGGAGGTCATACACTAGCACCTCACAAATAGTGTTTAGATACTCACATCTCTCGGGTGTAATAAAGTATAAATTACAATTTGGAAACGGAAGATATCTCTCACTACCTGTCATAGCAAAATAGATTACCATAGGCTTGGGAAAGGATCAAACCTCCACCACATGGCGTAAGCACCTAGGATAAACTATCAAAGAGGTCTTTTAAAGGGTTGTAACGTTAGGTGTAGGGATATGAAATACACGGTTTTGTTGGATATAGGCAGTCTTTACTGGTGGCGAGTTAACAATCTTGGTTAATTACATGTACAATATGGCGTTGCTAAGCCAAGACTAGACTCGACTTAAGCTAATCAATGAAAAATAACAAAAACATAAAATGAACATAGAATGAAAAGGGATGGTAGTCCGTATGTTTTTCTCTTTTCTTTTTCTATTTTTTTTTTCTTTTTCTTTTTTTTTCTTTTTTTTTTTTTTTTTTTTTTTTTTTTTGCATACACTCTTACCCTACCATCCAAAATAATACATCATAGGGAATGAAAATTCCCATTACACTTGAATTTTTACATACTTTACAATAAACTAATATAATGACTCGAATTAAGATAATCAAAACACTTGGAGCACTTTTTAAGATTAACGTACATATGGGGGTAATAAATGATGTTCTTCCCCATTACTCCATAAAATAAGTACTTTACCCCTGAGTCCCAATCGTCCCAAAACAATATGTACAAGGATATGACTCGACTTAGCAACCATGTAATCAATTAGATAATTAACTAAGGGTTTAACAATTAACAATAATGCACTAAAGATGAGTGCATACACGGAAGGCTAAGGTGATTTGGGTGTACATTTAAGTGGGGTGTAACAAATTCTTCCTTTAAGTAAGATGCTTAAAGTTAGAAATGAAAAGATAGGCTCGGAGGGGTGTACCAGGGGTTTCGTGTACTAAAAATCAGTACAACGCTAAGGTGTGAGAAAAATTAGTTGACTTAACTAGCCAAGTAATATGACTTAAATGGTCAAGTAATTATAATACGGGTTTAACACAAGGGTGATCCTAATGCCTCTTATCATGTAGTAAATCCTACTACACGAATGTAGTCTCACTAGCGGTCTCGGGATGCATCACTAACGCAAGTTCTAGAATCTAAATGCTACCGGTACACTCATAAGCACTAATAGTAAATGCTTTTCCTATCAAATCTAAAGGCGAACCTCACATATTTGGGTGGAAAATTTTTCTGAAAGTACGGTTATGTGCTTGATGCGTGGGAATCGCACCTTGCTTTACCTCTCGAGGGATCTCGCGAGGCTTACAACCCCCACCAGGCAGTGTACCTGATCGTTGTAGTATAGTATAGTGACAAGTACCGGGGGATTGATCGTTCAGCTTAGGAATAGTGTCGCTAGGATTAGAAAGCCTAATTAATAGTTCTAGAGATGAAAGATGATTATTTTTGTGTTTTTATATTTTAATGAAAGCAAGTAAAATCTCGGGTTTTGGAAGAGTGGGCGGAATTAGTTGCTATTCAAATAACCCAAAACTATTATATAATTAATTAAACTAATGAAAATGAAATTAAACTAAATTAAACTAAGGTTGTGAGCAGTAATTGGAGAAATTGTGTTTACTTAGACTTCATTACTCCCTAGATATCTTTTACATGTCAATTACTTGTTACACTTGTATGGATGACGGATTGTATTCCTTAATACCATTCGTGGGGTGGCATACATAACTCCCCAACTCTATGAGCTCTTATCTCCTCCTACACCATGACCCAGCACAACTATAGGGATTGTAAACAGTGGCGCATGCATTAAATACAACCAATAAAGACCTAGTACGCCTCGGTTCATGTTTCATAAGACGTTCAAGCATGTTACCATTTGGAGATCTGCCAGTTTTCTTAAGCCTAACATATAATATCATTCATCCAAGACAAGAATAGACAAGTAATCAACACATAATCAACATCTAGTTTTCATTAGATCTAAGCAAACACAAAGTAGATCTAGCCTAGCATAGTAGAATTAAGATAAGAACAAAAGATAAACAACCAACACATAGACATATTGATTGAATTAAGAGTATACTTATCTCAATTACAATGCAAGGTCTCAAGGGTTTGGAACCCTTGAAAAACCTGTAAAAGAGGCACCAAAATCGTCTTTAGGGTTTCACCAAAACTTCTCTCTTTTTTTATGAAAAAACTAGAAAACTATATATAGGAAAAACTGGCTGACAGCGTCAAGAGTAACTTCTGACGCCGTCACCTCGCCACCATATACTTCCTCGGACGCCCTAGATCTACTTGTGACGGCCTATGTGACGCCTTCACCACCTACGGTAATTTATTCCATGCCACTTTGACGCCGTCACCTAACCATCTGACGCAGTCACCAGCTATGGTATTTTATTCATCATGTTTGACGCCGTCAAGAAGGAAGTCTTGACGCCGTCACCTTGTATCTTCAGCATGGATTTTTGGTACTTTGCCGTTTTCTTCACTTTATGCTCCAAAAACGTCCAAAATAGCCTCTTTTCCAGAATTCACTCTCCAAACACCTAAAATCACAAAAGGAACGATTTAGGGCAATATTTGATCAAATAAAGTCGGATTCGGGCTTAAATGACCCCCTAAAAATGGATCATTTTTCGCCTCATCAGTGCTAGTCATACAATCTCCTATCCATGAGACGCTTGCTATGGCTAAAGTTTCACTCCTAAATGTTGTAAAAAAAATTAAATTTGGCGCTAAAATTGCACTAACAAGTATTTTTCATAGTTTTATTACACACCTACCATCAAACAAACTCAAGCGAAAGTGTATCTGTAAGGTATCATCATTTTACCCTCCCTTTACACTTAGGATGAACATTGTCCCCAATGTTCAAGTAAAGAATGTAAAAGTGAAAAAGTAAAAAGAATGAAATCAAATACTCCCCTGATTCACTCGGTATGGATAATAAGGTGGCCAGGTTAGATCTTCCTCCAAGAAAATGAACAATCAAAGCTCCCCTTCCAGAAAAAATAATCATCTTCTTGTCATACATAACCAGTAAATCCTGAGAAAACAAACAAAGCAACCTCGCATAAAATCGGCGGCAATCTACATAAGTTACTAAATCCTAGAAAACAATATAAGATATAATGCTTGTGGAATGAAGTTGGCAGAATTCTTGGAAATTATAAAACTTAATAATTCAACAAAAATTTCAAGACTCCGTTAGAAAAACAAAACTGGTAAAATTTCCAGATTTTTACCCGTGACGCCGTCAAGAGCAAGCTCATGACGCCGTCAGAAGTGACCTGCAGAAATTCTTATATTAAGTTTCCGGAAAATTTCTGGAAAAACTTGGTCCTACTTCCTGAAAAATCCTGCAAGACTTCATTATGAATCAATACAAGCATTTGACTCTAACAAATACGAATATACATGTTCACTTAATATTGTGGAGAATCATGATCAGTTTATTTCTTAAAAACATATTTGGGGTTTCCCCTTACACTTATCTTTTGCAAAAATACCTTTAGGTGGAGTTAAGACTAGGCCAAAACAACAAAGTAAAGTATTTCCACTTTATAGTTTAGAAACATGATCTACCAACAATAAAAATAAAGCATGCATACGGAAGCAAATAACAAACAAACAAATAAAAATCACACAAAACATGGGTTGCCTCCCAAGAAGCGCTTTTCTTTATTTACGAGTCTTGTAGCTAGACTCAAGGTCATGGGTTACTACGTGACACCATCATTGGTTTCACTCTCAATAGTGAAAGGCCCATACCACCAAGGACTTGGTTTATCGGGTGGTATTGTTGTTTCCAAGTGTCTTAAGAGTACCAAGTTCCCTTCCTCGAATGGTACATGATTGTCTGCTGGTCGATTATGTTCGAATTCGACATGAACTTTATTGCTTTTGCTTCATTCATATTTAGCCTCCTTGTAGCCTTTGATTCTTGCCTCCCATGCAAGAATTTTATTCTGAACACGAATGGGTGTCGTGTCAATGTTGTTTTTGAGCTTTCTCCAACTCAAATTCTCATGCCCACTTCGCGGAGTCATGGGGAAGCTAATCTTTCTTTTTCCAGATTTAAGCTCAATTTTCCTGCCTTCATACTTAATGACGGCCCTAGCTGTGGCGAGGAATGGTGCCCCAAGGATTATTGGCATGCATCCATCTCCCTTATCATCGATGATCATAAAATCAACGGGGTACAGGAATCCTGCGGCATTAACTAATACATCTTCTGCGATTCCTAGGGGGTATACGTACGAGTGTCCGGCGAGGGACAACCTTACACGAGTGGGTGTTGGCATTTTTGACGTTAGTTGGATGTAAATAGTTAGGGGCATAAGATTTACTTCCGATCCTTGGTCAGCGAAAGCACTAAGATATTTCAAATCCCCGATGCTAGTTGGTATCTCAAAGTTCCCACACGCTATCTGCTTAGTAGCCACTTTTTGCACCAATAGCCTCTCGAATATTGACCCCCCAGGTAACGTATCATACTCATCTTTTTCCTTTTCCTCTTTCTCAGAACCCTGTTTGGAAGGTTGGTTACGCCCGTCACCCTTAATCCAATTTGTTATGGTGTTTTCGTTTATATCATGTTTCAGGTAGTGACTCAAGGGTTGGGATTTTGGTGGCTTATCTAAGGTCTTTTTAGTAGAGGCTTCTACCTTCTCGTCATCCTTGTGGACAATTGTTATGGAATTAACAAATTGGGTAGTGGGGGTGACGCTTTCTTTCCTTAGTAGCATTCTTTCGGGGGTTCTCTGGTTGGCATACTCCTCCAATTGACTCATCATCTCATTCATTTTCTCTTGCATCTCCTCTTTTTGTTTATAAACTGCTTCCTCGAATCTAGCAAGCCGATCTGAATGAGTTGCCATATATTCTCTCATCCTAGCTTCAAACTCCGAGCTAAGCTCCTCGGGAGGGGAATAAGGTGGGGCATAGTTTTGAAAAGTCTCGATATTTTCTCTAGAGGGTGACTCTGATAATGGTGTTGAAATCGGTTTCGAGACAGAATTGACAGTAGCCCGTCTAGGATTTAAAGGTCTCCTTTGCCTTTCCTCAAAATAGTCAACTTTTGCCTCGAGTTTTCATAGGAGTTCATCGGGGATTTCGGTGGTTCCTCCAGATGTTGAGACTGCATTGATGGCCGCTTTTATCGTATGATTAAACTCCCATATTTCTTGATTATCGGCGGCGAGCTCCTCAATAATTGCCCAGGACTCCTCGGCATTCTTATCACGCAGTTTACCTCCCGCGACCCTATCAATTGTACGTTTAGTGTGATAGTCAACATGGTCGTAGAAAATCTGAACTAATAACCAAAGGTTTATACCATGATGAGGGACCTTATGGAGGAGATTCTTAAAACATGCTTCGTAGAAAGTTTCACCCTGATGTTGTTCAAACATCAAAATGTCATTTCTAAGCATTGCAGTCTTCCCCGGTGGGAAGAATTGAGTAAGGAAGTGATTGGTGAGATTATGCGGGTAAACGCTCAAGCCATTGACTAGCTTGATCCCGTAGAGAGAATTGGAATAGGCGTAATCGGGTTGTCTCTCTAGTTTCAACATCTAGGTCTATGAAGTCTACGATTTTTAGGAAGTCCTTAAGATGTTGGTTTGGATCTTCGGAACAAAGTCCATGGAATGCACATCCGCTTTGCACCAACCGGATGGTGTCGGATCGCAAGGGGGTCACATTGGCTCCGGTGAGCTCAATGGTGTTTCGGTAGCCTTGGTGGCTAGGTCGGGAATACTCTCCGAAGGTTCGGGGCCTAAGAGGTTCTAGTGGTGGGTTTTGTTGTGGTGGGATGACGGGTTCAAAGATGTTCCCATTGTCCATGATGTCGGGTGGTGAAGAGTTACGAACAAAAACACAAAGAAATAAGATAGACTAAAGAAACCTAAAAATAAAAATAAAATCTTACTAGAAAGGAATCTAGCAAGTAGACCTAATAAAAAGAAATTCTAACCTAGACAATAACTATTCCCCGGGCTGCGGCGCCAAAAACTTGATGCGTAGAGATTGCACCAGGCTTTACCTCTCGAGGGATCTCGAGAAGCTTACAACCCCCACCAGGCAGTGTACCTGATCGTTGTAGTATAGTATAGTGACAAGTACCGGGGGATTGATCGTTCAGCTAGGAATAGTGTCGCTAGGATTAGAAAACCTAAATACTAGTTCTAGAGATGAGGGATGATTCTTTTCGTATTTTTATATTTTTTAGCAAGCAAGTAAATATCTCGGGTTTGAAGGATTAGGGCGGAATTAGTTGCTAGTCAACTAACCCAATACTAAGATGCAATCAAAATAAAATACTAGAAATGAAAATAAAACTATATTAAACTAAGGTTGTGAGCAATAAGTGGAGAAATTTGTTTACTTAGATTTCATTACTCCCTATATATCTTTTACACGTTAATTACTTGTTATAGTTGCGTGGATGACGGATTGTATTCCTTAATACCATTCATGGGGTGGCGTACTTAACTCCCCAATCCTATGAGTGCCTACTTCACTCCTATGTCGAGCCGGCTAAGAAGCTCCTAACATGGGATCATTAGAATTTACTCATGCATTAAATACAACCAATAAAACCTAGTACACATCGGTTCATGTTTCCTAAGACGTTCAAGCATGTTACCATTTAGAGATCTGCCAGTTTTCTTAAGCCTAACATTGAAATCATTCATCCAATACAACCATAAACAAGTAATCAACACATAATCAACATCTAGGTTTCATTAGATCTAAGCAAACACAAGATAAATCTAGCCTAGCATGGTGGAATCAAGACAAGCACAAGATATAGACAACCAACACATAGACATATTGATTGAATTAAAAGAACACTTATCTCAATAGCACATGTAAGCATTCAAGGGCTGAAAACCCTTGAAAAAGCTGTAAAATTCGTATATGGTTCGGCCTTAGGGTTTCTCCAAACTTGTTCCTCTTAATGAATGAAAATTAGAAAACTATATATAGAAAATAGAGGCTGACGGCGTCAAGAACAAACTTGTGACGCCGTCATCTCGCCGCCAAAAGAATCCTCGGACTGTCTTGATCGACATCTGACGCCGTCATGTATTACACTTTTCCAAGCCGTCACGTATTTAAATCTTGACGCTCTTCCTTATGACGCCTTCATTTCTGTGTACTGGGTCGTCATGATATTTACTCTTGACGCCGTCAGGATGGTACTCTTGACGCCGTCACATACTGTTCCCAGCTTGAAAAATTAAGTCTTTGGCGTTTTCTTCACTTTTATGCTCCAAAAACGTCCGAATTGCTTCCTTTTCCAGATTTCACTCCCAAAGTACCTAAAATCATAAAAGGAACAATTTAGGGCAATATTTGATCAAATAAATTCAATTCTAGACTTAAATGACCCCCTAAAAACGGATCATTTTTCGCCTCATCAATATCCCTTGTAACATACAGAATATATATATATATAGAAAAAGTACAAGTCACATGTGATGGTGGAAGGTAGGATAACATCCATGTGATGGATGAATTATCATTCACTTGTAGTGGTCCCCCTTTATCTTCCTCTTTTGGAAAAGCACCAACCATCCTTTTGAAATTTTCATAACTAGATTCTCACTTCAATGGCAATTTATTGTACTTGTTTGACTTCTCTTTTTAGAAGTTCCTACCTATATTTATCAGTATGTAGTAGAGATAGCTTCTGGGAGTTAGTAAGTTATTGTCATCACTCACTAACTCCATTACCTTCTTCTTTGGCTCAGGGATCATTCACTGAGTACCGCCTCACTGAATGATTGAGTCTTTCTTTTTAGACCCAGTCTGAACATCCTGAAGGTAACTCACTGAGTGACTATGCACTTGGTGACTTGTTTGTGTTAAAGGTTAAATGTCACTCACTGAAATAGCAATTTACTATTTTATTCAAATACTTGTGGGTAATATTTGGGTAAAATATTGACCCAACAGTACATTTTATTGGCATCATTTATCCTATGTTATTCGCTTGTTTTATATTATTTTCTATAAAAATTGATACTTAATTGCTTACTTTTGTAATTCTTAATTATAAACAGTCATTTGGTGAAATTTAGCTATTTTGGATGAAAATTAGAGCAAAATTGATCAAGTTGAAAAATTCTACTGAAGTGAAGGAAGATACGCCATATCATTCTAGACAAATACGCCGTAAATAAAGATTTAGTCGAATATGAAGACCATTTCCTGACTTTGAAGCATGCGCCATATGGAATTATCCCATGTGCTATATATGAAACCTTGGTCAACAAGAAGATCTGACTTGTTTTACTCCAGATATGCCATATTACATTCCACATATGCGGCGTATCAATCTCAAGACTTCACCAAGATAATCCGAGACTCTGAAGAACATGCCCCGTATGAAGACAGAAGGTACGCCGTATCTCTTAACGGTGTACGAATATTCCTGAATATTATAATCTTGGACCCCACAAAAAGTTACCTAGATGCGCCGTATCAACTTAGTTGATGCGCCATATCGACCCTGGAGATAGAAAGTATAAATATCCCATTTGATAGCCAAATTAGATATACATCACAAGGGAGAAAAGCAGACGATTTGGTAACACAAAACACTACCTAAGGACGAATTTAGAGCAGTAAGAAGGTCCTGCTAGTATTTTAATTCATAGGAAAACTCATTTATTTGTATTAGCAAAATGTTAATGGTTGAGTAAGGAGCTGTTTCTTTATTTTGCTATTTGAAAAAAGAATCCTTTTGTATTAATATGAGGTGTTTGCATTAAGAAGTATATGATAATGTTTCTTTTTATATCCTGAGTGAAAACCTTCATTATTATAATGACAATTTTACCCTTGAAACTATTTAGAATATAATCTAACCCATCTTCTTCAACCTTTATTACCATCACAATTTTCCGTGAACACTTTAGATTTCTACAACTTATATTTATCTACAACAAACAACTTACATTTATCTACAACAAGACTATCTCAATATTATCTTTGATGAACACAACCAATTACAGAAAACATAATTAGACTTTAGAATACCATTGCAGGTGACAGGAGGGTACAACATTAAAACAGATTGGAGGTGATGGAGACAAAAAAGTCAGTGGTGGGTCCTTATATCTGCACGACTTGTGACGGTAGTATACTGAAAATGGCAGTTAGGTTTAGGGGGTTGTCATTGTTCAAGTTGACAACAGTGGAGATCATGGTGGTGAAGGTGATGGCGGGTTTTAGTGGTGCAGTGGTGATGCCGGTAGTGGCGATTGGTGGTGCGGGAGCGAGAAGGTTTATGTGGACTAGGGAGGTAGAAGAAAATTTGGGATGATGAAAAAGAAATAGAAAAGTAGGTAAATTATTTGGAGGATGGAATGGTCATGTATAGTGTCATTTACATCCTAAATGGGAAAGGGTGGGTTTTCTATGCTCTTCTACATTAAGATATCATGCTTGTAACAAGTTAAAAAGAAACATGTGAATGTTAGTGTTTCCAACCAAAATTGGCCCTATTAAGATATTAAGCTAAAAAGAAACAGCCCCTTAGTGTCTTCTTCACTATTTGATCGGACTTAATAGTTTCCAGCTGTTATAAAAAGTATTTGATGTTTATTTAGATTCTTTATGCATATGCTTTGATTACATATTGGGATTTATCGCGCCTTGTCAATGTAGGCTCGTGCAATTGCTTCATTAACATCATCTACATAGTTAATGTAAGCCTATAAAAGGGATAAATAATACATAAACCTAGTAATCATTAAGTGTTTACATGCCTGTAACTAAGATTCCACTGAGAGAGAATAGATTTTAGCACTCATCTTATACAGCTAAGCAATTAAACGTGTGACAAGTTTTCCTACTATCGGTCAGGCCTCTTATTTGTATCTGTCTTCTATCTATGTACGTGTGTGCCATTTGTTCCCTTGTTTTGTTTTATTAATTGTTTTATTTACTATTCACTTAATCTAAAAAATCATACGTTAGGATTAGGTTATTAGAACTAACTTAGAATTAAAATACTGATAGATATATAGGCGTTAATGTTCCACTCTTAGTGTTTGACACTCTAATTACCAACTAGCTACATTGATCGGGTACACTTGAGAAGGATTTATTTGATACATTTTTAAGGGGTCATTTAAGCCTAAAATCATGTTTACATGAACAAATATTGCCTCAAATTGTTTCTTTTTGCATTTTAGGTACTTGGGACAAGAAATCTGGAAATTGGAGGTTTTTAAACGTTTTTGGGCAAAAAAGAGAAAAAAATAACAAAGTCGCGAAAAACCTATCAGGAATGAAGACCTGACAGCATCACGTTATACCTTGTGACGCCGTCAACCTCTAATTTGGGAGCTAGAAGATTTTACACATGACGCTTTAGAAACTTTTGAGGATTTTACACCTGACGGCGTTAGGTGTAATAAAAGATGGATGTCACTTGTTAAAGTTATTAGAGACGGCTCAGAAGGCTTAAAGAGTGACGGCGTCAGATATAACCTGACGGCATCAGAAGATAAAGAGTGACGGCGTCAGAAGGTCGAGTTGCACACAAAAAAAACCTAATTACGGCAGTCTGACGGCGTCATAATCTATAACCTGGCGCCGTCAGCTTTGTAAATCTATATATACTTTTTGATTTTTCATTCATTAGTGTGACACTTTGGAGACTCAAACCCTAGATGAATTTGACACTTCTTGTAAGGCTTTTACAGCCTCTTTTCACTCATGTTTAATTGAAGTTAAGTTTTCTTTTAATCATTCAATATGTTTATGTGTTGTTTGATTACTTGTTTATCTTTTCTTCCTTCTAACATGCTAGTTTAATTTACTTGGTGTTTTCTTAGATCTAATGAAACCTAGTTATTGATTATTGTTGCGTTGTCTATTGTTTAGTTGATTGATTCACGTTAGGCTAAGAAAACTGGATGATTTCCTTTGTGTAACTAGCTTGAACGTCTTAGAAAACGTAACCATATGTGCAATATAGTTTTTCTCGTTGTATTTAATACATGTGTTGATGTTATTGATCCTATGATTTTGTAATTAATTTACGGTTGTAGGTTAAATTGATATTCATAGAGTTGGAGAATTTGGCACGGCCCCACAATTGGTATTAAGGAATACATCTCTTCAACTAAAACAACTGCACTGTGACATTCAGCAATTCAATAATATATAACTAGGGAAAAATTAAATCTAAGTAAACACGTTTATCTCACCATAAGTAGTTCACCACATTTACTTTTCTTGTTATTTTAATTTTTGTTATTTATAATTAGCTTTTGGGTTAGTTGATTAGCAACTAATTCCGCCCACTCATCTAAAAACCGAGATTTTTACTTGCTTTTATAAAGTATAAAAATACAAAAAGAATCATCCCCCACGTTTAGGCTTAAATCGTCATACACTTCAACCTAACGAAACTATTCCTCTAGAGAACGATCAATCCCCCGGACATACCTATACTACACTACAACGACCAGGTATACTTCCTGGAGGATTGCAAGCTTCTCACCGCAATCCCCACATCAGGTTTTTGGCGCCGCTACATCGGGGAATAGTTATTGCTTAGGTTTGATTTCTATCTCGTTTAAGTCTACTCACTAGATTCCTATCAAATGAGATTTTTATTTTCTTATATACTTTTCTTTTGTTTATCTTTTTCTTTGTGATTTTGTTCGTAAATCTCCTCATTTGCCATCATGGTGAATGATGGAATCTTTTATCCCGCTGTCCAGCCACAACCACCACCACAAGACCCACAAAACCACCAAGACCCACCCGAACAACCTAAAGCCCGCACTTTAGGTGAATACTCTCGACCTAGCTACCAACGCTATCGAAACATCATTGAGCTCCCCCAAAGAGCCAATGCGTCTCCCTTGCGATCCAACACCATCTAGTTGGTGCAAAGCGGATGTGCATTGCATGGACTTCGTTTTGAAGATCCAAACCAACATCTCAAGGATTTCCTTAAAATTGTTGATTTCATAGACTTTGATGTTGAAATTCAAGAGACTACACGCTTGCGTCTCTTTCAATTCTCTTTACGTGACCAAGCTAGTTAATGGCTTGAGCGTTTACCCGCGGGATCCATCACCTCTTGGGATGATCTCACTTCTCGTTTCCTCGCTCAATTTTTCTCCCCGGGAAGAACCACTAAGCTAAGGAATGACATTTTGATGTTCCAGCAACGTCAAGGTGAAACTCTTTATGAAGCATGGACTCGTTTCAAGAACTTACTCCAAAAAGTCCCTCATTATGGCATTGATCTTTAGCTTGTTTATGAAAGGATTCTAAGTTGATTATAAGTAGAATAAAAATTGCATGGTACTTTTACCTTTATTCCCTATGTCTTCAACCACAGCCACTTCATTGTATGCCTTTTTTCTTAAATCTTCAAGAATCTCATCTATCATTTCATCTGTGATGTTCTTATATCCCCATATTTATCATGAATTACATCCATGATTTCATTTTTGATTATCTTTAATCCCATTCCTTTTTATCAGCCACACTTTCATCTATAAATATAGCCAAAATGAAAGAATAATAGACTATTTTATATTGAACAGAGGAGTTGGAATGAACTGCTAAATTTGATCACTTATATAGAATAAAACATGAGACATAGCACATACAACTACTGGTGTAGATCTAAACCTCACACTAGATAACCGAGGAGTTCATTACATGAAGACATCACCAAGAAACAATGTAAAACTCCAATTTCAATGGGGTTGTTAGACAGTCAGCTACATATTCATCTTACTGTCACTAATGTCTACAAACTTTCTATATCATTCCTTACAAGTCTATAAACGCAATGAATAATAATTTGACATCACTCACAGCAAGGAGTAACCCATGAATACTTCCCACCTATGACTACATGTCCCTTTAATCTGCCTAAACTTTGAAAACCTATATGCAACTCCATCCTCACACATAAGAAGGAAGGAATGCGACTGTTTCCAAACACCCTTTTTTTAACGACATTTTAATATTTCTCACAAATGCCTCTAGTGAGTCTTGAACCCACAACCTCTAGGTTGGTGGGTAACTCACATACCACTAGACCAAAGGCCTTTGTTTTCCAAACACCCTTTTAAGCCATTGAAGGAATGTTATTTTTTTAAGTTTTTCAAACCAAATATCAATACATAGAAGGAAAGTTAAAGATTTTTAATCTCTGATGTGGAAGTTTGATTCCCACTCTTGGTCTCACCTAAGATCTAAGGCCCTCGTTAATTGGGGCAAAATAGAACTGATGATCAGTACCTCGGGATAGGGGTGATTGTTTTGGTTCGTGAACATTAGAAATAGCCATGAATGGTTGTCTTATCGTGACTTAAAAGATCTTGCCTCAGTGTTGATTCCTTCTCGCTTGCTTGAGTTCAAGTAAGAAAGTAAAAGTTCAGTCCTCACAGTTTCGCTATCCCACTGCCAAAAAGAAGACAGCAACAATAAGCTCAAAAGCTAACAAGGAAAACCAACCAATAATTCCTATAACCTAAGTTATCTAGATTTAATTAGAAACAATCAATTGAACTATCAAACATATAATTATAATGTACAATATGATCTAGTCACTGTCCTTTAACCCGAATTAAACTCAAGCAATTATGGTTCTTAGCTAAATGGGGGGAAAATAGCATATACTAGAGTTAAACACTTAGGTTTTCTATTTTGAAGAGTTTAGTTTGGTGGGTGAAAAGCAAATGGTCGTGGTAGAGATTGACGATTTCTCAGATTGAAGATGTGAGTAAGGAAGTCATTTGTGTTTCTGTTTAGTTTGAATTTCTACATATTTGATTAAAGATGCGGGTGAGGAAGTCATTTTTGTTTGTGTTTTGTTTGAAGTTCTATATGTTTGTGTTAGGGGTTAGACGAAGACCAAATGGCGAAGGCGAAGACTTTATGCAATTAACTGGGCTACGAAGTACAAAACAAATGGGAAATGACAAATTTTTCCTCACGTGAAGTGCACGTAAGGGGGTCAAAGGCGAAGACTAACGAGCTTTAGTCAAAGGGACTATTGGTGATGCAAAATGGAGATGTTGGTGGATGGTTGGCAGACTTGTTTTGAATTTGGGACGAACAGTGTATTAAGGGTACAAGTTTAGGGACGAACGGTATATTTTACTCTTGAATTTATAAACTATTTATTTAAATGCAATATTTTTATTTTTTTTAAACTTCGCTTTTTTAATATATGTTTAAAGACATTTTACAAAAATCCGTAAAATAAAATTAACAAATGAAAAATTCGCTACTTAGATTATCATATTTTTGTTCTTTATTCGTTTCTCTATTCTTTCATTTTAACTAGGAATCGTAAGACCATTCAAATTTAACTACGCGAGTAACCGTGCATAGCAACGGAAATTCCTAGCGGCAAACAATTATAGATAACTACAACATTGACCACAATTGGAGGGGATTTTTTAGAAGAAAATTTTGGCGGGATAAAGCAATTGTTAAGAGGGAAAACTGGAAAACACTTTTGGCGGTGACATGTCCCCGCCAAAAGGTTGGCACTGTGCACCTAACCTTTTGGCGGGGACATCCCCGCTAAAAGTAATGGCGGGGAAAAAAATCCGAGAACAATTAAGAGTTACGGGTTTGGTCAAATTTTGTCAAATATCAAAAATACTTTGGGCAGGGACATGTCCCCGCCGTTTTTTATTTGTTTCTCTATTCTTTCATTCTAATTCGGAATAGTAAGACCATTCAAATTTAACTATGCGAGTAACCGTGCATAGCAATGGAAATTCTTAGTGGCAAACAATTATAGATCACTATAATATTGACCTCAATCGGAGGGGACTTTTTTAGCCGAAATTTTTGGCAGGATAAACCAATTGTTAGGAGGGAAAACTGGAAAACACTTTTACCGGGGACATGTCCCCGCTAAAAAGTTGGCACTGTACACCTAACCTTTTGGCGGGGACGTGTCCCGCTAAAAGTAATGGTGGGAAAAAACCCTGGAACAATTAAGAGTTACATGTTTGGTCACACTTTGTCAAATATCAAAAATACTTTCGGCGGAGACATGTCCCCGCCGAAAGGTTCCGTTGAAAATTTAGTAAATGGTCAGCAGGTTTGTGTGTCAGCTCAGCATATTTTTTGTCATTCAGCGAATTTCCGCGAGGACATGGGCGTCCCCGCCGAAACTGTCCTCGCCCGTCCTCCTGATTGTTGTAGTGGATATGCAATATTGAGGTAAGTGTTTCGTGTAACATTCAAACATAGAACGTGAAAATATCAAAATATAATTGCAAAAAGTTTTAACACGCGATAATTCAAGTATAAACGTGGATGTTGCGATTATAGTTTTTGATATTAGGGTAAGTATTTTGTGTTACGGTGTCCCTTTGGATAGTATTTTGTTTAGTTACGGTAGTCGATCAAAATTGGTACAACAGATGTGGCGATTATAGTTTTTGATAAAATTTTATTGGGTATTTTTTTTATTCGTAAATACCTTGTTTTCAAAATTGTAATCTGATGTCAAAAAAATAAATGTTTCCACATTTCACAATTTATTGCAATTTTCAGTTACGAAACATTTCAAAAATCTATAATTTCACAATTTTCAAACATTTCAATTTTTTTTCAGGGTGATATAAAAGATCGGTACACATAAAAATTCCAAATATTCGTTTTTTTTAAACTTCCGTTGTGTAATTTTGAAAGTACCAAGAAAACCCAAATGCCTATGCATAGCGTTAGAAATGTTAAGTTTTCATAAAAATCAGTTTGTGCTATGTTTGCCATCAACTTTTTGTGTTCATTTATCTTCTTCACACGTCTTTACTTCGCTGTGAGCTTTGTTAGTCTAAAATTTGTATAGGCTGCTGATATTTAAAACGGACAAAAGTTATTGGCACACTGAAAATTAAAATGAAGACAAATTTACCCTTTATAATATTATACAAGGTCGAAGAATGCAATTTACAGAGTTGAAGAATGCAATTTACTCTAATGTTAGAGACAACACTTAATCCACTACGGAATGATTATGTTTGTTAAACAACACAAAACAAGAAGGAGAAATGCCATACATGTTCTTGTCTATTATTCTTTTTTTTTTTTTGAAAGGCATTCATGTCTATTATTCTATTATGTCATTCAACATGAACCTTTTTGACCCATTGCATTCAGTTTTCGCATGAACCCTTTTTACCCGTTGCCAAAACTCATTGTGCCATCTTCAAATGTTGCTCAGATTTCCTGCCATTAATTATTCTTTTCTTTATATTGCAATCCTTTTGAGTTAATACTCAAAGAGAAATGTAAGATATTCCTATAAGCTGTGATTATAGAATTATAGAAAAGAATACAAAATTATGACTTACGTCTCAAACAGCTTGTACATTTTTTTAACAGAAGGAAAGATTGGGATTTCTTCTCTTGTAGAACCCATATTTCTTTGTTCTAGTTAAATAAAAATGCCAGTAACAGGCAAACTGAAAACATATCTACAACAATCAGCCTGCAATAGACAATTCAAAACACATATAAGAAGCTCACTTTAACAAATAACTGCATAAACAAGTATCAGACATGTAAGTCTAAGAAATCTATCATTCTGAGTTTTGAACTTGGTTTTGACTCCCAGCCAACCCATTTTAATTACGCATCCATTTCTACTCACCTCTATTGTAACTTATTATTTCCGCCCATCCACCATCTTTTTACAAAAAACAAACACTTCGCATTCATCCATGTACTACTGAGATCTGATTTAATGAGACGTGGCATTTGTAAATTGAACAAAGCGCATAAACCAAGAACATTATACACCAGGTATAGTCATTCACCGTAAACATCGATCATCACAAAAGCCCCAACCTTCGATCTATAAGGTGCTAGTCATCTGATGAAGCCATATAAGTCGATCTTAATTTTTTCTTCAAAATTATTTTAAAACCATCCCAGGAAACGTACATTTTCGCTAGCCTAACATAATCCACCTTCAGCAACCATCATAAAACATAGAAACAAATTAAAACAAAAGCTATCGGTCATAATGCATTAATGCCATAATTACAGTTTTTTACACTTTTAATCTAAATTTAATTATTTATGTTACACAGACAATTTAAATACTACTATATAGCTTGACCACTAAACTAAAATGATGTGAGAATTGCAACCCTCATAAGGAAGTTTTACAATCCTCTAGGCAGTGTACCTAATCGATGTAGTGTAGTATAGGTAAATCCGAGGGATTGATCATTCTCTAGGGGAATAGTGTCGTTAGGTCAAGATGTATGACGAGATAGGTCTAGAAGTGGGGGATGATTCTTTTTGTATATTTTTACATTTTATGAAAGCAGTAAAAATCTCGTGTTTCGAAAGAGTGGGCGGAATTAGTTGCTAGTCAACTAACCCAAAACAAATTATAAAACTAAAATAATTAAAAAGAAATAAACAGAAAAGTAAATTGGTGACTTCTTATGATATGGAAAAGCGTTTTCACTTAGATTTAGTTACTCCCTAGTCATCTCCTACTGATTTATCGAATTGTCACATCCTTGTTTTAACTAAAGCGTTGTATTCCTTAATATTGGTCGTGGGGAGGTGCCGAAGTCCCCAACTCTATGAATCATAGTCTCCCCTAAAAACCTTAAAGTCTATTAAGTTTCTTAGGATTTACAAGCCACAATTCATGCAATAATACAATGAGAAAAACCAATAGTGCACTCCATGGTTGCATTTCTAAGACGTTCAAGCTAGTTACATATAAGAGGTCAACCATTTTTCTTAGCCTTAGACGAAGCAATCAACTAAACAAGAGACGAAAAATCAATTATTAACAGCTAGGTTTCATTAGATCTAAGCAAACTCAGATAAACTTAAGCTGGCATGTTAAAGAGAAGAGGAGATAAACAAGTAATCAAACAACACATAGACATATTGAATGATCAAACGAATAACTTATCTTCAATGAAACATATGTTTTGGGGGCTGAAGAACCCTTACAAAAGCTGTCAAATTCGTCTACAAAACCCTACTCCAAGATATTACACGAATTATGAAAAACATATGAAAGTATATATAGGATTACAACTCTGACGGCGTCAGCTTATGGGTTCCGACGCCGTCAGCTCGCCGTGATTAGAGTTTCATCTTGTGCAAGTCACCATTATGATGGCGTCACCTTGTAACCTCTGACGTCGTCACTTCATATCTGACGTCGTCCTCTTATTAAGTGTCTGGGCCATCTCTTTTTACCTTAACACGTGACTCTCAACTTCAAATAACATCTGACGCCGTCAGGTTGTAGGTCTTCAGAATTTGTTTGAGGCGTCTCTTGTTAAACTTGAACAAAAAATCCGCTTTATCAAAAAGTGACGGCGTCACGTTTGAGCTCCATGTCTGACAGATTTTTGCGACTTCGTCGTTTTCTTCACTTTTTTGTCCAAAAATGTCCAAAAAGTGTTGATTTCCATATTTCTCGTCCCAAGTACCTAGATAATAGCACACCTCTACCAGAGTTCAACATCATCGCCTCTCATTATCTGCTAAGTACACCTCTATTGTACAAAGAGACGCGATCCCCTACAAAGGGGTGTAAATCTACAAAGTCTAAAAAGGAATCTCGTCCATCCAATTAGTCAAATATTTGACCAAAATCAATCCAACCGCTCTCATTCAAACAAAAAAAAAATAACGCGACTTTCCTAAAAAAGGTTAAAACGGTAATTAACCCCACTTCTATCTTCCCTCAAAACCGCTCACTCTCACTCACAATTTCACGCACAATATCATTTTCCGATCTAAATTTGGTGAAAATCTCTCAAAAATCGCGTATAAATTTGGGGAAAAATTAGGGTTTCATTTTCCGATCATTTTCCGATCAAAATGAAGAATCCAACTGGTAAGGAATAGATTAAATTGAAAAAATTAGGGTTTCATTCATGTTTTAATTATTTTTTAACTGCATGCGTTATTTTTAGAAAAAAAATGAAAAAATGTATTTGCTTTTAAAAAATATGCATTTTATTATTATTTTTAATTTTAGATTTTGAAAAAAGTAGGGTTTCATTTAGATTTTTTAGAATATAAAATGCATGCATAAAGAATTAGGATTATTTTATCAGTTTATTTATTTATTTATTTATTTTGATAATATGATTTTGATTTATTATTTTTTTTTATTTAGAATCTGGAAGAGAAAAGAGCCCAACATTGTCAGAAAAGAGATCGAAACGATTCCAAGACCGGCCAGCTTTTACAGGTTTTTAAAAGTTTTTGGTTCATCAATTATTTTGCCGATTATCGATTGCCGATTATCATTAGTTAGAAATGAGGTTCAGCAGTTAAAATAGATGAAAAAAGTGTTTGTAACTTGATAGAAATATGGTTCATCAGTAGAATAATTGTTAAAATAGATGAAAAAAGTGTTTATAACTTGTTAGAAATATAGTTCATCAATAGAATAATTGTTAAAATAGATTACAATGAGGTTCATCAGTGATTAGAATAGTTATCTCGTTAGATTAGACGTTGTGGATAAATTTTGTTAGAAATAGATTAAGAATAAGGTTCAGCAGTTAAAATAGATGAAAAAAGTGTTTATAACTTGTTAGAAATATGGTTCATCAGTAGAATAATTGTTAAAATAGATTACAATGAAGTTCATCAGTTATTAGAATAGTTATCTGGTTAGATTAGAAGTTGAGGATAAATTTTGTTAGAAATAGATTGAATAAGGTTCAGCATTTAAAATAAATAAAAAAAGTGATTATAACTTGTTAAAAATATATTAAGAATATGGTTCATCAGTAGAATAACTTGTTAGAATATATTAAAAAGAGGTTCATCAGTGATTACTTGTTAGAATATATTAAAAAGAGGTTCATCAGTGATTACTTGTTAGAATATATTAAAAAGAGGTTCATCAGTGATTACTTGTTATCATTGTATAATTAGTACTAACTTGTTAGGATAAATTGAAAAGAGCTTCATCAGTTGTTATTTAGAATAAGGTTCAGCAGTTAAAAATTATATGAAAAAAAATTTTATACTTATTTTTCATTGAAAGATTGTTCATCAGTTGTTTTTTTTATTGTATAGGAAAGATGCCTATGACGTTAACAATCTATTCTCCAAGTGATGACGACTTTGTTGAACACGCGTTTACTAATAAAAGAACTCGGGGTTCATTGAAAGCTGATCAACCACTTCCTAAAAGAATACGGGGTTCATCAAATCCTGAAATTGCTGCTAAATCTTCCAAACCTTCAAAACCTTCCAAACCTTCAAAACCATCAGGTTCATCAAAAACTAATAAACCTGTTCTCTCTGAAGACCTTAAGCCTGGATTAAGTCTTCGACAAATTCTCCCACCTAACCTACAAAATTTTCCAAATGTTCAAATAAAAAATTTTCCCGGTCCATTATATGAAACAATTAAGAAAATAACAACGGACCAAAAAAAGGCAATATCAAGAATGGGTTTTAAATCATTGTTAGACTTTGAAATTAATGTCATGCCAAGTCGTTTAGGGTATTGGTTGCTTGAGAGGTTTGATGCTGAATCTGGAAATCTAACCGTTTTTGGTGATACTATACACATAACACCTGAGTTAATCCACCATACCTTCGGATTCCCAATGGGTCAGTATGCAGTTGATGTGCGTGATGTTGTTAAGGAAAGATCAAATGAAGCATACATAGAATGGAAAAAACAATTCAAAGGTGTTCCTAGACTTTATGCAAATAAGAATTTGATGCCGGTAATTAAGAATCAAATTAGGAAAAATGATAGTGGAGACATATTTTTGAAGAACATAATATCATTGTTTTGTACTATTTTGTCTTATGTGGGAACGATGGGGACTTTGAATATTGGAGTCATCCCTTCTCTTACTGATATGGATCTTGTGAAACAATTGGACTGGTGCGAGTATGTGCTACATAATTTGAAGGACGAAAGGAAAAATTGGAGACCGGGAACAAGATTCTATGGTCCAATCTTACTATTGGAGGTAATTACTATATACTTTATGTTCATCAGTTAATTTATAGGTTCATCAATTAGGTTATAGGTTCATCTGTTAGATTATAGGTTCATCAGTTAGTTTATCAGGTTCATCAGTTACATTTTTCTTAATTTAAGATTTACACTTAAAATTGCAGGTTATATTTGCCAATTCGCTGCTGAAGAAACCAAAATACCCAGCGTTTAATTACTGGAAAACAGAAAATTTGGAAGAATTGGAAGAGATGATGTTTGGTAAAATAAAGAAAGGAAGAGCTTCTAAAGCTGAAAAAGTGGAGAAAAAAGAAGAACCGGAAGAAGATCAAGAAGAAGAAAAAAATGATGAGGAAAATAAAGAAGAAGAAGATCAAGAGGATGATGATGCAGAGGAAGATGATGATGATGATGCAGAGGAAGCTGCAGAAAATAATAATGATGATGATTCAGAGAACGATGATGAACAGCAGATAGAGAATGCTGGAGCCGAAATTCAATTGGAGGAAGAACCGAGGGGTAATGATGAAGACAATATTGAAGTCTCATATAAAGCTGGACCACATTGGAGTAGAGCTAAAATGAAGGATCACTCTCCTTTAAAGCGTTCACTACTCATGATTGAAGGTATGATGTATTATTTTATTTGGTTCATCACTTACTGTCTCGTATAATGTGTTTTTTTTACACATTGTGTCTAAATTCAGATGCTAATATTGTGCCGATAAAAGATAGCGATGAGCCAGTAAAAAAAAGAAGATTAGAAGAAAGAAACAAAAAACAAACGCTAGTGAACCTTCTAATATAGGTATTCATTTTACTATATGTTCATCAGTACTTTTTTGTATGTGTCATCTTAAAAAAATGACATTTTTTTTTTCCAGATGTCATTCAAGGGAACAATTCAGAAAGGGAAGGTTCGATGCCTATAGAAGGTACACAAATTATAATCTGATGAACCTTATATTATATTCTTATTTTAAACATTTACCTAAAATAAGTTGTATCTAAAATTAGTGGCTGATGGACCAATCCTTCTAATGCTGGAAGACAAACCACAAGAAGCAGAGGAGGGAAATGATCAAGAAGGTATGTATATAGACTATATTTATATTATATTATTGTTTTATAAGTAAATTTTTGTTATAAGTAAAAATTTGATGAACCTCAAAAATTTGTTGAAAATCTTGATGAACTTGAATATGTAAAATCTGATGAACTTGAACATTTGATGAACTTGAAAAAAAAATAACTTTTATAATCTGATGAACCTGTTATAACTTATGAAAAATGGTGTAAAACATGTAGGAAGAAAACAGAAAGCAAAAAGGAGTTCACTATCTCCTAAAAACCGCTATTCGATGAACATGTGCAAAAACATTGTTGGATACAAAAGGAAAAGAACATCAAAATCTCCAAAGACAGATGACGTTGGTGAGCAAGTGCCTAATGTTCATATAGATGATATTGAGGAGCATCAATGGGTTGATCAACAGGGTAAAATTCTATTATGTTTCATAACTTACATATTATCTGCAAAAATTTTGTGTATATTTGAATTTCTTATAATTGGTTCATCAATTAGAAGATGATGATATTCAAATGATCGGAACAAATGAGGATATTCAAACGACCGGAAGTGATGAAAATACTGAAGTTGCTGAACCAATTACCGGAACCGATCAAACACCTGAAAATGGAAATGATGAACCTTCATCCTCAAGTATTAAGCTCACCCAACAACAGTTATCCGCAATGATTTTAGAATTTCAAGGGGAGTATTCCCAATTCAAATCAGCTGAGGTAAAATATATATAAACTTTAAAATGTTATTTGATTATAGATTCTTCAAATATAGGTTCATCAGTTAATATAGGTTCATCAGTTTTAAGTTAATATAGGTTCAAAGACTTAACTGATTATATTAATGACAGGAATTCAGTCACTCACTGAGGAACATGTTATGCTTATTTCAAGAGATGAAAATTAATATTGATGACATGCTAAGGGCTGGATTGGAGATGTACCCCGGAAATGAATCGTTGTTGGAAGTCCGAGACTGGATGAACAGTTTGGTAAACAGGACAACTTTTGAGAGCTCACAAACTGAAGATGAAAGCTCAATGCTGATGATAACGATGGGTGATGATAAGGATGCCTCCGAGGCAAAGGAAGCATCTAAACAAACTGATGAACCTCAAACAAAGAATGGCTCCGACGCTAAGGTTGCATCTAAGCAAACTGATGAACCTCAAATGAATCATGGCTCCGAGTTAACAGATGAACCTCAGACGGACAAACAAGCTGAGTTAACGTTAACTCAAATGTTCATGGATCCTGCCTTTTTGAAAGAATATGAAAAGATTGAACGTCAGGTAATAACCTTATTGATGAACTTATAACTGATTTGTTTTATGAACTTATTGATGAACTTATAATTTATTGATGAACTTATTAATTAACTTACTGATGAACATATAAAACAGTTGCATAGGCCAGAATTCCCAATATTCAATACGGAGCAATTTGAGAATAAGTCTTTGCCTTTGGTTTTGTATGAAGAAAAGAAAGACTTGGAGCATTTATTGGATGAGTTGCTCAAAACGACACCGTTCTTGCACACATCCTCAGAAAGGTTGAGCAAGACTAGTGATGACAATCTTTGGAGAAGAATTCAAGCAGAAGCTTTAGAATTGAAAAAAACATCACAAAAACATAAGAACTCTTCCCCACAAAATAAAGAATCGCCAAAGATGATAACACCGATATCATATGCTCCCCCATCAGCAGAAGAAAAATTAAAATGTGAAGTACTACATGAAGGTTTTTCCACGCCTCTAAAAGCCACGCCACTTAATTCTTTCAACACAATTGCTCGAAAGCTTAAAGTTCCTCAAACGGAAAAGAATATCAAAGAAGGTGAAGAAGGTCAAGAAGACTTGGAAAATATAAGAGAAAAAAGAAAAACAAAGCCTACTGAATCTCTAAAATCTCCGTATTTACAAAGAGTCGTTGTGATGAAGAACAAAATACAAGACAATGAACGAAAGGTGGCTGAAACAATATCCGCTGCAAGAGGAGATCTCGAGTAAGTAATATATATTAGGTTCATCAATTTAAAAATATTATTTCTATAATAAGTAGCTTCTTTATTTTTCTAAAATATTACCTTAAAATGAAATTGCAGTGATGTGTTATTTCATTCATACTTTGTTGACGGTCAAAGAATCCACTTTGAGAGCTTCAAAGAAGGGAATGAAATTAGTTCAGGAGTAATTGATATGTGGGCGTATATACATAACATGGCAGAAGAGAAAAGAAACGTAGGATCATTAAAGAAGCTATATGCCCACACATCAATGATTGTAAGTTACAAAAATCTTTATCAATTATGATTCAATATTTGAAATCATGTACATATGCAAAAATCTTGACTTATATTGATGAACCTCAGACAAAAGAAATGCCAATCTGTCTCACAACTCGAGAGCACTCACACAAAAGTTTAATGAAAACATGAAGAATCTTTTGTTTTTGACTGTTTATGGATCTATCAGAGACATTGACCTGGTAAGCACTTCTATTTTACTAATTTGTTTTAAGATAAATAACTGATGAACCTTAAAAAAACTGATGAACCTTAATAAAACTGATGAACTTATAGTTAATTGTAAATAATTGATGAACCTCTATCTTTAACAGGCGCTTTTCCCGATGATGCTCGGTGATGATCACTACTACGTCGTCTGTTTCAACTTGAAAGAACCTCAAATCCATATTCTTGACAACATGCATCACAATCAATTAGTCAAGGATAGATATCAGAAAAAGCTGGTTAATTTGGTAAGAATGTTAGGTATATTAAATGTATGTTCATCAACATAGTTAAATTGAATCTCATTGTTTTTAATTTATTATTACAGAGATTTCAATTTATAAAGTTCTTGAAAGACAATGGGCATCCAAATTATCAAGCACTGAACAACTACAAAGTGGATCATATCAAATTGGCATGGGAAACCAAAAACAATTTCATTGACTGTGGAATTTTTGCCATGAGACACATGGAAACTTATTCAGGGAAAAAAGACTTTGATGCTGGGTTTGTAAAAGAAGGTGCTGAACAAGACAAACAGCTTGAAGACTTAAGAAAGAAGTACATGTCAAAGATTCTGTTGTCCGACTACAATGAAAACAGACATGTAGTGGAGAGCGAGGTAGAAGAATATCATCGTTTACCTCTGAAGGAAAAGCAAACACTCCAGCAGATGTCAAAAAAGAATATTGCAGAACGTGCCAGCGATTATTTCGAACGGGAAGCTAGTGCTCTTCTTCGACAGACCTAAAAACAATTTGATCTAATAGTTTGTTATGGTTAAAATTTTGGCAGTAGTAACCTAATCTAATTAGGGAATGTTCTAGTATAAATACTACTTTTTGGTTGGTTGTTATGGACAAGTTATTTTAGTTTAATAGAACTATCATTTTGTTATGTTAAATAAAATTGATGAACCTGAATTTACTTCTTGTTTGTTGATGAACCTTAATTTATTGATGAACCTGATTTTTTTTTTTTTTAAATTTGATTTAACTTTTGATGAACTTTAATATGTAAAAAATGATAAACCTCTAAAATTTGATGAAAATCTTTTAAATGAAATAACAGTTGATGAACCTGAATTTATTGATGAACTTGAAAAAAATTGTTAAATTAGATTTACTTTTGATGAACTTTAATATGTAAATTTTGATGAACTTTAATATGTAAAAAATGATAAACCTCTAAAATTTGTTGAAAGAAGAACTTTTTTTTAGAAACTTTGATAATTATAATGACACTGTTATAATTTAAAATTGATGAACCTCTAAAATTTGAAGAACTTTTATCTCTAACTTTATAAGTAAAACTGATGAACTTTATAATAGAAAAAAATTTATAAGTAAAACATCACATTTATTTGTATAATAGAAAAATCAAAGTTACTTTGATCACTCTTATCAAACTAACACCACATTTATTAAGTAACTACACAAGCAGTCTTCTCAGCCAACTTCGCGTTCCTAGCAGCAGTCTTCTCAGCCAAATTCGCCTTCCTAGCAGCAGTTTTCTCAGCCAACTTCGCATTCTTGGCAGCCAATCTCGCCTTCTGCTTCATCTCCTTCGCAGCAGCCTTTTCACTAGCTTTCTTAGCAGCAATTTGAGCTTTTATGGCATTGCATTTCGCCTGGTTATGATCGTTCATACTAGATTTGCAGGTTGTACAGTTCTTCTTTCTACGCTTCCCACTAGCAATAAGTGAACGTTCAACACTGCTCTTAATCCTCTTTCGCGAACCCTTAGTACTAACCTGTTTTGGACCAAAAAACAAAAATGATCAAAAAATATGTTGAACAATTGGTAAACAACTGATGAACCTATAAAAACTGAAAAACTATGATAACTGATGGGCCAAGGATAACACATATAATAACTGATGAACCTATAAAAACTGATGAACCTATAAAAAACGAAAAAACTATGATAACTGATGGGCCTACAATAACAAAAAAGATAACTAAACTGCTGATATCTATCCTTGACTAATTGATATCAGTCATAAATCTGATGAACCTATAACAACTGATGAACCTATAATAACTATAAATATAACTAAACTGCAAAAATTTAACATGTTCATCAACTAACCTAGATAACAAAAAAGAGAATAAATAGTCTAACCTGCTTTGGAACATTCACAATAATCTCATCCGGTTGCGACACACCAAGAATAGAAGCAATCCTATCCCGTTTAGTAGTCTTTGGAGGTATAGGAACATCAGCATCTGCCTTCGCCATTAACTGAACCTGATGATCTCTAAATTTTTGCAGTAGCTCGGGATCATTAGCATAACGATTCACACAATACTCGACTGATCTGAATATCTCACGCAAGATCATATCAGGACTGTCACCAGTGGCTTGAATGACTGATGGAGGTGGTAATGAATCTTTTGACCAACGCCTAAGCACGTACTTCTTGGGAAAGTTTTTAACATTTGAAAACCGAATCACATAAAAGATATGACGACATAACAGTCCATATGACTCAAAACGTTTGCACGTACACTGATAAAACTCTTCAGCTGGTTTACACAAAACCTGAAAAAAAAGGTAGTACATACATTATCTGAGTACAAAAAAACATGATAAAAGGCAATGATGAACTTCATTCTTATCTACAATGACTTATGAACCTCATTCTAATATACAATGACTAATGAACCTGATGAACCTGATTCTGATATACAATGACTAATGAACATCATTATTATCTACATGCATTATCTAATCTACAATGACTGATGAACCTAATTCTAATCTACAATGACTGATGAACCTCATTATTATCTACATACATTATCTGATTACAAAAAACATGATAAAAAGCAACGATGAACCTCATTATAATCTACAATGACTGATGAACCTCATTCTGATCTACAATGACTGATGAACCTCATTATTATCTACATGCATTATCTAATCTACAATGACTGATGAACCTAATTCTAATCTACAATGACTGATGAACCTCATTATTATCTACATACATTATCTGATTACAAAAAACATGATAAAAAGCAACGATGAACCTCATTATAATCTACAATGACTGATGAACCTCATTCTGATCTACAATGACTGATGAACCTCATTTTTATCTACAATGACTGATGAACCTCATTCTTATAAAATTAAAAAAAAAATAATGAAACAAAACTGTATGTATAAAAAGATGTTACCTCATAAAAAACATCATACTGTGGTTTCCCTTTCACTATACGATGTCGCCTAGAAATCTGCTCATCTTCGCCAGTATCTTTTATAACAAATTTTTTGCCAGAATTAACATCCGAAACACTAACCGACATACAAGAAATCACAGAAGCATAAATCTCATTTTGAACATCAAAGAAAATGGACCGAGTGTATAATTCTGATGCCTCCTTCTCTAATTGAAGTTCTGTGTGCATATCTGGAATAGTATACCGACTGTCATGATCATTTTTACGTTGAGCAAAACTTTGACAACCCACCACACTCTCAAAATGATTATAAAATTCCCATAAAGTCAAATCAATACTCGTCAAGCGACCGTACGCATTGTTTTCACTCTCAGACCTAGAAGAAGTACGCATCAAACCCGACATCAACTCATTCCTGTAATAGGTTGGAATCCATTTATACCTCAAATCATACATATCAGAAAGCCATTTGTGACTCTTCAAATCGAAATCAACTAATAATTTCTCCCACAAAGCTTCAAACTCATCAGGCTCTATTCTATCAGTCCAAACAATATCCGATATTCTTCGTTTAAAAGTTTCATCTTTAGCTAGATCAGGACCAACCTACAAAAATCAAGATGAACCTTATTGTATAAATGATGAACATTATTATATAAAAAAACTAACTGATGAACATTATTATATAAATGATGAACATTATTCTATCAGTCGAAAACAATATCCCATAAAATGATGAACATTATACTGTAAAACTATCTGATGAACCTTTAAATTATAAGTAACTAATAAACAAAAATAATTAAAAAAAAAAATACATTGATGAACATACCTTTGAAGTCAACTTCTGCATGATATGCCACATGCATAATCTATGACGAGATAACGGGAAAACTGTCTCTATAGCAACTTTCATTGATGCGTCTTGATCAGTAACAATAACCTTTGGTGCTCGCACGAAGGCTCTTTGAAAACATTCAAGCAACCAAATGTAAGATTCTTTAGTCTCCGACGACAGCAACGCAGCTCCATATGTAACACAATTATTATGATTGTCGATCCCAGTAAATGGTACAAAAACCATTTTGTACCTATCAAAAATAAATGATAAACATTATTATAAAACCGATGAACCGTTATAATATAATTGATGAACCATTTCAATTCAATACCTTTAAACAACATCAGTTTATACAATCAAATACAGCAGCTTTATAATACTGATGAACTTATTTACACCAACTTTAAAAAATTTTGTTTAAAAAATACTGATGAACCATTTAAATTCAACAACATCAGCTTATAACAATCAAAATACAGCAACTTTAAAAAAATTAAATGTTTCTAGCTTGAAATGTTTCCCCAGAAATGGTCGCTGGTGACTCTGCGTAGGCTTTGAAACTCATTAATAATCTCAAAACACACATAAACTGCCAGAACAAGATGATGTGCAACGTGAATTAATTTTTATACCGTTGACCATCATCTTGTTGCAGCAAAGTTTTTGTGTGTTTGAGCTTATCAATGAGTTTCAAAAAGCTACTCACACTCACCCAACGACCACTCCGGGGAAACAATTCAAGCTAGAAACATGACCTATTACACTAATTTCATCAGAATTTAAAAGATATGAAAGAGATAAAGAGATAGGATATGTGGGGTAGAGGAAAAAATATAGAATAGTTGGGATGGAGGATTTTCTGATAAAGACATAGGATATGTGGGGTAGAGAGATAAGAAAAGTGGATTTTCTGATAAATAGATAAGATACGTGGGGTACAATCAGATATGTGGGGTACAATATCTATCTTATCTTAAAATACAGATGAACCTATTAATTAAAAGATGTTCATCAGTTGAAAAATAAAAAACATATATAAAATGAACTTACTTATTAGTCCTGAATGTAGCATCAAATGACATAACATCGCCAAAAGCATAATAATTCCTTTTTGCGTACTCATCGGCCCAAAAAAGATTCGTCAACGCGTTATTCTCACCAGTTTGATACTCAAATGAAAAATTAGGATGAAAATCCTTCTTGTTCAATAACATCTCAACTAACATCTGAGCATCATTCTTACCAATGAAATCAAGCACATCTCTCCTATAGTTTTTACAATCAACCGAACTAACCCCAATAAAATCGTAGTCCCCATAAATCTGCCTAAGTAAATGAAACCCCTTCACTGGACCAAGATTCACTTGAGATGCTTGATATAGAAAAACTTGCTGAGTATAAGAAACATCACGAGACGAAACCAGAAAAACACTATCTTCCTGACTAACTAGGCTATGGTTATGACCCTCAACAAATTCATAACACCAATATCCTTTTCCTTCAACATACCTCACACGTAAAACAGCCTTACAATCAGTACGCTTAGACGGATGTTTCCTATGTTTTCTCTTTGATCCAACTTTCTTTGGGGCAGGATTTATACCTTCTTTACTACAAACAAAATATTGCATATCAGGATTATTGTCCTTATTCTTCGTAGATTTATAATGTTGACCTAAACGAATCTCAAAACCAGCTCTTTTTGCATAATCTTTGTAATACTCATAAGCCTGCTCCAGAGAATGATACATGATACCATAAGCCGGCTTCTCACCATCAGGAATATCAGGAATCCATAACTTCTCACCCCCCTCCTCAGAAACAATACCAACAGAATATGGAACAACTTCATAATCATCATCTGAAAAAAAATATATACAATGAATGACTGATGAACCAAAAACACTTTATCACTGATGAACCTCATTATTATATATTATTACAATCAATAATTGATGAACCAAGACAAATAAAATTGAGAACATTTTATAACTGATGAACCTCATTTTAATCCATTCTAAAAAGTTATTCTAATGAATCCGCAGCCTCTAATTAAACCACGATAAATAGCAATTACTGATGAACCTCATTTTAATCCGTTCTAAAAAGTTATTCTAATGAATCCACAGCCTCTAATTAAACCACAATAACTAGGAATTACTGATGAACCTCATTTTAATACGTTCTAAAAAATTATTCTAATGAATCCGCAACCTATAATTAAACCATCATAACTAGCAATCACTGATGAACCTCATTTTAATCCGTTCTAAAAAATTATTCTAATGAATCCGCAACCTCTAATTAAACCACAATAACTAGGAATTACTGATGAACCTCATTTTAATACGTTCTAAAAAATTATTCTAATGAATCCGCAACCTATAATTAAACCATCATAACTAGCAAATCACTGATGAACCTCATTTTAATCCGTTCTAAAAAATTATTCTAATGAATCCACAACTTCTAATTAAACCACAATAACTACGAATTACTGATGAACCTAATTTTAATCCATTCTAAAAAGTTATTCTAATGAATCCGCAACCTATAATTAAACCATCATAACAAGCAATCACTGATGAAACTCATTTTAATCTGTTCTAACAACTTATTATAATGAATCCGAACCTCTAATTATTCCAGAATAACGAGAAATAACTAATGAACCTCATTCTAATATGCTCTGATGAATCCACATCATACTAAGCAAACAATGCAGGCATAATATCTTCAAAAAACTAATTGATGAACATAATAAAAAATAACTGACTGATGAATATATAACAAAAAATGAAATTACCTTGATTAAAAACATGAGAATCACTCTCAGCCATCAGAAACTGATTTAACAATCAAAAATCCCCAAATTTGAACGGTTAAAACCCTAATTTTCTTCCAATAGACCAATTGAATACTCAAAACCCCCAATTGTCTTCCAATTAACCAATTGAATGATTAAAACCCTAATTCTATTGCAATTAAGCAATCCAACGGCTAATTCGAAGCCGATATGAACAATTAACACGATTTGAAGAAATATTAACGATTCAAATAAAGGAATATGAATTGAGAACAAAAAAGCCCTAATTTTGCAAAATATGAACAAATGAAAGAATAAAAAAAATGTAAAATTGAATGAATGAATGAATTGAATCGAAATCATTGTGTAAATTCGTTTATATATAGCCGGAAAATTGAAAGAATCAAAGAAGAGAGATCGTAAAAAGGAAAGATTATCAGATAATAGAAAGAAGAAAGAGGGAAAGAGAGAAAAAAGCGAGAGGGAGTAAATTTACAATACTGCCCTTGAGTCTAAAAGGGATGGGGGACACGTGGCATCTCCAGAAAACTTTTTAGACTTATTAAAATTTATCCCCTTTGCAAGGGATCCGGGGTCATTGTACAAATACCATAACAGATCCACTCAAATCATAATAGATTTGAACATACTCGACCAAAAAAAAAAAAAAAAAGCACAATTGTACCCATGTAACAAACAAAAACACCGACACTACCTATCTTTTCTCAACATCATCATACACTCATCACCAATTCACCATTATCACATGACAAGTGCAGCAGCAACGATGGGATGGCGATATTGAAGAGAGCGATAGTGTATTCGTTTTTCTTGTGTGTTTAGTAACCAACCACTCTTGAAACCCAAGCGAAACCTCCCTAAACCGGTTCACTACAAACACCCCCGAATGTGGAGGTGGCAAAGGATTCAAAGTGTGGAACTTTACAGAAAGAGATAGGGTTGAATTGATTTTTCAACTGGACGTTTCATTCTTTAAATTATATACACGATTGGCAAAAGAGGCAGGTTACAACTGGTGAAAGGGTGTGCCGAATTTTATTAATCTTCTTTGATAAGTTTTTCATAGTCTTATTTCCTTACTCAGTGGCCCAAAATAATTGTCATTTAAAGAATTTCTTAATAAAAACTGAATTTTCAAGATTACTTAAACAAAATCTGAATTTTATTTTTTTCCACATTTCCATTTGCACTTCTTGACTTACCAAATGTAGTTTTTCGTTGACCATGTTTCAACAATTCAACAATTTCACTTGACCATGAGATACTATCAATTACTTCATCTGTCTCAAAAAGAGGGTCTTCAAATAAAAAATGTAGAAATTATAATATGTATAATTAATACTAGTTTTTTATAATAAAAATTCATTTTTACCCTCATCTATACTACTTATAAAGAGAAAATGGTCAAAGTGGAAAAGTGAAAACTTAACTTTTGGTCAATCCCCATAATGCTCTTATTAATTAAGGAAACTTGAACAATCTAATTAATACTCTAATTAAAACACCCCATTACTTAAAAGTACAATAATTTATTCACATTGTACAACCAATTAAAAAAACATATCTATCAAATTAAATACAACCAATTAAAACACAAACCGGGTTGACCCGGTAATTTGACCCTTTTTCGACCCAACCTAGCAAGTTAACCCGGTTTAAATCGACCAATTTTTCGATCGGAGCGGTTCAACCGGTTGAACTACCCGGGTCGAACCGGGTTTCAAAACATTATCCATTACTTAAAAGTACAATGATTTATTCACATTGTACAACCAATTAATAACAATCTACCAAATTAAATACAACCAATTAAAACACAAACCGGGTTGACCCGGGATGCTTCAAACCTGGCGGATTGACCCGGTTTAATTTGACCCGTTTTCGACCCAACCTAGCAAGTTGACCCGGTTTAAATCGACCCATTTTCGACCGGAACGGTTCAATCGGTTGAACCACCCGGGTCGAACCGGGTTTCAAAACATTATCCTTTACTTAAAAGTACAATGATTTATTCACATTGTACAACCAATTAAAAAACATATATACCAAATTAAATACAACCAATTAAAACACAAACCGGGTTGACCCGGGACGCTTCAAACCAGGCGGATTGACCCGGTTTAATTTGACCCGTTTTCGACCTAACATAGCAAGTTGACCCGGTTTAAATCGACCTATTTTTCGACCGGAACGGTTCAACCGGTTGAACCACCCGGGTCGAACCGGGTTTCAAAACATTATTTTTCGTTTATAACCTATAAACTTTTTTTATCAATAAACTATTTGTCGTTATAAAATCCCGTTGCTATGCACGGGTACTCGTCTAGTAGTTAAAATAGCAATAAAAAATGAGTAATTAATGCAAGTTTTAATTAGAATTGTAAAGTAGGAAAATCAGTATTAATTATTGTTTATATATAAAATCTGGACACTTATTTTGAAACAAACATAAATAGTAAGGTGGATAATTTTATTTATTTATTTATTTATTTATTTTTATTTTTATTTTTATTTTTTTTTTATTCTTTACTGTCCATCAAATAAAATAATGGTTTGAAGTTCCGTCGTTTTCAATACCTTTGAAAAGTTTTTTCGTCATCACAAGAATAACGAGTCAGAAAAAGGGTTGACCCAATCAACCTTTAATAAACTTGTACCAAGTCCTTCTCCTAATTTCTCAATAATAGTTTATGTACTGCCGAATTTTAGAAGGTTTAAATTTTTTTTAACGGCATTTTTTTCACACTCTACATTACCTATCTCATGTTACAAATTATTCTTGCGAGGCTTGAACCTACAATCGTTAGGTTTTTAGACAATTCACATATCACTAGATCAAAGGCTTTGGATGCATGTATGCATTTTATTAAACTAGAACGGTACCAGTGCAATGCAGCGGCAGGTAACGTGTGATTATATTTTGCGTTATCTGGTTACACGTTTAGTTGTCTTTATGCTTTATAAGTAGAGATATTAGAGATGGTTAAGCCAAATAATTTTAATTTGAACAACTAGCCGTTTTTAACAAAGTTGCTTCGTAACAAATTAATTTTGAAATCTTTCCATAATAAGCTAAAAAAAAATCTAAATTTTAAGTATTTTTAATTATAAAATGGTTCCAAATACATTATAATGTAGTATAGATAAGGTTTCAAAATTGTACATATTTAGTATTAAACTCTAAAATATATAAAGAAACAATTCACTTTTACACTAGTGAGACATTCTTAGGGTATGCACATATCTTTTCATCAAAGTACTAACATACGGAGGTCATTTCAACAAATAATTGTCCACTATACTATTTTAATTTGGCTCAAACATGCGACTCGATCAAGCTTTCGTCCACTATACTATTTTAATTTAGTAATGTTGTTTTCAGAATTTTGGACATTCGTAAGAGGAGGTTCATGTGTAACTTCTTTTTTTTCTTCTTAAAAGTCAAGTTTCATATAAGTCTAAATTAGCAATCTCCTACATCCATTGGCGGCTCTCTTTTTAATTACTATAAATAATAGATGAATAAGAAAGGAGTAACCCCTCTAGCATATTACAAAATACCTATACATGGAGAATCATATGCTAGTCTTTGTTTTGGTGATGAGCTTAATGTGGATATCGACGGTGAATGGCACAACAAAGACAGAAGTCGGAGTTGGTGTGATTCTCGATATAGAAACCTCCATTGGTAAGATGAGAAGAAGTTGCATTTCAATGGCTTTACGTGATTTCTATCGAGAACACGACAACTACACCACCATGATTGTCCCTCACTTTCGCGACTCCAAAGAAAACGACGTCGAAGCTGTTTCTGCAGCCATTGATCTCTTGAAAAATGATCAGGTCATGGCAATCCTAGGACCCATGACATCCTCACAAGCAGAATTCGTGATAGACATTGGTAACAGATCAAAGGTTCCAATCATGTCTCAAGCAACAAGCCCTTCTTTGTCAACGAATGACAACCCTTACTTCATCCGTATGGCCCACGATTCATCCTCACAACTCGAAACAATAGAAGAATTGGTCAAATATTTTGGATGGAGGGAAGTGGTGTTTGTTTATGAAGATGGTGAGTACGGAAGAAGCCTCTATTCGGATGTCATGCTAACTTTTGGTACCAAGCTCATGTACCATACAGTCCTATATCCTTCCTCTTCAGATGATTGGATCCTTAAAGAGCTTTACAAGCTAAAGACGATGCAAACTCGTGTCTTCATAGTACATGCTCTACCGTCATTAGCTTCACGTTTTTTCAAGAAAGTGAATGAAGCGGGAATGATGGAAGAAGGGTATGTTTGGATCATAACAGAAGTGCTCACTAGTCGTTTACATTCTTTAGATCGTAATGACATTGATTCAATGCATGGAGTACTCGGTGTCGAGTCATATATCCCAACCTCCAACAAGCTAACCAATTTTGAACGAAGATGGAAACGGGACTTCCAGATTCAGAATCCCGATGATGATGTGACAGAACTAGACATGTTCGGGAAATGGACGTATGATACAGTGTTTACGCTAGCGATGGCATTGGAAAAGGTCGGGAATGAAATTGGTACTAGTTTCAAACGTAAACATAAATCCACGACAGATTTTGATGCCATTGGAACCTCGGAAATGGGACCAAGAATCCTTCCACGGGTCCGAAACATAAGATTCAAAGGTCTGACTGGTGATTTCCATGTCGTTGATGGACAATTACAATCGTCTGTTTACCAAATAGTGAACATAATTGGGGTAGGCAAGAACACTATCGGGTATTGGACTCCTAACAGCGGCATCTTCAAGAAGTTAAACCAAGAAACAAAGGGTCTCAAGGCTATCACATGGCCAGGAGACAGTCATATAGTCCCTATAGGCTCGGAGATCCCAACCAGCGATGAGAACCTGTTAAGAGTCGGGATTCCAGCAAAAGTGGGGTTTGTTGACGAGTTTATAAATGCCTACACCGATCCTAAAACCCAACAAGTTATTGCAACGGGTTTTTGTGTGGACGTGTTTAAAGCGGTTGTTGACGCCTTGCCTTACGCTGTCAAATACAGATTCATACCTTTCGTTACACTGGATGGAAAGAAATCATTAGGAAGCTATGATGATCTTCTTCAGAATCTCTCCCATGGGGTAATATTTAATAGAATAGATAATTTCATTAGTAGTATTCATATGCTTAGGATTAGTCTTGGCTTTAAAATGGGTTTCAGGACATAATTGGTTGACCCGCCTAACCCATTTAATGAACAAGTTGTGTTTGGGTTCGGGTGGGTCAAACCATTTAACTGATAAAACTGAGTTAGATAAATGATTACATGGATAGTATCCGGGTTATGGTTATGTATATGGGTCAGAGTTCAGGTTGGGTTGTCCCGACCCACACACACACAGCCCGAACCTTGCTCAAATTGTCAACATTATTTGAGAACTGGTTAGAATAAAGGTGCATGCTAATGTTTATTTATGATGATGTAACAGAAATTCGATGCAGTGGTAGGGGATGTTACAATCCTTGCAAAACGTTGGGATCATGTTGATTTCACTCTGCCATTCACCGAGGCAGGTGTTGCAATGATCGTTCCCATAAAGGATGAGAGGAAGAGTTCATGGATCTTCATGAAACCCCTAGAGACAAAGCTATGGATAACAACCGGAGCATTTTTCATATACACGGGACTTGTGGTATGGTTTGTTGAGCATCGTGTAAACAAAGAATTCCGAGGCCCCCCACGTCAACATGTCGGAATGATCTTCTGGTTTTCATTCTCCACACTCGTTTTTGCACACAGTAAGTGTATATTTACACACACACACACATTCTACTTGCTCGGTTTTGCTTACAGGTGTTATGAGATATTTTGGGGTCTGAGATTGCTTATGTAAAATAAGCATCTAACAACTTGCTTGTTTTCAACTGCTCTTTATAAAGCAGATAAGCACTCCAAAAACCCTCTTACTGAAACTGCAAATCTGATTACTTGTCTGGTCTTTAGACAAGAAAATAAACAGAATTTAGTGTGTTTGCAATTGCTTATACTGATTATATGTGAGTGAAATAAACTTATTGGATATGGAAAATGGATATTTGCAGGGGAGAAGTTGAAAAGCAACTTATCGAGATTTGTGGTGATCATGTGGGTGTTTGTGGTGCTGGTATTGACCTCAAGCTACACAGCGAGCTTGACATCCATGTTGACAGTACAACAACTTCGGCCTACACACACTGATGTCTCTGAGATAAGAAACAAAGGAGAATTAGTAGGATATCGAGATGATTCATTTGTTTTCGGTATGTTGAAGAAGATGAATTTCGACGATAGCAAGTTGAAAAGCTACAGCACCTTTGAGCAGATGGACACTGCCCTCAAAAAAGGAAGTCAAAATGGGGGCGTTTCCGCTATTGTGGACGAGCTCCCTTATATCAGGGGTTTTTTATCTAAATACTGTGCTAAATATACCATAACCAGCCCCGTCTACAAAACCGCAGGCTTTGGTTTCGTGAGTTTCGTTTCATTTTGTTTCATTCCATTCCCACATTTTGTAGCTTTTGAGTTTTGACCATGATTCTGCTGTTTTAATACAGGCATTTCCAAAAGGGTCTCCTTTAGTCCCCGATTTTTCTAGAGCAGTCCTGCAAGTGACAGAAGAGAGGATGATGAACATTTCAGAACAATGGTTTGGGGAAGCAGCAAGTTGTATTCAGCAGAGGGAACCTACAGTAACATCTGATAGACTCTCACTTGATAGCTTCAAGGGCCTTTTTCTCATTGCCGGGATATCATCAACTTCTGCTCTCGTTATTTTCATTTTTAGGTTCTCGTATAATAACAGAGAAATATTAGTGTCACAAGGTTCTGTAAGCCAAAAGCTTGCTGCAATTGCTAAATCATTCGATAGTCATAAGTATGATAAATCCAATAAGACGGTCCAGGAGGCAACAGTAGATGAATTAGTCAGTGAGGTCGGTATTAATAATACTCCGGAAAATTTTGTATTCGGGCAAAAAGCAGGAGTATTCTCTCATGATGAAGGGTTTTCTACTACTGAACCTGGAACTCCAGATAATCACACAATAGAAATCGTAGAAACTTTCCATATAGCCCTAGGTGTCGCGATGCTACCCGGCTAATTACATACATCCCGGTGTCCCTAATGCTAATGTTACATACAACCCACGTTTATATTATTTACCATTCGTTGCATAACAGAAGCTTCTCTAGTCCTATTCTAGTCATTGTTAATATGACGATTAACTAGTTTTCTAAAAGCTTTGTACTCCGACAATTTGTGTAAATGAAAGATAAAAAGATCCTAACGCTACCAAACTAAAGCTAACCATGTTATGTAGATTCACTTGATAATAACCATATCATTGCACCAAATCAATTACAATGAGGATGCAATTATCCATCTGCAACAGCAAGTAAAAAGATACCCAAAAATTGCACTCAAAAGGTGGGAAAAAAAACAAAGAAATTTACATGCTAAGATGCTCCCTCAACAGGAGAACACAAAAGAATTCCTAAAGTTGTGAAATGATATCTAACACAATGATAGTAAGGGAAGAAAGGCAAAGCAAGAAAACAATTATTCTAAAATGAAGATAAAATTCTATGTTTACAAAAGAAATGTTGTAGATTCCAGATATACAAGAGGGGGATCAATCGCCTTACGAGCTTCCATGAGATCTGATGGATGATATTGATTGCGCTGAAACAGATGCAGTCGGGCTGCTTATATCTCGTTCCCTGTTGACAAATCTTGGCTTCCCACTCAGCCTGTCCATTGCTTCTTGACATATATCAGCAAACCACTCATCCTCAGGAAGTACACTGCCATAAAATAAACGGATTTTTTAAAATTATTATAACATTAAAAAATGGAGGCAGTTGATCCTGATTTCACACATATTTGATAATTCAAAGCAACTATCACTAACCCATATGGATCCACTCCCGTTGCAGAGAAGGATGCAAGTGCTTTATTTATAATCTCATTCACGACCCGATTCAAATTCCGAGATAAGTAACGCCCTTGGGAAGCAAAGGAGATAACAAACTTCATATCCAAATAGAACTGCACATTTGGAAGTTAAGAAATGATCAGATATAATCTAATGGGCCCAGCAACAAAAAACAATATAAACGATTATTGTTATATAGTCTGCATACCTGTTGAAGACCAAGAGGGCCTAAAGGCTGTGGCCCTTCTTCAATCTCATCCCAAAAAGTTTGGTCTTCTGAAAGCCATAAGATGACCGTTTCTGTAAGCCTCATTAATAACATTGTTGAAAAACGTTCCCTGCCAACAAACATTTCTGATGCTATGGCAGACATCCTGTAAAGTTTGGCATAAAGTTCCTGAACATCAATAACAAAAAAATGTAGGCATTAGTCTATCTGCAATAACCATAATCCAATAGGTAAATGCTTATATATGAATGCATATGTTAGTTTAAATAAGTACCTGAAATATTGGAGAAGGGAGCCATTCTATTTCCTCCATGATTCCATCCATATTTATGTACATGTCTGCATGCCCGGCCCTGGGCATGGGCGAGCTGGGCGACCGCCCAGGGCATCACATACATGGGGGCATCATAAGTTTTGATTTGTATACATGAAAGAAAGAATAAAAATTGATGTATTTTCATGGAAGACAAAGATAAAGTGAAAGAGGGAGAAGATGCTTTTATTTTTGAATTTTTATTTTATTTCAAGAAAACTAAACTACTTGCAACTTAAACCCTTCATCTATGTATCTACTACATTATACTCCCTCCGTCCCATTTTTATTGTCCGTGGGCCCGAATTTGACCGTAAATATTTTTGTTTGTATTATATAACACTTGATGAAATTTATATCATTGAAAAGTTCGTTAAACGAACTTTTCAATGATATAAATTTCATCAAGTGTTATATAATACAAACAAAAATATTTACGGTCAAATTCGGGCCCACGGACAATAAAAATGGGACGGAGGGAGTAATAAATTTGAACTATTATATAATTAGAAAGGCTTGTAATTCAGATTTTTTTCTTTTTTATTATGGAAAATTTTCAAAATTAATTTGTTACGAAGCAAGTTGGTTAGAAAGTTTGTTAAGAAGCGGTTGGTTGTTCAAACTAAAATTATTTCGCTTAACCATCTCTAATATTTCTACTTATAAAGCATGAAGACAACTAAATGTGTAACCAAATAACGCAAAATATAATCACACGGTACCCGCCACCGCATTGCGCGGATACCGTTCTAGTCCTGTATAAACAAAACACCCCGTTCCCACCTAAACACCATATACGAATTTCTACATCAGTTATTAAGAAATTAATTATTAGCCCTTTTAGTTCATATATATACGTTTCATTTAGGGTGCGTTTGGTTTGTAGGTGGGATTAGAATTATATTTGGATTTGGGAAAGGTTTGAAAGAATTGAGGAATGAGAAAAAAATATATAAATGAATTAAATGTTATTATTTTAAAAATAAGTGGGATATTATTAATATTATTTTGAAAATAAAACAAATATAAAATAATATGTGGTCTCACATAAAAGAAAAAAAATAGAATCTCATTGGTTGATATAACTCAAAGATGATAATGGGGGTGGGAATTCATCTTTCATTGAAAATGGTGGGGTCGGGGAATCAAAAATAAACCAAACAAGTTATTTGATATTTCTTTCATTTCATACTCACACACACACGCATACCAAACGGGCCCTTAGTATCTCCATCTAATTAATATCATTGTAAGCTTATCATATTCTTTCTAAAATTTGAATGTTAATTTAATATTTAGAGACGATTGTCTGGGTCGCCTAGTCTCGCTCAGCCAAACGCTAGCAACTGTGATGCAACCCCCTAAAGTATGTAAGATGGTCATCTGATGTAATGATAAGGTTTTAGTTTGGTCTACTTCGAATGCGTGATAGGAAAAAAATGTTTTTAATTAAGAAATACAATTTCTTCTTAGTTATGTGGAATTATGAATGTATTTTATGGTAGTGTTAATTTGTCACACTATTTTGTATAAAAACTTGTAAACGGAGGAGAATAATCCCTATATCAGTTTACATGCAATGAGAAGTCGAGTCTTTTTGGCCAACCAATATATATTCACGTGGTTGTTTATAGACGTACACTTTCCTACCGTTTCAAGATTTCACCCAAAGAGTTAGCACTTAGAAACTCTTGTCTCTTCTAAGACGACTTTGGGACAACTTACTACTAAACCATGAGATCGTCTCACAGTAAGTTGTATATATTCAGTATATTTAAAATACGTGCCTTTTGATGTGTAGGTGTTATGCGGTTGTATAAGATGCTTTTTATGCAGTCATTGTTATTAAGGTTTTAGGTGAAATAATGAGTTTTAAGCATGGTGGGTCAGAGGTCCTTTGGAAGCGCCTCTCTAGCTTTAGGTAGGAGTAAGCCTGTTTACATACATCTCACCTCCTCCACATGTACACCTTCTCGTGGAAAACGGGATTGGGTGTCGTTGATTTTTTTAGGTGAAATAATGAGTTTTGTAAACAGCATAAGTTAGCTACACATGTACCTACGTTTATACTTTATACAATGTTGCATGCAATATCGTGCAACCTGCAGATCGCGCGAGCGGTAAAGCATCATTATCCTTACCGTTTAAATTTGTAGATTTTAATAACCAAGTGGTATTTTACTCATATTAGTTTATACCAAAAACAAACATTATAGTTTGTCTACTTGTAGATTTAAGATGTTCTTAAAATTTAATGTAGGGTACATTGCAGACATGGTCCAACTTGAACTGAATGTTCATCTTGTCATATACGTTCTGGTTAAAAAAGACACGGTCCAACATGAATAAATAATGTCATTCTTTGAAAGTTGACAATATATAGTAGTCAGTCACAATGTTGGTCACAGTTGCATACTATTCAATTCCTTAATTAATACTTTAATAGTAGTAAGGTATACCATTATGTGGAACTGATTAAAACATAAAGTAAGGCTTATAGATTATGAACGTGTATAGTTAAATGTGCACATGTTAATAGATTATTAACGTCTGTTATGGATTATTTTATTTATTTTTTTTGAACGTGTATGGTTAAACGTACACGTTAAGCTTATAGATTATTAAGCTCCATTTCAATTTTTTAGAAAAAAAAAATGCATGTGCATGCATTGATTAAATTCTTATAAATTATTTTATATAAATGCAATATCTGATTTTATCTTTTTTAAACTTTGAAACTTTTTTTTTTTTAATAATATGTGTTTAAAGACATTTTACAAACAAAAATCCGTAAAATAAAATTAACAAATGGAAAATTCGCTATTTAGTTTATTATTTGTTTATTTTTTATTTTATTTTTTTCTCTAGCTATTCTCTCATTCTAACTCGAAATAATAAGACCATTCAAATTTAATACTATCAATTAGAATACTTTGTAGCGATTGAAACATTATAATAGTTTTTGATTCTTCACTTGTGGTCCATAAAATAATGGTTTGAAGTTCAGTCGTTTTCAATACCTTTGAAAATTAAGTTATTTAGTCATCATAAGAATTAAGAATAACGACTCACAAAAAGGTTGACATAATCAACCTTTAATAAACTTGTACCAAGTCCTTCTCCTAATTTCTCAATAATAGTTATGTACTACGGAATTTTAGAAGGTATGCATTTTTTCAGTTTTTTTGTCAACTTTAAAATACCCTATGTGTATAGCACCAAAATGTATCATAGTTGTCATGAATTTCTTTTATATGTATCGAACAATTTTTATTATATATATATATATATATATATATATATATATATATATATATATATATATCTTGGCTACAATTATTGTAGCCAAGATAGCTACAATCCTTCACAAAATATACACACAATAAATTAGAGACCCACAAAAAAGAATTAAGGACACACAAAAATTAACAGGGACCCTCAGTTTTTAGCATAAAATTGTAGCTAATATATTTATATATATATATATATATATATATATATATATATATATATATATATATATATATATATATATACAAAAGAGGGGCAAAATAGTTGTAAAATACAAAAAAAAAACTCACAAAATCAAGTTTAGTACATATAATAACAAAAAAAAAATATCGATATATATAGAACGAACAAGTGACAACTAATAAATTTTGATGCCAATAGCCTTTTTTTTTCAATAAAGTTTCAAAATTGTACATATTTAGTACGAAACTCTAAGGTATGTAAAGGAGGATTTTACTTTCATAGGGTATGCACATACATATCTCAAACATGCGACTCTCAAGCTTTCAACAAACTAAGTACGTAGAACAGGTCGTACCCTCGTACCCTCGTAAGAGGAGATTCATGTGTTTTTTTTTTTTTTTTTTCTCAGGTTAATAGACAAAGATGTAACTAAATTTTCTAAAAAGATATGCCTAAGTTACTGGACTTTCATTTTGTTCACTTGGTTACGGATTTTTCTTTAATTTTTTTTTTTTTTCCTTTTTTTTTTTTTTTTTTTTTTTTTTTTGAATTATATAAAAGAGCTACCCTAACAAGGAGCTAGGAAAAAGCAAAAACAAGATTACATAAGAGCATTACAAGGATTAATGAACCAATCTATCCATCTAAGAGTTATTTATTTATTTATTTTTATTATTTATTTATTTATTTATTTATTTATTTGCTCTAGATTGAATCCAAGTGTAGGAGTTGAGCTGTCATTGAAAATCATGTCTTTTCTCGATCTTTTTGATGCGAAGACCGTTTCATTTCTATCTCTCCAAAGAACCCATAGAGTCGTTTGAACCACGAAATCAAAGAATTTGATTTGGGTTACGGAACTTATAGGAAGCATACTCTTCTATAATTTCAGGGTTAATCGGTGTAACTTTAATGTATATTTTTATAAGTTCAGTGACCTCAAAATGTCATGTTTCATGTGTTCAGTAACGTAGGTGAACAAAATGAAAGTTCGGTACCTTAAGCGAATTTTTTTAAAAGGTTTAGTAACATTTATATATTAACCATTTTTCTTCTTAAAAGTCAAGTTTCATATAAGTCTAAATTAGCAATCTCCTATATATATCCATTGGCATCTCTCTTTTTAATTATATAAATAATAGATGAATAAGAAAGGAGTAACCCCTCTAGCATATTACAAAATACCTATACATGGAGAATCATATGCTAGTCTTTGTTTTGGTGATGAGCTTAATATCGATATCGACAGGGAATGGCAAAACAAAGACAGAAGTCGGAGTTGGTGTGATTCTCGATACAGAAACCTCCTTTGGTAAGATGAGCAGAAGTTGCATTTCAATGGCTTTACGTGATTTCTATCGAGAACACGACAACTACACCACCATGATTGTCCCTCACTTTCGTGACTCCAAAGAAAACAACGTCGAAGCTGCTTCTGCAGCCATTGATCTCTTGAAAAATGATCAGGTCATGGCAATCCTAGGACCCATGATGTCCTCACAAGCAGGATTGGTGATAGACATTGGTAACAGATCAAAGGTTCCAATCATGTCTCAAGCAACAAGCCCTTCATTGTCAACGAATGACAACCCTTACTTCATCCGTGTGGCCCACAATTCATCCTCACAACTCGAAACAATAGCAGAATTGGTCAAACATTTTGGATGGAGGGAAGTGGTGTTTGTTTATGAAGATGGTGAGTATGGAAGAAGCCTCTATTCGGATGTCATGCTAACTTTTGGTACCAAACTCATGTACCATACAGTCCTATATCCTTCCTCTTCAGATGATAGGATCCTTAAAGAGCTTTACAAGCTAAAGACAATGCAAACTCGTGTCTTCATAGTACATGCTTTACCATCATTAGCTTCACGTTTTTTCAAGAAAGTAAACGAAGCAGGAATGATGGAAGAAGGGTATGTTTGGATCATAACAGAAGTGCTTACTTGTCGTTTACATTCTTTAGATCGTAATGACATAGATTCAATGCATGGAGTACTCGGAGTCAAGTCATATATCCCAACCTCCGACAAGCTAACCAATTTTGAACGAAGATGGAAACGGGACTTCCAGATTCAGAATCCCGATGATGACGTGACAGAAGTAGACATGTTCGGGAAATGGACCTATGATACAGTGTTTGCGCTAGCGATGGCAATGGAAAAGGTCGGGAATGAAATTGGTACTAATTTCCAAAGTAAACATAAATCCAAGACAGATTTTGCTGCCATTGGAACCTCGGAAATTGGACCAAGAATCCTTCCATGGGTCCGAAACAAAAGATTCACAGGTCTGAGTGGTGATTTCCATGTTGTTAATGGACAATTACAATCGTCAGTTTACCAAATAGTAAACATAATTGGGATAGCCAAGAACACTATCGGGTATTGGACTCCTAAAAGCGGCATCGTCAAGATGTTAAACCAAGAAACGAAGGGTCTCAAGGCTATCACATGGCCCGGTGACAGTCATATAGTCCCTATAGGCTCGGAGATCCCGACCAGCGATGAGAACCTGTTAAGAGTCGGGATTCCAGCAAAAGTGGGGTTTGTTGACGAGTTTATAAATGCCTACACCGATCCTCAAACCCAACAAGTTATTGCAACGGGTTTTTGTGTTGACGTGTTTAAAGCGGTTGTTGACGCCTTGCCTTACGCTGTCAAATACAGATTCATACCTTTCGTTACACTGGATGGGAAGAAATCATCAGGAAGCTATGATGATCTTCTTCAGAGTCTCTCCCATGGGGTAATCTATAATCGAATAGATAATTTCATTAGTAGTAGTATTCATATGCTTAGGATTAGTCTTGGCTTTAAAATGGGTTTCAGGACATAATTGGTTGACCCGCCTAACCCGTTTAATGAACTGGTTGTGTTTGGGTTCGGGTGGGTCAACCCATTGAACTCATAAAACTGAGTTATATAAATGATTACATAAATAGTATCCAGGCTATGGTTATGTATATGGGTCAGAGTTCACATTTTTGACCCGATTACTTAGAAGAGTAATATTCAAGTGGGGTTGTCCCAACCCACAACCGTCCCAACCCACAACCCGAACCATGCTCAAATTGCCACCCTTATTTGAGAACTCGTTACAATAAAGGTTGCATGCTAATGTTTATCTTTGATGATGTAACAGAAATTCGATGCAGTGGTAGGAGATGTTACAATCCTTGCAAAACGTTGGGATCATGTTGATTTCACTCTGCCATTCACCGAGGCAGGTGTTGCAATGATCGTTCCGATAAAGGATGAGAGGAAGAGTTCATGGATCTTCATGAAACCCCTAGAGACAAAGCTATGGATAACAACCGGAGCATTTTTCATATACACGGGACTTGTGGTGTGGGTTATTGAGCATCGTGTAAACAAAGAATTCCGAGGCCCCCCTCATCAACATGTCGGAATGATCTTCTGGTTTTCATTCTCCACACTCGTTTTTGCGCACAGTAAGTGTATATTACACACACACACACACACACACACATTCTGCTTGCTCGGTTTTGCTTACAGGTGTTAGAGATATTTGGGGGTCTGAGATTGCTTATGTAAAAGTAGTTATTAGGTTGTAAAACAAGCATGTAACAACTTGCTTGTTTTCAACTGCTCTTTAGTAAGCAGATAAGCACTCCAAAAACCCTCTTACTGAATTATTTGTTTGGTCTTCACAAGAAAATAAGCAGAATTTAGTGTGTTTGTGATTGCTTATACTGATTATATGTGAGCAAAATAAGCTTAATGGATATGGAAAATGGATATTTGCAGGGGAGAAGTTGATAAGCAACTTATCGAGATTTGTGGTCATCATGTGGGTGTTTGTGGTGCTGGTATTGACCTCAAGCTACACAGCGAGCTTGACATCCATGTTGACAGTAGAACAGCTTCGACCTACACACACCAATGTCTCTGAGATAAGAAACAAAGGAGAATCAGTAGGATATCGAGATGGTTCATTTGTTTACAGTATGTTGAAGAAGATGAATTTCGACGATAGCAAGTTGAAAAGCTACAGCACCTTCGAGCAGTTTGACACCACCCTCAAAAAAGGAAGTCAAAATGGGGGCATTTCCGCTATCGTAGACGAGCTCCCTTATATCAGGGGTTTCTTATCTAAATATTGTGCTAAATATACCATAACCAGCCCCATCTACAAAACCGCAGGCTTTGGTTTCGTGAGTTTCATTTCATTCTGTTTCATTCCATTCCCACAATTCGTAGCTTTTGACCATGATTCTACTGTTTAATACAGGCATTTCCAAAAGGGTCTCCTTTAGTCCCTGATTTTTCTAGAGCAGTCCTGCAAGTGACAGAAGAGCAGATGATGAACATTTCAAAACAATGGTTTGAGGAACCAGCAAGTTGTATTCAGCAGAGGGAACCTACAGTAACATCTGATAGACTCTCGCTTGATAGCTTTAAGGGCCTTTTTCTCATTGCCGGGTTATCATCAACTTCTGCTCTCATGATTTTCATTTTTAAGTTCTTGTACAATAACAGAGAAATATTAATGTCACAAGGTTCTGTAAGCCAAAAACTTGCTGCAATTGCTAAAACATTCGATAGATACAAGAATGATAAATCCAATAAGACGGTCCAGGAGGCAACAGTAGATGAATTAGTCAGTGAGGTCGATATTAATAATACTCCGGAAAATTTTGTATTCGGGCAAGAAGCAGGAGTATTCTCTCATGATGAAGGGTTTTCTACTACTGAACCTGGAACTCCAGATAATCACACAATAGAAATCGTAGAAACTTTCCATATAGCGCTAGGTGTCGCGATGCTACCCGGCTAATTACATACATCCCGGTGTCCCTAATGCTAATGTTACATACAACCCACGTTTATATAATTTACCATTCGTTGCATAACAGAAGCTTCTCTAGTCCTATTCTAGTCATTGTTAATATGACGATTAACTAGTTTTCTAAAAGCTTTGTACTCCGACATTTTGTATAAATGAAAGATAAAGATCCTAGCGCTACCAAACTAAAGCTAACCATATTATGTAGATTCACTTGATAATACCATATCATTGCATCAAATCAATTACAATGAGGATGCAATTATCCATCTGCAACAGCAAGTAAAAAGATACCCAAAAATTGCACTCAAAAGGTGGAAAAAAAAACAAAGAAATTTACATGCTAAGATGCTCCCTCTACAGGAGAACACAAAAGAATTCCTAAAGTTGTGAAATGATATCTAACACAATGATAGTAAGGGAAGAAAGGCAAAGCAAGAAAACAATTATTCTAAAATGAAGATAAAATTCTATGTTTACAAAAGAAATGTTGTAGATTCCAGATATACAAGAGGGGGATCAATCGCCTTACGAGCTTCCATGAGATCTGATGGATGATATTGATTGCGCTGAAACAGATGCAGTCGGGCTGCTTATATCTCGTTCCCCGTTGACAAATCTTGGCTTCCCACTCAGCCTGTCCATTGCTTCTTGACATATATCAGCAAACCACTCATCCTCAGGAAGTACACTGCCATAAAATAAACGGATTTTTTAAAATTATTATAACATTAAAAAATGGAGGCAGTTGATCCTGATTTCACACATATTTGATAATTCAAAGCAACTATCACTAACCCATATGGATCCACTCCCGTTGCAGAGAAGGATGCAAGTGCTTTATTTATAATCTCATTCACGACCCGATTCAAATTCCGAGATAAGTAACGCCCTTGGGAAGCAAAGGAGATAACAAACTTCATATCCAAATAGAACTGCACATTTGGAAGTTAAGAAATGATCAGATATAATCTAATGGGCCCAGCAACAAAAAACAATATAAACGATTATTGTTATATAGTCTGCATACCTGTTGAAGACCAAGAGGGCCTAAAGGCTGTGGCCCTTCTTCAATCTCATCCCAAAAAGTTTGGTCTTCTGAAAGCCATAAGATGACCGTTTCTGTAAGCCTCATTAATAACATTGTTGAAAAACGTTCCCTGCCAACAAACATTTCTGATGCTATGGCAGACATCCTGTAAAGTTTGGCATAAAGTTCCTGAACATCAATAACAAAAACGTAGGCATTAGTCTATCTGCAATAACCATAATCCAACAGGGAAATGCTATATATGAATGCATATGTTAGTTTAAACTAGAACGGTAACCGCGCAATGTGGCAGCGGTACCGTGTGATTATATTTTGCATTATTTGGTTACACGTTTAGTTGCCTTCATGCTTTATAAGTAGAGATATTAGAGATGGTTAAGCCAAATAATTTTAGTTTGAACAACCAATCGCTTCCTAACAAACTTCCTAACCAACTTGCTTCCTAACAAATTAATTTTGAAATCTTTACATAATAAGCAAGAAAAGAGTGAATTTTAAGCCTTTCTAATTATAGAATAGTCCCAAATGCATTATAATGTAGTATATAGATATAGATAAGTACCTGAAATATTGGAGAAGGGAGCCATTCTATTTCCTCCATGATTCCATCCATATTTATGTACATGTCTGCAGTTAGATGGCTATCACCATCTTCAGTAAAAATGAGATCCAGAGCATGTTGTCTGCAGAAACTATCCTTCAATCTATCAACTATGCTTGCAAGACGCCTCTTCCATTCCCTTTGTTCGGGATTTCTATTTTGCCTATCTGCAGGTCTTCTACGAGGGTCATCCTTGTAAATAGATTGAGCTACAGGGGTAAGTTTCATGGCTGCACGTGGTAAAAGCTCATCAGCTAACAGGGATGCATTTGCAAGCAATGCCATTTGCTGAGCTTCAGTCTCAGCCATCCGAACTAATTTACTCCCTGATCCTTCATAGTTTGCTTCTTCTTCCATGGATCCCGGAAGTGCTCTTATGAGCATGCTAACGTAAGAATTGAATACATGGAATAATCCCTCCAGCATTTTACCACCCAACTGCATGCTCAAAAGTGGCCCTACGTCCTCGAAGAAATCCTATACAGCGATTATATGCAACATGAGTGACGTGACAGATTACTCAAATGTTGACACATTTATATATAATAACTAAAAAATGTATTAGATCAATGTACAACCACAATTTACCATAACATGCTTGTATTGAAAGATAGTTAGACCAAAATGCATAATTAAACATCAACGTTTCTTTAAAAATCTGTCAGAAGCTAACTATGTTTAAATGTGGGTTGGTTGGTGAAACAGTAGGAAGACAGGATAGTAAAGAAACAGGTTTCTAGTATGGGTGGCAAAATGATTGGACATGAATATCGGGTAACTCATTCAAGTTAAAAGTTTGAAACGGATCATATGGGATTGACCCAAAAAAACTTTTTATCCAAACATTTTCGTTGTTTCATAACCAATCAGTGTGTCAAAATTTGAGTACAGAAACTATAATATATCAATAATATTAGAATTTTCTGAATAATATGGTTTAGGAAGTTTAATGCTATAAAAAATACACTATAACCAACATTTACCCAATTTGACCACTTTCCTTTAGAGCTAATCTTCTTGAAACTACCTTACTGATCCGTTAGAGAATCGACCCATTAATAAGTAAATGGTTCACAATTGCCACCTATACTTTCTAGCATGCATGATAAAGGACAGATCATTTAGAACCAAGTCCATATCAAATTACTTGTATATCCTTTACTAGTCAAGTGCAGTGTGAAGGTCAAGGGGACTGCTTGAAAAGGCTTCCAGACTCTTTAAAAGGCATCCCAGGGATATGCAAGGTAGCAAACAAGACATACAGAGGATCTGAATTAAATATTCACCTGGACCATCACATTGAACCGTTGAGCGCTACTTGAGAGCTTATACTGAGAAGATGATATAGTACTAAGAGATGTCGTTGAAGGTCTTCCTGATAAACGTGTAACAGTTGGTGAAGAAGAAAGATCCCAATCATCAGCTGCAGCCAATGCTGCAGTACTCTCTTCAATTCGCTTTAAGTTGGCATCAAGCGCTTGTTCAACACTAGGTCTAAAAAGCTTTAATAGCACAGGACAAAGAGCTAAACCACGAGCTTCCAACAAAGAACAATGTCCTAAAGCTATTTGAACACATTCAGCAGCAGCCCTTAACCCTCCAGCAGCAGCAGATGAAGCTAACGCATGCCTTTTAACAAGAAGTGCAAAGTCTTCAGTTTGTTTTGTAGCCCACATCACAAGCTCAGAGCTATAAGATGGTTCCGTACCAAAAATTGCATTGGAATCAGTTGCTGTTTGAGCAATAACTGAAAATACCAGTTGTGAGATAGCTGCGGTATATGCTCCACCATACGAGGTGCTCGACGGTCGAAGATTTTGCATGTTACTTTGAAGTCTCTGGTAATGGGCTTGAAGCAGTAAACTGTGGGCCCGTGGGCCATCTCCAAGTTTTTTAAGAGCACTAATAGCTGCACGAAGCTCATTGCCACGCGTTGTAGGTTGAGAAGCAGCATCAGCTAGCTGATTAGCTAATCTCTGCCGACATTCTGTTATAGCAGTCTGCAGTGAAGCTAAAACGTCAGGACTAAGTGAATTTTTTTGTTTTGCTTCAGATGCTATACGTTCCCCTTCATCAAGGGTAGCCAGAGCTTCCTCTACCCTCCTTTCGGCTAGCAAAACATCAAGGATGTCAGGGAACTCAACTAACCAATTCTCTAGTTCCGAAGGATCTCTGTCCAGATCAGCAGATAAACCATTTAAATACGAACCACCCGGAACAGCAACAGACAAAGACTCCACATTAACCCCCTCAGCTAGACCATGAATTAAGGTGGCCTGAGTAGATAGCAAGTTTCTTATGGACAATAGCTCGCCTTCTAAATCTGATATCTCTTTTGATGTGCTGAAATATTGTAGCAATTAAACTATCAGCAGTGAGATAAACAGAAATGACACAAGCACAAAGCAGGCAACATGAAATAATTAAGCAATGGCATGTATTTTGAGGAAAGGACCTACCGTATGAACGCAGTATAATTAGCATACACACTTCTTCGCATTTCCTCTGCAGAAGCTTTCTTCAGATCCAAAAGATATGAGCATAAATGCCTTATCTCCTGGTATGCAGATAACGTATGTCAGTAAATTCAAACTAATTGCCAAATGCCAACAATTAAAAGATGGATTGGACAGTTGATAATATACTTGTGACAAACAATGTATATAATGGGTGAAAGTCTCTGATTACTTGTGTGTAACCAACGGCCAAAACTTTAGTTTCCCAGAGCCGTCAACAACCTATATAACTGAGTTAGAGTATATGCACTGGGTGAGAGATGCAAGTGCAGCTGAATAATCATCTGGTGCATACCATTTATGAAAACTCACATGGTTATGGGCTAGCAAAGCTGGTTGCAGCCTGCTACGGCTGGCTGCAGATTGACTAGCTTTTTTAAGGGTTTGACTTTTTTGTAATTCTCAGTTAGTGTTAGAATCTCAATAATAAATGGTAATTGCTTCTTCCATTCCTCTCGTCATTATATTTCCATTTATGTGTAGCCATTTCCTCTGCTTGCTTGTAAAGTATGTTTTGTTTGCCTTATGTTCTGTTCAGTTTTTCTTAATATTTAGAGGCTTGTATGTCTGAAGAGCCTGAGAAGTACATTGATGGATCCTTATGGTTTGGGAAATTTTAATGGTCGGTCAACTTATTTCTCTTATCTTACTATATCCCTGTACGTTCATATATCTGATGCATCTAGATATTTGTATTTCGAACTGCCTAACCCAATGCAACACCCTACACAAACTTTGGTTGTCATCCTTCCTACCAGTTCATTATTGCATTTATAAGCATATTCACAGTTGCCTGCAATTTATCCCATCTTTTATCATCTAGCATGTAAGCGCACATAAATAAGAAAGATCCAACAATGCAAAATAGGCATATTTACGCATTGCTGCCAGCAATACTATAGTTATTGATAACTATAATACCAACTTTAAGCCAACTCCGTCCTTGTGAATATACTTACCAATAACCCTAATTATGGAATGAAAAAAGATATCTCCTTGTTTCATTGTTCTCTTACAGCCTACTAGTACCACAGGTATATCATTATTCTTCAACCATTTATTCTTTGTTAGTCATATATCCAATCTCTCTCTTAACAATCTCAAACGCTAATCGCCTTTATTTGAGAAGTCACGGTATCTTACAAGCTGAACTATTTGCTCAACCTCCTGAGCAAAAGCTGTTAAATACAAGTAAGTGGAGGGCTGGGACCACATATGTTCTTTATGAGCATTGTAAAGCTGTCAATGAACATAGTTTTCCCTAGAAAGTTTTAATGCACCCTTCTCCATTGTTGAGTTAATTTATGTCACCATACTAAAAAAAATTACATTTCTTCCGCAGTTGAGAGTGAAAGAAGAAAAAGCTATTTTAGGGGTCAAACACGTAAGTTTTATTGTAATTACTAACTAGATAAAGCATAATTATTCTTGACAAGCATTTACATTCGAACTGGATAGACAAGATAGTTTTTAGTCAGCAAGATGTTATGTTACTACTAACTTAGAAGAAACATGTAACCTTATATGCTTCACATTTACAGAAATAATAAATATCCGATGTTTGAAAAATACTTATCGAAATTCATTTTTATACTTATGTCGATACACGAAATAACAATTTAAACTAATTATATTAGAGAGCAAGGCTGCAAGGATCCAAGTACAATGTAGACCTCGCAATCTAGTGTCAGTCGAGTCGATTTCACAGTGCAATGTGAACCTAATATCAACATATTGAACGGTGCAACGAACTAGTAAACTGTCCATTCTAATAATCCAAACCAATCAATTCTCACACAGCCATTGTCACATCGCGTCCGAAAAATAGCCCAACTGCTAGGTAAGTATAAACGAACCATTACAATTCCAAAACGCATCATAATAACAATGTAGACCTAGTATCAGTCAATTTAATAGTGCAACACTGCAACATTTCATCCTATAACAATTCAACAAGCAAACTACAACGCTAACCTAATATCAGCATATCTACATATCTAACGCCGAAACAAACTAATAAACTATTCATCCTATAATTATTATCTAAACATATCTCCTTACACAGCCACGACCGTATGAACGAATCGTTGTATAAGCTATACATCTACCTAAACATTCAGGTCACATTACTACACCTACAATTTGAAACCGCATCATAACCGAACACAATGTAGACCTAGCATCATTCGATTCAAATGTGCAACATTTCATCCTATAACAAGTCAACAACCAAACAACACCGTGAACCCAATATCAGCATATCTAAAAAATAAATAAATAAATAAATAACCCGATCAGCTCTCCTTACGCAGCCACAGCCTTATAACCGTTACATGAGCAATATATCTAGCTAAATCATTCAGGCCACATAAATACACTTACAATCCGAAACTGCATCATAATCGGATACAATGTGGACCTAGTATCAGTCCATTTAACATTCCAACCTATAACACTCCACGGCTGAACTACAACGTGAACCTAAGTTCAGCATATCTAATAACGTAACAAACACCTAAACCAATCAATTCTCGTTACGCAGCCACAGCCGTATAAACGTTACATACACTAAATTAATCTACCTACATCATACAATCCACATCATAACAGCTACAATACCTAATAAATTTATCCTGATAGCATAACCATTTTTTAATAATACGAATCATTATGCGAGATAACGAAACTGATAGTTACATAAACTATACATCTACCTAAATCATTTACTCCACATTACTACACATACAACTCGAAACCGCATAATAACCGATACAATCATACAATATGTAACAAAATGAACCTAAATACATAATCAAATAGTTATAAAACAACGCGAATCACTACGAGCTAACGAAACGAATAGTTACAAACGCCATATGTCTACCTAAATGAATCAGGCACATTACTACACCTACAACTCGAAACCGCATAATAACCGAGATACAATACGTAACAAAATTAACCTAAATACATAATCAATATAACTATACAACAACGCGAATCACTACAAATGCTTTATATCTACCTAAATGATTCAGGCACATTATTACACCTACAATTCGAAACCGCATAATAACCGATACAATACATAATCAAAATAGTTATAAAACAACGCGAATCACTAAGAGCTAACGAAACGAATAGTTACAAATGCTATACACCTACAATTCGAAACCGAATAATAACCGCTACATTACATAATCATGAATATACATTACAAAAACAAAACGAACCTTCTCATTGAGAGAATTACACTTAGAATTAACGAATCCATTAGCATCAAACTTATCAGACTTAAAAATAGTCAAATTCTCCTCAAGCTTAGGACCTGATTCCTTTGAACTGGTTTTAACAGGTGCACCACTTCTTGACGACCTAGATGATACTTTTGATGACATGATGATTAGATCGAAATGAAACTAGATCTGATGTGGTGGTTTGTTTGTTACGGTGACCGGAAATTGGGAGAGAGAAAATAAGGGGGGTTGGGTTGGGTTGTTATGAGTTGGTTTGAAAGGGGTATAGAGTATAGACGATTGTTGTATCTGTAAAGTGTAATTATTGTATTTGGGATTTTTTTTATTTTTTAGGGGGGATTTGTAAATATCTTTGAGAAAAATAAAAGGTTGTGATTGAATTTAAGTTTTTTGACCATGCTTAACTTTGAGGTTAAGAAAAATGAGTTTTATTTGGAAAGACGTTAGAAATTTCTTTATCTGGTGAAAGAAAATACAGCATTTATCATGTAAAAAGATTACTCCCTATAATTATTTTCTGATTGCGTAACTGTGTTAAAGGGGAAAAAATGACAGAGAATATTACATTATCTTTTATATAATAAAAGAATTACATCATTTCGTAGTGTTTTTGTAAAACTCTTCCCATTGAAAAAAAATTAGACCAATAGGAGAGCTTGATTTTGCCACGTAGGCGAAATCGAGCAACATGATTGGTCAATAAAAAGTCAAAATTAAATTGATTTTTAGTCAAATTTAATAAATTTGGTGGAGAAATTTGGTTATGAAAAAAAAATGCGAAAAAATATAGGTGTCAAATTTATGAAAACAAAAACTTAAAAAGAAATGAAGTAATTAATAAAACTTTAGTGGTTGAATTTTACATAAAATATATGGAGCTAAGTGTAAAATTACAAGTTTCATGTTTTTTAATAACTTTAGAAAAAACACAAATAACCCTTTACACTTTATACCCCTTATACTTTATAATATGAACTTTGTTTAAAATGACATGAGTATTAGTATTAGTTTCAAACTTTTATTTATTTAAATTACAAAAATTTTGTAAATATGCGAATTAGTTTTAATATTGTTAGTTGTAGACTTTCATCCATTTGAATATTTTTTTAAATAAAGACTCATGTTATTCTATTTAAAAGTTTAATTTATGCGTACACGGGTTTGAATATTAATACTGCTAAATTATTAGTAACGGGAATATAAATATTAAATGGTAAGCACGAGTTATTGTGATATGAAAATAAAATATACGAGATTCTACTTATAACAACGATTTTAACTTCATTAACGCTCATTTATGTGCTACTAAACTCACACATTTTGTACAACATGGTATCAATAGTTAAAGTTAAACAATAACATCAACATCAACCTCAGCATGTCTGCCAGTTAAAAACATTATACAAAGCTAATTATTAAAAAAAAAAAAAAAAAAAAAAAAAAAAAAAAAAAAAAAAACATGAGTTAGATAGTCATTGTTTAAGTTAGAAGGTGTTTTCCTTAAATTATAAATAAAAATAAATAAATAATGCACGCATCACAATCCTTATTTGATAACAATCACCTTCTAAATCAAAAAAAGAAAAACTATGTAGGTGATAACCTAACTTTATTTATTGACGTGATGTTTCATTAAAAAATAATAAATAAAAAAAAACAAAAAAAAACGTAATAGTTGGCCGTTGTAAAGGAATTAAAGTATGTATATGAGAATTATTAAGCAAGCATATATAGTTTTTAATCAGGTTATTACGTTACTATACTGTGATAATGTTATTGAGTTGGTAATCACGGATGTGAGATACCATTCTTCTATACTTATGATTTATGTGTTAACCTCTTTTTGCTTCTCGATAGAATCTGAAAGAGACCTCAACAGAACTTTGGCTTATGTCTTATCTAGCTGATAGTTTTTAGTAACCTTTTTTATGGTTTAACTTTTTTGTTATACACACCAACCTTTTTTTTTTCTTTTTTTTTATCGAAAGCTTCTACACTTAATATTTATGTTTTTACTATAAACACACTAAGCTATGATAGAATTAGTTGTGAGTTCAGAGGTTTGTTACTAAGCTTCTCAAAAAAGCTTATAGCTTTATTATAAACTTATTGTGTTATGGTAATTGAATAAGCCAATAAGTACCTATAATAAGCATAACCAAACACCCCTTTAGTTATAATCTGAAGTTTTCTTATTTGATGTTATAACTAACTATGTTGTTATCCTCACTATAATGCAACATGTAAGTGGTTTTTGCAGTTTTATGATCTTATCACACACACTAAAGTGCAATGCAATTTGTTGTGTGCGTTTTTAGAAGAGCATTAAGTATCAACACATGATTGTCATGGAAGGATTTTCTACGCCTGCTTAAGGTAAGAATGTATAATTAAGTTGAGTTGCTGATTTAGATAATATATGAATGTATTTTAATGTACAAAAGATGTATTTTAGTGCATATATGGCGAATTTTATAGTAGGAATTCTTAGCAGGTGTCATTGAATGAGTTAATGAAACTTAGCAGGTGTTTGCTGTCATTAATAACATTATGGGTATCAATCAACGGTCTAAAATATGGGTGTCTTTTACCTTGATGATCTAGGCCAATTGTAAAGAAAGTTGCACTAAAGTGAAAGGTCGGTAAGGAATCAAACAATCCTAAAAAACTTGCGAATGTACTATTTGTCATTTTTTTCATGCATTTATAATTTACTTTATACATTAAGACATAAACGTAAGATTAAATTTGAGTTCTACCCATCACATCTTTTTTTTTGTTTCTCTTTATATAATAAAGAAGCTATAGTGTAAGCATCTATGTTAATTTGGTAATTTTAAGATCAAACATGAGAAGTAAATAGCACAAACTTATGAAAATGCTATTTTTTAAACAAAAATGTACATTAGTAAACATGGTATGATTGTTATTCATAATCAAAAAAATGAATCAATCTTAAAAGCTATGTAAATATGTTACATATTTTAACGAAAATATAAGTAAAAGAACTACCACGAGTACAAAACATATCGTAAATTGATAGCATGGGTTTGCAAAACTAAAAGCATATATCACTAAAATGTCATGTAAGTCAAGTATTATGATGTGATTTTGCTTGAATAATAAAATATAATTTTTATCCCAAAAGCATTCTCCTAAAATAATAGGTAGATTATAACATATATACATATGATTTTTTATTTTTAGTCCATTAAGTAAAACCAATTGAAGCATGTTAAGAGATTTATTTATTAATCGATAATAATACATAATCAAAACTAAATTTTAAAAACCCTGTGCGTGCACAGGTATTATAACTAGTAATATGTAAAAAGATTATAAAAATACATTTATAAAGTGCATTAGTGCACATTGCAATATTACATTAAGCAGTTATGTTGAATTTAAGAGCACCAGGTAAGGTAATGTCATTTAACACGTTATTAGTATGTTATCTCAGCACCACATCATACCCCAACCGATAACACGTCAGACACTCAAACACCTCTCCCTCATAACACACTACTAACACGTTATTGGGTCTTAGTTTTCTCCATTTCATTTTATTTAATAAAAACAAACAAATTTTATTAAACACAAATTAATTACAATACATAAATTAAAATTAAAATACATAAAATAAAATTACAATACGAAATTTCGAAAAGAAAAAAAAAATACATTGATAAATTACAATATGGGATTACATATCTTATTGTTGTTGGTGGTGTAGGTATCGTTGCCAAAGATGATCCACAAGATCATGTCGAAGGTTGTTATGCACATCCTTGTCACGTATTTCCTTTCGTTTCTTTGCATGTCGATCGCATCTTTCGATCCATGTTTCTTGTATATTTGCGGTCGGACTAACAAATATTTCATTGTATTCACTTATTTGAAATTCTTGATCTTGTAGTATCATGTTATGCAATATGATGCAACAATACATAATGCTACGTATTTTGCTCACCTGGTAAGATCATGCAGGTTGTGCTATAATCCCCCAAAGTCCCTGCAGGACACCAAAAGCCCGTTCCACATCTTTCCTTACACTTTTTTTAGCCCTTTTAATATTTATATCAGGCGCGTTTCGGGCGATTTTATATGATTTGATAAAAGTAACCCAGGTGGTATAAATATCATATGCTAGGTAATATCCTTTGGTGTATGTGTGACCATTCACCATGAACAGGGCTTCGGAAGCGTGCTCGTCAAACAAATTTGACTGATATAGAACATTTAGGTCGTTATTTGCACCCGATATACCAAAAAATGCATGCTAAATCTGCAAATCTTGAGATGCAACTGCTTCAAGCATTATGGTCGGATGCTTGTGATCCCCCCCCCCCCCCCCCCCCGTTGGACTTTGAAACCGTTCGGACAATTCGTCCATTCACAATGCATACAATCTATACTAACAAACATGTTAGAGTTTCGGTGTGTGTGAGTGGTAATAATCCAGATATGTTCTCTGAATCATGTTGAGATCACTATCAGATTGAAGTATTTCGACCCCATATTCCTCGGGTATCATGAAATCCTCAATTGGATAAGACAGAGAACAACACTTTGTTTCTAAAGCACGAAAAATCAAAGCAAATACAAAGAAAGTTGTTATATTTGTTCTGTTATGGAAGAGATCAATATATTATGAAAATACATGACCGAAAGTTAGTTAAAATCGGTTAAAGTTGGTTGGCGGAAAGGGTCATGACTTTTGGTGGGAAAAACCGTTTGGAAATAAAAACGGTAATACTATAATCCCAAAAATCACTTAGGTTTTGGGGCGCTGCCCCAAACCTCGTGATGGGCGTCCACCCCTCGACCCTCACCTACTCACTTGGGAGCGGGACCCAGCAATGGGCTCAGCCCCTTGACCTCGCAAGGGGGCGCGGCCCCCTTGACCCCCGCTCTTTGTTCGTGGCGGCATCAAGCTAGCTAGAACAAGTGTGCACTCCGCACCTCCTAACTCGACTGTAAACTAAACCTGATTGAGCTCTTCATCTCAAGTAAATCACAAGTACATAAAATATAAGTGATGATACTAAAATCACTAACAAAGCATATCCGAGAACCCATGATACTCTGCTTGTTTTTTATATAGCCGCGTAATATCATCTGGGGTGGGTTTTCTTAAATACTCATTTGAGTATAAATCCCATATACATTTGGTAAAATTATCTAAACTATCATGACAACAATGTTCCCCAATTTGCAAATATTAATCGAAAGCATCGGGTGCTGACCCGTACGCCAATTGGCGTATAGCTGTCGTGCATTTTATTATAGTGATGGGGAATAGGATGAACGTTATAGTTAATTATACCTTTGACTATTTTTTAAAATAGTCATCGACTTATCCGGTAACGTCGCCTAAAATTACTTTCGGGATATTTTGGATTATCCCCAAAATAATCACTAAGAAAACGTTTTTCAGCAACTGCATATTCTCGGGGTATGTAAGTCCGGCTTCTGAACTTAATGCATCGTCGTCAAACGCTAGAAACTATTCATGCAATTCGTGTAAACGTAACAATTCGTTGGCTCAAGTTTCAGCATTAAAAAGATCCATTGAAGTTAAAAATATATATATATATATATATATATATATATATATATATATATATATATATATATATATATATATATATATATATAGAAGAATAGATTAAAATATAAGTGAAAGTGTATAAATATTGTGATTTGGTTGGATTGTTTGTAAGTTTATGTGTGTTAATTGAGTATATATTTGAAAGCGGGTGCCTTTTTTTTTTCTTTTTTTTTTTACCTTGCTATAGATCCATTAGATAACGTTTAAAAAAATAAAAATAAAATAACATTTAACCAATAACGTGAGCCACTGAAACAACTCAAACACGAATGGCGTGTGAATGGCGTTTTGCTCGGTACCACGAATGGCGCGCGCGTCTTTGGTTTCTTTTTTTGCATTTGGCGTGTTATCTAGCATGATACCGAGTGCTCTAATAGTCTACATAGCTTGTTTGTATGGTGTTTAACTTTCAAACAAAAGTTTAAGGGTGTGTACATTTGGGGTGGCTACCATGGTAACTTTAGGTGTTGTTTCTTTTGGAGATCTCGGGTTCGAGGCTTGTCAATGGGGTTTTCCTCCAAGACGAAGCGGAAGAAAATGAGTGGGGTTTATTCCCCAAAGACGAAGGTTCAAAGATGACTAATATGGTAACACGTATCGAGGGGACATCTACAAGCGCTAGTGACACCAACCCCGAGTGAAGTAAATTAGATGACCATGTGAAGATGTGAATACTAGGAACTTTAAATGAGTCTCTTCAAGAGCAAGTTGCCACCACACCAGGGAATGCAAAAGATTAATGATACCACATCATGAAATGCCCAATTTATTTCTTAAAAAAAAAAAAAAAAAAAAAAAAAAAAACGTAAGTAACCCTGCGGTTACCATTTTCCAACACTTAACCAAAAAATATCTACAATATGCCGAAACACTTTTAAACGCACGGAAGCATTGCTATACAAATTGCCGCGCGAGGGGGGGGGGGTGGTTAACCCAAACGCTCCATTTGACCCATAACTATTTTTTCTTTGTTTATAACATATACAAGATAGACATTTGAAATCCATTAAAACTAAAAGATCTTAGTTCAACCACTATTTTGATTTTGGGCATCCGCAAGTAGATTATCAATAGGTGTGGATGAGATGCTCTGTCACTTATAAACATGAGGAATACCAAATCATATTGCATTATAATCTTTTTCTTATGGATTGGGATATTTTAATGTTGAGTTCAACATGACTAGTGATATTGTCTTACATAAATATTAATGGGTCCTTTATTTTAAATTCAAAATAAGTCTTCTTTGAGTTATGGGGTTTTTGCATATATATCCTTCCGAAAATGCATAATTGCATATATATCCAAAGCATGCATAAAAACCATTGTATTATGTGCATAAAAAACTTGTACAAAAGATATATATGCAATTATTCACTTTGGGAGAGATATATATGAGATATATATGCAATTTTGCCTTGAGTTTAATTTTTGCTTTCCACATGTACAGTATTTGACTGTATTTGACTAGTCATTGACGAATGTAAGTTTGCAAAATTTTTTGAATCTAAGATTGCTTTTACTCATTAACTATAAATAATATAGCCCATGGACTCGAGGTACGTGCCAGTTAAAAAATTAATTTTTCAAATAAAAAACAATAAATTTTATTAGTAAAAAAATAAAACTTACAAAACATACCCTGGACTTTTTAAAATTTACGATTTTTTTTATATAACAAACTTTGTTTGCAAAATAACTAACAGATATCTGGTAATTTTGTGAATAAAAAAAATACTGGCAAAAAGCCTTCTCGATAACGAACAGAACAAGCCAAATATTGATATGTTTTTGACGTACGTACGGTTTTATAAAAAATGTTGAAGTTTAATATATATATATATATTTTTTAAGTAAAAAGAACTTTCAAAATGCGCCTTTAACTTTTCAAATAACTTTAAAAATTATCCTAAATTTTTTTAAAAGGGCAAATTACCTGAAAATGTATTTAATTTGCCACTTTTTACCATTGTATGCAGCCATCTTTTTTTTCCTATTGTGTGACTAAACTTTCGAATTTAGTACATTGTGTGTATTTTGTGACCATTTTACCCTTACATTTTCAAAATTTCGAACGGTAAAATGGTCATTTTACAAGGCTAAAAAGTCACAAAATACACACAATGTACCAAATTCGAAAGTTTAGTCACACAATAGGGAAAAAAAAAATTGCTACATATAATGGTAAAAAGTGGCAAGCTAAAGGTAATTTACCCCTTTTAAAACTATAGGGGCCAACACCACCACACAAAGACTTCCGTTCACATACGGCTCAAGCTCTTTTCCAGTGATGTCAAGAATCTGATTAATCCATCGAAATTGATCAAAAGTACCCGCCGCAACGCGGCGGGCTCGAATACCTTGTTAAAGTATGTATGTCAACTTTTTATGTTTATATATATTTTATGGCTAAGGACCCGGTGAGAAGAAAACTTGAAATGAGAAGAATGAGAAATAGCAATAACAAAATATTTGAGATGCATCAACTTGAATTAAATGCATCTCTATTCATTTAGATGCATCCCAATTAGTTTCAAAAGTGATTTTGAAGTAAAAAAAAGATGCAAAGTAATAATAGCAACAAATTTGACTCGTAGAGGACGAAAAATACATAGGATTCTTCTAACTTGATGAAATGCATCTAATACATGTATATACATCTAATTTTTAGCTAAAAAATGTATTATGGTGCATCTAACAGATTAAGGATGCATCTAATTCAAATCGATGCATTTCTAATATATAGTTATAGTCATTTCTCATTCTTCTCATTTTAAGATTTCTCTCATTTGATCCTAAGTCTATATTTTATTTCTTATTTTAAATAGTTTTATTTGTTTAATTTTATTGGTCAAAGCGGTTGGCGTCCCAAATTCAACAAATTATTTGGTGCCAGTGAGTTGTTAAATAATGAATGGAGTACATAGAACATAGATCATTGCCAATCAAAGACAACCACACAACATTATCATCATCATAATCTCAATAATGATTATACCAATTCATTAACAAAAAGACTACACTCAACACGGTTCAGATCCGATTAATCAGTATAAACTTTATTATTGCAACATTGTTCAAAGAGCAAGTGCTTCAACACTAGAGATCAAGTGAAAATAAGGTCTTGAAATTCAGATATCGACTTCAATAACACAATGCAAAATGTGATATCATCCAGCCTCATTCAGGTGTATCGGACCGGATAGCTGTTCAAAAGAAAGATTAAAGGAAAGAAGTTAGCAACTCAGGCACAGAATAAATATATCATTCATACAAAAGCTGTCTTCTGCACATTAATATATGAATAATCATAGCCACGCGCCCACGCCGTGAAACATCAAAGGTAGACAAATCATTACAATAAGTAAATGAATCAAAAAAATATATCTATAGAAAAGCCAAGTTGGCTCAACCAACATTCACAAGGCAACAGTATGATGAATTCTATCCATATAATTCAAAGCCTTACTGCCTCTCAATATGTCTAAATCACACAAAGTGTGACTTTAGACACGTTCAAACTGTTCCCTTCAAAACTGACTCATTCCTTTTCCCCTGTTTGACCCGTTATAAGAGAAAATTATACCTAAATTGGCCCATTCACAAGTAGATGAATCAAAAGTCCCCCTTCTAATTCTTTTTAAAATTTAAAAGAGCTGAAAAACATTAAAGTTGACTAGATTTAGTTAGCGCGAAAAACTACCAATGTCAGTCCAAGTTTCAGTATCCTTAACTTTCAAACCCCACCCCAAACTCATTAAAAAATAAAAGTGAAACCCCACCCCAAACTGTGTTTCATGAACAAATATCTCACTCAAATGGCTCTTTAATGCCTATGTAGTACAGGATACTAGCATGGGCTTTGAAAACTCTTTTCCGAGACACGAAGTACACGAAACAACAAATTCATATTATATCAAAGAGAAAATAAATTCAATTAAACATTTATTAATTCTACAGTAACCCAGGCTGGTCACCAAAACTTCTGAAACAAATAAGTAGGCTAAAAAGTCACCTAAAGTCTTTTGAAGTATTTTTAGTACACAAAAAATCTCAAATCACTTTATTTAAAGAGATAATTACTAATGTGCCAATATATTTGTGGGAAAGTTGTCAAATAAACATAAATATGTATCATCAACACATAAAAGATAATTTCATGTTTTCATAAATTACACACACCAACCATTTTGCTAACTGAAAGCATCTATTATCCCGCATTGTGTTATGTACCGCCACACCAACGTTTTTGGGACAACACATCACATGGCAACTAACATAACACTATTGCCAAAATTGCAGTTATATTGGTAAACATGTATAGACAAGTTAATGGTTCCAACTCAGAGAACAACACACAAAAACCCTTATGCTCCAGCAAACATAAGGGCCATTTCAAAAACAAAATACGTCTGTTCAAACAGCAAGTGAATGCAAACTAGCCAGTACATTAGCATATTGTAAAGTTGAAATAAGATATGAATGATGAATAACAATGGTCATTTAACCGCTTATTCATTTTATATCAAAGAGAAAGTGAATTCAATTATGCATTTATGCATTTATTAATTCTACAGTAAACAGACTGATCATCCAAAATTTTAAATTGCTTTGTAGTAGCTACAGACAAGAAAAAGATTGCATGTAGAAAGCATGTGTGCTGGAAGGTGTCAAACATATTGGCACATTAATATCAAAAAGATAAATATTAATGTGCCAATATGTTTGTCAGAAAGTTTTCAAATAAACAGAAATCTGTATTGACACATACGAGATAATTTCATGTTTTCAGAAGTTACTCCCAAATTGTGTTCTGTGCCAGCCATAGTAAAGTGTTTGTGACAGCAAATCACATGAAAGCTAATGTAACATTGTTGCTCTATTTGCGGTTGCCTTGGTAGATATGTATAGACATGTTAACGGTTCAAACTTCTAACTCATAGGACATCACAAAAATGCCTTATGCTCCAGCATACATAAGAGCAATTTGGAAAAACAATATCGGTCCACTCAAATAGTAAGTAAAAAACTAGCCAGTAGATGCAAAAACATAACAAAACTTCCAATTTCTGCAATTGACTGGCAAAACTAAACCTAGAGCGAATAAGAGAAAACTGTCATGCAAAAGCAAAAACAAAAAAATCTCCTAAACTCTATATTAGGGGTGAGCATCGGACTAAGACCGGACCGGCCAAACCCGAACCGGACCGAAGACAGAGAACATTAATTTATGAGGACCGAGACCAGACCGATGGCCACTCGGGTAGGCTCGGTCTTTCCTCTGGTCAATCCGTCGGTCCTCGGTTTTGGACATAATGGACCGAAATTTTGACAAGGCCTAATTACAATATGATAACTTACAGGTTCTGTATATATTTTATATTTATTTCTTTCCTGAGAAAGATTCAAATTGGTGTATAAACTATAAAGAATGAAACAGTATATGCAACATTTACTAAGACCAAAAATGAAAAATTCATTTTCATATATGACATAGACTCGTGACCTGTTACAACTTTCAAGTAAAAAACAAAATACTACATTTCATATTAGAGTTACAGTAGCTCTAAATAACAAGTTCCAAGTTGAGTCACAGTAGCAACTAAGAACATCTAGTATATAGGATATTTTAATAAGCATAGATGGTCACTCTTTCTCTTTAGAGAAGAATATGCTTAGTTTATCTGGTTAAACCGGGTCGTTATTATAAGATTATATAAACGTTTACTCGATGCTAAGTTGCTAACATCTTAAAATAGTGCTGTTGACATAAAGAAAAGAAACGTCATAAAGTGGTACCTCTTCCATCCAGTATTTCTGGTAAACCGGGTCATTATTATAGGATCATATAAACCTTTTACAACCGAGACATTAGCATACTGTAGATTAGAAATACGACTAAAAATGTTTTCGGAGCTGATTATCATAGTACGACAACTTATTATTTCATTCTAAATACATAAACAAACAATCTAACCCAAATTACCATAGCAACAAAATCAATCACATAAAAAAAACACATGATCAATCAAACATATAAACATACTCATCAACAATCACACGCCGTAAATAAATACAGCTAACAAACATAATCTCATATCGATCTAACCAATCGAATAAAATCAAAAATGATGACGTCATAGTCAACAAAATGACGTAAGCATAATCAAAAAACAAACACTAGATCTAAAATAAAACAAAAACAGATCAAATAAAAAAAAACTTACTGGGCTTTTCAGGCTTGCCATCGGTCCATTTAGAAACGGAGAAATGAACCTTTTCACGGTTAATAGCTTCAGATTTGTAAGGCTCTTTCAGACAGTTACGAACAAGGTTGGCACAGATGTTGGAGTAGGTTATGTATGTCATCCCTGCTGATCTCCAGAACGGTACGGCTGCTGTTGACATTTTGTGTTTGTTTTCCGGTGATGATGGGTCACAGATTTGGGATGGGGTGGGTGATATAATGCGACTATTGGTTTTAGGGCAAGTAGGATATAACCAGATGGACCCTTGAGTTTCTTGGAGTGTCAAGTTTTCACCCTTTTATTTATGATACATGGAACACATATAAGCCAACTAGCCGAATACCCGCGCCTAGCGGCAGCGGTGTACGGTATTCAATAAATTTGGGTTGCCTCACTATTTTGTAAGTGAGCATTTTGTTCTATGGCTATGTTTGTCAAAAAGTAACTGTGAGCAGTAATAGTTAGCTGTAAGCAGTAGCTGTGAGCTGTAGCCACAACTCACTGCTCACCGCTCACAGCTTCTTATAGAAGCATTGGAAAAATGAGTTTTCCTAAAAAATAGCAAAGCTCATAGCTTTTTCGCCAAACGAACACTAAAAATCAAAAAGTTCATTGTTCGCCGCTCATCCCCAAAAAGCTCTACGCCAAACATATCCTATTGTGTTGTAAGATGTATCTTGTAATTTACGGTGTCACAGTATTTGTGTCTCTGCGTTTTTGTTCTTAAACACTTAGCATTATCCAAAATTGAAACTCAACGAAAATATCAAATCACCTATATTTCATTTTTCATTTTGCAAAAACTACAAACCTTCATTTGCTTGTTCTCCATACTTTACGACATAACTATTTTTCACTTTTACACTTTCAAACAATAACACATTGGCATCTAGCTCAAACAATATAACACGTTAGGCATCTAATTATAATGTACTTTACATTTAATTTTGTCCTTTAAGCTATTGCTTAACCTTTTTAGCAAGCACAGGTGTGATAATAATAAAATTACATGTGTTGTATATGAATTAGCATCTTTGGAATTACCTTTCTTGAAAGAAAAAACCCAAAGTAAATATACAACTCAAATATCTAAAACATGGACATAATAAAAACCAATTTGCTTGTTTCTGTAATTTACACTTCAAATTGAGATTTTTTCCATGTAATTTAAACTTTATTTTCTTGTTTGGGTAGTAGCATCTTTTGACTTACATGTCACATTTCCCTATAATTCAAAACATTCACTTTAAGAATCTCACATTTTCAGTTTCGCGCCTTAAACAAAATTCACCAAACACCAATATTCAGAAATTTCTACGCATAGTATTTTGCAAAAATTAGTGACATACCCCTGCATGGAGGGGTATGTCACAATATACCCCAAATCTCAGCCGTTTTCAAAAATACCCCATGATTCCCCTTAAATCCATACGCGACACTAGGGGAGGACACATGTCAAGATTCTAGCTCGGGCCAATATATATATATATATATATATATATATATATATATATATATATATATATATATATATATATATATAGCATGTCGCGTATGGATGTACGCGACACACACAAAACCATACGCGACATGCATTAATTTGCATGGGGAAGGAGCATGTTTACATGGGGAAGTAGCGTTTGCATGGGGAAGGAGCAATGGAGAAGACGGATCAAGCATTTTTGGAGAATATATGGTGCATGTCGTGTACCAATTTTCACATAACCTATAAATAAACTTTTTGTGTATGTTTGTGTATTGTAGTGTGATAGCTTTGGTGTTGTTTTGGTGGTGCAGTGGTGTTGGTGGTGTGGAGTTGTGGTGTTGGTGCAGCGGTGGTGTAACATTTGTTGCTGGTGCAGTGGTGGTGCAGTGGTGGTGCAGTGGTGGTGGAGTATTGTTGGTTTTGTTGAATTTTGGTGTTGTTTTGTGGTGGTGGTGTGGTCTTGTGGTGGTGTTGTAGTTGTTGCTGGTGGAGTTGTGTCGTTGTTGTGGTGGTCTTGTGTTAGTGGCTGTTGTAGTTGAGTAGTGTGTCATAATGGCGGAATATCCGGTAATACTGAAATATAATTTTTTTTGTCATTATAATTATTGTTTATTTGTTACGTATATGTTTTGTAAATATATATTTATTATGTTTTTTGGTTATTTTAGGATTATCCTGCGCAAATTACATGTAGGAGTAGGTTGTCTTTAATTCGGGACATTAGAAAACTGATATTGAACACCCCTAAGGAAAAAATGTTTAGAGAAACATGTTTTGGTTGGATGTTAGACATTCCGAATATGCAAGAGAGCGGGGTTTAGTACACTATTTTTTATGCCACCAAGTTGCTTGCCAAGAGGGAGACACAAACACAGTTCCATTAAGATATCGTGTACGTACTCTTGATCGTTTAGGTGAGGTTGAAATTCAGTTTGGTAGGGAGGAATTTTGTCTAGTCACGGGTTTAAGGTTTGGGGTTGATTTTAGGGAGTAATATATGGAAGGTCCTAACTTATTTAGGAGACGTGTGTTCCCTTCTACTATTGATTCCAAACCTATACACGTTAGTACCTTGTTAGCAATGATAAACAAAGACGCGTTTAATAAGTTGAGCGACAAAGATGGGGTTCGACTTTGTTTGTTAGCTGTTTTGATGTTGGTGTTGGAAGGTACTAAGCATGGGAATATAGTAGACGGATTTTTGCTTAGGCTAGTTGAGGATTTAGATATGTGGAATGTCTTTCCGTGGGGGTCGTATGTATGGCCAACTTTGTACAATCATCTCCGGGATGCAGTATTTAAGCGTAGGGATAAGCACTTTTCCGCCGACAGGGACCCTGCTAAACCTCCTAAGTACACGTTGAATGGATTTCTATGGGCTTTTAAGGTATCCCATTAATCTATTTATACAGTTCATGTATACATATAATTGTGGTTATTTTAACGAATTAACTTTTTTATTTTTATTTTTTTTAATTTTTTTTTAGATTTGGATATTGGAGATGTTCCCCAGGGGTGCTAGCCCTTATTTTTTCCGTCATCATCAAGTGTTGCATCCCCGGTCCGTTGCATGGAGTTTTAATAAAGTGGTCGTTAGAGAAAGTATTGACAAGTTTTTGGACGACCAATTGAGGGTGAGTTTGAGATATTCAATTTTTTTCAACTATTATGAATTTAATATTGTTTTATTTTTTTTAATGTCATGTGTATTTTCTATATTTTATTAAAGGTAAGAACACTGTTGCCTAGGCTTACACCGGATGAGTACGAGGAATTATCCGAGTGGTGGCGTGACAGTAACGCGTATTTCCAAGGGCATCCGGTCGCACCCCCGGTTATACAGCCACAAGCAAACATGGATTATGAAATACCTCCGGCTGTGGCACAAAAGTTTGATTATTATGATGAGAAGATTAAAGAATATCAGCTAAAGCTAGCCGAGATTGAAAAAATGGTAAACAGTTTCACATCAATTTCTTTTGAGTTTATGTATAAATATTATTGAAAGGTTGTTAATTGTTTCATTAACATTTTTAATGCAGCAAAACCAACTTCGCAATAAACAAGGAGTACATAGAGGATCAAGCTTTGTTGCAGATGAAAATGTTGGTTTTAGTGACTATAGTGTGATTCAAAACACACAGGTTTTTTTTTTTCTTGTGTTTAGTAATTTTTAATGACGAAATGGTTATATACTAGCATTACGTTATGATTTAATATATAGGGATTCCCCCAATCCCACTGTCCATTTAGTAGTCCACCAGATGAGTCTTTCTTTAAAGACCTTCCTACACCGCCCGTTGTGTCTAGGTATCCATCCCCGTTTCCATCAACCGGACATGCTGCTACCCGTACACCAATGGGTTTCGCCTCGTTTGCCACTCCCATTGATCACCAGGCTGGTCCATCTTCCCGCCCTAACGATGCTGCTGACATCCAGGTAACATATTATTTTACGATTATTATTTTTAGAATTCGTCATTATTTGTAATTGATTACTGATTGTTTTTTTTTTTTTTAATTTTGTTAATCTTTTTTCAGCATCCGATCGACCGACCAAGGAGGGATTGTCGTCCAGGTAAATATCAGCAATTTCCGTATACCCAACAGGGACCCACTACAATCCTCCCTAAGAAACGTGGAGCTAAGGCTAAACTAAAAAAGAGTACGGCGACCATTCCGCGATTTAACCTAGAAGAATTACCGGTAGATGATGATGATGAGGATGTTCTGGTTGTTGGTACAGCTGCTAGCTCACCTTTGGTATTTTATAATGTTGATCCTACAAAGGTACTACTAAAAATGTTTTTAATTTATTAACATTTGCTTTATATAATTAATGAACTTGTAACCATATTGTATATAATTTATTTATTTATTTATTTTTTGTTTAGGTACGGCGCACTAACTATGAAAGTTTGGAGGAATTCCTTCTGGAGCCATACGGGATATACCTTGATTGTCATCCAACAGGTTGGGTGCTGGAAAGTAAGTTCTGGCAACATCTACTTCCGGGTGTATACAAGCTGGGTAATGATCCGGGTCCAGTGGACAAACGTGGTTGGTTGTCTGACGATGTAAGTGTATTCTTTTAAATTGTTTGAAGTTTAGATTATTTAAGTTTCAAGAGCATTAAATGGTTAGGTTTAAACTTTTGAATCAGCATATGAATTGTTGGATGGAGATATTAATGAGAAAATGGGACAACAACCAACTATGGACAGTGGCTAGATCATGGACGACATCTCTTTCCCCGAGCGTGAATGGTTATGTGTCCATGCTTTCGGTAAATCCGGCGCTTAGGGGAACATTGGATGGTCGCACACATCCGTACCCGTCATGGGATGTAGTACGTTATGTAAGTAAAGATCTTTCAATGTATATTTGTTTTGTATAAATTACTCTTTACAAGACTTTGTAATTGTGTATGCATAAATAAACTTTATATGTAGGTGTTGATGCCGATGAACCCGACAGGGAATCACTGGGTCACAGCAATTATAGATTTGTATGATTCCAAGTTATTGGTTCTCGACTCTATGTACAGCATGGAACGTGGTGAAGTAATAAGAAAATTTGTATTGGCTTGGACCGAAGCTGTGAACACGTGTTTAGAAGAGCTGGGACATTTTAGCAGGACAGGACGTGGGCATTACAGTTTCGAGTTCCATTACAACAACGTACCTGTTGACGCATGTAGCCGAATGGCTGGGAACCATTCGGCTCATATGGACCTAGCCGAAGGGCACATGCCGAAGGAAAAGCCTCAGCGGGTGTGAACCGATGACACAACACAATCCCAGGATTTTAGGGATCGTGTCGCCCACTTGTTCTGACATCCAACAACCAGGTATGGCCTTGCTCCTTCCCAAGGCAGAGTAGGTAATGAGGTGAGTAGTATAAATACCCTTCACTTCATTTATGATTGAACTAATACACACACAGTACTCTCACCAGCATTTATTACAAACCCTTCATCCTTTCACATACTCATCCTCACGCCGGAGGTTGGTCTTGGGATAAAACCCAAGGCGAGCCTAACGTGTGTTACTCTTGTGCAGGGTATTATCAGAGACCGGGCGGCAAGCTTAACGGCGGGACCCATTCACAAGGTTTTACTTCAACAAATTGGTGCCATCCGTAGGACCCGCTATTCATTCTACCAAATGAATCCGAATGTCGGGACCACCTCCTTTCCACCCCTTCCACACACCTGATCCCCAGGTTGGAGGGAGTGGGGATAACAACGACAATACGAACAACCACGATGATTCAGAGAACGATTCGTCCAACCTTCAGGCGATGATACTCAGTCAGATGGCATCTTTAACAGAACTTATTAAGGAGCATAATGCAAAGGGAGGAAGGATAGTTCAACCCATACGTCTGGATTTCGGAGACGAGAATGACAAAGATAAGGGAAAAGAGAAAACGACAGAGGCCGATGAAGAGCTGAAGAAACCTTTTAAGGAAGTGCTAAGATCTCCATTCACCCGTCGAATAGTGGAATTCGCCGGAGAAAACTATGTAATGCCGTTGAATATGAAGTTTTATGATGGGTCGTCGGATCCGAATGACCACCTTACCAGGTTCACCGGAGCCGCCAACCAAGGGCAGTGGCCGATGCCAACTTGGTGTCTCATGTTCCAACAAACCTTGGATGGGGCAGCCGGAGGATGGTTCGAACGGCTGGAGCCGGGCAGTATAGACAGTTGGAACAGTTTAAGGGAGCAATTTTCAACTCGGTTTTCATTAAGGAAGAAGTGTACTAAAGACCCTACGGAAATCACCAAAATTGTCCGGAGGGCACATGAATCGTTACCAGACTTCAAAGAACGGTGGACAGATGAAGCAAGTTATATCAGTGGGGTTCCAGAGATCATGCGTATTTCGGCCTTCATGGGTGCACATAAATGTCCAGCTCTCGCTAAGAAGTTCTCAGATAGGGTGCCACGAACGGTAACTGAGATGTTCACCAGAGTGGATGACTTCATAAGGTCTGAAAAAGCTTTCCGGGATACAGAACTGCCCAAAGGAGAGGGAACAGATACAGGCCGAGGGAATTACTCCGCTCCCAGGGGAGATCGGATGGTCAGAGGAGGTTTAGGAAACAGGTTCATGGTAGACCGTCGGAATGACCAACGACGAAGAGATGTATTCCAACCTTACATTTCTCCTTGAACCAACCCTGGACGGAGCGAGGCAAATAACCGGGGTAATTACCAACGTTCGGAACCATTTCGGAGCAATGCTGAGCGTACGAACATAGGCTCGTTGGTCAAACTTCCGCGTGAAATCTTAACTACCGAAACGTCAGTTGAATCTGCCTCAACCTCCACCGATGATTGGTAGACCAAGGGCAGAAAATATGGATAGGTTTTGTGAATACCGCGGTGAGAGGGGCCACCTCACGAACGATTGTCACCAACTCAAAAAGCAATTAGAAATGGCATTGAAGTCAGGGAAACTCGATCACCTACTCAGAGACTGGAAGCAAAGGGATGCCGGAGGAAATAGGGATTTCCCTAAAAAAGAGGACAAAGGAAAGAATAAGGTGATTAACATGATTCGGAGCTCTTCCATCGTCCAGAAAAGAAAGTATGGAGGCTGGGACGAAGATTGGATGAAAGTACCGATAGTATTCCCGTCCATATCAACAAGTGATTTGTCAGAAGAACCACTTATCATAGAGGGAGACATAGAAGGATATCTAGTAAGGAGAATATATGTAGATGAAGGGTCTTCTGTCAACGTAATGTATGAGCATTGTTTCCGTAATTTGGATGCATCCATTAAGGAGAAATTGGAAGAAACCAATACTTCGTTGATTGGTTTCTCCGGAGAAACAAACAGGCCGTTGGGAAAGATAGAGCTAGAGGTAAAATTCGGTGATAATGGGTTATTCCGAAAGACCATAATGAAATTATGTGTGGTACAATCCCCGTCACCTTACAATGTTATACTAGGAAGGACGGGGTTGAAGGGGCTTAGGGCCGTTCCATCCACCATCCACTCCATAATCAAGTTTCCCACGCCCCGAGGGGTGGCCACCGTAAAAGCTAGATCTGCGGCTGTTCTGCAGTGCCGAAGGATAGAGGAAAGCCAACAGGATAACCCACGAGGAAAAGCAATACCTGAGGAGAAGGCCGTGGAGAATATCTCAACGGAAGGGGTGCTTGTGAACCCAGCGTATCCGGACCAACTGGTTGCTATAGGTACGGGGTTCTCCACGGAATGTCGGAGGTATCTTGTCGAATTTCTAAGAAGGAATAATGATGTGTTCGCTTGGCAACCCTTGGACATGACCGGTGTTCCTAGGAGATTAATAAAACATCACTTGAATGTGAATGTTTCATACACTCCGGTAGCTCAAAAAAGAAGAAGCCTCTCGGCTGAAAAGAATCAAGTGATATTAAAGGAGGTGGAGGAGTGGCTGAGAGCCGGTATTGTTAGGCCGGTAAGGTATCCTACGTGGATTTCCAATCCAGTGTTGGTCAAAAAATGTGACGGAAGTTGGCGCATGTGTATTGATTTCAAAAATTTGAATTCTTCCTGTCCGAAGGATTATTACCCTCTTCCTGAGATTGATTGGAAAATTGAGTCGGTGGTAGGATACAAGTACAAATGCTTCTTGGACGCGTATAAGGGGTACCATCAAGTACAAACGGCGGAGGAGGACGAAGAAAAGACGGCATTCTACACAAAACAATGAACTTATTGCTACACAAAGATGCCGTTTGGCCTGAAAAACGCAGGGGCGACTTACCAGCGTCTAGTTGATTCGGCCTTCCGGACACAAATAGGAAGAAACTTGGAAGCTTACGTGGATGACATGGTGATTAAAAGTAAAGGGGAAAAAGAGATGTTGGCAGATATTGCCGAAACCTTTGACAACCTAAGGAAGATCAACATGAAGTTTAATCCTAAGAAATGCTCATTTGGTGTAGAAGAAGGAAAGTTCCTAGGATACATGATAACCTCCGAAGGTATTAGAGCAAACCCCAAGAAAACGAAGGCAATTTCACAAATGCAATCCCCAAAGACTTTAAAAGAAATGCAATCTCTGAGCGGGAAATTAGCCGCACTGAACAGATTTCTTTCCAGGTCGGCTGAAAGATCACTCCCATTCTTTGACACATTAAAAAACATAACCAAAGAGAACAAGGAAGAATACAAATGGACGGAAGAGGCCGAGGCTGCTTTTCAGTCACTCAAAAAGTTAATACTAGACCTACCAACATTATCTACCCCCAAGAAGGGGGAAGTCTTGTACATGTACCTTGCCGCAGCCAAAGGTGCCGTTAGTGCAGTACTGATGGCCGAGAAGGAGGATAGGCAACTGCCTGTTCATTATGTGAGCCGAACGTTGCACGAAGCCGAGAGGAATTATGTTCCGGTTCAGAAGTTGGCTCTGTCTCTGCTACACGCGTCTCGTAGACTGAGAAGGTACTTTGAAGCTCACTCAATAAAAGTCATAACGGATCAGCCCATAAAGCAAATTCTTAACAAAGCCGAAGCATCAGGAAGAATGGCCAAATATTCGGTTGAGCTGGGAGCTTATGATATAGATTATATTCCGAGGAATGCAATCAAGGGACAGGTTCTCGCGGATTTCATTTCGGAAATCTCTGTTGAGCCGGAAGGTACTGAACAAAGATCCCGAGAGGAAGAGGTACAAGACGTCTCAAAACCGGGCAACTGGATTCTTGACACAGATGGAGCCTCCAGCAAGAAAGGATCCGGAGCGGGGTTGGTACTGATCGGACCTGATTTGGTCGAGCATACGTATGCACTTCGTCTCGACTTCCCAAGTACCAATAACGAAGCAGAATACGAAGCGCTCTTAGCCGGCTTAAGAATCGCTAAGAAAATGAAGGCGGAGGAGTTGGAAGTAAGAGTTGACTCTAAATTAGTCGCAAGCCAAATAAACGAAAATTTCGTGGCAACCAAGGAAAGTATGATTCAATACCTAGCAAAAGCGAAAGAGTATATTGGGGGCTTCAAAAAGTTCAAAATTTACAACATACCAAGAACCCCGAATCACAAAGCCGATGTATTGAGCAAACTAGCATCGGTAGCTTTCAACCATCTTACTAAAGAAATACTAGTTGAAGTGTTGCGGAAACCGTCAACTGAAGAGAAACAGGTGGGAGCAATAGTCGAAGAAGAAGAAGACAATTGGATAAGCCCCATCATGCGGTGTTTGGACGAAGGTGTCTGGCCTACGGATCCTAATGAAGCAAGGACCTTACGAATGAAAGTTCCGCAGTACGTAATGGAAAATGGTGTGCTCTTCAAGAAGTCCTACTTAAACCCAATGCTACGATGTGTAGGACCTCTATGTTAGCCCTTATAATGTTGTTAGATCAAATTTTTATTGTTAATGTTTAAGACTTGTAGTTAATATGTAATACGTGTGTTTATATTTAGTGTATGGGCCAGTTTAGGTCTGTTTATGGGCCAGAAACGTTTAACCCAACTAAGCCCATAGTTGACAGTTATTTAGAAACGGTTTTCTCTCAAACATCACAACGTTTGAGTGAAGCATTGTATCGTTTAGATTAGTATAAATAGATTAGGATTCTTTGTAACAATCGTAACCCTTCGTTCATATATATATCAGTTAATATAAAGGGTTCAAACCCAATTCTCTTGTTCTTATTTTTATACTTGATGATGGTTCATACATGATGGTTGTTTGGTTATTATTGATCCTGGAAACCTGGAAGATTAAACCGATGCAACGATTATCAATTGGCATCAGAGCTTCGAGGAATCAAACAACACAACAATTCATGATTTGATCATCACTCAAGATTCAAAAGGATTACGATTGAAGTCTGGTTTTTTGCCATGGTTGAAGTTACAAGAATACTTGGCCATATGTTGTAGAACTTGAGAGTTCACAAGGATTTGGTAACCAGAAACAACAAGGACAACAACTTGTTGTTTACCGAGAATTTGCGAGTTCTTTGGAAGTAAAAGCCGAGACAAACAAAGTTGTCTAGGGCACGAATTGGTTCAAATCGACACAGAAAGAAGAAGAGGGACATGAAGACCAGATTCAAACAAAGAAAGAAAAGAGAAAAGGGTACACGTTTTTGAGTGATAATTGTGGAATGATTGCAAAATTTCAAGGACTAGATACCAAAGATGATGAAGCAGTTGCGACTGCACTTTGTAAGAAGTTTGTTGATCTAGTTGTAATCTACCATGAAATTGCTTATGTGCCTTGGGTTGAAAAGTCGTTTGAAGTAGGAGAAGCAAGCAAAGAAGGCTTGGCCATGGACCTGCAAGGCCAGAAGGACATGAGGGTGAAGGATGGAGCATTAGAGACAAGTCGGAATCATTTTGGTGTTAGTCTTGAAGATGATGAAGATGAAGAAAAATGATGGCAGTCAAGACAGCAATGAACTTTAGACATTGCTTGAAGAAACAATGAAGATCACTCAAGAGAATTTGATGCTAAAACATTAGGGGGGAAATTGTTAGCCCTTATAATGTTGTTAGATCAAATTTTTATTGTTAATGTTTAAGACTTGTAGTTAATATGTAATACGTGTGTTTATATTTAGTGTATGGGCCAGTTTAGGTCTGTTTATGGGCCAGAAACGTTTAACCCAACTAAGCCCATAGTTGACAGTTATTTAGAAACGGTTTTCTCTCAAACATCACAACGTTTGAGTGAAGCATTGTATCGTTTAGATTAGTATAAATAGATTAGGATTCTTTGTAACAATCGTAACCCTTCGTTCATATATATATCAGTTAATATAAAGGGTTCAAACCCAATTCTCTTGTTCTTATTTTTATACTTGATGATGGTTCATACATGATGGTTGTTTGGTTATTATTGATCCTGGAAACCTGGAAGATTAAACCGATGCAACGATTATCAATTGGCATCAGAGCTTCGAGGAATCAAACAACACAACAATTCATGATTTGATCATCACTCAAGATTCAAAAGGATTACGATTGAAGTCTGGTTTTTTGCCATGGTTGAAGTTACAAGAATACTTGGCCATATGTTGTAGAACTTGAGAGTTCACAAGGATTTGGTAACCAGAAACAACAAGGACAACAACTTGTTGTTTACCGAGAATTTGCGAGTTCTTTGGAAGTAAAAGCCGAGACAAACAAAGTTGTCTAGGGCACGAATTGGTTCAAATCGACACAGAAAGAAGAAGAGGGACATGAAGACCAGATTCAAACAAAGAAAGAAAAGAGAAAAGGGTACACGTTTTTGAGTGATAATTGTGGAATGATTGCAAAATTTCAAGGACTAGATACCAAAGATGATGAAGCAGTTGCGACTGCACTTTGTAAGAAGTTTGTTGATCTAGTTGTAATCTACCATGAAATTGCTTATGTGCCTTGGGTTGAAAAGTCGTTTGAAGTAGGAGAAGCAAGCAAAGAAGGCTTGGCCATGGACCTGCAAGGCCAGAAGGACATGAGGGTGAAGGATGGAGCATTAGAGACAAGTCGGAATCATTTTGGTGTTAGTCTTGAAGATGATGAAGATGAAGAAAAATGATGGCAGTCAAGACAGCAATGAACTTTAGACATTGCTTGAAGAAACAATGAAGATCACTCAAGAGAATTTGATGCTAAAACATTAGGGGGGAAATTGTTAGCCCTTATAATGTTGTTAGATCAAATTTTTATTGTTAATGTTTAAGACTTGTAGTTAATATGTAATACGTGTGTTTATATTTAGTGTATGGGTCAGTTTAGGTCTGTTTATGGGCCAGAAACGTTTAACCCAACCAAGCCCATAGTTGACAGTTATTTAGAAACGGTTTTCTCTCAAACATCACAACGTTTGAGTGAAGCATTGTATCGTTTAGATTAGTATAAATAGATTAGGATTCTTTGTAACAATCGTAACCCTTCGTTCATATATATCAGTTAATATAAAGGGTTCAAACCCAATTCTCTTGTTCTTATTTTTATACTTGATGATGGTTCATACATGATGGTTGTTTGGTTATTATTGATCCTGGAAACCTGGAAGATTAAACCGATGCAACGATTATCAATTGGCATCAGAGCTTCGAGGAATCAAACAACACAACAATTCATGATTTGATCATCACTCAAGATTCAAAAGGATTACGATTGAAGTCTGGTTTTTCGCCATGGTTGAAGTTACAAGAATACTTGGCCATATGTTGTAGAACTTGAGAGTTCACAAGGATTTGGTAACCAGAAACAACAAGGACAACAACTTGTTGTTTACCGAGAATTTGCGAGTTCTTTGGAAGTAAAAGCCGAGACAAACAAAGTTGTCTAGGGCACGAATTGGTTCAAATCGACACAGAAAGAAGAAGAGGGACATGAAGACCAGATTCAAACAAAGAAAGAAAAGAGAAAAGGGTACACGTTTTTTAGTGATAATTGTGGAATGATTGCAAAATTTCAAGGACTAGATACCAAAGATGATGAAGCAGTTGCGACTGCACTTTGTAAGAAGTTTGTTGATCTAGTTGTAATCTACCATGAAATTGCTTATGTGCCTTGGGTTGAAAAGTCGTTTGAAGTAGGAGAAGCAAGCAAAGAAGGCTTGGCCATGGACCTGCAAGGCCAGAAGGACATGAGGGTGAAGGATGGAGCATTAGAGACAAGTCGGAATCATTTTGGTGTTAGTCTTGAAGATGATGAAGATGAAGAAAAATGATGGCAGTCAAGACAGCAATGAACTTTAGACATTGCTTGAAGAAACAATGAAGATCACTCAAGAGAATTTGATGCTAAAACATTAGGGGGGAAATTGTTAGCCCTTATAATGTTGTTAGATCAAATTTTTATTGTTAATGTTTAAGACTTGTAGTTAATATGTAATACGTGTGTTTATATTTAGTGTATGGGTCAGTTTAGGTCTGTTTATGGGCCAGAAACGTTTAACCCAACCAAGCCCATAGTTGACAGTTATTTAGAAACGGTTTTCTCTCAAACATCACAACGTTTGAGTGAAGCATTGTATCGTTTAGATTAGTATAAATAGATTAGGATTCTTTGTAACAATCGTAACCCTTCGTTCATATATATCAGTTAATATAAAGGGTTCAAACCCAATTCTCTTGTTCTTATTTTTATACTTGATGATGGTTCATACATGATGGTTGTTTGGTTATTATTGATCCTGGAAACCTGGAAGATTAAACCGATGCAACGATTATCAATTGGCATCAGAGCTTCGAGGAATCAAACAACACAACAATTCATGATTTGATCATCACTCAAGATTCAAAAGGATTACGATTGAAGTCTGGTTTTTCGCCATGGTTGAAGTTACAAGAATACTTGGCCATATGTTGTAGAACTTGAGAGTTCACAAGGATTTGGTAACCAGAAACAACAAGGACAACAACTTGTTGTTTACCGAGAATTTGCGAGTTCTTTGGAAGTAAAAGCCGAGACAAACAAAGTTGTCTAGGGCACGAATTGGTTCAAATCGACACAGAAAGAAGAAGAGGGACATGAAGACCAGATTCAAACAAAGAAAGAAAAGAGAAAAGGGTACACGTTTTTGAGTGATAATTGTGGAATGATTGCAAAATTTCAAGGACTAGATACCAAAGATGATGAAGCAGTTGCGACTGCACTTTGTAAGAAGTTTGTTGATCTAGTTGTAATCTACCATGAAATTGCTTATGTGCCTTGGGTTGAAAAGTCGTTTGAAGTAGGAGAAGCAAGCAAAGAAGGCTTGGCCATGGACCTGCAAGGCCAGAAGGACATGAGGGTGAAGGATGGAGCATTAGAGACAAGTCGGAATCATTTTGGTGTTAGTCTTGAAGATGATGAAGATGAAGAAAAATGATGGCAGTCAAGACAGCAATGAACTTTAGACATTGCTTGAAGAAACAATGAAGATCACTCAAGAGAATTTGATGCTAAAACATTAGGGGGGAAATTGTTAGCCCTTATAATGTTGTTAGATCAAATTTTTATTGTTAATGTTTAAGACTTGTAGTTAATATGTAATACGTGTGTTTATATTTAGTGTATGGGTCAGTTTAGGTCTGTTTATGGGCCAGAAACGTTTAACCCAACCAAGCCCATAGTTGACAGTTATTTAGAAACGGTTTTCTCTCAAACATCACAACGTTTGAGTGAAGCATTGTATCGTTTAGATTAGTATAAATAGATTAGGATTCTTTGTAACAATCGTAACCCTTCGTTCATATATATCAGTTAATATAAAGGGTTCAAACCCAATTCTCTTGTTCTTATTTTTATACTTGATGATGGTTCATACATGATGGTTGTTTGGTTATTATTGATCCTGGAAACCTGGAAGATTAAACCGATGCAACGATTATCAATTGGCATCAGAGCTTCGAGGAATCAAACAACACAACAATTCATGATTTGATCATCACTCAAGATTCAAAAGGATTACGATTGAAGTCTGGTTTTTCGCCATGGTTGAAGTTACAAGAATACTTGGCCATATGTTGTAGAACTTGAGAGTTCACAAGGATTTGGTAACCAGAAACAACAAGGACAACAACTTGTTGTTTACCGAGAATTTGCGAGTTCTTTGGAAGTAAAAGCCGAGACAAACAAAGTTGTCTAGGGCACGAATTGGTTCAAATCGACACAGAAAGAAGAAGAGGGACATGAAGACCAGATTCAAACAAAGAAAGAAAAGAGAAAAGGGTACACGTTTTTTAGTGATAATTGTGGAATGATTGCAAAATTTCAAGGACTAGATACCAAAGATGATGAAGCAGTTGCGACTGCACGTTGTAAGAAGTTTGTTGATCTAGTTGTAATCTACCATGAAATTGCTTATGTGCCTTGGGTTGAAAAGTCGTTTGAAGTAGGAGAAGCAAGCAAAGAAGGCTTGGCCATGGACCTGCAAGGCCAGAAGGACATGAGGGTGAAGGATGGAGCATTAGAGACAAGTCGGAATCATTTTGGTGTTAGTCTTGAAGATGATGAAGATGAAGAAAAATGATGGCAGTCAAGACAGCAATGAACTTTAGACATTGCTTGAAGAAACAATGAAGATCACTCAAGAGAATTTGATGCTAAAACATTAGGGGGGAAATTGTTAGCCCTTATAATGTTGTTAGATCAAATTTTTATTGTTAATGTTTAAGACTTGTAGTTAATATGTAATACGTGTGTTTATATTTAGTGTATGGGTCAGTTTAGGTCTGTTTATGGGCCAGAAACGTTTAACCCAACCAAGCCCATAGTTGACAGTTATTTAGAAACGGTTTTCTCTCAAACATCACAACGTTTGAGTGAAGCATTGTATCGTTTAGATTAGTATAAATAGATTAGGATTCTTTGTAACAATCGTAACCCTTCGTTCATATATATCAGTTAATATAAAGGGTTCAAACCCAATTCTCTTGTTCTTATTTTTATACTTGATGATGGTTCATACATGATGGTTGTTTGGTTATTATTGATCCTGGAAACCTGGAAGATTAAACCGATGCAACGATTATCAATTGGCATCAGAGCTTCGAGGAATCAAACAACACAACAATTCATGATTTGATCATCACTCAAGATTCAAAAGGATTACGATTGAAGTCTGGTTTTTCGCCATGGTTGAAGTTACAAGAATACTTGGCCATATGTTGTAGAACTTGAGAGTTCACAAGGATTTGGTAACCAGAAACAACAAGGACAACAACTTGTTGTTTACCGAGAATTTGCGAGTTCTTTGGAAGTAAAAGCCGAGACAAACAAAGTTGTCTAGGGCACGAATTGGTTCAAATCGACACAGAAAGAAGAAGAGGGACATGAAGACCAGATTCAAACAAAGAAAGAAAAGAGAAAAGGGTACACGTTTTTGAGTGATAATTGTGGAATGATTGCAAAATTTCAAGGACTAGATACCAAAGATGATGAAGCAGTTGCGACTGCACTTTGTAAGAAGTTTGTTGATCTAGTTGTAATCTACCATGAAATTGCTTATGTGCCTTGGGTTGAAAAGTCGTTTGAAGTAGGAGAAGCAAGCAAAGAAGGCTTGGCCATGGACCTGCAAGGCCAGAAGGACATGAGGGTGAAGGATGGAGCATTAGAGACAAGTCGGAATCATTTTGGTGTTAGTCTTGAAGATGATGAAGATGAAGAAAAATGATGGCAGTCAAGACAGCAATGAACTTTAGACATTGCTTGAAGAAACAATGAAGATCACTCAAGAGAATTTGATGCTAAAACATTAGGGGGGAAATTGTTAGCCCTTATAATGTTGTTAGATCAAATTTTTATTGTTAATGTTTAAGACTTGTAGTTAATATGTAATACGTGTGTTTATATTTAGTGTATGGGTCAGTTTAGGTCTGTTTATGGGCCAGAAACGTTTAACCCAACCAAGCCCATAGTTGACAGTTATTTAGAAACGGTTTTCTCTCAAACATCACAACGTTTGAGTGAAGCATTGTATCGTTTAGATTAGTATAAATAGATTAGGATTCTTTGTAACAATCGTAACCCTTCGTTCATATATATCAGTTAATATAAAGGGTTCAAACCCAATTCTCTTGTTCTTATTTTTATACTTGATGATGGTTCATACATGATGGTTGTTTGGTTATTATTGATCCTGGAAACCTGGAAGATTAAACCGATGCAACGATTATCAATTGGCATCAGAGCTTCGAGGAATCAAACAACACAACAATTCATGATTTGATCATCACTCAAGATTCAAAAGGATTACGATTGAAGTCTGGTTTTTCGCCATGGTTGAAGTTACAAGAATACTTGGCCATATGTTGTAGAACTTGAGAGTTCACAAGGATTTGGTAACCAGAAACAACAAGGACAACAACTTGTTGTTTACCGAGAATTTGCGAGTTCTTTGGAAGTAAAAGCCGAGACAAACAAAGTTGTCTAGGGCACGAATTGGTTCAAATCGACACAGAAAGAAGAAGAGGGACATGAAGACCAGATTCAAACAAAGAAAGAAAAGAGAAAAGGGTACACGTTTTTTAGTGATAATTGTGGAATGATTGCAAAATTTCAAGGACTAGATACCAAAGATGATGAAGCAGTTGCGACTGCACTTTGTAAGAAGTTTGTTGATCTAGTTGTAATCTACCATGAAATTGCTTATGTGCCTTGGGTTGAAAAGTCATTTGAAGTAGGAGAAGCAAGCAAAGAAGGCTTGGCCATGGACCTGCAAGGCCAGAAGGACATGAGGGTGAAGGATGGAGCATTAGAGACAAGTCGGAATCATTTTGGTGTTAGTCTTGAAGATGATGAAGATGAAGAAAAATGATGGCAGTCAAGACAGCAATGAACTTTAGACATTGCTTGAAGAAACAATGAAGATCACTCAAGAGAATTTGATGCTAAAACATTAGGGGGGAAATTGTTAGCCCTTATAATGTTGTTAGATCAAATTTTTATTGTTAATGTTTAAGACTTGTAGTTAATATGTAATACGTGTGTTTATATTTAGTGTATGGGTCAGTTTAGGTCTGTTTATGGGCCAGAAACGTTTAACCCAACCAAGCCCATAGTTGACAGTTATTTAGAAACGGTTTTCTCTCAAACATCACAACGTTTGAGTGAAGCATTGTATCGTTTAGATTAGTATAAATAGATTAGGATTCTTTGTAACAATCGTAACCCTTCGTTCATATATATCAGTTAATATAAAGGGTTCAAACCCAATTCTCTTGTTCTTATTTTTATACTTGATGATGGTTCATACATGATGGTTGTTTGGTTATTATTGATCCTGGAAACCTGGAAGATTAAACCGATGCAACGATTATCAATTGGCATCAGAGCTTCGAGGAATCAAACAACACAACAATTCATGATTTGATCATCACTCAAGATTCAAAAGGATTACGATTGAAGTCTGGTTTTTCGCCATGGTTGAAGTTACAAGAATACTTGGCCATATGTTGTAGAACTTGAGAGTTCACAAGGATTTGGTAACCAGAAACAACAAGGACAACAACTTGTTGTTTACCGAGAATTTGCGAGTTCTTTGGAAGTAAAAGCCGAGACAAACAAAGTTGTCTAGGGCACGAATTGGTTCAAATCGACACAGAAAGAAGAAGAGGGACATGAAGACCAGATTCAAACAAAGAAAGAAAAGAGAAAAGGGTACACGTTTTTGAGTGATAATTGTGGAATGATTGCAAAATTTCAAGGACTAGATACCAAAGATGATGAAGCAGTTGCGACTGCACTTTGTAAGAAGTTTGTTGATCTAGTTGTAATCTACCATGAAATTGCTTATGTGCCTTGGGTTGAAAAGTCGTTTGAAGTAGGAGAAGCAAGCAAAGAAGGCTTGGCCATGGACCTGCAAGGCCAGAAGGACATGAGGGTGAAGGATGGAGCATTAGAGACAAGTCGGAATCATTTTGGTGTTAGTCTTGAAGATGATGAAGATGAAGAAAAATGATGGCAGTCAAGACAGCAATGAACTTTAGACATTGCTTGAAGAAACAATGAAGATCACTCAAGAGAATTTGATGCTAAAACATTAGGGGGGAAATTGTTAGCCCTTATAATGTTGTTAGATCAAATTTTTATTGTTAATGTTTAAGACTTGTAGTTAATATGTAATACGTGTGTTTATATTTAGTGTATGGGTCAGTTTAGGTCTGTTTATGGGCCAGAAACGTTTAACCCAACCAAGCCCATAGTTGACAGTTATTTAGAAACGGTTTTCTCTCAAACATCACAACGTTTGAGTGAAGCATTGTATCGTTTAGATTAGTATAAATAGATTAGGATTCTTTGTAACAATCGTAACCCTTCGTTCATATATATCAGTTAATATAAAGGGTTCAAACCCAATTCTCTTGTTCTTATTTTTATACTTGATGATGGTTCATACATGATGGTTGTTTGGTTATTATTGATCCTGGAAACCTGGAAGATTAAACCGATGCAACGATTATCAATTGGCATCAGAGCTTCGAGGAATCAAACAACACAACAATTCATGATTTGATCATCACTCAAGATTCAAAAGGATTACGATTGAAGTCTGGTTTTTCGCCATGGTTGAAGTTACAAGAATACTTGGCCATATGTTGTAGAACTTGAGAGTTCACAAGGATTTGGTAACCAGAAACAACAAGGACAACAACTTGTTGTTTACCGAGAATTTGCGAGTTCTTTGGAAGTAAAAGCCGAGACAAACAAAGTTGTCTAGGGCACGAATTGGTTCAAATCGACACAGAAAGAAGAAGAGGGACATGAAGACCAGATTCAAACAAAGAAAGAAAAGAGAAAAGGGTACACGTTTTTTAGTGATAATTGTGGAATGATTGCAAAATTTCAAGGACTAGATACCAAAGATGATGAAGCAGTTGCGACTGCACGTTGTAAGAAGTTTGTTGATCTAGTTGTAATCTACCATGAAATTGCTTATGTGCCTTGGGTTGAAAAGTCGTTTGAAGTAGGAGAAGCAAGCAAAGAAGGCTTGGCCATGGACCTGCAAGGCCAGAAGGACATGAGGGTGAAGGATGGAGCATTAGAGACAAGTCGGAATCATTTTGGTGTTAGTCTTGAAGATGATGAAGATGAAGAAAAATGATGGCAGTCAAGACAGCAATGAACTTTAGACATTGCTTGAAGAAACAATGAAGATCACTCAAGAGAATTTGATGCTAAAACATTAGGGGGGAAATTGTTAGCCCTTATAATGTTGTTAGATCAAATTTTTATTGTTAATGTTTAAGACTTGTAGTTAATATGTAATACGTGTGTTTATATTTAGTGTATGGGTCAGTTTAGGTCTGTTTATGGGCCAGAAACGTTTAACCCAACCAAGCCCATAGTTGACAGTTATTTAGAAACGGTTTTCTCTCAAACATCACAACGTTTGAGTGAAGCATTGTATCGTTTAGATTAGTATAAATAGATTAGGATTCTTTGTAACAATCGTAACCCTTCGTTCATATATATCAGTTAATATAAAGGGTTCAAACCCAATTCTCTTGTTCTTATTTTTATACTTGATGATGGTTCATACATGATGGTTGTTTGGTTATTATTGATCCTGGAAACCTGGAAGATTAAACCGATGCAACGATTATCAATTGGCATCAGAGCTTCGAGGAATCAAACAACACAACAATTCATGATTTGATCATCACTCAAGATTCAAAAGGATTACGATTGAAGTCTGGTTTTTCGCCATGGTTGAAGTTACAAGAATACTTGGCCATATGTTGTAGAACTTGAGAGTTCACAAGGATTTGGTAACCAGAAACAACAAGGACAACAACTTGTTGTTTACCGAGAATTTGCGAGTTCTTTGGAAGTAAAAGCCGAGACAAACAAAGTTGTCTAGGGCACGAATTGGTTCAAATCGACACAGAAAGAAGAAGAGGGACATGAAGACCAGATTCAAACAAAGAAAGAAAAGAGAAAAGGGTACACGTTTTTTAGTGATAATTGTGGAATGATTGCAAAATTTCAAGGACTAGATACCAAAGATGATGAAGCAGTTGCGACTGCACGTTGTAAGAAGTTTGTTGATCTAGTTGTAATCTACCATGAAATTGCTTATGTGCCTTGGGTTGAAAAGTCGTTTGAAGTAGGAGAAGCAAGCAAAGAAGGCTTGGCCATGGACCTGCAAGGCCAGAAGGACATGAGGGTGAAGGATGGAGCATTAGAGACAAGTCGGAATCATTTTGGTGTTAGTCTTGAAGATGATGAAGATGAAGAAAAATGATGGCAGTCAAGACAGCAATGAACTTTAGACATTGCTTGAAGAAACAATGAAGATCACTCAAGAGAATTTGATGCTAAAACATTAGGGGGGAAATTGTTAGCCCTTATAATGTTGTTAGATCAAATTTTTATTGTTAATGTTTAAGACTTGTAGTTAATATGTAATACGTGTGTTTATATTTAGTGTATGGGTCAGTTTAGGTCTGTTTATGGGCCAGAAACGTTTAACCCAACCAAGCTCATAGTTGACAGTTATTTAGAAACGGTTTTCTCTCAAACATCACAACGTTTGAGTGAAGCATTGTATCGTTTAGATTAGTATAAATAGATTAGGATTCTTTGTAACAATCGTAACCCTTCGTTCATATATATCAGTTAATATAAAGGGTTCAAACCCAATTCTCTTGTTCTTATTTTTATACTTGATGATGGTTCATACATGATGGTTGTTTGGTTATTATTGATCCTGGAAACCTGGAAGATTAAACCGATGCAACGATTATCAATTGGCATCAGAGCTTCGAGGAATCAAACAACACAACAATTCATGATTTGATCATCACTCAAGATTCAAAAGGATTACGATTGAAGTCTGGTTTTTCGCCATGGTTGAAGTTACAAGAATACTTGGCCATATGTTGTAGAACTTGAGAGTTCACAAGGATTTGGTAACCAGAAACAACAAGGACAACAACTTGTTGTTTACCGAGAATTTGCGAGTTCTTTGGAAGTAAAAGCCGAGACAAACAAAGTTGTCTAGGGCACGAATTGGTTCAAATCGACACAGAAAGAAGAAGAGGGACATGAAGACCAGATTCAAACAAAGAAAGAAAAGAGAAAAGGGTACACGTTTTTTAGTGATAATTGTGGAATGATTGCAAAATTTCAAGGACTAGATACCAAAGATGATGAAGCAGTTGCGACTGCACGTTGTAAGAAGTTTGTTGATCTAGTTGTAATCTACCATGAAATTGCTTATGTGCCTTGGGTTGAAAAGTCGTTTGAAGTAGGAGAAGCAAGCAAAGAAGGCTTGGCCATGGACCTGCAAGGCCAGAAGGACATGAGGGTGAAGGATGGAGCATTAGAGACAAGTCGGAATCATTTTGGTGTTAGTCTTGAAGATGATGAAGATGAAGTAAAATGATGGCAGTCAAGACAGCAATGAACTTTAGACATTGCTTGAAGAAACAATGAAGATCACTCAAGAGAATTTGATGCTAAAACATTAGGGGGGAAATTGTTAGCCCTTATAATGTTGTTAGATCAAATTTTTATTGTTAATGTTTAAGACTTGTAGTTAATATGTAATACGTGTGTTTATATTTAGTGTATGGGTCAGTTTAGGTCTGTTTATGGGCCAGAAACGTTTAACCCAACCAAGCTCATAGTTGACAGTTATTTAGAAACGGTTTTCTCTCAAACATCACAACGTTTGAGTGAAGCATTGTATCGTTTAGATTAGTATAAATAGATTAGGATTCTTTGTAACAATCGTAACCCTTCGTTCATATATATCAGTTAATATAAAGGGTTCAAACCCAATTCTCTTGTTCTTATTTTTATACTTGATGATGGTTCATACATGATGGTTGTTTGGTTATTATTGATCCTGGAAACCTGGAAGATTAAACCGATGCAACGATTATCAATTGGCATCAGAGCTTCGAGGAATCAAACAACACAACAATTCATGATTTGATCATCACTCAAGATTCAAAAGGATTACGATTGAAGTCTGGTTTTTCGCCATGGTTGAAGTTACAAGAATACTTGGCCATATGTTGTAGAACTTGAGAGTTCACAAGGATTTGGTAACCAGAAACAACAAGGACAACAACTTGTTGTTTACCGAGAATTTGCGAGTTCTTTGGAAGTAAAAGCCGAGACAAACAAAGTTGTCTAGGGCACGAATTGGTTCAAATCGACACAGAAAGAAGAAGAGGGACATGAAGACCAGATTCAAACAAAGAAAGAAAAGAGAAAAGGGTACACGTTTTTTAGTGATAATTGTGGAATGATTGCAAAATTTCAAGGACTAGATACCAAAGATGATGAAGCAGTTGCGACTGCACGTTGTAAGAAGTTTGTTGATCTAGTTGTAATCTACCATGAAATTGCTTATGTGCCTTGGGTTGAAAAGTCGTTTGAAGTAGGAGAAGCAAGCAAAGAAGGCTTGGCCATGGACCTGCAAGGCCAGAAGGACATGAGGGTGAAGGATGGAGCATTAGAGACAAGTCGGAATCATTTTGGTGTTAGTCTTGAAGATGATGAAGATGAAGTAAAATGATGGCAGTCAAGACAGCAATGAACTTTAGACATTGCTTGAAGAAACAATGAAGATCACTCAAGAGAATTTGATGCTAAAACATTAGGGGGGAAATTGTTAGCCCTTATAATGTTGTTAGATCAAATTTTTATTGTTAATGTTTAAGACTTGTAGTTAATATGTAATACGTGTGTTTATATTTAGTGTATGGGTCAGTTTAGGTCTGTTTATGGGCCAGAAACGTTTAACCCAACCAAGCCCATAGTTGACAGTTATTTAGAAACGGTTTTCTCTCAAACATCACAATGTTTGAGTGAAGCATTGTATCGTTTAGATTAGTATAAATAGATTAGGATACTTTGTAACAATCGTAACCCTTCGTTCATATATATCAGTTAATATAAAGGGTTCAAACCCAATTCTCTTGTTCTTATTTTTATACTTGATGATGGTTCATACATGATGGTTGTTTGGTTATTATTGATCCTGGAAACCTGGAAGATTAAACCGATGCAACGATTATCAATTGGCATCAGAGCTTCGAGGAATCAAACAACACAACAATTCTTGATTTGATCATCACTCAAGATTCAAAAGGATTACGATTGAAGTCTGGTTTTTCGCCATGGTTGAAGTTACAAGAATACTTGGCCATATGTTGTAGAACTTGAGAGTTCACAAGGATTTGGTAACCAGAAACAACAAGGACAACAACTTGTTGTTTACCGAGAATTTGCGAGTTCTTTGGAAGTAAAAGCCGAGACAAACAAAGTTGTCTAGGGCACGAATTGGTTCAAATCGACACAGAAAGAAGAAGAGGGACATGAAGACCAGATTCAAACAAAGAAAGAAAAGAGAAAAGGGTACACGTTTTTGAGTGATAATTGTGGAATGATTGCAAAATTTCAAGGACTAGATACCAAAGATGATGAAGCAGTTGCGACTGCACTTTGTAAGAAGTTTGTTGATCTAGTTGTAATCTACCATGAAATTGCTTATGTGCCTTGGGTTGAAAAGTCGTTTGAAGTAGGAGAAGCAAGCAAAGAAGGCTTGGCCATGGACCTGCAAGGCCAGAAGGACATGAGGGTGAAGGATGGAGCATTAGAGACAAGTCGGAATCATTTTGGTGTTAGTCTTGAAGATGATGAAGATGAAGAAAAATGATGGCAGTCAAGACAGCAATGAACTTTAGACATTGCTTGAAGAAACAATGAAGATCACTCAAGAGAATTTGATGCTAAAACATTAGGGGGGAAATTGTTAGCCCTTATAATGTTGTTAGATCAAATTTTTATTGTTAATGTTTAAGACTTGTAGTTAATATGTAATACGTGTGTTTATATTTAGTGTATGGGTCAGTTTAGGTCTGTTTATGGGCCAGAAACGTTTAACCCAACCAAGCCCATAGTTGACAGTTATTTAGAAACGGTTTTCTCTCAAACATCACAACGTTTGAGTGAAGCATTGTATCGTTTAGATTAGTATAAATAGATTAGGATTCTTTGTAACAATCGTAACCCTTCGTTCATATATATCAGTTAATATAAAGGGTTCAAACCCAATTCTCTTGTTCTTATTTTTATACTTGATGATGGTTCATACATGATGGTTGTTTGGTTATTATTGATCCTGGAAACCTGGAAGATTAAACCGATGCAACGATTATCACTCTACAAGCAAATTACATCATCCGAGAGGTTCATGAGGGGATGTGTGGAATGCACTCCGGTCCCAGGTCGGTAGTGGCTAAGTTAATAAGGCAGGGGTATTACTGGCCGACAATGCATAAAGACGCAAGAGAAGAGATTCAGAAATGTGACTCCTGTCAAATCCACTCTCCGGTACCAAAGCTGCCCAAAACCAATTTAACATCCGTAATGGCACCATGGCCTTTCTATCAATGGGGAATGGATATGTTAGGTCCCTTTCCAGAAGCACCCGGAAGGTTGAAATATGTGATTGTAGCGGTGGACTACTTTACGAAATGGATAGAAGCCAAACCGTTAGTCAAAACCACCGGCAAGGACGTGAAGAAATTCGTTTGGGAAAATATTATTTGTCGATTCGGCCTACCAGGGATCATAGTTACAGACAATGGAACAAACTTTGTTAATGATCCTTTTAAAGGATGGTGTGAGAAGCTAAAGATAAAGCAAATAAACACCGCTGTAGCACATCCACAGGCAAACGGATTAGTTTAAAGAGCAAACAAGAGCTTGATGCATGGCATAAAGACTAGACTTGGAAGGGAAAGGGCCGGATGGGCAGACGAACTGCCGAATGTTTTGTGGGCCTTCTGAACCATGATGAAAACATGCAATGGTGAAACGCCTTTTAGCCTGACATACGGCAGTGAGGCAGTGATACCGGCGGAAATAGGAATGCCTACACACCGAACCATGCTCTCCAATCCGGAGGATAGCGAAGAGCAACAACGGCTAAATTTAGATCTTTTGCAAGAAAGGCGTGAAATGGCGGCGATTCGTGAAGCAAAGTATAACGTGAAGGTCGAACAATACTATAACCGAAGAGTTAAACCGATGGCTTTCAAGATTGGGGACTTTGTCTACCAGAAAAACGAGGCTAGCCGGGTTGAAAATCAAGGAAAACTGGGTCCGAATTGGGAAGGACCATACAGGGTAGTGGAAGCGCACCAAAACGGTTCATACAAACTTGCTGGTATGGACGACAAGGAAATTCCTCGGACTTGGCATGCAATCAACTTACGAAACTGTTTTATGTAAAATGTTTGTGACGATTAATGATAGCTTACGTTTTCCCCGCGTTACGGGAAGCGAATTTTCCTAAAGATTGTGCAAATTACTTATACGGATCGTGCAAAAACACTCCGTCCATCTACTTATACGGATCGTGCAAAAACACTCCGTCCATCTACTTATACGGATCGTGCAAAAACACTCCGTCCAATTACTTATACGGATCGTGCAAAAACACTCCGTCCATCTACTTATACGGATCGTGCAAAAACACTCCGTCCAATTACTTATACGGATCGTGCAAAAACACTCCGTCCATCTACTTATACGGATCGTGCAAAAACACTCCGTCCAATTACTTATACGGATCGTGCAAAAACACTCCGTCCATCTACTTATACGGATCGTGCAAAAACACTCCGTCCAATTACTTATACGGATCGTGCAAAAACACTCCGTCCATCTACTTATACGGATCGTGCAAAAACACTCCGTCCAATTACTTATACGGATCGTGCAAAAACACTCCGTCCATATACTTATACGGATCGTGCAAAAACAATCCGTCCAGAACTTACACACCATCCAAAATACATGTATAAGTTACATAAACTCATGTAAAAAAAATAATAATAAAAAAAAAAGAAGAAGAAAGAGAACGCATAAAAATGGAACGATCATGTATATATGAACAAAAACGTTCTTCGGTAATGCAAGTACAATTCAAAATGTGCTAAAATACTTATTACAATCCAAATAAGGACACAAAAAGGGGTACAGTCACCCCGGATAAAATCCTAATCAACCTATTGGGGAGTGGGAGCAACAGCTGGAGTAGGAGTTGTCTTCTTAACAGGCTCCTCCGGTAGGAGATTCATCTGATCACCAAGGGGAAGATGGAAAGATTCCGCAAGCTTCTGAACATACGGATATTCAGCCAAGAAGAGCTTATGATATTCTGGCTTCCAGAGTTTTGGGGCCTCCATGTTAAGCCTTTTGATCTTCTGCAAAATCTTTTCCGCATCCTCCGGTTTCCTTTCGGTACGAACACCGTCTATGAACCCCCCGGAATAAGACAAGCTATAGACCCTTCCAAGACTTTTCTTGTATTCATCACTCTGGAGAAGCCTTCGGAAGGCTGCAGGGATTAGTTCCTTCATGATATTCTGGCGAACAACCTCAGCAACAGCCAACTGAGCAGTCAAACTCTTGTTCTCCGTCGAAAGCCTTTCGGCCTCCTGGGACTTCTCCGCCAGTCTCTTCTCAAGCTCCTCAATTTTAGAAATCTGACAAGCGGTCAAACTTGTTGCCTCATTTTTCTCCTTCTCGATTTCTTCCAGTTGGTCAACCAACCCCTTTTCCCGGATGGAGGCTGCAGTCCTCTCATCTTGCTGTTCTTTCTCCAACACATGGAGCTCTTTCAGCAAGGTTTCAAATTTTGCAATTTGAGCATCCCTCTCGTCCTTCAACCCATCGGCAATAGACTCACACTCCCCATGAGTAGCCTCTAGCTCTCGGTAGTCTCGGTTCAATTGGCTAAACCTCTTCAACACCTCTGCTTGAAGTACCACACCGGAACCACAGTTGATGTATGACTGTCGGACAAGCTGATTATTATTCAGTCCGGCCAGTGCTTCCTCTTCGGCACGGGTGGCAAGATGTGACATCAACTCACGGCACGCTCGGAATGAGTTCATACGAACGTCATCCCTGAGAGTCCAACCAGGGATAAAGTAACCTCCGGTCAAATCAGTGTGACCTGAAAATAGTAAGGCCAAAGGACTAAGTAAAATATATATATATATATATATATATATATATATATATATATATATATATATATATATATAAACACACCTTCAGACAGCGGTCGGTTCTCTCCGGATTGCAGATGAGTTCTAGAAGCTTGATGCTCTGAATGGGCTGCACAAGAAGATATAAACATTCAGGTAAAGATAAATATACTTTAGAACCAGACGAGGAAAAGGAAGATGGCTCTTACCATCAGGTGGGGTCGGAGGGGGATTATTCTGAAACCCTTCGTTACCTTCAGCAGGAGGAGTGTTGGATCTTTCCAAGGAATGATGCTCCTCTTCGGCATTCTCAACCGGATCATTCGGCCCTTGGCCACCGTCATTCCCCTGCTCGGCCCTTTCCGACGGCTCAGCCTGGTTGAGAGGATTCGCATCCACGGTATGCTCCTCGGATGCAATGACTTCCTCTTCAACCTGTAGTTTTCTCCTCCTTTTCGGCTGGCCGCTCGGCCCAGCCGCAGCCCTCTTCTTACCAACGGGACGGGTTTGCTGTTTCTTTCTTTCCTTTTCTTCCCGAGCAGCTACCACATCGGAATTAGCCGTTTCAACCGTTAATCGCGCATAAGTTTTCTCGGGGATTGCAACATCAGGAGCGAGGGGCTCGGCAGTTTTGTTTGGATGGGGCTGGTTTTCCGGCAATGGATCTCCCTTGCTCACAACAGTTCCTTCGAGTTCCGGAAGCTCAAGATACTCGGACATAGTGATCACTACAAAGAAAAACATGCAATTAAAACAAGCAGGAGTGGTACAAAGTAAATAGTAATAATAATAAACACCCCTTCTTACCCTCCCCTCCGGCATTCTTGATAACAAGATGATGGCCTGATATCCGGAAGGTGTTGGTAAGCCCATACACCCAAAGAAGACTGGTCGGGGGTTTCCGAAGTATTATGGGTCGAAGAGCCAGCGTGTTGGCATCTCGCTGAGAATAACCGGTTGGGAAACGATCTGTTATCTGTGAATCCCTATGTCTCCACGGCATAGCGTTCGGTATAGCCCTTCGGTCAACCAAAAAGAAAAAATCCTTCCACCGTTTCAAACTTGTCAAAATCTCTGTAAAACACGTCTTGGCATGTTTACCCGTCCGGTGTTCAAATGAGAACCAATGTCCCTGGTTACATAACCGGTAAAATACTCGGAAGAGGGAAACAGTGGGCACAACCGCTAAACTATAACACCGAACCTCAAACAACGTCACCCTATTTACACCCAACGGAACTAACTGAGACAAATGTACATTAAAATGATCTATGACGCTTAAGAGGAAGGCTGAGAAGGGTATCCTAACGCCCCCTAACCTCATGAGCTGAACGTACACCCCTATTTTGTCTCCCGGCAACTCGTTCATGGTCAGATCTGGGGGGGGGGGGGGGAAGTATGGGATGAAGATCTAACGGGATTCCAAATTCTATTATCATATCGTCTAATTCTCTCTGGGAAAGCCTAGACGGGTGCATATGCATATCAAACTTACCGGGGGGTTTGGCTGTCAGTAACAAAGGAGGGTCAACCGGAACGTTCATCTCCCCAGGTTCACTTACGGCCATGGTCAAAAACAATACGAAGTAGCAAAAATAAGAAAGTTGGAAACGCACCTCGGAATAGCTTTGCAAAATAACAAGAGGCAACCGAAGAGAATTGAGGAAAAACACAGTAAAAGGTAAAAATGAAGAGTAAAGAAGCATTATATATATAGTCGGTATGGGGATGCGTGAAACGTCGCATCGTGTACCGCCCTCGACACGTGGCTAAGCTGTGACCGTTTGATGTCTGTGCAAAAATTAAGTGGTAACCAGCTGTCAAAGGGGGCACAAGGGTAATTTTGACGCGGTAAATAAACTTCATATAAAAACGCGCAACATCCGCATCACAACGGCAAGGGACCAACGGCACCTACACGCACAGCGGAATTGGAACACCGGTTAGAACCGATGCTCCAATACTGGGGGGGGGGGACATGTTGACGCATGTAGCCGAATGGCTGGGAACCATTCGGCTCATATGGACCTAGCCGAAGGGCACATGCCGAAGGAAAAGCCTCAGCGGGTGTGAACCGATGACACAACACAATCCCAGGATTTTAGGGATCGTGTCGCCCACTTGTTCTGACATCCAACAACCAGGTATGGCCTTGCTCCTTCCCAAGGCAGAGTAGGTAATGAGGTGAGTAGTATAAATACCCTTCACTTCATTTATGATTGAACTAATACACACACAGTACTCTCACCAGCATTTATTACAAACCCTTCATCCTTTCACATACTCATCCTCACGCCGGAGGTTGGTCTTGGGATAAAACCCAAGGCGAGCCTAACGTGTGTTACTCTTGTGCAGGGCATTATCAGAGACCGGGCGACAAGCTTAACGGCGGGACCCATTCACAAGGTTTTACTTCAACAACGTACCATATCCTATCCCACAACAAGGAAATTCAAGCGATTGTGGGGTAATCACATGTTGGCTAATACATGAGTTTGTTACGTATAACTGGCCACCGCAGTTTGATATGACTAATGTTGATGCCTTTTTCTCCAATGTTAGATGTAACCTTGGTAAGGTGTTTTATCTAAGTAGGTGTGAGGATACTAGTTTATGTGGATATGATTAGTTAAGATGTTGTTAGTTGTACTGTTGAACAGTTTGTAATGGTATATGTTGATGTATAAAGTTTTTTTTTGTTAACTTTCATTTGATTTATTTTTTAACCATACATAAACACGATACAATAACCTTACATAGACACGAAACAATTAAATCATACAACGCTGTGTTTCATACACAGTAGATTGACAATATTAAGCATAAACAAAGGGTATGAAAAGGTGCATATTCATCCACTAAAAACGGTATTCTTGTCGATAACCTCAACCAAGTTCCTTTTTGTTATGTTAAGAGCAGGCGGTGATGATTTCGAGGTAAAGACCGAAACATTACGAAGTACCAAAACAGCTCCGACTTTGAGGTATTTTTTATAATCCAACTCTTCTGCAAGGACTTTGTGATGAATTGTACCAGCCATAGTCCCGGTTGGATCTTTTAGTGTACAGTTGAGGTCACCCAGCATGTTAGGAGTACAAGACTTGATAACAGCTACAACAAGTTCAAGTTTTCCTTTTACACAATGCTTCTTTATATCCCCAAAACAGCCTGTTACGATGACACCTTGAGAATTAAACAGCTTATCAATTGCGCTCAACCATGGACCACTAGTAAAATGTTCATCCTCAGTGACATCCTCATTTACTTTCGCTATATAATCCTGTGTTGGCACAACACAATATTCGGGCCCACCCTCTCTGATGTCTGCATTTTTTCGAAGAACGGCTCGTTGAAGAATACCAGCCGGACTAGGTATTATCCAATCATCCTCGCTCATAGATGTTGACGAACCCGCAACATTATGTGTTGGGGCGTATGTTGCGTAATTTTTTTGTTTTGGTGGAACGAATTGGGAATTTGTGAATCCGGTTTTCTTTTGTTGAGACATTGTGTGAATTTTATCTTTCTTTCAGTGAGTAGAATTGTGAGCAAATAAACGTAACTACACACAAGTATTTATACGAGAAATTTAATGGAGATGTCATATCATTGTCATATTTCGCGTAATAAATTACACGTACCCGTACGTGTCATGCAATTGTCAGATCAATGTCATATCATTGTCATATTTCGCGTAATAAATTACGCGTACCCGTACGTGTCATGCAATTGTCAGATCAATGTCATATCATTGTCATATTTCGCGTAAAAAGTTATACGTACCCGTATGTGTCAGGCACTTGTCAAATCAACTGTCTAGTCCGTGTCATATTATGTTTCAAAAAAGTAGTATTCTTGCAGCATTTTCCGTATATATTTAGTCTTTACAAACACCTTGATCCATATCAAACCAACAAAATGAGTTCAGATTTTCAAAAATTCAAATGTGTTTTACATTTTGATAATACAGAACGAGGTGTGATTATGTATACTAATATCACTTACTCATGGTTAGATGAAACTGTACGTTCTAAGTTCAAGTTGGATCCCAATGTTCTGCTTAATTTCAAATTCTCGCACCCCGCATTTGATGTTCGCATGGATATCACTGACGATGATGAGGTATGTTTCTTTGCTGAATTCGCTGCCGCGAATCAAGAAATGCCGCATCTTTATGTTGCTAAAGCGAAAGCATTTGAAGAAATGCCATCTTTTATGCCAAACCAAGAAACCCCGACATTTTGTAACTTTTTTGAAACAAACACTAACCAAGAAATCGGGTATTCTGGTTATGAAGGCAACTATTTTTTAAATGAGGGGCCATCAAAAAATTTTGAATCAAATGATAATGAGATTTTTGAATCCGGTTTTAAAGATGAGCCAAATTTCACAAAACCAAATTCATCATTTGCTTTTGGGTCAGATGACGAAGTTAATGATGATGCATATGATGAAGATGATGTTTATGTTGGGAAAAACGAGAACCAAAAACCATTCCATAATAAATGGAAAAATATTTTTTCACTCATGCCTGACGTTCCAGAAACACCACTTTACCAGTCCAAACAAGTAATTTCAAACGATGACCATATTGATACAAATATTTTCAAGGGAAAGTTTTTTGACACAAGAGATTTATTAGACAGAACAATTAGGATGAAATGTTTAGAAGAAGGTTACCAGTTTTTAGTAGAAAGGGCAGAACCTATAAGATATTATGTTAAGTGCTATCATTTTAACTCATGCAAATGGAGAATTAACTCTAGACGCGTGGGAGATACACCGGTGTTTGAAGTTACAAGTTTGAATGATAATCACACGTGTGATAAAACAATAACATATCCTAACCATCGAAATGCAAATAAAAAAGTTATTGGTCACATTTTTAGTGAAAAGTTGAAAGATGCTAGACGAGATTTAAAACCAAAAGATATGCAAAGAGATATGTTATCGCAATTTAAAGCTAGTATATCTTACCAACAAGCATGGAGAGGAAAGGATTATGGGTTACAAATGATTAGGGGTTCACCTACAGAATCATTTGAAATGTTGCCGTATTATTGTCACAACCTAGTAAAAAAAACCCAGGCACTATCACACGTATCAAGACAAATGAAGAAAGCGTTTTCGAGATGTTATTCGTTGCCATTGGTGTTTCTGTAAGTGATATTAATTTTCATGATTGGTTTCATAATTTTCATGAATGGTGTTTAATGTGTATTCAATTTTGTTATTCAGATTCGAACTTTCTTACATTGTCTTCGACCACTACTTATAGTTGACGGGGCACATCTGAAGGGTGTCTACAAAGGTACAAATTTGTTAGCAGTCGGCATGGATGGAAACAACCAAATTGTGCCTATTGCTTACGGTATATGCAGAGGGGAAACTGGTGAATATTGGTCATGGTGGTTTTCATGCCTTAAAGAATGCATAGCTGATAGACAGGATTTGGTTATCATATCTGATAGGCATCCTTCTATCAGATTAGCTGTACAAAATGAATACCCATTGGCGTTTCTTGGTATATGTTGTCGTCATCTAATGATGAATATTTCTTTAAAAAGGGACACAACAAAGGCGCTATTTTGGAGGATATGCAAAGCGTATACACCTGACGAATTTGATAGCAAGATGCAAATACTCCTGTCCATTCAGCCCGAGGCGTTCCACAAGCTAATAGAGGCAGGTGTTCACAGATGGTCGAGAGCATACTGCCCACTAACTCGCTACAATTACTGTACTTCTAACAGTGTCGAGTCTGTTAATGCTTGTACCGTAAAATCAAGGAAGCTGCCTATAACAATGCTGACCGAGCAATATCGAAAAATGGTGCAAGCCTGGTATTTTAAACGGCGACAAGTGGCTGGTATTTATTGTCCCGATTCGTACAATTATATTTTTAATAATTATCTTTAACATAAAGTCACTTCTTAGAGCCTATTTGTTTATGCAGCAAATATGAAGCATGAAATAACTGATTGGGCATCCCATAAAGTGGAAAAGAGAAAAATGAAAAGCGCAACCTGGAATGTATACGGGGTTGACCAATATCGGTTCCAGGTTTTTGATGGGAGATACAATCGGGAAGTGAACTTAGCGTCTAGGACATGTGATTGCCGCAAATGGCAGCATTCTGGTATACCTTGCGGTCATGTTATTGCTGTGAGTAGATTTTTGGGTCAAAACACTTGTGTCCAGTACGTTCAGGATTGGTTCAAAAAAGCTAAATACCAAGCCACATATGCAGAGGCGGTGAATTTTGTTGGAGAGTTTCATGAATGGGAGTATCCATCAAATATACAACCAATCAAACCTCCATGAATGGACAACCCACAACCCGGCCGGCCAAAAAATACTAACCGTATAGATCCCAGGGTGAGGAACCAAGGTTAAGACATTGTGGTAGGTGCGGTGAAGCTGGACACAATTGTGGGCAATGCAAGCAACCATTCGTCCCTGAGGAAATGTTAACCAAAAGAAAACAGTATCCCAGAAAGAAAAAACCGGTCAACGATCAACAACAAACACCTCCGTTATTCGACTCACACCCAACTCAAACAGATCATCACACCGTTCCTACTTATGATACATACCCATTTCATGTGTTTGGACATAACACATTCCCAACACAAGCATATAATCAAAAAATTTACACAACAGGACAATATGACCAAGGGCAAGCAAGTCATGAACAACATGGTCATCATAACCCGGCACACGGCTATGAGCAATATAACTCCCAACCATATCCCTCTCAACCATACCCGTCACAACATTTAAATGATCATAACACTCAACAGTCTAATAATAGTTGGTTTAATTTCTTTGGATAATAACTAGTTTGCACTTGTTACTTATGTATTCTAATGTAATTGTAGTAATTTTGTAACATTTGTTACAAAGCTTGTAATAAATTTCTTTTTTAATTATAGCCTTTATTTCCCGAAAAGCCTAATAAAATAACTAGTTTGTACAAAATAATATTAAATTGATTAATCTTAAAACACTTCTGACACATATATGACTACTCACCTTTATGGTAACTCCACCACTGACAAATAAATGACTACATACATTTGCTTGTATCTATATATCTCTATATTATATATAACAGGAGGCGTTACACGCGTATTGCCACCTCATTGTCCAGTCATTGCCATGTAATTCATTATCAGCCTGTCATCAACAGGAGGCGTTACACGCGTATTGCCACCTCATTGCCCAGTCATTGCCAAATAATTCATTATCAGCCATGTCAGCATCCATGTCATCACATTCTATCTATGTAAGCAATTTTTATAATTCATTTTGTATTTTTTTTTTTATTTCAAAATTATATGAAGCAACTATTTATAACATAATTTGGGTATTAAGATCGGATTAAATATATTTAAAAAATGAAGCTGGATGGATTTGAACCTGGGTCTGTTACTCTAGAATCAAACACCTCAACCAACTGAGCCAAGTCATTAGTTGTGATACATAATACAGACTAAAATTGATATCTAGGAAACTTATTAAGGGCATAAAAAAAATTATATTCGTTTTTGAAAACACAATATTATCTCTACTAAATTTGCTGAATACAAGCTTTGTAACCCTAAAACATTATCCTACAACACACAAATCTAAACCTCCAGTTAGGTTTTTATTCATGATCGATTACGAGAAGAAAAAAATATGCGAGTTATAATGCTTCTAAATCTTCGTTTTTTATATTATGTCTGATTTTTTAGGTCCAGGAAAAAAGTCGTCATTCACAAAATCATTCACAATATTCACCAAAGTATTTTCTCATCATGATTCAAGAATCAAACCAATATCTCTAATCTTTCATACGAATCACAAGAACACTGGTAAGCAATTAACTACTTTGATATTAATGAATTAACTACATGACCTCGGCACGTATTGTGCTTTATAGGTTATTAAATTGACACTCTTAAGATCTTGCAGAAATCCTAATATCATCAAAAGATATTCGAATCATGAATTAACAATTGGGGAATGTTGTGAATCATCACCTATAGGTTTGTCACTATGTCCTTAATTTTATTGTTGATCCTTTATGTAAATTGATTTATTTAATTGACTATGGTTTTATTTTATCATGCATATCAAAGCACACAAATATAACCAGTAGGAGAATGATGATCATGATGATTCACGAATCCTGCACGCCATGTATAACATTAGCAAACTTACTTAACACGCAAATCTTTGTCTTCAAATCCTGTATGCTCAGTTCAAAGCTAATCGAGGATTCACATCGATCATAAACAGGAAGAAAGGCTTGGAACTTCAAGAGTTGGAGGCAGAGTGTGATCCATTAAAAGCCCCTACAACACGTACTTAAGAAACTATTAAAACCTATTTTGTTGTCTTGATTTACATGCTAATCAATATCCATAAAAATCATGAATTGGTAACTATGTTGTATATATCCATAACACCAAGCTACCTGAGATGTGTCATTTGTATAATGATTAACACAACTAAATGATCCTGAAGAACCAACTATTTTTCTTGGTTATTGTTTTGTGTATTAGTGCATATACAAAAGAAGTTAGAGGTTCGAGGTGATAAAAGGTTTGCCTGTTCCGGTAGATACCTAAAGGGGTTTAACATGGACAGTTAGCAATACTAAGAGGCAAAGGTACACATTTTCTTTTCTTATTAAATTTCACATTTGATAGACACTTCTTCCTTATCTCAATACATTCACATACAAACCTTCATATACACATACACATACACATACACATACACATATATACTTGCTTGGTATGTTAATATGACAGGCTTGCCCAGAAAAGGCTTTTTTGTGGATGATTGATGCTAAACGGTCAACTTAATTGACCAAGGGATGGTCAACCAAGTCAAACGTCTAAAACCAATGCTCCGCGAAAGTATAAGGTTTCCCCGGTTCGTATGTCCCGACGAGGTGTGAATTGTAAACAAATGGTTTCGTGATCGGGTGAATTTGGACGGGAAAGGATTTGAGATTGATTAAACTAAGGAATCTACAAGAGAATAGCTTAAATAAGCTGTATAAACAAGACGGGAAAGTTTGAAAACCCAGAAACGTTTAAAACTAAAAACGCGTACGTAACGTTTAAATAAAACGTATACGTACAAAATAAAACGTAAAAAAAATGAAATCTGAAAACACCCAGGGGGTGAAAATGACTTTTTTACAAACCTAAGGGTAAAAGAAAATTTATAGAAAATTAAAATAAATTTTAACCCTAATTAATTATTTAATATTAATTAATTACTATTTATTACTAATTATTTAATATTTAAAATACTTAAATATAATTTAATACTAATTAAATACTAGAAAAATGAAAATAAAATTTCTAAAATTATAAAATAACTAAAAATAAGTTTTAACAATAAAAATAAGTATTTTTGTCTTTTTGTGGTTTTTGTATTAATTAATTACTAATTAATTACTAATTACCAAATAAACTATTTTAAATTATAAAAACTATTAAATGAACAGTAAAAACTCTAAGAAAATTTCTAAAATTATTTTACAACTTATAAAAGCTATAAAAAATATAAAAACTAGGTTTTGCTTAAGAAAAACTAATTATGCTATTTTAAACTAATTATTAATTAATAATTAATAAAACTAAAATTAATTCTAATTAATACTAAATGAGAAAATAAAAATCTGAGAAAATTAATATAAATACTTTAATATAAGATATAATTAATAAAAATATAAAAATGACAAGTACTTAATAAGGATTTAAAAATGAAAATTAAAATTAAATAAAATTAAATAGAAACTATCACTTAATTTTACTTTGATTTTTCTGGATTTTTATTTTAGAAACTTATTTTATAACTAAAAACAAAAACTTTTTACAAAAACAACTTTTTTATAAACTTAAAATAAGCTGAATATAAGCTAAAATGGTCAACAGTTGACCACAGTTGACCAAAATGGAAAATAAGCTTAAACTAGCATGTGTGGGACCCACAAGGGTAAAATCTGGTGTGAATAAGTTAAAAGGACATGTTTAAGCTAGAATCAACAAGTGGAGTCCACAGAATAAACTAAATAAGCACAATTAAGCACTTTGGAACTTATTTGAAACTGAAAAGTAGGACAGATTTAATGGGCATCTAGGGGGTACACCAGGTTGATTGGGGGCACAAGAATGGGTGATATGGAGAGCCTGGTAGGAGGGGGGTTGGGAGAACCTGATTTGGAGGTATGGGGCCCACTGTGGTTGTAACAATTCGCATTTTCAGGATATTTACTTTTCTCGGAAAATTTCACTATTCACTTTTACTATTCATTTTTCCCGAAACTTGATTTTTATTTCTTGGGCTGAAGTGATAAATCATTTCCATGGCAAATTAAAAGTTTGACATTCATAAGCTCATTTTCGTGAAAGTTATTAAGGAATTACACGGAATTACACGTTTTAGGGTAAAACGTCATTCAAAAATTCTACGCACAATGAAATTCGGTCTCGTTAATTTTCCCCGTATCAGAAAAATGTTTGACACACTCATGATTTATTTGAGAATAAATCATGACTGAGAAAAACATGACCAAAATAAACCTCGGCCGCGAAAAACTGGAATTTTCAGTTTTAAGCGTTTTTACTCAGCCGTAACCTTAGCCTATACCTGCACCGCATTTCTAAGACGATTTGAGTTTCAACTTATTAGAAAAAGTCAACATATTTTTCCCTCCTCCATTGACCAAAAATCATTCCTTGATTTTATAAGTCATTCCTTGATTTTTTAGGCTTACGGTTTGATGTCTAAAAGACATTTAATACCACCCGACACTAGACTGAGCCCAGTCTAGACATTATAAGTCATTTTAAATCATTTTTATCCTATTATAAAAGTAACATTTTACTTTTCTCAATTTTACGCAATATTCGTACATTTTACGTATTACGCGTTTTAGACCCGTATTTTCAGTTTTTAGCAGGGTTTTACCACCCAAATGGAACCTACCACTCATTTTATATTTTATTATGGAGTATTTTGACAAGTTTAACCATTCTTCCAAGTTTCGTATTTTTACGATACCCGATTTTAAGTTTCATGACTTAACGACTTACCGTTAGCGATTACCGGGACCAAAACTCACTCCGTAAGCTAGATAATACCAAGTTTAAGTACCTAGTCACCCTAACCATCTTATGAACGTGTATAAGGGTGATTCACCATGCCATGTGCCTAAGTTATAAGTCTTGATCTATTGATTTGGTTACATGTGTTAAACTTGGTCTCCAAGTGTTGGAAAATATCCTAAATACTTGCACCTCCTTAAGGCAACTTCCTAGCACCTTCCTAGCACCTCCTCAAACTCATATATAAGCCCTCCCCTCCTCATTTGGTCGTTCACCACCATAAACAACACATACTCTCTTCATTTGATCTTATACTTCAAGTATTATCTCAAGAATTCAAGCTACAAGTAAACTACATCCAAATCCTTGCAATCTTTGGTGATTCTTCTTGAATTTAAATCCATTCAAGTCACCAAAACCCTCATCACAAATCCTTCAAGAATACAAGAGTAGAAGGATTGCTAAAGTGAAGAGAAGCAAGTCAATCAAAGTCCTTACCTTACATGCTACTTACCTTTCTTTGTAGAAAGCCAAAAGTTGTAAGCCAAACCCTAACATGCTTCTTGTTAATTAATCATGTTCATGTTATTTACATATTATTCTTGCTATATTATGTCTTGTATTCATGTCCATGATGTATAAAAATGAGTAAAACAAGTTGTTGTAATTGATTGTTAATATAAGTTATTAAAACAAGTAAACTAGTGACTTTCTTGGTAAGACCTGATCAAAATGGTAAAAATATGATATTGGATTATTACATATTGTAGTAGAGGACCTAACAAGGAAACCGTAGCAACTTGAACCACCTAAAAAGAGTATACGAGTCAAAAGTTATGGCGATTTGAAGTTACCAAAACTTTCCGGCAAAACTGCCAAAATGTTTCTGTGACAGAATAGAAAACACGCAAAAAGAGGCCTTTCTGGTGCGTTTCATGAAAAAGTTAAAACACGAAAGTTGTCCGGAATCACGTTTTTGTTCAGGAACAAAGAAGCTCAAGCCTTAAAAACACTTTCTGAGTGAGATATTTCTCAGTTTCTTAACAGCTATTTACATATATATAAGTCACTATATTATGGTTATACTTTAAAAGGAACAAGAGGTCTTATGACCTATAATCAAGACCACCACCATGGCTAGAGCCAAGGTTGTGTCTCATGACCTTGGAACAAGGACCAAAGGTCATGGCTAGGCCATGACGAAATGACCATACCAACTTACTTAGGCGAAAACATGAAACAAGGAATTGGCGACAACTTGAACAAGCAATTTGGATCTACTTCACTTAAAAGGGAACCATGAGATTTTACCAAGAGAAAATGGTCATTCAAGACTTATGAAACTACCCCTAATAACAATCTTCATGTACTAATAAACTTTCCTAAGTTTATACAAATATCGGATATGTACATTTTCGGATCAAAACTTATATCTATATATGTTATCAACTACTACAATAGTAGGGAGCCTCATGTGAGGAGTTCATTATGTAAGCCGTCGAGATGAGTTGTGGATTTACGAATTAAAGTGTCCTGGCTCCTCGAACGCTTACTAACATGACTTCTGAATTATGTCGGCCCGAACGGTAGTAAACGATATATAAGACATACATGTTTCATGAATCATTTCTTTCAAAGACTTACATTATACATCATACCACATCATGGACTAAATGCAAGATATATATATATATATATATATATATATATATATATATATATATATATATATATATATATATATATATATATATATATATATATATATATATATAGGCACTACTTCATATTCTTTACTCCGATCCTAAGTCGCAACATTCGATTATAGGTTGCTCGTAGAAACCTTCACGATTCAACCGTTACATTCATTACTTGCTATCTTAACTTAAGGTGAGCTCATAGCCCCACTTTCTATTGTTTAACTATTTTGCAAACCCTTGGGGGGAATACATGCTATTTCTAAATCGAACACAATGCTTTCTACTGTATGCTATTCGACTATGTTTTATTATCACTAAGTAACATCCTTGCCAAACCAAGATCCCTTATTATGAACCATTTAATCACTTGCGAGGGTTACTTGCAAGTGAGCGCGAATATTGTGAATAGGCCTATTGGGATTGACGAATCCCATTTGTTTTGACTAAGTTCAAACAAATGCATTAATATTTGAGACATTAGGTATGACGACAAAGTACCTACCGGGATAAATCTGCCGATCGATATTGGTACACGTTAACGTTTTGGTTTCATAAGCTTAGTGTATAATACATTTTATGGGCGTATAATAACGTAGCCTACCTGTTTTGTTTTCCAAACATTGGTGTGAGTCTACAGCTCACACTACGATTATTGTGTTCAAACGATTTACCTACAAACACTACGATTATTGTGTTCAAACGATTTACCTACAAACACTACGATTATTGTGTTCAAACGATTTAACTACAAACACTACGATTATTGTGTTCAACGATTTAACTACCAACACATTGTGTTCAAACATTAAACAAACTCTATGAATATCACTCAACCTTTGTGTTGACCTCTCAAGCATGTATTTCAGGTTCATGATGATCAAGGATGGCACGGAAGGACACGGATACTCAAGAGGGCTATAAATTTTATTATCATTCAAAAACACACTTAATGTGATGTGTAAACATGGAACCAATTGGGACCTCATTTTGTAATCTCTGATATTTATACAATTTGAATGATAAATCTTTTAAAACGACTCAATTGGAGTTCGTTTTCTATTATTGTGTCTATTGTGCCGTTGAGTAACACTCAGTTTGAATTCCGCTGCATCCATGAATTGGGGGTGTTACAGATTGGTACCAGAGCCATGGTTATAGAGAAACGGATCTAATTGAGACCTAAACTATAACTACAACTACAAGCAAAACCATTTTATAGCCTTCCGCTATCCGTGTCTTCCATCCTCCAGACGATTATGGACTTTGTAAGCATGTTATGCTACACAAACATATTAGTATATTCATATATACCCATTTTGAGCATTTCCCCGTAGACATTTTTGTGCTACACAAACATAATTGCATATTAATATATGTACCCTAAACATAATTGAGCATTTCCCCGTAAGCATTAGTATATTGATATATAAACTCGGTTTATTTTCAATCATTTATCTAAACAATGGACTAAACATATCTGCGTATGCCTATTCTAGGGCATTACGACACAACCAGATTCTCCCAATCATGTTCCTACTCCAACATTTTATGTCCAAGACATTGTAACTGATTGCAATGGTCTTTCCTATTTTCTAAGACATTGTATTATACAATGGTCTTAATCATTTCTCAAATTTTTTGAGTCACACAATGGTTTAACCTACTTCCCAGACATTGTGAATTGCACAATGGTCTAACCTACTTCCGAGACATTGTGTTTTGTGCAATGGTCTCTAGAATTATTCCGTCACATCATCAATATCATTTCATATGATATCAAAAACCCATCACAATTTATCGATTTCCAAACAAGAAATATGAGATTTCTAAAGGACAAACTAACCCATCATCGACAAAAGCTGAACTTTCTCTACATTCATCAAAGTTTTCTTATGAAACCTTCATTATTAAAAGTTCGTGATCCTGGCCAAGTATGTTCTATTTTAGAACTACTTAAAACTTCCTTTCCATACGTACCTACCCGTACCATCTTCTATGCGATGGAATGTGAAAACATAGGTTACAAGTCTTGTATGGACGAGACTTGCAACTGAATTGTCTGACATCGCCTTTGTTTAGTGGACAGTTTCCCGAAAGCAACGGACATATCACAAGTATACCTAATTTAGGTATTTGAAAATTTTATCGAACCTTGGCTAAATATAGACTAGTCACCTATATTTAACCTAGGGACAGTGGAATATAGTCTGACTAACTATATTCGACTTAAAATTTTCAAATACTGAGAATAGTTGTACTAGGGTTATGTTCAGATTGATTTCCTACTTGAACTCGATAAACCACCAGAATACAATAAAACAATCTAGAGACACGGTAGTGCCTTACCACTCAGCGAGATCTTAACACCTTATTTGTATGATCTAAATTCATTCTTGAAAATTTTCATTTATGAGATAATCCGAACTACTATCTTGGGATAGTTATCAATTATTCTCCTCATCCTGTAGAAGTACTATCCTGTTTAGGTTCTAAGGATACCATTCCATCATAAACCTTTAAAATCTCTTAAGATTTTTAAAGCAAACTCAACATCTATACCTAAGAGTATTAACATTAAGCATACACTAAGCACTTTTGTTCATCAACATATCACAACATTACCTTCACAACCGTTGAAACCACAAGCTCATTAACAGATCTTGATGCACTTTTAAAGCTCAAATCATCCATAGTTACATCACAAGCACCTTCATCAGCTTTACAAGATTGAATATTCATCTTGCACTTTTGGAACACCAGTATCATCTCGTAATACACTACCTTGTAACTCACCGGCTAAGTATGAATTAAATAAAAACTATCACTTAATTTTACTTTGATTTTTCTGGATTTTTATTTTAGAAACTTATTTTATAACTAAAAACAAAAACTTTTTACAAAAACAACTTTTTTATAAACTTAAAATAAGCTGAATATAAGCTAAAATGGTCAACAGTTGACCACAGTTGACCAAAATGGAAAATAAGCTTAAACTAGCATGTGTGGGACCCACAAGGGTAAAATCTGGTGTGAATAAGTTAAAAGGACATGTTTAATCTAGAATCAACAAGTGGGGTCCACATAATAAACTAAATAAGCACAATTAAGCACTTTGGAACTTATTTGAAACTGAAAAGTGGGACAGATTTAATGGGCATCTAGGGGGCACACCAGGTTGATTGGGGGCACAAGAATGGGTGATATGGAGAGCCTGGTAGGAGGGGGGTTGGGAGAACCTGATTTGGAGGTGTGGGGCCCACTGTGGTGGTCACAAAACCACCACAAAGTGGGTGGTGTGGGTGAGTATCTGCTGAGACAGAGCAGATATGTGCCCTGCAGGTCACTTTGTGGGGCCCAGTAAAAAATTTGTAAAATTAAAATGATGCTGGGATTTCAAGGACAAGATGGTAGACTACCAATCCTAAGAGTTTCAAAAGCTAAATCCAAGTCCTAAAATCTAAACAATTCTTGCTATTTTGAAGAAAAACTGACAGCTACTACTTTGACTTATTGATGAAACTTGAAAAATTGACTTTTATGATTTTCTAATGGATTTTTATGATTAAGTAAGTTGTATTAGACTCCTATGGAACTGAAATCAGTTTTCTAAACTACTTATACAACAAAGGTCATGGTGAGCACACCCAATCCTTACACAGTCAATCACACAATTGAGATTGAAAGTCTTTTTGACTTTTGATGGTGAGGGACTGGTTTCAAAGCTTGATTTAACCTTTACTAAACTAATGAGAATTGTTAACACAGAAAGAATTCCACAACAAAATCAAAGGCTCAGTGAACTGTCTAGTGCCAAACACCCCCTAAGAGGACTGTTTCACTAATTTTTCAAGGATAATGACCCATTCAATCTATCTAATGCACAAAAAGATTATCACTAAACTAAACCAAAATAAAATGAACAATAAGCAACCAATAAAAACACCATAGCAGAGCTAAATTTAGCATTAAGCACAAGACATGACATAAGCTGATATTAAAAATTGAAATGAGAAAAAGGGCTTCTGACCTTAGGACAATGGTATAAAGCTTATGAAAGCTTATTAATCAACCCATTATAACATGCTCAACCCTTAATTACCCTTCCTGAGTTAGCTTAAATCACCATGAGCCCTTGTTGACTTTTGTTGACTTATTGACTTTTAAGAGCTAAATCCTATGTAAACCTTGCTGAGCTTATGAAAGCTTATGAATAGCTTTAACCAAGCTTAATGGAACAGTAATGATGGTTTTTTACATCAATTATATCAATATGAAAATTTCACTAAGAAGCAAGTTCATTTACTGAATTTAATAAAGAAACTAGTGAGTTTGATTACATAGACCTTAAAATTACACTACTGAAAATGATATTACAATTTGGAAACTAAAAATACAATAAGGAAAACTAAATTAAAAAAAACTCGACATCTAATTTTACTCTAAAAACTACTAAATAACTAACTAACTACCTTTCTTCTCTTTTTCTTTTCTTTTATAGTCCCTGGATGGTCCCACACCAATCCCAGCTCATTGATAGACTTTTTGATAACTTTTGCTTCTTTTCCACTTTTGGCGGGAAACTTGGTTTTGGCAGATGGGGTAACTTGGAGCAACTTAGGGAGCATTAAATGGCTTTTGGAGGTTTGTGGTTTGGAAGGGAACATGGAGTGGGTGAGTTGAGGTGGAGGTGAGGAGGGTGGAGTGTGTCAGGGGTGTTGCAGCCAAGTTGGGGGAGAAGATGAGTCAACGAAGGGTTGACTGGGTTTGAAACTAATACGGGGTATTAGTTTTTTTAAACGGGGGAGTGGGTAAATATAGTGGTGGTGGGCTTGAGGATGGAGTGGGCTTATGGAGTAATAAGGTGGGCTGGATACTGGATCAGACATGGGTTTGTTTGTTTGGTTTTAGAAATGGTTTAGGTTTAGTTTGTTTATTTTGTAGAAAACCACAAGGACCACTTTTGTAATTTAACAAACCATAGGGTCTGATTTTGTAATTCTCTGAAAATATCCATAAGGTCTTTAATTTGCAAGTTTGAATATTAAAAGGACCAAAATTACAATTTTCCAAAATTTAAACCCCGAGGACTAAAATTGACATTTTCCAAAAGTTTAGGGGTTAAACTTGTCATTTTGTAAAAACTTTTATCCAAGGATCATTTTTGACACATTTTAATTTTCCAAGGACAAAAATTGCTTTTCCTTTCAAAAATATCCCACCAGGGACCAATTCTGCCAAAATCTGAAACTCCAGGGACTGAACGTGTAAATTCTCAAAACTTTCCAATTTTTCACCAAAGGACTAAATATGACATTTTATGATTTCAAAATGACCTTTGGTGATAATTTTCCATATTTTGAATATCCAGGGACTAGATTTGTAATTTTTTGAAAGTCGGGGGACTGAAACTGCCAATTTTGCAAACTTTGTGCGTTTTTCGTTTGTTTTTGCTCGTTTTGCATCTAAAACATATAAAACACAATTTTGAAATATTTTTAGTATTTTGATGCATTACTGAGTGTTTTTGTATGTTTTGCAGTTCAGATTAGACCAAAAATGATGAGTGTTTGAGCACTCATCAGTGGACTTTCGTCTTCATCCTCTCTAATAATCTCCCCGTAGCTTGAGTTCGCAAAGTTTGAGGTATGATTTTTAACTTTAAACTTAATATCATCATTGTTCATACTGTTAGATGATCATAGGTTTTGTTTATACACTGAGATGTTTCCGGTCATGGATTACTTAAATAGAAGGTAGTTTATAAAGTTAACATTTGATGTTATTATTAGTACATATAATTTATTATTATACCCACTTTTTTTGTCTTTTTAATGTTTTCCAGGTTCTTGAAGATGGCTACGAGTTTTTTTTTTTTTTTTTTTTTTTTTTTTTTTTTTTTTTTTTTTTTTTTTTTTGCCAACTATCCAAACTATCCGCAATAAAAACAAATTTCAGTATGCAGGACCAGCTTTAGATGCACTCAAACACATGAAACGTTAACCCGCTGTATTATTGGTACTCAAACTACTATTTAGTGATTTATACAAATTTAATATCTAATTTGTTGTGATAGATGAAGTAACTCATGATCTGTCACAGTAAGTCACCTTCAATTTTTTTCCACCTGCAGGCTGAAAGTGACAATTGATGTTTGGACGTGCCGTTTTGATATATGCAGGCCAGGCTTGATTTTGCTGCTCCTACAAGGTTTCTAAGATGGTATGCTATACTTAATGAGCTTTACAATGGTTACTTATACGGGTCTACTCATTAATGGCAGGACTGACCCGGAACCCGATGAAGTAGTAATATGTGTAATTGGTCCTATCGTGGTATGTGGACATGGAGCAAGTTCGTCTCACCTGGAGACTAACGATGCTCAGGGAACAAGTCTTATATGAGATTTTCATATGGAACTTGGAGCAGAAGAAGTACCCAAGGTTATCTGGAATATAATTTTGCACTTTCTAAATGGGAAATAATTGATAAGACTTTCAAAAATAGTTGAAAGTAGAATCAAGATATATGTCATGATTGTGATATTTGTAACGCACAGAACCAAATTACCATCTTTCCAGTTGGAAGTTTGAGTTTTTCTCATATTTATTGTCATCTTATGCAGTCTTTTGTAGAAAGCTTATCAAAGTGCCCGAAACATTGTCTACAGTTCTACATAGCCCGTTCAAATCCCTAGAGAGGTCTTTGTTTATCTTGCCTATTAATATCATGATATAAAGAAAATGATGTTTTTACTATCCTAAAAATCACCTCACATAACACATTATATTTTCAATTGTTTGACATGATTCTACCGTTTTAGGTTTTCGATTTCTTTGCCAACTTGTTACAACGGGTCTCACCTATGAGTTACAGCAGGTCAGCAGGTGTTTGCTAAAGTGTATGTTACACAAAAGTTTCTAGAGAAAAATTTCTGGTGATAAGGTACTTTTAATTAGTGCCTCATGTTCCGGTTATCAAATAGTTTAAAATTCACTGCATATATGCTCATTTGAAAAATTTAATTTCTACCTATTACTAATGAAAGGGTCGAATGGGGTTGGGTTTTTTGATGGAAATAAGCCAAATGCGTTTAAAATTGTATGAAGTCTAAATTACTAACCCTTTGACCAATTCTGTAAAAAGTATATGGTGTGTTCGTAAACCGATTAAAAAAATGTAAATTGATTTACTCTTTTATTGTTTGTTTACTACTGAGTAAGAAACCATGGATGGTGAAGATAATACATGAATTAGAATGGTTGTGATTAAAAGTCAGTCGATCCTACAGTTGTAATTCTGGTGACGCGACTAGCATTGCTTGGTTTCGCCATCAAATTTTGGTGAATAAGGAACTATCACTAGCATCTTTAGTGCTCCCGCGTTGTACATTGTTCTTCCAGTTGACCAAGTATCTCGGCTGTGTTTTTCCATTGTAATGTTATCTTCGATAGCCTGTGCTAAACACTTGACATCTCTTAAAAAGGTTAGATGCAGAACCCTAAACGTGATCATATTTAGGGTTCAGACCCTTGATGAATGATAAGCTGAGATACATGGAAAACCAGATGAATGATATCTGTATTAGGTAATAGGAGTTTATACTTGACTGGCCCGGTTTTGATAACAATTTCATAGGGACAGAGATACCTCGGTGCTATATTTTCGTTTTTTCTGCAAGCCACAGATTGTTGTCGGTAAAGCAAATCTCCTTCCTGGAATACAACATCCCTTCGATGGCTTGGAGTTTCATCTTCTCTTGGGCTCGCCTTACTTTTTTCTTGAACTTCTCTAATATTTGGTCTCTTTCGTCCATATATCAGCCTACTTCCAACACTGGTGAAGAAGACATCCCATAAATCAGTTTGGCCGGTCTCGCCCATAAAGAACTCTAAAGGGTGTTGTTTCGGTGGATGTGTGAAACAAATTTCAATACTACGGTTCACCATCTCGGTCTGACCGTCAGCTTTTGTGGATGATATGAGGTACTATAATATTTCAATCAAGTGACACTATTTATGGGTAAACCTGACCCAGCCCACTTTGACCTGTGCTAACAAAATGACCCATTTCAAATTGATCAAGCCTCAATGGGTAGAACATCCAATTGGTGTGAAGAAACACTTAGCACCATACTTGCCTTCACACCTTGTGGTAAGCACCAAAATCCAAAGCTCAACATTCTACATTATTTCGTGTGGTAGCACTTAGCAGATTTGTAATTTGCATCTGCTATGTTAGAATGTCAGATAATAAGTGTTTAGCTAGAAGACTGTTATATATGCATCTGCCATATTCAAAACTTTCTTTTTGAGAATAATCAGTAAAAATCTTATTCCCGAATGGCTGTACCAATTTCTTTTTTTGGTTCTTTTGTTTTCTGTAGCATAATGGTGATTTTCTTTATCCAATATTAGCAGACATTGGTGTTGCGATATCTGCTTCAAACAAGCTACAATACCAACAAGTGCTTGAAGAGTTAGATATAAGTAATTAACATTTCAATAAGCTACTTTCTTCTTAATTGAATTGTTACTAACGTATCTGATAAACATGTTATAAACCTTTTCATAAATCTCCTATTATTGATGGCGTTAGTCTCATTTTTGACATTGGTTGTTGATACCAAGACTATGTTTGAGCTGAGTTAATTTCTTGCCTACCAGAAAAGGGTGCAACTCATTTTGGTATATACACGTACGTGTCACTTATTTTTAGTGAGTTTCGATATAACTTATGTGTCAATTGTTTGTACAGAGACTCAGAAAGTTGTTGCTGAAACCAAAAAGCATGTTAACTCGAAAAAACAAGAGGCAACCGACACCAACAAAGGAGAAACTATATAAGTGGCCAAGGATAAAAAGCTTGAAGAAGGTATGTGAAATCACTTATATTTATTTGGCACAGTGGTATTATGAATGGATTATATAAGCGTCAATATTTCTAACTCAGATATGCTGGTGGGTAGGTACATATAAGACCATATAGACATTTTAATGTTTGTTTATAATTGAAACATGTAGGTACATATCAGATTCAATCTTTCGATACATGTTTTTGGGTTGTACTTTATGCAAGCATTGCAACTTCAAGACTCTCTTTCAAGTAAGCATTTAACATTCAGTTATAACTGAGGGGTAAGTCGCTTTTAGCATCTTTGTAGAATTATGCGGTGTATCGTATATGATTTGAAAATATCTCCAAGTGCTGGAAAATCTCATGGAAAGCTATATACCCTACATTAACTACAACTATAGAAAATATAGAGTTGGTCGGTAGGTATCTCTTACTTTGATTTTTATTCGTATCCCTGAAACTTTTATAATTTTTGCTAATACTTTGATAGAAATAATAGGCTTATCAACCTGTTATTAGACCCATCAGCTTATTTTCGAGCTTATAAATGATAAGAAGCTCATAAGCCACTGATATAAACATATAAAAAATAATCCGATATGCCTAAAGCTAATAGCACATTGAAAGTGGTAGATTATCATCAAGTTTGTGGCGGTTATAGTTTTGGAGATTTTGGTTGAATATGGTTTGATGCATTTGAGGATTTCTCTCATAATTAATCAAGAGTATGTGAAACGTCTATCAGTCACATGATGCCTAATAGAAAAAATAGGACCTCCGTTTGAGATGTTGCAGATGGTTGTTGACGTCATGAATGAGGTGCTGAATATGGTGATCGAGGTTAAGGTATTGGATGATCGACAACCTTCGAATGGTTGCCAGACTTAAGAACTCAATCTAGAGTGATCCAGAAGAGAAGACACTTAGAAGATTCAAAGCATGTGTCATGAGTTCAGACAGAAAAACAAGCACCCTCAAGGTTCACAACATCTTTTTCTTGCAGTTTTTTTTATCCACGGAGATCTGAAGTTAGGTAAAAAGTTTGTAGGCTTTCTTAGTGCTGCTAAGACCAAAAACGTGGTGGGAACATAGTATGAATCTGAAATCATGAACATAAACAGAAGTTATTGATATTAGTATTATAAAAATAACTCTCGATCTTCGGGTTGAAAGTGAAATTTTGAATTTTGATATTGAATCATGTAATTAACTGTGAAAAAATGCATTGGCTTAAAGATTATAATATATTCTGAGTTACAGCAACCTACCTGGTGAATTATTTCAGTCACTTTTGATCCGTTTTAACCAATATGACGTTTTGGCCTATGTGGTATACAGGGTGTTTAGGATTGCTTATTGCAACTGTGTATGTCTTTATAGATTTTCGATCCATTTGACGTTTTCATTTTTTGGTTAAAAAGGTATTTTAATTAAGTAATTTTCATGTTTTACCTACCGAGCTTATTGCATTTTAGTTAATAGTTATCGGCCGATGTTGCAACGTATATCTTTACCGATGAAGGAACCGAGGGGACTTAATCATACGTGGAGTTGCATCTGATGTTGAATTGACGCGTGAACTGGATTTATTGACAACGAAGTTTGTTATATCATTCAACTTGAAGGTGATCATTAAGGCGTCAAAAAGGTTATTTTTTCTATCCCAAAACAAACATAAAAGTCGGGAAAAAAATCCTAATTACTAATATCTATACTTTACTTTGGGAGAAAAATACATTATGAGATATAGCACTTCAAACATCTGCTATCTAACAATTATTTCGGGCACCAAACTTATGAAACAGGACTGGCGGCAGTACCCGCGATAGCTATAACTGGCATTCTGGTAAGTATGCATCATTTGCAAAACCCATCTATGAAGTTAGCCACCAACATCTACATGTTCAGGCTCATGTTACTACTTTAGCTTTTAGTTTTTTAGCTATATGACAGAAGTAGTCATATTGTTTGTACTACCTGATGTTTAAATGCCTCAAGTTATACAACAATTCAACAACATGATCAGGGCAAGCCATACTAGAGCAAGATTATTTACGTAGGATATTTATCATTTGTGTTACGGTAAGATTTTTTAGTTCTTTATTTTTTTCAATTTGATGTACATCTTCATTATACGGCATCTATAAATTATTAGTTGCTAAACTGCTTTGCTTATATTATCATTCGACATCTATATTATTGTTTCAGAAGCCAAGTAAAGCTATAAATTGGTGAAATTGTATCTTCATGCTTCTCCGTTCAAATGTGCTACATTTACGGTATTGTTTTCTTAGCCTTGCTTAAATGAAAATATAGTAATATGCTATGACTTAAAACACGGGCCCTTAAGTGGTTTGACTTAGCAATCAGTAAATGTATGTTTTGGGTAATCAGAGGCACTATCAAAAGCCTTGATAGAGAATTAATTGGTTTATCTTCGAGCCTAATTCATGCTTTTAGAACAAATAAAAGACGACATTGTATCCCTTGATAACTTGAGAATGGTAAAATATTCTTATATTTCCATCGTTTGTTAAAGTAATATATGCATGGTATCATTTTTATACATGCCTTAGCACCAAGTCTTAGCACCAAGTCTGGGCTTTTTTTCAACACATTATGCAGGCTTTTGTGACTTAATGCTACATATGCAATAAAAGAATCTCGGTCTCTAATATTTTAATTGAGGTGAGCCACCAACATCTACATGTTCAGGCTCATGTTACTACTTTAGCTTTTAGACTTTTAGCTATATGATAGAAGTAGTCATATTGTTTGTAGTACCTGATGTCTTCAATAAGTTTCACATGGTCATGGACCATTCGGATCATTAGTTTTCAGTAAAGAGTTCCATAATTCAGAAGGTAACTAAGTTTTCATTAGATTATTTAATTAACGATATAATGTTTTTACTTTTCACCATTCTCATACCCATACATGTGATATATTTCATCCTTCAAATGATTCGGCTATCAAAATACATGAAGAGTGGTATTCTTATGGAACACTTACCTGCTATGTAATCGTAAATAGTAATTAACAATTGTTGTTGTTTTGATTATTTTTTAATCTAATTGTATTTGGTTACAACATAAACAATATTTGTGATGGTTAATTATCGGACCACAGGGGACTCCTTATCATGATGGTCTCTTTTTTTTTTTTTTTTATGTGTACTATCCCAATAGCTCAACTATGTCATCCTCAATCTCCATACATACCAGGTTTAATGAATACAATTAGGTTTAACTGATGGTTTAGTGTTGGTGGTAAACTTACATATGCAGGCCAAACAATGTCACAAGTTGGGCAATTTCTCCAAATGCCATTTTCCACCCATGGGCAACTTTATGTGGCTGTCTCTAGAGTCAAGAGTAAGAAGGGATTAAAGATTCTTTAATGTGATAAGGATGATAGTTACGCAAAGTCAAAAACAAACGTTGTGTATAAAAAAATTATTTTGCATTTGAGTTTATATCATATTCTATATTCTTACCAACAATTTTGTAACTTTTAATTTTTGAATTAAACTTAAAGTTTATTTCTTTTTTTTATTAATGCATTCAATATAAAATTGGTACATTTATATCTTATTTTTCGATAACTCATTTATTTTAGCGATATTCTACGTAAGAAAAAAAACAGACCATAAGGTGAGCGGTATGCAATTTACAGTTGCTGATAATTTAAAAACTTGTGTGTATTCCTTGCACAATCGCAGGCTTCCTAAAGCAAACCACAAAGTTCAACAAAGAAAGCTACTTTACAAGGGCTTATATCTTCAAAAAAAAAAAATAAATAAAAAAATAAATAAAAAAAATAAATAAAAAATTGTTATATAATTACTCTTTTCTTTACCTTAAGATACCTTACAAGGAACTTTATAAGTCATGTCTGTCTCTTTATTAATACATAAGTTATAACTCTAAAAAATCACAAATATCCGTACATGACTAAATTAAAATGTAAATTATAAGTCATGCCCGCCCATCGGGCGGGCTTCGAAATCTAGTATATATATATATATATATATATATATATATATATATATATATATATATATATATATATATATATATATATATATATATATATATATACACACACACACACACTTGTGGTATGTGGTTTCAAGTTATGAAAACCAATTGTGTCTTCTTTCATTCACCAAATGTCAACGTCTAATAACCATACATTCGAATTCACTATCAACTACAACGGAGAATTTTTATACTTAACCCACTAACATATGAAGGTGGTTCACACATGAATATTGTTGTCCCACAATTTGGTTTTCAAGATATGGTTACATATCTGAAGAGAAAATTACCATCCATGGTCCAAAATCTATATTACGTGTTGCCACAAAACGACACATTAAATGGTATGAAAGCAATCAAAGGCGATTATGATATTGATGTTATGTATGACTTCGCAAAAGTGGCAGGAAAGATCCAAATTTTTGTTTCCGAAAATCGCGAAGATCTAACAACAATATTGATTTCAGATGATGGTTGTTTGGAAGAATCATTTGCATGTGTAATTTCAGAAGAAACAAAATTTAAACGTGAAGAGCGTGTCCGATATCTACATGAAATGGTAGAGAAAAAAAACAAACGTGAAGAGCGTGTCCGGTTCAACATTGAACGACAGAAAAAAAAAAAAAAAAAAAAAAAAAAACTACGTCGCCGTATTCACAAACCATTTTCAATTTTATTGTTCACAATAATGGTCATCTGGTTTGCAATGAAGGAAATATAGAGTATGTAAATGGTTGGAAGATGAACATCAAAATTCCAAGAATGAAGCTCGATGAGCTGAAACAATACTTGTCTAACATTCTCGATACGAAGATTCATGCTCTTTATTATGAAGTTCCGCACACTGGGTATTCAATCACCGTCAAGCTAAGAAACAACTATGATATGCATGTGATGTTTGATATTTCAGCATCACAAGGCGGCCAGTTGGAAGTTTACGTTGACCATTGCGGTGTCAATTTTATTATTGAAAAGTATGTATGCCCAAATGCTACTTTAGCAAAAATGATGGATCATGTGATAACAGACTACCCAAATGAAAACGAAGACGGAAGAAAAATCATACAACAATCGGATTACACTTTAGATCAAATGGTTGAATGGGCGAAACAAGAACACTTTGAGAATGAGGAAGCTAAAGCAGATGAACGTCATAAAGCCCTATGGAAGAATCGTTTCAATTATTAAGAATATCAATCAATAAGTGTGTTGTATGCCTTAAGAATGTCATCTATATATGATCTGTTTTATCAGTGATTCAATAAACATTGCTATAAGTATCCAAATTAAAAAATTTATTCAAATAAGAGTACAAACGTTCATTAACAAAATACAAATCAGTTAACATAAAACTAGATAAGCTCAATCGTCTTATTTGTTGGGTTGAACAACATACAATTGTGCCACCCCAGCAGTAGCAGCACAAGCACATTCAACAAAAAACATTACCTCATCATCCTCAGTAATGTCAATACGATAATTAAACGAAGCCAACTTACATGACAAATTAATCGGAATATTTGGATCTAAATTGAATTTCTTCAACACCAACCCAACTAACCCTGAGTACGTCAAATCATTATACATAATGACACCTCGATGCTGATCATCATAATGTAACACACATTTAAACTTCATAATGTTAGAATCCATGGATACTGTAAAGAGAAGTAACAATTATGTGTATATATCAAATCATAGCTAGATTATAAAGCAATTGAGGTCAGACAATTTTTTAAAGGTTATGACACTTTGAAATGACAAGTCACTGACAATGTTGTGTACGCTTAAAAGTTTACACGAAATATGACACTTTTAAATGACAAGTCACTGACAATGTCGTGTACGCTTAAAAGTTTACACGAAATATGACACTTTGAAATGACAAGTCACTGACAATGTCGTGTACGCTTAAAAGTTTACACGAAATATGACACTTTGAAATGACAAGTCACTGACAATGTCGTGTACGCTTAAAAGTTTACACGAAATATGACACTTTGAAATGACAAGTCACTGACAATGTCGTGTACGAAATATGAGTAAGCTTTTGCATTTGCTTCTATAGTCTTTTTCAGGTATTTTGTAGTGATACCACTATAAATTAAACACAAACATTCCACACATAAACCAAACAGGTTTCTCTAAAAATTAAAACGAAACAATGTCACACAACAATTCACCAGGTAACAAGGGGGATGATAAAAATCACGTGGTGCATCAGCAAAACTTGGTGGAGCAGCAAAATAACATTGTAGAGACGCATCAGCAAAACATGTCGGAGGAGCAGCGAAAAAGGTTTTTGGATAGCTTGGTGGAGGAACAAGTCTCAAAGCCTATAGAGCGGCATGAAATGTTGAATTTCGTAAGTAGGATTAGGGCTCTTAATATTTACTATGAACTATTGAAAGAAACAAAGGATGAGACGAAAAGAGATGCAAGCAGGGAAGAGAGCTCTGGTTCTAGCCGGTTGGGGTGAAAGTTTAATGATTATAGTGTTTGTAATATTTTAGTATGTTGTAACCTGGTTTTTATTTAATGTCGTATGGTAGCTACTTTTTACTCCTTGATTGTAATAGTACCTTCTTTAATTCTACCAGTTCCTTTTTTATGTAATGTGAAATTGTAGTCAATGCAAGTATATTAACCATACCATTTATATTACTTGAAACAACAACTACAACAATAACAGACGATACAATAACTAAGAAACAGAAATACAAACAACTTAAAAATGATACGATAAATAAACATAAAACTATGATTCAATTAAATGAATCATCTGACACATATCCCTCGTGACTCGAGTAGGAGGCACTTGAGTCGTCCTCACTCGATGGCACAGGTGGAAGACCCCGAGCCCAACGCCTTTCTGCTCTTCTGTTCCTCCGATCCCGTTTTCCTTTGAGGTACGCCTCACGCTCCCTATTCTGACGGGCTTGCTCAGCTTCATGCTCCCGTAGCACTTCCATATCCAGCTTATACTGTTCGTCCTCAGTCAATTGACGAATCATGGGTTGGTTTATCTCTGGAAACATTACTTCTGGTGGAATGACAGGTGGTGGGTTGTCATGCACTTGGAAGCTCGGAAACAAATCTTGGGGTGGAGTGGGAGGTGGTGGGTTGTCATGCACTTGGAAGTACTGCCACAGTTCTTGTGGTGTAAACGCAGGTGGTAGCTGGTGTGGTGGGTTGTCATTCACGTGGTAAAACGGAAACAGATACGGTGGTGGAGTGCCAGGTGGTGTGTGAAACGAATCATTTTCAGGTGATGCATGGTTTGACATTGTGTTTGAATAAGAAAACTCAGTTAGTATGTAAATTGTGTGTGTATTCACCATACAACAATACCTATTTATAGACCAAAAAAAGTGAACCCTACCTACTAAACCCTAAAAACTGAACCCTAAACCCTAATAATAAGACGTAACATACATTTCCCATTCCCCATGCACCAATAACTGCATGTCGCGTATGGTTTTGTGTGTGTCGCGTACATCCATACGCGACATGCTATATATATATATATATATATATATATATATATATATATATATATATTTTGGCCCGAGCTAGAATCTTGACATGTGTCCTCCCCTAGTGTCGCGTATGGATTTAAGGGGAATCATGGGGTATTTTTGAAAACGGCTGAGATTTGAGGTATTTTGTGACATACCCCATGCAGGGGTATGTCAGTAATTTTCGCTAGTATTTTTGATATCTCAACTTTTAGTCAACCTTGTTGGGTTACCTAAACAAGCGTTCAAAGCCGTATAACCGTATCCTTTTCTCTGATGTCAAGTACAGTACTACCACATGTGAAGTGCTATAGCAATACTGTGGTACTTTATTTAGAACTGTGTATCCTTTTAGCTCTTGTCAAGTACTACCACATGTCAAGTACGGTATTTTAGAGATTTCAAAAAAATTCAAATTTCGTCCATAGCATTTCAAAAGTTTTAGGTATTCAAAAAAATTCACATAAGTTTAAAAATAATTTTTTTTTTTGGGTAAAAAGTTTAAAAATAATTTTGAAGTTCAATAAAAGTTAAATTTTAGACCTTCCAAATTAAGATAACTTTAAAAAAATTCCAATAACTATAAAATGAGAACTTTTGATTAAAGAATAAAATCTCCCATCAAACTTTTGATTTCACTAACACAATTTGTACAAAATTAAAGATCACTTATGACTATTAAGAACAGATTAAAACGACATAATAATCTACAAAACAAATTTATGTCACTTTTATCACTTATAAAATTTTACACAAATGCGACAACAGCATCAGATTCCAGCAAAGACATCAGATCTACAGAAAAAAAAACACATATTTATTAATAAAAACATCAATAAAAATAGATTTACGAAAAATATCAGATTTCTAAAGAAAAAGTAAAAAAATAGGATTCGTAAAAAACAACTCAAGAAAAAGAAAATCAAATTTAATATATATAAAAAAAAAAAAAAAAAAAAAAGCATAGATGCATAAAAATTCCAAGTTATATAAAAGAAAAATCATATTTGTTACAATCTTAAAAAAAAAAGTCAATCTTGTTAATAAAGACTCAAAAAGTTAGATTTGCGAAGACGAAAAAAAAAAAACTCGGATTCATAATAAAAAGCAAAAGAAAAACTCATCTTTATGTAATACTATAAAACTTGTTAATGAAAAAATAGCACCTGAGATTTATTAAAAAAATCAATTTTGTAAAAATAACACATAAACCAAAATATGTTAATGAAAAAGTAACAATTCAAACTTATAAAAAAATCAGATCTGTAGAACAAACAAAAAACAATTTATAACATTATTCAAAGATCAGATTTGTAAGAAAATTGTGAAAAATTATACTAAAAAAAGTAACTAAATAAACTATGAATAACAATAATAATAATAATAATAATAATAATAATAATAATAATAATAATAATAATAATAATAATAATAATAATAATAATAATAATAATAATAATAATAATAATAATAATAATAATAATAATAATAATAAAGTGTATTGGTCAATTCACTAACTCAAAAAAAGATACCATTGGCACATCATCAACGGCACAGTAGCTTCAGTAGTGTTTTCGGCAACAACTGATTTTTCCGGAGGGATAAAGGCGGTGACAGAGGCGGCTGAAACAGGCAAAGTACCAAAAATTTTAATATAAATACATCTATATAAAAAAAGCTATAGATCTATAAATGAAATATATAGATTTATAAAAAAACCTTGAAAACTCAAAAAACAAATACCTCAAAACATGAAGGACCCTCTTAGTGGTCGTGGGTCATGGTGGATCGTAGCAGGTGGTTCTGTGGTCGTCGGGTTTTCTTGGTGGTGACGTTCGGTGGTGGACTAACGGTGGTGGTGGAGACGAACGGTGGTGGCGGTGCTTATTTGGTGGTGGGAGTTGTGGTACATGGATGTGTAGATGAGGTGAGACTATTTTTTGTTAGATTGGTTTGTTTTTTATTTGAGAGGGGTAATGTGTGTGTTTTTTGTGTAGTGTGAGATGAGACAGGTTTCTGTGTTTTGTAATTTGTTTGTTGGTATTTGTTTGTATGGTAAGTTGATATGATTTTGTTTGGTTTGAAAATTTTGTAGGATTGTATGTTGGTTTGGTGTATGTAAATTCAGGTTTGGATCATGGTATGGATGTTGAATCTTAAAATTGGAGGTTTGGGTTTTGGTTGGGGATATTGATGTTTTATAAAGGAGTATAGATAAGCCGTATGAGTTGAAATCCATGAAGAACTCATACATGCCATAGAACCTATCAACCAATCATAGCCACCCATTTATATTATTCACCTTTTTTTTTCAAAACAACATATCTTGCAAACGGTAAATCTTCAAGCTACAAAAAAATACCATCGCGACGAGAATTGAATGATCTTTCTATAGATATGCATTGTTATATACTTTCGACGAAACTTTTTTTTTTTAATTTCCGCCCAGAAAAAATCATATACGATTTGTAAAAATCATATATGATTCGTAAAAAATCATATATGATTCGATTCTTACGAATCATATATGATTTCTTAAGAATCATATATGATTCATAAGAATCATATATGATTTGTTAAAATCGAATCATTTATGATTTTTCTGGGCGAAAAAAAATCATCGAAAAAAAAGTTCGTCGAAAGTATATAACAATGCATGTCTATAGAAAAATAATTTAATTCTCGTCGCGATGGTATTTTTTTTGTAGCTTGACGATTTACGGTTTGCGAAATATTTAAGTTTTAATAAAAGAGTGGAAGTTTATTTTTTTATTTTGATAAAAAAAAAATGAGTAGCTAAAATTGCTAGATGGGTTCTATGGTAAAAGTTGGATCTATAAAGAACTTTTGGCTAAGCCGTATATAAGCTTAAACAAACAGCCCCTCAGTAAAATCTTGAAATGAGTCAACCTAATGAGCACGAGTAAGATCTTGAGCCTTGTTTGGGGCTCGTTTAATAAACTAGCTAAGCTTGAGCTAGAGCTTCGCATCCAAACCTCGATTAGATGTGCGAGTCTGAACAAGCAAAGATATATGTGTTTATGTATGTAATCGTACATTGTGTAATCGTGTACGTATAGGTGTATTTGTACTTATACATAAAACAAACTTAGATTTAAATAATCGAGTTCAAGTTTAGTGTATTTAACAAGCGGAGCTTGAGTCGAGCTTTATATCGCTTAAGCTTGTCATAAGAACGAGTCAAGCCTAAGTTTGTAAAATATATCACAACGAGTATGGCGATGGTCGGCCGCGTTGCGGCCTCGCGGGTTTTTTTTGGTATTTTCTTAGCAAATTTCTGGGTAACAATCATACTTCTTAAATGGCCATTAATCTCGAGGTATCAAGAGACTGGGAACCAAAAATAACAACTTTCTATAAAAATTTAATGAGTAGAACAAATACATAGTTAAATAGAGAAGATGAAAAACACGAAAAAGGCTCTCTAATTCATTATTCCTTATTGAGGATCTCTCTGTGTAGATCCATGCATGATATATTGCAGTATTTATAATTATACCTATGAAGCGGATATATCGACACCTTACAAAACGTACATATGGTGTCTGATGAGGCTGCAGTATTTGGTTGTGAAGATGAGGAGTGGAGGGCTGCTATTCTCCTCCCGGCGGCAGCTGCTCTCTTCTCCCTCTCTTCATCACGTGTTTGTTTAATTTTCTCCTGCAATTACAAAACTTATATTCAATTTTTTCAAAACATTTATAGAGAATGACAATCTTGGCTCATTCACATGTGCCCACTAAAAGACTACATTTTTAAAAACTCACTCATTACTGGTTTTCAAAACATTTATACTCTATTAAAAAGTCACTCACAATGTCTTTGGCATTGTGAGTGAGTTTTTATCCTCCGCTAATGACATTGTAACCTGTACCAATAATAATTAAAAACATATATATACCTGGTTGAACACCGGCTGTCATATGTTGAGGAGACATTTTGAGGGACAAATGGCCGATGTTCCGGCATTGATGAACCGCTACCGCTTGATGCCTGAAATGTTTGTGATAAGGATCTGCACAATGGCAGAGCAGCAGCTTGTCTACGGGGTCGCTGCGAAGGTCTTTGCCCAAAGATAATGAAAAATCAGATAAGCGAACAACCAATAGTAAAGGGTTTTGAAAAAAAAGCGCGACGATATATCTAATTATAGAGCTAAACCTTCAGGCATTTGCGTGCATCTCCTTTACGAAGAACCACACGCAATCATAGCATCAGCTGTAATTTACATAAACATTTGATCATAAAAGGTTGCACTAATACATAACAAACACGAAAGACATTTAGCGGGAATGAAATGACCTGCCGTACATAACTCATCAGTTCCTTGTTCACCAACACCATCCACTTGACATTCAACTACATCATGGCTAACAGTTGCCTCATACCGGATGAGGCCTGCTGCAAAATCCAATAGCACTGATCCATGACCCTTATGCCTGTAACCTGGGATCAAAAGCAACATTTTTTAAAGGTATAACACTCACATTAGTTAACAATTTTTAGTGTTTGGGTTTAATACATAAGAATGAAAACTGAGTTTGATCTCATATGGTTTGAGCCAAAAAGTACACGTGGCTAAGAATATATTAAGCAAGTAGAATATATATATATATATATATATATATATATATATATATATATATATATATATATATATATATATATATATATATATATATATAAACACTTACAAACTTGGTTCAGAAACATTTTTGCAAGTAAATATTCGACACGTAAAGCTATTGTACATTCTTGAGAAACTATTGTGATACAAAAAAACAAATAGAGGGATATATCAATGGCATAACAAAGTAAAGACACTCACAATTGCTTGTCTAGTTAATGAAATAAGGAAATAAGCACTTAAATAAGCTATCCCAAGCACCATCAAACATAACTGCTATAGGCATTTGTTTCATTTCTCTATGGCGTTCCATGGTGTTGAAAAGCTTCAACAAATTTGATATCATTTAGACAAACTGTAGGTGGTTCACAATGAAAAATGTTAAGACAATAGCTCATCTAATCAAACAGGCTCACTTCATTTCATCTACCTTCTTTGGGGAATTGTCATCTTGCATAAAGAAAAACATTCGCACTCAGCTTTGAATGGCCAAAACTAACCTAAACAATTAAATGATGCAACCACATATCTCATTTTCTGTTGCTGTTGGAAATTTGATAGTATCCGCGAGTAATGTTCCCGAGTAAGGCTAATATCAAGTAACATTCCTGCTACTACATTAGCAATCGCGATTCCTACAAAAAATTAGATATTACACGTGAGTTTAAAATCGTTATATGCATTATACTAATATCACTAAATATGCCTTAAATTACACCCTTTTAAATAATAGTATTATGCATACCTGGGTCACTGCTATTCATAGCTTTATAATGGTGATTGGCAAACAGCAACTATAAGGTCCATTCTAATTTACTGAACCTATTTGCACTGCAAGTTGCGTAGTCCGAATCCACCATGTAACAAAACCTATAAATATTGATTGTTTGTATGTAAACACATAGTACTTACAATCTTTGACATCTCCTCTACTTTTTCATTTGCGGCATAACAATACTGCTTGGTTGATGAATTGAGGCGTTTACTGTCCTACCATCTCTAGATAGACCTCTTAAAGTTTGAGTAACAAAAAAAGATGAAGCACTGCCAAAAACAAATAACCAAAGCACAGTTAATCGCTTAATAATTTATTATCCATTGATTCTTAACAAAAACAGGTGGCAAGTCTAATCTGGTTATGGTGTGTGCTGTTGTATCTGTTTGATAACGGGTAAAATATTAACAGTAGCCGGTAGGTAAAAACGGAACAAGACTAAAGGTTATACTCGCAAAATATTTCTTTTTAAATGCTTAGAGCTTTCTAAATCTTGTATCTTCAAATGATTAAATTATCGTACTTGCAATAATATACTACTAATCATTTTAAATTACATGTTATGCATTAAAACTTTTTTGGTTCTTATTTGAAAGGTTAAGTATTGGTGTACCTGTCAAGACCGCTTGTTGGTTCGTTGAGAAAAAGCAATCTCGTTCTCATCAAGATTTCAAGGGCAATACTAACTCTCATTTTTCGCCACCACTAATACCACGCAAGTGCCAGTTCCCAATAACTATATTGGCACAATCTTGCAGACCCATTTCTACAATAGTACTGTCGACCAATGCTCCTTTATCAGACCATGGCATCTTATCAGGGAGGCGTAGTATTGTTGAGTATGAGATTGTTTCACGGACAGTGAGTGTCCCAATTAGATTATCGCCTTGTGTCACATAAGCCTGAAAATCCAATGGCATCCTTTGACAATGATACAAATTAACTTACACTGAATAACACTTATTTAATGACATAATAACTTCATCGAAACTTTACTTAACAAAACAACCTAATTCAAAACCCTAAATCAAACAAATCAAATAAAAGTAAACCATACCTACATAAGCTACTTCCATATATCTAATTTCAACAGCCTACAACGAAAACCTCGCTGCCGATCATCCTTGGATCTTGTTTGTGAATTAGGTATGATTTTGTGTTTGTTGAGATTGTTCCAGAGGGGTCTTGTTCTAGCGTCTTCCTCGAGGGTTCATCATTTATTAACGTTTGTTAAATGGGTCGAACATAAGAATGGATCACTGCTAAGAAACAGGCAACGAAAATGGGTCGCGGACACTGTTCATAGAACGGCGTCGTTTAGAATGATATTTAATATATATAGTAATTTGAGCAGAAGCTTGTATAATACATCACAAGTCAAGTTCGAGCCAAAGACATAGGTACGGAACAAGTTGACATGGCTTTTTCGTATTACAAAAATAAAATAAAATAAAATAAAATAAAAATAAAATCAATAACTTGAGAATATAATTGAGCAGAAACTATTATCATAGAAAAGAGTTCTTTAGTCACATTGCTTTTTTAGGTAATAACACTTAACACATTCGATTAAGGAAAATGAGCTACAAAATTACGGTAAGAAATGCAAATTTTTTTGCCATTACGTAAACTAAGGGTTCGTTTGTTTTAATGATAGGTTCGGATTGGGTTTATGATTATTAAAAAGAATATAATCCTGCATGCAAACTACAAATATATATATATATATATATATATATATATGAAAACAATTACGGATGAGTCATATTTACATGTTTTTTTTTATTATAATTGTGTACAATGTCAGGAAAGTCACCTACTCATAAGAATTTTGTAGAAACGTTTGTGTAAGTAAGGAGATGATTTGCACATGTATTATTTTCATTGATACACACTATTGTAGAAGTTGTAGTAGCAGAATAAAAATATGATACAACTGTAGAATGCATGACTTGATGTGTCCCAATAAAAAAAAACAATGATTAAATACTCTTTAGAACCCATTTCCTCACTTCAAACGATTGTTATTTCAACAATTGTATTCCTCAAATTAAAAAGGCTTCAAACAAACACACTTTAAGTCTATTTTTACATGTTTTGTTGTAAATTAATCCATAGCTTATGATAGATATAACTGACTTGTTGCATGGAAATGACCACATAGTAAAGGTGAGACATAGACGATCATATTATGCAATCTCTGTAACAAGTCATTGGAAAAATGGAACACCTGACATTCTTCAAATTAAGAACCAACAACTGATGTTAGCACAGAACTATTATGATGTAAATGTACATCACATATAGGCCTAATCAGATTGGCCTTAGTGTTGGCCAGGTAGGCGACAACCTAAGGCAGCAAATAGGGAGGGGGCATCACTTTGTAAGTCCATATTACACTAGACTAGGTTCATTTTTACAAGCCCATGTAACTTTGTTTACTTTCAAGCCAAAAAGACTACGATGGACGTTATACTTTTATCAACTGCAAATCAAAAAATCATGGGATATGGGATTATGAGAATTTCCAGTTACCTCACAATTTGACAAAATCACGATCATATCAACAGTAAAAATAAAAATAAAAAATAAAAAAATAAAAATAAATAAAATGTACATAATATGCGATCGAGGCAAATAACAGTAGATCAATGAATCATTATTCTCTTGAATCTTTTCATCTATATGTGAACTAATCAGGTGATATTAACCCATAGTTCATCCTTATATATTTTGTTGTTGTTGGTATCTTGCTATTATGTTAGATAATTTAAGCTAGAAACTATCATGTTGCATCGTTCACAACCGTCGGGTATTGGACTCGTAAGCTAACACTTGTCTATGATGAATCACTTGAGGTAATTTACTTATTGCAGTCGGTTATATTGCATATGTATATGTATATGTATATTTGTCATCAACTATTTTTTTAGATATATGTATCTGCTTTGTTTAGAGTGTTGGGCTTATGCAACGACATAGTGATGAGACGAAAAATGATCCATTTTTAGGGGGTCATTTAAGCCCGGAATTGAATTTATTTGATCAAATATTGCCCTAAATCGTTCCTTTTGTGATTTTTGGTACTTTTGGAGTGAATTCTGGAAAATGAAGCATTTTGGACGTTTTTGGAGCATAAAAGTGAAGAAAACGGCAAAGTCTTAATTTTCCTTGCTGGGAACAGTACCTGACGGCGTCATAAGCTTCTTAATGACGGCGTCAAGAGGAAAAACAAAAGGTGAAAAGGATGGAGTCCATGACGGTCCAGAATGTTTTTGCACTAGGGCCTGACGGCGTCACCATAGGCCGTCATAGCCCCTTAACACGTGACGGCCCAGAGGAGAAATGCTCTTGACGGCGTCAGATCTAGATCTAGGCAATCCGATTTTATTACGGGCGGCGGGTTGACGGCGTCAGAATTTTCTTCTTGACGCCGTCACCTTGGAAAATCTATATATAGTTTTGTAATTATTATTCATTAAGAGAGGAAAATTTTAGGAACGAATTAGAGAAACCCTAGCACGATTTTTACAGTATTTTCAAGGGTTTTCACCCCTTGAATCCTTTCATGTTCAATTAAGATAAGTATCATTTCAATTCATTCAATATGTCTATGTGTTGTTTGAATATATCTTATACTTGTCTTGATTTTAACATGCTAGGCTAGATCTCTTGTGTGTTTGCTTAGATGTAGTGAAACCTAGATGTTGATTATGGGTTGATTGCTTGTTTATAGTTGTTACGGATGAATGATTTTGATGTTAGGCTTAAGAAAACTGGCAGACTTCCATTGTGTAATGATGCATGGGGATTGCACCAGGCTTTACCTCTCGAGGGATCTCGAGAAGCTTACAAACCCCACCAGGCAGTGTACCTGATCGATGTAGTATAGTATAATGACAAGTACCGGGGGATTGATCGTTCAGATAGGAATAGTGTCGCTAGGATTAGAAAACCTAAATACTAGGTCTAGAAATGAGGGATGATTCTTTTTGTATTTTTATATTTTATAATAAAGCAAATTAAAATCTCGGGTTTGAAGGATTTGGGCGGAATTAGTTGCTAGTCAACTAACCCAATACTAAGATGCAATCAAAATAAAATACTAAAATGAAATTAAACTAATTATACTAAAGTTGTGAGCAATAAGTGGGAGAAATGTGTTTAATTAGATTTCACTACTCCCTAGATATCTTTTACATGTTAATTACTTGTTATAGTTGCGTGGATGACGGATTGTATTCCTTAATACCATTCATGGGGTGGCGTACTTACTTTCCCAATCCTATGAGTGCCTACTTCACTCCTATGTCGAGCCCGCTAAGAAGCTCCTAACATGAGATCATTAGAATTTACTCATGCATTAAATACAACCAATAAAACCTAGTACACATCGGTTCATGTTTCCTAAGACGTTCAAGCATGTTACCAAATGGAGATCTGCCAGTTTTCTTAAGCCTAACATTGAAATCATTCATCCAATACAACCATAAACAAGTAATCAACACATAATTAACATCTAGGTTTCATTAGATCTAAGCAAACACAAGATAGATCTAGCCTAACATGTTGAAATCAAGACAAGCACAAGATATAGACAACCAACACATAGACATATTGATTGAATTAAGAGAAGACTTATCTCAATAGCACATGTAAGGATTCAAGGGCTGAAAACCCTTGAAAAAGCTGTAAAATACGTACAAGGTTCGGCCTTAGGGTTTCTCCACACAAGTTCCTTTTTTAATGAATGAAAAATGGAAAACTATATATATATTTTAGAAGGTGACGGCGTCAAGAACAAATGTCTGACGCCGTCATCTCGCCGCCAAATAGTTCCTCGGACTGCCTAGATCTGGGTCTGACGCCGTCATGTGTACACCTTATGCAGGCCGTCATGAATTTAACTCTTGACGCTCTTTTTGTGACGCCTTCACGTTTCTTCTGGGTCGTCATGGAATTTACTCTTGACGCCGTCAGGATTTCCTTCTTGACGCCGTCATGCAATGTTTCCAGCATGGAAAATTAAGTCTTTGGCGTTTTCTTTACTTTTATGCTCCAAAAACGTCCGAATTGCTTCTTTTTCCAGATTTCTCTCCCAAAGTACCTAAAATCACAAAAGGAACGATTTAGGGCAATATTTGATCAAATAAATTCAATTCCAGGCTTAAATGACCCCCTAAAAGTGGTTCATTTTTCGCCTCATCATATACCCTTACACTTGAGATTTGCTTGTCCTCAAGCAAATGCGCTTTTATTCTAATCAAAATACAAGTTAGGGGTCATTTAACACTAATATAAAAGTAATTACAACAAATAATCGTTCCACTAAAGACCAAAGACAAGCACGAAGGTCATACACTAGCACCTCACAAATAGTGTTTAGATACTCACATCTCTCGGGTGTAATAAAGTATAAATTACAATATGGAAACGGAAGATATCTCTCACTACCTGTCATAGCAAAATAGATTACGATAGGCTTGGGAAAGGATCAAACCTCCACCACATGGCGTAAGCACCTAGGATAAACTATCAAAGAGGTCTTTTAAAAGTGTTGTAATGTTGGGTGTAGGGATATGAAATACACGGTTTTGTTAGATATAGGCAGCCTTTACTGGTGGCGAGTTAACAATCTTGGTTAATTACATGTACAATATGGCGTTGCTAAGCCAAGACTAGACTCGACTTAAGCTAATAAATGAAAAATAACAAAAACATAAAATGAACATAGAATAAAAAGGAATGGTAGTCCACGCAACTGTAACAAACTATCAACCTGTAAAAGATATCTAGGGAGTAATGAAATCTAAGTAAACACAATTTTCCCATTCATTGTTCACACCACTAGTTTAATTAGTTTAATTTACATTTTTGCTATTTTATTTTGATTGCATCTTAGTTATTGGGTTAGTTGACTAGCAACTAATTCTGCCCAATTTTCCAAAACCCGAGATTTTACTTGCTTTTATAAAAATATAAAAATACAAAAAGAATCATCCCTCACCTCTAGACCTAGTTTTTAGGCTTTCTAATCCTAGCGACACTATTCCTGAGTTGAACGATCAACCCCCGGTACTTGTCACTATAATATACTATAACGATCAGGTACACTGCCTGGTGGAGGTTGTAAGCTTCTCGAGATCCCTCGAGAGGTAAAGCCTGGTGCAATTCCCACGCATCACATAGTGATCCTTTGTACCAGCTGGAAGCTTTAGAATTTGCTCGAAGAATAGCAATTGAAAAGGAAATTGAAAGCATAGAAAATATACCACAACCAAACGCTATTTTTTATTAAAGCTCTAAATTCATTATTTATCCAACCCTCCTTGGTATAAAAGTAAGAGATTCCTCTTTCCATTCCTGTAACGTTCATTGAAATATTTAATTTCTCAAGTTAAAAAGAGTTAATGTATTGTTTTTCTTCTCATTTTCGTTATGGTAGATCGTAAATCTGCACACGAATTAAGTTGCAAGAATTATAGGAAAGGTGGAAAACAACAAAAGATTTTTAAGCATTGCCTTGTTGCAAGAATCGTTCGCAGAGCGTACTTTATTATGTTGTGCTTTCAAAGAGCACCGTATTTTTATGTACAAGTATATCAATTGGTTGTTTTTTCTCACTCTACTTGTTTATTATATTTTGAAATCAAATTTAGTAGTTACCTTTTGTGAGTTTGCTCATGTGAATTGCATATGTATGTTGTAGTCGAAAAAGGAACCTGATGATACAACCAAGGGTTGTCTATAGTGAGAAGCCTACACTTGATGCACTTGTGGCCGTGTCAGATATATGAAAGTTTGTGACAACATCACTTCTGGAGAATGTTTGCTATTAGAAGTCCTGTTGTTGGGTTGGCTTATGTTGTAGGTGTTAATATTCTACTTGAGATAGATATGTTTCAAGTTGAGATAGATATGTTTCAAGTATTGATCGCTTTAGATAGTTTCTACATTTAAGAGGAAATTTCTGACTGCAGATAGATACATAATGGTTTCGAGCTTAAATATTACATTATTTGATATTTCTTGCAGGTGCATTGCAGGTAAGTACAACAACATGTCACGTAAGACCATCTTTACAATGCCACTTTGCTATCCTAAATAGGCAAAAAGTAGTCCACTTCTTAGCACCTTTACAACGCCACTCTGTTGTCCCAAACATGCACAATGCAGTCCACTTCTCAACAACTTTACAACTCCACTCTGCTATCCCAAACAGGCAGTTGCACCCAGATCATAGACACCTTAAAACATCAATTTTCATTCCTTGCTGCACACTACACCTCACAAACCAACAACATTTGAGCAGCCATGAAACCCAAACGCCTGCTGACAATCTTGATAACACATTGATATAAATTCAACTATCTGCACCAATATTACGTACAAAACATGTAGATATTCAACAAAAAACAAAGCTTGTGCATCGCACGGGTTCGTAAAACCTCGTTATATTAAACTTTTGGTAGAAACACATACTAACCACATATACCACCTCTTTATTAAATGTTACAAAAGTCTTAAAATTAAGACATGCAATATATTAAGCTTTTGGTACAAATCAATTAAACACACATCTCAAAATCTTAAAATCAAGATTACAACATTAAACACACTAATTAATGTTATTTTTAAAACACCTCTATAATGAAAAATACATGTTATTATATACATTGTAAAAAAAAGGCTTTATATAGTTTATATGCTAACAAGCTGATGGTACATATGATTTTGTAAACCGGAATCCGGAGACGCTATTGGTTCGGCTAGCCAATAAAAGCCGTTCAAAACGAAACGGGAGAGGAATAGTCGGAACTAATAAAAATGGGTGAACTGGGTCGGACTGAGATCAATTTTCTTTTCCTCCGGATAATTAATTCGTCATTGTTAATTTGTTGACTCCTAAATCACATGACCGCTGCAATGCACAGGTACTTTTAGGTTGGAACAAAGCAACCGTGATTTTTTACAAATAAAAACTCAATTTGAATTGTGATAAACTTGTTTTCCCTTTTTTTTTTTTTTTTTTTTTTTTTTTTTTTGTGGTTTTAGTTAAGCGAAAAAGATATTAAAAAGGCATAGAAAAGTGCGGTCCAATGGGCTTACTTTAAAGATTTTATTTTTTTATTATTATTATTTTTAACAAGGCTTACTTTAAGGTTGAAAAGAAGGAAATAAGTAAGACACAAAAATTTCTTACAACAAAACAACAAAGATCACCTTCACACTAGTGTCACTCACTCATCCGCCGCCACCGCCACGTGTACATCGCTGCTTTCATCTGTGAGTTTCAGATCCTTCATTTTGGTTGTTTTTCGAAATTATATGATTTATGCTGTTGTTAAGTTGTTAGGGCTTTGTTGTTATTGTTTGTGTGTCCTAATCTGCGCAGTGACGTAGTTAAGATTTAGTTTATGGGTGGGCCGAAGAAATTATACATGTCAATAAGTGTTATAAGAAACTGTTAAAACAAAATTAAGTGTAAAAAAATGCTTAAAACAATATGTATCGTCTATTTCATATCAAAATTGAATAGCATATGTTGATATGAATTGGTTATGATAATTAGAATTTGTTATCTGTAAGTGCCGTAAATGCATTGTAATAAGTTGCTAGTAACAATAATTTGTGTTAACTTGTTAGGGTTTTGTTGTTATTGCTTTTCTATCTGCTAATAATATATTGTTTGTTTGCACTTGATTTAATATATTATTAAATTCAGACTCTTAGCAACATATTATCATATCTATATTGCTTTTATTTTTGTATCATGTCTTTTAACTATCTAATTCAGTTGTTTGCACAAAATGAGCCGCTGTCATATGGACACTTTAACTTTAATGCTTTTACATGCTCTCCATTTTTTTTGTTTCTTGTATCACTATCATCTGACATGTGGCGCCTTACTTGTTTTTACGAGTTTTGATGTTATCCTCATGTGAGGACTTCTCGGCAGGTCACCCAAGCAAGTACTACTCACACACGAGCACGCTTAACCTTATTGACGATTAACCATGATACCACGCATTGTTGTTTTTATAAGACGAATGTTAACATATGTCCCAGCATCACTCCAAGTCACGACTGATGTGGGATTTGCCTAGAGTGTTACATTCACCCCCTTTGGGGAATCACGTCCCGGGATTTAGTTGGGTGTTACATTCCACCCCCCTCCCCCCCTTGGGGAATCACGTCCCGGGATTCCATTGGGCAAGTTTGATCGATACATTCGGTATGTTTGACCAGTACATTCAGTCTTGTTGCCCCATATGTCGAACGACTTGGAGTGGCTCTGATACCACCTATAACACGCCGTCTTACAAACCACAATATTGTCCCCTTTACCCGTAGGCTTACGACTTTGCTTTTGTGGCCTTCATGTGAAAACTTTCCAGGTCAGCCAAACCATATAAACGATTAACCGTGAGACTACAAAACCCGTTGTTGTATAAGGCGAATGTTAACATATGTCCCAGCATCACTTCAAGTCACGACCGATGTGAGATTTTCCTAAGGTGTTACATGGGTGCCGCTTAATAAACATGCTCAATATCAGTCCAAGAACATAAAATCTAGCTAATTAATGCTTAGGTTCAGCGTGGGTCATGTGATAAGCCAAAACTAGTTCGGACCCAAAAACTTGTTTCCAAAGACAAATGGACATTGTTGGGACAACATTAGTTGGATATCTTATCTTTCAATGATGATAAATAAACCTTTAAAACACATAAAATAACAAAACATTAGCCAAATTTCTCCCGACCCATAACTGGGTCTGGCGCGCTGCAAGCGCTCCGACACGCCAACAGCGTGCCAACATTCTGTATGGATCAGGATGAAATTTCAAAGTCGGCTTTCCCCTACCCTACAAATGTGGATCTTTCAATACATGTATGAATTTTATAAGTTATTAATTATAAACACTCGAAATGGGTTTTAGACTTAGAGGGAAGAATCACAAGAACCTAATCACATGACCGATGCAACGCGCGGGTACTTTTAGGTTGAAAAGAAGCAACCGTGATTTTTTACAAATAAAAACTCAAATCGAATTGTGATAAACTTGTTTTTTCCCCTTTTTTTTTAAATTTTAATAATGCTTACTTTATGGTTGAAAAAGAAGAAAATAAGCAAAACACAAACCTTTCTTACAACAAAACAACAAAGACCACCTGCAAACTAGTGTCACTCACTCATCCGCCGCCGCCGCCGCGTGCACGTAGCTGCTTTTATCTGTGAGTTTCATATCCTTCATTTCGGTTGCTTTTCGAACTTACATAATTTATGTTGTTGTTAAGTTGTTAGAGTTTTGTTGTTATTGTTTGTGTATCCTAATCTGCTCAGTAACGTAGCTAGGATTTAGTTTATGGGTGGACTGAAGAAATTATACATGTCAATATGTGTTATAAGAAACCGTTAAAACAAAATTATGTGTAAAAATGCTTAAAACAATATGTATTGTCTATTTCATATCAAAATTGCCTAGCATCTGTTGATATAAATTTTTCTTATGATAATTAGAAGTTGCTATCTGTAAGTGCCGTAAATGCATTGTAATAAGTTGCTAGTAACACTAATTTGTGTTAAGTTGTTAGCATTTTGTTGTTATTGCTTTTTCATCTGCTAATAATGTGTTGTTTGTTTGCACTTGATTTCATATATTATTGATTTCAGACTCTTAGCAACATATTACATATCTATATTGCTTTTATTTTTGTATCATGTGTTTTAACTATCTAATTCAACTATTTGCGCAAGATGAGCTGCTGTTATATGTGCACTTTAACTTTAATGCTCTTAAATGCTCTCCATTTTTTTTCTTTTATCATCATCATCTGACATGTGGCGCCTTACTTATTTTTGCGAGTTTTGATGCTATCCTTCATTTGGGACTCTTAATAGTAACATATTATTACATCCATATTTGTTTTTATTTGTTTATTATGTTTTTTCAAGTGTCTAATTCAGTTGTTGTTTGCTGATCAAGCAAAATGAGCTGTTATATGTGCACTTTAACTTTAATATCATAATTTCGTGCTCTTTCCAATCCCGTGCTCGTTTTTGTCCACTTTTCAAAATATCCGTACCTACACAATCACAAACACAAAAATACATATTTTTGACATTTATTTATTGGTTTTTGATCATTTTGGTCCGTTATATAGGTAAAAAGGTATGTGTAAATTTAGACGTACCAGTATCAAATAAATCTTTATCAATTAACATTCGCCTTATAAGAAAACAACGCCTTTTGTTGTCTAACGGTTAATCGCTAATATGGTTAAGCATGCTCATATGAGAGTAGTACTGGCTTGGGTGATCTGCCGGCAAGTCTTCACATTAGGGCCATAAAAATAAAGTCGTGAGCCTATAGGCAAAGCGGACAATATTGTCATCTAGAAGGCGGGGTATCAGAGCCACTCCAAGCCGTTCGGGATGTGAGGCAAACCTCATCATCGTTCGAGGATGATAAGTCCGTTTGGACAGGGTTGTTACCCAACTTGAATCTCGGGACGGGATTTCTCTAAGGGAAGGGTGGTAAATGTAACACCCTAGGCAAATCCCACATTTGCCGTGACTTGGAGTGATGTTGGGACATATGTTAACATTCGCCATATATGACAACAACGCGTTTTGTGGTCTAACGGTTAATTGCTCATACGGTTAAACATGCTCGTGTGAGAGTAGTACCGACTTGGGTGACCTGCCGGGAAGTCTTCACATGAGGGCAACAAAAACAAATTGAGTGTTGAGAAGAAACTATAAATTAGATGATTAGCCGGTTTTTGGACAGTGCTCAGCCCTGCGTTGAGGTTGTGACGACATCGGTTAATGGTTTTGACCTCGTCACACAGGGCGAGACGTCATTAAATTCTTTAGAATTGCACTTTCTGGGCACATTCGATCACAAGCCTAAATTTGTCTATTTAATCCATTATTTATAAAAGAAACGCGCACATATCGAGCATGTAGTAAAACTCGAAAACAAAGCATTTAAAAAGTGTACAAAGTGAAAATAAAAGGTTTAGAATGAAAAATTGAAAGAAAAAACAACTTAAATGTAAAATAATAATTGAAAAAGACTAGTAAAAAAATCACAAGACAAAGACACGAGGGGTAAAAAATAAAAATGCACACAACCAAATTAAAACCCTTCCTTTTTGGCCTGATCCAAGTTAGAAAAACAACAAGTTAGGCTGCGTGCTTGAAGAAAATGGTACATCAGGCTAAGGTGTTTTTCTGCCCCTAACCCGGGTGCGAAAGTCTTCGTCTAAAATCCCACACAGCTTTGCTGGACCATAACGCTAAAACACACAACATATGATATCTATTCTTTATTGTTTATTTGTTATAATTTATTTAATGTTTTGCTTATTTGTGGTGTAGCTTAAATAAATGAAATGAAACGTACGGATAATGTTTGTTGTTGTTGTTACTACTAAGGGCCCGTTTGGTATGTGGTTTCTTTTGAGTTTGGAATTTAATAAATGCAAAAACTATATTTGTTTTGTAACTAGGTGGTAAACCCGCGCATTGCCGCGGGGTGTTTTCCTAAAGAAGTATTTTAATTTACATTTGAGCCACCAAACACACCCATTGCGGCCTCCATTTGAGCCACCAGTCTGACATCCCAACATCCATTACAGCCCCATAACTGACCCATTTTTGTTGTAGCTCCAGGCTTAAAACAACCAAACGTACTCATGTCAGCCCTCCAAATGCACCGATTTTATTCCCCACTTCAGCCCCCAATTGCACACCCATTTCAGCTCTTCAGTCCCGCAATCCAACACTCATTTCAGCTCAAAAATTCTCACTTCAGCCCACAAAGCCACCAATGTCAGCCCCCAATTTTTGTGAGAAGCAAAATTCTGGTTCATGTGGTTATCTTAAGAACTTTTATTTCTTTTGTTCATACAGTGGTTAATAAACCTACAAAATTGAGTTACGCTAATTAGAATGGTAAATATTAATCTGGTAACTAATTAATTCATTCCAATTGGAGGTCTTCACGCCTTAGGAACTCTAGTTGCTATAGGCAAAAAAATTGAGTCTCACCTTATGATCTTTCCATGTTATGTCCCGTGAGCATACAGTTATGACCCAGATTCGCAGCCATAAACATACCCATAATAATAGCAGCAGTTTCATCTGCAAGTCTGCAACACCATTGTTTGTATAATCTTTTTCACATCACCTGCAACAAATAGAACTAATGAGCATATATCACTTCCTTAAACCTTTTCTTCATTTAATCATTACAACTACACACAACATAAAAACATTGAAACGTTCTCTTTCGCAACCCATTTAGAAACAACTTACTATCAAACTTTTTTGAATATCACAAAATTGGTTTCTTTAAAAAAATAAAAAATAAAAAATAAAAAAAGACCACTAAAACTTTAAGAAGTGTTGTCGCCTAACTTTTAAAATGTATTTGAAGATAAGTAACCAACTGATATGATGTGCTTTCAAAGAGCACCATATTTTTATGTTCAGGTATATCAGTTGGTTACTTTTACTTACTTTGCGTGTTTATTATATTTTGAAATCAAGTTTAGTAGTTACCTTTTATGAGTTTGCTCATGTGAATTGCATATGTATGTTGTAGTCGAAAAGGGAACTAATGACACAACCAAGGGTTGTCTATAGTGAGAAGCCTACACTTGATGCACTTGTGGCCGTGTTAGATATAGGAGTATGTGACAACATCACTCCTGAAGAATGTTTTTTATTATAAGTCCTATTGTTGTGTTAGCTTATGCTGTTGGTGTTAATATTTGACTTGAGATAGATATGTTTCAAGTATTGATCGCTTTAGATAGTTTTTTCTACATTTAAGAGGAAATTTATGACTACAGATAGATACGTAATGGTTTCGAGCTTAAATAGTACATTATTTGATACTTCTTGCAGGTGCATTGTAGGTAAGTACCACAACATATCAATATCGCGATCACTAAATACGATTAAACCTGTTATAGACCTCACATTTCGTTATATATACACTAAGTCTCCATTAATCGTAGTAAAACTCATTATTGGTACGCTAGAAGGCAGACATTTTCATTTTATAAACACAAATTAACTAATAAAGTGAGAAAGGTTTATAAGTTAATACCTAAGAAGACCCGACAATTAATCATCTAAGAATGTGATTTCGCATCTACATCCTATATAAAGGAAGCTATTGTGAGAAAAAAACCTCCCCCAATAAATCAAGATACTACACGTGGCACATGAAAAAACAAGAACTGTCGGATCAATTCTCAACAATTGTGCCTCACTAAGCAATGTAACAAAATTTCTACTCATCAAAAGCACTAGGCCTAACAACTAAAAACATTTCAATTGTTTGTGTATGCAGCGGTTACATTTAATCTATCTATGATAAGATTTTTTGATCCAATGCACGTACATCAAGGATAAAATTAGTGCAAATAACTAACTATTACTCTACCATCCTATTCTCTCTTTGTTCATCAACAAAGGCATTCTCCATAGACGTACATGCACGTTTTGCTCCAATCTATACCTCAAACGACCGTAAATACATCTCATCTTCTTCGTGTGGACAACTATCACTACCTTTAACCCCCTTCATCGATGATTCACCATTGTTTATATGTGCTTGGTTACACATTAAATCATACATCATACTAACGATAAAGGTATACATAATTTCTAGATGATCTAATTTACGTCTCATCTTTGCATTTTCTTTTTTAAATTGCTTTAAATCTTCTACAAGATCCGTTTTTGTGACAGCAAGTGGCGATGAGTTTGATGACACCCTAAGTTCTTCACTTGAATTTCCAGCACATGATGTTGACATCGGTATAGCTGCTAATGGGCTAACTGAGGTTGTCACGGGTAGGGGTGTTATCGGGTCGGGTTATTGGGTTTTTCGGATCGAGTTGACACAGTTTTGAATTTTTTAAAAGTGACCCACAAGCCGACCCGATTAAGAATCGGGTTATCGGGTTCGGGTGGGATTCGGATCGGGTTATGTTAGGTCGGGTGATTCGGGTTATCGGGTGACCCGATTAAGTAACAGTAAGTAAAAAACATCACTTATATGATATACCAACTTTCTTAGTTTCACAATAATAAAACCTTCATGAAAGTTTCACAATAATAAAACTAATCAAGTAGGCCATTTAGAAAAAGAGATTGAGAAAAGTAGACATTAAAAGATCACTATACTTGCCACCACTGGTAAATATGTTTAAAACTCATGAGTTTTAATATGGTCATGTTAAATTGATAACAAGTACTCAAATTCAACTAAAATAAAGTCAAAGGTTATTTGAAGACTGACTACCAAGCGAAAAATTTCCTGCAACTACAACATTATAGAGTTGAAACGGTAAGCATGCCAAGAAAATAACAGTAAAGCACCAAGTTGAAACAATTATTGCAAAGAAAAAATACAGTAGCAGTAGTACAACAAACCAATATTTCCATGCAAACTTTATGCTTATTGGCTCTAAAAACTTTATTGAAAACATATTATATCACCTTTTCGGGTCTTATCTCGGGTTGACCCGATAACCCGATAAGGTAAATAATTCCACCCGAACCCGACTCGATAACAATTTCGGGTTATCGGGTTCATGTCAAACCAACCTGATAAGTTTTTTTTGACCTGATTAGACCCGACCCTATAAGCCTTATCGGGTTCGGGTTGACCCGACCCTATTGACACCCCTAGTTACCGGTGTAGCAGGTGGTGTAGTAGGAGCGATTGGCATTTTCTGAAGTTTGATCTCTTTAAGGTGAGATTTTTCACCTTTACGAAAGTAATCATGAGCGAATTCCCAACGATCGGCTGCAATCTTCCTAAATCCCTACATTCAAACACAATTGCTAATTTTAGACATTCATGTAGAAAACACGATTCAAAATGTTCAAAAATATTTGGCCAAACTAGTTATGTAATTTCTTGTTACTGAAATGCAATTGGTAAAATCATAATCATCATTTTTGGACTTCATAGTCCTAGATGCTTATCATCTTATACAACTAAAAAGTAAAATAAGCTGTTTTAATCAGCAGTTTGAAACACCTTGTTTTCACCTTATTGAAAACAACTTAATAAAAGCTTATACAACTAAAAAGTAAAATAAGTTGTTTTACCTTTTTCTTAATTAAAATCTTATAAAAAAAAACAAGTGATTTTCATGTAATTAGAATAAGTTGTTGTTAATAAGCAATTTGAAAATGCTTATTGATGAAAATCAATTCCATCCGAACATTTAAGAAGTGAAGTTAATAAAAACAACTTACATAAAGATTAAGTTGACGAATAAAGCTGGAGAAATTATTATGCTTAAAAACCTTAGGCAACAAATCTCTCGCAAATTCAAAAGGTTTCCAAACAACAAAAGCGTTTCCAAGATTGTTCCAAGAAATCATGCCATCTGTTAATGGATCATTAACTAACGAATACGTTTTACTCAAAAACAGAACCGTTCTTTCCATCGCCATCTAATCAAAACTTAAGGATTATTGAAAGCATAGTTGTGCTTGTTTATAATCTTGGGTTCCAAAAGGATGAATGATATTTTGTAAAGATATAAATTGGTTCCAACATCAGAAAAGTGTGTTACAAAAAATCTAGATTATTAATAAAAACTTGGAAGGCATTGGGTTATAACACTCCGCCTTATAGACCACAATATTGTCCGCTTTGCCCGTAGGCTCACGGCTTTGCTTTTGTGACACTCATGTGAAGACTTCCTGGTAGGTCACCTAAGCCAGTACTACTCTCACACGAGCACGCTTAACCGTATGGATGATTAACCGTGAGACCGCAAAATGCGTTGTTGTTATATAAGGCGAATGTTAACATATGTCTCAACATCACTCAAAGTCACGGCCGATGTGGGATTTGCCTAGGGTGTTACATTAACCCCCTAGGGGAATCCCGTCCCGGGATTCAGTTGGGCAAGTTTGACCGGTACATTCGGTCTTGTTGCCCCACATCTCGAACGGCTTGGAGTGGCTCTGATACCACCTATAACACCCGCCTTATAGACCACAATATTGTCCGTTTTGCCCGTAGGCGCACCACTTTGCTTTTGTGGCCCTTATGTGAAGACTTCCCGGCAGGTCACCCAAGCCAGTACTACTCTCATACGAGCACGCTTAACCATATGGATGATTAACTGTGAGACCGCAAAATGCGTTGTTATTGTATAAGGCGAATGTTAACATATGTCCCAGCATCACTCCAAGTCACGGCCGATGTGAGATTTGCCTAGGGTGTTACACGGGTGCCGCCTAATAAACAGGCTCAATATGAGTCCAAGAACATATAATCTAGCTAATTAAAGCTTCGGTTCAGCGCGGTTCATGTGATAAGCCAAAAATGGTTCGGACCCAAAACACTTGTTTTCAAAGACAAATGGACATAAACAAAGTAGTCATAGACATGTCATACAAAATTTATGATAATTTGGAGGTGTCATACCAGACTTATAATAAGTTAGCCCAAAACATCGATAATTTTTCTGGTTTGTCCTTCTGTCTATACACAATTACTTTTATGTTACTTAAAAATAAATAATTGTTTGTCTTATTTGTATAAAAGTAAGAATAACAAAAAATAATCATTTGGTATAAAGTTTCAACCAAATTTGTGTTGAAAATGGTTTGAAGTAGTATATGTTTATAAAAAGTAGTTTTACTTAAGTAAAAATAAACCTTTTAAAATAACTATATCTGCTTATTTACCTTGAAAGCAAAAGAAGATAACTAAAATAAACAAACAATCCCAAAGGCCCTTGTAATTAGGGGTGGTAATTCGAGTCGAGTTCGGGTTGACAGGTTGGCGGGTTAGAAAACCCCAACTTGAACGTGACCCATTTACATTATCATGTCAGCTATGTCAACCCTAACATATTTACACATAACCCGGACCTGACCCATTTAACCCGTATATATACTTGGGTTGGCGGGTTAAATAGATTACACGGGTTGAATAGGTCAAACGAGTTTCGGGTTGACCCATTTAACCCGTTTTATATACAAAAGACTACACGAGTTAAACAGATTAAACGGGTTTGCACATTGACCCGTTTAACCCACTAAACCCGTATAATAAAATATAAATAATTTTTAATTTAAGAAAAAAATCTTAAATGGGTTGGCGGGTCTAATTTATTCCTAACCCGAATCTGACATATTTAATAAACGGGGTAGATGGGTCGACCCAAACCCGACCCAAAATCTATTTAGGCTCAACCTAAACCTGTTAATTTTCGTGTCGGTTTCAGGTCATGTTTCGTGTTGGGTTAGATTTGCCACTCCTACTTGTAATCACTTAGGGTTATGGAGTAGGGGTGGAAATGAGCCGATCCGAGCCCGAGCCTGCCAAAGCTCGAGCTCGGCTCATATATAATGTGTTGAATGAAATAAAGCTCGGAAGCTCTAGCTCGTTTCGAGCCTCATATTTTGAGCTCGAGCTCGACTCATTTCCACCCCTATTACAGAGTAACATATGAACTTAGACCCATAAGATTATAACTTAAAAGAATTAGCAAAATTTCCAGTTTTTGACCTTTTGTGCTAAAATAGCCAAGAAATACCGCATTCAGGCTATGTTTGGCAAAAGTAGCTGTGAGCAGAAGCATTGAGCAGTAGCAGTGAGCAGTAGCCAAAAAAGCTCACAGCTTCATAAAGAAACATTGGGAAAATGAGCTTTCCTAAAAAATAGCAAAGCTCACAGCTCTCATGCCAAACAAACATCAAAAATAAAAAAGCTTATTCTCACCGCTCATTACCCCAAAAAGCTCAAAAAAAGCTTCCCGCCAAACATAGCCTCGATATACGCGAACAAACTTTATCAACTTGTGCATAACAAACTGTTAATACTTTGTTTATGTACTCGAATAATCTATTAGACGACAAACTTTTTTTTTGTAGACAAGCAAAAAATTTATAAACTTAGCCCAAAAGGCCAATAGACTCGGGCCTGACCAAACCAAACCCTTCAACTGAGTTCAGTTCAGTTCAGTTGAGTTGAGTTCAGAAACTCAAAAAATGAGCCTCTCCTACTACCCTTCGTCTTCTTCTTCATTACACCCAAACCATGAATTCAACTCCAAATTTAAACCTCTAAATTACCTTAAACCATGTGGGGTCCATCTCTATACAAAACGGAAACTGTATGAACCCAGTTCAGTTAAAGTAAGTAAGGTCCGTGCAACGCACGTGTCACCATGGGATGATAAACCCTACCAGGTGCTTCCTGGTGGTGAAATATCCTACTACGATGAAAGGGATGTTGTGTCGTTTCTTGACCCGCCTAAAGAACTTGTTCCCTTGGACCCCGGTTCTTATAACCCTGCTGCTTATCTTTGGTTTGTTTTTACTTATGTTATTAGAATGTTTTTATGGTTCCGGGTTTTACATTTTTGATAATTTTGCAAAATTATGTGTATGGGGATGTTTGGGTAATGGCTTATTTGCGTGTTTGGATCAATGTTGTGAAAATCGCTAGGCGCTTCTAGCTATTTATCGGCCTAGGTGGGGACTAGTCTGATTGGATTTTTCTATTTATAAATTTTTAAATAATACCACGTATGACCATATGACCATACTTCAGTGACTTCAAATAAGCAATAATAAGTTTTAGTGAGAATACTGAGAATGTATGGAGTTGTTACAGAGCAAACAAAAAAGAGTACAAAAAAGAAACCCCAAGTATAAAGGGAAGATTGACTGCGGCCTAGTCACCACCTAGGGCGAGTTTTTTTACAACACTGGTTTGAATCAACTGATTATTGAAAGTAAGCTATAGCAAACATTTACTGATTAGATATAAGTAGCTTTTTGTAATAGATAAACGTGGCACTGGCACAACAACAAGAAGTCCAAAACCATTTTAGATGCTAGAGAAGGTTACTTGAGAACAATTGGAAAGTTTTGAAGTATGTAACTTAGGATGACCATTAAATATTTATTCATACATAGATAGATAGAAGGTGAAAGTAAGTTTTTTTTGGGTAAAAGGGACTTCACCCTGGTAAAATACGGTGAAAGTAAGTTATGTGTTGGTGTGATAAACTTCTACATTTCAACTATCCTTGATGTATTCGGGTTTGAGTATTGAGATTGTAGTTGTGAGAATGATAAAATCATCACGTTTCTTAGATTATTTGACATATATGGTTTTAATGACGGTTAAAAGTTATAGTGATTCTAGATTTGAAGATGTAGGGAAACTAGGGAATGACGATTTTCGTGATCTTTTAGTGACGCCTATGTGGTATATACAGGGCCGTCTCATTGATTTGGGGGGCCCGGTGCGAAATCACAAATGAGGCCCCTATAATTCAAATCTTTCACTCTTTTTGTATGTGACTCAAAGTTTGTCTTATATTTTTTGTATGTGGCGCGGTTCAACTTTGATAATATTTAACAAAGACACTAAAAATTCAAAACATTTATATATAAAACTATAACTATTAATGACTGTATACTAAATTGGGGGCCCCTTACAAAGGGGGCCCGGTGCGGTTGCACCACTTGCACATGTTAATCGCCGCCACTGGGTATATACACTATACAGGGTGTTTAGGATTGTTTATTGCAACTGCTTAAAATGAACCAAAACAGCAATTGAAGTAAGCAACTCCCAAACTAAGTATAACCTGTTTATCTCACACTTGCTTATAGTCATATACTCACTCATATAGAGACAAGCAGTTTGGAAAACTGATCCCAAACACTGTTTAATGAAAACACAATAAGCAGATATTATTTTAATAAGCTATCCCAAACACCCCCTAATTGAAGTATTCCAGAATCAGCAAATTTGATTTTTCGAGCTCATATATAAACAATTACAAGTTCCTCCACTAACATGTAATGCATTGCCAATATCCATTAGGAAGCTATGCAAAACCAACAATATTCAAGGTCTACATGTAGACTGTGACCTAACACTGCTCAACTTATTCGTCTTTAGTTGAATGTGTTTACAGTTCAGTTGCACTTTTATTGAATTAACTAGTGTATCAAACATTGAGATAATAGTCTTAGTTTGCTGTTTATTTTATTTTACCAGGAAAAAAATAGATGACATCCCAGAAGAAAGGAGACATCGTTTGTTGGCCTTGCTCAATCCAAGGTCTTTGTCATTGAAGTTTGTTATGTTTCAACTATACCTTTCTCAACATTGCTTGGTATAAAGTCGTTTAATTTGTTGAAAATACTTTCTGTTTATTGATTTTTGGCTGGAAATATTTCAGACTTATTTCAAGAGCTTGGGAGGTAGCGGGCACAAGGTATGATAATCCAAAGTTGGCAAAGCAAAGCGCGTCTAGCTTGTTTTCTGGTAAAGTTGATTCAAAGTTGCTTGAATTTTGGCACTGCAGAACAAATGGAGGTAAATTGACCAGACTTAAACACAATTACATTGGAGTTTTCGTGTAAGGAAGGGACAATACTGTTATTTTAGTTAGCTTCCGGATGCATTTGATTATGTTGATATTCTTATATGAAAATTTGGCAGTAATTTAGGCCTAAATTAAGGGTGTATTTTCCAAGAGCAAAGAGGTTTACCACATGCTATTGTGTAAAAAATAAGAAACTATCGTCCTGCGGAAATGTATCTAGTGAGATCACTTTGGTAGCTTTTTGGTGTCTTTACTTAGGATTTATTGTGATAGGCTGATAGCTACTCACTCATTCACATAGCTAACAACCAAGTCTTTCAGAAGAGAACAAATTAAGGTTGACTATCACCTTGTCGTGGATCGTGTTGTAGGGATTCCAACAGATCCTCATCCTTTGAGTTGATTCTGATCCAAAAATAACATTGTTAGCTGATGTTTGATAGGTATTAGATAAATACAATAAAAGTACTAAATGTCCAGTTAATGAATGAATGTTAGTATTCGGCACGAGAGTTTCTAGGAAGGAGCAAGATGTGTCCATGGATAGACCTTAGTTTCTACTTATTTTTTAGGCTATATTGTGACAAAAGTAATTTTTTTATATGGGCACACCTAAACAAACCAGTTTCTGTAGTCTTCGTTTATGACATATCGCGTATGCAACACATATACTATATCACACATTCATTATGATCACATAAAGGTTTGGTAACTGAATTACCATGACGTGTTGGTATATGATTCTGCTTATTCTGGTAATTTTGTTGGCATCTTCTCACAAAATCTTGACAAGGGATAGTGAATCTAAATATGGTAAATCTGGTAATGAAGTTACATATGCGTTTCATGAATTTCAAGTTCTCACGGTTTCTGCACATTAGTAAAAGTACCCATGAGAACTGAGGTTACAGACTTTTTTTTTGGATCTATAAGCACATGTTTGTGTCATATAATACTACTAAAATAAGTAGGTGGTTTCCAGAATCCTTGAGTTGACTTTATTTTATATTAATAGTAGAATACTAGTTAAACAAAATAGTGGACCCTAAAGTTTTTGTAAAATGATTGATAATTTTTAAAAAATGGGGCATTCCGAGAATCGAACTCGGGACCTCTCGCACCCAAAGCGAGAATCATACCACTAGACCAAATCCCCACTTGTTACTTCTGTCTATTTGTTTTTCTTATCACCATGGTTGAAACACGAATATACAACTTCGTTGGTATCTTCATGAAGTGCACAACTGTTTAAAGCCTGTTACATCAGGGAATTCAATGTGCTTCTGCCTATAGCTTATCCAGTTTTCTGTTTATTCTTCTGGTGCAATATCACTGCTTTAAACTTACTGCAGATTGAGGCTACTAAGTGTGAAAAAAAAAGGTGTTTAGTGTCTGCTGTGTAAAGTTTGCTTATTTTGCTTATGATATTTGCAAAGCTCGTAGACATACAATATACATGTTTCATCCATTATACTGAAATATTGCACAATGACATGAGTGCCCTCTGCCCAGTACCATGGTAACATGGTTGAATATGATATATTATTTTGAACAGAGCGAACTACTTGTTGACTTGGTTCATTTTCATGACCCAGATACTCTTTCAGTTGTGCATATGTGAAGCGCCCATTAGTTGAATTTATTGACATGATATTTTTTGCTCTGCATCACATGCTTGGGGTACACTATACCATTAGGTGGTAGATCTGTTTCCAAAGTCTGGAGTTGACTCGGTAGAATATCCAATTAAAGAAATAGCAGCACATTAAAAAATACATAAAATTATTAATTTTTTAGACAAAAAAGGGGCATTCCGAGAATCGAACTCGGGACCTCTCGCACCCAAAGCGAGAATCATACCACTAGACCAAATGCCCACTTGCTTCATACGTCTCTTCTTATTTCCTATCATTCTGGTTGACTCATGACTTAACAGCTTCAGTTATTAACTTCATGAAGTGCCTAATTGTTTAAAACCGTGGAATTCAGGGAATTCAATTTGCTTCTGCCTACTTTTTTCCATTTTTCTGTTTATTCTTCTAGTGTGATATCACTGCTTTCAACTCACTGGAGTTTGAGGCTACTACGTGTGAACAAAAAAGTGTTATAGCTGTCTGAATTTGATTATGTGATCTTTGCAAAGTCTTTCTTTAAGCTTATTCTTGGCTTAAATGAGCTTATGAAGTATAAGGCGAGTCAAATTAGCTCATAAGCCAATATATAAGCTTAAATAAACACAATATTACCCTGTGCAGATACTTCTACTTATATTGACACGAGTTCCCAGCGCCATGCTTAAATATGATATGTAATAGTGAAAGGGCTGAACTACTTGGTTCAATTTCATGACCCAAACTCAATTTTGCGGATGTACAAACGTGATCACATCATATGGCAGCCTATCACCTCTTCCAAAAGCCAAAGTCTTTAATTGCTTAACTCGAACAACTTAGGAACATCAGGATATGCATAGCTTAGAATAGAAAGCACTAAAAACACGTCAAGTGATAAGATATATAGGTCTCCCAAGCTTTAACAACGGGAGGCTGCATCTGTGTGTGATAAGGACACATAGTTAATACTTCTCTTCTTTTAGTTATGAAAATTTGAAACAATTGAGAGTACTTAAGAGAAGATAGTGATGAGGCAACACATACAGAGAATTATTATACTGACCACATTTTTATGCATCAATGTATATGTATACATGTGTTTAGTAGATTTAATGATAGTGTGTAATTTGTGATCTGATCTATCGCATTCTCAGCACTTATAATACTAAGAATCATGGCAACGATCAACTTCACGTGCTGGTTTTATGATTAAAGCTCGTATACATTCATATCTAATTTATCATGCTGAAATATTGTATACCCTGTGCCCACTTCTACTGATTTTCACATGAATGCCCAGCACCATGGTTAGATGTGATATATTATTTTGAAAAGATTGAACTACTTGATTCATTTCCATGACCGAAATGCCTAGCATCTCTCCCATATGCCTAAAAGTCTTTAAATGCTTGAACAACCTTGAGAATATCAGTATACACGGTTGTAGCATAGAATGCTGTAAATTACACTTTGGTTGAGATAAAAGATTCCTGGAAGTAAATCACTCAGCTCTCCCTGACTTTATAATGTATGCCCCTATTTAGTTTTAAGACTGAACTTGAAACTTCTGAAAACACTTGTAAGAAAATAGCGAGACATGTAACTTGTGATGTGAAGGGAATTTTCAGCAACAATTATACTATTATCTGTTCTTGATCTGATCTGTAGGTTGGGTAATATAATCTCTGGTAATGCAGCCATATCATCTTGGTTCCTAAGAGTAGAAGCTACTTTTGTTTATTCCGGTAATGGAGCTGTGCTGTCTTATGATTTCTACTCATTAATAGAAGCACCCATTAGTTAAATTTACCGGCATAATCTCTAGATCTGAAAGCACATGGTTTGGGTTGGGTATATAAAATATCACTTTAGTAGTAGATCTGTTTCCAAAGTCTGGAGTTGACTTGGTAGAATATTAAATTAAACAAAATAGTGGCACTTAAAAAATATATATATAAAATTATTGATTTTTTATAAATGAAAAATGGGGCATTCCGAGAATCGAACTCGGGACCTCTCGCACCCAAAGCGAGAATCATACCACTAGACCAAATGCCCTTTTTTGTTTATGTTAATTGCTTACAACAAGGTAACTCTTAAAATTTTATATCCTCTGCTTAAGAGATCCCTTGAAAATTACCAAAACTATAATAAGAAAATAAGTAATCAAAGAGAGATCTATGTTCATGCTACTCTAGAAAATCCAGGTACTTTTTATCCGACATACGTAATTTAAACGATATTTTTGTGGCCCTTCCTATACCATCCCAAGATGTTTATCTAGCGAAGTGATCTAAACCCAAATATGAAGTGGGAGCTCAAATTCATTGATACAACAGCAATGTATTTTGTTTGTTGTTTTCAGCCGGTATGATTGTATAAGTATGTTTTTTTGTTTCGTTTTGAATGTAGATGTTGCCGGAGGTCTTCTTGGAAGCAGTCTCCCTACTTTCGGGTTTACCCTAAAGTAGGGGTATGATCTGTCTACACTCCACCTCCCCCATACCTCGTGCATACGTGATTGGGTATTGTTGTTGTTGTGTATTATGATCAACCTACTTTGTTATTTGAAGTAGTCGTGATAGATTGTTTTTTTTTGTTTTTCATACTTTGACACTATCAAAAAAGGTCATACTGTGCAGTCTTCAACATCGTAAAGATCTTGTTGTTGTATCTAAATCCGCGTGGTTATAACAAACTTGTACGTCGTTATTCTCTTCACCTTTGTCTTATATCATATATTTGCTTAGATAACAACATCAGATAATGCAAATTCTTCCTCTGTACTAGACATTGCAACTGATACGTATACTTTTCAGACCAAGAAAGATAAATTTAATCTACGAAGTCTACCTTCTTATATTTGTTATCAATTACTTAGATCAACTAATCAAAGGAAATAGATGACTCTCATGAGAAATTGGTTTGAAATTACTTAGATATTGATTTACTCTATTTTTGGCAACTATTTATTCAATATATTTTGTATCATTGTATGTGGACTGAGTCTTTCTAGTATCCGAGTACAATGCTATGACTGAGCTAGTAAAATGAGAGGTGCATTTAAGTAGGCCTGTCAATTGGGTGGATCAGATTGGAACTGCTATTAGTACTTACCAATTGCCCGTAAAAAAATTGTCATTGAAATAGAAAAATTACAGCACTTACATTATACCAATCGGGCATTTTCGGGAGAGCGGCTTATGTAAAAGTAGTAAGTTAATTTACTGTTTTTATAACAAATTTGTGGTTGGTTGCTATCCATGTTGTTATGAAACCCCTATGGAAATGTCAGGTCAACTATATATGTGCAGCTAAGCAGCATGATCAGTACTTATGCTCCAACTTGGTGAGTATTAATTAGATAGCTTCCAGTGTGTAATTAGATTAGATCATAGATATATTTGGCAGTGATTTAGGCCTTGATTAAAGGTGATATAAATTTACTTTGTTTGCTTTCATTTTGCCGAACCTAGGTTTTCACTTCTCAGTGAATAACATACAACCCTATCTGTTACCCCAATTAACACCATTAAAGGGTTGGTTGGCCTATGTGTATTATGTATTCGAGAACCGATTTTAACCTATCACATGTTTCGTGGACTGGCAATAACAAAGACTGAAAATACCTTTAGAAAATTTGGAAACCGAAATTTAACCTAGATATAAAGGTCAGTTTCTGTGTGACCTGCCACTGTGTTATCTGATGTCTGTAAAAATAGTAAAGGCAGTAAGATACCCTTGGGATATAATGATAATTCTAGTTACATGTGATTATGTGATTGGTCGGTTGGTCCTTGTTGTCATCAAAGGGGATTCTGAATTTCTGATCATGTGGAAGAGTAAGAAACAATAAACTATTTTACTAAGGTGTAATTCTGAGAAACAGTCGCTGATACACATAGCTCAAGTCTTTCACTAGAGGACATAACATATTAAGCTGACCATCACCTTATCTGGAATTGTGTTGTTGATATTCAATCAAAATTTTCAACTGTTGAACTCCTTCCGATCCGAATTGGATATCGTAAACTGATGTTTGTTAATTCTTTGGTAAATAGAAAAACTATATTAGTGTATATTACTCCTGAAGATATGGTATTTGGAATTTTGATATGGTAACATTTTATAACGGAATTGGGATGGAACACCTTATTTTATGTAGCTAATCTCTGTAAATTAGATTATTATGATTCTGTAACAGGGATTAAGTACAAAAGTCCATAATGTGTGTTTATGCTTAACTTTATTCAAGAAAATACCAAATTTAGTCGGCAGAGTGACTTATATCATATCATAGTATCACGGCTGGATTCTGTCAATGTTCTAATGAATCCCTACGGAAAAGTCGGATCAACTTTATTTGTATTAAGTTTTGCATGATCAATAATTATGCTCCAACTTGATGAGGATTTATAGAAAGCCTCCACTAGGGGTTCTTTCATTCTTTGTGTATACATGATTATATTACAGATGAACTTGGCAGTAATTAGGCCTTAATTACAGGTGATATGTTTTTACTTTGTTTCCTTCTCTTTTGGCATGATGCACATTATCTAATCTAGGTGTACACCTCTAAGTGAATAACTCATACAACCTTCTTTGTTACCATATACTCCGTAAACACCAACACATGCATGGTGTTTTTTGTATTCGAAATTTAATCCAGTTTTGTATGTTAAATTGAATGGCTAATAATTCTGGATATCTATGATTTCATATTATCCACTATAAAAACATATTTACTACTTTTTCTTGCATAAATTTTATGCCATTGAGCTTGTTTAAACAGGGCCTTTGGCTGTAGCCTGGATTAACTACTTCAAAACGGTTAGTTCTTCGCACCATTAGCAGTTTCAGTTGCATATCTGATTTATATTTTGCAGGGCTTGTTTCTTTCTTTGTTTTTCATTTTTTTTAAATAATATTATTAATATCTTTATCGTTCTTTTGTTGGGGATCGGCTATGGTTGTATGCCAGGCTTTATTCTGTTGCAAGGATGGTCAAACTTTTGGAAGAATTATTGGTAATTTCTCTATTATTGTACTCATGTGCATAATTGTACTTGTAACTTTTTGCAACATTGAAAGTCACATCAAATTTTAATAAATTGCATAAAACGGTAAGGTACACTAGTTTGATTGCTATTTACCATTTGGGGTCACAAACTTTGTCTATTCCCAAAAAGGGTAACGTAGGTTCAAAATTTGATCCAATGTACCCAACTTTAAAGAGTTCTGATATAGTATTATTATTTGACCCAGTTACTCTATAAAGTGATGACGTCACAGTTTTTTAATTAACTTATTAGCATATTTTCTAATTTGAGACAGAGATGTCATTAAAAGCGGTTAACTTGCGAGATCTCCATTAATATCTTTTGAAAGATCTTTACCCCTATGAAAGATGGTCATCCCAAATTTAAATCAGACTAAAGTACAATACCATGTTATTACGTTGACAGGCACAGCATTAATGTTCAAAATTGCCGTTTTTTATTCGCTTCTATTATTTTGTGTCTTTGAATAATGTGATACCTATAACATGATTACTAGGACTTTGTTTCATACTCCATATCTTAGATATAATTAACACATAAAACAGTCTTATTCTTATAAGTCGATAGTCATCATGTTATACCTATGCATGAGCTGTAATATCTTTATTTCACCTAAAAAATTGTTCAAACGTACCTATGATTTTGCTTTTGGGTGGGAAATTGTTGTTGGGTGGTGAGCCAGATGAGTCAATGGGCTATACATTGTTCTTACTATCTGAAATGTATATGCCTCTTGCAAACAATTTTGGGTGGGCCATGGCCAACCCCACATACTAGCTAGCTACAGCCTGGCTTGCATATTCTATACTTCTATATCAGCCAAGCCTGAGACCTTATTGAACGCCAAACATCTTTTGAAACTGTATTTTTTGTTGTCAAATGTTGTCGTGTTGACCATCTTATGTTAAATCAACTTATTATTGATCTGATTCAATGAAAGTTATCGATTTCAGATGCATCAGTTCTGGGTGGATTATCGCGGTCATTTGCTCCATTGTACTTCAAAGTGAAAGAAGTGAATGAAGTTATGTCAACAGAGCAGCCTTGTGATTTAGCGTACGAATTTGGAACCGGACTTTTGGATCTCCAAGAGTACCCTAAAGGATTTCCAAAACCAGGTAAAACTTTTATCCATAACATGCATATAAAATAGATATCGTTTTTTGTCATGGTTAAAGTGTTGTGCATTTCCAGGGAAACATCCGTCACCGTTTGATGACGAGGTTGTAATATATGTACGGCATGTAGGCCCTGGTGTTGTAGTGGGACAAGCATGGCAAGAGGGAGTAGACCTAAAGCAAGTGCCTAAGAAGCTATGTAGAGAAATATTGATGGTGAAAGATTACGCCCATTTAGATACAAGTTGGTAAAGCAAATTCCAGTTTTGTTTAGGTAGAATGTTAGTTTTCATCTTTAATCATTATTGCACGAATATTATCTTGTTGCTTGCTTGTAAATCCCGTTTTAAAAGTGATTATGCGATAATTGTGTTTTCATGTCCATGAGTCTGGCTGTTTAGGGTTAAACAATATGTTTAGATGTAGTTGCATCAGAAATGATTTTGAGTATCACGTTTTCTGATTAATGCTTAAATAATCTTTTAATCACTTAGAAACAACTTCAAACAAAAGAAGCACATTAAACACAATCTTTTGTTATCTGTTTGCTGTTGCTGATTTAAATCTTATTTTTCCGTATCAGAAAATTACTTTCAAGCCGCGTATCTTAACAGTTTTTAGTAGATGGTTTGGGAACTGCTAGCCGCAAGAAAAATGTTCCTCTCGACAGTCCTACCTAACATGCAGATGCTTCTTCATTTCGACAAAACAAGGTTCAATGGATTGATCATTGATTTCGGTCACGTCTCTTGTCTGTATGTGGAACAAACGACGGAAGTGACTGAAACGTTGTTTTCTTGTTGATGTTCTTCATATTTTATATAATTTTTAAAGTAGAAAACAATGGAAATGAGTTGAAAATTATACACAAAATAGTTTTAGGAGTTGAGTGATGCTCAAAGTTGCTTGATTTGCGGCATGCTTTCCGTTATATAAAAGGTGTTAGTCGAATAAGATTTTTCTCTTTATTTTCTATAAAGATGTTTGAGCGGACGAAAAAATGTATAAGAATAAAAAATGGAATTTTAATGACTTGGGTTTTTTCTTAAGATTTCAGAAAACCTGCCAATTTGTTTTTACATGGAGAAGTTGGAATTTAACAATTAATTTATCTTAAAAGTTGACTAAGCTAGTATATAAATTGACAATAGTTTATCTTACTTATTCAAAGGCGTGCTTTGTGTCTTCAAAGTCTATAGTAGAAGAAGTTAAGACAAAATATATGTCAAAACATCTATATACAAGAGGATTAATAGCATGACAATGTAATCGGTTTCACTTTTCCATAAATAATGTGAAAACTAAAACTTATAGATAAATGATTCATTTAATACCATTAAGTCAGTGCTTTAATAGTATCACTAATTTATCGTAAACGTTCAGTTGACCAGTCGATAAGAGCTTTTGGAAAAGAGGTCTTCGGTTCAATCCTGACTCATGGCTAAAAGTTACTGGAACATGTGCTCATTATCGAAGGTTAGATTTTTAAAGAAAGGTCACTCGACACTCAAAAGAGGTGCACAAAATCATGGTTTTCCAGCCGATTTAAAATTTTTAAATAGATGATTAGCATTTGATAATAAAATTTGACGCCAATAGCTTGTTAATCTAGTGCGCATATCAAGGCGACAATGTTCCGCGGTAGCCATCGATCATATAAGTAAATCTAAAGATAAAGATAATTAAAACTTGTATCGGTATAAATTGTTTTATCTTTAAAAGCAAATTTTATAATATATCTATTCATTATGAGATAACAAAATATGGTTTAAATTGGAGAATAAGATCAAGGTTATCTAATTATTTATAGCAATTAACCTTTGTAAAAGTAATGGTTATCCTAATTAGAGGGACATTATTACATAATCAAAGGGTGACAAAAAAGATGTGAGACAAGTGGGGCCCACTAGTTTCCGATCGTTACGCCTTCTAGCTGCCTTGATTTCATAAATCACCCCACCACATATGCCAAAAATGCAACTATACAATACAATACTTGTAAATAATACGGAGTAATCAATTATGAAAGCATATTCTAAAGTTAATAAAAATATTACTATTGAAAGATATTAGTCTCATTATCATTTATTTTTTATTATGTGTAGTAGAGTGAAGTAGATACTTTAGTTGTAGTAGTTGTATGGATGTGAAGAGTGTCGGTGACCTAACAAAATTTTCTTTAACCTTTGCTTATATCACAATTCACAAAAGATCCCCTTCAACTCAATAATAATTCAACTATCATTCTCATACATCTCATGCTTTCATTTTCCAATTAAATCCAACCAAGCATTTAACACACTTTCACAGTTATATACACAACTTATGAAATGACTAACTCTCTAGGAAAACCTAGTCCACCGACATAGGTTGTAAGGTTTTATGACATGTTTATATGATTGGAAAAATTGATTTATGCTAACATGACGATTTTATTGTTCTATAATCTTATACGAGATATAAAAATATGCAGGATTCGTTATGTTTTAAAGTTTAATCGTTGTGTTTTTATGACGACATTATTAGTTTTCGGGTATCTTGCATTATACGATTTATTGAAGTTGCCGTTTATGTTGTTTGCTCAATGCGTGTTCAATTTTTGAGTCATTTAAAAGGTTTATGTTGTTGTGTTACTTTTAAATTGCATTCCAATAATACTTATAATATAGTTAAACAACTTTTCCTTTTATGATCAAACTTATTGCTAATAAATTATAACATTTTGGACAAAAACTTATTAAATATTACTGTTAGATGTGTCAAATGTGATAACTGCATAACACAATAAATTGATTAAATACAATTTCAAATTTAATTTTAAGAGAAACAAGCTGTTTGGCATTTTCAAATCAATTTAAGAGAACCAAACTATTAAATGAGTGTGTTGAAATTAATACATTGCTGAAAATATACTCATAATTTTAATTAAAAGATAGCACTATGGAATTAGCTTAATACCAATGTACATTTATTTCTAACAACGTTGGCAACAAACTATTATTTTCTCAATATGAAAAGCTTCAGATTTTTTATTTTTTATTTTTTTTTCTAGCAAGACACAATAATATAATTCATTTGCATACCAATGTAGCAATACAATTTCAATATGATTTTTCACTAGGTGCTAATATTGGCAATAGACAACAATATCGTTATAGGTAATCTTTATAATTGGTTACCATAATCGACAAGACATAAAAATTTAATACACCCTCATGCTTTGCATCCAATCTTTAGATAAAACAAAAACCATTTAGGACATTTAGAATCATTGAGCGTTCAATGTTGTGATTTTTTATACTCGTTTAGCAAACAACAAGTAACTTTATATATTTTTCGAAATACTTTTTCCAACGCTCTATGAAATAGCATTTAGAAACTGTTTTACATATTATGATTACACCTACAGATACATTACAAATTGCTTAAAAAAATGTGACTGCTCACAGCTACCGCTACAATTGCCAAACACACCATAATCAATGAATCTACACATTATCACAAATAAAAACTCGCATATAGTAAAATCATAAACCTATAAACATACTATTACAATTTACACATATATAAGATAACATAACATATATAATAAATACAATTTAGAACCATAAATGTCACAACATTAAAGTTTATGGTAAGAGATATCTTTCTTGATAATAATATAAAGGGTGTATCATGTGCATTTGCCATTGACCCATGTGAACTTCTGCCATCTCATCATACATACATAAAACACAAACATTAACACATTACTTAAACTCATACATAGATCTTGATTTATATCCAACACTACACATACAACCTTTGCATATCACCACTTTCATTCTTTCTTTCTTTCTTTCTTGGTTGTTTGCAAAACCAAAAAATAAAATAAAAAATACATTAATGTTGTATCATAACTAGTGGTATTAGTACTTTTTGTTAGAACCAACCAAAAAGATTGCATTTTTATAATATATAGATAGATATTTGGTGGGTTGGATCTGAGCAAAATGGGTATTGATCCAAGACAAATTGTTGCTGGTATTCTTACTGTTACTATGTTTCTAATGCTTGGAAACATGATTAAAAGACAGCATTTTGATGCTCCAATTTCACACCATGTAAGTGTTTCATGTTTGGTTTTTTTAGTACTTAATGTTTCAAGATTTTGTGGTTTTGTATAATGGTTGACTTTGGTTGGTTATGTTTTGATTGTATTTTTATCCTCATTTGTCAAGATTGTGTTTTTTTACTTTGTTTGTTGTTTGGTATTTTTAGATTGCTTTTTGAAGTGGATTTATGTGTTTGGAAATTTGGAATTGCTTATTTATAATGGTTATTTGCTTATTGCATTTTGATATAGAACATGGTGTTTGGAAGTGCTTATCGAAATTCCAAATTGGTTATCTGATTATTTGTAACTGAAATCTACTAATTTCAAAAAGAACAAAAATAATAATAATAAAAAACAAATAAGTGATTTTATCATGCAATCCAAACACTCCCTTAAACTGATTTTATTAAATCTGATTATTTTTTACCTTAACATAATTCGATAATCTGAATCAGATGGTCTTTGCCTAGTACTGTATAAACGCTCAAAATTGAGTATTTGAAATAATCACGAAATCATTTTGCAAACTTGATCCCGAGGTACCCGCGAATTGATCATGCAATTTACTATTTATATAGGTGAACCGTGCCGGATCCCAAAATTTTGATGATAACAAAGATTCAGGTGCCGCATTCGATAGCGACAGCTCTTGGAAGGAGGATGGCGCTACTGATCTCAAGCAGTGCTGGTCTAAGTCAAGTTTGGGTCAGTAGTACAAACTAGTACTTGTTCATTAAGTTATTGCATGTCATCATATATATATCTAACTTCACTTTCAATATATTCGGTAAACAGAAGAGCCAGAAGAAACGAAGGGGTATGTCACTTTCTCATTAACCAACGGACCCGAATACCATGTTTCCCAGGTATAAATTTCATTATGTTTATCATGTAAAAATCACGTATTGTTGTGTTTTTGTCTGAATTTGACCCTGGTGATTGCCAAACATCAGATTGCGGATGCAGTAGTAGTAGCAAGATATCTAAAGGCGACACTTGTGATTCCAGACATAAGGGGAAGTCAACCTGGTGATTGGAGGTTAGTCGCGGCATTTAACCATTTATACCCTTATGGTTCATTTATGATATGCGTGCGTTGCTTTTTTTGTTGGAAATATAAGTCTATTTTAGCAGTATATTTTTCATATACAATAACGTCAAATAGTTGTTATTTCATATGTGTTCTCTGGATTGCATTACCTGAGGACACACATCTATTTTTAGTTAAAATAAGAAAGCTAATCGTGAAAAGGGACATGCATGTTATATAAAAGGAAAATAACGTATAATATGTCATGCAAATATACAATAAGGCTCCAACATTTACCATTACGTGTATTGTTGTTGCGTTAACAAGCAGTACATATTTTCGTGTTTTTTAAAGGGCGTTAAGACCTTTATTGTGGATTTTACGTGTTTGATGTTTCTTGACGAACATAGTAAGTTTTATATATTTAATATCAACTAACATGTAATTAACATCTCGCTTGTCACATGGTCCAGGAACTTTGGAGATATTTATGACATCGAGAAGTTTGTAAGTAGTTTAGACGGAGTGGTGAAAGTAGTAAAAACTCAACCCGCCGAAATATCTACAAAAAATCTTGCTGTTTTAAGAATTCCTAATAGAGTAACCGAAGACTACATTGCCGAAAATATACTCCCCGTTTTTAAAACTAAAGGAAACATAAGACTAGCAACTTACTTCCCTTCTGTGAACATGAAAAAGGGTGCAACCGAACAAGAGGAAAAAGTTACAGTGGGATGTTTAGCCATGTTTGGAACTCTTGAGTTACAACCAGAGATCCGGGAAGTCGTTGACTCAATGGTTGACCGGCTGAAAACCTTGAGCCAGAAGTCAGATGGTAAGTTTGTAGCCGTTGACCTAAGGCTCGATATGTTGGAACAAAAGGGTTGTCAAGGTTCAAAAAAATGTTATGGTCCACAAGAGATTGCATTGTTTTTGAGAAAGATCGGATTTAACAAGAATAGCGCTATATATTTGACACAATCACGATGGGATAGCAGCCTTGATTCAGTTAAAGACCTCTTCCCCAAAACTTACACAAAGGTATGAAATATATTATTCACTCAGCTTGATAACAAACAACACTGCATTGAATGGCTAGTTGGGTTTTTTTTTTTTTTTTTTTTTTTTTTTTTATTATTATTATTATTATTATTATTATTATTTTTTTTATTATTATTTTTTTATTTATTATTATTATTATTTCTTCTTAAAATACCAATAACCTGTTTTTTCATCTAAAACAGGAAGGGATAATGCCAATGGAAAAGAAGCAAAAGTTCTTAGGGTCAGACACTTCAGAGTACGAGAAGGTGATAGACTTTTATGTAAGCGCAGAGAGTGATGTGTTTGTACCAGCGATATCAGGCTTGTTTTATGCAAATGTTGCGGGTAAAAGAATAGGTTCAGGAAAGACGCAAATACTAGTTCCTGACGATTCAGCTTCTACTTCCGCGGGAAATTATCTTTCTCGTTATGTATCAAAGAAGAACCATATGGCGTATTCATGTTTCTGCTAGATTCCGGGTCAAGCAGTATGGAATAAGTGTTTGTTACCATATTGTTTGATCAGACTGTTTTTTTAGATTGAATTTTGATATATTTATGAAATAGAGCAAGGAACAATGAATTGTGTGACGTAAAACGTTGTGTTCAAAAATTTATAGTTATATGGTCTTTATTTTTTGGTACACTGGTGAACTTGTTCTATTATCTTCTTGTCATGATAGAATCCAACGAAACTTGTGAAAAATTGAACTTCTACTTACTAAAATGGAAACAAGATAAATCAGCAAGGATTGTACTAAAGGTAACACACCAAATTTGAATTAGATACACCGTTATTAAGATCACGGGATGATGAGATATCAAGCCTACTACTGATAAATCGTTGAAAGAAAGGAGATTGCGAGTACACTTGTGCTTGTGCATACATGTCAAAGACAACTTTCAACTTGTGTTAACTTGATATTTTTGCATTGCATCTCTAAGGCTTTTTGGGTGTCTTTTAGCCTTGTATGCCGACACATTGAAGTGGAATGTTGCCGACTTGCTTGGGGAAATACAGCAAGAAAGTAACGGTTATTTACATAAAGTATCACAACACTTTTTTATTTGTCTCGTTTTAGTTCTTGGAACGAATTTTAGATGTGAACCATTAATAGTGTTTTTTGACCCATTTAGGTCATTTTATAAGCAGAGAAAAACTAAGATTGCAATGTGAGATCTGGGCGTTAACCATCATAATATCAGGTTGCATGGGAAGGAGGATCGCACTAAGTATTCGACAATCTTGGATCTATGGCAAACCTGGTTACATCTGTGTACACAAAGATCTATGTACACAAGAAGGTCTAGAACAACATTTATCATCTGTACTGAATCTAATTCACGGTTTTAGATCCTTCTTAGAACTGGTTCATGGTTTGGTACTCGATAATATAGTATTGAATATGGCTTCAGATTTTCTTTTAAATTTTGATCCGGCCAGATTTTCCAAACTTGAAACGGCGCTGTTTGTCAAGACAAGGGAGGAACCTTTTTTTCTTACAAACTAGGTTGCGAATAGACTATATATCATTCTTATAATTTCAACTGGAGGCAATCAAGTTTTTCTTAACAAGCGAACATATTACCATGGAATGGAACAACTCTTCATACCCAGTCATTTTCTATTTCTCTTGTGAAACTACCTATCAACATCTACACAGTAATGATAACAAAAAATCATACTAAATAAAGTTTGTGGCGACAAAAATGAAATTTGTCATCGTTCACATGGGAGGGATGATTGGATTATGGGCCTCGATATCAACATGTCTAATTCCAGGAACAATTTCTTGTATTTCCTTTTCAAGCCTATCAACTTCACTCCCAAGAGCCGTAACTACCTCTTCACCTATCCAAATCATATAGATTAAATTTCAGATTCCTATTACGAAATGGAAACATGCTACTATATAATTGCACAAATTCATACATACCATAGAATGACATTATCTTGAGCATTTCAGCATCATCTTTCTCCTCTGCAGCATCCCGGAACTGTAGACATAATAATTTGCAACCTTTTATTCATAATCATATATTCATATCAGGGTTAAAAGAGTTAGGAATTTGCTTTAGTTTATTCTTCTTATTTGCTATTTAGCAGAAAGCAGTTTGAAGCCTTTGGATAAAACAACAGCTTCTGCTAAGAGTAAGATAAGCAGTTTTTCATAAGCAGATTTTTATCAAGTGCTTATTTGAGATGAAACTAAAATTACTGTTTTATCCTCCATCTAACCTAATTGAAGAAGATAGACTCGATTGACTGTAAAACAACGGTTACCACTACAAGGGCAATGACCGTTTAAGCGCAGATTGCTCACTACAAGGTCAAAAATTCGATCGAACTCGGTCAAAACTCAGTCAATATTGGTGTAAACTTGGACAAAACTCGGTTTGAAGTATTTGAACTGTGTTAATGTTTCTAAAAATATTTCTATGGTCGTATGAACAAAACTATGGTACTATCAACATGTAATCCATATAATTTCAAAACTTACTATATATAAACTCAATCCGGTTAACCCCTGATTACCCCTGGGCCTAGGCCGATTACAAGCTACAAAGTAGTCGACCGCCCGACTAGCGCCTAGCGCTTTGTACAACCATAACCAATTGCAACAGCATTTTTAGTTCAGCATAAGGAAATCTAAACCCTATTTTTCTGAACTGCTTATCTTTAAGTTGTATAACAAGAAAAAGCAATCCAAACACCCTCTAAGAGAAACAATAAGCCTCTTACCTTCTTAGCCCAATCTTCAGGCCCAGTTCTACTGAGATAGTTCTGAACCAATATCACCCCATTGAAATCTGCACCAAAAAAGTAAAATGTTTCAATAGATAAAGATATTGCGATTTGAAGCATACAAAATCTTCTCTCTAAAAATACGAGTGAGGTTACCTATTTCTGCTTTGAATCTGAAAAACCCGGGCCCAATCACCTCGCTTTTGCAATCATATACAGAATCTACAACCTACAGCAGGAACATAGTAGGTAAGTCATAAGTGTAACCTTGTCACAATAGTTTTCTTTTAATATGAAATATCTACCGGGTCATTCTTCAAAAACTCAAGAACCCTTTTCATATCATTATCATCAATTGCTCTACCAATCAATGCATGTCGATTTCGTTGAATCAGAAATATAGCTACCTGCAAAATAAATACAAATAATGATGTCTCATTATTAAACGAAAAAGAAGGGAAGTGCCATGAGTGGTCTCATTATTAAAGAACATATCTAAAATGAAGAGACTTTAACATAAATGATTTAGTGAGACGTGTAACAGGTTGCACGAATTTCAGTTATTGCAAATGCCGTACCACTCCGAGAAGGTTTCCAACAATGATTGAACCGATGGGATCATAGATAGGATTCCCTGTCAATTTAACAGCAACTAACGATGCAGCGGCAATTGCAAGGCCAGTAACTGCAGCACCATCCTGCATGTTCACTTACTTTTAGAAGCATGCCACAAGACAATATAAGCTTGGATGATGATCATTTATTAAATTCACTATATACATGTCTCAATATACAGTAGTTATAATCAAGTTTTCACTTCGAGCAGCAATCGGATGATCAATCTCGTTTTGAGCATGTTATAATCATTATAAGCGGCTAGATTGATGATATTAAAAGTAACATGCATTGACCTCTGTCATGACAGCAACAGCTGTCGGATCATGTCCACGCCAGACATAGTCTCTAATTGTCATGCCTTCTGCGGCTGCACCTTTTCGGACAGCATCTACTGCCACAGCAAGAGAAGCACCTACAGCAAAATACTTGTTTAGTATGCAAACTTTTGCATCAATTAAGTAGTTAAAATTGTATCTGTAGATTCAGTATCACCTTCGATAATGAAGGAGCCACCAATCACCAAAGCCGCATAGAATATGTTTCCGGGCGGCTGAAAATGACACATGTTGGATAAGAGACAAATAGTGCTCAATATCAACAAATAACAGATGCCACAAACCAATCAAATAGTAAGCTACCTGAGTAGTCCACAAATTCTGAACTCCATGTACAATTGTCGCACCAGAACCAAGACAAAAAATTCCAACCGCAGATATTAAAGACCAAACAAATCTTTCTTTGGAATAACCATACCTGATAACACAAGTGAAATCAATCAGCACATATAAAGATCAAACCAACAGATATAACTATTATGTTCAATGAACAAAACATGACAAATATTAACTAGAACAACTTTGCACTGATAATAACTAGCACTAATAAACATGATGAATATGTGAATGATAACCGAAATACTCACGGATGAAGAGCATCTGGAGCACGCTTTGAGCTGTTTAAACCGTATAAAAGAAGCGCCTACAACATCAAAATTCATTAGTATCTTTATAGCTACTAAAGCAAACAGAAATATCAACTAAAAAAAGTAGACTGCAATACTGCATAATAGCCATTTCACCTGATTTGCAAAATCAGCAACTGAATGCACGACTTCAGCCAGCATGACATGACTTGAGGTAGCAATCCATACCCCAAATTTAAGTGAAAACACAAGAAAGTTGCACCATAGGGCCGTCGTAACCGCTCGCTGGCTATCACAAATGCAAAACAGGATATAGCAACCAACAAATGAATGATAGGAAACAATGCAATTGGTCAAATCAGATAAAAACTTCTACAAAACGTACCAAACTTGCAACTAATTGTCAATGTATGTAATGAACTATTTTTCTTTACCTTTTAATGTAACAAACTTTTATTCTGTTAACCAATGTATGCAAGTGACCTTACTACTTCTATCATACATATCGAATAAATTGATGACATCACACACCTCACCATTTTACCTACCAGCTATACATATAATATAGCAAGTCACGGACATACATTAGGTAACAATATAAAAGTTTGTTACATCAGATGGTAAAAAAATAGTTCATTACAAACAAATGACAATTTGGCGAAAGTTTGTTACATTTTTGTGCAATAAACCATTATGAATACCTACCATATTCCACAAATGAACTATTATTTTTTTCAACGTTTGATGTAGCAAACTTTTATTCCGTTACCAATGTATGTAAGCAACCTTCTATCATATATATCAGATAAAACGGCGACGTGGCGTGCCACGTCACCATTTTTACCTAAGATCTATACTCATAGAAGGTTGCTTACATACATTAGGTAACGAAATGAAAGTTTGCTACATCAAGAGGTGAAAAAAATAATAGTTCATCACAAACAATGACATTCGCCATTCGGTGAAAATTTGTTACTACATATTTGTGCAATAAACCGTTACGAATACCTACGATAGCCAACTAATGAAGTATTATTTTTTCACCTTTAGATGTAACAATCTTTTATTTCGCTACCTAATGTACGTAAGCGACCTTCTACCACACATATCAGATAAAAAACCGTGACGTGGCGTGCCACGTCACCATTTTCACCTACAATCTATACCTATAGAAGGTCACTTACATACATTAGGTAACGGAATAAAAGATTGTTACATCTAAAGGTGAAAAAATAATACTTCATTAGTTGGCTACTATAGGTATTCGTTACGGTTCATTGCACAAAAATTTAACAAACTTTGCACCTAATTATCTTCATGTGTAACGAACTATTATTTTTTCAACTTTTGATGTAACAAACTTTTATTCCGTTACCAAATGTACGTAACCGACCTTCTATCATACATATCAGATAAAAACCGTGACGTGGCGTGCCACGTCATCTTTTTCACCTAGAATCTATACCTATAGAAGGTTGCTTACATACATTAGGTAACGAAATAAAAATTTGTTACATCAAAAGGCGAAAAAATAACAGTTCATTCCACACAACAACAACTCAACAAAAGCTAGTCACATAACGCAACCATCAACAATAAACAAACATACCTATGATCATCCACTTCTATCTTCTTAATCTTCTTAGGCCTAGTAATAAAACCTACAAAAACCCCAAAAAAACACATTAGGTCATCAATTTTCAACTTATTTACAGTAAAAAAAAAAAAAAAAAACTAAACTTACTGCGGTGAATGGTGTAGCGATACTTGACGTCATCAGGAATGACGGGAACGGGAGGGGAGTCAGATTGTCGTAATGAGAAAGGAGTAAGGGTGTGAATTAGGGGGTGTTTGGATGAGTGGAAATGACGGTTGAGGTTAGGGGGTGTTTGGGAATGGGGTTGGGAGTTGAGGAGTGTGGTGAGGAAAGGGGTGACGTGGCGCAAGTGGTGACGGTGGAGGTGTGAGAGGAGGGAACGGTGGTGGGGGTAGATTGGCATTATTATTTTAGGGTTTTTTGTTGTTTGTGTTATATGTTCATCGTCTCCTACTACCTGACATGACCACCATTAAAGATTTAAAGGTGTTTGTGTTTTTTTCTCCGTTTTTGAAAGGTGAGAGTGAGTTATTTGGATTTTTTTTTTCTTTTCTTACAAAGAGTAAAGGGAAAATGGTATATCGACATCTTAAGTGACTAGTAACCATCATCAAGAGATAAATAGTATAGCGATAGGATTTGATTTGATAGTGAGAAATAATTTTACTTACGATATTTTGGTTAAATGTTTTGTGTAATATAATCAAAATTTAATTAATAAATATTGTAACATATGATAATCTTATATATTAAAAACTTGTCTTATAAATGCAAAGTGCTCACAATAAATGTTTCATGAATTAAAAGTGAAATGTGAAAGCTTCATGTGTTAGTACATTGATTTAATAGTCATGCATAAGGGTAAGTACATAAGATTAGTCATTCGAGTAATTGAAAAAATTTGTACGGTACAAGGTAGTTTAAGCAACATCAAAAGTATATCAATTACACAATATTTGGTGACTTAATTTAATGTGCAAGAGGATTTGTGCACAAATTGTAGTATGGTACAAGGTACTTTAAGCAACATGAAAAATATATTTTCTATACTATCTAAATATTGGAGTGCTTAATTTAATGCGCAAGAGGCATTGTGCACAAAAGTTTGTACGATACAATATGTTTTGGATGAGGAATCATGCACAAAAGTTTGTACAGTACAACATGTTTCAAGCCATCTCTAAACCTCAAAGAATACAAACCAAAAATGCCATGAATGCATAAATTAAAAACACCAATTAGTGGTTATTCTTTTTATCTTCCTGTCCATGAGTTACAAATATTTTATCAACTATATAATGTGTCAAAAATCACACACAACAAACCACAACTTCCTGCACCGCGTGCACATTGGGCTACAACTTATTATGGTGGTAAAGTAAGCATCATATTATCTTACTTATTTAGCATATTGATTTATATTATTTTATGTAAATTTCACGTGTGTTTTGTGTGTGTGACAATGTAGAACATAAAGATGGTGCTTAGGAGGTTTGGTAGTAACATCATCTTCTCTAATGGTTTAAGAGATCATACACATCGTTGTCTTATCAATTAAGTGAAACATGCACGAACATTTTTAGTTTGATCGAAAATGCAATATATTGATTAACTGTATTTAAGTTACTAATGATCAACTATACCTGATTGTTTTTTGTAGCGCGTTAAGAAGCATTAAAGAAAGAGATCGAGAAGTCACAAAAATTGTATCAAGAACAAAACATGCAAAAGGCCAATGAACAACAACGACAAAGACGACAACAACAACAAGAACAACGCCACGGCCACCGATGGGATGAATACTTAGCATTTATATTAATAGTACGATACAAATTAAACATGCAATATTTTACTTCATGTAATACCGCTAAACGGGCTAATGCTATTGATTCATTAGCAAGTAAGTTTATTGAAAATAATGTGCCGAGCATTCAATTTTTAGTCAATAATTATTACTACACTTTGTTGGTGCATTTTAATATTTTTGCTCTTAATGTAGTTTTTTGCCTTGCGGTGTGTTAATGTCACTTTCTTAATTAAACGTCTTGGAAGATTGCGTGACTTTGATATTTGATATGACTGTGTAAAATTATGTCGATGTTACATATTAAAAATGGTAGTATATAATAAAAATATAATAAAAATATCTTCGCACTATCATCTTAACAATAAGAATCTTCTAAATCGAAGAAGTATATAAAGGAGAAGAAATTTGTATTTCAAATGTTATCCTACACCTATCACGAGGTAAGCATTATTCATTTGAGTTTGAGATCATGTGATTCATGTCGTCATACTGTAAATACTTAGAGTGAGTTACTAATGAATACTCCAAATTCGATATTATAGTTTATGAAAAAATGTTGGAATAATGCACTAATTAAAAAATAATTTATGTAATTTATTCATATTAAAAGATTACATATGAAAAGCCTCATTTAAATATAACATTTTGCAAAAAATCTCTTCACATTGAAGAAAGAGATCGAGAAGTCACGAAAATTGTATCAAGAACAAAGCATGCAAAATGCCAATTAATAACAACGAAAAAGACAACAAGAAGAAGAAGAACAACAAGAACAACGCCACGGCCACCAGTGTCAATATAGATGAATACTTAACATTCATATTAATAGTACGTTACAAATTAAACATGCAATATTTTACTATACGAATTATAATTTATTATACGAATTATAATTTATACTCTTAAATATACTAATTACTTTAATGTTTTATGTTTTTATAGTTTTGTTAAAACGAAAATTTGTTTTATAGTTCCCTTTTAATAATGTAATTTATTTGAACAACGAAATCCGTCTTTCACAAAAAATGAAAGTTTCAAACATGAACCGAAAATTAGTCCCGAACATTACGAAAAAAACAATTAGATCCAACCTGTGTGCATCGCATGGGTCCTGAGGCAGTCCGAACATGTATGCATCGCATGGGGATGAATATAAAAGGTCTCCAACATTAATGTCATCGCTTCATATTTAAAATAATTTATGTAACTTTTACATATTAAAATATTACATATGAAGAGACTCTTTTCAATGTAACATATTGAAGAAGAAAAAATCTATTCACATATACTCTTTTAATATCAATAAACTATTTTAAATGTGTGACATGTTTGGAAATGTGATACCATCACAACTTAGATATATAATGACGAAAATAAGTGCCGAATATTACGCTATAAAAACTTATATACAACCCATGTGCAACTCAATAAAGTATTTTAAATACGTATAAAGCTTAGCAAATGTGTGACACCATACAACTTAAATATAAAAGGATGAAAATAAATGCCGAATATTAAACTATGAAAACTTCTATACAGCCCATGTGCATCGCACGGGAATTGTTGACTATCATAAGAAATAGTTATAACTTAGCCGGATGTATTAATATTAGTTAGTTCCAATAAAAAATGATAGAGTCAATACCAAAATAAATAGACAAAAAATATTACGTAAAAAATACATCTTAAAAGATTACATGTCAATAAACTATTTTAAATATGTATCATGCTTACAAAATGTATGCTACCATGACAACTTATATATATATATATATATATATATATATATATATATATATATATATATATATATATATATATATATATATAATGACAAAAATACGTTTCGAATATAAAATGACGAAAATAAAAGACGGATATTAAACTTTGAAAACTTCTATACAGCCCATGTACATCGCACGATAAAAATTACTTTTTGACAATACTAAGAGTTATAATTTCTAATGGTAAACAAAAACAATGCATCGCATGGGTAAGTGAGTTTTAGTATATCTAATTTGAACAGATAAATTAAAAAAGTTGGCTAAAATAACAAAATACGGCATATTAAAAATATCACATTGAATAATGAATAGAAAGGAAAAATTACATAATTTTGGCTCATAGTAATTTATAAATTATAATAACAAATAAAAGAGCTGTGTGCATCGTACGGGTCATGAGGCAGCCCGAGTTATATATTGTATTTTGAGTATTTGACTCGACCTCAATTAAAAGTAACGAAATAACAACATCAACATTTTTCATGTCATGCTAACAACACAACTTAGAAACTTATTGACCAACAAAATTCATCCATGACCAAAATGACGAAAATTAGTGCTGAACAATACGCTATGAACATTTAGATCGAGCCCATGATATTCTAACACCCTACTTAATAGCAGTATTTAGTAATGCCAAACACTCTCACTTATGATATTCTAACACCCTACTTAATGCAAATACTCTGTTTATCCTAAACCTAGGAAAGGGGATGCATATAAAAGTCTATCAAACATAGCATAGCATCCTACGTAAACAATTTTAAAATGGGACATAAATGAAGTATACCACATTAACATACCAAGATCCGTATGCTATTCCTTCACCTTTCTCTTCTTGTCAGCCTCCTTCTTCTTGACAGTCCCAACAGGCCTTCCCCTCTTTCTTTTTCCTGTAACTGTACTCGGATTAGGACTCCTCTCCTTCTTTTTCTTGCCACTCCCAACAGGCCTTCCCCTCTTTCTTTTTTCTGTTACTGTAGTCGGAATAGGACTCCCCTCCGTCTTCTTCTTGCCACTCCCAACAGGCCTTCCCCTCTTTCTTTTTTCTGTGACTGTAGTCGGAATAGGACTCCCCTCCGTCTTCTTCTTGCCACTCCCAACCGGCCTTCCCCTCTTCCTTTTTTTCTCTGCAACTACCTCATTGGAGCAACCGCTAGCACCCACATTTGGTTTGTTGAAGGTTCTATTCCACATCCATTGAAGAATTTCTTCAATCATCTCATTCCCTATGTTTGCATACGAACCATACTTGGCAATAACTTTTTCACCAAATTCATCCAAAACAACCTCAAAGACTTCATCATTTAATAAAACTTTGCCCCATGACATTTCGGATGATTCCTCCCCCCCCCCCCCCCCCCATCAACAAGCACTTTCCCTTTTCATTCTTATCATTATTCGCCATAGCTGGGTTTAGTTGTTGCGATTTGATTTTTTTTGTATGTTAGGGTTTGACGGTTGATTATCTACACAATCGTTGGTTGGTTTTGGGGATTTATTGCACCCTGAAAAAGCACACAGCTTTAAATGTACATAGTTTACGTTGTTTGCAAAAATAGTCCCCCGAAAGTTGGCGGGATATAAAAAAGACAGTGAAATGACGATACTACCTGTGGAAAACTAGAAGGGGGGTTGAATAGTTTACCGCTTTTTAATTCCTTTTTAACTTGAATAACTTTAAAAACATTTACGTTTGGTTAAAGATATAAACACAATGTTATATGTTTGATTCTTTGAAAAGCTTTTCATGTGAATAACAATTCTAACTTTACTAGTTTCATACTTTGAAAAGCTTTGCTTGTGATGATTCTAACTCTACTTGTTTAGTTATTTGAAAAGCTTTACTTTTGTTTGAAGATATAAACACATCTTTACTTGTTTAGTTCTTTGAAAAGCTTCATATGTAACTAGCTATTTTAACAAAAGAACAACATGTAGTGAGCAAAGATAAAGAAAGAAACGATCAAACCACAACACGATTGTTTATCGTGGTTCGGCTACAAGGACTCTTTTTCCTTGCCCTACATCCACGCCTCGAGTTTCCAACTCGAGAGTTATAAGCACTAATCAACAAGCTCCTTTCACCGGCGGAGAAAACCTTTACAACGTCGCTTACACTTTTACTGACACTAAGCTAGATGTCGAGTTCTTTTACACGGGTACAACCACTCCCATCTTCGCTTACACATTTACCGACACTAAGCTAGATGTCGAGTTCTTTACCAAGGGTACAACCACTCCCGTTAGTTCTTTTACAAGGGTACAACAACTCCCAACACACTACGTATTTTGAGGCCTAAAATACTAACCACTTACTTCTATATACATGACACACATGAAGTATAAACTACCAAAGCTTATACATGACCAAGCTACCAAGACTTGCAACTTTAGAGTTGAAGCTTGTAACTTCTTGAATGATCTTGTGAAGTCCCTTGCTACATAAGAGAATTACACAAATCAAAAGGTTACTGAGTTAGTTGAGAAAGTATGTGAAAATATGTCCTAAAGGGGTGACTCAAAACTAACAAATGGTTTGGTATTTATAGCAAACCATTATGCAGGTCTGGCGGATACGGCGGACCCCTCAGGAGGGTTCCGCCCGTGTATCCCCAGGGTACCGCCAGGGCTGCAGTTGGTTTTTGCAATAAATCTCTCAAACCAAACAAGGTCACATCTCATTACTCCTTGCAAACTAAACAATGTCACATCTCATAATATCAAGTCAAACACTAAACTTGCAAGCAACCACTTAGTAAGTTAAACACACTTCTTACCATAAATGTATATTGACAAAGCTTGCCCTAAATGTGATGTGACCTTACTATATTAAGAAATAAATGTGATATGACAAGACACTTTCTAGTTTAAGAAATAAAAACAATGTTTTGTTTAAAAGGAAATTCAAACCTTAGTTAAACAAGACTTAAACACTTAAAGTGATGATTTACTTATAGCTAAACTTCATACTTTGTCATTAACAAAACTTAGCAAATATCGTAAAATATAAATAACGTTTTTTGACGATATTTGTATTAACACTACCCTCAAATACGTGGCACTTAACGGGAAAATTAACGGAAAATGGCTCTCAGTGGCGATTTTGCGAAAATGTGAAACGTTGGTGTCTTTTTTGCGCTACTTTTTGTCTCGGCCCCGTTTTTGCAAATTCGTGGAACGTTAAGGACCATTTTTGCAATTTACCCTTCTTGTGTTTGTTTCTTTGTTTCGTTGTTTTAGGCAAATGCTGAGTTTTTTGTGTTTGTTTGTTTGTTTGTTTATTGTGGTGGTTGTTGGGGTTAGGGGGTGTTTGGGAATGGGGTTGGTGGGAGTTGAGGAAGGTGGTGAGGAAAGGGGTGACGTGGCGCAAGTGGTGACGGTGGAGGTGTGAGATGAGGGAACGGTGGTGGGGGTAGATTGGCATTATTATTTTGGGTGTTTGGTTGGGGTAAATTCAAGGTAATTGGTGGAATTTGAAATTAAAATTGCTTCAATTCTCTTGTTTGGTTCACAATAAATATGTGGGCTCAAGAATTTTATTTGCATTAATGAGGCTAAAAGTGAGGCATTTTAATTTTCTTTCACATAGGAAGCATTTACATTTGCTTAGAATTTTAAATAGTACCATTTATATATCTTGAACCAAACACCCCTAACCCTAAGGGTTTTGTAGTTATTACTTTGTGTTGTTTGTTCATTGTCTCCTACCTGATATGACCACCATTAAAGGGTGTGTTTGGGTGAAAGGTGAGGTGGATGTTATGAGATATTATTCCAAACGTGCTAATTTGGGTGTAACCTTATTCGGACTTTTTTTATTTTCCTTACAAGAGTAAAAAGGGAAATGGGAAATATCGACATCCGTGTTTAAGTGGCAAATAAGCATCATCAATAGCGAAAAGGGATCAGCTGCCTTAGCGCAGTTGGTATTGCAATGAAGATTCGAATCTTCGGTCAGTAGACCAGGGTTCGAATCCGAGCAGCGTCGGGGTTTTAATCCGGCCGTTTCTCTAGCAGGGTAAAATCTGTGTAGAGGCGGTACGGTTCCCTCGCGACACCGTAGAGCCACATTCCGTACGCCAGCGTGGACCCGGTTAAGACAACATAGTCTGGTCGGAATGGTGGTTAGGGCCCCGGTCTTCGGGGTGGTAAACCTAAGTTGGAAATTTACCTGTCAAAAAAAAAAAAAAAAAATAGCGAAAAGGGAATATCGACATCAATAGATAAACATGAAACCCCTTTAAAAAAAAAAATAAATAAAAATAATTATGTAGTTCAATAGATAAACATTTCCTAGCTTAGTACTCTCATGTTACGATAACAGATGTTTTAAAATTTGAAATTTTTGAAGAAAATTTCATGTAAGAACAACTTCAATTCTCAGTAACAATATTTTTCATTGCACGATATTCGTAATTTGCTTGTTTTATAAGAGTCACTTTATTTTGGATATTTTTATTTTGGTGCATACCAATAGATAAATCTTCACCATCCATCTAGTTTGATCTAATAGTTGGGATAAACCTAAGATTAAATATGTAAACCTAAGTCCATGTTTTTTTCTTTTTTATTATTTTTTTTTCTTTCTTTCTTTTTGGTTTTTTTTTTTGTCACGCATATTTTTTTTCTTCTTTTTTTGTTTTTTTCTATATTATTTTTTTGTCTTTCTTTTTCCACGCTACTTTTTTTTTTTTTTTTTTTTTTTTTTTTTTTTTCTAAATCACTTTTCCCCCTTTTTTTGTCTTTTTCTTCTTCTAATAAATGTTTTTTTGTAATGCACGTTGCTTTTATACGTTTTCGTCTGTTTTCATACGTTTTTGTCTGTTTTTGTACGTTTTCGCCCGTTTTCATATATTTTCGTCCGTTTTCATACGTTTCTCGTCCGCTTTCTTACGTTTTCGCCCGTTCACGTCTGTTTTCATACTTTTTCATCTGTTTTCTTACATTTTCGTTCGTTTTCATACATTTTCGTCCGTATTCAAACGTTTTCGTTCTTTTTAATACGTTTCATCCATTTTCTTTTGTTTTCGTCCATTTTTCATACGTCTTCGTCTGTTTTCAGACGTGTTTTTACGCTTTCATACGTTTTCATCCATTTTCCTACATATTCGTTCATTTTCTTACGTTTTCGTTCGTTTTCTTACGTTTTCATTCGTTTTCAAACGTTTTCATCCGTTTTCTTTCGTTTTCGTCCAGTTTTCAAACGTTTTTGTCCTTTTCATACATGTTTTTATAATTTCATATGTTTTCTTCTGTTTTCATACATTTTCATTCGTTTTCGTTCATTTTTAATTGTTTTCTGCCATTTTTAGATGTTTTCATATGTTTCTAAATACCGCAAGTGATATTCTGAATATTACAAGTGATATTCTGTGATATTCTAAACATCACAAGTTATATTCTGAATATCACAAGTGATATTCTGAATATCACAAGTGATATTCTGAATATCACAAGTGATTTTCTGTTATATGCAGAATATCAGAAGTGATACTATGATTACCACAAATGATATTCTGGATATCATAAGTAATATTCGTCCATTTTTCTTACGTATTCGTCCTTTTTCAGACGTGTTTTTACGTTTTCATACGTTTTCATCCGTTTTCATACATATTCGTTCGTTTTCTTACGTTTTCGTTCGTTTTCATACATTTTCGTCCGTTTTCTTTCGTTTTCAAACATTTTCATCCTTTTCATACATGTTTTTATAATTACATACGTTTTCTTCCGTTTTCATACACTTTCATTCGTTTTCGTTCATTTTTAATTGTTTTCTGCCATTTCTAGATGTTTTCTACCATTTCGAGACGTTTTTATATGTTTCTAAATATCGCAAATGACATTCTGAGTATCACAAGTTATATTCTGAATATCACAAGTGATATTCTGTGATATTCTAAACATCACAAGTTATATTCTGAATATCACAAGTGATATTATGTGATATTCAGAATATCACAAGTGATATTCTGAATATCACAAGTGATTTTCTGTGATATGTAGAATATCACAAGTGATACTATGATTACCACAAATGATATTCTGGATATCATAAGTAATATTCTTCCATTTTTCTTACGTATTCATCCATTTTCAGACGTGTTTTTATGCTTTCATACGTTTTCATCCGTTTTCATACATATTCGTTCGTTTTCTTACGTTTTCGTTCGTTTTCATATATTTTCGTCCGTTTTCTTTCGTTTTCATCTAGTTTTCAAACATTTTCATCCTTTCCATACATGTTTTTACACTTTCATACGTTTTCATATATTTTCATCCGCTTTTCCATTCGTTTTCGTCTGTTTTTAAATGTTTTTTTTTGCCATTTTTAGATATTTTCATATGTTTCTAAATATCACAAGTGATATTCTGAATATCACAAGTTATATTCTGAATATCACAAGTGATATTCTGTGATATTCTAAACATGACAAGTTATATTCAGAATATCACAAGTGATATTCTGAATATCACAAGTGATTTTCTATGATATGCAGAATATCACAAGTGATACTATGAGTACCACAACTGATATTTTGGATATCATAAGTAATATTCGTCCATTTTTCATACGTCTTCGTTCGTTTTCAGACGTGTTTTTACGCTTTCATACGTTTTCGTCCGTTTTCATACGTATTTGTTCGTTTTCTTAGTTTTCGTTCGTTTTCATCCGTTTTCTTTCGTTTTCATCAAGTTTTCAAACGTTTTTGTTTTTTTCATACATGTTTTTACACTTTCATACGTTTTCTTCTATTTTCATACATTTTCATTCGTTTTCGTCCGTTTTTGAATGTTTTTTTGCCATTTTCAGACGTTTTCATATATTTCTAAATATCACAAGTGATATTCTGAATATCAAAAGTTATATTCTGAATATCACAAGTGATATTCTAAACATCACAAGTTATATTCAGAATATCATGAGTGATATTCTGAATATCACAAGTGATTTTATGTGATATGCAGAATATCACAAGTGATACTATGAGTACTGCAAATGATATTCTGGATATCATAAGTAATATTCGTCCATTTGTCAAATTCAGAAAATCACTTATGATATTCAGAATATCACTTGTGATACTTTGAATATCACAGAATATTACTTATAATATCCAGAATATCATTTGTAGTACTCATAGTATCACTTGTGATATCTGCATATCATAGAAAATTACTTGTGATATTAAGAATATCACTTGTGATATTCAGAATATAACTTGTGATATTTAGAATATCACAGAATATCACTTGTGATATTCAGAATATAATTTGTGATATTTAGAATATTACTTGTGATACTTTGAATAACACAGAATATTACTTATAATATCCAGAATATCATTTGTGGTACTCATAGTATCACTTGTGATATTCTGCATATCATAGAAAATCACTTGTGATATTCAGAATATCACTTGTGATAGTCAGAATATCACTTGTGATATTATGAATATCTCAGAATATCACTTGTGATATTCATAATATAACTTGTGATATTTAGAATATCACTTGTGGTATTCAAAATATAATTTGTGATATGCAAAATATCACTTGTGATATTTAGAAACATATGAAAACGTCTGAAAATTGCCAAAAACATTTAAAAACGGACGAAAATAAATAAAAAATGAACAAAAACGTAAGAAAACGAATGAAAATGTATGAAAACGGAAGAAACCGTATGAAAGTGTAAAAACATGTATGAAAAAGAAAAAAAAACGTTTGAAAAATGGACGAAAACGTATGAAAACGAACGAAAACATAAGAAAATGGACGAATATGTATGAAAACAGACGAAAACGTATGAAATTGTAAAAACACGTCTGAAAACGGACGAAGACATATGAAAAACGGACGAAAACGAAGAAAACGGATGAAAACATATTAAAACAAATGAAAACATATGAAAACCGACGAAAACGTATGAAAATGAACGAAAATGTAAGAAAACATATGAAAACGTATCAAAACAGACGTTAACGGGCAAAAACGTAAGAAAGCGGACGAAAACGTTTGAAAACGTATGAAAACAGACGAAACGTAAGAAAACGGGCAAAAATATATGAAAACGGGCGAAAACGTACGAAAACGTAAGAAAACAAATAAAAACGTATGAAAACGAACGAAAACGTATGAAAACAGACGAAAATGAATGAAAGCGAAAAAAAAATGTTTATTATGAAGAAAAAAAACATGAATTAGAAGAAAAAAAGAAAAAAAAAAAAGAAAAAAGAGAAAAATGGAGAAAGGATAAAAGAAAAAAGAAAAAAAGTAAACGTGGAAAAAAAAGACAACAAAAAAGAAAAAAAAGGACGAAACAAAAAAAACCAATGAAGCGTGAAAAAAAACACAAAAAAAAAAAAGAAAGGAAAAAAAAGAAAGAAAAAAATGAATAATAAAAAAAATAAAAAGACAAAGAAAAAGGGGAAAAAACATGGACTTATGTTTCCCTATTTAATCTTATGTTAATCCCACCATTAGATTAAACTAGATGGATGGTGATGATTTGTCCATTAGTATGCACCAAAATAAGAGTATGCATTTGAATTTTCCTCGTTTTATAATTTATATAATGTGTTGTATTAATGATATTTTTAAATGAAAAGTGTTGTAATAATAACATTAATTGAAAGTGTTTTATATATATGTTGATGCATTAAATAATTGTAAACATTGCTCAAAAACTTGCTTAAAATCTATTTAAAAAAAAAAAAAAAAAAAAAAGAAAAAAAAAGAAAAAAAAAAAGGGGGTATAAAATACTTTATATTTAGTTTAGATAAACATGTAACCTTATCACAAAAAATTGTAGAGTTTAAAATTCGTGTGATGCATATTTTGATGTGGTTAGAACGGGTCAGGAAATGATTACGAGCGCAGATTACCCTTAAAACTGAAGTTAGTGTACTTTTACGGGTTCTGATGAGGTTACATACTTATAGTTATTGATTGTTTAAATCAATAGTTACGAGGATACTTTAGTTAAGTAATGTACATTTGAGTAAAACACTCGCTCTTATCAAGTAACTTAAACAAAAAAAATTGCATCGATTGGAGTTTAAGTGACAAATAATTTTATTTGACGTAGTTTTAAATTTTCTAGTGCAAAACTCCACTTAAGGAACCTAACGCAACACAAGAATTCTATACTTCTCATTGTTTTGAAACCCGGGTCGACCCGGTCGGGTTAACCGGTTCCGACAAAAAAAACGGGTAAAAAAGCCCGGGTTTTTAAAACCGGGTTAACCGGTTAGACCCGCCGGTTCTCGAAACCTGGCCAGGTTTTGTTTTTTCAAAATTTTATAATAAAAACCCGGGTTGACCCAGTGGTCGAATCGGTTGAAAAAGTAAAAAAAATAAAAAATTGAAAACCGGGTTGACCCGACGGTCGAACCGGTTGACCCGGTGCCTGATGACTCGACCGGGTCGATTTCAAACCCGGTTTTCAAAACATTGATACTTCTTGATAAATAATACTAGTAATTCTTTTACAATTACTGAATGTATGAGTAGGACATACAAACCAACGAATTCACGACTAACAATAAGCTAATCTCAAACATGATTTTTAAGAGAAAAATAATACGATAGTATGTACTATGTACTCCGTATAAGTTTAAGGCTACTCACAGAAGGTCCAAACGATCTGTTAGTGCAAATATTACGATATTTAAACTAAACGGTTTTTTTGGTTTTAATAATGACAAACATGTAACTTGTAATGCATAACGTAAAATGCGCAAGTTATTTGTTAACATAAATCATCAATGCATACTTACATCAACACCTCTTGACGTCTGAAGTATGCTTCAACAAAGTCGTAGATTTTCATCCCGACGTAAATCACTCAAGGTATGGACAAACAAATCTACTACTTGATAAATTATCAAAGGATTATATTTTTCCAAACTTCACATTTTTAATGTGACAAAACATCTTTTCAAAAATACATTTTACAAATTATTTTTGAATTAAAAAAAAAAATGTTTTATTTTGAAAAATAAGTTTAAAAATCCCAACAGCCATTTTTCTCGCCAAATCAGCTCCAAACTTCTTCAAATAAACCTTCCCTACTAAAGACAAACAAAAGAGCGTTTTTGTCCCCCACGACACCATTAAATACCCACGGCACCACTAAATTTAGTGGTGCCGTCCAGACTTTAGTGGTGTCGTGCCCCCTGTAACGGGTATTTTCTCTTTGCCTATAAATAGTGGACCATTTTACACTCTCAACTTGATTTTTCCAGCCATTTCTCTCTAGTCTAATCCCTTCCTATTTAGATCACTTTCTTTGATCATTTAGAGAGTTTTAGTTTGTTTTAGAGTGATTCAATCATCCATTCAAGTGATCACCTTCATTCCTCTTCTAGTCCAAGAGAAGAACACAAAGTATCGAGAAGATACAAAGTGTTGGAGTCATGGAGTAGTCCACTTGCATTACTTGTTGTAAGCTTGTTGTATCTTGATATACATCAAGTAGTCATCATCTCTTGTTTAGTCTTGTGAGTGTGGATCATTGTGATCTTGGAGATCTCTTGTAGCTAGTGAGCTTGTGTGTTGATCAAGGATAGATCGGGTAGATCATGTATGTCGTGTTGATGGAGTGATTAGTAAGGATCGGGTAGATCGTGAGTAGATAAAATTGACCTTTGAAATAGAGTAATCATGGCTTACATGCTGACTAAAAGGTTAAAGTCCAACCCATAGAGTGAAGTTGCATCAGCTATATTCAACAATCATCTCATATGAATTTATATTAAGCAGCAGCGAAAGGGTCAAAAGCATTATGGTTATGATACAAAAATAGTAACCACCATAAACACACACGGCATAATTGAGGATACAAAAATAGTACACAAAGCATTATGGTTATGATACAAAAATAGCCAACTCAAATCACAGATAAATACGAGTAGTACACAACAAAATCCTTTCAATTCATTTACTAGTATGTATGAGATAAAATTAGACAAAAAGGAATATAGGTAAAATAACTAAAATTGTATCCCTCTCTAAACACGCTCACTACGCTATCTGGTATATAATTATGAAAACAAGTACAATGGTATTCTCCACCAAGTTTAGCTTATTTCACATGGCCAATATATGAGAGCCGAATTAATCCTTCTACACTTGTTGGGCTCTGCCAAAATACACCATCCTAGACACCTCCAAAACGGCCTTCTTTCCTAGCACGTACTCTAAAATTAGGTTTCTGTTGTCCTGGAGCATAACGAGGAACAATTTTTAGAGGATGGGCTTCTGTATTGAATACCCACTCGTCCAATGATATAACTGATGGTGGCGAGAATAAAAGATATAGATATTTCAGTGTTTCTGCTAGAAAGAAGCTTTGCATCATATTGTCTTTCACACCTGTATTAACCTGTAAATAACATGAAAGAAACAAATTATTATTTGAAAACATCCCATAAGGGGGGCGTTCGTCATTGCGTATTAAAAGTAATTAACACAGTAAGTGTGGAACCAAATCAGTACTTACATCCTTCAGTCCAACATATCCCCCCTCCACACGTGAATTCTCTTCAAATGCTTGAAATATGTTCCATCCCCATTCTTGATACGTCTTATTACCGGTCAAACGCCACAAATAAAAGAGCGACTCAACAGTCTCTGGCCTCAAAATATTCCATGATGTACCGACAGTCATGTCCTACAGTATTCGTAGCACTAGCATATAAGAAAACCAGGAAATCCTAATTTAAAGTTATTAATAATGTACTCCGTATAAGATAACTAACCTGCCCTGAATGAAAAAAATAATTCTCTCCAGCCAACTTCGTTGGTGTGGACTGATAGAAGTTATAGCAAGTCCAAGCAAGCTACATTTAAAACCCAAAGTTTTCAGTCAAAATCCCGAGGAAGTCACAATTAGCACATAACTCAATTAAGTGTGCTTTATCTTTAGCCAAAGTTATAGTCTGTCCCTCCCATTATAACCATAAAATCTTATACTAGAATCAGTGTAACATTGTATAACAGTTGTTAACAACTAAAGTCGTTAATGTGAAAAATACTTTACTCAAAAGGACAGCACTGCCATTGATTTTTGGAGAACCCAGAAAAGAAAGCTGTCTGTATTTTGGATTTAATATTAGCACGATACCTCTTCTGCCAGATTTAAGAATTTTGCGGATTCAGCAGGACCATAACCAGATGACCCTAATGCTATCATTCCTGGTGCAAAGCATGCTAGCTCATCCATCTGCACACATCAGAAACAATTATAATCCCTATATTTATCATACATGAAATTTTCAATGGCGTTCTTTACTAAAAACTTGGTACGTTGACATTACCTTGTCAATCAAAGAATTTCCTATCTTCTCGGAAATATATGTAAAAGATGAGGGTGCAGTCTTGCGGACCAAGCTCAATAGACCTTTCATTGATGTCTCCCACATTTCTCTGTAAGTTCCATAAAAAAAAATTAAAACCATTAAGCCAGAAGGCTATAGCATGAAACATGCTTAATATTCATAAAACCACCTTAAATAATTCTAAAAGAAGAATCTCTCACCTATAATGCTTCACCTCTGCAGTTTTGTTTCCTTGTATCCAAACTTTAAGTAAATACTCATAGAAACTGCATCCAGAATTTAAATTATTGATTGGAAACGAACCATCGGTTAGGAAAAGTAAGATAGTTTAAAGGAACAACTAGTACCTGTCACCCATGGCTCCAAAAGTAATGGTAGAATGAGATGTTGTTCCTCTGTGGGGATTTAGATAAATAGGGAGTAATCCATCAGCAGGAAAAGTCTTATTTAGCTCTAGAATAACATTCTCTACCTGAAACATCAATTTACAATATTATATTCTGTTTCAGGTTGTGCATCTAACTTGTATGGCAATATTGACAATACACTACATTATTGGGCATGGGCATTACCTTTTGTTGATACTTTGGATTTCCAGTCCTTTGGGAAAGTGCGATGAACTCCAATTGTTCTGTCCCAGAATCTGCCAGGATACTATCACCCTGGAAAAACAGAGGAGGATATATGATTAGCTGAGAAATAGAAAAATACTTTTGAAGCTTCAAAGCTGCAAGCTACAAGCTACAAGCTACAAAGATTGGAACATACATAATCATTGATAAAGTTTAGAACTTACCCCAGTCCACCCAGGATTGTGTGCATTACCATGAGCCAAGTTAATAATGTTGTACGGGATACCAGAAGGAGTATCCCATGCAGGCAGCAACCTATCTGCTATATCTTTTGCCTTTTCAAGGAAGACTTTCTCCCCAGATAGATCATAGGCACTGAGAAGCCCACCCACAACTCTGTTGGAAAAAAATAAAGTGAACAGTTCAAAGGGTTAGGTGTCTCATCATATGATAATATTTACTACAGAAGGCCAACATACAGAGGAAAAATAAACAACTAATACATTAAACCTTCAAAGCAACCTTATGGTCGTCTCAAACACGCTGGCATCATAATTTTTATTGAAGTCCAAAGAGTTTGTGACCCACCTGTCAGGCATAGCTTGTTAAGATGCAAACAAGAAAACTAGGTGCACGCGTATATTAAAAGTTTCAACCCCATAAAGATGAACTCTATGGAGTGTAAGAAGTCAATATATGATAATAGATATTGGATCATACTCTTTAGCCCTTTGAAACTCCTCGTCCAGGCCCATTATATACAGTGTATCAAGAGAGTCAACTAAAGTTGCACCAAGACCACCAAAGCTATCCACGCCATTCTTTGATTGGGGCTAACAAAAAGAAACATTTAAAAGACACTTAGGAACTTTGGGGAAAATTAATAGACGGAGCAAACTCAACACACTAAATAAATTTATTGAAAAGGATGTTCATATAAATTTGATTAAAATCAAGTTTCGGTGTATACATATATAGAGATAACTAGTAGCGCAGTGAATAAGACTACAAAACTAGCATGGCCATGCACAACTAATTTAGAGATTGCTACAGGCATGCTGAATTGCGGATACTATAAAATGTATACGTATGTTTTCTACAACATTAAACAATGATACTAATTTATCAGAAACAATCATATACCTGAAGCTCATCATGGCCCCACGCATACTTTTCATACGATGACCATGCATGAATCATGGCATCTTTTACTTTTTCTCTTCGCTCAGCCTCAACAGGATCCACAGCGACACCATCCTTCTTAGTTACATCAAGTCTTTTGGTTGACATATTCACAGTTTTAACTGAAACACCATCTCCCTGCTTTAACTCTCCTAACTGCAAGGAGGTAACAAGTTTGCCGTCAGCCAATGAATAAACAAAATTGGAAGACAATTTACTAAGCACTACTTGGGTTCTAAAAAACAGAAATATCAATCATCATTTTATGCAGGTTGTTTGGATCTCAAGTTATATGAAGATGCCATACCTCAATCTGCAAGCGTTCCAGTTCTTCTTTCAGCGTCGAGAGCTCTTCCTGTCAATCAATAGAAGTTTATAAATATAGGAAACAAAGCAACTAGGTTTATTTTCTAACTCTTTCATGTAGGTCTCAAGCCCTAAATTTTCAGAAAGTATTATACTCGGGTATTGCATAATAAATGTGGTGATAGTTCTTATATACCAAGTCACTTAACTTCAACTCCTCAACTGATCTTAACAACAATACAACAAATAAAAGGAACTTTTGAGCAATTTCACCATCGTCGCCTATTTCAACAATAAGGGTCTGAATACATTTAAATGTGGATAAAAAGTAGGGAAATTAGAGCAATTTCACCACTACCAGAACCTTACCATATACCATTTAACTGAATCTGATAATCTGTTATTATCTCAACGACTATCCTAACTATGTATCCTGATATACTTAAATAACAAGCATGAATAATACTTTTACATTTCAACATAACTAAATGCATTAAAATTGCTATACCAATTCACTCTTCACCTACTGACTGATCTGACCAATGATACAATAAAAAAATCATACTGATTTCACCATCATTTCCAGTATTAGATGACCATGTCCTCCTATTCCAACAATACTAACCAGAAAATCGGATAAAGAGCAACACGAATAACCAAACCAGTAACCAAGTAGTACTAACATACAGGATCCATAACATGTAATGTACTCAACAAATTACACTTGCTACACCAATTCAACAAATTTCAACAACTCAGTCAATCTCACGTGATCACTCAAAAGTAGACAACTTTATACTAATAGTATACTAACAAATTCTTTACTCATAACAAGAATCTCAAATCTAGTCAAGTAACATATGAAATCTAATCAGCAACTAATTATTACTAGCATATAGGTAATAGGATCCTAAAATAAGAATCCAACTGTCCTAACTACCCCCTCTCTGTCCCCTATAACTTAACTAATGCATTACAATTGCAATAACAATTCACCTAATTTCAACAACTCACCTGATCTCACCAATATTAACTAACAATAGATTGATACTAATTTTACCATCATTCACAATCTATAATCACCATTGCCTATTCCAACAATAGTAAACCAAAATTGAATGCTCTTAACACAACTAACCTAATCAATAACTAACTATTGCTAACGTACAGGATCTAATACATGTAATAGAAAACCAACACATTACAATTGCTAGACTAATTCAACTAATTTCAACAACTCAATTCATCTCACCAATAATACAATTGAAGGTAGACAACTTTATACTAACACTACATTAACAACTCAGATACTCATAACAAGGATCTGAAATATAGTCATGTAACATATGAAATCTAATGAGAATCCGAAAATAAAAATTGAACTGCCCTAACTACCCCCTCTGTACTTATAACATATACATCTGTCCTCAGTAACATAATAATGCATTTTGCTATAACAATTTACATACTAATTTCAACAACTCAACTGATCTCACCGATAATACAACAAAAGTTATAAACTTTATACTAATTTCACCATATCCTAATTCAAAAAATACTAAACCAACAAATCAAATAATCATTCTATTGCTAACATACAGGATCTAAAACACGTAATGAAATACAACCCATCATAATTGCCATACCAATTAAACTAATTTCAGGAAAAAAATAGGAACTTTGGACTAATACTAAACTAGCAAACCCCGATACGTGTAACAACATTCTTTAATCTAGTCATTTAACATATTAAACTTAGGGATAATCACCTAAAAATGTAACTATCTAGTCCTTTAGCCAACTTATTTTTTTGCTATCATATACCCAAACTTTTGAATTTCGACCTTCGTGTGTATTCTGTGACCATTTTACCCCTACGTTTTCAAACCAACCTATTAATATCAAGGGGTAAAATGGTCATTGTACATGAACAAAATACACACAAAGGTCGAAATTCAAAAGTTTGGTTATATAATACTAGCAAAAAAGAAGTTGGCTACACAACACTCGATAAAATGACAAGTTAGTTACATTTTCAGTTAATTATCCCTTAAATTTATTCAGTAACTAACTATAACCAACACATTAAGGTGGTGTTTGTTTTTTAAAAAGTGCCTCTTAATCTGACTCGTTCAGACACGGCAGACATTTGAGTCATTAAGTGCATTTGTTTTTTTCTTCTCGTTCAGAGGCAGTTAGAGGCTCAAACCTCTTAACCAACAAGATGTGTAGGGGATGTCTTTGTTGTCTCTTAATGTCTTTTAATGTTTATGTGTCGTAAGAATAAAATTGCATCATATTCATACCATTTAGATTTTTTTTTACAAAAAAACAAACAATATTATTTCATTCAGATTCAGACATTTACGCCTCAGATTCAGAGCCTCTTAACAAAATGTAATCAAATTCAATAAATCACAACATACATACATACACAACACCTCATGTCAAACAAGAATACGGCGATCATATTCGACCGTTCGTATACAATCACTAACTAACTAAACAACAATACAATACCAAAAATAGTAACTTTATACCAATTTCACCATCACTCGTAAAACATCAATAACGCTAAACAAACAAACGAAATCTAATCAGTAACTAACTATAACTAACATACAGGATCTAAAACATATAACAAAATTCAAAAACAATGAAAATTATCATATATACCTCATGTTCGCGGAGAATCGTGTGGCGATCGTAAACGAAAAACGACACAAAAACGAATACAAAAAAAAGTAAAGCAAGCTGTTTAGGCCTTTTTAAATAATAAGCCGGATTCAAGTATCTCCACCGGATCGACGGTGCTGATCTACTTCTCACCATCACTATCTATTCCCTTTTTTAATTATATGTATTATACAGTACAATAGAGATGATTTAATTAGGGTTACACATGTGATGATAACAGTATGAAGAATTTGGATCTGGTGTGATGGTGGGAAGTGGTGGCTCCGCGTTGCCGGAATGTGGTGGTTGGGGTGGTGGTTGTCCGGTGAACGGGAGTTGACGACGGAGAGAGAGGTTGACGATGACTGAGATAACGTGACGGAGATTTTTTGTTGATATTATTTGCACTTTGCTTGCTTGTTTTTATTGAATTTTATACCCTTTTATTGGCCCTTGTACTTGAGGGAATTTTCTTTAATGTCCTTGATCAACACGAACTCGAGTTAGTCAAACTATTTAACCCGATACTTGACTCTATTTAGTATTCGGTTACTCGAGTTGACTCGGATAGCACGAATAAAATTATTGACCCAAGTAACCTGACCCAAATAAGCTTTGTCCAATTTGAGTCCGGGTCTGGGTCGAGTCGAGTTATCTAACGCCCCTACTTACAGGATTAGATATTGTTGATAGGGAAGGCAAAAAAATCCGTACCCGATGGAGACCCGATCCCCAAACCCGATTTGACTGGGGAATCCCCGAGTTGACCGGGGATGGGGATGGGATGGGGAATCCCCTGAAATATTAAACCGGGGATGGGGCGGGGACGGGGATAACATAAATCCTCGAACCCGGCCCCGACCCCGATCTTTCTAGTGTATGATTATTTAAAATTTATATGTTGTATCCATACTCGATTAACTTGTATATGTACATGCACATATGTTTATGAGTATCGACATGTATATTTATATGCATATGTGATATTTATAGGATCAAAACATTTAGATTTAGAAGTAGAAGTAACAATTACACATTACTTAACTTTTTTGTCCTAATACGCAGATATGATACATATTGTTTTTATATTATCTTTGATGTTACAATGTTTTCTATGTTTTAAAGTTAAATTGAAATTCGAATTAATATAACTGTGTGCAATGTACGTTTGTTGAGGTACTTTATGAGTCAAAATTCTTTATATTTTCGATGAGTTGGTTTTTTTTATGTTATTTCATAAGGGTGGAGAATCCCCGAATCCCCGCGGGGATCCCCGATCCCCATTGGGGATGGGGATGTAAAGCAATTCCCCAATGGGGATGGGGACGAGGACGGGGATGGGGATAGAGAGTGTAAAACGGGAATGGGGATGGTAAGTACAATCCCCGATATTCCCCGCCCCGTTACCATCATTTGTTGGTTTAAACTAAATTTAGTCTAATAAGTTCCGTGTCATTAGTCCGTTCAGAAAAAATAAATAAATAAAATAAAATAAAATTCAGTATCATTAGAAATGTCAAAGTTAGATCAAGATTGAAAGATCTTACACAATAGCACAACAATTACAATCTTTTGTATGTGTAGTTATTCGATTATGCATATAAAAGACTGAATAATCTAAAAAAATAAAAAATAATAATAATAAAAAAAATAAATAATAAATAATAAAAAATTAATTAATACTACTTATTTTTTGTCAGCCTAATAATGTGGTTGCAATTCTTTTCAGTGATGCCAGAAGTCGTTTTAATATACTATTCAGTAATAGAATCGCTTACTGAAAAAGCAAAAGGGATTGCCTATTAGTCAATTGTGACAAAACAGACCCTATCAAATATTTCACATGAGCGTACTGGCTACTGAACAATATAATAGAGAAGTAAAGATTGTAAATAGTAGTACCGTATGGGTATTTATTTATGGCATTTACTCTTATGTGAATTGATTTTGTAAATATTTAGTTTATGAAGGACAAAAATAAAATTAAGTCGAACTGGTTGAATTCTGTGTAACATCTTAAGCAACAAATATTATGAAAGACCGGTATGTTTTCGTTTATTGTGTTGTCGTGAAGTCTTAAAACTTTCAGATCGAAAATATTATCTTAACAACTATGTTATTTGACGTATAAAAGTATTACGTAGGGTGTGTTTCTTTTTTTTTGTTAGCTAAGGATTGTGTGGAGCCCATACGGGACCACCTATATAATATTACTTGTTTTTTAAATTTGGGCTCACTTTTCCCTTGTATCATCTTAATCCAAATGGGCAAATAAATAGGACTCTCCCCATTTAGACATATTAAGGGATGTGGTCCCACATGGTCCCCACACTTCCCTTAACTAAGAAAAAAAAAGAAACAAAGCCGTAGTTTGTTTAAATTAATTTTTTGTCCTTAATAGAGGACATAAGTTTGTAACAATCAAATTCAAGTGGAGCATATATCAAAATAAGAGAGGATATTACTTCAAAAGAAGTTTAGTACTCTGATGTTCTTTTTGTTTAAATGACTATAAATATTTAGTTTGGTGGTTTCTTGCTTTCAAAGGTTAGTATATGCAATTGATGGTACTAGTTAGTTAAGCAAGGTAATAGTCAGACAAATTTATGGTTTGTTGTCCTACAAAATTAGATTTTTAAGCTTTAAGGTTCAAGAGCGTTTATGTAATATGATTGATTTTGATTTTGATTTAGATTGATTTTTATTTGTTATGTGTAACTTAGATCCACATAAATAAATTTTCCTATTTTGCAAGAGATAAATAAATAATAGCAAGCAACTGAAATTTTAATACAAGGGTATGATGATAAGATAAAAGGTCAAAAGAAAAAGAGCAAGATTTATCAAATAAAACAATTGGCAAATACTTTGGAAATTGCTAATCTTTTTTATATAATAAAACAAAACCTCAAGTGGAGATTTTCGTATTTAAAAAAAATATTATTTCTTTATTAGGTAATATTTTAATTATTATTTTTTAATTTATAAATTTATAAAGTCGTTTTGTTGATATACTACACAAGTAGAATATACAAAAAAATATAAATAAGATGCAACTAACAATAGAATTAAACTTTTTAAATAATCTTTTATATAATACAACAAAACCCTTAGTAGGGACTTTCGTATTTCAAAAAAAAGATTATTTCTTTATTAAGTAATATTTTAATTAATTATTATTTTTTAATTTATAAATTTCTAAATTCGTTTTGTTGATATATACTAAATAAGTAGAAGATAAATGCAGAAAATATAGATAAGATGCAAAATTTTTAAATGATTATCTTTAATAATTTTAAAAAATATAATTATTTCTTTTAAAAACTATAATCATAAATCAAACAAAACAAAGATTAAATTATTTATTTTTTAATAAATAAAAATGTTATTCAAAAAACTTTAAAAAAAAACTCGCGCGTGCGCGGGTATTATAACTAGTTATCTTTAATAATAAAAAACTATAATTAAAAGTCATAAATAAATAAAAAAACAAAGATTAAATTATTTGTTTTTAACAAATAAAAATATATCATTAAAAAAAAACATGTGTGCGCGTGCATTATAACTAGTTATGACTAACATAAAATATAATGTCACTAATTTTTGAGATTTTAAGAACATGGATAATTATCAAGCTTTGGTTTTCTATTGAAGTTCTTATCTAAAACATAATTCATCTTGAGTTGCAAAAAACTTAAAAACAACAATGTCTAAACCGTTTGAAGTTTGAACTACATACTTTTACTTTCATCTTTGTGTGACATTTCATAAAAGAATATTGTATGTGAATTAAATATAATTTCATTTTTATTTTTTATTAATTAAGTATTACTCCGTACTAAATTAAGAACTGTTTACAACTTTACACCAAACACCACATCAAAATTTTCTGCCAAGCAAGACTCATATCAAAGAAAAGAATCCACAAAAGCCACAATCCAGAAGCAAAAAACAAATCATATTGATTAAATAATTACTTTTCACTTAAATACTTCCAATTTTTTTATGGTTAATTTCTAAATCTCAAAAACTAAAATTTGAACCTACATAAATACTTAATTTTGCCAGAAAACTAACAGATTTTATAAGAATTAACAATTGCATAGCACAAGGCATGAGAATATTTAGTTTACAAGAAACTTAACATTCAAAAAGTACAAAAGATATTGTTGCCATGACTTTATTCTCCCTAGTTAATTATGTATCCACCTTTTAACTTTACTTTAGGTGCTGTTCTGCAAGGAAGAAGGCATGTAGAAGGAGCTGTGCATGAGTTTCATCTGCTGTACCCAACAATTCTACTCGCCCATCCTCTAACAGGCCACCTTTTAACTTTACTTTAGGTGCTGTTCCGCAAGGATGAAGGCATGTAGAAGAAGCTGTGCAGTATGATCTGCTGTACCCGACTATACTACTCGCCCTTCCTCTGACAGCGCCGCTTTTTAACTTTACTTTAGGTGCTGTTCCGCAAGGATGAAGGCATGTAGCAGGAGCTGTGCAGTATGAGTTTCATCTGCTGTACCCGACAATTCTACTCGCCCTTCCTCTGACAGCGCCACCTTTGCACCAGATATCTGTTTAACCATAAAACCACAACATATGATTTATTTCTGCTTTAAAGCATTATAAAAAGGGCAAACTGTAAACAAACGCAAAGTATTTTCACAAATTACATTTATATGCAACATACTTCTTTTTATTGTTTTCGTAATAAAATACCTTCATACTTTTTCATTTGTTCCGTTTTAGTCATTGTAGAAATTTCGTACTATTTTAGTCATCGAAGATGGCTTTGTGTCCCATTTGGGTCATTTATAAGTAAAATAACCATAGAACAACTTTCATAAATGACAACTTTTTATAACCAAGTTGGATTATTGTATAAAACTGTTATATTTATAAATGATGTGAGAACTTATATAAAAATACCAAAATTACGGAAAGTAAAAAAACAGTCTAATGACGAAATCGGGTTAAATGAAAAATATACAGGTATTTTATGCAATCTGTAACGATTTAATGCAACAAAGTCACCATTTGTTTTCTCACTATTCAATTCAGAAAACTGTAGATTTTAGTGAGAATGAGAAGTATGTTGCATTATATGGTTGAATATGTTGCAGACACCAGTAAAAACTAAAAGGCGAACAGAACATTTCATTATCTTGCAGTTTGTCCTCAAAACTATGCATGCAGACTCTTACCTCTTTTATATGACCTAAGTTGCTCTTGTTCTCTCCCAATGCATACCCTAACAAGTTCTCAGGTACCGCAACCTCAACTTTAACCGGCGTTTCATTCCTGATACACCAAAATTTTAAATACTTAATAATTCTGCTTCCCTGTCTACTTTTACAGCAAAAAAACTAGCAAAATAATTGAAGCATAAAATTATATTTTGATGAAAAAACGTATGTTTAATGAGTATACCTTCGAGCTTGATCATTAACATTTGATGAGCCTCCTTCGAACTCACTGAATTCACCTTGATGCCTGTTGCTACCGGACTGAAAAAAAAAAAAAAAAAAAGAAAAAAAAAAAGAGTAAATATCGGATAACAAGCAAAAATTGGTGCTATATTTACAAAATTACCAACCTGAGTCCACCTCCCAGGTGGTGGTCGTTCATTGCCATAAGGATATGAAGGGCGGTCAAAATAAGATGGACGATGATCTACACCATGCATAAAAGGTGGTCGTGGAGGTGGCATTTCTACATTTGGAGGATATGGTCTCACAGGAAATAAGGTTTCGCGAAGTCTGCCTGTGATTTGAAACAAAGCATCCTGAACACACTGTAAGCTGCCAATTACCTTCAAGCAAACAAACAAATTAATAAGAATAATAGTTAAATTAAAGTTGCACCCAAGATTAACAAATATCAGCATATTATATTAACATGTAGGTTTTTTTTGCATATATTACGATGTAGGTTTTTCATTGTCCAGATTTAGCCATTGTACTTCTTTCTGTATATATGAGTCATTTTAATATGCCGTGTGTCCCATTTCGGACATTTATACCCCGCATTCTTTACATGTTTATATAGAACTTAACACTTGGCTGGTTTTTAAGGGTTTATTGGCTACATAATGACTGACAAAAAGCCATAAAATGAAGAGAAAAAAGAGCTAAGAGGTACCTGCACAACTTCATCACTGGGCATACCATATTTTGCAACATGTTCTCTAGGAAATATGTGTATGCTAGCACCAGTAACTCTTCTCATCTCAGCAATAATCATGCCACCTTTACCCCATAGACACCCAATCTGCCTCGAGTGTACCAAAAGTCTAGCAATAATGGGTGCACCAGGTTCAACTCCAACCTCAGCCATTCTACCAAGGACTCGCATAACCGCATCTTGAGCAGGCGAATGCCTTTGCTCTAAACTCTGAATCAGGTTCGAACATATTAGATGCAATTAGGATTAAAAAATAAATAATGCAAAGGAGATAGCAAGCCCACATGCCTCTCGTGCAGATATTACAACCACCCTTTCATCTGATTCAGGGGTTGCATCCGCTATTTTTATAGATGCACCCGTCTCTGTCTGCAATGCTCTTTTATAGGAACCACCTTTACCGATCAAACTTCCAACTTTGTCAGCTTGACACAACAATCTAAATACAACTTCCTCTTCCATGCCCATCCGGTGGTCTGGACCTGGACCTGGACCTGGACCTGGACCTGAAACAGATAATTTCATCATCTGTAAGATGGTCATAGACTCATAGTGATGTATATAGACTATAGACTTGTCAAGAAAAAAGTTATACCATATCCATGAGGCACCATTCCCAACGGCCTGTTGTTACTGCCAGAGTTGCCTGCTTCCTGAAGACAACTTGATACAGATAATAGAGCTTTTTTTACAGCAGAATACTTTCCAGCCATCTGCATATATAAGCAACATATAAATATGAGAATACAGGACGAAGTGTCGAAAGTAATTTAAGGTTTCACTGACAATTTTTAGGTTCTATAAATTGCAGAGAAACAAACTGAGAATAACAATATTTACCAAGTATGATAACATGATAAAAACAAGAATCGCTTTACTTATGATATAGATTCAGAATGTGCATATTTGTGGTAATTGCATCGGCTATTGCCCATAAAATTGTTTATGAACTACGGAAAAATCTGTAATTTGCTTGACAACAATTGGTCTGATTTAAGCAAAAATAAAGAGAACTAAATGAAAAAGACAAAGTTCAGCCAAAGGCGATGCACAATTGGTAGAATAGAATCTATTTCTCAAATGAAGCATAATCCTTGTACGAACTCCAAAAGCCTATGTATGTAGAGTTTCCTAGCAACAATCTATATCCTTATTAAACTAATAATCCTTCATTTGAGAACTAAAATTTAAAATACACAGTATGGGCACGTTTGGCAGAGAGAAGATCGGTGAAATGAAATGATGGAAAGCCATGGCACCAAATGTTATTATGTATCATCTAATATCTATTCAAAGTAATTAATAAACTTCAACCGATGACAGAAACTAATGCACCATAAAAACAGCTAGCTAGAGATATAAAAACAGCTAACTAGAGATACAAGTAGCTTCATACAAAAAGACAGTTAAGACAACCATGAAATTAAATTCATCTAGCAAACACATTCTACTTTTCAGGATGCATATGACTAATGTAACATCACCTATCTCACTAGTCTTATTTGCATCCATGTTCATCTTTTCCAATGGCAATCATGGTGTTATTAATTGTATTGCACAAGTCAGAATAACAACCGAAACTTCAAACAATCAAAAAACAAACAAGTACCATCATCAAAGCTTAATAACAAAACTATAGGAGGTTGAGCGAATATATTAAAAATAGGCAAGGCAATAGACAACTTATCAAACTTTTTATTTTTTTTGAGTAACCATGGTTCCGACCTTTTGGCCGACTAATCCACGGGGTTTGAACCCACCGCCACACATATTCAAACCGGGTACAGCTTATCAAATTGAAATACACTGAATTTGTATTACACAACCATCATGAAACTGCCTCATAATGACATAACAAGATGAGACCACTTACGAAATCTAAACATATAAGCGTGCATTCGATATGGTATCCGTCTCATAACAAAACAACAAATTCACGCAAAACATGCAACTATAGAAACCCAATCAAGAAAGCCCATACGGGTAACGGATGTAGATATAGTTTGTATGAGACCCAAAAAAACCTATAACAAGTGAATTTGTAATATGTATGAATTGGGTATGTATACCAACAAAACAAAACACCTTTAAATAAGCAATCAAATTACCACTAGTAGGAATTTGATTAAGATCTGTCATTTCACATATCTAAAAGGTTAAAAGAATTCCAAAATAAGGAAATTGATATTTCAATCAACAATAAGAAAAGCTTTAAGCAATGAATTTCAGTTTTAATTTAAGATAGACAAACAAAAGGATTCAGCAATACAAGATACACTACTAAGCCTCATAAGGTTTAGTCAACACAGATCACCAGTTAATCAATTACCAAAACAGTTACCATCAGATGTAAAAGAAGTAAATGGGAGGGACCTGTTAAAATCAACAACAAACGACCGGCTTAGGATCGTAGGATCTGTCGGAGAGCAACTGATTAGAGAGTGACGGCAGGTTTGCCCAATCGCTAAGGCGAAAAAGTGGGCTAGGGTTTGAGGTGTTTTCAATGTTTTATGCCCTTCTAATTTTATACCCTTTTTTAGAAACAACAAATGGCCGAGAAAAATAATTTCTCCGTGTTTTTTTTTGGGCTAAAAAATCCGGAGAAAAGATTTCAAACCCAAAGTGGAGAAATTAGGTAAAGTATGGTTAATTTTTTAAGGGGAAAAAAAAGCAATTTCTCCGTGTTTCTACTTCTCAGACTTGACCAAACAACGGAAATACAACCATTTGCACCCATCATATCTCATCTCCCCCTACCAAACATTCCCAAAGGATTATAATAGATAAATAAATAAATTTTCTAAACCTTTACTAACATGCATGGGTCTAACACAGTAACATGATGATTACAACAATTCTAATTCATAATTTCCTGAAATTATAACTTAAGAGGTCATAGATATAATGCATGATTTCATATAGAGTATACTCTCATGAATATAATGCACAATTATGTCTATATATTTCTTTCTGGCAGAGTTTAGGTAAGTGAAAACTGTCACAGGTCAAAAAGTCGTGTATCTAAGATCCTATATATATGGGTGTGTGTGGTTATCAGTTCTTCGTTTTGAAAGTATTGGTTTGATATTGTTGGGATGTGTTTGTTGCAATGCCATGGGTTTGATAGCCATAAAAATAGGCATACTCTAATACCCACCTATAGGGTTGGGTATAGACATCCACACCCATTCCTACCTCCCTCTCCTCTCAAACTCATACTTATAGTGATTTCTTATTGCAAACAAACGCCACCTAAATGTTCTTATAGCAAAAACTTACCCCACACAAGCAGTTCTCACTATATTTACTAGGGGTGAGCAAACAAAACCGAAAAAACCGAAACCGAACCGAAAACTGAAAAAACCGAACCGAAAAAACCGACCGAAACTAAAAACCAATGGTTCGGTTTTTAATTTTTCAAAAACCGAAATATACGGTTCGGTTTCGGTTTTCGTCCAAAAACCGAACCGCAAAAACCGAGCCGAACCGATTTTATTATATAATAATATATAATTAATATAATATGAATAAATAACTAAATAAATCAAATTTATAAACTCATATTCATTTTGTGGGTAGATTTATAAAATATTTATCATAACGTTTATGTTTATATGCGTGTTTGTCATGTCGTGTGTTTACTTGAGAATATATCAATAAATATATAACGATGATCATACTATGTGTATGTTCACTTGCATGTGTGTGTGTCTCATCTATATGTGTAATTATAGAATTATGCAATAAACATTATTATGCTTACATTGACAAGAAAAAAGTAAATAAGAATAACCAATTTTATATGTAATACAAGTTTTTTGGTATAAATTTGCCATGCCCAAATATAAACGGTTAGAAACCGAAAAAACCGAAAAACCGAACCGAAACCGATGATAAACCGAAAAAACCGAACCGCCAAAAACCGAACGGTTTCGGTTTTGGGTTTTATAGAAACTGAAATATTCGGTTCGGTTCGGTTTCGGTTTTAGCCAAAAACCGACCCAAACCGAACCGTGCACACCCCTAAATTATTTACCTCGTATACCATCTCGGGTTATGATGAGTAACAAATGAATCCTTGAGTTAAACAATTTGTTTTAAGCATTTCCAAACCTATGCTTCAACACTGAAGAACCAACAACAAAGCCTTTCAGAAAATCAAAACTTTTATTTGGATAGAGCAATAAACTATTATTTGAGGTCCAAACAAAAGACCGAGGACATATTTCAATCGAATTTTATTTAGCAAGTATACCATACTAAAGTGATCAATTATTTTTTTACTAATGGGAAATCAATTGTAAATACTTTCAGAAACGTTTTCAAAATCAAATCTAGCATTCAGAGCATTGCTCGGAAATTTACTGGAAAGCGACAAAATCTATCTAATAGTATATATTATCACAGTTAAGATCCGCTAGAAATGGTGGATAGCTGCATTTTCTTTTACGAATTGATACTCGAAATGGAAAACATTTTTGAAAATCGCTTTAGCGGGCATCCGCCAAATTCCATGCATATCCCGGCTTCTTAATGAATAACTCTTCCTCATTTACTACAAATACCAAATTTTCTCTCCTCATTGGATACTCATCCAAACCTTTAAATATTTAATCACTTCTTCTCAAGTTATAAAATACGATATGTGACATTGTTAAATGATCACCGATCACCTAGATAGTGTATCGTGCTTGAAAGAACAACTTTTAAGAATCACTCAACGAGTCAACGTTTAAAGATTTTCATTCTACCAGAAAAAGCAAGTTTGCTAGTGGCTTTGGCTCACAAATTTGGCTCAACAAAGTAGAACAAAAAAGTCTCAACCACTACACTGTGTTCGTTTTTTCTTCTCCCAATCACTTGAGATATTACTTGATTAGACGTATTTTGCATGACAGCATCAAACAACCTATTCACCCCGACGCCCCTTCTCTCTCCTACGATGTTCAATGTATATATATAGCATAGAAGCAAAATGCTTGAGTATCCGGGCAAAACCTAGATCCTACACCTAGCCTAAAAGGAAGATGGTTATCCTAAAGGCAAATAGAACAACAACGACGACGACGACGACAACACCCAATCTACATATAGCCATAAATAACTCATATTCTACCATTCTACGAATAGCCATAAGTAAAAGGATGGAATGCACACGCATAACCAGATCAAACATGCAATAGTACATCAAAACATATCCTATAACAAACGGTAAACACCAAAACACGACAACGACATAAACTACATCGTCAATACCTGAATCAACTCATCGCCCGGACTCGCACACTCAGGCACCTGCTCCTTGGGCATAACCCTCACCTGCGCCCCACTCTCCACTCTAATCTTCTCAATAATCTTCCCACCTCGTCCCAACACGCACCCAATCTGATTCCCACCCGCCAACAACCTACACACCACAGTCCCTTCCCCCTCCCCCTCCCCTCCCTCATCCACTTTCATTATCTTCTCGAAAACCTTAACCAACGCGCTTTGCGCAGGCGAAACCTCACCATTCTCCCCACCATCATTCTCACAACACTTATCAACATCAACATTACTGTTAGCATCATCCCCCTTAGGGTTTGAGTCAGCTGCTACTATGAAAATGACACGCTCGTCTGAGCCTGGGATAGTATCGTCTATGCGAATCTTGGCGTTGGTTTGTTCGCGGAACTGGCGAATGATTGAGCCCCCCTTGCCGATGAGTCCGCCGGTTTTGGAGTTGGGGCAGAGGAGACGGAAGAGGGTTTCGCCGGTGGAGAGCTTGATTGGGGGTTTGGGTGTGGCGGGGGAGGGTGGTGGTGGGTGGCGGCGTTTGGTGGTGGTGGAGTTGTGACGTTGGTTTTGAAAAGATGGGTCCATGGTGGTTTGTGGTGGTTCAACACCGTTGTATGGGGTTTATGTGACTAAACTAAACCCACCTTTTTAACTTTGAAAATAATTTAACTGTGGTTGACTAGTAAAGATTTCTTGTAACTAAGGCTATGTGCAGTGGGCCGGAAAAATTTTGGTCGATCACTTGTTGACCGATGTCAACATCGGTCGAGCTCCATTGTGGAGTGTAGGTCACACACCGGTCGACCAAGGGAGAAAAGCAAAGCCGGTCTAACTTTCGACCGAAGTTTTATCTCATATTTTCAAAAAATTGTACCGTTTGATGATGAAAAAAAAAAAAATCAAAAAAACTTTACCACTTTTCATTCTATAAATACCAACCTCAAACACAAACTTCTAAACACAATTAAAACAACTTCTCATCCATAGTCACCATGTCGTCTTACGAGCTATTGTTTGGTTCTTCGTCTTCCGACAATGATGAAGTTACGAGTGACTTAACGGAGTTTGCTTGGAGCGCTTACCAAGCAGCACAGCCAAAAGTTCCACGAAGGCACATACGTAGGTATCATTCGGGTGCTCATGATCGTTTGGTGGCGGCATACTTATCTGAAAACCCGCAGTTCGACGAAAGAACATTCTGTCGACGGTTTCGAATGAGCCCAGAACTATTTACACAAATTGTTCGAGAGGTAACCGATTATTCTCCTTATTTTCAACAAAGTACTGATTGTAGGTGCGTACTTGGTATTAGCCCATTGGTCAAGTGTATTGCGGCCATTCGTTAATTGGGATACGCGGCCGTTCCTGATTCTCTTGACGAGAATCTGGCAGTTGCCGCAACAACAGCCCGTGATTGTCTCTGTAAGTTTTGCAATGTTTTTATGGAGTATATGGTGCTGAGTATTTGCGAAAGCCCACGTATTCTGACTTTGAAAGATTATATGCTCATCACGAGCATAAGCATGGGTTTTCTGAGATGATGGGAAGCATTGATTATACAAGTTGGGAGTGAGAGAAGTGCCCAAATGGTTTGAGAGGTCAATATGCTAGGGGTGATCACGGGCCACATCCATTCATTTTATTGGAAGCGGTCGCTTCCCAAGATTTATGGATTTGGCATGCGTTCTTTTGTGTCTCCGGGATGAATAACGTCGTAAATGTTTTACGTCATTCCCATGTTTTCAATGATATCAAATCTAGTAGATCACCATACCTTGAATTCGAGACGAACGATGTACAATATAAAAGAGGATATTATCTTACTGACGGGATATATCTGCAATGGTCCGTTCTTATTAAGTCCATTTCAAATCCTCCCACAGGTGATGAAAAAAGAATATTGTATAAGCGGAAGCACGAAGCAGCAAGGAAAGATGTGGAACGGGCTTTTGGTGTGTTGAAGAGGAAGTGGAAAATGCTTAAAGTTCCGGCTCGATGGATGTATAAAAAGGATCTCCGAGATATCATATACACATGTATCATATTACATAATATGATCATTCGACATAAGCAGCGGGCGATATGTCCTACATGGTTCGAAAATGAGGGCCACCAACCACACGATCCCTTAAGAACGCATGAAGAATCTTTGGTAGTTACTCAGGAGATCATAGACTCATCAACTCATCTGCACTTAAAATCTGATCTGATCAAACACATTTGGAGAAATCGTAGACATCAGGCCAATCAAGCGAATGAAGACAAAGACGATAGTGACGATAAAGAATTTCTGTGATCTTTTTAATGTTATCTGAATAATTTACGTAATGTTTTTATGTTTATTTGAACTAGTATTGTAATGTTTTTATTTTTAATGAATTTTAAATTTATTTTTAAAATGTTTGAAAAAAAAAAGTCGGTTACCATTGTGGCACTTGGGTAATGTTTGGTCACTGGAGAGAGAAAATTGATGTGGCAGCCGAAAAACCTTGGTGACCAAGGTCACCATTGTGACAAGCGTAAAGAAAAACTTGCAAGTCTTCCATCACATGTAGAAATATGAATCTAAGTGAAGTTTCTTAAACTAATCACATGTTTGATGAAACTAGTTGAAGTTGTAAGACTCGGTATTATGGAGGTGGCATCACGCGTCATCACTATAACAGTTGTTCCAAACGCGCGCCAATAGCAATTTTTAGTAGTGGTTTCGTGTTGGGGAAAATACCTATTAATATATTATACTTGTCACAAATGTTACTTACGTGTACTGAACAAATTTTTTTCCTTATATGGGTACTGAACTTTTATTTTTTGGTCTTTTTGATGTACTTTATGACATTTTTGCCCCTGGATTTTTAATAATTTGAGGGGCAAAAACATAACAAAAGTACATAAAAAGACCAAAAAATGAAAGTTTAGTACCCATATAAGGGAAAAAAATTTGTTCAGTACACGGAAGTAACATTTGTGGTAAGTATAATGCATTTTAAAGGAATTTGCCCTTTGGTGTTCTACACCATCGAACTCTTCCCATTTTGTGTGTTTGTGTTTGTGAGGTATGTTTGTATAAAGTGCGGTATTTTTGTATGCTTGGTTGGTGGTGGCTATTATACTTGTTTGGTGTGAGGTTGATATAGTGTGTTGAATAAGGATGTGGCGATGAAATGGAGTTTTAAGGGAAAAAAACGAGCATACCTTCACATGTTGTGTTAAATTACTCCTCGATGTGCGTTTGAATGGTTGTGTTGACCGATTTTGTGAAAAATGGGAGGTATATTGAAATAACAACCTCACTTTTAATTTTTAGAAAAAGTTGACCACGTTAACCCGAGTTGGTTGATTTAGCCATTTTTGTCCGATTTGGCTGGTTTTTACCCAATTAATTGATACGTTGATCGATTTTTGACTAATCCGATTAAAAGGGCCGATTAGTCTAAACCTGGACGGTTTAATCCCCGCCTAGTACCTAGGCGCCAATTAATCGACTGCCTAGACGGATTTTTACAAATTTTGGTATTATGTAAGTTGTTGAGTCTCCATGCCTAAGCAACCAAAATTGATAGTCCTTCACAAATAATTCTTGGTACCAAAAACCCTTGATTACAGCACTTGACTAATCCGATTAATGTAACTAAGTTGTAGAGTTTTTATTAGGGATGATCACGATACCGGTCCCGTACTGAATTAGTGGTACCGAACGAGCATAAATTAGTCGTACAAGTACCGTACCGAACGGGATTCAGATACCGGTACCGGTACCGAAAAATCGGGGTTTTCCCCTTTTTTTCGAGAATTTTTGGATTTGGTACCAGTCTCATACCGAATTAGTGGTCCTGATTTTTTTCACCTTATTTCGTAGTACCGGTACCGTACCGTATATTGGGATCGGTACCGTTTCGGTACAGTACTGGTACGGTTCCGGGATTCGGGTCGAAATGCTCATCCCTAGTTTTTATTATGTATTTTTGTATAGTATATTTCACAACACTTTCTCTCATCTATCTATATCTATATATATAATAAAAGAAGGTTTTTTTGAAAGTTTGACACCTCACTAATGCCACGCTGGCACTAAAAGCCAGGTCACAAATGCCACGTCAGAAAATACATCGACTTCAAAGCGTTAATAACCTGTTTCAACCTAATAGTCTGTTTCACTTTCAACCTTTAAACCATACTTTGACTTTCCCAAACCCAGCTTCAAAGCGTTCCCAAATTCAAGCAATCACTTGCCATATATTTCAACCTTTTCAAATTGTTATAATTGAATCTCCAGAAATCAAGCAACCACATCTCTACAAGGTATAATTGAATCTTTATTTCCTAATCTCAAATCAATACAAGGTATAATTCAATCTTTATTCTTTTTACAAATTGTTACACCTCAATAACAACCGAAAATCAAGCTTATTCTTTTGATTTTCAACCTTTTTTATTCAATATTCAGTTTTTACAATTGATTGACGGTATAATTCACAATCGAATTGATTGAGGTTTTTTTTGGGGATAATTGAAAATTGAAATTATTGAGTTTTTTTGGTACTATACTAATTGACTCAGTTGCTTCGTAATTTGTTTTGTGCATAAATCGATTATGGTTTTACTCAATTGTAGGCTAATTGATTTTTATAACAACCTAATTGATTCTTCAAATAATTCTTTCAAAATACAGGATTTTTGGTATTTTGTTTTCGCCTAGATGTGTGTTAAAAGAAGTAATTTATAAACTTCATACTTCTATGAACTCATTGATTAAGAAGCAGATTCATTTGATTCTTCTTAAGATGATTCTGAAAATGATCCATCTTTTATTCCAATTTTTAGTATATGTTTTTGTTTTCGCCTAGATGTGTGTTAAAAGAAGTAATTTATAAACTTCATACTTCTATGAACTCATTGATTAAGAAGCAGATTCATTTGATTCTTCTTAAGATGATTCTGAAAATGATCCATCTTTTATTCCAATTTTTAATAAGGCGTAGAACTCATTGATTAATATACTCTTACAAAATCTATACATTTTATTCCAATTTTTAGTATATGTTTTTTCCTGCTTTTTAGCGTTCCAGTTGAAGTAGACGAGGACGCTGAGGTTGCTATTCCTGAGTTTGATGTGAATGACCAAAAAGTTATGAGGTTGTTCAGAAGATGATTGAATGTAAGTTTTGTATTGTTAAAACGAGAAACACAGATATATATAGTTATGTTTTGAATGGTTTTGTTTATTCGTTTTTTGCGTCGTTTATGGGTAGGTGGTCAAGTGGAGAAACTAAAAGTGGAACAATGTAAGTTGTATTTGAGAAAACATGGGTTGAGATTAACGAACAAAAAAGATGTTCTAGGCCGAATTCAGGAGCACATTAGGTATACTTGGTTATTTGACTGATGTATTAGTTAATTGGGCATTTGGTTAAATTAGTAATACTGCAATTGTGATGATATTGGATTTTGATTTGTCATTTCAGTATTGTGAATGGAGAAGGGGAACTTAAATACCGTGCTTCAAGTTTTGTTTTGAATTTCAAAGGTATAACAAATAAGTAAATGTATGTACCTTAAGTACCGAGCAGATCCTATACATGAATTCAAGCTTCAGGTCAATGTTGAGTTTATAAATGAAGTAGGCGCGAATGTCTGTTATGCATCTTAAAGCAACCATAGTTTCTGTTAGCTAAGTTAATCCCACAAACTATACATAATTTAGCGCAATTTGTGTTTAGATTGGGTAAAAAATGTACCAGTAAGGCATAGTTTATGGATCCCATTTTATCATACAGGTGAACAACTCAACCAGAAACTTATATCTCTTTCATGCAGGTTTGGGTTGGAGAAGGAGTGATTAAGTATGGACGTAAACTTCTTGGAGCCACAGATCCACAAATATCAGAACCGGAACCATCATGGGTGATTTGGCTGTTGTTGAAAGGTATGACTCTTAAAAACTACCAGCTGTTATCCCTTCATGTTAAGCATCATTAGTCTTAAAATGTATATTGTTAGTATCTATAGTAACACATGCTTGAGAAAGATATATAATGCATTAAGCATATTATGATTGTTTCCATACAAAATTTGGTCCAACAAGTCATAAGTGGAAAAATGAGCAGCTACGTTGGATGATAGATCAAACATGGTTTGTATTGGAGGTTGGTATTGTTTACTATGGGTCTATGGCTTGAAATTGTGTCATCCGAAAACTAAAGTAAGAACACATAACTTTTGTAAAGTAAGAACAAGAAAAAAAAAACTTACGAATCTGTTTTCAAGATTCATGTTGAGAAATGCTAAATATGTTTGAGTTTCTCATTGAATCAGGTCTTTTTTTACTGTAAGGGGTATTTGCCTAGATTATTATCTTATTGTTTTTGGGTATTGAAAAACTGCCTAAAACTGTTTTCAATACATGACTCGATATTGCTTATTTCAATTGATAATCTTGGTGGCATCAAAATCACAAGTTAACACTTAAAGCAACATACGTTGTTTTCTGTAGGCATGAGCTATTTAAACAAGCAAATCCCATACACCCCCCTAAGCATGAGATTTTTAAAGATGTTTTACAAATCAAGATTTTCAAAAAAAAAAAAATAAATAAATAAATAAATAAATAATCGTTACAATTTAAACAGTATTGGTATATGTTTTTTAGTTGCATATTACTCAATCGTCGGGTAGGACATTTTGCTATTATCTCATAGCTGTCAAATTTGTTAAATGTGTATAACAACTATTTAGTCAAAATTTGTGTATATGTATAACAACCTTTGACTTGATCTTTTTTTATATATTATCATAAATTGTACAATAATGAATAAGTCTAACATTTCTTATATGGGTTTTATGTTTTTCTAATTTACTCAGTTTTTCAACGTTGACAAGCTTTGGAGCGAGACTCGAAAGGTATGAACTTTCAGCTACGTTTATGGTTATGTTTCTCCACAAGAGTAACATTTAATAGTCGTTATGGAGGAAGCTCTCAACTAGATTAAACTACAACCATGTTAACTTATACAAGTATCTTTTAAGAACTATTTCATTAATGTGTTTAAAATGCTTCTAATGGTGTAGCACTTCAGCAGACTTCATGTTAGTTGTATTCTTAAGAGAGGATCTCATATTAGTCAAAGTCAATATGTCGTAGAACATGTTAACATAGCATTTCTATTAGTCGAAAATTTGAACTTATTTTAATCGGTGTCTTTATTAGAGACGGTGTTAAAAAGACATTCGATAGTGTGAAGGCATACAAGTCATTGATTTAATGACATGGTTGCCAAAGATGATCAGAGAAAAGACCATTCTATACAAATTTGTTTTGGTAAGTAAATTTCGTATGTACCTTATTGATTTGAGTTGGTCTTTGGTGCCAAGTTTGTTAGATGTGATAAATGCGGGATCATGGGCGGATGTGTCCTTTTACATATATCGTGAAAATTGGTCCGGTCGATGGCCCGATGTGCTTAAACTGGATAGATCTTAAAAAACTTGTGTGCAATGGCTGTCACTAACATTTTGTTGTTTAACATGGTCACTTGTGTTCATGAGGTTAGTATATGTTTTCCACCTCGAAACTTATAGTGACGTAAAATGTTCCACTGTTTACGATGCTGTCTTCCCCTTTATCTAACATAATCGATATAATTGTTTCATTCTTATGCTCCTTTTACGTTATTTGACTATTATATATTCTCATTTAATGTTATTTTGGTTTATATTTCCGGGTAAGTTGAACATTCTTCATGTTCTAAAGCTTACAGGCTTCATTTACATGCACAAGGTTTACAGGATACCGAATGAATGCAAATTGTGGTGCTCTTTTGCTTGGCATGAATGTTAAAAGAACAATGGCTGATGTACGTAGTTAATTCACGATCATGTTAAATAAATTATATTTGATGATCATCATATGAAACATTTCTTAACATTTAACATTTGACATTTAATATATCATAATGTTCTAATCTCTTGACATTTAAATAATCTTTTTAGACTCACTGGAGTACCATGTATGCATATATATTGTGTTAAGTAAAGAGTTAAGTTATATGGACAATCAATCTATATATGCATAAACATGTCCTTTTCTTTAAATTGTAATATCCATTTACAATTCTAAAATTGCAGTCCTTAAAATTACAAGTCTATGCAAATTTTAGCTTTTCGTTTCAAGATCAACAAATTTTATGTAGTCTATAAGCTACCCGTGATTTATCACGGGTTTATAGGCTAGTGCCATATAAACAAACAATCTGACGAAGAGAAGTTGAGATCATAAAATCACGACCATATTCCAAAAGTAAAGGAGCTACTGGGAGGTTTCTTAACTGAATACTAGATTACCAAGTCAATATTTATTTCACTTCATCAGGTAAGCCCACGACTCGAAAAACAAGCTGCATCTCAAGCTTGTACGGTTAGACTAAACACCAATGTCACCAAGTTAATATACATTTTCACCTTACACATCAACGCCACATCAGCTTCCCTCCTTTTTCCCTTCCCCTCACTCCCTCTCACTTTTTGTGGACATGGTCACTAAGTTACTACCCATTTTCACCTTAATCATTTTTTTTCATACTTTACAAAATTAAAAATGTATCGTACAAATATAAAAATGTAAACGTGTGAAATAAAAAATGCAAACTTACAAAACTAAAAACGCAAACGTACGAAATTAAAATATTACATAAACTTCGAATGTTAAAAATAGTACATAAACTTCGAATATTAAAAACGCAAACGTACAAAATTAAAACATTACATAAACTTCGAATATTAAAAACGCAAACGTACGAGGGAGCATTTCCTAGATTAAATGTTCCTTCAGGTGTCGGGGGATTGCTTCGGTTATTTTTTCGTTGGGTACGTTTGGTGTTTCGGAAAGTGTTTTCTATTTTTTTTAATAAAATGATGAAGTAAAAAGTGTTAAGAGTGTAAGAGTATAAATGGTGAGTTTGTATTTAAAAAATGATGAGTTAATAGGTATTTAAGTAAAAATAGGATAGTGTGTAATCTTATTTTTATTTTTTTTATATATACCAATAGTTATAAAATCACATGGGGCTCATGATTTTTTCAAAACAATTCGGCCGTTCACCATAAGTTGTCTTGGGATGAGTGTGCCATGCGTGACTTTGGAACTTGGACAAGGGCTCGCGCTTGAAAATGGAAGTCACCGAACACCCCCTCACACCCTTGAAAAATAACATGCGTACAAACATTTCAATCTCAGTTATTCCATGTACTTTGTTTTTCATGGGTAGAGGCATGGACGGAATTTAGAAGGGACCGAAGGGGGTTGCGTTCCCCCAAAAATTTTGACCCTATGTACATTTTATACATTTTTATATATGGTTTTAGTAATTTTTAATACAAAAATTTCAGCGTAATGTATATCGCCCCACCTAAAATAAATACTTTTCAAGTTGCCCCCCCCCCCCCCACCAAAAGTGTTCAAGTTCCGTCCCTGGGTAGAGGCACACTCTCCAAATTGATCGGCACACTCTAAATTAGAGTGTCTTGACATTTAGTAAAGTGAGGGTATAAATGTTAAGCCACTCTAATTTAGAGTATGTTAATCAATTTGAAGAGTTTACAAATGGTGGTCAAACTTGCCAACCTCAACATAAATCCGAACAAAGTGGACGACATAAACAACAATAACCCTGGAAAATACATGATCAAAGAGATTTTCCAACAACACGAACCTCATGAAATTGTTTGATGATACGTAAATATGCGGGTATGAGTCACACATCAAGAGAGTCGGGTACTCGTCGTTTATCCATACCTACAATCTAGTATCACAACCAGGACGAGTAACGTACGTAGATAATAAATAAAAAACATGAGTAGTCGTGTGAGGAGGTAAAATAAATATATCTCGGGTGGCGGTTCCCTTACTGGTAACTCATAATATTCATATGGTTTTATGCCACATGTCCATAATAGGAGCCAAGGTTTTAATATTGAGAAAAGGGAGGTATCGAGAATGGAGTAATATTTCTCATCCCATATATCTGAGAGATTCGGAGTATACTCAAGAAAGAAAGATATGAGTCATTTTCCTATCCTTGGTTACTCCTATTTATAGAGAAAAAAATAGAATCTTTAGTATTCTCCTTTTGATTTAGATGCATGCATTTCTACGTAGAGTGTGAATATCTTTGAGATTTGGTGCATGTATCTTCAAGTAGTCATGTGGCTTTTTTCTATACTCTCATTATATTATATTTATTTCTATTAGTATATTAGTTACTACACTTGTAGGTACATTTGTAGGTTACCCTATCAAGTCCCCAAATTCATATAGTTATGCATATGTAAAAATAAGCATGTGAATTGTGTTTTGTTAAAATATTTGTGACACCTATGAATGTGTTGACCATACCGTTGTAAAATAAGTGCGGAGAATCGGATGTTGATTTGTTCTTTTGCATCTTCTTAAAAAAAATCATTAAAATGATTTTTATGTTTATAATATATTTGCATGATAAGCTTGCTGCTGCAGGCCATAAGCTTTTTAAATAAAGAATAAGACATGCCTACGTGTACTGTGTATTTCTATTTTACATGTGTAAGTCTCTGGTTGCTCCTATTTGATGTGTAAGCTTGTATTTATACACTAATCGCTTTTATTGTCTTTATAGGCCTTTTTAGCCAATGATTACCTACTTTGTCTATACTCTTATCACTCTTATTTTCAGGTGCATCTTTGAGTATAAAATGCCTACATCATCTTCAATTGTAACTGTGCAACTTTCAAGCGATGGATCCTGTACGAGAAACAAATACCTTGGCTTTGGTGGAGCATCTTGGATTCGTGGACCCTTACACTTTCCTGAATATAAGTGTATGTAATATTTTTTTCCATTTACACTCTCCTGGATATAAGTGAATGTTTATTGGATCGATATACTCTGACCAAACTACTTTGTAGCTTGTAAGGATTTAACAATATTGAGTAAACTCAATACTATTAATATTGAAACACTGTTTAACCTTGTAAAGTATGCGGAATTTACTAACACAAAGCTTAAGAAGAACTTTTATATTAACCAAACTTTGAACCTGCTTTGTTACACAGATTCACTAACAATCCCTAACTATTTATCAACTTTGATCGACTCTAAAACTTATGAAAACTTCTATCTAAAACTTGTATCGACTAATACCCCTTAAGGATCTTTATATAGATAACCTTAAGTCGGTTTACAACATATAATCCTTGAACGACAAGTTATTATCCCTAACTAATTCTAGAATATTCGTTCAATATTACACATTAATCCTTAACTGATATTGCACATTATTCCTTGTTTCCTTCGAAGTACTTTAAATATTCTTCAGTAACAGCAGTACTTTGACTTTTTCCTTCAGCAGTACTTTGACTTTATTCTTCATGCAACAGTACTTTGACATCCAGAAGTACTTTGATATTTTATATCCCAACAATCCTCCCCTAACTTGAACTCCACTTGCTTGATTTCAAGTTTCTTTGTTATCTTTAATCTTCAAATCTTTAATCATTCAGAAAGATTGTTTCTTTATTTCTTTGTCTTCTATCTGTCATGTGTCAAAGTACTCTTCATCAGCATCTTGTCTTTCAATATATCTTCTCAGCAACTCAGCAACATTTTGGTACAGTGATCATCAAATCTTAAAAGTTTCATACTATTCTCATCACTTCCAGGTGTGTTAACTCCTGTGAGAGGTGAATCATTGAAAATTATGATTTTTAGCAAATCATCAGCTATCAACGGATTTGATTATTCTTTACCAATAGCCGTTTGCTATGGACTAGCCAACTCTTGATCACTTGGAGTATGGTGAGTTGATAACCATATAGTTTTTGGTAAACTATCAACCATAAACAGATTTGATTATCACATCAGAGCCGTACCCTCATGATGAGTCAAACTCTTTCTTGTCTGTTAAACATGGTGAGTTGATTACCATTTGTTGTGTAGTATAAATACTAACACCATGTGTTGCTTTTCAAATCCTTTTACTTTTCTTTTAAACATCAAAACATTTTATTATTATTTTAAAGGACTTATACTGGTTTATATCAGCAAGCACTACTTTGTTAAAGTACTGTTTGTTTTTGCAGTACTTTGAAAAATACTTTATATTACAAAACAAATCATACCAGTATTATGCAATATTACTCTTCAGACTTGATCCATCTGATAAATAGCTTGATAACATCCAAAGCTACTTCAGATTCATCTTCAAGTTCCATTCCATGATCCAGCATTCTGAGCATAATTTCTCTAATCAATGGATATCTCCTCTCAGCCAGCATATGAATCATGGTACCATCTTCCATCTCTAGTGTATGAACTCCTGATGACTCAAAGAATCTCCATCTTGCTATTTCCCAATTCTCTTGATCATTCCACAGAGGATCAACACTTGTTCTTCAGTTTCCCAGATGGTAATTAAGTCTCCAAGCAAAATTAATCCCACTCCTGAAGCTTCAATCTCTGCATAGTATGTCTGCACTTGCACATATAAGTCATACAAATCTGCCCTTGTAATACAATGCAACACATCCCATAACATATTGAATGTTGTGAAGCTTTCATCTTCTCTGTGAATCATAAAATAATTCCCTTCTTTTGATTCAACCATAGAAAATGAGATTATCTTGTACTTCTTTCCAGAATCTTCAATCTTCTTATTCTCAAAGTCAACAACTATGAAATAGTTTCTAAGTTCATCAACTGTATCTTCATGAATCATCTTCAGCCTTTTTGACAGTTGATCATCTTGAACTGCTTTCTTCCTTTTCAATATTCTTTCCTCAGCTTGTTCCTTTCTGATATCTTCTAATTTCTTCTTTCTATCAACTTCCATGGGCACAAAGTTTTCTACTTCTTTTCTGATATCTTCTTGTACTTTATCCCACAGAGCAATATTACTCTTCAGACTTGATCCATCTGATAAATAGCTTGATAACATCCAAAGCTACTTCAGATTCATCTTCAAGTTCCATTCCATGATCCAGCATTCTGAGCATAATTTCTCTAATCAATGGATATCTCCTCTCAGCCAGCATATGAATCATGGTACCATCTTCCATCTCTAGTGTATGAACTTCTGATGACTCAAAGAATCTCCATCTTGCAATATCCCAATTCTCTTGATCATTCCACAGAGGATCAACACTTGTTCTTCAGTTTCCCAGATGGTAATTAAGTCTCCAAGCAAAATTAATCCCACTCCTGAAGCTTCAATCTCTGCATAGTATGTCTGCACTTGCACATATAAGTCATACAAATCTGCCCTTGTAATACAATGCAACACATCCCATAACATATTGAATGTTGTGAAGCTTTCATCTTCTCTGTGAATCATAAAATAATTCCCTTCTTTTGATTCAACCATAGAAAATGAGATTATCTTGTACTTCTTTCCAGAATCTTCAATCTTCTTATTCTCAAAGTCAACAACTATGAAATAGTTTCTAAGTTCATCAACTGTATCTTCATGAATCATCTTCAGCCTTTTTGACAGTTGATCATCTTGAACTGCTTTCTTCCTTTTCAATATTCTTTCCTCATCTTGTTCCTTTCTGATATCTTCTAATTTCTTCTTTCTATCAACTTCCATGGGCACAAAGTTTTCTACTTCTTTTCTGATATCTTCTTGTACTTTATCCCACAGAGCTTTCACTTCTGGATACCTTTGTTTATGTAAATTCTTGTATCCTCTTCTTCTCAAGAAACTTATCATCCAGTTCCTTTCCTGAGCTATAGTCATTGGCTTCTTTGTAATTGGCCTACTAACTTCTGCCAAATACTCAACATCATACTCAGCTTGTTGCTTTCTAGCAAGCTCTAAATCTTCTGCAATCTCTAACTCTCTAATCTGAGCAAGAGAAAATTTCTTCTTTTTCTTCTTAGTATCTTTCTGAACCTTTATCCCTTTCCCTTTATCTTTAGGATCCAACTCTTCAGATTCAGAAGTACTTTCAACATCTTTTTGTGTAGGCTCAGAAATATGTATTCCTCCAGTAGGTCTCCTCAAATTCATCATAACTTGAGCAATTGTTTCATTATCACTTGCAGTATGTACTCTTACTTCTTCTTGTTGTACAAGAGTAGAAGGACCAGCTTCATCTTCATAATTCATTGTAGAAGGTCCAGCTGCAGTGACTCCACTTTCATCAATATTCCTAGAAGAAGTACCTTGCTCAGCAGTACCTTGCAGACTTATGTTTTCTGCAGCAGTACTTTAAACACCAGCACTTTGAATGTTCTGTGCATCTACATCCTGCTTAACAATTTCTTGCTCAGCATCTTCTTGCTCATTATCTTTCTCTTGTGCAATATTCACATCTTCTTGTGCAATATTCATATCCTCTTCAATATAGCTTTCTGGTACAAGAGTCTTTGTACTTTCTGGATATTGCCACAAATGAGCATCTTCTGAATATTTAACTTCAGCATCATCTTTATCCAAATTCTCATCTTGATTCCTCCCCAATTTGGTAAATGATGACCTCCTATGCTTCCTCTTGGATTTAGAAGACTTCTTGGAAGATTTGGACTTTTGCTTCTGAGACTGCTTCTTTTCTTTCACATAAAGCCTAAAATTCTGAACAAGAGGCCAAACAAATTTCTTCAACCTTCTGAACTTCTTTCTTAGCTTCTTGATTTCTTCAGCTTGAGCATTAACAGTATTCTTTATCTTCTCCAATTCCTTAGCCAAATCAGAAGTACTCATAGCACCTTCAATTCCTTCATCTCCTCCAGGTGTTTGAATCCCACCTGTGGAAGTATAATCATTGGGAGTAGGTACCTTTGAGTCCTCTAAAGCAGTACCTTTAGAAGAAGTACTTTGTGGAGAAGTACCTTGAGCAGAAACAGATGTATCCAAGGAAGCTGTCACTGAGGGAGTCCTTTCACTTGAAACAACATGCTGAGGGGAAACAATAGGTGGTGTAGGGGTATGTACTGAAGCAGAATGCTCAGCAAAATCAGATTGATCATCATTATGAGAATGTGCAGAACCACTATTGTCTTCTTCATCCCTAATAGCTTGAGCTACCTCTAACATATAAGCATTTAGAGGTGTATTCCTACCCGAAAAATTTACTCCCTTATGAGACATAAAAGTGAACACTTTAGGTGGCATCCTAATGGTAGGTACATAATCCTGAGGTTTGGGTATCCCATCTAGTGGATTCTCTAAAAGCAATTGAACAAATCTAGGATACATTAGAAAAGGTTTGCCAGCCTTAATATGAGTAAGCATACCTTCAAGGATCATGTATGAGAAATTGAAAGGTTGATTTGTAATAAGACCAACAAAAGCAGAAGCTATGGAATGGCTAAACTGATCCCAAGCAGTACTCTTTGGACTCAAACAATGAAGCAAAACATGAATAAGAAATTTCCAATGAGGACTAACCATAGCCTTCTGAAAGGTAAGCTTATTCAAAGGACCTTCATACCCAATGTCTCTAAGTGTGTTCCAAATCTCTTGTTTTCCAAACAAAACAGAGCCTCCTTCATCATCAAATAACAGAGCCTCTCTGATTGAAGCTTTTGTTAAACGAATAGCTCTCCCAGCAACTGTAGCAGTAATGATATCCTCTCCATCTTCAACCTGTGACCTTGCTGTATCCCAAAAAGCTTGAATCCAAGGTCCAATAATCTCTGGGTTGACTAGGATTGAGTAACAGATGTTGGTTCCAGTGAGAAAGTCAATAATACCATGAAAGTCAAGGTTATCTTGGGTTTTCTCAAGGTTTGCTATCATGTTGTGTTTGGTGTTGGTGCGTCGATTTGCCATGGTGATTAGGGTTAGAGTGAGAAAAGTTATGATCGATGTAAAGTAGGAATGAGTTTAAATAACAAGAAATGTGAATAAGGGTGACTAAAAAGAAAATATATGAGGTTTATATAAGGATAAGATACAAAAAATCACGGTTAATTAATAACTTTACCGTTATTTTTGGAAGTAATTATCCCCATATCTTTCAAAAGTTTGTTAGCCGCAAATTTGACCGTTGGAACAGTATCTGACACGTCAGCGTACCCTTTAATAGCACCAAGCCGTACGTTCCATAAAATAAGGAGCATTACTTTCCGTTATAAACTCACACAGTATGTTGACCAAAGTACTTTCCCAAAAAAAATAATGGATGTTGACCATTTGACCAAAATATCTTTGAAAGTCAACCCTGATTAATGACAATCTCCCCAAATTAAATCTCAAAGCTACCATGGTAAGTGAACATCAATACACTTCATTAAATGCCCATTTACATTTATTTTGGTTATAAAAGCAACTTTACCAACAACAACTTTCAATCACCTTTTCTTTCTTTAGCATAACACAAAAACTAGTAAGCATAATGAGTCACATTCCAATTGTGAACATCTCTTCAGACTTAGATGGCACCACAGATTCAGAGATAAGTTACTACTCTGATTCTGAGTTTGAAGATCCAGGATGGTTAGATTATTTTCCTCCTCATGTACAGTGGATGGGACTCCAAGAATCCTCTTCATCAGTAAGTGTTGCAAATTTTACCATAACTGATGCAGCCAGCACAACCAACAAAAAGCCCAAGAAGAAGAAATCTGTCCCTGGTTCATCTTTGGCTAATGAGCTTCCACATGCTTTGACTCAAGCCCTGGAATCAGCAATACAGAACATGAAGTGGCCTGCTCCTAGGAAAGAGAGACCTCCCAAACAGGTTCTTGGCCTGGCTTGCCCAAGAAAGCAGGCTTCTTTTGATGACAAGAGAAAAACTGCTCAAAAGGGAAAGCATAACTATGAGGGCAAGGGAAAAAGACCTATGGAGTAGGTGTGTGAAGCTTGGTAGTAGGTTGTGGTAATTGGTGGTTGGTGTAGTCTTGTGTTTTCCGTGTCTGTGTCAGTAGCTTGGTAACAACAATGATGATGTAGAAACTTTCTGAATGGTTGTTGTAATAACTTTGTGGAATGATGAATAAACTTGTTTCTTTTGAATGATACATGTAGCCTCCCCTCAAATAATGACTAACTAATAACTACTAATGCCTCCCCTCAAAAATAGCTTACATATTAATCATGCCAATACTCACAACCAAAATGGTAAATCTTGAAACATCAAAGCCCTTTGTGAGTAGATCTGCTACATTATCATCAGTATGAACTTTAACCACATTGATAAGCCTTTGGTCATAGCAATCTCTTATAAAGTGATGTCTAATCTGAATATGCTTGGTCTTGGAATGATACACTGGATTCTTGACAATACAGATAGTACTCTCATTATCAATGTTGATAGGAGTATTCTTGAAATTGAATCCATAATCCAAAAGCTGATTTTGTAACCATAGTACTTGTGCACAACAACTTGCAACAGCTACATATTCTGCTTCAGTGGAAGAAGTTGCTGCAATTGTTTGCTTCTTACATTGCCATGACACTAATCTGCTTCCAAGGTACTGGCATCCTCCAGTTGTGGATCTTCTGTCATAGTTATCTCCAGCATAATCACTGTCTGAAAAAGCTTGGAGATGGAAAGGTGAATCTCTAGGATACCATAAGCCTAGCTTAGGTTGTTGCCTAAGATACCTGAAAATTCTCTTGACAGCATTCAAGTGAGATACCTTTGGATTAACTTGATGTCTTGCACATAAACATACAGCAAAAGTTATATCAAGTCTTGATGCAGTTAAATACATGAGACATCCAATCATAGACCTGTATAAGGTGACATCAACATCTTCTCCTTCTTCATCTTTTCCCAAAGGTTTGTTAGTATCCACTGGTGTAGATGTAGGCCTAACAGTTGTGAAATTGAATCTCTTAAGAATATCTGCAACATACTTATCTTGACAAATATATATTCCACTACTTGACTGTTGCACTTGAAGTCCCAAGAAGAAGGTTAATTCTCCCATTGAACTCATCTGAAACTCTTTCTGCATAAGATCTTCAAATTCTTTTACCATAAAATGCCTAGTAGCACCAAAAATAATGTCATCTACATACACTTGGACAAGCATGATATCCTTCTTATCTCTCTTGATAAACAAAGTCTTGTCAATAGCTCCTCTTCTATAACCATGTTGTAGTAGAAAATTGGAAAGTCTTTCATACCATGCTCTTGGAGCTTGATGAAGGCCATACAGAGCCTTGATTACCTTGTAGACTTTGTTTGGATGTGCAGGGTCTTCAAAACCAGGAGGTTGTTTGACATAAACTTCTTCTGTGATTTTGCCATATAGAAAAGCACTTTTAACATCCATTTGATATACAGGGAATCCCATATAGGATGCAAAAGCCAAAAATAGCCTGATGGCTTCAAGCCTTGCCACAGGAGCAAAAACTTCATCATAGTCTACTCCTTCTTCCTGTCTGTATCCTTGAGCCACTAACCTTGCCTTGTTCTTAATAACATTCCCTCTTTCATCTCTTTTTACTCTGAAGACCCATTTAGTTCCAATAAGTTTCTTTCCATCAGGTAAATCACATAATACCCAAACTTCTTGAAGTTTAAACTGTAGGAGTTCTTCTTGCATAGCTTCTACCCAACTTTCCTTGGCTAATGCTTGTTTGATATTTTTGGGCTCTTCCTGAGATAGAAAACAAGCAAATAAACACAACTTCTGATCCTTGTGATTCACCCTGTTTTGCTTGTAGATAAAACTAAGTAAAGAAGTATGTTGTTGAGACATATTCTTAGCCTTAGTCCTTGTGAGCACCCCTGAAGCTGGGGGTCTAATTATGTTGGTAACAGGATGAGTTTTGTGAATTCTGAGAGTAGGAGTTGGTGAGACTTCAAGATTATCTTCCAAATTAGTTATATCAGGATCTTCATTAGAATCTGAGAAAATTTCTTCATGATCCAATTCATCATCAATGTCTTCTAAAGTAATCTTGTTTGGATCATCAGTATCTTCTAAGTCAGGCATATTAGAATCATTAACAACATCAGTATTTATCCAATTTGAAGTATCTAAAGGTTGAAAAGTACTTTCAAATGGATTAGCAGTACTTTGGGGTAAAGTACTGGCTGTTTCTTTTGCCTTCTTCTTTTCTGCTTCATAAGCTCTCCTTTGTTCATTTTTATAGGACTTAGCCATTGTTTCTTGAAAAAACATCCTTGACAGTTCATCTTGAATGGCTTGATCTTCATCAGATATTGGTATTTGTGGTGGAACAGTACTTTGAGGATCAACAGTACTGTTAGGTTCAGCAGTACCTTGAGGCTCATAAGCACTCTTCTTCTTATTATTGGCATTATCATTTGGCTCATCTTCAGATCTTAAATTAACATCATGAACAATGTACTGTGCTTCTTCTTCAGTGGGAGCAGCTTGATTTTCTTCCCTTACAGGTACATAATTCATTGATGAAGACATTAAATCAAGATCAAACATCCAATCAGGACCTTTACCTTTAGAATTCTCTTGTTCTTCCAGAAAATCAACATGAAGACATTCTTGAACCTTTTTGGTAGCCCTGTTGTATACTCTGAATCCTTTGCTATTGGTACAATATCCCAATAAATATCCTTCATCTGACTTTCCATCAAATTTGCCCAAATTATCAGCAGTATTTAGGATGGTTAGGGGACATCCGAAAGGTTTCATAAACTTGATGCTTGGCTTCTTTCCCATGAGTAATTCATAAGGTGTCTTCATTTGAGGTTTAGTCACTGATACTCTATTCAACACATAACAAGCAGCACTTACAGCCTCAGCCCAGAATGGAACAGGTAATTGAGAGTCTGCAAGCATTGTCCTTGCTGCTTCTATAAGAGTTCTATTCTTTCTTTCTGCAACTCCATTTTGCTGAGGAGTTCTAGCAATACTGAACTCTGTCTTAATTCCTTTCTTGGCACAAAATTCATCCATTAGCTGATTCTTGAACCCAGTCCCATTATCACATATAATGCCTCTAACCTTGATTCTTAACTGATTTTCAAGTGCTATTATAAGATCATGAATATCATCAAAAGTTTTGTGGAAAACTAGAAGGGGGGTTGAATAGTTTACCGCTTTTTAAATCCTTTTTAGCTTGATTATCTTTTAAAAAACTTTACGTTTGTTTAAAGATATAAACACAACATTATATGTTCAATTCCTTGAGAAAGCTTTACGAGTAAATAGCAATCCTAACTTTACTTGTTTTAGTTCTTTGAAAAGCTTTACGTTTGTTTAAGGATATAAACACAACTTTACTTGTTTACTTCTTTGAAAAGCTTTACGTGTGATTAGCAAATCTAACTAAAGACAATATGTAATAAGCAAAGATAAAGAAAGAAACGATCAAACCACAACACGATTGTTTATCATGGTTCGGCTACAAGGACTCTTTTTCCTTGCCCTACATCCACGCCCCGAGTTTCCAACTCGAGAGTTATAAGCACTAATCAACAAGCTCCTTTCCCGGTGGAGAAACCTTTACAACGTCGCTTATACTTTTACCGACACTAAGCTAGATGTCGAGTTCTTTTACAAGGGTACAACCACTCCCGTTCGTCGCTTACACTTTTACCGACACAAAGCTAGATATCGAGTTCTTTACCAAGGGTACAACCACTCCCGTTAGTTCTTTTACAAGGGTACAACAACTCCCGACACACTATGTATTTTGAGGCCTAAAATACTAACCGATCACTTCTATACAAGATACACATGAAGTATAAACTACCAAAGTCTATACACAACAAAGCTAACAAGTCTTACAACTTAGAGTTGAAACTTGTAACTTCTTAGATGAATATGTGAACTCCTTTGCTACATAAGAGAATCACACAAGTTAGTAGCTACTGAGTATAATGAGAGAATATGTGTAAAATATAACTCTAAGTGATGAGGGATTTCTTGCAAGTCCTTTGGTATTTATACCAAAGGAAGTCAGCAGTCTGGCGGACACGGCGGTACCCTCAGAAGGGGTCCGCCCATGTTCCTCCAGGGGTCCGCCAGAACTGTTCAACCAAACTTACAATAAATCACTCCAAAACAAACAATGTCACATCTACTAAATACTAGTCACTGATGAGGCGAAAAATGATCCGTTTTTAGGGGGTCATTTAAGCCCGAATCCGACTTTATTTGATCAAATATTGCCCTAAATCGTTCCTTTTGTGATTTTAGGTACTTTGGGAGAGAAATCTGGAAAAGGAAGCAATTCGGACGTTTTTGGAGCATAAAAATGAAGAAAATGCCAAAGTCTTAATTTTCCATGCTGGGAACAGTAGGTGACGGCGTCAAGAGCAAAACCTTGACGGCGTCAAGAGCAAATTTCATGAAAATCCATGACGATCCAGAGAAGATTTGACGGCGTCACGTAGGAAGGGCGTCAAGAGTAAAAGAGTCATGACGGCCTGGAAACATATAAGTCTTGACGGCGTTAGAAGTAGATCTAGGCAGTCCGAGAAGAGTTTTGGCGGCGAGGTGACGGCGTCACATTGTTTGTCTTGACGCCGTCAAACCCATTTTTCTATATACAGTTTTCTAATTTTTCACATTAAAGGAGAGAAGTTTTGGAGAAACCCTAAGTACGATTTTGGTGCAACTTTTACAGGTTTTTCAAGGGTTCCAAACCCTTGATACCTTGCATTGTAATTGAGATAAGTGTTCTTCTAATTCAATCAATATGTCTATGTGTTGGTTGTCTATATCTTGTTCTTCTCTCAATTCCATTATGCTAGGCTAGATCTCTTTTGTGTTTGCTTAGATCTAATGAAACCTAGATATTGATTATGTGTTGATTACTTGTTTATTCTTGTCTTGGATGAATGATTTATATGTTAGGCTTAAGAAAACTGGCAGATCTCCAAATGGTAACATGCTTGAACGTCTTAAGAAACATGAACCGAGGCGTACTAGGTCTTTATTGGTTGTATTTAATGCATGAGCCACTGTTTACAATCCCTATAGTTGTGCTGGGCATGGTGTAGGAGGAGATAAGAGCTCATAGAATTGGGGAGTTATGTATGCCACCCCATGAATGGTATTAAGGAATACGATCCGTCATCCATGTAATTATAACAAGTAATTAACGTGTAAAAGATATCTAGGGAGTAGTGAAATCTAAGTAAACACATTTTCTCCAATTACTGCTCACAACCTTAGTATAATTAGTTTATTTTCATTTTTAGTATTTTATTTTGATTGCATCTTAGTTTTGGGTTAGTTGAATAGCAACTAATTCCGCCCACTCTTCCAAAACCCGAGATTTTTACTTGCTTTCCATAAAATATAAAAACACAAAAATAATCATCCCTCACCTTTAGAACTAGTATTTAGGCTTTCTAATCCTAGCGACACTATTCCTAAGCTGAACGATCAATCCCCCGGTACTTGTCACTATACTATACTACAACGATCAGGTACACTGCCTGGTGGGGGTTGTAAGCTTCTCGAGATCCCTCGAGAGGTAAAGCCTGTTGCGATTCCCACGCATCAAGCACCATGCATTGCACCAAACATGGAATACTTCCAAAGTGTGTAAGAACTTCATGGATAGTCAAACACATAAACAAGCAATGTCACATCTACTAATTACTAGTCAATATGCATTGTACCAAACATGGAATACTTCCAATGTGTGTAAGAACTTCATGGATAGTCAAACACATAAACAAGCAATGTCACATCTACTAAATACTAGTCAACATGTATTGTATCAAACATGAAATACTTCCAAAGTGTGTAAGAACTTCATGGATAGTCAAACACATAAACTTACCATAAATGCACATTGATGAGATGTGACACTTTCTTATTAAAGAAATACTTTCTTGTTAAGGAAATAAAAACAATGTTAAGTTTAAAAAGAAATGTAAAGACTAGTTATACAAGACTTAAACTAAAATGATGTTTTACTACAATCTAAAGTTTGTACTTTGTCATTAACAAAACTTAGCAAATATCGTTAAAATATAAATAACGTTTTTAGGCGATATTTGTATTAACAAGTTTCATCTTTAAAGCATAAGAAAAAGACCCAACTAAATCTGCTACAGTCATCTGTTACAACCAAGCAGTACTTCTTCTTATTCAGACTAACAACTGAAACAGGTCCAAACAGATCCATGTGCAGCAATTCCAAAGGCTCTCTAATGGTTTTCTCATTAATCTTCTTACAAGAAGCCTTGTGCTGTTTACCCTTCTTACAAGCAAGACATGAGTGATCATTCTTGAATGTTTTAGAAGGTAAACCTCTAACTAAATTACCTCTGACCAGCTTATTGATGTTCTTAAAATTGACATGCCCCAATCTTCTGTGCCATTGATGTGCTTCTTCCATAGTTGTTGTTGCAATCAAACATGTTGCTCTTTCAGCAGAGTTTACATTCTTTAAGTCTATGCTGTACACATCATTAGTTCTTGGTGCTCTCAGCAACACCAAGTTTCTATCTTCTAACTTGAAATTAGGAGAAAGTATAAGACATTCTGTGTCAAAGAATAACACAGGGTACTTCTTATCACAAATCTGAGAGACTGACAAAAGATTGAATTTGAGCTCCTTCACATATCTAACATCTTCAAAATCAATATTTCCTGCCTTGATAGTTCCTTTGCCAATTATTCTTCCTCCATCAGGATCATTCCCAAATGCAACTTTTCCTCCAAAATAAGCTTTAAAATCTGACAAGAGCTCCTTTTCTCCTGTCATACTGCCAGAGCAACCACTATCTACAATAAGATGATCTTTAAGCTCCTCCTCTGGGTTACCCTGCATTCACATGAAAAAGGTTAGTTATTTTTAGGAACCCAAGCCATTACTGACTTGTGTTCCCCTTGTGGAGTGACATACTCAAATTTTTTGAGTATGTAATCACCACTGTCTTTGAAAGCATGATCAAGAATTAAGGTTTTTGTTTCCAAAACTGTTGGTTTTTCATGATCAATTTTCCCTTTTTCACCCTTAACCTCTGAAAGTACTGGTTCTACTCCAGCAGTACTTTCTTTCTTAACCCATTTAGTTGTAACTTTAGGAGTTGGGTTATGTGTTCTAGCATCTTTTCTTGTGTTGTAAGGCCTTCTAGGGTTGTAGTGATTGTACCTCCTAGGTCTTACACTTGAGTGTTTGCTAGAAACATTAGGGAACTTTCTATCAGTACTTTGTGAAGGTACTGAGGGTTTGGAGTATGACCTTTTCTGATGAGGGTACCTATAGTGTTTTGAGAAATTACTATGGTTAACCCTATTTGTATAGTTCCAAACTGGTTTGTTGTCCCTTGGCTTATTCTCCCTATGACTTGGTTGTGCAGTTCTGGTCTTTGGATATTTACTTAGGTATTCTGAATGATAATCACAGTCTTTAATCAAATGATGAGGACTATAACAAACATAACAGACCTTTGGACCAATATCCCCAAATCCCCTTCCATAAGAGTTTCTAAAATTAGCAGTATTTTGAAAGAATTTTCTTTGAGGTACTGCTGAGTGATCAGCAGTACTTCGAAAAGTGTTTGAAGGTACTGCTTGTTTTGAAAACTTGGTCTCTTCAACCTTAGGCGCTTCAGTAGACTTTTCTAAAGTTTCAAGGTTGGATTTACTCTTAAGCTTTATCCTAAACTCTAGATTATCTACACCATAACAGTCAACATCTTTTCTAGGTGGTTGAAAGCTACCTGGGGGGGGGGGGTGAGGAATTGCATTATATCCCTTTTCTTTCTTAAATTCAGGAGGTGTTGGACTAGGGGATTCCTCATCACTAGAAGTGTTTTCATCTAGACTTATGAACTCTTCATCACTAGTGGGGGTATCTACTGTAAGATTTAGTTCCTTGCCCTTAAATGGAATGCCTTCATTGCTATCATTATCATAACCTAGGCCTGTCTTAATATTAGATGTTCTTTGCTTTTCAACAAATTGAACATGTGACACACCTGCGTCATTCCACACAGCAAGTTTTTCTAACAACTTATCCCTTTCAGCAGTCACTTTCTCTAGTTCAGATACCTTACAACCTAGTTTCCATTCACTTAACTTAACCAGGTAATCCTGTTGTTTATATGTTTCAAGCCATGCTACTTCATTGTTTTCATGTGTAATGATTTTGGCCTCCATTGACTCTAAAGTCAATTGATAACCAGTTATCTCAGCCCTAGCCTTTTGAAATTTATCTCTTTCAGCTACATATTCACTAAGTAACTTTTGATACATATCATTGCACTTAGAGCATACCTCAGAGTTAGTGGATGAACTTGGTGAAGCAGCTACCATAGCAAGCTGAACAGGTGCTTCTTCAAACTCCATGCTCCAATCAAAGCTTCCTAGACCATCTCTTGACTCCAAAGCAGCATATCCAGGCTCTTCATCAAATGCTGTGCTCCAGTCTTCCAATGCAACCATTGAATAGGTTACAAGTTCATCATCAAACTCATTGGACCAATCAATCTCTGACAGATTCTCTTGAGCAACCAAAGCTTTTGGTTTTGGTTCAGTTATTGGAATCTCTTTTCTTTCAGGCTTGGGTGGTTCAATCATCTTGTTTGCTTGAAACTTTGCAAATTTGCATTCCCTTGCAAAGTAACCAGTCCTTAGACAGTTGAAGCATTCAATCTTGGACTTATCAAATGTTATTCCCTGTTTAGCTCTGAAATTGATGCCTTTTCCTGTCTTATTCACATACTTCTTGATCCTTGCAGTGAGCATGGCAACTTGCCATCTGATATCAATTTCTTCCAAAGCATCATCATCTATTTGCAATACATATTCTTGATAGGTGACAGGTAAAGATGCTTGTTGAGCAAAGAATGAACATAGAACTTCATCTGAGGTGGGGGTAAGTGATTGTGATGAATTGGTGGTGACCATTGTTGTACATGGAACCTGTGTTTCAGTCACAGTACTTTGAACAGGATAAGCAGTACCTTTGTTAGAAGTACTGCTTTTTTCAGAAGAGACAAAAGCAATGTTTTGGGGTTGCTGATGTGTGCTTGAACCTGTAGTACCATTCATCTCATGCTCATACACCTTCAGATTGTTGTAGAGATCATCAAAGTCCATGGTATCCAGCCCTGGTTGTCCTCTGATCATAGTAGCAACTACATGCCATGCTGATGGCAAACTTCTCAGGAACTTTAAATTAGCATCTTCAACTGATGCCTCAGCATCATATAGTTCTAGCACACTCAGAAGATGTTGAAATCTTTCATAAGCAGAATCAAGACCTTCTCTTTCACCAATAGTGAAAGTTTCAAATTGTTGCTTCAGCAAATTCCTATGCATCTTCTTGGAAGCATCATTACCTCCAAACTTCTTCTTTATTGCAGCCCATAGTTGTTTGGCATCCTTGGCATCATGAAACTTTAATAAGTGACCATCAGGAATAGCAGAAAGCAGTATGTTGAGAGCTTTGTCTTGATTTCTTTTGGTAGCAGCAGGTACAGTAATTTTAGGTGGTGTTGGTTGTCCAGGTACCTCTACTGGTTCATCAATTTGCATGTTACCATTGACAATCACATCCCACAATGCATGGTCTGTGATGGCAATGTACTGCCTCATCTTCATGGCCCATAAGTTATATTCTCCCTTCTTAACAATAGGGATTCTAACAGCAGTGATTGAGGGAGCAGGTGCAGCTTCAGTCGACATCTTAAAGGGTTTGTAGTGAAATCGGTTTAAAGGTTTGTCTTCTTAATCAGAGTTTCCAACACAAGCTCTGATACCACTTGTTGGATCGATATACTCTGACCAAACTACTTTGTAGCTTGTAAGGATTTAACAATATTGAGTAAACTCAACACTATTAATATTGAAACACTGTTTAACCTTGTAAAGTATGCGGAATTTACTAACACAAAGCTTAAGAAGAACTTTTATATTAACCAAACTTTGAACCTGCTTTGTTACACAGATTCACTAACAATCCCTAACTATTTATCAACTTTGATCGACTCTAAAACTTATGAAAACTTCTATCTAAAACTTGTATTGACTAATACCCCTTAAGGCTCTTTATATAGATAACCTTAAGTTGGTTTACAACATATAATCCTTGAACGACAAGTTATTATCCATAACTAATTCTAGAATATTCGTTCAGTATTACACATTAATCCTTAACTGATATTGCACATTAGTCCTTGTTTCCTTCGAAGTACTTTAAACATTCTTCAGTAACACTAGTACTTTGACTTTTTCCTTCAGCAGTACTTTGACTTTATTCTTCATGCAGCAGTACTTTGACATCCAGAAGTACTTTAATATTTTATATCCCAACAATGTTATATTAGTAGGTTAGCTTTCTGAAGTAATTTACATGTATGTAGGAGCCTCCATAAAACGTGGAGCCTTTATACTATGTTGACCCGAATGTTGCACCCGAGACTATCACTCCAGACGGCGTTATTCTAGACCTAACTCTTGGTTCGCAACCTGCTACCATGAGCAATGGTGTCCTTCCGATGCCAAACTAGGATGTTACTCCCTGGTCAGAAAACCAGACCCTAAGAGGTGCCAATGAAGAGATGTGTTCCCTCATCCAGGAGATTAGGGATAGGGAGCTCTTGGCTGAGCGCCTGTGCAATGATCTTCAAGGGGTAATTTTGGCCCGCGACAACTCAATCTCGGCCTACATGAATGAGATTGATCAGCTTCACTCTGAGCAGCGAGTCATGCTGTCCGAAATCAGTGTCTTGGAAGAGGAAGTTGGCCACCTGCGCCGCGGTCAGTCGACCCGTCGCCGTCGTTAGACGGTCTTTGGTTGTTTGGGTCGTTCATGGTTGTATGTATCCCGTCTCGTTAGGAAAACTCTCTTTTGCTATGCCTAGCGAGTTAATAAAATATGCGTAGGTGTGAAGTGGTGTGCCACTCTCACATATGTTGTTGGTCGTTTCTAAGGGTCTGTACAGTGCATTTAGAATAGGTGCACCGATAAGTTATATGTAATATATATGCTTTTACTTTACTCCGAGGATGAAATTCGTCATTGTTACCTTGGTATTACAGCAACTGACATATCATATATGAATGTGTACGTTAATTGGGGTTGCCAAAATGACATGCAAGATACATATCATATATGAATGTGTATGTTAACTGGGGTTGCCAAAATGACAAGCAAATAACAAATCTTGCATGTGTTTTATCTTTTATTTATTTATTATTATTGTATTCTATTGCAAATATTTCCTAAAAAGAAAAAGAAGGTTATAGTTTATATATATAGATGACTTCTGTATGGGACCAACACATATAGTTTAGAAGTTGTGGTCTAACTTCTAATGTGAACCTAATCCAAAAAAGAACATATAGTTTAATGAAATTTGATGATTTATCAATAAGAATAAATCAAGTATTGACCATTCATCGTTTTTGATCATTTGATACTAGTGGTCATAAAGTAATTCGATGTGATTTTTTGGTATCCAATTTTGCAATGCAAGAGTATTAATACTTTGAATGATTTAGTATATCTTGTGTTCATGGGTATGGTTTAAATACGGTTTTTTTTTTTTTTTTTTTTTTTTTTTTTTTTTTTTTTTTTTTTTTTTTGCGCGCACACGCGCTAGCATTTATGCATCGTTCGAATGGTTTAAGCATCATTCCTCTAATGTCGAAACGTTCATTACAATTTAATGTTCAACAAGAATGAACTTTATTAATTGTCACGCGATTATTTATATTACATTGGAAAAAGACTTTAGTAGTCTTTTCTTATACTACACACATCTCTTTTTTGATGATGTGCACTCCTGTTTGACTTTTAGAATTGATACTTTTCTCAGGTTACTGATGTACCATGTTCGAGGGATTGGACGTCCTTCCATGTCAGCTAACGTATATGTTCCCTTTTGCTTTACGTTAGTGATTCGATATGGCCCTTCCCATTTGGGGTCCAATTTCCGTTGTCCTTCTTGGCGGCTCGCCTTGTTTTTTCGAAGAACGAAATCACCAACTTTAAAAAGTTTGTGTTTAACTCTCCGATTGTAGTACCTTTCAGTTAATGCCTTGTATTTCGCGGCGCGAAGTGCAGCCATTTCTCGTCTCTCTTCTAACAGATCGAGATTGAGGCAAAGGTTAGCGTCATTAGTTAATGGATCAAACGTATTGATACGGTATGTAGGCAAACCAATTTCTGTTGGTAAAACTACCTCAGACCCATAAACTAAACTGAAGGGTGTGCATCCATTTCCAATACGAGCTGTCGTGCGGTATGACCAGAGTACATTTGGTAATTCTTCAATCCAATTTCCCTTAGCTTTTCAAAGTCTTGTTTTCAAACCTTGCAGTAGGGTCCGGTTTGTAACTTCAGTTTGTCCATTAGATTGTGGGTGTACGACTGACGTAAAATGTTGTTTAATCTTGAGTTCCTCACACCATTCTTTGAATGGATTATAAATTGTTTCCCATTATCGCTGATGATGAATCCTGGTATACCAAAATGACAAACGATGTTGCGCCATACAAAGCGAAGTATTCTCTGACCAGTGATGGTTTCCAATGGTTCAGCCTCTACCCATTTGGTAAAATAATCTATGGCGACAACAAGGAACTTGACTTTTCCTGGATCCTCGGGAAAAGGCCCTACGATATCTATTCCTCACTGATAGAAAGGCCACGGGCTAGAAATACTTGTCAATTCGCATTGTGGCTGTCAAATGGTCGGCGCGTGTTGCTGGCACGCTTGACATTTTCCTACGAGTTTTGATGCATCGGTGTATATACTAGGCCAATAATATCTGAGCCTTGCTGCTTTTTGTGCGATGCTTTGCGCTCCTGCGTGAGCTCCACATGATCCAAAATGTACCTCCCTTAGTACATAGTCTGCCTCTTCAGGACCAACACACCGTAACCATGGTGTTAGGTACCCTTTCCGGTAGAGAATGTTTTCTTTGATTGTATACCATGGTGCTTTGATCCTTATCTTTCGTGCCTCTATTTGATCATCTAGCAGGCTACCTGTAGTGAGATATAGGATAATTGGGTCCATCCAAGTTTTTTCGTTTTCACCCACTGAGTTTGTGATCTTATCGTCAATGCTTCTACACTCGAACATTTCTACCAACACATTCTTTGTGAGGTTTGCAAATGAGGACGACGCCAATTTGCTCAAAGCATTTGCACATTTGTTTTTTGATCGGGGTATTTGCGTGACTGAGAAGCTTTGAAAAAGTTTTTGCAACTCCTGGACCTTTGATAGGTATTTTTTCATCAACTCCTCCTTAGCCTCATATATTCCTTTTACCTAGTTTGTGATGAGTAAAGAGTCACTAAACACTTGTAGGTGTCGGGCTTCCATGTGAATGGCCAATTCCAAACCTGCTATTAAGGCTTCGTATTCTTCTTCGTTATTTGAGGTTTTGAAGTTGAATCGTAAAGCATAAGTCACCTCTTGCCCGTTTGGATCAGTTAATATCAATCCTGCCCTAGATCCTTCGATGCTCGACGCACCATCGGTAAATAAGGTCCACCTAGGAAAAGTAGGTTTGCCTGAGTCATTATCCGTAGGTTTGGTCTCTGCTTTTTCTTTTATCCTTGGCGATTCTGCAAGAAAATCCACAAGTATCTGTCCTTTAATCGCAGATCATGGTTTGTATATGATTTCATGCTCTCCAAGTTCAATTGCCCATTTCACCAATCGTCCTGAGTTCTCTGGTTTTAAGAGTATTTGTCTAATTGGTTGATCAGTGAGAACACATATCTTATGTGCTTAGAAATAGCGGCGAAGTCTTCGTGCTGCATGTACCAAGGCAAGCACTACTTTCTCTAGACTAAGGTAATTGATCTCGGGTCCTTGGAGCGCACGACTGATAAAATATATCGGTTTCTCCACACCTTCTCTTTCAGTAAAAATGATAGCACTTATTGCTTCATCTGCTGCGGCAAGGTATAATGTGAGAGTTTCTCCTGGTTTTGGGGTTGTGAGTGCTGGTAGAGACCGTAGGTGGTTTCTAAGTTCTTGGAAAGATGCTTCTGCTTCGGTGTTCCATCTAAAATCCTTCTTATTTATGCAACCTTTCATGGTTTTGAAGAAAGCGAGTGAGCGTTCCGCTGATTTGGATAGAAAACGTCCTAGGGCTGCCAACTTTCCATTCAATGCTTGAACATCTTTTAAGGACCTTGGGGATGCTAGGTCGATTATAGCTTGCACTTTCTCAGGATTTACCTTGATTCCCTCGTTGGTGATCATATACCCTAGGAATTGTCCAGTTTCTACTCTAAACGTGCATTTCTTTGGATTGAGCTTCATGTTCGTCCTTCTCAGGGTTTGAAAGGTCTCTAGAATATTTGAGATGAAGAAACCTTTGCCCCTAGTTTTTATCACCAATCATCTACATAGATCTCAATATTTCGACCGAGCTGTTTGGAAGATGTTTGGTCCATTAGACGGTGGTAAGTGGCACCGACATTCTTTAGACCAAACGACATTTTTTCATAACAGAAAGTTCCATGTTCGGTATGAAATGAGGTTTTTTCTTCATCCTTCTTTGCCATACGTATCTAATGTTAGCTTTTGTAGGCATCAAGGAAGCATTTTAACTTGTACCCTTCTAAGGATTCTATCTTTTGATCTATTTCAGGTAGTAGGTAACTGTCTTTTGGGCAAGCCTTGTGTAGGCTTATGAATCGATGCACATGCGCCATGTGTTATCGGGCTTTCGAACCATTACCGGGTTGGCTACCTATTTTGGAAAGAAAACTGCTCTCATGATTCGTGCTTCAACTAATTTTGAAACATCTTTTGTTATAGCATTACTACGTTCTTTTGCCAAGATTCGTTTTTTATGCAATACAGGAAATGTTCGCGGGTGGATGTTTAACTTGTGTTCTGCTAGTTCACGAGGTATGCCAGTCATATCTGCAGGTGTCCAGGCAAAAATATCGATATTGGAACATAAAAGCTCAAACAATTGTTGCTTGAGCCTTATAGGGAGGTTCTTCCCTATTGTGATTTTTTGTTCTGGGTAAGCTTCATTTATGACCACCTTTTCTTCATTATTCTCTTTATTCAGGAATTGCGCCTCTTCAAATGAGTGTTCCTCTGTAAATGAGTGATCTCTTTTTCAAGAAATCTGATTGCAAATCAGCCTTGGTATTTCTCCTTTTATGGTGGCTATTCCGTCTTATTCCGTCTTGCGTTGGGAATTTCATGATAGAGTGCAAGGTAGATGCAATCGCACCTAGTTGTCTCATTGCCGGTCATCCTAAAATGACGTCGTTATAAGGTGAAGGGGCCCTAATAATCATAAATTCTACCATTATCGTTTTCCTGATGTGACCGCAGTAGTCGTTCAGGGTTAACGGTATTGATACTATCCCTAAAGGCCATGACTTTTGACTAGCGAATCCGATGAGGGGGGTAGTTGGTGGTTGCATTCCCCTTTTTTGCTCTGTTGTTAATTGTTCGAAACAATGCTCATACATGATTTCTGCCGAGCTCCCACCATCAACATATACTCTGTGCACATGCGTGTTGTCGATACTAGCCGTGATGACAAGTGGGTCATCCCCATGCAATGATCAGGTACTGGATCCTCCTTTGAGAATGTGATGCTCGGATATGAGCATCTTGGATCCGTCGCAGTTGGTTGATCGTGAAGAGTCATGTGTATTTCATTTTTTGGTTTGACATTGGCTTCTTCCCTTTTGTTCCAATCAATCTGGGTTTGGTTACCGTTTCTTGATCCTGAGGGAACGGTTGCCTGGCTGTTGTTCTGTGTTTTGGCACCTTTGGCAAGGTGGCTCAATCGTCCATTACGAACACACAATTCTATTTCCTTCCGAAGATCGATGCAATCATTAATGTCGTGGCCGTGATCTTCATGAAACTTGCAATATTTTGTTTTGTCCATTTTGTTTCCTGGAGTGAACATCCTAGGTGGGGGTCGCAGTATAGAATTACCTTCAGCTGTAGTGAAAAATTTTCCTAGCGACTTTACGAGAGCAGTAAAACCGTCGTGTGGTGTTTTGAGATGTTCATTATATTGTGTGGCTGAACGGGAAATAAACTTGTCTTTATGTTTTCTTGGAAGGTCCTTATAAGTAACGTGTTGTTTTGTTTCACGGATTCCCTGTCTAGGTTCTCAAAGGCGATTCTCATTATTGGCCTCTTCGGCCCTAATGAAGTTGTGGGTTTGGGTGAACAAGTCTTCCAAAGATGTAGGAGGTCTTGCAATCAAATCTTTAAATAACCACCCTGGTCGTAAGCCACTCATGAAAGCTCCAAACACCATAGCATCTGATCGATCAGCCATATGTAACGTCTCTTTGCTGAACCTAGCCACATAGTCTTTTAAGGATTCATCTGGGCGTTGTCGTATTCAGAGTATTTCTGCTTGAGTTTCTTGGAATCGTCGCTGTTGTAAGAAGTTCGCCCTAAATTTATCCCACAACTGGTGAAAGCCATCGATGCTTCCAGGCGCTAGGTTTTCGTACCAAAATCTTATTGCCCCATATAATGTGATAGGGGAAAACGACACCATATAGGTTCAGGGAGTTTATGTACATCCATCGTACCAATAAAGATCGTGAGGTGGTCGTCTGGGTCGGACATCCCATCGTACGTTTTCAGGTTAGTGGGAACTTTCAGCCCGTCTGGCATGTCGTAATCACGAATGCGGCTAGTGAACGGAGATGCTACGAGGTGTCTTGTGTCCCTATTGGGTTATTTGAACACGAAAGGTTGATGATAAAATTCTACGTTTTGTGTGGCTTTCCCTTTTGTGTCGTTTGAGCCCAATGGGATTGCGGTTATTGGATCCGCTCCATCACTTTCTACAAATGTCTTTCCTAAGGCCTTGCTCGGGTATGCCTCTTCTGAATCAGAGTTCCAAGGTTCTACAGTCGGGTTCCCGTTAGTAGCTAGCGAGCGGTGAGGTATGTCTTTCCGCGCGTGGGTGAATGCGGTGTACATGGCATTTACTCGATCAAAGTTCTGGACTATAAATTGCAGGACTGGGTCGTTGGGATTCGGTTCAGAGGTCGTGTATACAGGTTCCTCAGGAGTATGGGTGTTAGGTGTGACTAAAGGTGTGGTATTCGGATGGTTAGCCTCCTCCTCGACGGATGTAAGGAGTGGTTCGCTTTCGGTTGTCATCGTTGTTTCACTTGCGGTGGTGTGCTGGCTATTCCTTAAAAGAAAAGAAAATAAAAGGAGCTGTTCGTCATTTATCCATACCTACAATCTAGTATCACTAACCAGGACGAGTAACGTACGTAGATAATAAATAAAAAACATGAGTAGTCGTGTGAGAAGGTAAAATAAATATATCTCGGGTGGCGGTTCCCTTACAGGTAACTCATATTATTCATATGGTTTTACGCCACATGTCCATAGTAGGAGCCGAGGTTTTAATATTGAGAAAGGGAGGTATCGAGAATGAAGTAATATTTCTCATCCCATATATTTGAGAGATTCGGAGTATACTCAAGAAAGAAAGATATGAGTCCTTTTCCTATCCTTGGTTGCTCCTATTTATAGAGAAAAAAATAGAATCTTTAATATTCTTCTTTTTGTTATGGATCATTATATTGTGGATGTCCATATAACTAATAAGAGGCGCATGACCCATTTATCTATTAGGGTTTTTACCCTAATATTATCTTATATATACCCCATATTATAAATTAATTGAAGAATATTTTCTTTCATTCAATTCTTGTTCTCAACACATTATCAGCACGCTCTAAAGTTTTAGTTTTGTCTTCTCTCGTTGTCCACTTGTACGTCTTCAGCCCTTCAAACATATGATACGGCACGGATTCTTTGTTAATACACACACTCATTCATTAATTTAATATGATATGAATATGAGGCACTTTAATGTGATACATAAATATAGTGTATCACAATTTTTATTTTTATTATATGTTCTAATTAAATTTTCATAGTTAATACATATTGTTTGATTTGCTATTAGACCATGTCGTAGATTTGCGTAATTTTATCGACTTCTAAACGTAGTGTGATGTAGAAACGCATGAAACTGGAATCTAAGATATAGAATAGTGATTAGAATTCGTAATTCTGGTAACGAAGATGACAGTTTAGAGATTTTTTTACTATGGAATAATTTATTTGACTTGTATCAAAAGAATAATAACCTTGTCTGTAAATTTTTTCAAAGCATAGAAAATAAATATTTTTTCGTCCCGCAATATTTTGTGTATTTATTATTGAGTTTTTCTTTCTTGCAAGATTATTTGTATAAGTGAGGTGTCTGGTTAACTGATTTATATGAATTTATTTGATATACATCGAAGTTCACGTACGATACATATATACGAATAAGTATAAGAATGTTGGCATATTTTGTGTAGTTAAACTCGTAGCGATAATATGTTGGAAAATGAGTTTTGCAAAGGTAGTTTTTGCAAACTTTGGACATAATTTAATGTATGTATATGTTACATATATTTGTGTTTCTTGGGGGCGTTTTGTTCTCCTCCAAGAGAGCTTCACAACAAGCTAAAGTATGTCCAAAATAGAGCTAAGATGAATGAGATATCGTGTCTCAAAGTGGGACACTTGAAACACAAAACTTGGAAACAAAAACACATCCCACATCGCTTAGTGAAGGAAGTGGAGACTAATTTATAAGGTAGTCCTTGTACTAGCTTTCAAATTCCTTTAGGTGAGTTATGCTCCCACTCCTACGCGCGCGCAGGGGGGGGGTGCAGATTGTGGGATTTCTGGGCCAAAATGGGTTCGAAGCTTCTGAACTCATGCGAGCCCGCGCGACCTGCGGACACGAATGCAGCTCCGAAACCTCGCCTACGTGCGAAAATTTTTGCTGCTAGTTCGGGTCAGTTTTTCCAAGATATTCTGTAAATCTATTTTAGGAATAGATTTGAACTTATTATAAATCTATTTTAGGAATAGATTTGAACTTATTAGACAAGTTTTTACAGAATAATATTTGTGTAATATAATATACAAAAATCTGGTTTTATTATAACAGATTTCGTTTATTATGACTTTTATTTAGTCTTGGAGGACAAGACAGGTTTTTAGTATAAATAAAGCCATACCTCATTCAGTTTAAGGCACATAAAAACGTAGCTCTTTACTGCAGAATTCCAGCATCTCTTCGATCAGAATCACACAGGTTTTCGAGATCTTTCAGGCAAGTTGTTAAGTCCGACTGTACAACAACTTTAAACGTTGTACCCTGGGAAACAAACGGCGAATCTGTTTTAAGGGAATCATGTTTACACGAGCCTCATTCCGTTACCATTACTGCTTTCTTTTATTTAATCGTTATTAGAGTCTGTCTTCTGCTTCTACTACATTCTGTCTGTATTTTATTTTCTGTTATTTACATTCTGTTAATTTTATTATTTATTGTAATCTGATTTATCAATAAAAGTGTATACCGTTTTCTACAGTCTTAAAACAGATTCGGTTTAACCGAATTAAAACACTTTGTTTAAATCGGATTAATTATTTTAACAGATTTATAAATTGTTTTCTATCGAGACCTTGTTGAGTTTCTTTGGAAATTAGTTTTAATTAAACAGATTTAATTTACAGATTTGGTGTACAGATCTATAACGTTTTCTTTTAAGCAGTTGTTCTAATCAGTTTATTGAAACCAAGATTGAGTTTCTATTAACTGATTTATCGAAACCAAGATAGAGTTTCGTTGAGTCAGATCTGGTACAAGTGGATACCGATTTGCAGCAGTTTGTTTAACTGTTTGTGTTTGATTTTCAGGATGACAAACACTACTCCTCCTGGGACTACTATAGTGAATGGATCTGGTGCGCCAGTTACCAACACAGTTGTTAATCATGCTGAGAAACCAGAGAAATTCAATGGGCAGAATTTTAAGAGGTGGCAACAGAAGATGTTCTTTTATCTCACTACTTTGAACCTTGCGCGGTTCTTAAAAGAGAACGCACCTCAAGTGGAACCTCCTGCTGAAGGTCAATCCTCTAATCAACAGGCTGTTCAAGCCTTGGAAGCATGGAAACATTCAGACTTTTTGTGTCACAACTATGTTCTGAATGGTTTGGTTGACTCTTTGTACAACGTGTACTGCAAGACCAAGACTGCCAAAGAATTATGGGAGTCATTGGAACGCAAGTACAAAACTAAGGATGCTGGTACAAAGAAGTTCGTGGTAGCACGCTTTTTGGATTACAAGATGGATGATTCAAAGAAAGTGATGAGTCAGGTTCAAGATCTGCAAATTTTGCTACACGACATTCATGCTGAAGGAATGACTTTGAGTGAAACTTTTCAAGTTGCTGCTATTATTGAAAAGTTACCTCCAAGCTGGGTAGAATTCAAGAACTACCTGAAGCATAAGCGAAAGGAGATGAGTGTTGAAGACTTGGTTGTTCGTCTTCGTATTGAAGAGGACAACAAGCTGGCTCAGAAAAACACTTATACGCCTGATTCTGCCAAGGCAAATTTGGTTGAGCATGCTTCGTCATCTTCAAAGTCTCATGTCAAGGGAAAAGGCAAGGGGAAAGGAAAGAATGACAAGAAGGGCAAAGGGAAGTCTGAGTACCTTGCTCCTAAAGCTGCAATTGTGAAACAGCAGTTCCAAGGGGTGTGTTTCAATTGTGACCAGCCAGGTCACCGTGCTGCTAACTGTAAGATGCCGAAGCGGGTGACTCCACGCGAGGCAAATATGGTTAATGATGTGGACATGATTGCTATGGTTTCTGACGTCATTGCCATGATCTCTGAAGTTAACCTGGTAGGTTCCAACAACAGGGAATGGTGGGTTGATACTGGGGCTACCCGTCATGTGTGTGCTGATAAGAGTATGTTTCACTCTTTCAGAGCGGTTGACAATGGAGACAAGTTGTACATGGGCAACTCTGCAACTGCTGATATCAAGGGCGAAGGAGATGTAATCCTGAAGATGACATCCGAGAAAGAGCTCAAGTTGACTAATGTCTTGTATGTTCCAGAGATTCGCAAGAATCTTGTGTCTGGATGGCTGTTGAACAAGTTTGGTTTTCGTCTTGTTTTTGAGTCTGATAAGTTTGTTCTTTCTAAGAATCAAATGTATGTTGGTAGGGGATATGCCCTGAATGGTATGTTTAAGCTCAATGTAATGGTTGTTAAGAATGATATCAATAAAATGAATTCTTCTGCTTATTTGATTGAGTCTTCTAATGTGTGGCATGGCCGTCTTGGACATGTAAATTTTAATTCAATGCGCCATTTGATTAAATTTAATTGCATACCTAATTTCCATATTGACTCAAAATATAAATGTGAAACTTGTGTTGAAGCCAAACTTACAAGAGCATCTTTCAAATCGGTTGAACGGAAAACCGAACCACTTGATATGATACACACTGACATATGTGATTTGAAATCACTACCCACAAAAGGTGGCAATAAGTACTTTATCACGTTTATTGATGATTGTACAAAGTATTGCTATGTTTACTTGTTAAAAAGTAAAGATGAAGCTATAGACAAGTTTGTTCTATACAAAAACGAAGTTGAGAATCAACTTAATAAGAAAATCAAGGTTGTACGAAGTGATAGAGGAGGTGAATATTTGTCTCCATTCGCTGATCTATGTGCGAAACATGGAATCAGACATGAGTTCACTGCTCCTTACTCACCTCAACAGAACGGTATTGCCGAAAGGAAGAACCGCACCTTGAAGGAAATGGTTAATGCCATGTTGATAAGTTCTGGTTTAAACCAGGAAATGTGGGGGGAAGCCATTCTAACGGCTACTTATCTTTTAAATAAGATACCTCGTAAGGAAAAAGAAGAGACCCCTTATGAACTATGGATGGGAAGAAAACCATCATATCAGTACTTACGAGTGTGGGGGTGTCTAGCAAAGGTATCTATACCGACTCCTAAGGCCCAAAAGATTGGACCTAAATCTGTGGATTGTATATTCATCGGATATGCTAGGAATAGCAGTGCTTATCGTTTCATTGTACATGACTCGAAAAATCCGGATATACAAAAGGGTTCTGTAATGGAATCAAGGAATGCTTCCTTCTTTGAAGATATATTTCCTTGTTTAACGAAGGAAACTGGAAGTTCATCTAGAATAGATGACAATGTTGTCCAAGATAAGAGACAACGAGATGATAATGATCTCCAAGATGAGAGACAAGATCAAATCGAGGAAGAAGAAATAGAACCTAGAAGAAGCAAAAGGGCAAGAACCGAGAAATCGTTTGGACCCGATTTTGTTTCTTTTATGGTAGAACATGAACCTACTTCTTATCAAGAAGCGGTAACTTCCTCAGAAGGGCCTCAATGGAAAGAAGCCATTAAAAGTGAAATAGATTCTATTTTACAAAATCATACTTGGGAGCTCGTGGATTTACCTCCTGGTTGTAAACCACTAGGCTATAAATGGATCTTCAAGAAGAAGATGAAAGCCGATGGCACCATTGATAAGTACAAAGCAAGATTGGTAATCAAAGGATTTAGACAACGTGAAGGTCTAGATTACTTTGATACATATTCGCCTGTTACACGAATAACATCGATCAGGATGATACTTGCTATTGCCGCTTTAAGAAATTTGGAAATTCACCAAATGGATGTGAAAACGGCTTTTCTAAACGGGGATTTAGAAGAAGAGATATATATGAACCAACCTGAGGGTTTCATAGCTCCTGGACAAGAGAACAAAGTTTGTAGGCTTGTTAAGTCATTATATGGCTTAAAGCAAGCTCCCAAACAGTGGCATCAAAAATTTGACCACACCATGCTAAATAGTGGATTCAAAATTAATGAATGCGACAAGTGTGTTTATGTAAAAGACACAAGTAGTGGATATGTAATCTTGTGTTTATATGTTGATGATATGCTTATCGTTGGCAGTAACGACAAGATGATCAAATCTACTAAAGACATGTTGAAATCAAAGTTTGACATGAAGGATATGGGTTTGGCTGATGTGATCCTTGGAATAAAGATCATACGAACTCAAAATGGACTTGTGTTGAGTCAAGCACATTACGTTGACAAAATTCTGAATATTCATAATGCGGGGGATTCCGGCCTAGCTAGAACTCCAATTGACACCAGCAAGCATCTATCTAAAAATAGAGGCGCAGGTGTTGCCCAATTAGAGTATTCAAGAATTATTGGCATGTTAATGTACTTGATGACAAGTACCCGACCTGACTTAGCATATGCTGTTAGCAGGCTAAGTAGGTATACTAGTAATCCAAGTTATGCACATTGGGGAGCTATGACTAGGGTACTTCATTATTTGAGATACAGTCGCGATTATGGACTGTATTGTGAAAGATATCCAGCTATTATAGAAGGATACAGTGACGCAAATTGGATATCTGACATAAAGGATTCTAGATCAACTAGTGGATATGTGTTTACACTAGTAGGAGCAGCTATGTCTTGGAAGTCTTCCAAGCAAACTGTTATAGCTAAGTCCACGATGGAATCAGAATTTATCGCGTTAGATAAATGCGGACAAGAGGCGGAATGGCTACGTCAATTCGTAGAGGACATACCAAGGTGGCCTAAACCGGTAACGGCCATTAGTATACATTGTGATAGTCAATCGGCAATTGGCAGAGCTCATAGCATAATGTATAATGGAAAGTCCAGACATATCCGCCGTCGACATAATTCGATACGACAACTACTCTCAACAGGAGTTATCTCAATTGACTATGTGCAGTCAAAGGATAACATCGCGGATCCGCTTACGAAAGGCTTAAGCAGAGAGTTAGTTAGTAAGTCGTCTAAAGGAATGGGACTAAAGCCCTTGAAGGAATGAGTTTCTATGAAGGAAAACCTAACCCTGTTGACTGGAGGTCCCAAGATCTGGGTTCAATAGGACAACCTAATCATAGAAATGTGGGGGAAGTCACGTCAATGTGGGGGAGTTACTAAATATTGTAACTTCCTAGTCCATTCCTATAACAAATGTGACTTGTTGAGAGGTTAAACATATGGCTTTTTATGATTCAGGATGAAATCATAAAGCATAATGATTCAAGATGAAATCACAAAACATATGTTTTTAATGATTCAAGATGAAATCACCTATGTGAGAGAGAAGTGGGGTCGCTTCGAAGGGAATTGTGGGGGCGCAATTCTTAAGAGCTCTTGCAGAACCAGGCTAGTATTCATGACCATAACGAATACGACTATGAGGACTTGACATTGTCAGGAAGAGTCTTGTGTGAGTGTGTATTGTCGTCTACGTAAACAGATGTTGAGTTCAAGGACATCACGTCTACTCAGATCTAGGAGACTAAGTGCATCTCACAAGGGAAGGTTCAAAGGGTCACACCTACCTATCCTATGCAAGACTTAACCGCAGAAATTTCGCGGAAACTTTCGTGTGTTTTCGACCGATTTCCATTCATGTGGGGGATTGTTGGAAAATGAGTTTTGCAAAGGTAGTTTTTGCAAACTTTGGACATAATTTAATGTATGTATATGTTACATATATTTGTGTTTCTTGGGGGCATTTTGTTCTCCTCCAAGAGAGCTTCGCAATAAGCTAAAGTATGTCCAAAATAGAGCTAAGATGAATGAGATATCGTGTCTCAAAGTGGGACACTTGAAACACAAAACTTGGAAACAAAAACACATCCCACATCGCTTAGTGAAGGAAGTGGAGACTAATTTATAAGGTAGTCCTTGTACTAGCTTTCAAATTCCTTTAGGTGAGCTATGCTCCCACTCCTACGTGTGCGCGCGCAGGGGGGGGGGGTGCAGATTGTGGGATTTCTGGGCCAAAATAGGTTCGAAGCTTCTGAACTCATGCGAGCCCGCGCGACCTGCGGACACGAATGCAGCTCCGAAACCTCGCCTACGTGCGAAAATTTTTGCTGCTAGTTCGGGTCAGTTTTTCCAAGATATTCTGTAAATCTATTTTAGGAATAGATTTGAACTTATTAGACAAGTTTTTACAGAATAATATTTGTGTAATATAATATACGAAAATCTGGTTTTATTATAACAGATTTCGTTTATTATGACTTTTATTTAGTCTTGGAGGACAAGACAGGTTTTTAGTATAAATAAAGCCATACCTCATTCAGTTTAAGACACAGAAAAACGTAGCTCTTTACTGCAGAATTCCAGCATCTCTTCGATCAGAATCACACAGGTTTTCGAGATCTTTCAGGCAAGTTGTTAAGTCCGGCTGTACAACAGCTTTAAACGTTGTACCCTGAGAAACAGACGGCGAATCTGTTTTAAGGGAATCGTGTTTACACGAGCCTCGTTCCGTTACCATTACTGCTTTCTTTTATTTAATCGTTATTAGAGTCTGTCTTCTGCTTCTACTCCATTCTGTCTGTATTTTATTTTCTGTTATTTACATTCTGTTAATTTTATTATTTATTGTAATCTGATTTATCAATAAAAGTGTATACCGTTTCCTACATAATATGTTGTCGTCGTCTCAGTAGATGTTATATATATATCGTCGTTAAGCTTTGCAAACTCATTGTTATTGTGGCATTTAAATATACAATTTCTATGTACATGCTTGATGTTTATCCCTTATAAGTCTTTAAATTATATATCTCGTTTGTGACATTATTTTTATATTCTAATTTGTGGCTATAATATGCCCCTGTTTGCTATCTTAAAAGTTGAACTATAAGTTTTTAAGCTCTTAGATATACTAACATTATTGAACATAAGATAATTACAATTAATTCAAATGATATATTATAAGATTTTGATTGGAGAAATGTGATGTTGTATTAAAATCTCCATATTATTTGAGGTTTACATAGAAAGTGCAATCTAAGCACATGTGGTCATAAACTAGAGTTTATGAGCCAGGATTATTTTACTGAGTGGCATGACCGGTTAGACCATCCCGGGTCAATGATGATGCGAAATGTATAGAAGAACCATAAGTTTCTTCAAAGATAAATTTGATTGTTCTCAATGGAATGGAATGTAATTGTTCATATATCACCATCATATAAGTAAGGACTTTGTCCTATAAGTTATAAATTTTTGGAAAGAATATAAAGGGGATGTATATAGGCCTATACATCCGTCATGGGGATCATTTTGAGTTTTAAAATCGACGTATCGTCAAAATGATCATCAAAGACGCAACTTATGGTTAGCGTGATTAATGGCTCGACTTATAAAATGCGGGCATGGTTTTTCCAGATTGTATTTTTGGAATTGGTGGTAAATACTTTCATATGTTGGGCGATTATTGGAATAAGTGTTGAACATAAAAGTAGCCCATTTTCATATGCGAATTGCTTTTATTGAAACGTTTATAAAACGTCTTTAGTTGATTGCAAAGTCAATAATATTATGAGAACAAAAAAACTTTTAGTTTATGGGGCATGTTATGATATATGAATTCGCATATTGCCAACAATTGATAATGAATTCTCTCTATTAGAATGGTTTTGGTCACAACCATATGTTTCCCATATAAAGTTTTATGTAAGTGTGCGGAACGTGTATTGTAAAGCCACCACAACGCACACAAAGGATGTTGAAATTGATAATCCATTCAGAGGCAGAGTGAGCAGCGAGAAATTTGGAATGAATTATGATAATATAAATGTTGATCCTCACACTAATGAATATGAACTTAAAGTTCAAGGGACAAATGACATTCCAGATCTAGTAAATGCCAGACATGTTTAGTGACCTAAAGAAAGTGACTAGATCATATTATGCTGTTACTGCTCCAATTACACTGTGTGTCCCAGCAGTAAAAACTAATGATTGGTAGTAAGTCTATGGCACGTCTGCAACGTGATAGACTAATCGATTCCAAATAAAAAGTCCTCGAATGAAAAGATAAAATGGAGCAATAAAATCAAGATGGTCAAATCGAGGTAATAAAGACCCCATAATAGTCTCTTAAAGAGAAACTAGATATTAAGGTTATTGAAAACCTCGGGTACGTGAAAACTTTGAGATCTCAACAAATGATAGAATATAATGTCTAGTAAAGTGTGAAATCGAAAAGAAGTGAATCAACGTCAATAGTATTGTTGTATATGATAATGGGAATGATAATGATTATGAGAATATATAAGATAGCGCTATAATCATGGTGAGGATTATGGAAGAATACATGCATGAAGTGCAGATGTATCAATGAATGGCCAAAAGATGTAAAGACGCAAAGAAGAAATGAAAGAGTAAAGTCTCTTGTGATGAGACATAGTTATTGGGACTTGAAGTCCGTATATATGAATGTGTAAAATTATTGGATATGCATTGATCTTTATGAGAAAGTGAAATTTAAGTATTGAAATTTGGGTATATAAGACATAACTAATGGCACACAATACTTTCGTAAAGACATGTAAATGATCATAAGAAGATATGTTCTCATGTGGTGGATCCAATAATGTATATAATATTTATAAGTCTGGCAATATAATAAGTAATTGATATGCGTCTAAAAGTTAATTAATAGAGCTCATGTGTTATTGAGATTTCATTATAGCATATAAAATGCATGGAGCATGCTAGTGATATTTAGAGCATATAAGAAAAGTTCTCAAGAAACTACTTGATTGTATTGAATTAATCATGTGTTTGGCAAATATGTTATAATCGCCTTAGTGTATAGTATTGTGCCAAATAAAGAATTTTGTTAGCCTATGAAACTTTATAAAGAGATCTAGATGTGAATATGTTTTAAGTTTCATACAATTAGATTTTATGTTTGTGATTGAATGCATAGAAGTTGAATTTGAAACAAAAAGACGGAGCTTGTCTTAGCTTATGAATTGAACATCTCAAAGATGTAATCATTATGCATCATGAAAGCTAAAGAAAGATACTACATATTTTTATACGGATAAATAACGCTCATGTTTATGAGGTCGCATGATGAAGAAAGACCCCTTGATTTTTAAAGATGATGATCACAATATCGATTTAAATGTGTCATACTAAAATGTGTATATGTGAATTACACGGATGTACTTATATGAGATGTATGATGTATCTTAATCCTTAAAATGGATATGGAAGTAACATGTAGAATATTTATTCACGTGATTTTGTCAAGACACTTGAATGTGCATTTCACTAAGACAATGAGATTAAGTGATGTGATCATCAAGGGGAGAGAAGATACGCGTTGCACTCTCTTTCCCTTGACCATGGTTTTGTCCCCACAGGGTTTTCCGGCAAGGTTTTTAATGAGGCAACATCCCCGGGCGTATAAAGGAGTTATGTATTCTTTTTCCTTCACTAGAATTTTGTCCCACAGGGTTTTATCTTGTAAGGTTTTAACGAGGCATGATCCTCAAATGGAGTAAAACAAATATTTTGGTATCTTCAAGGTACAAAGGATATGGGTTTATATTTCACTAACCCATCAAATACAAGTTTAGTTGGTTTTGCAGATGCATGATATATGTCTGACCCTCATAATGGTTGATCTCAAACTGTATATGTATTTACATGTGGAGGAACTACAATTTCATGACGTTCAGTTAAAGAAACGATCTCAACGACTTCATCCAACCATGCTGAAATTCTAGTGATACATGAAGCAAGTCAAGAATGTGTTTGGTTAAGAAGTGTGATACAACACATACGTAGATCATGTAGTAATTCTTCAGAGAATGAGGCACCAACAGTTTTGCATGAGGATAATGCAGCTTGTATTGCTCAACTTAAGGAAGGTTATATCAAGGGCGATAGGACGAAACATATTTTACTGAAATTCTTCTTCAATCATGATTTACAGAAGAATGGTGATATTGTTGTTCAACAAGTTAGTTCATGCGACAATTTGTGTATCTATTTACCAAGGCACTTCCTACCTCAACATTTAGGAAACTAAGTCAAAACATTGGGATGCGTCGACTCAAAAAGCTCAAGTGATATAGTCATCAGAGGGAGATAATACACGCTGCACTCTTTTTCCCTTACTCATGGTTTTGTCCCACTGGGTTTTTCTGACAAGGTTTTTAATGAGGCAGCACAATTCCTAAGTGTATTAACAATATGGACATCCAAAAGGGAGTGTTATGGATCATTATATTGTGGATGTCCATATAACTAATAAGAGGCGCATGACCCATTTATCTATTAGGGTTTTTACCCTAATATTATCTTATATATACCCCATGTATCTTTGACATTATAAATTAATTGAAGAATCTTTTCTTTCACTCAATTGTTGTTTACAACACTTTTGATTTAGATGCATGCATTTCTACGTAGAGTGTGAATATCTTTGAGATTTGGTGCATGTATCTTCAAGTAGCCATGTGGGTTTTTTCTATACTCTCATTATATTATATTTATTTCTATTAGTATATTAGTTACTACACTTGTAGGTACATTTGTAGGTTACCCTATCACTGTTCAAAACTACCAAACGAGCCACAACCTACACGAACCTGCTCATAACTAACAAACGTCACATTAACTATCTGAACTGACTCCACCAAAGTGCTTGATCTACACCACGACCCAACTGATTTGAACAGCTGACACTTATATGAAAGAGAAGGGAGAGGGATTCGGGGTTCGGGACATCTTATATGTTTGGTTTATAAGCACTTTAGGACAAGTATCCAAAAGCAGCCCTGCAAGTGAAGTTGGATCCTTCATCAAAGTATCCACAAATCCTTTTACAATTCTAACCTCTTGTTCACTTGCACTCAAGAGATACCAAGTGAGAAATCTCTTCCTAAAACCGGTATCTATATATCCTTCGCATTCTAACCATCGAATCACCTTCACGTAATAGGCAAAGTCCAGATCATTTGATACCTTCTCGGACCCATTATCAACATTCTTATTTGACGGCTTTGTTGGGGGTTTACTTGTCAAATTTGCATCTTTTACACTTTCTTTCTTGCAAGGGGTAATGGATAAACTGGCACAAGTAGTGGTAGTAAAAGGGTCAGAACCTTTGTCATTGCTTACATCATTTCTGGAAGATTTCTTGATGATATCTAACGTATCATTTTTTATGGCAACCTCCTTGTCCTTTTGCTTATTAACAATATTTTTGTTTTCATCTTCAACTGGCGAGTGATTTGAGAAGCTGCTAGAATTGGTTGATGGGCTTTTCTCATCATCATTGCTCGTCTGAAAAGAGATTTCTTTGCTTCCCAATTCGCGGGTACTTTCAAATTGGACAATTTTTAGAATGTATTGTGTTGATGGAGTTAAACCCGTTACTAAGAACTGGATACTACTTGGTGCAAACAATGTAAGTGTTGGTTTTGTAGGATAATCTGTATCTTCCGCTTTTCGATGCCACACTATATATCTATATGTCGTTGTGTTTGTATCCATGACATATTGATCTCCAGAACCCAGAACCACAAATGCTGATGTGGAAAATATGTTTGTGAATCTCACATTTGATATCGAGATGCCGGGATCTACATAGTTTTTGACAAATAAAATGTCAACCTACAGAGCTTTAAGGTCAAACAAACTAAATTCTAACTTCAAAATTAACTTTTAAAAAAGCTGAAATTTGGTATTCTAGAATTCAAGATAGGAAACCAATAACATATTTACAATAAACTTTTAGTCAAATCCAAACAAAAACCATACTAGTTTTGACCCATAATCAGTTGACCTCAAAATTCAAATACTTTCAAAACAACAAGTGAATCAAAATGCCTAAAAGCAAGAAAGAGGGAAAGAAGAAAATATACCGTTGAACGTGGAGTTGGATAAGACAGAATCTAAGGATTCAAGTGCAAGGGCGCAAAGCTTTTGAACTTCTTGTTGCGAAGAAAGTTCATAGTCTAAATATTTGCATTTCTCCATTGCTTCATTTACAAGATTATGAAGCTTTTGATACCGTAGGGTCCCGGCCAAGAGCTTTTGGCATACAGAAACACGATAAAGCACAATGTCAGCCCGTCCAGTGTCCCTTGCTATTGTCATTTGTTTTCTCCAATATCTGTATATCGCTTGAGTTTTAGGTCCATTACAAAAAGACTTGATGGTAAATTTGTTATGACAAATTTAACCCGTTTGAGATTATCTAGAATAACTAACAGTCCAGCTACTTATATATAGAAAAAGAAAAAATATTTGAACCAAAAGGTGTTTTGCAGGTTGACCCACCTCAGACAAAAATACAAAACATTTTGACCCATTTCAACACGAACCAGTTTGGACCCATCAATCAACCCGCATCACATATCCAGCTTTCCACCTTAAAATGTATTATTTCAATGCTGAGTCTGGTAAAAATTGTGAAAAATTGGATTTATTATCGAGCTATAATAAGAGAAACATGGAACGAAACTTACCCAAGTAAATCATTCAATTCACCGCAAGATACACACAAAAAGCTCCCATCAGGTCCTTTATTTTTCCCGTCATTTGGAAGGCCTGGTTTTTCATGTTTTAACGCGCATTCTAGGTGACATGACATGCCACAGGAACTACAAACCAACCACAAACTTGGATCCCTATTAAAATCATACAGATAACAAATACAACAAGAACATCTTTTACAAAATGCCACATCTTGACTCAACTTAGCTCTACAAGCTGAATTCTTGCAAAATACATCATTTTTGTCAACTACACCAACATCAACAATGTCGGCTAATGAATGACGATCCAGAACAACATTTAAACGATCAGGGTTATCAGATATCCTATGTCTTTTTGCAGTTCTTTGATGACCATCGGTTTGAGACTGAATATGCAACTCCATTTGCATGTTCTTTGGGCGTTGGCTAAATCACTGTGCGATGGAGCATTTGTGTCAACGAACCCATCGGTTTGAGACTGGATATGTGAGTCGCTAGCGCCATGGCCCACATCACAGTACGATGGAGCACTTGTATTAACGCACTCATCGGTTTGAGAGTACGCATGTACGTCCCATGGGATGTGGCCCACATCACTGTAGGACAGAGCATTTGCGTCAATAAGCCCATCAGTTGATTTGGATCGAGACTGAATATACGAGTGTCCTGTGATGTGGGTGTGGCCCACATCGCTATATGATGGAGCATTTGTGTTAACAAAACTATCGGTTTAAGACTGGATATGCGAGTCTCTTGCGCTGTGTCCCACATCACTGTACGACGGAGGTTTATTGTATACATCGTCTGCAGCCAGCTGCATTTGAAGGTCGGACCATTTTGGGTTGTACACTTGTTCTTCAGTGGATGTGTTCATTTTACACAATTAAAAAGACGTAGGTGTATCACTGGTAAATATTCTAAATTGTTGGAGCACACAATTAAACTAAGACTTGATGGAACTATGGAAGCAACAAAGAAGATGCAATGCAAGTGCCTTTAAAAATATTAACAAGTCACGAAAAAAAAAGTTTGACTTATGTTTTTAATATGTTTAGGTTGGTAACCTTTGAGATGTTAAATAAACCAAACAGTATTAAATTATTGTTTCTTGAGTTTTCAACTCTACATTGTCGTAATTACATGTTATTACAAGGAAATTACGTGTGATAACGAATCGTTTTAAAATGGGAAGAATGAAGCTAATTGCATCGACTTTGAGGGTGGTCAAGAAAATGGTTTGTGTCAATGGTACCCTACATTGAACGAGAAACTTCTCAATTATGGTTATGGCTTCGGACGTCACCAGTCTTATTAACACAGGTCCAAACCCACCTTTTTAACTTTGAAAGGTTTGATCGTCACTGAATGGTATAGATTTACTGATTAAGTGGTGTTTGTTTAAGCCTATATATATGCTTATGAACGTATATGGTATTAGTTTTGTAATTTGCGTGTCTTCCATTAATCACCAATGAGTTCAATATATAAGTTATCAAGGTGGGCTAGGCCTATACAAAATACATAAAGCCCATTAACATAATAACTATCAACTAACACTCCCCCGCAGTTGGAGCGACAGAGGAACGAACGCTCAAACTGGTACGGAACTCCTCAAACAAAGCCGAAGGCAATCCCTTAGTGAATATATCTGCATACTGATAGCGCGATGGTACATGAAGAACACGAACCTGACCCTTAGTAACCATGTCATGAACAAAATGAATATCAATCTCTATATGCTTCGTCCGTTGATGCTGCACAGGGTTAGATGACAAATAAATGGCACTGACATTGTCACAGTAGACAAGAGTGGCAGACAATAAAGGGAAATGTAGTTCCCGAAGTAGATTACGAATCCAAGCAGTCTGAGCTACAGCATTAGCAACACCTCGATATTCGGCCTTTGCACTAGATCTAGATATAGTGTGTTGTCGCTTAGAAGACCAAGAAAGAAGATTATCACCCAAAAATACACAATAACCAGAAGTAGATCGAGTAGAAGGGCAACCCGCCCAATCAGCATCCGAATATGCAATAAGAGAACCAGTAGAAGAAGCATACAACTGTAGGCCAAAGTCTAAAGTACCACGAACATACCGAAGAATGCGCTTGAGAGCCGCCAAATGAGGCTCCCGAGGGTCATGCATATATAGACAAATATGTTGAACCGCATAAGAGATATCAGGACGAGTAAATGTAAGATACTGCAAACCACCTGCAAGGCTCCGGTATAATGTAGGGTCCGAAACAGGATCCCCCTCAGGACCAAGCTTGGACTCCGTATCAACAGGGGTCCGGGAAGGATTACAAGAAACCATGTGTGCGCGCCCCAAAAGCTCCATAGCATATTTCCTCTGAGAGAGGAACATACCTGTAGAATCACGAGTAACAGAAATCCCTAAAAAATAATTAAGGGCCCCCAAATCTGTCATCTCAAACTCCTGATGCAAAGATGATATAATACGCTGAAGTAAAGCTGTAGAAGATGCGGTCAATACAATATCATCAACATATATCAATAAGTATGCAACCTCACTACCATAGCGATAAATAAACAAAGAAGAGTCACATTTACTAGAATAGAAGCCAACGCGTAAAGCATAACTGGAAAACCGTTGAAACCAAGCACGAGGTGCCTGCTTCAAACCATATAAGGAACGCTGTAACTGACAAACATGATGTGGAAACCGAGAATCCACAAAACCCAGGGGCTGATACATATAAACTGTCTCCGAAAGATCGCCGTTAAGAAAGGCGTTCTTAACATCAAGTTGATGGACAGGCCAACCACGAGACAAAGCAAGGCTAAGAACAGTCCGAATGGTAGCCGGTTTAACAACCGGACTAAATGTGTCATCACAATCAATACCAACCTGCTGAGTGCGCCCATTGGCAACCAACCGAGCCTTGTACTTGCTCAAAGATCCATCCGCATGATATTTATGTCTAAACAACCACATAGACCGAACCACATTAGCAGTAGGTGGTTTCGGAACAAGAATCCAAGTATTGTTTTTAACTAAAGCATTATATTCATCATACATAGCAGGACGCCAATTAGGATCAGACAAAGCAATAGAAGGAGACTTAGGAAGAAGAGATATATGAGATATGTGGAAAGCAAAACGAGGGTTTGGCTTAACAATACCAACTTGAGCACGTGTGACCATCGGGTGAGTTCGAGTTGGAGGGTGTTGGGCTGATGTAGTGGGGCCGGGAGGTGTAGGGGAATGGGCCGCGTAAGATGGGCCAGTTGGTGTTGGAGATCGGGCTGTGGTAGGTGCTGGAGTTTGTGTGGTGGGAACTGGTTGTTGTTGGTGTATTGGATTGGATTGGGCTATAGATGATGGCGGAGTAGGGTGTGCCGGTTGGGCCGGGTGTGTAGATTAAAGTGGGGGTAAGAGGAGACAGGTCAAGAAACTCATAAGAGGGTGGGGAGGTGATATTAGAAGTAGACATGTAAGGGAATTGGTTTTCATCGAACGTGACGTGTCTAGAAAGTATAATTTTGTTGGTGGAAAGGTCAAGGCAACGGTATCCACGATGGTAGGCAGGATAGCCCATAAAAATGCACGGTGTGGCTCGAGGGGCTAATTTATGAGGGGAATCAAGGTGTGGGTAGCAAAGGCATCCAAATATACGAAGACGAGAGTAATCGGGTTTCTTATGAAATAGTCTTGTACATGGTATGTCATTGTTAATTGCGGTTGAGGGAAGTAGGTTAATAAGGTAGACTGCCATATGAAGTGCCTCGACCCAAAAGGTAGGCGGAAGGTGGGCTTGGAAAAGCAGAGTACGGATGACATTGTTAATAGTTCTAATCATCCGCTCCGATTTCCCGTTTTGTTGAGAGGTTCGGGGACAAGAAAAACGAAATTGAATTCCATTTTTCTCAAAAAGGTGAAGAAGGTTGGTGTTATCGAACTCACCACCATGGTCACATTGAAAAGCTTTAATGTCACACTTAAATTGGTTTTTGACATAAGATCGAAAATGTATAAACTTTTGAAACACATCAGATTTATGACGTAATGGGTAAATCCATAAGTAATGTGAAAAGTGATCAAGAAACAACACATAATATTTGAAACCACCAGCACTAACAATAGGAGAAGTCCAAATATCAGAATGAATAATATCAAAACAAGAAGAGACACGAGTATCTGAACTGACAAACGGAAGCTTTACATGTTTACCAAGTTGGCAAACATGAAAAATATGTGAAGACTTCTCTTTATTACACGAAATGAAATTACGAGAAGTAAGAGATCGTAGCACTTCCGCACCGGGATGTCCAAGACGTTGGTGCCACGTAGTGGGACTAACAGAGAGCAAAGCACTAGGTGTATGAGATGGCTTGGTAACTGGGTATAGGTCTCCCGAACTGTCACATCTGAGAAGGATATGACGAGTAAAGAAATCCTTTATAGAGAAACCAAATTCATCAAATTCAACTGTACATTTATTATCCCTGGTAAATTGACGCACAGAAATAAGATTTTTAATTATGTTAGGAGTAACAAGGACATTATGAAGATACAAAGGACGACTAAGGGTGGGTAGGATGCTATGGCCAGTGTTGGTGACGGGAATAGTTTTTCCGTCACCCACACGAACAGATGGATATAAAGAATTGTTATAAACAGTACTTAAATTACTTGAATGAAAGTTTAGATGAGAAGAGGCACCTGTATCCATATTCCATGTCGGATCCTCGAGTGGCATAGTAGAAAAAACACTGGGTATTAACATCTCTTGGGTCGGAGCCAAAGCTGGGGAATCCCTGGGAAACATTTGGGCCTGCTGACCCACACGAGTTAGCCTCATTGATTGTTGTTGCCGAGTATTATATGAACCAGGAGGGACTGAAACATTTACTTTATCTCCACCACGATTATTCCCACAAGAAGACATACAGTTAATCATTGTACTTCTCCAAAATCTCAATATTTGAACTTATAACTGATGAAAAGAACTACAGACCAATATTATAATATATTTCAAGATCTTCAATAAACAATATATTCTCTACCATTAATACAATATGTGGAAGTCTATCTTGTCGTCATCCACATAATCACAAAACGGCTGCGAACAATTAATTACGACGTAGAATTTTATGTGACAAAGAAAGAGGAAGATTTTTTTTTTTTTTTTTTTTTTTTTTTTTTTTTTTTTTTTTTCTCGAGGGTTTTGGAGGGTTGAGGAAAGAAACACTGGCGTGAGAGATAGGCGTAATTTTGATACGAGAGTTAGAGAGAGATTAGGAGAAAAATTAGATGGCTCTGATTACCATATTAGTTTTGTAATTTGCGTGTCTTCCATTAATCACCAATGAATTCAATATATAAGTTATCAAGGTGGGCTAGGCCTATACAAAATACATAAAGCCCATTAACATAATAACTATCAACTAACATATGGTTTCAAATCACTAAGAGTTGCTTAATGACAAAAAGGCATGTGAGTATGTGACTATCACTCTCTATCTCCTAATTCTCACTTCAACTTCAGTTACAATTCGTATATCTAGTTTTTCCAAATTAGTAATCTACAATATATTGCAACCAGAGGAACAGAGAAGAAAACATGCAACAATGAGCTCTGTGTTAACTTTGTTATGTTGTATACTTTACAGAATTGCAGGTCCTTGACGACTAAAAGAAAAATGAACCTGAGTAGAAAAGTTTAATAACATGTGTTATGGAGTCGATGTTTTATAGGCCTATAGGGTAATAAAGTTTTACATTGCACTCATGAACCCCATAACTTAAAAGAGCAATGATATGAAGATCAAAAAATGCATAGCTAAAAACATATCTAACCCGACATATATTTTTTACCAATTTTTTTTTCAAACATTAATCTTTGACCTTGCCATGTGTCCAAAACTTGTTATTAGACATATTTCTTAGACATGATAATCATTTCTATGCACAACCTTTATTGACTACTTGATTTTTACTATATTCTTTGTATGTTGTAATCTTAGCCCACTTTCTCTAACTCGTAACCCGGAAGATACATACACTGATGATAAGGCATGCGTTTTAGTTTTCCTTATGAAGATTATATGCACTTAATGTTAAAATATCAAAAAAATAATAAGAAAAACAACTTTTTACACTACAAATGTTTTCTGAAAGGTATGCACGTGCATACCCCCTGCCTCAAGTATTTCCACCTCTATGAGTTTCTGGAAATTCGCATGAAAACGACATCCGCTTCCTCAAGCTATTCAGAAACCATATGTCAGGAACATTTTTTTTCCTCAAGCTTTTACATGACATGGCGTAATATTCCAGGTCCACGTGGCTTCACGCCTTACTTTCAAAATCATGCCCTAATGAATATTCTAAAATCACATAAATGGATAGAAATTAAACTCGGCTTTCAAGTTGAGCAGTCTCTTTACTCTCTGGTATGAGTGTGACTATCTACATCTAAACTCCCCATACATTACTATGATGGGATTGGCCGATTGAGTATTGTTGTTGTTTTGAAAATTCTTTGTAGTTTTATAATCTAAAGCCCAACATATAAACATTAAACATATAGTTTCAGCCATAGCCCAAATTCTAAAAGCCCAAAATTCAACATCATTTCCCAAACCTTCCATAAACAAAAAAATCATTTTCAAACTTTTTTATAATTATTATTCCACCTCGCGTATTTTCTAAACCCCTTTTCTTTTCGTCATCACTTTTCAGCTATGGAAGCAGCAGCTGCAGCTTTTTCAAGCTCATCTACAATCATTCCTTCATTCCAACACAATACACATTACTCCAACCGTTTATCTGTTAGGCCTAACTTATCGTTTCCCAAAACGACGCCGTTTGCCGCCGCTGGCAAACAAGTTTCCGGTGACGTCACTGGTGACGCTAATGATGATGATGACGATAAGTTGAAACTGCATAATGTGTTTGAGCCTGTTACTCAACAACCTGCATCATCTTCGGTACAACAGTTTATTTTTTTATTTTTTATTTTTTTTTACATTTTGAATTTTATTTTTGTTTATTTATTTAAAGTAGATATAAGAAGGGATGAAATGTTGCATGCAAAATAGAATTATGCGTTTTTGTGTTTAGAGGTATGGATTAACGAATTAAGCTAGTTTAATTGTTATGTATGAATAGGAGGATTGGAATTTGGAATTGATTTTTAACGGATATGAAATTTGGGAGGACGAGCCAGAAAGTTATGCTCGAGGGGGCAAACTTGATAATTTTTGGAAATTACACTACAAATTGGTTTGTTTTTTTTTTTTTGGGGGGGGGGGGGGTTTACAAAAGTAGCATGATATTTAAAAAAATTATACTACAATTTTTTTCGCTACCTAGGGGGCACGTGCAGGCTGGGACGGCCGCGGGTGCCCGGGAACCCCATGGATTTTTGGATGTAGTGTTAATTTAAAAAAAAAAAAAAAAAAAAAAAAAAAAAAAAAAAAAAAAAAAAAAACGAGTTTTTCTAAATGTATCTTAAAGGCACCTGGTCCTTCGAAATGTGTTTCCAGTATTATGGTTCAAAAGATTTTGTGCACCCGGCCATATTTGGTCCTGGCTCCGTCCCTGGCAGTGCAGGAGTAGAATGTAAAAATTAGTAACGTATTTGTTGTAGGAGTAGGCTATTTTTTTTGGTTATAAATATTTGTAGCTAAGGTTAGATTTGAAAGCCGTACGGTGGTTGGGGTTTCCTGTTTAAGATATAACTAATTATATGGGGTTACTTGTTTAGCTACTGTACTAATTTGCCTATAGTGTTTTTTTCTATAAGAATATTATGGCAAAGGCGCGATACTTGTATGGTTATTCAGAACTGGACCAAAATGAATGGGTTCTTAAATTTTGGCCAGAGTGTCACACGATAAGCCAATGCGCCTTTGCAACCTCCACGTGGATGAATCATACAATGATAGTTATAATGTAGAAAAAAATAATAAAAGAATTTGAGGTTGCACGACCATTCGTGTAACCCAATCATAGTTAAATATTCAGGCTATCTGTCATTTTTTGATTTGTCCACATGGAGGTTGCACGAGTGCATTGCCATTTTGAGTGACATGATGGACAAAATTGAAATTCAGTTGGTTTCGGGCTGTTTTTGAATAACCAATGGTGTATATGGTTTATGCTGTGATTTTCTCATTAAAAAAAACTAGGATAAGTAGCTCGCTGTGTTTGGATGGAGGTTATCTTTAAGTGAAATAGATAATTTTTAATAAGCAAAATGAAATGAGCAATTTAGATGGAAAAAAGTATGTACTTATTTTAGGGTGAAATAAGCAGTTTTCAATAATCATAGTGAATTAAGCTGTTTAGTGCCTACTTATCTCAGACACCAACTAAGAGATCTCCTTATTGACTGTGGATGACTGGATGTAGGTCAATCACATTGATTTACGGAACCGCATAAATGGAAATGGATATGTTATCGTGATTGTTTTCTTCCCTTCATTTTGACAAACACAAGTGACGAGTTAAAATATTATTGCAAGCATAATGTGAATAAAATGGCATGGTTTGGATGTATGGATTGACGCTCTAAGTAGATGCTTCAGCTGTATTTTGATATTTTTTCTATATTATGAAGGGTGCTTCAGGTAAGGTTTATAGCAAGGAGGGCTTGAATACAGAAGCACCTGAATTAGGGCACAGAGGAGGCACTAGGGCTGGTCTATTCAGGACCCCAATATCAGGGGGAGTTCAGAGTGCAACTTCTGTTCATGGCTTACCTAAACCAGCTTTGGCAGTCCGCAATCTGATGGAACAGGTAAAAGCATGGTCGTCAGTTGTAAGCATCTGGACGTATGGTCAGATGTGCTCATATGGTTCATTGACTTATTTTACACCTACTTTCAAATAAAGTCTTTATGACAATTACTCTTATATCTAATTTAAGGCTAGGTTTGCTCACCTGTGTACTGTAATGTCGCGGATGCACCAACGAAATGAAGGATACCCATTTGGTTCACTGGTAGATTTTGCACCAGATGCAATTGGACGTAAGTTTACATTTCATTGACCATACATAGATAGTGCTCATTGTATTTTTAGTGTATTATAGTTTACACTTTTTTTTTTTTTTTTTTTTTTAAATTCTGACATGTCTTTTTCACATTCACCTTCCAGATCCAATATTTTCCTTTTCACAGCTGGGTATACACACACGTAACCTATTAGCTAATCCAGGGTGTACACTAGTCGTTCAGGTTAGTATATATTGATGCATCCACTAATACACTTTAGGCTCACGTTTTGTGCATATAACTATCCTTAGTGACGGCTCTCTTTGTAGATCCCTGGATGGAGTGGTTTGTCAAATGCCAGGGCTACAATCTTTGGTGATGTTTTCCCCCTTTCGGAAGATGAGCAGGTGCTTCATTGTTACATACAAACCTTGTTTTAATGTTGCTTAGGATCGTTGTTACATGGTAAGTAAATTGCTTCAGGATATGAATAATTGTTTGAACTTTGTAAATATTCAGGAATGGGCACATAAGCAGTACATAGCAAAACACCAGCAGGCACCATCACAGAAGTGGGGAAACTTCTACTACTTCAGGATGCAGAATATAAGGTTTGTTTTCTTTATGTAAAACTAAAAGCTTAATGCAGTGATATGCTTTTAGTTTGATATATTAGAAATGATGTTCATATATTTGTTTGATGCACAGAGACATATACTTTATTGGGGGTTTTGGCACTGTTGCTTGGGTTAATGTCAAGGAATACGAGGCTCTTCAACCTGATGAAATTGCTGTTAATGGCGGTGAGCATAACCTCAAGGTTAGCGTTTGAATTGGCAATTGTTGTTGGTTTTGCTTTTGAGATATTGGTCTTATATCCTAAGAAAATATTGTTGCAGGAACTGAATATTATGTTTTCCAAGCCTCTTAAAGAGCTGTTTTCATTGGAGAGTGAGGTGGATGATGTATCTCTGATATCAATAGATAGCAAGGGGACTGATATTCGTGTTCGTCAAGGTGCACAGGTATGAACTTGTTAATGGGATTGTTTGGCATTGGGTTTTGAAAGTTAATCTGATTATTGCATTTTCACTTTGAGTCACATAAGTAATTTCTAAAGTCGAGTATAGGGTCAAATAATAAGTTCTGCATAGAAGTAGTTGCAACAAATCTGTTTCTGAGTATCTGATTATTTACTATTTAGGGGTCTAACTTACCAGAACTTGCTAAACACTCGAACAACAAAAACACATCCAAAATCTATCTCCAACACCCACACACACATGCATACAAGTCTATTACGAGATGTTATATGACCTGAAACTCCATTTTCTGCAGTTTAACATACAAAGGTTGGTATTTGAAGACTGGAACGGGATTAAAACACTGGAAGAAGCCAAAGAAGCACTGTGGAAATTGGTAAATAAGGGAGGCGTATACACTGTCCACAAGTAAAAAAAACATTACTTGAGAGAAGGCTTGTGTATCACTAGAATATAACAGTAGCATAAACCCTGTTTTTGTTTTTGTTGGGTTTTGGATTAGTTGTCGATGTAGATGGTTAATAAAGTGAGATGGAGCAGTTCTGGATTAATAATCACTTCTTAGTTTGGTTAAATCTGCAACCATGGATTTAAAGAACTGTATAATTTTGATCGATGCGAGATGTTGACAAAGTCACAAAAATGTAAAATGTGAAATTGGTCTGTAAGCTTTGATCAGGAGCTTTGTAAACCTTGTGTTTATGAAATCAAATTAAAAATCTAACTTATGTTGATCTCATTTAGTTTCCACTGGGTTGAATAATGCTTAAGCTTTCTGGTAATATTTTACATGGACATTAACACAACTGTTGATGGCCACCCTCATTCACATATAGTGCCACACCAACAGATACACTTCTCTTAAGTCTTGAATAGCTGATTGGCCCGTCACTCTCTTATGTGTGCCAATGGCAAATTATCTTGGGTCAAGTCTGAAAGACTGATATATGTCTTGGTTGTGATAATGTGATGGGCTATGTTCAGAAGTGAAGAAATTTTCCCGGTTAAACGCAAGGGGGGAGATGTTTTGCAAAAATCTTGTGGATTAGCGATTTGTCTTTAATGTTAATTTCTCGCGTGACCTATTCACGAAAAAGAGAGTTCTAAGTTGAAAAAGAGCACCCTCTTCTGCTTGAATTTGCCAAGTCAACTGGATCATTCATGTATGACATTCGTGATGGTTTTTTTTAGGCAAATCAACTCGAGTTGAAACTTATTTTGATAGCTACTTGATATTGCTTATGGTTTAGTAGGTTCATCTACTCCATAAAAAATAAAATAAAAATTAAGCTTTTTCAACGAAGGCAATGTAGACAATTAAGCTGAAATAGAGTAATTTTGTTCTCTTAAAAAGTTATTGAAATTCAGAAAAGAAACACTTTTGTTGTAAGCTAAAGTCTGAACTTTGTACCAATGCTCTTTCATGGGTACATTTTTTCATTTACATCAACTTTGAACTAAGATTGGTTGGAGCCCTTTGATAAAAGGGACTCTCCAAAAATTGGCGTATGCCACTTTATACAACGAGCACACGGTATTCTTTAGTAAAAGGCGAAAGAATAGTTCGCTTTGTGCTCATTGCATGGCTGCGTGCCTTTCACCAGTCAAAGTCCTTGGGTTATATAATCACTCGCACTCCCTTTGCTTTCTTCAACCAACCGATGTGGGACAAACCCATTTTGGGTTGTCCAAAAGTTCTTTTTCATCAGTTACTGTTCATCAGGTATTTTGATGACTAATATATAGTTATAAACCAACACAACCTAAAGGTTTTCATCTTTAAAATTTCAGATGTGTTCCCATGATAGTAACTAGTCACAAACGCTAACCTGTAACCAAAAGAAAAGATATACAAGTTTGTGGTATTCTTATTGGCGTCTCTAAGAAGTTCGATATTTTGGATTGATTGGTGCCACTGAGTCATGACCTAGTCGAAGCCACCCAGAGTGTTTAACAAAAGGTATGTTTACAGCCATTTCTTGACACTGTAGTTAAGTTCGTGATGATATTGATATATATGCATGCCTTTGATATATCATTGATCTCTGTCTTATCATGATGAGTACCTGCTCAGCCTGAAATCACCACATGATAATCGTTTAAAATGGTTCGAAAAATCACTCCCGGAGTTGGAGATCGAGGTGTTTGGTTATCAGTTTTCTCTCTTTCATTTTCATTTATAAAACAGTTCAAGTTTAATTTAAATAGTATCCAGATTTTTGTTAATGTTTTATAATGCCTCAAACTATTGAACGGGATATCCCCTGTTGGCGTATGTACCCTCCGGATTTACGCCGTACAATTAAATACCCTCCGGATCTATATCAAACAGAGCGTACCCAAATGTATTTAAGCAAGACGGACCAATATCCGAAGGGTTGGGAATGTCCGCATGACCTCAACCTTCCGGAGGTCATAACCATTCGGATAAACCAGTAAGTACATGAACCAAAGTACAAACAAGTACACCAAGTATATGATAATGGAGCATAAATTAGCAAACATTAAGGAACTAAGTACAAACCAGCCTGGCACTCCATATTGAAAGCCTATAAATAGAGAGGAAATCTCCACTTAAAGGTTAACTAATTCTCTCACTCTCTAACTTCACTTATAATTTCATTCTCTAAGAACCTATACTTACTCTCACGCCGGAGGTTGGTCCTGGGATACATTCCCGGGACGAGACTAACGGACGTACCTGTTTTGCAGATATCCGAAGTAACCCACTACCAGCAAGGATCACCCTGAATCCGAAGGACCGATCGGAGTCCGAAGGATTCACTACGCTTGTTTGAAGTAGAAGCAAACTTGTACTTCAACAAATTGGCGCCATCCGTGGGGCTCGTCATTCACTCTACCTGAACTAAGAGATGACAGGTCCTACTCCTACAACACCTGAAGGAAGTGGAAGAAATTCAGATGCCAACACCAATCATAATAGCATAGAGCAAATACAGCATCACATCACCACCCTGAAAAGCCCTCATCCAACAATACAATGCCGCGGGGGAAACACCAATCCAACCTATCCGGCTCGACTTTGAAGAGGAAGGACCTCAAGAGGCCGAGGCCCAGAAAGCCGAAGAGGAAACAACGGATAATCTTTCCAAACCATTCAAAGCAGCATCCAAAAGCCCGTTCACCCGAAGGATAATTGATTTTTCCGGACCTAAAAGCGCAAAATATCTGATGCCTTCCCACATAAAGTTATACGACGGATCCACAGATCCGGATGACCATGTCACAAGATTTGAAGGAGCTGCCAACCAGGGCGCTTGGCCTATGCCCATATGGTGTATGATGTTTCAACAAACTTTGGATGATGCAGCCAGAGGATGGTTCGATAGCCTTCCACGGGGAAGTATAGACAGTTGGGACACTCTGTGTGAACAATTTGTGCAAAGATTTGCTCTTCGCAGAAAATGTATCAGAGACCCCGTGGAAATAACTAAGATTGTCCGGAAGGCTAACGAAGCTCTTTCAGAATTCAAAGAACGATGGACAGACGAAGCTAGCCGTATCTCAGGGGTTCCCGAGGTAATGCAAATATCCTCTTTTATGGACGGGTGTAAATGTCCGGAGCTAGCAAAAAGATTCTCTGAAAAAATTCCCCGAACAGTGACCGAAATGATGATAAGGGTGGATGACTTCATCCGTTCCGAGAGGGCTTATCGGCTGACCGAAGTGCCAAGGGGAGAACGTACGGATAATTACCGAAGAGATTATCATCCCAATTCGTATAACCGGAGTGATCAAAGTACACCACGATCCTCCTTCAGGGGGAATCACAAAAGAGACATCCATCGAGAGGAGTTTCGACCCCGACGGAATGATCACTATGCGCCCTACGACCAGACTAGAAATGAAAACACCAACAGGAATGACTACAGAACAGACTACCACCGCAACGATGGAAATCGGAGGGATGTCAGGCCCATAGACTTGAATGTACTCACCAAAGCTCCCAAAGAAATCCTGGCGACTGAACACCACCTTAGACTTCCGGCACCACCCTCGTTGAGAGGAAGACCTGCCAGGGAAAATATGGATAAGTACTGCGACTACCATGGAGAAAAAGACCACCTTACCAACGACTGTCACAATCTGAAGGAACAGCTTAAGAAAGCTATGGAGACAGGCAAACTGGACCACCTTATCAGGGATGTCCGGCAAAGAGAGAAGGTAATTCCAAGAAACAATAACCACACTAACCAGGGCCGAGTCATCAATATGATCCGGTATCCGGAGAGAAAACATAAACGTAAAATCATGGACCAAGAGGAAGGATGGATGAATATTCCTATAAGTTTCCCTCCAATACTTCCCGGAGATGCTTCCGAAGAACCGCTAATAGTTGAAGCAGAGATCGAGGGATATACTGTACGTAGGGTATATGTTGACCAAGGCGCTTCGATAGAAGTGATGTATGAACACTGCTTTTTAAACCTTGATCCCTCCATCCAATCCCGATTGACAAAAACAAACACGCCGCTAGTTGGATTCGCTGGAGAAGCCATAAATCCGTTGGGCAAAATTGAACTAGAAGTGTGCTTTGGAAATGAAGGACTATATCGCCGGACAACTATGAAATTTGCAGTAGTAAGATCCCCCTCCCCCTACAACGTAATACTGGGACGTTCCAGAATCAAGAAGTTAAGAGCTATCCCTTCGACAATACATGCCATGATGAAATTCCCAACACCAAGAGGTATCGCCACTTTGGTCACCCGATCAGTCATCATATCGGAATGCAGAAAGCTGGAAGAAAAATTCTTGTTGGAAAAAGAAACTAAGGTTTAAAGTCTTCTGATGCCCACGATAGAAGAAAGGACAACGGAAACCGAAGAAATACTGGTTCATCCGGCATACCCAGAGCAATTGGTGACAATAGGAAAAAATTTCTCAAAAGAAGGAAGAAAGCAGCTAATAACGTTACTCAAGAACAGCCGGGACGTTTTCGCATGGGAACCTTCAGACATGACTGGCGTCCCCCAATGGGCGGTTGAGCACAAACTTAATGTAAATGTCCAAGACAAACCTATTGCACAAAAGAAGAGGTTCTTTTCGGAAGAAAAGAATCAAGCTATAAACAAGGACGTAGAAGAGTGGTTAAAAGACGGGATAATCAGACCCGTCCGATATCTAACCTGGATATCTAACCCTGTGTTAGTAAAAAAGCCGGATGAGAGTTGGATGATGTGCATTGATTTCAAGAACCTCAACTCATCATGTCGCAAAGACTATTATCCGTTGCCTGAAATAGATTGGAAGATCGAATTAGTAATGGGGTTCTGATACAAATGTTTCCTAGATGCTTACAAAGGATATCACCAAGTACAAATGGCAAAGGAAGATGAGGAGAAAACATCCTTCTATACCGATCATGGGACATACTGTTACGTCAAAATGCCGTTCGGATTGAAAAATGCCGGAGCGACCTATCAGAAACTAGTAGACTCCGCCTTTCGGACGCAAATTGGCCAAAACTTAGAAGTATATGTGGATGACATGGTCATCAAAAGCCAAACAGAGAAAGAGCTTTTAGCCGATATAGCAGAAACATTTGACAATCTCCGAGGGATCAATATGAAACTAAATCCTAAAAAGTGTTCCTTCGGAGTGGAAGAAGGTAAATTCCTCGGATATATGGTGACTTCCGAAGGGATCAGAGCAAACCCCAAGAAAACCAGAGCAATTGTCGATATGCAATCGCCAAAGTCATTGAAGGAAATGCAAAGTTTAAGTGGTAAGCTGGCGGCACTAAACCGTTTCTTATCAAAATCTGCCGAAAGATCCCTGCCTTTTTTTGAAACATTAAAGAACATCACCAAAGACAATAAGGAGAAATACCAATGGACGGAGGCAGCTGAAAAAGCTTTTCAAGAAATGAAGAAGATGATCCTGGAGCTACCATGCCTAACGACGCCGAAACCAAAGGAAGACATGTACCTATATCTATCAGCCGCAATGGAGGCAATAAGTGGGGTAATGTTGGTCGAAAGGGAAGGACGGCAGATCCCAGTTCATTACGTAAGCCGAACATTGCATGAGGCCGAAAAAAGGTATGCTCCGGTCGAAAAATTGGTTTTAGCACTACTACATCTGTCTAGAAGACTAAGGCGATATTTCGAAGCTCACCCCATCAAAGTCATAACGGACCATCCTATCAAGCAAGTACTAAACCGAGCTGAATCTTCCGGACGGTTAGCCAAATACACGGTAGAACTAGGAGCTTACAACATTACCTATGTACCCAGAAATGCCGTCAAGGGACAAGTGCTGGCCGATTTCATCAATGAAGTACCCATCGGCACCATTTATCCGGATCCAAAAAGGAAGGGCAAGGAGATATGCAACATCTCCCAAACTGGAGAGTGGATCTTGTACACCGATGGAGCTTCTAGCAAAAAAGGTTCCGGAGCAGGGCTGGTATTGATCAGTCCGGAAAAAGAAGAATACACTTATGCTCTCAGACTGAACTTTGAAGCTACTAATAGCGGAGCAGAGTACGAAGCACTCCTGGCCGGACTGAGAATCACAAGGGAAATGCATATAGAAGCACTGGACGTGCGAGTGGACTCAAACCTGGTGGCGAGCCAAATCAACGGGGAGTTTACTGAGTACACGGAAAGTATGACCAAATATCTCGCCAAAGCCAAGGAATATATCACTTGCTTCAAACACTTCAAAATAAAGAACATCCCAAGAGCACAAAACCAAAAAGCAGACGTACTAAGCAAACTAGCATCCGTAGCATTCAACTACTTAACAAAGGAAATCCTAGTGGAAGTATTGGAGAAACCATCCACTGAGGAAGAGATGATCAACTCAATAGTAGAAGAAGAAGAGGAAAACTGGATGACACCTATACTCCGGTGCTTAAAAGAAGGGATATGGCTGGAGGATCAAAACGAAGCCCGAACCCTTCGTATGAAAATAAGCCATTACACACTAATTGATGACGTATTATTCAAAAAAGCCTATCTAGGACCAATGCTGCGGTGTGTGGGACCTCTCCAAGCCAATTATGTCATCCGAGAGGTACACGAAGGAGCATGTGGTATGCATTCCGGACCACGGTCCGTTGTAGCTAAACTTATGAGGCAAGGCTATTACTGGCCAACCATGCACCGGGATGCTAGGGAAGTTATCCAGAAATGTGACTCATGTCAAATACATGCTCCAGTTCCTAAGTTACCAAAAACAATGTTAACTTCCGTCATGGCCCCATGGCCATTCTTCCAATGGGCAATAGAGATGTTAGGACCTTTACCCGAAGCTCCAGGGAAGGTCAAATATGTAATCGTAGCCATTGACTACTTTACCAAGTGGATGGAAGCAAAGCCCCTAGCCAAGACAACCGGAAAGGAAGTGAAAAAATTCATGTGGGACAACATCGTCTGCAGGTTCGGATTACCTAAGATAATCGTCACGGACAATGGAAGCAATTTTGTGGGAGATCCGTTCAAAAGTTGGTGCGAAAGATTGAATATCACACAAATCAACACGGCCGTAGCTCATCCTCAAGCCAACGGATTGGTGGAGAGAGGGAACAAAAGCCTAATGAAAGGATTCAAGTCACGACTCGGAAGGGAAAGATCCGGATGGGTAGATGAATTACCAAACATACTATGGGCATTCCGTACCACCCTGAAAACTAGCAATGGAGAAACTCCCTTTAGTCTAACCTACGGAAGCGAGGCGGTCATCCCAGCGGAAATCTGTATGCCCACCTTTCGGACCATGATGGCAAACGCAGAAGACAACGACGATGAAATCGCCTTAAACCTAAACTTGTTGGAAGAGCGACGAGAAATGGCAGCAATAAGGGAAGCCAAATATAAAAAGAAGGTGGAGCAATATTACAACCGAAGGGTTAGACCTGAAGCGTTCAAGGTGGGAGACTTCGTGTATCGGAAGAATGAAGCCAGCAGGGTGGAAGATCAAGGAAAATTAGGGCCAAACTGGGAAGGTCCCTATCGGATAACGGAAGCCTACCAACATGGCACGTACAAACTACAAACCATGGACGACATAGAAGTACCTCGAACCTGGCATGCAATTAATTTAAAAAAGTGTTTTATGTAATCAATTGTTCTGAAAGACTTATTGTAAGGCATGAGCCACTTTCCTATCATCAATAAAACATCCTATGCAGTTGGGCCGTAAGAAAAGTTGTTTTTTATTTAACATCAAGTTACCTAGTAAGGAAAAACCCCAAGTGGGTATAATCTACGGCCAAGAGCCGAAGGACACAAGTTGTCCGGTATAATAAAACCCCAAGTGGGTATAATCTACGGCCAAGAGCCGAAGGACACAAGTTGTCCGGTATAATAAAACCCTAAGTGGGTACAATCTAAGGCCAAGAGCCGAGTGACACAAGTTGTCCGGTATAATAAAACCCCAAGTGGTAAGGCCAAGATCCGAAGGATACAAGTTGTCCGGTATAATAAAACCCTAAGTGGGTATAATCTAAGGCCAAGAGCCGAAGGACATAAGTTGTCCGGTATAATAAAACCCCAAGTGGGTATAATCTAAGGCCAAGAGCCGAAGGACACAAGTTGTCCGGTATAATAAAACCCCAAGTGGGTATAATCTAAGGCCAAGATCCGGAGGACACAAGTTGTCCAGTAAGTTAAACTCAAGTGAGTACGATCTAAAACCAATAGCTGAAAGGCATAAATGTCCCAGAATATACACATACATAACTTAAAAACAACATAAAGACAAATAACACAAGTAGCAAAAAAGGGAAATGATATATATTCATCTGATCAAAATCGGTTACATCAAATATTCCGGAAATATGGAACAACAAAAGACGGAATGTTAATAACCTATTCTATTACATAATGTTGTTAAATACATCAATTGTTCCGAGAGACCTGTTCTACAAAATGATGGAACATTAATAACCTATACTATTACATGAATTGCAACCAAGAAAATGAGATAGCTTCACAGGGAATCCGGGATACCCAAACCCATAGTCAAAATGGAAGTATCCGGACCCCGACATACGGTCTCCAACAAAAAGAGTTCAAGAACAACAGCTTCACAAAGGATCCGCAATACCTATGTCCATAGTCAAAATGGAGGTATGCGAATCCTTAAAACACTAACTTCAGACAAAGGCCGAGGCATTCTGGTCCAAAGACTGGTTACCGGAGGGATTCTCAGTATGAGATTCGACCTCCGGTCCTTCAACCTCCGGAGCAGGAGCAGGATCAGGAACCAAGGCTATCAACTCGTCAAATTTACGATAGATGGTCTGACGGATCTTTTGGATGAAGGGGTAGTCCTGGGAGAGGGCCTGATCATATAATGAACGATATTTGTCATCGGCCTCCATATCCATCCCTTCGACCTCTCCCAACAGTTTGGCCGCCTTCTCCGGCTCATCAAATAGGCCAGCCCCATCTATTAACCCAGACTGATAGTACAAGTTGAAGGGTTCCGCCAATGCCGTCCGGAATTCATGACTACCAAGAAAACGGTGGATAACCTCCGGAATGAACTCATCGATTATACGGTTCCTCTCCATTTCGGAATTACCGGCGGCTATAGCAATGTTTTGCTTCTCTTGATAAAGCTCTTTGTAAGCTTTCTCTTCATCAGTTAACTTCAACTTAGCATCAGACAATTGACCCTCCAGTAACTTGATCCTTTCAGCCTGCTCCCCAGAAACCTTCCTCCATTCCTCCTTCTCCACCTCAAGTTGAGAAACCCTATCTTCCAGACTAGCGTTCTCAGCACGCAACTTCTGAATCCCCTCCGGATTCACTTTAGCACATTCTGCATGTTTATCCTTCAGATTCTTCAACTCCTCAGCCATCTCCCCAAACCTCTTCCAATTATCATCATAGGTCTTGTCACACACCTTATGAGTTTCGAACAGCTTCTGGTGCTCACGAAGAAGAGACTCAAAACGGAAGATGAGATCCGCTTGAGCCGTAGCATTTTTGCCCAGTAGCAACCAAGACCTTCAGATAGCATCACTGTCGTCTTGACCATCCAAATACTTCTCCTCACCAGGGGTGGCCAAGTTGATCATCATATCCCGGCAGACATTCGCATTATTCATACGAGTCCCCCTCTTCACCACCCATGCATGTACGAAGGTGGCATCATCCTCGTCATCCCCCTCTATATCAACCTCAATATCCTCCTCTTCCATCAAAACCTCCTTCCCCGGACGCTGGGAGGCACCCTTCGAACCCCCTAAAAATAAAGAACCTTCGTCAATAAATGGTAAAAACAAATCAAAGAGAAATAATTATGGGCAAAAAGATTATTCACAAAGACATACCAGATGAGAGATCTTTTGGGTGCACCAAACGGATTGGCTCCGGATCCTCAACCCCCTCAGCAGCGTCCAAATCAATGACACGGTCAGTAGACATCATACTCTTCTTGTGAAGTTTGGAAGAAATACTCCCTCCGGCTCTCTTCGAAGGAGGTTCCTTGGAACCCAGCTTTGCGGCCTGCTCTTTCTTTTTATCTTTAGCAGCCAGCACCTTGTCGTCCGGAACTTCAACCCTCTTCAGCTCCTCATCCTTCTCCGGAACCTCACTGTTGGAGGCCAGGGGGCGAGTAACGTGCATCTCACGTCCCTGCCCCTCCGAAAGTTGATCCCCCTTCACCACATTTACGGTCTTGCGTAGAGGTGGTTTCTTCAGATAGCTCGACATAGTTACACCTGCGGATAAACAAAACCCATCATTAAACATGAAAAAAGATACACAACTTAAAAATTCATATTTATAACAAAGGCTATACCCCTCCCCTGCTCATCCCTCAAAGCCGGACGGTAACCGGTAAATTCCCAATGATCCGATAAGCCCAAAGCATATAAGAACGCCTGTGGAATTTGGCATGGCTCAATAATCGTCTCGGCCAGCCTTTCGGCATGAGAAGCATCGTACTCATTCCTCTTGGGAAACGGGTCAGACACATCCGAATCCGAATGCCTCCAAGGCATAGCGAAGGGAATAGCTCTCCTATCAATCAAGAAAAAGTGGTACTTCCAACCCTTCAGACAAGAAGGAAAATCCCCGAAACAAACTTTCCTATCCCTATGCACATGTTTTTCAAAAGAAAACCAACAACCCTGCTTGCTGAGTTTATAAAAGACACGAAACAAGGGAGTGGTAGGAGGAATGTGCATGCTCCAGCAATACACCTCAAAAAGAGTGGCACGATGCATGCCCAGCGGAACCAACTGGGAAATATGGACCTTAAAATACTTGATAACATCTAAAAGAAAAGTAGAAAAAGGAACAGTGAGGCCTCCGTCAAAGAAATACTCCGCGTATAAACCAATGGCATCCTCAGGCAATCGATCCATCATCATACCCGACGGAGGTACCCTCGGATGTAAATCCTTCGGTATCCCGAAAGTCTCCACTACGGCAAGTACTTCACCTTCGTCCATCACAGACTGCCTTAGATGTATATCCTTCTTAACGTGGGAACCCTCCGGCATGGATACGTCCTCATACTCAAACGATGCGGTAGATTCCGACATAATGAGTCCGAAAAGGAGAAGAGTATAGCCAAACAACAAAAAACTAAACGGACTAGGACGTACCTCAAAGACGATGAGAATAATCGTTCGGAATACGGAAGAGATAGAACGTGTCAGAAGTCTGTGTGTGTGTGGAGAAGAAAAATTACAGTGGCATAAATGAGAAAAAGAGAACTATTTATAAACGGTAAAAATTGGGCGCGAAACGACACGTCACCCGTAGGGCAAACGTGTCACCATCCAAACCGTATATCATGAAGAACGTACACGTGTTCCAATCCAGAGGACGCAGTAAAAAATGACGGTGCACCTTAAACGACACATTAATTACTTTTGGCACTTTGTACATGACTCTAGCAAACGACGAAGCTATGACTTACCCTTCGGAAAACTACAAAAGTAAACTAAGTATCACACCATTGGCATAACCAATACTATGATACTGGGGGGGGGGGGACATGTTGGCGTATGTACCCTCTGGATTTACGCCGTACAATTAAATACCCTCCGGATCTATATCAAACAGAGCGTACCCAAATGTATTTAAGCAAGACGGACCAATATCCGAAGGGTTGGGAATGTCCGCATGACCTCAACCTTCCGGAGGTCATAACCATTCGGATAAACCAGTAAGTACATGAACCAAAGTACAAACAAGTACACCAAGTATATGATAATGGAGCATAAATTAGCAAACATTAAGGAACTAAGTACAAACCAGCCTGGCACTCCATATTGAAAGCCTATAAATAGGGAGGAAATCTCCACTTAAAGGTTAACTAATTCTCTCACTCTCTAACTTCACTTATACTTTCTTTCTCTAAGAACCTATACTTACTCTCACGCCGGAGGTTGGTCCTAGGATACATTCCCGGGACGAGACTAACGGACGTACCTGTTTTGCAGATATCCGAAGTAACCCACTACCAGCAAGGATCTCCCTGAATCTGAAGGACCGATCGGAGTCCGAAGGATTCACTTCGCTTGTTTGAAGTAGAAGCAAACTTTTACTTCAACACCCCCTAATGAAAATATTACATAATCTATGATTTCTCACAAATATTTTGTACTATAATAATGTAATGTATTTTAGAAGATACACGTACAGAAGAACACAAAATAGTAAGAGTGTTTCTGTATACTTATATAGTTATATGATTGTTGTTAAAACATAAGACTTGTCTATTTTCAACATGATTACATTATATTTTTTTTGGCAAAAAATAAGATAATATATTGATATATATTAGTGATTAAGAAAAAAACAATTACCAAATTAAATCTCTTCCATACCCGATTTACGAGAATAAACTTTTTTTCAGCCTTTTACCAAAATGAACCAAGCGCGCTTCAAAAGAATGCGCCAGTCATTGGTATGCCGCACATGTTTTTTTTTTGCATACTTCAATTTTGTATTCACTTTTGCAAGCACTTTTTGGATAAGCAGACGCAAATTAAATGATGTCATTTTTCTTTGTCAATTAAATGCGTAAGTAAAATATGCAGCAATGATATAACCACAAAAATAAATCCACATATGTGTCACTTCATGATTGGTGTAATTTTTTGTAGTTTCTTTCTCTTTCCATTTATAAGCTAATCATGAAATAACACATCCTTTTGTGGTATTTTTGTGGAATTGTTTTTGTGGTTATATCATTGTTCTATACTTTTTCTTCCATCTTTTCATTTGTAGCTTTAATTCAATTCTACCTTACATCCTATCATCCACGGTGTAAAATGATGATACATGAGGTATTCAAAATAGTGAATGTTTAATAAAGGATGATGTATGTATTAACTTTTTAGAATGTCTTTATTGGTGAATATTGGAAACTAAAAAAACAAGCGCACATTGACTTAAAGCGCCATTGGTCAATAAAATGCCCTAAGGTTTGGGCTCATTCATTAAGTGGAAAAGAAACATGCACTAAGTAAGATTTATGCCAAAGACACGTGCGTGCATGAGGATATATAACTAGTAGAGTACTAAGCTATGTTGGAAAATTTAGTGCACTTGAGGAATCAAATCATACTTGGAGATGGGTTTGGAGGTACGGAGTATACACCCATCAAGTCCCTGATTACCCTGACTCAATAGTGGTTAGTAGAGATGATATACAACAGTACTTTGTCAAAGTACTGCTGTGCTTGTCAAATTACTGCTGTGCTTATCAAACTATTGTTGTGCTTGTCAAAGTACTGCTCTAATAGTCAAAGTACTGCTATGTAACTGATTTTACCTATTCAAATGACAGTTATACCAATACTTATGACCACGTTTAATTGGTCATGTAACCACTATCTTTGGCTATAATGGGGGGCAATTATGTGGAGATTAATGGGCCGATTAATTCTCATAATTCAATTTGACTAGCCATGAGTATCTTCCTATAAATAGGAAATCAAATAATGCATGAAAGATAGCAGAAAACATACAACACTTATACACGAAGGGTTATTGATTTGTGCCTAAATCATTAACAAACATTTGGTCTTATCCCAAGTAGATATTCGTGATACCCAGGCATTAGGGTCGAATAGTTTACTTTGGAAAGTGATAACACGATTCCAAGTGATATCCGGTAACCTTAATTGGTACATAGTTAGGCTATTGATTATCTTAACCCTGTTCTGGGCTTATAAACACCAACAATCAAAGTAAACTATTTGTGATAATCAATGGCTGCTGCTATGAGGCATATGGCTGCTAACTTTTCAAAATTGGAAAAGTTTGAAGGTGTTGATTTCAGAAGATGGCAAAAGAAAATGCACTTCTTGTTGTCAAGCATGAATGTGGTGTATGTTCTTAGCACTGCTATTCCTGAAGATCATGGGGATGATGCTACTGTGCAACAGATAAGGAAAAGAAGCAAATGGGAGAATGATGACTATGTTTGCAGAGGTTTAATCCTCAATGGTATGTCTGATTCTCTCTTTGATATTTGTCAGAATGTTGAATCTTCAAAAGAACTATGGGATTCCTTGGAAGCCAAATACATGGCTGAGGATGCTTCAAGTAAGAAGTTTCTTGTAAGTAATTTCACAAATTACAAAATGACTGATTCAAGACCAGTCATGGAACAATACAATGAACTTCTTGGAATACTTGGAAGGTTTACACAACACAAAATGAACATGGATGAGGCTATTTCAGTCTCTTGTATCATTGACAAACTCCCTCCTTCTTGGAAAGATTTCAAGCATACCTTGAAACATAAGAAGGAAGAACTGACACTTGTTCAGTTCTGTTGTCAATATGGTGGAACATAACAGTTCCACCAGGTACAATGACAACAAAGGCAAACGTAAACATCATGATAACACAAGGGCTGGTCCTAACAAGAAGGCAACACCTACTTGTTGGAAATGTGGCAAATCGGGTCACATTAAAAAGGATTGCAAAGGTGTTAAGGTTGGTGGTAAAGCCAATGGTTCAGGCACTAGTGGCTCAGGGAGTGGTGGTTCTGCCAACTCACTGAAAGGTCAGAATATGTTTAATGAATCTCTTCAGGTTTATTATGTTACATATGTATCTGAATCTAACTATGTCCAGGATGATGATGTTGCGTGGTGGGTTGATGATGAGGCGAAAAATGAACCACTTTTAGGGGGTCATTTAAGCCCTGAATTGAATTTATTTGATCAAATATTACCCTAAATAATTCCTTTTGTGATTTTAGGTACTTTGGGAGTGAAATCTGGAAAAGGAAGCAATTCAGACGTTTTTGGAGCATAAAAGTGAAGAAAACGCCAAAGACTTAATTTTCCATGCTGAGAACAGTACCTGACGGCGTCAAGAGGAAGACCCTGACGGCGTCAGGAGTAAAAGTGGTGACGACCCAGTGCAAACCTGGCGGCGTCACAACAAGGGCGTCAAGAGTTAAATTTGTGACGCCCTGAATAAGGAGACTACATGATGTCGTCAGACCCAGATCTAGGCAGTCCGAGGAACTATTTGGCGGCAAGATGACGGCGTCAGCCCTTTGTTCTTGACGCCGTCAACTTCTAAACTCTATATATAGTTTTCTATTTTTCATTCATTAAGAGGAACTTGTGTGGAGATAACTAGGGCCGAACTTTGTAAATCCTAGGTCATATTTTACAGTACTTTCAAGGGTTTTCACCCCTTGAATCCTTTCATGTGCTATTGAGATAAGTCTTCTCTTTAATTCAATCAATATGTCTATGTGTTGGTTGATTATATCTTGTGCTTGTCTTGATTTCAACATGCTAGGCTAGATTTATCTTGTGTTTGCTTGGATCTAATGAATCCTATATGTTAATTATGTGTTGATTACTTGTTTATGGTTGTATTGGATGAATGATTTCAATGTTAGGCTTAAGAAAACTGGCAGATCTCCATTGTGTAACATGCTTGAACGTCTTAGGAAACGTGAACCGATGTGTACTAGGTTTTATTGGTTGTATTTAATGCATGAGTAAATTCTAATGATCCCATGTTAGGAGCTTCTTATGCGGCTCGACATAGGAGTGAAGTAGACGCTCATAGGATTGGGGAAGTAAGTACGCTACCCCATGAATGGTATTAAGAAATACAATCCGTCATCCACGCAACTATAACAAGTAATTAACGTGTAAAAGATATCTAGGGAGTAGTGAAATCTAAGTAAACACAATTCTCCCACATATTGCTCACAACTCTAGTTTAATATAGTTTATTTTCATTTTTAGTATTTTATTTTGATTGCATCTTAGTATTGGGTTAGTTGACTAGCAACTAATTCCGCCAACTCCTTCAAAACCCGAGATTTTTACTTGCTTTCTTAAAAATATAAAAATACAAAAAGAATCATCCCTCATCTCTAGACCTAGTCTTTAGGTTTTCTAATCCTAGCGACACTATTCCTAGCTGAACGATCAATCCCCCGGTACTTGTCATTATACTATACTACATCGATCAGGTACACTGCCTGGTGGGGGTTGTAAGCTTCTCGAGATCCCTTGAGAGGTAAAGTCTGGTGCAATCCCTACGCATCAAGTTTTTGGCGCCGCAGCCCGGGGAATAGTTATTGTCTAGGTTAGAATCTCTTTTTATTAGGTCTACTTGCTAGATTCCTTTCTAGTAAGATTTTATTTTTATTTTTAGTTTCTCTTTAGTCTATCTATTTCTTCGTGTTTTTGTTCGTAACTCTTCACCACCCGACATCATGGATGATGGGAACATCTTTGAACCCGTCATCCCACCACAACAAAACCCACCACTAGAACCTCTTAGGCCCCGAACCTTAGGAGAGTATTCCCGACCTAGCCACCAAGGCTACCGAAACACCATTGAGCTCACCGGAGCCATTGTGACCCCCTTGCGATCCGACACCATCCGGTTGGTGCAAAGCGGATGTGCATTCCATGGACTTCGTTCCGAAGATCCAAATCAACATCTCAAGGACTTCCTTAAAATCGTAGATTCCATAGACCTTGATGTTACAACTAGAGAGTCAACCCGATTACGCCTATTCCAATTCTCTCTACGTGATCAAGCTAGCCAATGGCTTGAACGTTTACCCGCAGGATCTATCACCTCATGGGATGATCTCACCACTCGTTTCCTTGCTCAATTTTTCACACCGGGGAGAACTACCAAGCTTAGAAATGACATCTTGATGTTCCAACAACGTCAAAATGAAACTCTTTATGAAGCATGGACTCGTTTCAAGGACTTACTCCAAAAAGTCCCTCATCATGGCATAGATCTTTGGCTCCAAGTCCAAATTTTTTATGACCATATCGATCTCTCCACAAGGCGAGCCATTGACCAATCGGCCGGTGGTAAGCTACGTGATCTAAGTGCGGAACAATCATGGGAACTCATAGAAGATCTTGCTCTATATGACAACGAAAGTTGGAATGATCCCCGTGATTTGAACAAAACGGTCAAGGCAATATCTTTGCCTTCGAACAATTCTAGCACTCCCGACCGTAGGATCATGGAACTTGAGGACCAAATCAAGTTTCTCATGAAATCTTACGAAGCTCCTAAGCCTTCAAGCCAAGTGAACAAAATCACTTCTTCATGCGAATTATGTAGTGGTCCCCATGACACTCGTGATTGTGTGGAACTCCCCGGAACAGCTTTTGCGGACTACGCATCCTCGCGTACCGACGAAGCGGGAGATAAGTGGTACACTTTCAAACCCGAGCCAAACCCTTACGGTGATTCCTACAACCCCTCTTGGAAAAATCACCCAAACCTTAGGTGGAAACAAAATCAAGCCAATTCTTCCAATCCGCCTAATCGTTACCAACCAAACGGTCCACCCTCCAACCGTACTTTCAACAACAATCCTTCTAACAACTATGGTAGTATCAATAATCTTGAAGGATTGATGTCTAAGTTCATGGCATCTCAAGAAGCTCGCATAGCTAGGTTTGAAACCGAATTCAACCAACAACAAACGGAGATGACCAACAAGATAGACAACTTGTTGAAAGCCCTCAACAACCAAGCGTTAACTACACCTAGGAAGGACACTAGGGACGCCAATAACGGAATCCAAATTAAGGACCCCTCATCATCCAAACATGTCCACTTTGTCAATGTTGTCACCATTAAGCCAATAGATAAGAATATGGAAGAAAGTGACAAAGATGAAGTTGAAATAGAAACCGAGACTAGGGATGAAATTAGGGAAGTTGAGGTTAATAGGGGAGAGGAGTTAGAGGAAGTAGAGACTATAGAAAAGCACTTTGATAAGCTGCCCACCAAGGAAGAACGGGAATACCATAAGGATTTATTCGATGGCCTCGAGACACCATATATCCTTGGCACACCCCTTATCAAAATGGGAGACCCCTCTAATATCAACATACCATGCAACATCGGGCACATGCATATATGGAAAGCTTATATCGATCCTAGATCTCCTATAAACATCATGACTAGGACTTATTACAATTGGGTGATGAAGAAACAACTTGATTATAGGATGATGCCCAATAAGAATTTGATAAGTAATTTTGTAGGAAGAGTGAAAGGATTGCATGTGATTATAGGTAATTTCACCTATGAAATCGATTTTATGATAGTAGAAGACACTCGTCCGGTGATAGATGATTGCCTAAGCCAAGTAATATTTGGAAAACCATTTGTTGAGACCACTAGGATGAGTTATGATCCAACTTTAGGGATAGTTAGATTCAAGGAAGAGAATGATGAGATTGCTTACCAAATGTCCTATAAGATTGAGCAATACCGCCTTCTTTCTAATATAGAAAAAGAACACAAACAAGCAGCTTACTATAGGAATGATGAGGATAGACGTAGAGGAGTAGAGTATGTGATGAATAGGATGTTTGGTTTCTACAAAGAATGCTTGCAACTAGGTCCGGAATACAAAATTGGCTTAGAAGACGACCTAGAGAGTGAAACCAACGATGAGGTCACGTAGTAACCCATGACCTTGAGTCTAGCTACAAGACTCGTAAATAAAGAAAAGCGCTTCTTGGGAGGCAACCCATGTTTTGTGTGATTTTTATTTTGTTTGTTTGTTATTTGCTTCCGTATGCATGCTTTATTTTTATTGTTGGTAGATCATGTTTCAAAACTAAATAGTGGAAATACTTTATTTTGTTGTTTGGCCTAGTCTTAACTTCACCCAAAGGTATTTTTGCAAAAGATAAGTGTAAGGGGAAACCCCAAATATGTTTTTAAGAAACAAAACCGATCATGATTCTCCACAATATTAAGTGAACATGTATATTCGTATTTGTTAGAGTCAAATGCTTGTATCGAGTCATAATGATGTTTTGCAGGATTTTCCAGGAAGTAGGACCAAGTTTTTCCAGAAATTTTCCGGAAACTTAACATAAGAATTTCTGCAGGTCACTTCTGATGGCGTCACGAGTTTACTCTTGACGGCGTCACGTGTAAAAATCTGGAAATTTTACCAGTTTTGTTTTTCTAACGGAGTCTTAAAGTTTTTGTTGAATTATTAGTTTTATAATCTCCAGGAAATCTGCAAACATCATTCCACAAGCATTATATCTTATTTTGTTTTTTAGGATTTATTAGTATATGTAGATTGCCGCCGATTTTATGCGAGGTTGCCTTGTCTGTTTTCTCAGGTTTTACAGGTTATGTATGACAAGAAGATGATTATTTTTCTGGAAGGGAAGCTTTGATTGTTCATTTTCTTGGAGGAAGATCTAACCTGTCCACCTTATTATCCATACCGAGCGAATCAGGGGAGTATTTGATTTCATTTGTTTTACTTATTTCACTTTTACATTCTTTACTTGAACATTGGGGACAATGTTCATCCTAAGTGTAAGGGGAGGGTAAAATGATGATACCTTACAGATACACTTTCGTTTGAGTTTGTTTGTCTAATGGTAGATGTGTAATAAAACTATGAGAAATACTTGTTAGTGTAATTTTAGCGCCAAATTTAAAATTTTTTACAACATTTAGGAGTGAAACTTTAGCCATAGCAAGCGTCTCATGGATAGGAGATTGTATGACTAGCACAAAACCGTATCATTCAGAAAAATTTTTCACCCAAATATGTGAGGTTCGCCTTTAGATTTGATAGGAAAAGCATTTACTATTAGTGCTTATGAGTGTACCAGTAGCATTTAGATTCTAGAACTTGCGTTAGTGATGCATCCCGAGACCGCTAGTGAGACTACATTCGTGTAGTAGGATTTACTACATGATAAGAGGCATTAGGATCACCCTTGTGTTAAACCCGTATCATAATTACTTGACCATTTAAGTCATATTACTTGGCTAGTTAAGTCAACTAATTTTTCCCACACCATTAGCGTTGTACTCATTTTTAGTACACGAAACCCCTAGTACACCCCTCCGAGCCTATCTTTTCGTTTCTAACTTTAAGCATCATACTTAAAGGAAGAATTTATTACACCCCACTTAAATGTACACCCAAATCGCCTTAGCCTTCCGTGTATGCACTCAATTTTAGTGCATTATTGTTATTTGTTAAACCCTAAGTTAATTATCTAATTGACTACATGGTTGCTAAGTCGAGTCATATCCTCGTACATATTGTTTTGGGACGATTGGGTAAAGTACTTATTTTATGGAGTAATGGGGAAGAACATCATATATTACCCCCATATGTGCGTTAATCTTAAAAGTACTCCAAGTGTTTTGATTTTCTTAATTCGAGTCATTAGATCAATTTATTGTAAAGTATGTAAAAATTCAAGTGTAAGGGGAATTTACATTCCATATGATGTATTATTTTAGATGATAGGGTAAGAGTGTATGCAAAAATATATATATATATATATATATATATATATATATATATATATATATATATATATATATATATATATATATATATATATATATATATATATAGAAAAAAAAAAGAAAAGAGAAAAACATACGGACTACCATCCCGTTTCATTCTATGTTTATTTTATGTTTTTGTTATTTTTGATTTATTAGCTTAAGTCGAGTCTAGTCTTGGCTTAGCAACGCCATATTGTACATGTAATTAACTAAGATTGTTAACTCGCCACCAGTAAAGACTGCCTATATCCAACAAAACCGTGTATTCTATATCCCTACACCTAACGTTACAACCCTTTTAAAAGACCTCTTTGATAGTTTATCCTAGGTGCTTACGCCATATGGTGGAGGTTTGATCCTTTCCCAAGCCTATGGTAATCTATTTTGCTATGACAGGTAGTGAGAGATATTTTCCGTTTCCATATTGTGATATTACTTTATTACACCCGAGAGATGTGAGTATCTAAACACTATTTGTGAGGTGCTAGTATATGACCTCCGTGCTTGTCTTTGGTCTTTAGTGGAACGATTATTTGTTGTAATTACTTTTATATTAGTGTTAAATGACCCCTAACTTGTATTTTGACTAGAATAAAAGCGCATTTGCTTGAGGATAAGCAAATTTCAAGTGTAAGGGTATATGATGAGGCGAAAAATGAACCACTTTTAGGGGGTCATTTAAGCCCGGAATTGAATTTATTTGATCAAATATTACCCTAAATCGTTCCTTTTGTGATTTTAGGTACTTTGGGAGTGAAACATGGAAAAGGAAGCAATTCGGACGTTTTTGGAGCATAAAAGTGAAGAAAACGCCAAAGACTTAATTTTCCATGCTGAGAACAGTACCTGACGGCGTCAAGAGGAAGACCCTGACGGCGTTAGGAGTAAAAGTGCTGACGACCTAGTGCAAACCTGACGGCGTCACAACAAGTGCGTCAAGAGTTAAATTTGTGACGGCCTGCATAAGGAGACTACATGACGGCGTCAGACCCAGATCTAGGCAGTCCGAGGAACTATTTGGCGGCGAGATGACGGCGTCAGCCCTTTGTTCTTGACACTGTCACCTTCTAAACTCTACATATAGTTTTCTATTTTTCATTCATTAAGAGGAACTTGTGTGGAGATAACTAGGGCCGAACTTTGTAAACCCTAGGTCATATTTTACAGTACTTTCAAGGGTTTTCACCCCTTAAATCCTTTCATGTGCTATTGAGATAAGTCTTCTCTTTAATTCAATCAATATGTCTATGTGTTGGTTGATTATATCTTGTGCTTGTCTTGATTTCAACATGCTAAGCTAGATTTATCTTGTTTTTGCTTGGATCTAATGAAACCTAGATGTTAATTATGTGTTGATTACTTGTTTATGGTTGTATTGGATGAATGATTTCAATGTTAGGCTTAAGAAAACTGGCAGATCTCCATTGTGTAACATGCTTGAACGTCTTAAGAAACATGAACCGATGTGTACTAGGTTTTATTGGTTGTATTTAATGCATGAGTAAATTCTAATGATCCCATGTTAGGAGCTTCTTAGCCGGCTCGACATAGGAGTGAAGTAGGCGGTCATAGGATTGGGGAAGTAAGTACGCCACCCCATGAATGGTATTAAGAAATACAATCCGTCATCCACGCAACTATAACAAGTAATTAACGTGTAAAAGATATCTAGGGAGTAGTGAAATCTAAGTAAACACAATTCTCCCACATATTGCTCACAACTCTAGTTTAATATAGTTTATTTTCATTTTTAGTATTTTATTTTGATTGCATCTTAGTATTGGGTTAGTTGACTAGCAACTAATTCCGCCAACTCCTTCAAAACCCGATATTTTTATTTGCTTTCTTAAAAATATAAAAATACAAAAAGAATCATCCCTCATCTCTAGACCTAGTATTTAGGTTTTCTAATCCTAGCGACACTATTCCTAGCTGAACGATCAATCCCCCGGTACTTGTCATTATACTATACTACATCGATCAGGTACACTGCCTGGTGGGGGTTGTAAGCTTCTCGAGATCCCTTGAGAGGTAAAGCCTGGTGCAATCCCTACGCATCAGTTGACTCTGGAGCAACTGTTCATGTGTGCAAAGATAGAAGATGGTTCAAGACTTACGAGTCACTGAATGATGATTCTATTCTTCACATGGGAAATGAGTCAACAGCTTTGGTGCATGATCATGGTTGTGTAGATCTTAATTTTAGTTCTGGAAAGATTGTAACTTTGTTTAATGTTATTCATGTTCCTGATATAAGGAAGAACTTGGTTTCAAGTAGTGTTTTGAATAATCATGGATATAAACAAGTTATTGAATCTGATAAATTTATTTTGTCTAAACATGGTGTGTTTATTGGTTTTGGATATTTGTGTAATCAAATGTTCAGGCTTAATATTGTCACTGACATTGTTAATTCAGCCTTTGTGTCAACCTCTAAACTAAACGACTCTACCCTGTGGCATGCTAGACTTGGCCATGTACACTATAAAAGGATGCAAGATATGTCTAAGGATGGGTTAATCCCAGCTTTTGACATGGACACTGAAAAGTGTAAGACTTGCATGTTGACCAAAATAACTAAGAAACCCTTTCAGGGTGTAAAACGTGAGACTGAGCTCTTGGAGCTTATACACAGTGACCTGTGTGATTTGCATGCCACTCCCTCTTTGGGGAACAAGAATTACTTTGTGACATTTATTGATGATGCTTCTAGGTTTTGTTATGTCTATCTATTACATACCAAGGATGAAGCATTAGATAAATTCAAAGTATTTAAAACTGAAGTTGAGTTGCAACTTGGGTCACAGATCAAAAGGTTCAGGACTGATAGGGGAGGTGAGTACATGGATACTCTGTATTTTCAGTCTGTTGGTATAATCCATGAAACGACTGCTCCCTATACTCCTCAACAAAATGGTATCTCTGAAAGGAAAAACAGGGTACTGAAAGAGATGGTTAATTCCATGTTGTCCTATTCAGGACTGAGTCAAGGATTCTGGGGTGAAGCTATGTTAACAGCTTTCTATTTATTAAATAGGGTTCCAAATAAAAGGAACAAGGTTACCCCTTATGAACTCTGGACTAAGAAGAAACCCAACCTGAATTATTTCAGGGTTTGGGGTTGTAGGGCAGTTGTAAGACTCCCTGATCCAAAGTTAAAAACTCTGGTGAAAGAGGCATTGAATGCATCTTTGTTGGATATGCTGAGCATTCCAAGGCATACAGGTTCTATGTCATTGAACCTAATGAATATGTTTCAATTAACTCAATAATTGAATCAAGGGATGCACTCTTTGATGAGAATAGATTCTCATCAGTCCCTAGACCAAGTCACAGGATTCCATATGATACTGATGACATTGGTGTATCAAAGGTTCCTGATGAATTATCATCTCAGGTCCCTGATGAGGTTGTGGTTCAACAACCTGAACTTGAGCTCAGGAAGAGCAAAAGGGTCAGGACTCCAAAATCATTTGGACCTGAGTTTCAATTATACTTAATTGAAGGTACAAGGAATGAGGTCTCTGACCAATATTCCTATTGCTTCATTGTTGAGGATGATCCCAAAACATTTGAAGAAGCAATGAAGTCTCAGGATGTTGCTTTCTGGAAAGAGGCAATAAATGATGAGATTGACTCCATCATGGGCAACAACACTTGGGTGTTGGTTGATCTACCACCAGGTTGCAAACCTCTTGGTTGCAAATGGATTTTCAAAAGGAAAATGAAGGTAGATGGAACTATTGAAAAGTTCAAGGCTAGACTAGTCATTCAGGGCTTTAAACAAAAGTCAGGGATAGACTACTTTGATACTTATGCCCCTGTGGCACGTATCAGTACCATCAGGCTGCTGATTGCTTTGGCATCAATTCACAATCTGATTATTCATCAGATGGATGTGAAGACAGCTTTCTTGAATGGTGAATTGGATGAGGAGGTTTATATGAACCAACCTCAGGGCTTCATCTTGCCTGGCAATGAAAACAAGGTGTGCAAACTGATTAAGTCTTTATATGGACTGAAACAGGCACCTAAGCAATGGCATCAAAAATATGATGAAGTGGTTTTGTCTAATGGTTATGTTCTTAACCAGGCTGACAAATGTGTATATAGCAAATTTGATGAATCTAGTAAAGGAGTCATCATTTGTCTATATGTTGATGACATGTTGATCTTTGGCACTGACCAAAATCAGGTTGACCTGACAAAGGAATTTTTTTCATCAAGGTTCTCCATGAAAGACATGGGGGAGGCTGATGTTATCCTTGGTATAAGGATCAAACATGAAAGTAATGGTATATCAATTTCTCGGTCTCATTATATTGAGAAGGTACTGAAGAAATTTAATTACTTTGATTGTACTCCAGTGAGTACTCCTATGGATACAACTGAGAAGCTTATGCCTAATACTGGCAAAGCTGTATCTCTACTTGAGTATTCTAGGGTGATTGGCTGCCTGATGTATGCCATGACTTGTACAAGGCCTGATATTGCTTTTGTTGTGGGTAAACTGAGCAGGTATACTAGTAATCCTAGTGCTCATCACTGGAAAGCAATTCAGAGGGTACTGAAGTATTTGAAGAGAACTATGGACTATAGTCTCTCATATACTGGTTATCCATCAGTGTTGGAAGGTTACACTGATGCAAGTTGGATCAGTAACACTGAAGACAATTCGTCTACCAGTGGTTGGGTATTCCTACTTGGTGGAGGTGCAATTTCTTGGGCATCCAAGAAGCAAACTTGCATCACCAGTTCAACAATGGAATCAGAATTTGTGGCCTTAGCAGCTGCTGGTAAAGAAGCTGAATGGTTGAAAAACTTGCTTCTTGAGATTCCATTGTGGCCTAAACCTATAGCACCTATTTCTATCCGGTGTGATAGTGCTGATACATTGGCAAAGGCTTATAGCCAGATGTACAATGGGAAGTCTAGACACTTAGGTGTCAGGCATAGCATGATTCGTGAACTTATCATGAATGGGGTGATTTCTATAGAGTTTGTTAGATCTCAACAGAATTTAGCTGATCACTTGACGAAGGGTCTTGCTAGAGACTTGGTTATAAAGTCTGCTAAAGGGATGGGTTTGAAGTCCAACTTGGTCACTGAATGCTAGGACACCCAACTCCCTCCTGAGGAAACTTGGGAGCTGAGTTCAATGTGGAAAGTTGAACATTCAGTGCACTGGAGCACATGTATTACACTACATCCCAAAGTTGTGCTCAGAACTTGCTGAAAAGGAGGATGAAGTCTTTACTTCTCAATGGTTAATTTCTTTGAAAAAGTGCTAAGCAAGAGCATGAATAAAGAGGAACCACCTATGTAAATGTTGAAGTTTTTTCGCTTCAGGATGCTATAGACTTTTAGCTTTTACAACATTTATGAATTGGATATGGACACATGGCTTTTATAAGTGTCAGGAGTGTTTAAGTGTTTGGAAATGTATGTGTATTTTATCTTCAGGTATTCAAATGGGTTGAAGGGTTTAATTCTTAGAACACCCTGATTCTCGAATATTTGAACGTGTAATGTACTAAGATGGAAATTCAATCCTCAGGATATTTTCGTTTATGCATGTGTTTGTTTAATGTTTGAATTTCATGCAAAGGAAGTGAACTAAATTTGGGGAGGATTGTTGGAAAATTTAGTGCACTTGAAGGATCAAATCATACTTGGAGATGGGTTTGGAGGTACGGAGTGTACACCCATCAAGTCCCTGATTACCCTGACTCAATAGTGGTTAGTAGAGATGATATACAACAGTACTTTGTCAAAGTACTGTTGTGCTTGTCAAAGTACTGTTGTGCTTATCAAACTACTGATGTGCTTGTCAAAGTACTGTTCTACTAGTCAAAGTACTGCTATATAACTGATTTGACCTATTCAAATGACACTTATACCAATACTTATGACCACGTTTAATTGGTCATGTAACCACTATCTTTGGCTATAATAGGGGGCAATTATGTGGAGATTAATGGGCCGATTAATTCTCATAATTCCATTTGACTAGCCATGAGTATCTTCCTATAAATAGGAAATCAAATAATGCCTGAAAGATTGCAGAAAACATACAACACTTATACACGAAGGGTTATTGATTTGTGCCTAAATCATTAACAAACATTTGGTCTTATCCCAAGTAGATATTCGTGATACCCAGGCATTAGGGTCGAATAGTTTACTTTGGAAAGTGATAACACGATTCCAAGTGATATCCGGTAACCTTAATTGGTACGTAGTTAGGCTATTGATTATCTTAACCCGGCTTATAACCACCAACAAGCTATATAATAAATCAGTAGAATGGGTCACCATAGTATTTTTTAACAAAAATACTACGACCGTACGTGGCACTCATTAAGTCCACAATAAGAGGAAACTGCAAGGTCACAAAAGATGTAATTGGTAGGCCTGTCAATAAACCTATTGGAATAAGCATCCACAACTTCCTTTCTCCAAACACTAGGAACAATGTTGCACCAAAAGCAATGATCATGGTTGTCGTTGAGATGAACAACATGGTGAGACCAATTATCAACCTTTTAGGCAACTTGAATAGAAAGTCTTGTTCAGCAAATCGTGTGGTGAGGATCGATAAAAACATTAACAAGGATGTAACAGCTGTGAATAATGATATGGCATCCGCTACTGCGAATGTTATGAAGGCAACATTGTTAGTAAAAATTGGTGTCCCTGAATCTTGATTGTTTCCACCAGGCACTGTAATAGCAGCTGCAAATACAATTGTGGTTATCAATGCAGCGGTTATTGTGTATGATTCAGCAGTCGTCTTCATCCATTTCTCACCCTCACTAACCAAATCCTTGTGCTCTCTTGTGAAAACCATTTCAGGTGTTTCATCATCATAGTTCTTTTGTGTACGGTTTAGTGGACATACAAATTCTTCTATTTCCTACAAAATTACATGTTAACCATGGTAGGTAAATAATACTTGGTCTTACAATATGTTTTAGAGATTCTTACCTTAAACCATTGTATTTCACGTTGAATTTGCAAAGCTGCCCCAGAGATATGATTTAATTTGTTGGCAGGCGCCAATCTTGCAGCCAAATGCAAGAGGTTATTTCCAAACGAGTCTTTGATTGTTTTATAAATATTCCTGTGTTCACTCATTTTATATACTAGGCTGTAAACATTATGTGAACGATTTATCACAGCATATTGAATAAAGTTGTGACCATCTTCATTGGTACACCAAATCGCGTCCGGGAATTGAGATACCACTGATTGAACAACATCAGATGCATTTTGTCTTGTGGCTTCAAAAATCGTATTGTTGTAATAGTGATGGTAGGTGTTGGGGTTAGTAACACTACTAATTATCAAACATATACATACGAGTAACCTGCGAGCATCAGCACGATTCATTTATCTCTTTCCCATAAATGACAATGCTGCAAGACAGACCCAAATGAGCATCTCAAGAAAAGATATATAAATTTTTATCTCCTAATTCTGATCATACATAGATTGTAAATCTCTATTCGGTCTTACCAGCTTTCAGAAAGAGAAAAAGTGAAACCCCACGAATCATTATATAACCTGGTTCAAGATAAGACTACTTTAGAATTTAGGGGTTACAAATAACATAACGTTATACAGTAATTAACTGAATTTTCACCAAGTATAGTTAAATGATAACAGTTAGGATCAAATGAAAAGAAAAACTAAAATGAGAAATGTGAACATGCAATACACCGACTTTGTGTTTTATGCTAACTGAAAAGGTAAAAGTATCCGTTCAAAAAAAACGGTAAAAGAAAAAGAAAGAGAAAATAAGTGATGTATAACAATCAGGTTTGATTTTGGGAGCCATAATTTGATGATACTTTTGTAAATTTGACAATCAGGTACTTATCAAAATGTCCATTAATAAAATGTGCATAATCAAAGATAAGTTAACCAATAAATTTTCATATCGACTTAAAAAAACAATTTAATTGGCAAGTGAACACTTATTATAAAACATTGATTTTCCAAAATAGCTGTATATTTTAACTTTATATACAGTATCTACTGGGTTAATTACTTAGAAAATGTATCACACTTGCCACTTTTTATTATTGTGTGTACTGGATTTTTTTTTCTTATTGTGCGTACTGAACTTTCAAATTTCAATTACTGTGTGTATTTTGTGACTATTCAGCCATGTAAAATGACCATTTTACCCTTTGAAATTTGAAAAAATAAGGGTAAAATGGTCACAAAATACACACAATAATCAAAATTTCAAAGTTCAGTAAGAGAAAAAAATCAGTACACACAATAACAAAAATTACATTTTTAAGCAATTAACCTTTACCTACCAAAAATGGAAAGCTTCCATAGATATGCAGCACATGTATGACGTGACCAAGCACTGCTGTGAAACATTTCTTCCCAAGCTTTGTCCAACTCAGTGCCTTCATATTCTAAATACTCTACAACATTGAACATAGATCGAGAGTTGGTGTACATGAAATTGGTTAGGGATTTAATCATCATAAAATGGAAAGGCAAAGAAACGGACCTTTTAAACCATCCCGAAAGTTGCATCTACGTGGGTAGTTTTGTGACATAGCCGTCAGAACCGCTTCACTATGTATGGTTTCGTAACGCTCCAACAACTCACTTGCAAAGTCTACATATTTTCGAAATTGAGTTAGTCATGTCACCAACTGCTGGAATAAGAATTAGCCAATATATAGACCGACTTACTCCAATTTTTAGAAGAAATAGCAAGAATCAGAAGCTCTTCACCACTTCTGCCGGTAAAAACTTTACAGTTCTCTTCTTTCCTGATGTGTTCTAACAAACACATAGACGTCTCAATATGCATATTAGAAAGAGATATGGCAAGTGGTGTATGACCTGCCTTGTCTGTGGCAAATAACAAATTCCAGTTTCTTCTCAACAATATTTTAGCGGCTTCAGTGTTGCCAACAATAGCAGCAACGTGAAGTGGAGTGCTTCCATCTGAATTTTGCACATCCAGTAGTGTGTTCTCTGCAGGCGTCAATTCTAACAATTCCTCTAAGAATTCATGATTCTTGGAAGAACCTACTGCTACATGTAGAGCCGTGTTGCCATTATTAGTGATTTTGTCCACAGGAGTTGCTTCCCTCATGTAACGGACAGTTTCCGGATGCCATACTCCACGTAGACATCCCTTATACACCTCTTGGTTTTGATACATTTCTATTTTTATCTCTAAATCTCTCGTACCTACTGCATCTTTTGGTATTGAATTTCCTACTATCAAAATTTGGTAGATTTTGTTATGAAGGTAAAAAAGCTGTAACAAAAAAACATGTGCTTTAATTTGAATCATCAGAGATCACAAAGGAGGAAGAATGATTGAAAAAAAACGTGATTTATATCTGGAGAGTGAATAGAAAATTCTTCACATGCGCTATAATCTATTGTATCATTGCATGGTTTACCTTATTTTTTTCCAAAAAGTTTCCCTTCCAAAAAAATATCTACATACTTTCACCAAAATGAGATAGAAGCCCCAAAATTTTTGTGTTTAAATCAGACCTCGATCTAAGCTTCCTTTTTATTCAGAAAATTATAAACTGTTATTTTGTTCTGCAGGGGTTAAATACTCTATTATTGGTAATCCATTACGTCCTTCAAGTTTGTTTCTTTTCTTTATAACTCAAATGACCAAAATCCAATAAACAAATTTGGTGAACCATAATTAAACTAAGTAAAACGTTAATGCCCTAACTGCATTTAAGTAAAGGTAATTAATAGTCTTTTTTCTATAACAACTTAACCCTTAAAATATTACACACAATCCTAAAAGATTAATCAAGTTGTGCTTATGAAACACCTTAGTACTCTGCACCTTTAATACATATTTTTTTACATATTAGGATTTGAACCCACAACCTTTTGGTTGATATATGGGTTAATTCTGAGACTGATAGGCTAGGAATCCGTTTGTAATTAAGTCATGCAACAAAAGACCATCAAAACTACTTGAAGCCTATTATATTGATAAAAAATATAAATAGATCTTAGATTAGCAAAGAAAGAATGATACCTGCCGCTTGCTCAGGAACCGAAGGACCATAACTATATTGTAGTTCATCCCATACAGCTTTTGCGGTGAAGTCTGAGTTTTTGTGTTTGTGTGTGAGACGACTGACAATATTGATGGCTACTTCTTCAGAGAGTGAACCAATGATCCAACCTTTGACGAGTGAGTCTGATCTGTACCATGCTTTCATATCTCCATATTTAGCCTTCCCATTTCCATTAGAAGGAATTGGAAACTGGCCATCGATGAAACCAAGCATATCGTGACTCGATAAGAGGCATAACATCTGTGTATTCCACAAAAGGTACTTGGGCTTACCACTCAGCTTCACCATAACAATACTTGTAGCAAAGTTATGTGAAGGGTAAGGGTATTCTTCTTGAACTTTCAGTTTGAAGCTTGGATTAGAAGTTGAGGCTACAGACATCTTGATATTACTTAATGTTTGTTATCTTTTTCTTTCTTTCTTTGTCTCAATCATCTATCCATCTTTATTGTGCTGACAAAAGCCACATTAGGATAGCTTGCATTAGGAAGCATTGATTGGGAGGTTATAGCTAATATATACCTGCTTATAATATTGCGTTTAGACGCTGTTGGATATTAAATAATACAATGTGTGCTGTCATGGTCTCTTAATTTGAGGGTTTGACTATCTCTATTCACATATAGAGTGTTAAATAATGCTTAAACATGTGTTATCTAGCTGTTCTTAGCTGGGAACCGCGTGATTGCTAATACTTAATACTAGTTTGGGGCATAAACATGTGATGCAGATGGGTGTCCGGAGAACAGGCAAATTTTAATTATTTGCTTATCTAGCTGTTCTTAGCCATGTCAAGAGCGCAATAGTAAAATTCTTTCAATAATAGTGGTAAAAACTGGCTTGTCATAAATCCACAAAAAGGTGTAGATTTGCGGGAACACTTTGACCCCGGGTACCTCGGGCACCAGCCATTGTCCACCCCATAAGGAATAGCTCCGGGTAATTCTCCTGGCCTAGTGGGGCACCAACTGAAGTGAGGCGAGACTCTCGGACTCTTGAGCTCTTATCCACAAAGTCTCTCGAGTGAGCCCATAAGTTTTGCGGAGGTGGGTACCTATCTAGAAGCAAAGTGCCAGGGATGGGATTAATTCGAACCCGAGTCTATTGACTCAAGAATGAAAGCCCCACCCACTGGACCAATGCCACCCACCGGCTTGTCATAAATATAAGAAGTTAGCTCATTAAAATATTCATAGGAGTTTTAGACCGAATGGCTAAAGCCCATACTACTATAACCGGGCCTATAAGGCTAAAAGCCCAATAAAGGTTGCATGGTAAATCAATCTTCCAGACAAACATCGGCCAAACACTAGCGTCCTTGCCTGGATAACAACCCCAGGGCAAGGACAGACTTATCCCCAAAACCATTACACGTCTAAGCCATGTGTAATCACCTCATTCTTTCATAGGTAATGCCGCGATTTGCTAATACATTCAGATCTTGTCGAAAGATCCCTATAACCACCTGAGTCAATCATGACGTGACACATGTCATTCTTGTCTCCTCCACAAGATAATCACCATGTGGTTCATCCATAACCATTCGATCATCCATGATCATTGGATCACTTCCACGTGTCGCACATAATGTAGCAACTCGTATTTTTCCAGGTCAATACTTGTCTATAAACTCAAAACTATTTATTTGAAAGTTTAAAAATTTTCTTTTACGTATAACCGTTAAGTTAAATCGCGTAAACTGGAAAACGACCTTTAATGTAAACCGACATTATACTAAGTTTAGTCTACATCAAACACGTGTCATATGACTTTTACAATCATGTTTTATTAGTCTATGCATTTTATTTTTTAAGTTTTACGTAAAACTTAAAAGGTCAATCACACAATTATTGCCTTGCTTCCGAAGGTATCCAATCCCACTTGTGTTAATGACTTTCGTCCTATCTCATGTTGCAACGTAATTTACAAGTGTATAAGTAAAATTATTACAAATCAGATCAAGGATGGGTTGGATGATGTGGTTAGTAATAATCAGTCCGCTTTTGTTCCGGGCCGTAACATATCGGATAATATCCTTCTCACTCAGGAATTAATGCATAACTATCATTTGAATCGAGGTCCTCCTAGATGTGCGTTTAAAATTGATATCCAAAAGGCGTATGACACGGTTAGTTGGAGTTTCTTGGAGGGTATTTTAAAAGGATCTGGTTTTCATTCGACATTGATTAAGTGGGTAATGGCGTGTGTCACAATCACTTCGTTCTCCATTAACGTTAATGGTAATCTACATGGGTATTTCAAAGGAAAGCGTGGTCTTCGGCAAGGAGAACCTTTGTCTCCTTATTTATTCACTTTGGTTATGGAAGTTCTAACGCTTATTTTGAAACATAGGGTTCGAGAAGATGATAGTTTTAAATATCATAATCGGTGTAGCAAACAGAAAAGTATCAACATTTGTTTTGTGGATGATCTTATAGTTTTTGCTCGTGGTGATGTTGATTCGGCTAGAGTCATAATGGAGTCTCTTGAGGAATTTAAAGGTGTGTCAGGGCTAGTTCCAAGTATCCCGAAAAGCACGATTTTCTTTTGTAATGTAAGTGATCGTGTGAGAGCTTCTATTTTACACATCATGCCTTTTGAAGAAGGTTCTCTCCCAATGAAATATCTTGGTGTTCCTTTTATATCTTCTCGTCTTCTTTATAAGGATTGCAAGATTCTTGTTGAAAGAGTTCGTAAGAAAATTGGTGATTGGAAGAATAAATGGCTTTCTTTTGCAGGGCGGCGTCAACTTGTCATTTCAGTCTTATCTTCTATGCATATATATTGGACATCCGTTTTCATCCTTCCTGTTGGTATTATGAATGATATTGAACAACTAATGTGTGTCTTCTTATGGTGTCAAGGCGACATGAAGCAAGGTAAAGCTAAAGTTTCTTGGGACGATGTTTGTCTTCCTAAAATTGAAGGAGGCCTTGGCATTCGTAAGTTGGACAATTTTAATGTTGCGTTGATGTCTATGCATGTGTGGAAGCTTATAACTCACAAGGAATCCTTGTGGGTAAAATGGATTCACGCGTACAAACTAAATAATAGGAGTTTTTGGGACGTCTAATTGGCTTCTAATGTGAGTTGGGGTTGACGTAAGCTACTTCAAATTCGTAATGTACTTTGGCCCCATTTTTGGCATGTGATTGGGAATGGTCAACATACCTCTATATGATTTGATAATTGGAACACTCACTGCCCTCTTATAAACCATGTCTCTTATCGTGCAATTGCAAGTGCAGGCTTTCGCATTCATGCTAAGGTTAGTGATGTTATTTCTGATGGTGAATGGACGTGGCCCATAGCTTGGTTCAACCAGTTTCCGAACTTATTTCAGCTTACAGTTCCTACTATTAATGAAGATGAGGTCGACAAAATCTTTTGGAAATCACATGATGGTATTCTTAAAGACTTTTCTACGCGTGAAGTTTGGCATACCATACGGCAGCGTGGTAACGAGAAAGAATGGTCTCTTCTTGTGTGGTCAAGTTATGGAATTCCTAGACATGCTATTCACCTGTGGTTAGTATTGCGAAGGAGACTCAAAACTCAAGACCGTCTTAAGCAATGTGACGTGGGAAAGGATGTTGATATCAACCTACTTACTTGTCCGCTATGCAAAACGCAAAACGACTCTCACGAGCATTTGTTTTTCGAATGCTCATTCTCGTCTAATGTATGGCAGTTAGTCTTGGATGTGGCTGGTGTTTCAGGTGTTTCATCTAACTGGGATGATATAATGCATTGGATTTTGCCTATATCCAAAAGAAAATCTGTGAAAACTATTGTGGGGCGTTTAATTTTGGCAGCAACGTCTTACTTTGTTTGGCGTGAACGTAACTACAGGATTCATGGTAAAGGAGATCAGACTTCAGGACAAGTCGCTCGGTATGCTCTTGATTCAGTAAGATTGAAGTTAGCTTCTATCAAGTTTAAAAAGAATGCGAGAGTCAAAAAGCTTATGGAGACATGGAAATTGAGTTACGGAGGCTGATGGCTTTTTAGTCGTGTTTTGGTGCTAGAGGTTTAAGCTTGCTTTATTTTTTCTTTCCGTTTCTCTAGCTAGTTTTTGGTTGTCATGCTTTTGAATCTGTTCATAGCTTGTTGTTTCGTATTTGTCAAGAGTGGTTCATAGCTGCTCTTTTCATGTACATTATTCATTTTATTAATATATTCACCGGATACACTCCCTTTACCCAAAAAAATAAAACGCTTGCGTTTTACATTTTAAGCTCATGCATGCATGCAATAACCAACCAAACTCACCACATTTACATTACACACTTATACACTCATTTATACACTTCAAAAATATAATTTTCCCTTCCCCTAAACCTCTGAAAACCGGTCATATAAGAATGGTTAAGCCAACATCCCATCACTTTTACCTTAATTTTGATAACCTTAAAAAGTAGCCATGCATTAAGACTCAACCTACCCCATTCCTCAAGCATTCCCACACCCCAAGTGAGGCTTGTGAAGCCATTGCCTCATTTGGTCTTACATCTTCATGTGACTCAAGTTTTAATTACCATTCAAACTTTCCTAAACTACATCTGTTAAAAGGCACCAACTAACAACTCTTGTATCATGATGATATCAAATAACAACATTTTATTGGCATCATTTATCCTATGTTATTCGCTTGTTTTTTTTATACGAGAATTGATACTTAATCGCTTATTTTTGTAAATCTCAGTTATAAACAAGCATTTGATTAAAGTTAGCTATTTTGGACGTAAATTGGAACAAAATTGATCAAGATGGAAAAGTCTACTAAACTGAAAGAAGATACGTCGTATCATTCTAGACAGATACGCCGTACATCAAGACTTAGACGATTATGAAGACCATTGCTTGAATTTGAAGCATACGCTGCATGGATTTCCCATGCGCCGTATATGAAGCCTTGGTCAACATTAAGATCTAACTTATCCTACTCCAGATACGCTGCATGACATCTTAGAGATGCGGCGTATCAATCTCAAGACTTCACCAGATAAATCTAAGATATTGAAGAACATGCGCCATATGAAGATTGAAGGTACGCCGTATCATATGGCGGTGTACGAATATTCTAGAATATAATAATCTTGCACCCCACGCAAAGCTGCCTAGATACGGCGTATCAACTTAATAGATATGCCGTATCGATCATGTCTCTAGAATGTATAAATACCCCATTCTTCTGCCAAACAATAGAGAAGAGACCACACAAAAGCAGACGGGTGACCTTGTCTCCGTTAAGGGAAAATAGGAAAGAAAATAAAAATCAAACTTATGTTGATCATGAGCTTTGTAAACCTTGTGTTTATGAAATCAAATTAAAAATCTAACTTATGTTGATCTCATTTAGTTTCCACTGGGTTGAATAATGCTTAAGCTTTCTAGTGATATTTTCCATGGACATTAACGCATCTCTTAACGGCCACCCTCATTCACATATAGTGGCACACCAACAGATTTGAATAGCAGATTTGTCGTCACTCTCTTTTGTTTGCCAATGGCAAATTATCTTGGGTCAAGTCTTAAAGACTGATATATGTCTTGGTTGTGATAATGTGATGGGCTATGTTCAGAAGTGAAGAAATTTTCCCGGTTAAACGCGAAGGGGGATATGTTTTGCAAAAATCTTAATGTTAATTTCTCGCGTGACCTATTCACGAAAAAGAGAGTTCTAAGTTGAAAAAAGAGCACCCTCTTCTGCTTGAATTTGCCAAGTCAACTGGATCATTCACGTATGACATTCGTGATGGGTTTTTTTAGGCAAATCAACTCGAGTTGAAACTTATTTTGATAGCTACTTGAAATTGCTTATGGTTTAGTAGGTTCATCGACTCCATAAAAAATAAAATAAAAATTAAGCTTTTTCAACAAAGGCAATGTAGACAATTAAGCAAATAGAGTAGTTTTGTTCTCTTAAAAGGTTATTTAAATTCGGAAAAGAAACAGTTTAATTGTAATTTTTGGAAACCTTGAGCTAAAGTCTGAGCTTTGAACTAATGCTCTTCCATGGGTACATTTTGTTATTTTACATCAACTTTGAACTAAGATTGGTTGGAGCCCTTTGATAAAAAAGACTCTCCAAAAATTGGCGTATGCCACTTTATACAACGAGCACATGGTATTCTTTAGTAAAAGGCGAAAGAATAGTTCGCTTTGTGATCATTGCATGGCTGCGTGCCTTTAACCTATCAGACTCCTTGGCTTAAATAATCACTTGCACTCCCTTTGTTTTCTTCAACCAGCCGATGTGGGACAAACCTATTTTGGGCTGTCCAAAAGTTCTCTTTCATCGGTTACTGTGCATTCAAATTTTATTTAGTGGAATTCTGATGAGTAACATATAAAGTTATAAATCAACGCAACCAAAAGGCTTTCAAATTTAAAATTTCAGATGTGTTCCCATGATAGTAACTAGTCACAAACGCTAACCCGTAACCAAAGGAAAAGATATACAAGTTTGTGGTATTATTCTTATTGGCGTCTCTAAGAAGTTCGATATTTTGGATTGATTGGTGCCACTGAGTCATGCCTTAGTCGAAGCCACCCCGAGTGTTTAACAAAAGGTATGTTTACAGCCATTTCTTGACACTGTAGTTAAGTTCGTGATGATATTGATATATATGCATGCCTTTGATGTTAAAGAACTGTATACTTTTGATCGATGCTAGATGTTGACAAAGTCACAAAAATGTAAAATGTGAAATTGGTCTGTAAGGTTTGATCAGGAGCTTTGTAAACCTTGTGTTTATGAAATCAAATTAAAAATCTAACTTATGTTGATCACTTTTAGTTTCCACTGGGTTGAATAATGCTTAAGCTTTCTAGTGATATTTTCCATAGACATTAACGCATCTGTTGACGGCCATCCTCATTCACATATAGTGCCACACCAATAGATATATACTTCTCTTAAGTTTTGAATAGCAGATTTGTCCGTCACTCTCTTATGTGTGCCAATGGCAAATTATCTTGGGTCAAGTCTGAAAGACTGATATATGTCTTGGTTGTGATAATGTGATGGGCTATGTTCAGAAGTGAAGAAATTTTCCTGGTTAAACGCAAAGGGGGAGATGTTTTGCAAAAATCTTGTGGATTAGCGATTTGTCTTTAATGTTAATTTCTCGCGTGACCTATTCACGAAAAAGAGAGTTCTAAGTTGAAAAAGAGCACCCTCTTCTGCTTGAATTTGCCAAGTCAACTGGATCATTCATGTATGACATTCGTGATGGTTTTTTTTAGGCAAATCAACTCGAGTTGAAACTTATTTTGATAGCTATTTGATATTGCTTATGGTTTAGTAGGTTCATCTACTCCATAAAAAATAAAATAAAAATTAAGCTTTTTCAACGAAGGCAATGTAGACAATTAAGCTGAAATAGAGTAATTTTGTTCTCTTAAAAAGTTATTGAAATTCAGAAAAGAAACACTTTAGTTGTAAGCTAAAGTCTGAACTTTGAACCAATGCTCTTTCATGGGTACATTTTTGCCATTTACAACAACTTTGAACTAGGGGAGAGCATCGGGCCGGAACCGATCCCGTCCCGACCCGTCCCGACGAAGCCCGATCCCGATTGTGGCCGGAATCTTAAACCGACTCCCGATCCCGATTGTGTTCGGTTAGTCGGTATCGGAATCAGTCGGTATCGGAATCGGTCGGTATCGGTTAGTCGGTATTGGTCGGATTAGCTTGTTATTGATCGGAATCATCCCGTCCCGACCCGTCCCGTCCCAACCCGACTCCCGATTGTGGCCGGAATTGCAAACCGACTCCCGAACCGTTTGATAGTCGGGATCGGAAACGGGCCGACAGGTTAGTCGGAATCGGGCCGGAAAACGGGTGGCGGGCGGTTTTGTTCACCCCTACTTTGAACTAAGATTGGTTGGAGACTTGGAGCCCTTTGATAAAAGGGACTCGGCGTATGCCACTTTATACAACGAGCACACGGTATTCTTTAGTAAAAGGCGAAAGAATAGTTCGCTTTGTGCTCATTGCATGGCTGCGTGCCTTTCACAAATCCAACTCCTTGGGTTTATATAATCACTTGCACTCCCTTTGTTTTCTTCAACCAGCCGATGTGGGACAAACCCATTTTGGGTTGTCCAAAAGTTCTTTTTCATCAGTTATTGTGCATTCAAAATTTATTGGAGTGGTATTTTGATGACTAATATAAAGTTATAAACCAACACAACCTAAAGGTTTTCATCTTTAAAATTTCAGATGTGTTCCCATGATAGTAACTAGTCACAAACGCTAACCTGTAACCAAAAGAAAAGATATACAAGTTTGTGGTATTCTTATTGGCGTCTCTAAGAAGTTCGATATTTTGGATTGATTGGTGCCACTGAGTCATGACCTAGTCGAAGCCACCCAGAGTGTTTAACAAAAGGTATGTTTACAGCCATTTCTTGACACTGTAGTCAAGTTCGTGACAATATTGATATATATGCATGCCTTTGATATGTCATTGATCTGTGTCTTATCATGATAAGTACCTGAGTGCTCAGCCTGAAATCAGCACATGATAATCATTTAAAATGGTTCGAAAAAGCACTCCCGGAGTTGGAGATTGAGGTATTTGTTTATCACTTTTCTCACTTTCATTTTCATTTATAAAACAGTTCAAATTTAAATAGTATCTAGATTATTGTTAACGTTTTATAGTGCCTCAAACTATTGAACTGGATATCCCTTGATGAAAATATTACATAATCCATGATTTCTCACAAATAATTTTGTACAATGAATAAAGCATAATGAGTTATATAATTAGGGTATCTTAAGTGTTTATCCAATTCCCAATTCAATATGCAGATACATCATGACCTGCACTACCTTTGGAGCTCAACTGCCCAAGGATTCAAAATTTAGGACTAAGAATCATGGCATTCTGTCGTGTCTCATCTCAAAATAAATAAATAAATCCCCACACAAATAGCCTAATCAGATGTCCTGATTTTTCAATTTCGGGGGCAAAACATGAAAACTTCATCTTTCTTATGAAATCGAACAGGGACTATACTAGGGAGTTAATCAAGAAACCGAACAGTATGATTGAGACAAAATTGTTGCAAATCAAACTCAAGAAGAATTCAATACCACAAACTGGATTCAGATAGAATTAAACCACACTTGCATATAACATTTTTGACACATAAAATATGTCACCAGAAACTCTTACACTTATGTTACAAGAAAATAAAACCACACGTACAAATATGTTTTACAAAGTAACATTTTTTTAACTATGACACACATCACTCCTTGTTATAGTTTCTTTCAACTTCACCATTCAAGCTTTAGACCTGAAAGAGTGTGTTCAAATCAAACCATGTTAGTGATGATCCAGTCTTAACCACATTTAAGATCACATTCTATCAAACCAGTTATGCAAATAATCAACCAACATGAATATTTTCTAACATGGTGAGTAGAAGGACAGAAGAGGGTACCTCAAATATTTTGAAGCACGGCGAGAATATGCTGCAACTCATTGACAACGTTTTCTATTTTCATCCGTTGTGGTGAGGAATCTACAGAGCATGATACTCCAATCTTCATAGTTGCAGTCAGACATTCTTCCATTTTCTTTGCATTCGCTTCGGTACTTTGCAACACAATTGCATCAGCATCAATAATATCGATTACATGATCTGGAAATGCCATGTAAGCATATTTATGAAGGCTAAGGCCTTCATTAAAGATGTCTTCAGTTGGCTTTTTTCCTGTCATGACCTCCAATAATAATATCCCATAACTATATACATCCCCACTACTTGTCATCTCACTGCCTAGACCATATTCTGCAAATTATAATAAGCAGTTACTTTACAAAATGTAATATTGTAAGTGAATATAAGCATCTTGGAATACAAGAATCATATATAACCTGGAGGTGCATAACCAATTGTTCCTTTAATGCCTGTTGAACTGTTTTGGTTTGCAGTTGTGCCAAGAAATCGAGCTAATCCAAAGTCTCCAACATGAGCCACCATATCATCATCTAGGAGAATGTTGCTAGGCTTCAAGTCCCCGTGAATGATGGTTGTTTCGCAGCGATTATGAAGATAATCAAGTGCACATGCTACATCCATGAGAATACTTATTCTTTGGAGAAGATTAAGTCTCGATGTAATTGCATTTGAATGCAACCAATCATGTAAACTTCCTTTGGGCATGAACTCGTACACCAAAGTTTTAAAATCATTACCTTGAAAGTCAACACTTGAACATGAGGTTATTATCTTCAACAAATTCTGGTGGCGAATGTTGCGCCATGCTTCACATTCTCTTACAAAACTTTTGTGAGCTCCTCTGCTGTGAAGATGTAGAACTTTGACCGCAACAAAGCTATCATCATTATCAAGGATTCCTTTATAAACAGAGCTAACCCCACCCGTGCCAATCAAATTGGCTTCCGAAAAGCCATCAGTAGCCTTGAGGAGTTGATTGTAAGAAACTTGCAAGAATCGTTCGCTCATTGATGATGTAGTTGGTTGGCCCTTGTTTTTCTTCTTACAACAAACATACACAAGGCATGATATGGTGCAAAGTGTAGATGCAATCAAAATGATAATTAAGAATGCAATCAAAATGATAATTAAGAATAGAGGAAATCTTTTGTTATGTTTGTCTGTCCCCTTGCATTTGGGCAACCCAAGTTCAGTCAGACCACCACAAAGTCTATCATTCTCAAAAACTGAGAATGCACTGGCATTGGCGAACACTCCTTTTACCGGTACTTCACCATCAAAATCATTATACGATAGGTCTAAATTTTCCAACTGGAACAATTCCAGGAATCGAGGAATTTTCCCAGACAAATTATTATGTGAAAGATTGAGCTCTATCAATCCTCTCAAGGGACTCAAGGATTGTGGTATCATGCCTTCAAATAAATTGCTACCAAGGAATAACCGTGAAAGGCTAGTACAAGCACCAAGGCTACTAGGAATGTCACCCGATAAGTTATTATAAGATAAATCCAGATAAGTCAACATCTTGAGGTCTCCAACCTCATTTGGAACCGAACCATAAAGTTGGTTTCGAGAAAAATCTAACTTTATGGATAGAGATTGAAGTTGAACAATTTGTTTTGGTATTTCGCCAACAAGTTTATTGTCATTAAGGTCTAACAGATTAAGATTTTGACAATTACCAAGGCTTGACGGAATACGCCCTTCCAATCTATTGGAAGATAAAAGAAGTGAATTCAACAATGACAAGTTCCCAATGGAAAATGGGATTGGCCCTGAAAATTGATTATTCAATAGACTAACTATTTGAAGTTTTTGAAGCTTACCAATCTCAAATGGAATTCTTCCTGTGAATTGGTTAACTTCGAAATTCAACGTGGTCAAACCAACTAGATTACCAATACTTGAAGGGAGGTTTCCAGATAACTGATTTTCTCCTAAATTTAGATAACTCAGTTGATCAGAAAGATTACCTATTGATCTCGGTAGGTATCCATGAAAGTTGCAACCGAAAAGAGTCAACGACTCCAATTTGCTGCAATTTTTTAAAGAATCTATAAACTCCATTCCACCGTATTCTTTACTTCCAAAGGGATTTCTATCTAAGTGAATAATAACAATTTGCCTTAGATTTGAAAATTTGATTGTCAAATTTCCATTAAAAAAGTTGTTATTTATTTCCAAAAGCTCTAATCTCGAACAATTAGATAAAGAGGTTGGGAGAAGTCCAGTCAGTTGATTATTCCTTAACTGAAGGAGATCTAGATTTGGGAGCATTGCACCAAATTCCCGAGGAAGACTACCTGTAAGCTCATTCCCTGCCAGGGACAAACCAGTTAGAAGAGAGAGGTTATAGAAGGAATGAGGAATGGTTCCAGATAAGTTGCAATCACCAGTGGAGAATATTTTTAATCCTTTTAAATGACCTAAGGTGTCCGGAATTCTCCCACCCAATGGATTGCCCGTAAGAGACAATCCTCGCAGTGATGTAAGATTCCCCAAGAAAGGTGGAATTCCGCCTGTTAAATCATTATCTTGAAGTACAACCCAAGTAAGTTTGGTGTTTAAACTAATCTCCTTAGGTATGCTTCCAGCTAGCATATTATTACTAAGAAAAATCTCTTCAAGATTAGAGCAACCCGACAAATTAGTTGGGATGACTCCGTTGAACTTGTTTTGTGTTAACTCAAGGGACCGTAGTCTAGATAGACGACCAAGTTCATGAGGGATGCTTCCTTGAAAGCTGTTGTTGTCGAGCCTAAACTCACGAAGGAAGCTGAGGTTCCCAAGATGAGGAGACAAAGAGCCTTCTAGGCCCTGCGAAATTAGCTTTAAAGCAGTCACTCTAGTACTCCGCTTCCCACATGTAACACCATTCCAATAACAGAAATGGAATGAAGTGTTCCATGAGCTTAGAGCTCCATATGGATCATGGGTGATCATCGACTTGAACAATAACAAAGCCTCGCGATCAGTCTCATTTCTGCCATAGGAAGCAGAGATGGCGGCGAAGGTAAGAAATATATTAACGAGAAAGTAAAAAAGGAATGATATACGAGAGGATATAGATTTCATTTTCTATAATAAAAGAGAAAGTGTTGGCATTTTATCATAGATTTTTCATTTTTGCATGTTAACATTTGTGACATGCAAATAGCCATCCACAAATTTCTTATCAAAAGACAAATGCATTGCGGTTGCGGATACTAGTCAAAGTCTTTAATGGCAACAATTGACATGCAACCGTCACTTTGGAATGAGAATAATGCATTGAGAGTAACTATTTGCCTATTGCTATTTTAATCATAAATTAAACGTCTTTTCAGATGACTAGACGCGAAGCTAAATTACAAAGTACCTTAACCCTACTTTGGTTTAGAATTTTTTTGGATTTGAAGCAACCATTACCTTTGTTGGATTAAGATATCCAATAACCTCGTTCTTTTTTAGATGGGCAAATGTTACACATTTACCAACGTACTTTCAAGTTTGTGCTGACTTGAAACACATACTATTTTATTCAATGACTTCAACAACGTATTTTCAAATTTTGTTTCGACTTCACCAATACAACCTGCTAAACTTGCTTCGTTAGTCCTTTATACTAACGACCGTTAGTAAATAACTTGAAATTTGGTTTTCTTACGTTTTCGTCCGTTTTTACACGTTTTCGTCCGTTTTACCCGTTTTTATACATTTTCATCTGTTTATACATGTTTTTGTCCATTTTTATACGTCTTCGTCCGTTTTTGCATGTTTTTGTCTGGTTTTATAAGTTTACGTCTGTTTTTACATGTTTCGTCAATTTTTACATGTTTTCGTCTGTTTTACACGTTTTCATCCGTTTTTACACGTTTTCCTTCGTTTTGCACGTTTCCGTCTGTTTTAGACGTTTTCGTTTGTTTTTGCACGTTTTCATCCATTTTTACACGTTTTCGTTCGTTTTTTTATGTTTCGTCCGTTTTACACGTTTTCGTTCATTTTTGCACGTTTTCGTACACTTTTACACACTTTTATTCATGTTTGCACGTTTTCGTCCGTTTTTACACTTTTTTCGTTGTATTTGCACGTTTTCATCCATTTTTACACGTGCAAAAATGGATGAAAACGTGTAAAAATGGATGAAAATGTAAAAGAAAGACTAAAACGTGTTAAAATGAATGAAAACGTGTAAAACGAATGAAAACGTGTAAAAATGGATCAAAACATGTAAAGGTGGACGAAAACATGTAAAAACAGACGAAAACTTAAGAAAACCACATTTTAAGTTATTTACTAACGGCCGTTAGTATAAAGGACTAACGATCAAGTTTAGCAGGTCATATTGGTGAAGTCGAAACAAAATTTGAAAGTACGTTGTTGAAGTCATTGAATAAAATAGTACGTGTTTCAAGTCGGCACAAATTTAAAAGTACATTGGTAATGTGTATCATTTACCCTTTTTAGATACTCTGTATTCTATTACGTTATGGCATCCCGCATCCATAATAAATAAAACTACCCGTCTAATACGTAAATTTTAATGTTAACTAGTTGTATGTGACGCTTATGTGACATTATATATATATATTCAGGGCGGTCCCTGAATTTTGAAAATTTTAAAGGCCGTAGACGAAATTACATAATAAGCTCTTTCGAGAAGGAATGTTATATATAAAGTGTCATGATATAATGCAATTAGTTATATAAACATTCAACATATTACTTTTTTAAATATTTTCTTATCTAAATAATGTTTTTCTTCGTGAAAAATACGTGTACACACACATATAATTGTTAACGGGACAAATTGTGAAGCCCCTAAAATTTTTTAGGCCCTGATTGGTTGCCCATCTTGCACTCCCTCAAAGATGGCACTGTACATATTGTTCAAGCCATACGATATGACACATACTACTTTCCAAATCTCGTGTTACATATACTAAAAAACTACTTGTCTTCACCATAACCACCGTGATCGCCACCTGCTACCACGTATCATGACCATCAACGCATCCATAACTGTTGTGACTATCAACTGTTGGTTATGCGCTCATAAATCAATAGTTAATAAGATTAAAAGGGGGTTAGGATATTAAAAGATTATTGTAATATGTTCTTTTCTTTTTTCGATCTTAAGACTTACGCGGTCATTATTATGACGTCTGTGGTCCACTTGGTACCAAGCTCGAAAACCTTGTGGGAGCCTTAGATTCTCCAATTGGGGAAGACTCATTCTTGAGTTTTGGAGCACTACTTGTTTTACTGCTTTCCATTAGAGTCTGTCTTCACTTCTACCCCTTCTTCTGTCTGTTTTTTTTATTTGCTTATATGTTTTATTCCTTGTGACTTGTTTTACATATAAGCTAATGATTTTGGAAATAAAAACAGACTAATTACTTATATCGAAACTTGTTTTTAATTAAATCGTGGGTTCCATCAAGCTAATGAGGGTGTGGATCATTACTCGAAGCTAGCAGGATATAGCTTGCTGGATATCGTGAGATTTAATTGTCTGTTAATATACACACTTAATTCCTTGTGACCAGTTATGTGTTATGTGTAAAACTTGTTTTTTTTTACACTTAAACGGACTATAAACTATTGAAATCTGATTGAATTAAATCACGGGTTCTATCAAGCTATTGAGGGTGTGGATCATTACTCGAAGCTACCAGGATATAGCTTGCTGGATATCGTGTGATTTAATAAACTTTAACTATAAGATACCTAAAGTTTTGTGCTTTTATTAATGATCTTTAATCATATCAAGATCTAGGGTTTGAGTGGCCTTTAATCTTTTTCCGCCCCACTACATGTTTCGGCATATGTGGGAATTATTGGAAAAACTTGGGTCTTTTGACTAATGCAAAGTACAATATAGGGTTTGATCACTCTTTAATTTTTTCCCGTGATAAAAGTATACCTAATAAGTTAAAAAATCGTTTTTATGCAAACTTGTGATACGAAGATGTATGCATGCTTCTTCGTACACTTTTTGATACACGTTTTTATCAAAAATTATGTGATACCCTAATTTAAAATTTAAGTTTATGCCATCCAAGTTTGAGAACACTTGCACTTGCCTTTTGCTCTTCGTTAGACGTGAGTGAATTGCAACCCAAGGTGTTTATTCTCTGGCGTGAGACCTAGAGTTATTTACACATGTTCTCTAATTGGACGACTTAATTGAGTCAAGCGGTGAGATCCTTGAACCCAAGGCATAGGATGGGACAAAACATGCATGACACTGGTAGCTTGTACTCTAGTGCCATAAGTCTCATAAATCTAAGAGTTGCACTTGTAATGCAATTGTCGCACGCCGCCTACCTCTTGTACCCACAAGACTTACCAGAGTAGTAAGCACTACCGTGATGAGTGGGAGTTCAAGAGGGTCTTAGTCTTTTAGTAATTAATTGTTTTATTGATTAAAACATGGGTAGTTAATTTGTAAAAGAATTAATTATCGAAGATACTAAAATTTTGAACTTTGTTTTATTGTAGATGGCAGCGAATCAATCCGTCAACAATTCGATCTTCAGGTCTTTCCTCGAAAAGGAAAAACTTACTGGATCAAACTTCCTCGACTGGTATCGAAATTTGAGGATCGTCCTCACAGCCGAGGATAAGTTAACCTATGTGGAGCATCCCAAACCTGCTACTCCTGATCAACAGGTTCCTGCTGATGTCCTCGCTACTCACGCCCAATGGGTTAAAGCATCCAAGGACATAGGATGTCTTATGCTCATAAGCATGACTCCAGAACTTCAAAAGAATCTGGAGCACTTTGATGCATATATCATGCTTAAGGAATTGAAGACCATGTTTGCTCAGCAAGCAGAACAGGAACTCCTTGAGACTGTGCAGGCTTTTCATGCATGTAAGCATGAGGAGGGTCAATCTGTTAGCACCTATGTTCTGAAAATGAAGGGCTATCTAGATAGACTAGAACGCCTTGGTCACCCCATGTCATCTGGCCTTGCAGTGAGCATGATTCTTACCTCTCTGAACAAGGACTTTGCTGGATTCAGACAGAATTATAATATGCAATGCATGGGGAAGACAGTGAATGAAGTGCATGCAATGCTTAAGTTGCACGAACAAGGGCTTCCTAAGAAAGATGCTGCTACCCCTGCTCTACTTGCTATAAGAGCAGGAAGGATCCAGAAAAACAATAAGAACAAGAAGCCGCTGAATGGTGCTAAGGGTAAGAATCGTGGTAATGGCAAGGCTAAGCTTGCTTATGCCCCCAAGGCCAAGATTCCACCTCCACCTAAAAAGGAGCATCCTGCTAAGGACACTGAATGTCATCAGATTGGACATTGGAGGAGGAACTGTCCTTCTTATTTGGCCGAGTTGATGCAGAAGAAGTGCAATGTGGGTAGCAATGCTAGCACATCAGGTATCTTCGTCATAGAACTTTATACTTTTCCTCATAAATCTTGGGTATATGACACTGGTTGTGGTACTCACATCTGTAATACTACTCAGGGTCTTAGGGGAAGTAAGAGACTAAAGCCAGGAGCTTTGAGCCTGTACGTGGGAAATGGAAACCGTGCAGCCGTTGAAGCTATCAGAAGTTTTGATTTATACCTTCCTAGTGGTTTAATAATTGTATTGGACAATTGTCATTATGCTCCTAGTATTACTAGGGGTATTGTTTCATTTTCACTTTTGAAAGACAAGGGTTTTACTCATTGTTTTACAGATATTGGTATTTCAGTTTCAATGAATAACGTGTTTTATTTTAATGCTGTTCCTAGAAATGGTATATTTGAAATTGATATGCATGATTCTGTTTCGAATGATTGTTCTATGTATTCTGCTAATAGTAAAAGATCCAAGCGTAACTTGGATTCTACATTCTTGTGGCATTGCCGACTTGGGCACATTAACAAGAAACGCACTGAGAAGTTGCAACATGATGGGCTTCTTAAATCAACTGACCTTGAGTATTTTGATAAGTGTGAATCTTGTGTGTCTGGGAAGATGGCAAGAAAGCCTTTTCCGCATAAAACGGAGAAAGCTACAGATCTGCTTGGACTCATACATTCTGATGTATGTGGCCCTTTTAGAACTGTGTCAAAACAAGGATACAACTATTTCTTAACTTTTACTAACGACTTTAGTCGATATGGTTATGTTTACCTGCTTAAATATAAACATGAAGTCTTTGAAACTTTCAAAGTATTTCAAAGTGAAGTTGAGAATCAACTTGGTAAGACCATAAAGGCTTTACGGTTTGACCGTGGAGGCGAATATATGAGTCAAGAGTTTATAGATCATCTTAAGAAGTGTAGGATTGTCTCACAACTCTCTTCTCCACGAACACCTCAACATAATGGTGTATCTGAAAGAAGAAATCGAACCCTGCTTGACATGGTAAGATCTATGATGAAACAAACAACTCTGCCAATGTCCTTTTGGGATTATGCTCTTGAGTCTACTGCACGCATTCTCAATATGGTTCCATCAAAGAAGGTTGAAAAGACACCATATGAACTATGGCATGGGAAAGTCCTTAATCTGTCTTACTTAAAGGTCTGGGGTTGTGAGGCTTTTGTAAAACGTGACACGCCTGACAAACTTGAACCAAGATCTATTAAGTGTATCTTTGTAGGATACCCAAAGGAAACAATGGGTTACTACTTCTACTATCCACCCGAGCACAAGGTATTTGTTGCTAGGTATGGTGAGTTTTTTGAGAATCGTCTCATCTCACAAGAAACAAGTGGGAGGATAGTAGAACTTGATGAAATTCAAGAAGATACTCACCCTTCTGAAAATACTAGCCAACTTCCTAAGATGGTTGAACATGAAAGTGTTGAACCAGACAGTGAAGTTATTCCTGTTCGTAGGTCCTCAAGGACAATACGTGCACATGAACGTATGTGTTTGTACATCGATTTAGAGGAGCATGAGTTAGGGGATCTCAATGAGCCCGCTAACTATAAAGCTGCATTAGCAGATTCTGAATCTGAAAAATGGCGTAATGCTATGAACGAGGAAATGAAATCCATGAAAGACAATGAAGTCTGGATTGAAGTTGACCTCCCTCCTAACGCTAAAACTGTTGGTAGCAAGTGGCTCTTCAAGAAAAAGACTGGCATTGATGGAAAGGTACACACCTATAAAGCTCGTCTTGTGGCAAAAGGTTTTACTCAAACCTACGGTGTAGATTATGAGGAAACCTTCTCGCCTGTCGCAGACATAAAAGCTATTAGGATTCTTTTAGCCATAGCAGCGTACTATGACTATGAGATTTTGCAGATGGATGTCAAAACTGCCTTCCTGAATGGTCGCTTAACCGAAGAGGTTTATATGGACCAACCTGAAGGATTTTTCAATCCACAATATCCTAACCACGTATGCAAGCTACAACGATCCATTTATGGATTAAAGCAAACATCTAGGCAATGGAATAAAAGGTTTGATGAGGAAATCAAGAAGTTTGGTTTCACTCAAAGCCTTGATGAGCCATGTGTATACCGTAAGGCTAGTGGGAGTGATGTAGCATTCCTAATCTTATATGTTGATGACATATTGATCATGGGAAACAACATTCCAATGTTACAAGCTGTTAAAGCCTATCTTGGAAATTGTTTTTCTATGAAGGATTTAGGTGAAGCTGAATATATTCTAGGAATCAAGATCTACATAGATAGATCTAAGCGGTTGATTGGACTTTGTCAAAGTGCATACATTGAGAAAATCTTGAAAAGATTTAATATGGCGAATTCCAAACGTGGAACTACCCCAATGCGAGAAAAACTTGAGTTGAAAAAATCTCAAGGACCCTCAACACCTGCGGAGGTGGAACGCATGAAGAGGATTCCTTATGCCTCGGCTGTAGGATCCATCTTGTATGCGGTGAGGTGCACTAGACCTGACATTGCGTTCTCTCAGAACTTAACGAGTCGATTTCAAGTAGATCCAGGTGAAAGTCACTGAGCTGCTGTGAAGAACATACTGAAGTATCTCAGATATACTAAAGATATGTTTCTTGTTTACGGTGGAGACCCAAACAGAGAGCTCAGAGTTACCTGTTATACTGATGCTGGGTGGAAGACCGACAAGGATGACACCAAATCGCAAATCGTTCGTTCTAAACGGAGGCGCTGTAGTCTGGAAGAGTGCTAAGCAAAGCATTATAGCAATGTCTTCTACAGAAGCTGACTACACTGCTACTTCAGAAGCTGTAATGGAAGCTATTTGGATAAGGAAGTTTATTGATGAGCTTGGAGTAGCCCCTACCAATAAAGAACCTATGGAAATGCTATGTGACAACACTGGAGCATTAACTATCGCCAATGAGCCTGGAGCTCAGAGAGGCGCCAAGCATTACAAAAGGAAGGTTCACTATCTCCGTGAGGTTATCACAGATAATGAAGTAGTACTTAACAAAGTTCACACAGATGACAATGTAGCTGATCCGTTTACTAAGGCATTGCCTTTGAACAAGCATGTTGAGCATGCTAGTGGTATTGGACTTCGTTCAGTTAGTAGTTTCATGTAATTTGTTTTGATTTTAGTATTTGGATAATGGGATATGTAAAACATTTATTATTTTGATGATTAATATACGTGGTACTTGAGTTATTCATTCATATATTAATTGTGTCCTATATTTGCATGTTTAATCCATAAGTAATTTTATTACTTTAAATTGTCCATTGTCGATCAATGATATGGGAGTATCGTTGAATTAAGACAAATGTAAGAGATTGGTTATATTCTTTGAATACTAAGGATGTGTCCGCCAAACTCACATGTTATCCACGTGCTATGGATATTGGACTTCTTCGAACCTACGAGTCATCAGTTTATGGATCGGCGTCATTAAGTGATATATCGCTAATGGTTATTTTATTTGTCCTCTGACTTGAGATGCAAGCAAGTCTTGCATGTGTGGATCTTTCTTCTTAACTATAGTCAAACGCTATCCTGAACAAGGTGGTTATAAAGGCTATTCTCAGAAGTTGGTTGAAGCATGTGAATGACACGTGTAGTCAAAAATAGAATTTGTTCCTCCACTTGTCTTCTGGAGTATGATACTACTGGGCCCCTCGCTGAATTAATCAGATGTTTGCATGGCCGTGCCCAAAGTGTAAATCAAGATGATACTTGTTTTACGTTTGGTAATCTTGATTAATTTCTAAAACGAGAAACAGAATAGTTGAACAATATGGAATGACTTTGATCCATATCCATAGTTCAACAAGTATCTGAAACAAAAGGATAATTTAAATTGTAAACCATTTATGATGAGGCGAAAAATTATCCTTTTTTAGGGGGTCATTTAAACCGGAATTGGAATTTATTTGATCAAATATTGCCCTAAATCGTTCCTTTTGTGATTTTAGGTACTTTGGGAGTGAATTCTGGAAAAGGAAGAATTTTAGATGTTTTTGAAGCATAAAAGTGAAGAAAACGGCAAAGTCTTTATTTTCCTTGCTGGGAACAGTACCTAACGGCGTCAAGAAGGAAAAGATGACGATGTCAGGAGCAAAATGGATGACGGCCCAGAGAAAACGTGACGGCGTCAGAACAAGGGCGTCAAGAGTAAATGTGGTGACGGCCTAGAACAAGATTACACATGACGGCGTCAGATCTGGATCTAGGCAGTCCGAGAAGATTTTTGGCGGTGAGATGACGGCGTTAGAATTTTACTCTTGACGCCGTCACCTCATGAAATCTATATATACTTTTCTAATTTTCATTCATTAGAGAGGAACTTGTGAGGAGAATTCTAGGGCCGAACTTTATAAACCCTAGCTCGTTTGTAACAGTATTTTCAAGGGTTTTCACCCCTTAAAACCCTTCATGTTCAATTGAGATAAGTTTTCTTCCAATTCATTCAATATGTCTATGTGTTGTTTGAATATATCTTATGCTTGTCTTGATTTTAACATGCTAGGCTAGATCTTTTGTGTGTTTGCTTAGATGTAATGAAACCTAGATGTTGATTATAGGTTGATTGCTTGTTTATAGTTGTAATGGATGGATGATTTCAATGTTAGGCTTAAGAAAACTGGCAGATCTCCATTGTGTAACTTGCTTGAACGTCTTAAGAAACATGAACCGATGTGTACTAGGTTTTTATGGTTGTATTTAATGCATGAGCGAATTCTAGTGATCCCATGTTAGGAGCTTCTTGCTGGCTCGACATAGGAGTGAAGTAGGAGCTTATAGAATTGGGGAAGTAAGTACGCCACCCCATGATTGGTATTAAGGAATATAACCCGTCATCCACGCAACTATAACAAGTAATTAACCTGTAAAAGATATCTAGGGAGTAGTGAAATCTAAGTAAACACAATTCTTCCACATATTGTTCACACCACTAGTTTAATTAGCTTTATTTTCATTTTTATTATTTTATTTTGATTGCATCTTAGTTATTGGGTTAGTTGATTAACAACTAATTCCGCCCTCTCTTCTAAAACCCGAGATTTTTACTTGCTTTTATAAAATATAAAAAATACAAAAAGAATCATCCCTTACCTCTAGACCTAGTTTTTAGGCTTTCTAATCCTAGCGACACTATTCCTGAGTTGAACGATCAATCCCCCGGTACTTGTCACTATACTATACTACAACGATCAGGTACACTGCCTGGTGGGGGTTGTAAGCTTCTCGAGATCCCTCGAGAGGTAAAGCCTGGTGCAATTCCCACGCATCAATTTACCTAGTTGTTTTATGAAACCACACTCAGGTATTTCTGGGAGCAATGTGGTGTTGCTAGACACTTAGCAATGTTAGTATATATTATTGATTGCTACGATCACAAGTGGGAGCTGTTGGTTATGCGCTCATAAATCAATAGTTATACGGCCGGGAATACATGAGCCTATCGGGGCACACACGTATATACTTAGAGAACGTTTTAGTTAATTTAATTAATATATTAGATGTATTAATTATATTAGGTAATGTTTACGAAATTATTTAATGGGAGAACATTAATCGTTAGACGCTTATTTGAACTAACGGGCTGAATTAATTATTTGTAATGTACTAATAAATAATGAAAGCCCATGTGAGCCAAGTGAACTTCCAACTGAACTCATGGTCAACCGAATATTCATAAAATGTGGAGATGATTTGTTTGTCAAAACTTGTACAAAAAAATATTCATAAATATAGAAATAATTTGTCAAACTTGTACAGAAAGTTGGTGAATATTTTGTCGAACTTGTACAAGAAATTATATTGATCAATATGGAAATGATTTTCAAGTTGAACAATAAGTTAAGACCTTATTATATATAATGATGGCTTAGCTCTTTTGTTTTTTCAGTCATTGATTGCAATATATACAACGACACATTCTTAAATCACTCCACAAACCCAATCAGCGGTTCCCAATATTTTAAGTATTCGATCCTACTTAATCAAGAAACTAAACCAAGTGTTTTGGGTTTCATTCGTAAGCAAGCACTAGCATCCTAACGTTCTTACTAGACGTGTAGTGTCTGCATTTGATAGAGATCAACTTATTTTAGTTGATTTGGTGTTTCGTTGTGCAAGATCAAGATCCGGTGTTTATCTATTTTTCAATAGATTCGAGGCTAGTATTTTATGTGTTTATTTAATTATGTGTTTTAATTCATAACATTAAATATAGATCCATCCGCTGCGTACTCGTGGTATTGATGGTTTAATCAATATGAAATCCCTACATCAACACCTCCATAACTACCACATGCTACCATCATGGCCATTGCCATGTAACCTACAATCATTGTCTTTTCCATCCCCACCATCCTATAACCCATAAGCCTACAACCATTGTCGGAGATTATGCACAACCTATTAGAAAAAGGTAGTGGCAAGGGGTGTGTGGTGGTGGTTGGGGTGCGAGTAGGCTGGTGGCAGGGTGTGGGTTGGTGGGGGAGTGTGTGTAGGGTAATGACGGGGGTGGTGGTGTAGGGTGGTGGGTTGGTGGCACTAATCGAGTTTGAAAAAGATGCGTTTAGAATAGTTCATATATGTAAAATGGGTGTTTGGATTTAAGTTTAAATTATGTGAGAAAAAAATGTAAAATTTTGCCAGTTTAACCGGTAACTGGTAAAAGGTCATACTTGTACAACACTGAAAGTTTTTAGTACACGCACCATAATGGAAAATTTTGAAAAAGTACACGTATATTACATGGCTTAAAACTTACTTTATTTTTTTTAGTGAATTGCATGTATAACTTTTCAAAGGTCCATAATTACATATATATCTTTCAGAGACTTAAATATGTCATATATATATATCTAAATTATTATTTTTATGGTTTGTATTTCTCCTCTCTTTTCAACGAGAGGAGTACCGAATGAAGCGGGGAAGGAGAGAACCCTTACCAACATTTGCTACTTGAGTGCTACTACTCGAGGATCAGCCAAGGAAAAGTGAAGGATGCATTACAGAAGATAGGGAAAAACAAGGCAGTAGTAGGTCCAGACCAAATACCCATAGAAGCTTGGAGGTACGTAGGAGATGAGGGGGGGAATGGTTGACTTGCCTCTTCAAGAAGATCTTCTCAAGCGCTAAGATGCCAGAAAAATAAAGACTCGGTGAAGTCATCCCATCTACAAGAACAAGGGCGACACACAAGTGTCTAGCAACTATAGTGGTATTAAGCTTGTTGGTCACACCATGACACTATGGGAGAGAGTTATAGAGAGAAGGCTCAAAAGGGAGACAATTCACCTTTTCAGAAGTCTTATGTAGAAGTATAGAGAAAGACAAAGAGACTTTCATATGGCTTTCATTGACCTAGAAAAAGCCCATGACAGTGTTCCACGTGAGTTGATATGGAGAACTTTGATAGATAAAGGAACCCCAAGGAGATACTTAAGGGTCACTAGGGATATGTACGAGGGGGCTAAGACTAGCGTACGGTCCATTATGTGGGCCACTGAGTTTTTCCTTGTGAAAGTAGGACTTCACCAGGGATCAACCATTAGCCCTTACATCTTTGCCATTATTCTTGATGAGATATCATAAGGGATTCAAGAGTGTATCCCTTTGAGCATGATGTTAGCAGACGACATTGTGTTGGTTGCAGAATCAGCGAAAGGGTTAAACAACATAATTGAGCATTTGAGGGAAGCTCTAGAAGACAATGGCCTTCGAGGTAAGCAGATAGAAGACAAAATACCTAAGATGTGATTTCGGTAGGATAGAGATCAACCATAACAAAGGAATGGATATCCTTATCGGTGATCAGATCCTCCAAGCCAATGAGTCTTTTAGATATTTGGGTTTGGCAGTTCAAAAGGGAGGATAGACGATGACGCAACTCACCTTAGAGCAGGCTGGGCGAAATGGAGGGTGGCGATAGGAGTATTGTGCGATAAGAAAGTCCCCTTAAGTTAAAGGAAAAATTTATAAGGTGGCAATTAGACCAGCTATGTTGTACGAGTCAGAGTGCTGGCCAGTCACGAAAGCTCAAGCAAACATGGTGGAAGTGTCGAAACTCATAATGCTAAGGTAGAGTTGTGGTAAAACCATGCTTGACATGATTCCAAGCGAAGTTTTCAGAATAGAACTTTAAGTTGAATCTATAATCTCGAAGATGAAGGAACGTTGAGGTGGTTTGGTCATGTCAGGAGGAGGCCACAATTAGTGTCAGCAAGGAGAGTCGAAGTTCTTATAGTCGACGGTTTGAAAAGGAGGCGTAGACCTAACCTTAAGTGGGAGAATAGACTTAAGCAAGACATGAAGGAGCTTCTCTTGTTCAAGGACATGGCCTCAGATAGGAATGCGTGGAAAGATAAGATTAGAGCATGCAGGTAGTTTGAGCTATGTTGGTTTAGGCTTTATAGGCATCTCTTAGTGGACTTGTCATTTGCGGTGTTAGAGATTGAGCACCTTAGCTTGTTCCTTTAGTCTTTTTGTTGTTTTGTGGTCTCTACTGTCCCTTTTGCTTTGCCTTAGCCTTAGGCCCTTTTGCGTTGCCCTTCTTTGTTCTTTGCTGCTTTCTTTGGTCTCGTTTTTTTATTTAAAATCATAAAATTAGTGATGGATCTAAACACCTCGAACTGTGTAAGTATGATACTTTGAGTTATATCACTAAGTATGTGGAATCTACTTAGTAATACTTAGAAGTTTGATTGTGAGTGAAACAATTGTTTATGAATGAGAACAATATATGTAACAAACGGTTAGCTCCAATATTATTAATAATAATAATACGAGTGATCTTTGTATCACTAGGGTTACACCTTGAAGCTCTAGAAAACGTATATCTAAACTTTAACCTAGGATCTCCTTTTATAGCACAAGGAGTCCTCTTCTACAAGATAAGTATAACTCTAATAGAATAAGATATACACAAGATCTATTCTATATTTATCTAAACACGTTTCCTAACAATTATCCAAACAGCAGTGGTAATATATGTACTTGCAGTGGTAATGAGTTTCCACTGCAAGTGCATTCTTCAGCAGTTGTAATATCTTCACTAGCCGTGGTAACTGTTAGTATAATTCCCAATAATCCTCCCCTAAACTTATGATTAATAAGTAAATCAATAAGTTTCTTCAAGTAATCAGCTATCATGAGGATATGGGAATTCTTCCAAACACTTATCTTCTTCTTCTTCTTAATTCTTTATCAGCTCTTACACTTTGATCATAGATCCTTTGCAACAAATCTTCTATGACTTCACTTCTTTCCCAACATCTAAGCTTTACTGACATCATCACAGTTAAAACTCCAGCTCTCAATGGATATTCTTTCTCAGCAAGCATAAACACATCAACTCCATCTTGAGTAGAAAGATGATGTACAACACTTGAGTCATAAAATTTCCACAAAGTATTCATGTTATGAGCTTCAAATCTCCAATGCCCGTCACTTGGGTCAGGTTCATATAATCTTCTGAAGTGAACCCATAACTCCTTAGCCTTGACATCAACAAGTTCATCCTTCTTGAACTGATTTTGAACAATTCTCCACAAAGTATCTAAGTCCTCTCTATCACAAGATCTAACAATATCTTCAAAGTCTCTGCAAATACTTGTGACACTTCTAGTTCTGATAATCTTCCAAGCAACTCCAAAATCATCAGAATAGATCTCCCAACCAACTACTGGATATTTTGTTTGTAAAGGTTCAATATTAAGCACATCAGTCTCTATGAACATCATATTTGTAACTTGTTCTTCTGTTAACTTGCTAGGACCTTCTTCTGCTTGAGATGACTCCTAAGTCTTCAATTTCTTTGCATCTTTGGATCCAAGACTCACTCCTGACCTTTTTGACTTCATCACTACAGGTTCTTTATCCATAGGAATAAAATTACTATCTTGTCTTTTAATCCTATAGTAAATACCTTCAATTTGATCATGTGACATTCCTTTGAACTGTGCCATCTTCATATTGCCAACATGACAGCAAAAAGTCTTCATCTCAGCAATGATCTGTGCCTTTGTAAGTTGCCTTGGCTTCTTTTGACCTTTTCTTACATCTCCAATGATATCATCAAGAGCCTGCTGATTCTTTATTTGAATAAAGTCTTTCAGTTGAGCAGACCTTTGTTTTTCATTCAAAGTTGTATTTGCAATAAGTTCAATAGCCTTCTTTCTAATCACTTGATCATGATTTATCATGTAATCAATCTCTTCCTCTGTAGGCACATAGGTGAACATAGGAGGTTTCTCATATAATACAATTGGTGGAACAACTGAAAGTGGTTCTGCCAATACTACTTCTAATTTGTCCAACCTCTTTGCTTCCATAAAACTAGCAATTTCATCTTCCTCTAGCTTTTTCTTCTTTTGAATTTCAGCTTCTGCTAATTGCTCTGCCAATCTTGCATCAAAATCAATCTGAGCTTGATCTTTCTTGGAAATCTTTGTTGTTTGCTCTTGTTCTGTACCAGTCACAATTGCTTTACCTTTAACTGTTCTTATTCTGGCAGCTTCTTCCTCTGCAGTGGTAACATCTTGACTAGCAGTGGGAACATTTTCACTTGCAGTGGGAATATTTTGACTTGCAGTGGGAACTTGTTTTGCATCAGTGGAAATTGGTTGAGTAGTTCCAACTGTATCATCAAAATTAGCATCAGCATTCAAACCATAATCTTCTCCAAAGTCTATCTTCCTCCCCTTAGTCTCAGCTGCATCTTCCTTTGCTTGAGCATTATTAGAATCACTTAACTCAGCAAATTCCTTATCAAAATTAAGTCTCCTCCCCTTAAACTTTGCATCTGATTTCCTCCCCTGTTTGGAAGAATCTCCCAAATCTTTACTAGAACCTGCAGAGAACTCATCCTGAGGTGAAGAAGAAGAGGAAAACACAACTTTGGCAGATCTTTTCTTCTTGAGATTCTCAACTTCATTCTGTAACCTTTGAATCTCTGCCTTCATTTGATTCAGCTCTGTGGCATGTTGTAGTTTAGTCTGTGCCAGATCTTTCTCCAGAGCTTGAACCTGCTTGACTAATTTTGTACATAATTCCATCAATTCAGCTAGTTGCACACTGCCCTCAACACTTCCAACTGTGTTACCTGTTGGGAGAGGTGAATCATGGGGCATTGATTCTGGCTCTTCCCTAGTTGGACTAGGATTAAGCCTTGAACCATCACTGCTTGTTCCTAAACCAAAAGGTTCAGCAACATGCAATGTTGAGATGAGAGAAGTTGGCTGTTTATGCCTCCTCTCATAAGTGTGAGTTACTGCAGGGGTATGGTGAATTGGTGGAACAACAATATTGGGTGTGTAATGGGATACAACTGGGATAGTTGCATCTTCACCCTGTACCTATGAAATCTTAGCAAGCATTTGAGGAAAAAGTGGATGGACCTCCCCATTCCAAAGTTCTGAAGCCTTACTCATGTTTTGAAAAACTTTTGGCTTAAGACATGAAGGTTCATAAATTCTATTGTGAGGTTGCGGTTGAAATTCATTTAACACTGCTTGTACAAACCTTGGATACATCAAAATTTTATATGAACTCTTTACATTGCCTTTCATATTATTGAAAATAAACTTTGAAAAATTGAAAGTCCTATCAGTAGCCAAACAAACCAAAGGATAAGCCATGGTTGATGCAAATTGTTCATAAGATGTTTTCTTAGGACTTAGGCAATGTAAAAGAGTGTGAATTAAAAATCTCCAATGGGGACAAAAACATCCTTTTCTGAAAGTTACTTTTTGTTCAGATGTATCATACCCCATGGAAGCAATATTAGTGAAAATTTTTAAATTGGGTAATGTGATGATACCATTGAGATCATCCAATTGGAGAACTCTCCTCAAGGATGACTCAGTAACATCAATGGTTACCCCATCTACTGTGGCTCTTAGAGCATCCATAGTTTCGTGTGTGTCTCCCTGTTCAAGAGTTATGGACTCCACAGTGTTCCAGAACTGTTTGATATGAGAGACATAGATTGTGGGATTAACAGTTAAAGCATACCTTATATGAGTAGTATTAAGAAAATCCACAATCTGATGAAAAACAGGGCCACTCTTCTCGTTTGACTTTTGTAGGTAGGCCACTTGGTTGTGCTCCTCGACAAATTTTAGAATCGCCATAATATTTGTGAAAAGAAGATAAAAGTGTTAGTAATCAAGATAAAAATCAAGTCGTATGATGATCAATTTATACTAATAGGGTTTGAGGAGATTGCGTGATGTGAATTATCTTTAGAAAGATTTATCTTTGGAAAAGAATAAATTATAATAGGTAAGAAGATAATTCACAAAAGATTTACCCTATTAATAAGGAAAGACGGTTATATTTACAACGGCTAGTAAAAAATAGATTACTGACACAACAGTTGTAACGGCTAGTTCACCAGTGGAAAAATTTACTCTTGCAGTGGTAACAAGTGAACTAGCAGTGGTAAAATTTTCACAAATTATCTAAGAGCAGTGGTAAGTAAAACATGTAAATTTGCTGCTCTTATCATAGTTTTTAGCAAACTATCAGCTATCAACGGATTTGATATGTCTTTACCATGAGCCGTTTGCTATGGACTAGCCAACTCTTTATCACTTGGAGTATGGTGAGTTGATAACCATATAGTTTTTGGTAAACTAATAACCATAAACGGATTTGTTAAGTCTTTACCAGGAGCCGTTTGCTCTGGACTAGTTGATTCTTATGTGGATTAGACATGGTGAATCAATAACCCTTTGTTGTGTGTCCGAGATACACACCTTATAACTCCAATGACTCCAATAATATGGGTTTGTATGCTGCAGAATGAAATAACATCCAACTTAACCCATAAAAATTAACCCAAAGTAACTTTTTGACCAAGTTACTATTCACAAAAATATCTTCCAAAAGTCAACCCGATAATAACCAAATTTACTCCTCCAACCTACCAAAACAGGTAAGAGTAAATATTCTTCATTAATTAGAATTCGACCTTGACTTTGCTTATAAAAGGGGGCTCATTAACCTTTATCTTTCATCAACACATACCTTCAATAACACAAACCCTACATCAACACAATGAGCTGGTTTCCAATTATCTACATATCCTCAGATGATTCATCTGATGAGGAGATCAGCTATTGCACAAACTCAAAGGAACCTTCTACAGGGTGGAGTGACTACTTTCCTCCAAGTGCTGCCACATCTACATCATCTAACATGAAATCCAAAAAGAATGCAGCTTCTCCTGCTCCATCCCTGGAGTTCTATTCCAGTTCTTCCTCAGATGATGATGATGATCCAACCTTCAATCTTTCCAAAGAACTTCCAAAAGCCCTCACTACAGCATTAAAGACTGCCATAAGCAACATGAAGTGGCCTGCTGTTGAGAAGCATGCACAAACACCAAAGCCTCCCAAGCAAGTTCTGGGCCTTGCTTGTCCAAGGAAGCAACTTTCTTTTGATGACAGGAGAAAGAGAGCTTCCAAAGGCAAGCATGATTATGAGGGAAAGGGAAAGAAACCTATGGAGTAGGTGTCCTGAAGGTTTAGATGTTAGGTTGTAGGTTTATGGTTTGTGATGTTGTTCTGGTGACTTGTTATCTGAATGGTAGTAATGTACTTTCCTTGGCATCAATAAAAGTACTTGTTCCTTTTTCTTTTATCACCAATCTTTCCACTGTTGTATGATTATTTCCACTGTGCTTTAACATATCTGCATACAAGTTAGTAGAAAACCATACACACATATACAAACAATATTAGTACCTAAAGACTATCCTGCAACATTGTAAAGTATTAGACATCAAAGATTTATGGATTTAGCATTCCAATACCTGTTACCAAGTACTGAAACCTACCCACATCAAGCCCTTTTGTTAATAAATCAGCATAATTGTCATCAGTATGGATTTTGACAACATTAATAAGTTTTTTCTCAAAACAATCTATGATAAAATGATGTCTAATTTCAATATGTTTAGTTTTAGTATGTTGCACAGGATTTTTAATAATGCATATGGTACTTGATTGTACAATATTTTGCACTACCAGGCCTTCGATGGTGATCAAAGGAAAATGAGGGGTGTTGTGATTGCGCCAAGCTTGAATATAACCTGAAATAAGAAATACTAAAACACTACGTTAAGTGATTACGCAGTAAAGTAAGGTGAGATAGATTGCATACCAGATTTGTCATCGTCCAGGACTATTTATAGGTGAAGAAAACGGTCCTGGAGAGTGGTCACACGTTTGATGGAGATCATGGGGGCGTCCCATGATTTGTGGTAACCGCTAGGGGTTAGTGCCCCACTCCTCCGGGTTTAGCGGGGCTGCTAAAGAGGAAGAGGCGACGTGGGTAAGACTTGGTCTCCCCAATATTGGACTTGGCATTGTTCCGTCCTTGAAACTTATCGAGAGATACCCCGAAGGGCTTAATCCTTCGATTGGCGAATTCCCACTTGGTAACTAGATCATTGATGATTAGTTTTATGCCAAAGAAAGTTTTAGGAGGCTATCCAGAGCCTTCGATTATGTAGGTTCCGATTACAGTCGAAGGGGTGTCCTTTGAGCTAATCGGAGGGTACATCATCAAGCCCCCCAGTTGAAAGTTAGATATGCAGAAGAATATGTGGCTTACAACTCTATCGTTAATTGAACTAACTGTGTTAGCTCGTAGGGCCTTGCAAAAGAGATTAATTTCACAAAATACACATTAAATGTGCTTAAATATTACCTAACAACTCACAGTGAGCCTACAGTAGCAATATCCTCGGTAAACAAAAACGTCCCTTCAAATTTTAAAAACCCATTGGAATCCGGATAAATACACAAGACACGTGTATGGTTATGATAAAAAAAGAGAGGCGGTATAAATGTTTATCACCCTAACCCTAAATAATTTTTACATTGCGCCCAAAATTGTTTTTCATCACTGTGTGCGTATTTCGGTCAAAATCTACTCACATCATCACGTTTTATTAATCCACGCGAGAAAAAAAGGTAAATTTGCTCTTTGTTAAACTATTTTATCGTAGAGGTAGCTGTCTTCGTCAAACAATATGGCTAAAAATAACAAATTCGTGATTTGATAACAAAAATGCACTTTATCAAAAGATGAGTTACGCACTTTTCTTGAGGATTATCCTATTCTGAAAGAATTTAAGATCATGCTCCCTAGTAAGACTCAAACAATATTTGATGCTCCTACAGGATATGTGGGTCTGTACACCCATGCCTTTAAATTGTCAAACTTTAGAATACCTATCCACCCTTTGATTTTAGAGTTTATGCAATACTATCAAGTACACATCTCTAGGTTCAACCCATTTGGCCTAGCTAAGTTAACAACATTCATAGTGATGTGTAAAGCTTATGGATATGAACCTACACTTATAGTGCTTAGAGGTTTTACGAACCTGTACCCGGGTGGGGATTGGTTAACTTTGGCAAAAAGAGGTGACCCTGATGTCCCAACTATATTGTTAAAGCCTTTTACAAATATAACGGACTGGAAAGGGAGTTTCTTTTACATACAAGATACAATTATACCTCCAGAGTACCCTGCTTTGGTGAACGAAGCATACCGGTTTGATAAAAAAACATTTCAAAGATGAGTTGCCTTACACTGTTCGAAGGAATCCATTGTACCAGCGTCTTGTTCGCCATCCAGTGAATGTTCAATCTTTCCCCGAGCCCATCCTGTACATGGCTAGTATTGTTGACCACTGGGAGGGTTCCCCTATGAAGCCTGAAATTGTTTGTGATGGAAAAAGTATGTATACTCTTTATTTAAATAAATTTGAACAACTTATCTGATGATATTTATCTATTTTCTTTCGTGTTGCAGGAATGTCTTTCCGAAATTTCGTTGTTGCTGATGGTGATAGAGAGACTAGCTTCCTTCCAAAGAATCCTGAGGAGGTTAGTTATGGTGTTGGTTCACCTTCTGTGTCTGTGAACAATCAAGAAGATGATGCAAAGATGGTTGAGCCTCTGGCTTCCCCGCAGCCTTCCAAACCAGACAAAAAATCGAAGCCTATGGTGACAGAGGAGACTTCTCAGTTGGTGGAGAATGTTGCTGAGTTCGATGACCCTCTCTCTGAGGATGATCAGGTGACTATTATTGGCTCCTCTTCTGGCATAGCTGACAGGGTTCAAAACAGGAAAGGTACGAGTGCCAAGCCTGTGAAGCCTACTCCCAAGAGGAAATTGATTTTGCCAACACCTCCCTCCAGGAACACCAGGCAGAAAGGTCAGATTATTACCAAGAAAGCTGCTGAAGCGTTGGATGAAGATATCCATGGTAAGTATATGTGTTATTGATTTGACAGGGATATGTGTATATGTCTTCTAATTGATTGTATATTCCTTAGGTCTTCCGAATACCAAAGAGCTTCCTGATGCTTCTGCTTGCCATCGCCTTGCTCTGCATATTACCCCTCCGAGCTGGAAGTCTGTGCTAACCAACATGCCTATTGAGGAGTTGTGTGATCTACATGACAAAAGCTATATGAGGCAGGCTGTTCTGGACAATCATCTCAATTCTCGAACAAGGGAAGTGGTACAAACCCTTGCTTTTGCTAGGGAGAAGATGGATGAGATTCTTGCAAGAGAGAAAAAGAAAGATCAGGAGTTTGCAGAGGTTCAAGCTAAGTGTGAAGAAGCCTTGAGGGATATTGAGCAGAATCCCCTTGTACAAGACCTTCGTTCTGATATAGCAGGGTTGGAGAAGGAATTGAACAAAATGAAGGTGGAGTGTAAGAGGCTTCGAAAGGAGGAGGCAAAGGTTGTAGGTTACAAGGAAGAAATTGCTGAGCTAGAGATCAAGTGTGGGGACCTCGAAGGAGAGAGGACGAAGTTGGGTGAGCTGGAGATCAAGCTTCGTAAAGATCTCGATGGCCTCAGGCGCAAATACAATGCGCTAAAAAGAGATAGGGTTGCTGTTGTCTCGAAGGTCATCCCCTACATAGCCATGGAGTTATATCACAGCGATGAGGTTGGGAAGATGATAGGTGATGTTGTAAATGCTGCCATCTATCATGGGAAATGCACTACTTTGGAGAAAATTGCTGCAACTGGAAAGCCGGTGGACTTATCTGAGATATCCTACTACCGTGCCACTCATAAAGCAGAGTATGATAATGCAAGCAACCTCCTCGCAACTGCAGAGTACCCCTTCCTTGTTGATGCTACCAAAGATCCCATGGCTTCGGTTGAGACGCTTCTTTCGAGGAAACCGCGCAGGGTGAAGCCTATGGCTGTGAGCAAAAAGAGCATTCCCGCGAAGCCTGCATCTGTGAAAGCAGCTCCTGAGGAGCCCTCATCTCCAAAGTTGGCCGTCGAGAAGCCTCAGTCTCCGGGTAAAGGTTCTGCTGTGCAGCCATCCTCTCCGAAGACTGATTCAAAAGAAGCTTCCCCCAACAAGGTCAGTCCTGAAGCCTCCCAATTTCAGCATGAAAAACTCCCATCTCCTGGTAAGTGAAGGCTGCAGTGTTTGCAGTTATTTGGCCCCAAGGGTGGTATATACCCTTTTAAAACAATGTCTGTTTATGCCCTATGGTTTCTGAACAATTTATGTTTCTGTTGCACATAAACAATTATCATATTTTGAGCAGCATCGATGCTGCGTACTAAATGTTAATGGGTGTATTTCCCATTCTTTGTTTATGTATGCTTTTCTCTTCCTCGTTTATTTAATAAACGTTATTATATATCCTAAAGCTTAGAATAACTAAGCTTTATTGTGTGTATTTTGAACCAAGGTTTTATAGCAATCGTATAATTTAATTGCTGACAGAGGGTTGCGACCCGCTCCGTCTTCATCCTTTAAGTGTGAAGGGCTTTGCGTACCCTAAGACTATGTAGAAAAGTTAATGTGAATTTTGGATGTTTTAGTTGCTTACAAGATATAAGTATCTTGTGCCATCCTTCGAACATTGAACTTGTAATTACTTGGCTGAGTAAATCTTTGTTTGCTAGATGTAACAAAAAGATTCAAGGGAAACATGCGATATCATTAAGTGGGTAGGGGAGGATTACATCATTTGTACAAATGAATACTAAGACGCCTACCATTAATGCTTCTTTCCCAATAAGAGAACTTGAATACATAATAGAAAAATTTGCAAGTCTTGACTTACATAAGATGTGGCAAGCCCTTCGTATGCTGACGGAGGATTGCTGATGATGAAACCGTGACTACGTTTGAATAAAACTCGTTCCACGCATGCTTCTGTGTAGCCTGCGATTCTATGTGTAGCGGGTTTGTTATTTTGTCGAAGCCTGTTGCTCCGCTCCGGATTCGAGATGCTCTTGATTGCGTGAAAGCAAATGTATCTTTGAATCATTTATGTGGTGTTCCTTTTGTTTGGCTCGAGAAACTTTTTTGTTGGAGGACATACTTGATTTGCATGTTTCAGCTGGTTCATTACTTTGTCCTTCGAAAGGATCGTTTTCCCCGTATTCTATGTTATATTCCTCCAGCTCCTTAGCCCATTTTACCATTCTCCTTGTTCTGTCAAGGTTTAGGAGCAACCTTTCGAATGGCTTATCTGTAAGTACTCTGATGGTATGATCCTTGAAATATTTTCGGAGACGTCTTGTGGCATCGATTAAAGCTAAGATTAGCTTTTCTGATGCCGCATAGCCTCGTTCCACATATGGTAAGGCTCTACTCACAAAGTATATCGGTATTTGTAGATGTCTTCTTTCCGCGAAAAGCATGGCACCAACCTCGTCAGGGGACATTGCTATATGTAGGAACAACACCTCTCCTCTGGTTGGGGGTGCAACTGTCGGTATGATTTCCATGCAATTCTTCCATCTTTGGAAGGATGTTTCGGCTTCCTTATTCCATTGATATGATAAGTCATTGATGACTTCATTGCTAACCTTGTAGGTAGATGAAGATCTGTTAACACCCTTCGACAGAAATGCTTTTAATGTTTCCAAGTTACTTCTTAGATCTTGAGTCCCCCTTCGTGTTTGCAATTCTGATGAGGTCTCTTCATTGGTTGGCTTGGTTTTAATCGTTTGTTTTGCGAACGGGTGTTCGTTTGATTCTTCTTTTTCAATGCCAAAGGAGCACATTACTGGGTTCAACTTTAGGTTGATCTTTCTCAGTTGTATGAGGGTCTTTTCTACATCATGAAGGAGATCTTCTTCTGTCCTGCTCTGGGTGATTAAGTATTCGCCGTGAATTTTCAGGTTTCTCCCTATCTGTTTTTCGAAGACCTTTCGGATCAGCCTACTGTAAGTGGCTTCGATATTTCGTAAACCGAAGGGCATACGCGTGAAGCAGTAGGTGCTTCCTTCTACATGAAAGGACATTTTTTCTTCGTCTTCTTTTGCCATCTTTATCTGGTGGCATCCCATGTTTGTATTAAGGAAGCATTCCCAATGAACTCCAGGTGTCGATTGCTTTTCTCCTTCTAGCAAATAGCTTTCTTTTCGACAAGCTTTGTTGATGTCTCTAAAGTCAACCTCTAGTAACTTTTTTCCATTTCTTCGCAGGGCTACCGTTGGGTTAGTAACCCATGTTGGGTTTTCTACCCTTCGAAGTGTTCCTGCAGCTGTGAGTTTGTTGACCTCGTACTTAATTGCTGCCCTGTGTTTGGGTGTCACTTGGTGGGGCTTCCGCTTGATCGGTTTGACGTGTTTGAATTCGTTTAGCTTGTGCTCCATGCTAAAGGGTTTACCGTTGATTGTGAGCAACCTTGGAACTCCTATTGTCTTTGAATATTTTCCTACAAACACATCTTCATACGCTTCGAGTAATTTTTTCAATGTTTCCCTGAAAATTGTAGGGAGTCGTTTTCCTATTTCCACCTTTCGTACTAGATGGGATTCGTCTAGTGACGCATGCCTTTTGGAATCAGAGTGTTCTATGGCGTTCCTCGTATGTCGTTGACTATCTTCTCCCTTGTCCTTGTGGGCCTCCTGGTATTTTTCTTCGTGATAGCTAGAGAATACAGTACCAATACCATTAGCTGTTTGGAATTTCACTGTTGCATGCACCGTAGAGACCACGATTCCCATTTTTTGCATGGCAGTTCGTCCGAATATCATGTTGTAGGGTGACTTCGATCTTACGATGACAAAATTAAAGATTTCTGTTCTTGCGAGCCTTCCCCTTCCGAGTGTTACTTCTAGAGGTATTTCTCCTAAAGGCCATGATCGTTCCCCTGAGAAACCTATCAAGGGCATTTTTGATTCTACCCGTTTAGATTTGATCGTAGGGCTGAGCTCTTTGAAGCAATGCTCGTAGATTACCTCGCAGGCACTTCCGCAATCCATATAAAATTTGTTCACCTCTATATTCGTGACTATGGCCTTAATGACCACTAGAACGTTATTTCTCTTGTTTCAGACGGGAACGTTATTTCTCTTGCATCGTGAGCTTCTCTCTCAGGGATCTTTCTTTTCAATCGGGAGGAATCCCATCGAACCATTAGGATAGGAGCTTCTTGAGGAGTATTATCCTTTCCTAGTTGCGTATCGGTGGTTTTCTCTTTGCTCTTTCTTATCCCTTTCACCAGATGTGTTAATTGCCCGGATTTTACTGCCTCTTCTATCTGCTTTTTCAGTTCTCGACAGCTGTTTGTTTCGTGACCGATGTCTTCATGGAAGTGGCAATATTTAGTGGTATCTCTGTTCTTGCTTTTCCCCAATATGCGAGGGGGTGGTTCGAAGGCTTTGGCAGCCTTCTCTGTGGCTAAAATCTCCCTTGGAGACTTCGTGAGATTTCCTAATAGACCATGGTTCGGACCCTTGTTGTAAGGGGTAAACCTATTATGGTTTTTGTGTTTGTTCTTCGACCCTTCCCATGAAGACGATTTTATTCCTTTATTGCTCTCCACCAGAGCTCCATTGGTGGATACCTCTTTGGCTTCTATCCATGTATATGTTTTTTCCATCAGGCCTTTGTATGTTGCTGGAAGATCTGTGGATAAGAATTCCACAAGAGTCCGGTTGCGTAGGCCATGGACGAAACCAGAAATACGTTGCTCTTCGTGTAAGCCTAGAATCTACAGGGTTTCATCAGTGTATCTAGTGACAAAGTTTATTGTACTTTCGTTCTCCTTCTGCTTGATATTGTGCACCGTGAGGTGCGTTCTTGTGAATTTCTTCTGTTGGCTGAAGTGAGATCGAAACTTAGCCTTCAAATCGTCAAGGTTGATAATGCTTCCTAACTTCTGCCCATTCCACCAAATGCGTGCTGAATCTCGGAGGGTATATGTGAACATGTAACAGGCTACTGGCATGGCCCATTTCTGCATTCTTATAGCTCCTTCAAATAAATGTAGGAAATTATCTGGATCCCCCTTCCCATCGTAAGTGCCTATATGCGAAGGCATCTTTAAACCATCCGGCAAGGGATAATCTTCGATCCATCTTACGAAGGGTGTAGTGGGACCTACGGGCTCAGCATATGGATGGGCATACGGTGGTACGTTCATCGGAACAGTATGGTATGGATTAATAGGAGGGGGTACTCCCAAAGAAGGTTGACTAACATAGAAAGGATGAGGCGTACTCGTGTTTGGAGTGTAACCAGTATACATGGTATACGGGGGGGGGGGGGGGGGGGGGATACCATGGAAGGATTGTAGGGCACAGCGGTTTGTGAAGGATACTGATTGCCAGGCTGCCCATTGATTTGAGGATAAAGAATCGGAGGGTAACTCTGGACCGGGAATTGAGGATGCAGGCCAATGGGGGGAAGACTCCCTCCTGTGTTGACTGGGCCTAGGTTACCCTCCACACCAGACGCGTGGGAGGGCTGTAGAGGAATTCCTCCTTCGGTCCTTCCTAGGTGAGCTACTAATAATGGGGGTAGGTTTACCTCTGTGTTCTCCCTCTGCCGACGCCTTCCGTTAGAGCCTTCGGCGACAGTTCCCTCCCTCCTCGTGGGTGTTCTCTCGGGAACTCCTTCGAATCCTACGCTTCTTCCTTCAACCCTTCTACTCGCAGGTGACCCAATGCGGAGAATAGGGTGGTGAGCCCTATGGATTGAAGGTCTCGGTTCCATTTCGATCTCCTCATCATATTCATCGCTGGAATATTCTAACTCCCTACGTATCTCAGTATTTCTAATTTGTCTCCTTCGAGCTCTTAGCAAGGACTCTAACTCTTCATAATTAGCGGCGACAAAGGCGGGGCTAATGATGAGTTCTGGATTGGCCGAAGTGGATGCATGGTGATTGGACGTTATTTCAGGATGAGATCGTGTGGTAAAGGTGGAGACCGTGATTGGCGGCAGGTTGTTAGCGTCTGTTACGGGTAAAGGGGTTAAGGACGAGAAACCCGGTGGGGGTGTAACTTCTCGTTCTGAATTCATGCCGGAATAATAGCGAGTGTATTTGACTTGGTTATTTTGCTTGGAAATAACGGGACTAATTGTAGCGGGTCCCACGGATGGCGCCACTGATTGTACAATATTTTGCACTACCAGGCCTTCGATGGTGATCAAAGGAAAATGAGGGGTGTTGTGATTGTGCCAAGCTTGAATATAACCTGAAATAAGAAATACTAAAACACTACGTTAAGTGATTGCGCAGTAAAGTAAGGTGAGATAGATTGCATACCAGATTTGTCATCGTCCAGGACTATTTATAGGTGAAGAAAACGGTCCTAGAGAGTGGTCACACGTTTGATGGAGATCATGGGGGCGTCCCATGATTTGTGGTAACCGCTAGGGGTTAGTGCCCCACTCCTCCGGGTTTAGCGGGGGTGCTAAAGAGGAAGATGCGACGTGGGTAAGACTTGGTCTCCCCAATATTGGACTTGGCATTGTTCCATCCTTGAAACTTATCGAGAGATACCTCGAAGGGCTTAATCCTTCGATTAACGAATTCCCACTTGGTAACTAGATCATTGATGATTAGTTTTACGCCAAAGAAAGTTTTAGGAGGCTAGCCAGAGCCTTCGATTATGTAGGTTGCGATTACAGTCGAAGGGGTGTCCTTCGAGCTAATCGGAGGGTACATCATCAGTACTACTATTGTCTATATATATAATGGTGTTCATGAAATTGTACCCATAATCCAATAATTGATTCTGAAGCCATAAGATCTGAGCACAACAACTAGCAGCTGTTACATATTCTGCTTCAGTGGTTGAGGTAGCAACCATAGTTTGCTTCTTGCACTGCCATGACACCAATCTACATCCAAGAAATTGACATCCTCCTGTGGTTGACCTTCTATCCAAACTTGCACCAGCATAGTCACTATCTGAGTATGTGATCAATTCCATAGGGGATTCTCTTGGATACCATATCTGAGTATGTGATGTCTTTGGAGTCATTTGAAATCTTGCACAAGCACATACAGCAAACATAATGTCTGGCCTTGATGAAGTAAGATACATCAAAGAACCAATCATAGACCTGTAAGTATGCACATCAACATTAGCACCACTAGCATTCTTCAACAATAGATGAGTGGTCTTATCAGCAGGGGTATTTGAAGGTTTTGCATCAGTAAACTTGAACTTCCTAATGATCTCAGTCACATATTTATCTTGACTGATAAAGATGCCTTCTTTACTCTGTTGTACTTGCAGCCCCAAAAAGAATGTAAGTTCTCCCATAGAACTCATTTGAAATTCATCTTTCATCACCTTTTCAAACTCTTTGCACATCTCTTGTTTAGTAGACCCAAAGATAACATCATCAACATATACTTGAACAAGTAGAATATCACCCTTGTCTTTCTTGATGAACAAAGTTTGATCAATCTTGCCTCTATGAAACCCATTATTCAACAAATAAGTAGCTAAGGTTTCATACCACTTCCTTGGAGCCTGATGTAAGCCATAAAGAGCCTTGACCACTTTATATATTTTATTTGGGTGTTGAGGATCTTCAAAGCCTGGAGGTTGAGAAACATAGACCTCCTCATCAATTGTACCATACAGAAAGGCACTCTTAACATCCATTTGATAGACAGTAAAGCCCATAAAGGATCCATAGGCTAGAAACAGTCTAATTGCCTCAATCCTTGCAACAGGAGCAAAAACTTCCTCATAGTCAATACCCTCCTCTTGAGTGTATCCTTGAGCAACCAATCTAGCTTTGTTCCTGATTACTATACCTCTTTCATCTTTCTTGTTTCTGAAAACCCATTTAGTACCAATGACCTTCATACCATCAGACAAATCACAAAGAACCCAAACTTTTTGAAGTTTAAACTGCAACAACTCCTCTTGCATTGCTTCAACCTAGCTAGATTCTTCTAAAGCCATATAAACATTCTTAGGCTCTACTTGTGAAAGAAAACAAAAAAACAAACACTCATTCTTTCTTTTATGCTTCTTGGACTCATACACTTCACTAATGAACCCATGAATATCATCTTTCTTTGTCTGTCTTCTAGTCTTCGCACCTGATTGAAGTTCACCAATAACATTATCAAGTGGATGCAGTTTGTGAATTGAAGTCTGTGATGTGCTAGGAATATCATATGTTGTAGGCATGTTTGAGATTTCTATATCATCACTGGGTGATTCCTGAGATGAATTTTCCACATTTGGACTGTCAGTGGAAACTTCTGGTGTAGCAGTGGGAATTGAGTTACCACTGCTAGTAGGAATTTCTTTATTCAAAGCATCAAAATTCACATCATCTGCATCACTTTTCTTTTCAGAATTATCAACAAAGTCCCAAAGTGGCATAACAATTTGATCTTTATCATCTTCATCATCTTTGCAAGCTTCATCTTCATCAATGAATTCTTCTGAATCTTCAAGATCTTTGTCTCCTGTACTTAAAGTAAGAGGTACATAATTCATTGTATTTGATAATGTTTCAAGATCAAATAGCCATTCTGGTCCTGAACCTGCCATGTTAGCTTTATTTTCAAGAAACTCAACATGCAAATTCTCTTCAATCTTCTTTGTTCTTAAGTTGTATACTCTGAAAGCCTTGCTAACCATAGAATATCCAACAAAGAAGCCTTCATCAGACTTTTCTTCAAATTTACCCAGATGATCAATGGTATTGAGAATAGTAACATGACATCCAAATGGCCTCATAAACTCCAAAGTAGGAGGTCTTCCTCTGAATAACTCATAAGGTGTCTTGTTCTTTGTTTTAACCACTAAAACCCTGTTCTGAATGTAACAAGCAGTGTTAACTGCTTCAGCCCAAAAAGTCACTGGTAGCTTTGAATCAGCTAACATGGTTCTAGCAGCCTCAATTAGTGTTCTATTTCTTCTTTCAGCAACTCCATTTTGTTGAGGAGTTCTTGCAACACTAAATTCTCTCTTAATACCTTTGTCTCTGCAGAAGTCATCCATAACTTTGTTCATGAACTCTGTCCCATTGTCACACCTGATGATCTTGATCTTCTTATCAACTTGATTTTCAACTTCAGTAATGAATGTCTTAAGGATGCCTGTGGTTTCATCCTTGGTTCTTAAAAAGAAAACCCATGTGAATCTACTGAAGTCATCAGTCACAACAAGAAAATACTTCTTCAAATTGATGTTGCTCACAGATGTAGGACCAAACAAGTCCATATGCAGCATGAAAAGTGGATGATCAATGGAATTGTATGCCTTGGTCTTGCATGAAGCTCTGTGTTGCTTTCCTTTGAGACAGGCAACACATGTTTGGTCATTTTCAAATCTTTTCTCAGGTAAACCTCTGACTAGACCATCTTTCACAATCTTGTTAATGGTCTTGAAATTAACATGACCAAGTCTTCTATGCCAAAGCATGGATTCATCCAAACTGGCTTTTGCAAGCAAGCAAGTAACATCATTATTAGCCATTATGTTCTTCATGTAAATGCTATATAGATTTCCTTTTCTAGGGATTGTAAGCAAAATTTCACTTTCATCAGGAAGCTTATAATCCTTAGATAAGATATAGCATTCATCTTCTATGAATAGAACTCTATGCTTCTTGTCACACATCTGTGACACACTGAAAAGGTTATACTTGAGTTCTTTCACATAGTGCACATTCTCAAAGTCCAAGTTTCCAGCCTTGATTGTTCCTTTGCCAGAAACTTTGCCACCAATTCCTCCTCCAAAGCTGACAAATTGTCCATCATAAGGGTTGAAATCTGAAAGATAGGACTTATTGCCAGTCATGTGCTTGGAACATCCACTGTCTGAGTATCCTTGATCATCTTTTAGTTTTGAATGTTCCTGCACACAAAATAAAGGAATTAGTTCCTTTTGGGGACCCAAGCCACAAATGACTTGGATCTGCCTCGTGTATCAATATAATTGTATCTGTCAAAGGTCATTGATACACCATTGAGATTGTTTGAGGTGATGGTTCCTTTCGGTTTCCATTCCCAACGTGCTGAGGCCTTAACAACATTTCCCACATTTACCCTCTTTTTGTTCACAGACCCACCAGTGGAAACCTTTGGCCTTGCAGTGGTAACTGCTGGCTTAGCAGTGGAAACTGCTGGTTTTGTAATTTTGGGTACCCACTTGTGATTATTGTAAATTTTCTTTTCAAAATTTGCCTTTTTCCCTGTTTGAGTAGATTTAGCAAAAGTAGTAATAGGGGACTTAGGGTAAACTCTGTTTTTATTGCTGGTAGTGGCAACTACTGGTCTAGCAGTGGAAATTGATTTTATGCCAGTGTTAAGCAAAACAGACCTGGGAATCATCTTGCTAAGTGGATTTGGGTGAGTTAAGTTATTAGCATTATATCCATTCACCCTAGTATTCCCAAACACTTCCCTTCTACCCATGTGATAGGTACAGTTATAAGACAGATGGTCAAAGCTACCACATATATGACAGGGTTTGTTGTTGAACACAAAGTCACTACCAAATTGCCTAGATTTAACATGATTCCAACTCCTCATATTTCCCCTAGGAGTTGTTGACCTACTTCTGTACATCTCTACATATCTAGTAGTGGGCCTAGTGAAATTAGGTTGTGACCTAGGCTTCTCTTTGACAACATCAGGAATACTCTTTCTAACATCCACATGTACATTCTCAGGAACACTAGGTTTAGACACAACATTCAAACTTTCATCTTTAAGAGATGAGTCACTAGCACTATCAAATGTATCAACCTCAACCTGAACCTTTTCAATAACAGCTTCTTTAACAAATTTTGGTCCATAGGTCATAGGTGGTTCCTGGAATTCTTCTAATCCTGTGTGAGCTAAGTCAATGCCAGGAGGTGATGGAACACCTCTTAGAGGTGGTGGAACAGATTTGTATCCAACTCCTGATTTGGCTTTGTTCACAACTTGGGCTTCCCAAATTTTGTCAATACACTTGGATTGGTGATCCAGTGTATTACAAGTTATCTTTATATTCTCACTAGCCCTTTTAACCTTTTCTAGTTCTTCCCTAAGAACCTTGTTAACGGCAACCTGATAATCTAAGTCTCTTCTTAACACTGCAATATCATCATTGAACTTAGATTCATTTGCCCTATAATGCTCTAATTGAGTTTCTAAAACACCTAGGCCTCTTTTATGATTTGCTAAGTTATAATTAGTATGATTTAACTCTAGCAATTGTTCATCATATTGTGCTTTAATTTTCTCATACTCTTTTAAGGCCTTACAAGTTTTAGAGCAAGCATTATTAATTTGTACCTCAGAGTCAGAAAAAGCCATTAGTGCAAGCTCAGTAGCAACCATTGCAGACTCTGAATCATCTTCTTCATCCTCAGCCATAAAGCTCCAATCAAAGCTCACTCCATCAATAGCCAATAGCCCCTTTGGCTCATCAGTTGTAGGTTCTTTCTTCTTGTCCTGCTTATACCAAGTTGACCTGTTGTCAGGTTTCCTTGGTTTCCTGCATTCCCTGGCAAAGTGCCCCTTCTTATGACAATTATAGCACTCCACCTTCTTTTGGTCAAAACCTACTGTCTCATTACCATTAATGGTAATCTTCCTGCCAGTCTTCTTCTAAAACTTCTTTGCCTTTAAGCTTAGTAATGCCACCTGCCATTTAATGTACATCTCCTCCATATCATCCTCATCAATTTGATCCAAATCCTCATGATTGAGAATTGAACCACCCATCTGACTTGATATAAAGGAATAAAAGGTAGAATCACTAAGTCCTGCAATCTGCCTTTTTGAACTACCAGTGGAAACACCTCCACTACCAGTGGAAACAACAATGTTAGCACTGTCATCATCACTATCACTTTCTCCATCTGAACTATCATCAAGAGATGATGATATGAGTGCTACACTTCCTAAACCTGTGCTTAGTTTGCCAACTTTCTTCAATCTTTGTTCAATAACCTTGAAGTTATTGTACAAATCATTAAGTTTCTTGGTCTCCAAATCTGGCTTATCTTCCCACACTGCAACATTGGTTCCAAACTCAGAGGGTAAACTTCTTAAGAACTTTAGATTGAGGTCTTCCCTTTCCACCTCAATTCCAAAAACAGTGAGTTGAGTAACAATCTTTTGTAGCCTTGTGAAGATGCTATCAATAGATTCATTACTTGTTGAACCAAAGTTTTCATAAGTCTGTTTCAGCAGGGTCTTCTGAGTCTTCTTGGTGGAATCATTACCACCAAAAACATTACAGATCTCCTCAAACAGAGTCTTTGCAGTCTTGTACTTGCTGAATGCTAGAACTTGATCTCTGGGAAGTGTCATCAGCAACAAACCTCTGGCCTTCAGATCATTCTTCATCTAAAGTCTTTCATCATTAGTAACAGGTCCAGTGTTAACCTTTATTACTTCCTTGCCACCAACCATCTCTGAGGTAGAACTTGGTTTGAAGGAATTACCAAGCATAATAATCTCCCAGAGTGTATAGTCTTGCACCATAAAGAATTGTTCGATCATTAGCCTCCACATCTCATAGTCATTCAACTTAAGCTTTGGAAGCTTAGCAGCAATGTTTGATTGACTGGTTTCTGTCTCCATTGATTCTTCTGAGTGAACTTGAGTCTTCTAAATCAAAGTATCAAAGCCTGGCTCTAATACCACTTGATGGATCTAAACACCTCGAACTGTGTAAGTATGATACTTTGAGTTATATCACTAGGTATGCGGAATCTACTTAGTAATACTTAGAAGTTTGATTATGAGTGAAACAGTTGTTTATGAATGAGAACAATATATGTAACAAACGGTTAGCTCCAGTATTATTAATAATAATAATACGAGTGATCTTTGTATCACTAGGGTTACACCTTGAAGCTCTAGAAAACGTATATCTAAACTTTAACCTAGGATCTCCTTTTATAGCACAAGGAGTCCTCTTCTACAAGATAAGTATAACTCTAATAGAATAAGATATACACAAGATCTATTCTATATTTATCTAAACACGTTTCCTAACAATTATCCAAACAGCAGTGGTAATATATGTACTTGCAGTGGTAATGAGTTTCCACTGCAAGTGCATTCTTCAGCAGTTGTAATATCTTCACTAGCCGTGGTAACTGTTAGTATAATTCCCAACAATTAGTCATATTTAAAATATAAATATATGTGTCCGTTTTACCTTCTTTATCATAGTACAACACAAAATGGTTTTTTCGACGGTAAGATCCGTGGGAAGACCCATGGAAAAAGATCGTCTCACACGAATTTCACACGTCTGTTTGTATAAACCATGTGGTTAAATAATTTTCCACTGATTTTCTCATGGAACATAGACTATTTCCCATTGATATTACTATAGGAAATCTTTGGGTTTAATTACCCACAGATTTCTAACAAATATTTTCCCACATGTTTGACAAATTTATTTGCCAAAGATATCCAACAATTTTGTTGTGACAAATTTCTCATGGTTTTCACGCAACTCTTTTCTGACGGTTTTCCCACGGTTCTTCCAGATTCCCCACAAATGTTTTTCCACGGGCTTCATACGTTTTGCCGACAAATTATGATATGTTTTTCCGGCATAAAATTATGGCCAACAAATTTCAAACAAAGTTTTCTTTGTGAAATACACGGTTAATCTTTTGAGTAAATTTAATAATTCAAATAGTTTTTATCTTACTATCTTATAATGCATTTTGCCCTTCTAAAAAAAGAAATTCTTAAAATTAAGCCTTACACATTTCAATGCTAAAAGTACAAGTAATTCAACACAATTACACATTTAATACCATAAATGAAATATAATTAGACATTTACAACTTTAGTAGCTACATGTACACACCACTTTGTCTTTGCCATTAATAGCCTTAAAATATTACAATTATACATTAAATAGCATTAAAAACACCCATACACCTAATATTACAATTATTTAAACGTAATGTACAACCCTCTATATAATTCTCAGCTATAAATGCAAATTTTTCCCGCCAAAATCCACATTCAAATCCACATCCAAATCAAATCAGATACAACCATAACCACACAAATCCGAATCCTAGACAAACCCAATGCATATCTCTTCAGCTTGCCTCGCTGTGAGTCGTGGCTTGGCCCCACTCGGTTCCAACAGTCCGAGTCACATCCAAACAAACCCGAATCCAAAACCAATCACAAAAACAAGAAATAATAAGAAAAGAAAAGAAGAAATCAATCAACCTATAATCCACACCGAGTCACTGAGTCGACTCGGTGGTTCTTCCGAGTTGACCGAATCGCGACAGAAAAACAAGATCCACACGGTTTTTCATGTTTAAAAACATTTAGTTAAAAGTTTTATCAAAAGAAATTATTATAAATCGGATTTTATGAAAAAGTAAAAATTAGGGCTTGCTAAAAATGGTGTAAAGGGGAAAGAATAAGGCGCGTGGGTTACCAAAACGGAGAGAGAAGTGGCTAGGGGAGGTGCGGCGGTGGTGGTGTACGGACTGTAGTGGCGGTGGTGGCGCGTGGATAGTGTTACACGGTGCTTCGAGAGCTAATAAGCTCCAGAAATGCTAGAAATATGTTGATCTATCGATTGGGAGGGAAAAAGGTCTCTCTGGAAAAATTATTTCGGCGACGGTGGTGCCGGATTGTGCTGGTGCTGGCCGGATATTATGAAGATCCGGTGAAGGAGTTTAGAGAGAGATAGAGAGAGTAGGTGGAATGTGGGTTTTATTATTAGTTGTAAAATGAATTAAAAAATAAAATAAAAGGTTTTTATATTAAATGGGGAGGGGTGAATATGTAAATTGAAAATTAAGGGTAGATTATGTAAGATAGGGGCGGAGGGGCCATATATGTCAATTCGGCTAAACTTTTCACAAAAACGATTCTGTGCTCATTCGACATAGCAAACGGACTCGAAAAATTACGAAACTTGCGCCATTATTCACGAAAACGTTGTATATTGAGAAGTCCTGCGTGAAGAGTAGAATGCATATGTATATTTGATCTGTGACACTGTTTGGACACGCTACTAGATATTTTACGCCCATAAAATTTATTTTAGGGTACCCACCGCCGCATCGCGCGGATACCCTACTAGTAATTTATAATTGTGGCAATAGCGAAGGGATCTAATAAGAAAAATAATTAAAATAAGAAGGGTAAGAAGTAATTCTAGCCACACATTTTAATTTGGGAAGGAAAATTTGAATTAAGATGCATAAATTTTTGTAGTTGCATCTAAAATGTGTGGTTGTGAGTCGTGTTGGGTCTGCCGCTCAGTTTCTTCTTATTCTTCTCATTTTTATTTTTCTTTCTTATTTGATCTTAAGCAAACAACATTCCGAACGAAAAATATGGAATAATGGAATTACCGAATGCATATATCCATGGATTTTGAAGAACTATAGAATTTTGATTGATGCGAGATGTTGACAAAGTCACAAAGATATAAAAATGTGAAATTGGTTTGTAAGGTTTGATTGGGAGTTTTGTAAACCTTGTGTTCATGAAATTGGATTAGAAATCTAACTTATGTTGATCTCATTTAGTTTCCAACGGGTTGAATAATGCTTAAGCTTTCTAGTGATATTCTCCATGGACATTAACGCATCTGTTGACGGCCACCCTCATTCACATATAGTGCCACACCAACATATATACTTCTCTTGAATAGCAGATTTGTCCGTCACTCTCATTTGTTCGTCACTCTCTTTTGTGTGCCAATGGCAAATTATCTTGGGTTAAGTCTAAAAGACTGATCAGGCTGGCCGTAATATTGTGGCCGACTCAGGACTGTGGACACCAACTGCCACAACTTTCTCTTTCTACAACAACTTCATGATCAACTTAGTATAATGGGGATGACCGAGGGCACTACCAAAACATACCTCACAAAAATCAATTTTAAATAAACACCGCACACACAAACATGCACACAAGTCGGTCGTTATCTCGACCAACTTCTTTTTTTGGGGAGCGTCCAAAAGAGGGGCCGTTGTGGGGAGAAGGGGGAGATGTTTTGCAAAAATCTTGTGGATTAGCGATGTCTTTAATGTTAATTTCTCACGTGACCTATTCACGAGAAAGAGAGTTCTAAGTTGGGAAAATAGCACCCTCTTCTGCTTGACTTTGCCAAGTCAACTGGATCATTCATGTATGACACTCATGATAGGTTTCTTTTTAGGCAGAATCAACTTGAGTTGAAACTTATTTTGATAGTTGCTTGAAATTGCTTATGGTTTAGTAGGCTCATTTACTCAAAAAAATTACTCCGTATAAGCTTTTCAACGAAAACAATTTTCAACAAGAGCTCATTTGTTAACAAAAACTAACTTAGAGCTGATAAATTTCTATAACAAAATTTTTATATCCTTTGTCAAAAAAAAAAATAATAATAATAAAATAAAAAATAAAAATAATAATAATAACGAAAAATAAGTTCCAGAATTGTCAAACAAATGGGATGAGGTTGTGATGCAAATTGTCCAAGGTTCGAGTAGAAGAATTGTTCGAGTTGTTGCTAAGTTGTTATTAGGGGCATGCATGTGCATACTTTATTTGGCAAGAACGCAACAATCGGCTTTTCAAGAAAAAGGTACAAGACCAGTAGATCAAATTTTTTTATATCACCTTTTCAGGCGTATGTTTGAAGCTCCTATCAATTAAGTTCAAGCAGTCGGTTAAGTAGGCCTGATGCAAGAAGAATGGGGTATCCCAAGGTTGAATAGAGCTTATGTGTACATACTATTTCAAATATGTTGGTTTGGACATTTACCTATAAACCCTTTACCAAAAAAAAAGCTTCTATAAATTTGAGTATTGCATTTTGGCCCTATGACAAGTGCAATGTAGACATATAAGCTGAAATAAAGTAATTTTATATATGCTCTTGAAAACAGTTTAATTTGTAACTTTTATAAGGAAATAATCTTGAGCAAGAGTCTGAACCAGTGCTCTTTCATTTGTACATTTTTTCATTTTACATGAACTTTGAACTAAGATTGGTTGGAGCCCTTTGATAGAAGGACTCTCCAAAAATTAGCGTATGCCACTTTATACAACAAGCACACGGTATTCTTTAGTAAAAGGCGAAAGAATAGTTCGCTATGTGCTCATTGCATGGCTGCGTGCCTTTCACCAATCTAACTCCTTGGGTTATATAATCACTTGTACTCCCTTTGTTTTCTACAACTAGCCGATGTGGGACAAACCCATTTTGGGCTGTCCAAAAGTTCTCTTTCATTAGTTACTGTGCATTCAAAATTTTATTTAGTGGAGTGGTATTCTGTTGAATGTTGATGTTATACAAGTTTGTGGTATGCTTATTGGTGCCTTTGATATATCATTGATCTCTGTCACATCATGATGAGTAGTTGCTCAGCCTGAAATCACAACATAATAATCGTTTAAAATGGTTCGAAAAAGAACTCCCGAAGTTGGAGATCGAGACTTTCTCACTTTCATTTTCATTTATAAAACAGTTCAAGTTCAAATAGTATCCAGATTCTTGTTAACGTTTTATGGTGATATCCCTTAATGAAAATATTACATAATCCATGATTTCTCACAAATATTTTGTACTATAATTTAATGTATTTTAGAAGATACACAGAAGAACACAAAATAGTAAGAGTGTTTCTTTATTCTTATAGAGCTTAGCTATTTTCTATATGAGTACTTATATGATTTTTTATTTTTTATTTTATTTTATTTTTTGGCATAAAATAAGATAATATATTGATATATGAGATTAAGAAAATCCCCTTGATAATACACTTGAGACACTACATCATAAACATTGAAACTAGTATTTTGATGAACTACTTGAAATTGAACTACAAAACACTTTAGTTTAGCATCTTGACTTTAAACTTGAGATCTTGCTTAAACTTGAATGTGAGATCTTGACTTGAACTTGAACTTGAAAATGTGAGAAAGACTTGAACTTGGAATTATGTGAACTAAAACTTGAAAACTTGACACTTACAACTACTTGAACTTGGCCAATACTTGAACTTACAGCTTGCTTGAGAACATATTAACCCCATAGATAAAATGAAACTTGGATACCACCATTGAGTGGATAGGGGTTTGATGCCTTGACTTAGTTGCTTGATAACCCAACTTAAACCCAAAACAACACGAAGTTTCGACATGAGTACATGATGTCAAACAGGGACGGAACCAGGTTATAGAGTAACCAGGTGCACTTAGAATAAACTAAACAATACTACAAACACAATTTTCAAATACGGATGCATTTAAGAAAAATCGAGTTTTTAACAAAATTAACACCACGACACAAAAATTCATGGGTGTCCTGGGACCCCCGAGACCCACCATGTTTTCGTCACTGACGTCAAATACGCACAAACGTAAATCAAAGTTAATATAAGATAAATGTTGTGACCCCATCATAGATTTTATTGATAATAACGAACTTAAAGAATTAAAACGATTAAAATGTGAATCTTCACTAATTTCCCCCTTTTCTACTAGATTTAGTATTATATACGGTATTTAGGTACTAATTTAATGGATCATTAATAATGTAACATGTATACGTAGTTGTAACGTGCAACTCAAGTATCCTAATTTTTATACAAACCATACGATAAATAATACAAATAACTATTAAAAACTTCATTACATTTTGTTTTGTGTTGGTGTTATAAAAACTTCATTACATCCAAAAGTAGGATGAGCACGGTATCACTCCGATATCGAATTAGTGGTACCGATTTTTTCCCGACCATAAACCGGTACAAAGAAATAAGGTTTTCTCTTTCTTTCTTTTTTTCGGAATTTCTCGATTTGATACCAGTTCCGTGCTGAATTAGTGGTCCTGATTTTTTTTCACTTTATTTTATAGTCCTGGTACCTACCGTTTATCAAAAATCGGTACAGTTGGTTCGATTCGTCCAAAAGCAAAAAAAAATGTTTTAAAAAGTTCAATCAATAAAACATTTTTTTTTTCTACCCCGTTTGGATCCAATTTGTTCATAAAACACACACCGTAATTTCACACCCAGTCACAGTGTCACACCACCAAGTTTCCGTTCATCCCATCTCCGATCGTCATACCACCGATGGACGGTCTGGTAGGAATAGGCCAACCCCAACCCCAACAACAACAACCTCAACAAGACCAACAACAAACAAAAGTAGTGGAGAGACTAAACCCAGCAGTACAACAACAACTAAACCTAGAATCAGTCAAAACCAGAGCCATTAGTTTATTCAAAGCCATTACGCGTATCCTCGAAGATTTCGATATCATTGCCAGAACTAATTCCAATCCTAAGTGGTTAGTCTTTCAAATTTTATATATTCTTATGCACAATTTCTTAATAACTTGTTTCAGGGGGTGTTTGTCTTAGCTTATTTGGTGGGCTTTTGAGCTTATTGAGATTTTAATAAGCTCATAAGCTCATTATTAGTAGCTTTTAAACTCAAGTTGATGAGCTTATAAGCCATATGCTTATAAGCTCAGGTGGGTTAGCTTATAAGTTATTAAATATGAGCTTACGAACTTATTAAAATCTCAATAAGCTCAAAAGCCCACCAAATAAGCTAAGACAAACACCCCCTGAGGCCCTGAATATTAGTGGTATATGTGAAATAAATTGGTGATGTTTTTATTAGTGGCGGAACTTGTACATTTTTATCGAGGGCGAAATTCGGAGAATCTTAAAATTGTACTAAATTGCCAATGTAGCGAATCCGGGGAGTTATTACATCTTTGCACTTTAGGGGTGGATAGTTAACTTAGAAACGTTAAACGGATGAGGTTTTCCTTACTAGGGTATCCCACCATTTTGGACACTTTCCTTGGCGACTCCCAAGATGTGTACCAAGTGAGGTGACCTCTTGTGAGGACATCAGGGTGCCTGACCACTAAGCGACCTTGGGTTAGGTAATGTATCATAACGGGAATCAGGTCATATTAACCTATTAGGCTGTGTCGAAGTTGTGCGTTAGTCAAGTTAATCTTACAAAATTTTTACCAAACTTATCAGAACTTGTTTAAAATTCACACTTCATGTAATCGGTTGCACAAGAGTATTTGGGAAGTTAGTACTGGTATTGGGCATAAATTTTTGTGCAATTACTTGGCTTAACCGACATGTAGTACGGGCTGTCGTTGGCTTTAAGGTAGATCCGTTCATGCTTGTAAGCAGTTTAGTTATTAGTGGCTTCATTAAAATCCCAAAATTATCTATGGCGTTCTATGGCCATTCCTAATTTTGTTGGAAGTTTCAGTTTTTGAGTATTGAAAGTATACGTTCTATGGCCATTCCTAATTTTGTTGGGGAACCTTCCCCTGCCGTCACTATGTTCTGCCCTTGCTAACATTTCATTTTGGGTCCACCAGGCAAGATGTCTTGGGGCAGTTTTCTATGGTAAACCTCGAGCTCTATAACATTGTGGAAGATATTAAGAAGGTTTCAAAGGCCTTTGTTGTTCATCCAAAGAACGTCAATGGTGAAAATGCTGCAGGTAAGAACTTGTTTTTCATAATCAGTCATCATTGAAACCTTGTATAGTATCAAAGATTCAAATCTGAAAGTTGACCTTATGTATTCTACTGCAATATAGTTTTGCCTGTTATGATATCATCAAAGCTATTGCCGGAGATAGAAGCAGATGATGCCTCAAAGCGAGAGCAATTACTCTATGCGATGCAGAATCTGTCTGTGCCTGCACAGATTGAAAAGTTAAAGGTAATATATATGGTGTTACTGCTCAGAAGCAATCACCTACTTTATATGGCAATATTCAATAACTTTACATTTGTTGATATGCACGAGTATGTTGTTTGCAGGCTAGAATTGACATGATCGGAGCAGCTTGTGAAAGCGCTGAAAAGGTCATTGCTGATACCCGAAAAACCTATTTTGGCACTCGACAAGGGCCAACCAATATCATGACTCTAGATAAGGCTCAAGCTGCAAAGATTCAGGAACAGGAAAATTTACTGAGACATGCTGTTAATCATGGTCAAGGTGTTCCCCTATATTCTTTTTTATAGTTCTCTGTAGTTATGTAATACCTCTATTCAGTTGCTTTGGTGTTATTATGCGAGATACATGTGTATAGGTTCAATTTTCATCTTCCAACCCTTAATGGCGTAAACAACCATAGTTGTCAAAAGCGAATGCGATTGCAAGGCGCAAAGACCCAAAATCTCGCCTAGGCGAGAGGCGCATAAAAAGCGCGTGCCCGAAAAAAAAAGCGCAGGGTTGCAATAAACTTTGATTTTGATTCATTTTGTGTTTCTGGTTAGATTCTAGGGTTGCAATAAGATTCACACTGCATTCTAACACTATCCCACTAACTTAATTGGATTAAAACACTCTAAATCAAAAAATCCCAAATCGTACCATGACCCCTAATTTCCAAAATCAAACCAAACGTGTTTCTGGGTATGATTGGATCCTTGTATCATGTTTATAACATGATTCTGACCAAAACCCACCCATTTAATCACACTCATAGGCCTAAATCGTCGCTTTAAATGTCTGTGAGCCTGAGCCTAGGGTTTTGGGCGCTGTGGGTCCGCCTCGCCGTCGCCTGTCGCCTAGGCGCACAAGGCGCTCGCCTTTGACAACACATTGAAATTTTTAGTTGGGATATAGAAGGTCTCGCGGTCACTTGAACTTTCTAGGTTAGCCCCATATCCCATTTTATAATGGGTGAAATTTTGTGCCTGTTGCAACTTAATTAACTTATAGAGTTCAGATCATGGTTTCATAGTTTTGATATGTGCTAGGTCGTAGGCACTTAGCTAAATATTTTATGTTGGTACGATTCCAAGTAAAAACTGATAAAATTTGAAGCTATGATGTTATAGAAGAGGATGTTCTTATACATAAGGTATGTTAAAAAATTGTTGTTTCATTGTAGGTTTACGTTTACCTCCGGATCAAAGACAGATCACATCAGCACTTCCAGCTCATCTGGTGGATGTGCTACCTGTAGGCGACAATGCGCAGACCGTTAATGAATCATCTGGTATGTGCTTAAAAAGAAAAATATAAATAAATCTATAGATGTCCATGCATACAACAATAAGCTGGTGTCTCTTTTTTACAGGAATGTACATGAAGAATACCCCTCCCATGGTTACAAATGCTGTAAACAACCAAGGAGCATTAATGCAGGTTAGATAATCACGTTTTCTTATAATTCGTGGTGCTGTTGCTCCTAATAATTAGAAAATCAATAGGGTTCTGGGTCACAACTAATGGGACGAGCAGCGGCTTCACCTGGTGGGACTGGGACACCGTCCTTTGACAACACGACAGCATCACCACTGCCATATGCAAACTCACCAAGGTCTGCTGCAAACATGATGAATACACCCTCCCCACAACAACAACAAACTCAACAGCAACAACAACAGCAGCAATTCCAGCAACAACAAAGGCAGAGATTGATGCAGTTACCACAACATCAGCAACAACTCCTTGCTCAGCAGCTTAGACAAAATCCAATGGCTGGACTAGCCCAGGTATGGTTACACATGAAATATTAATGAAGAGTCACACTAGATAGATTTACTGTAATATGGGTATATAATTATCCCTTTATATCAATTTACAAAAATCAATAGTCATCTTCTCGGTAGATTTTGATTTGACTTGCTTTTACCAAATTCTCGCCACATATTTGCATTTACTAATGCTTTATGTGATGGATCTGGTTATCTAAATTTCATTCCAACCCACAGTGCAGACAATTAAACTTTGTTGTAACTTGTAACCATATTATATGTGCAGAACCAATTGTCACAGCTGCATGATTTGCAGGGTCAGGGTCAGGGTCAACAGAAGTATCAGGTAATCTATATCATGTCTTTCGGTTGGTGTCTGTAATTATGGTATTCATCCAAGTGCACCATTGCCTGTATATTAAACAATTGTATGAGTAAATAGGGTACTCCGTATTAGAGTGACTCTTATACATGGCACCTTAAAATTTTGTTCTACTGTAATTATTATTATTCTGTGTTGTCAGTTACATGGTCAAAATCAAATGCAATTTTCTCAGTCATTGGGGGCCCAGCAATTTCAAGGGAGGCAGTTACCATCTGGAGGTATGCAGCATGGCATGGCACAAAGTCAACTCAACCAAGGAAGTCAGTTGAATCGTCATATAAACCAAATGTCTAGCGCTGCCAACAGTGCGTTGTTTAATGCTGCACAGGGTACACCAAATAACCAGATGGTCAGTTTATGATAATTAATTGCACCTTTTGCTTTTCTCTATTTGGCGGACTGTCTCAACTTCTATGGATATTGTTTCCAATGTCAGATGTCAAACATGTCAGCCATGATGCCATCACAACCACTTGTGCCTCGGATGCAGGTTAGCCTTTCAATGGTTTCATCCTACATTGATCATGTATTCTGTGCTCTATAATGTTATTATTTTTTTTACAGTTTGGACTATCTGGTGGCAACCGCACTCTTGGTTCCCAAAATATGAACGACCAGGGTATGAATTCGATTGTTTAAATAGGCCACTCGTTTTTACACTCACTACAATCGCTAATGATGTGGTTTTGGTTAACAGTGTTCAACATGGGTACAGCGAATGCTAATACCATGATGCCTATGCAACAGCAACAACAACAACAACAACCACAGCAAGGTGCTTTTGGGAACATGCAACAAAACACTCAGAATCTACAAGCTAATATGATGCAGAACCAGCAACAGAACTTTCAACAACATAGACAAAACAACCAACAGTGATCTAATAGCACCTACTAAACGTTTGACAGTTGACAAGCTATTTAAAGTGTTTTAAGTTTGCAAACGTTTAGCGTTGAATTGCAATGTTTACTTGATATAGTTAGATATATGATTTTGTATCTGAGTACCAACTTGTTGAATCTTTTACGTAACGAAATGGCAATCAATATGTATGTGCATGTGCACAACCATTGCTATGTAACGAAACATTCCATTTAAACAACTTGTGGCTATTGTTAGTACATTCAAATTCTTTTCATATCGAGGTGTTGTGCATATGCAAAACAATTAATAAAGAGAAATGACTTGCACAACTACAATTTTAGAAGACAGCATCTTCAAATTGGAGCATTTATGCCCATGTGTTAGGAAGTGGATGGTTAAAAAGCAGGAAGTGACTAGTTTAATGACCATTAACACGACACCAAAAAAAACATTATGAACCTTATAATTTAGCATATGTGGAAAACTACATTCCGTTCCTTTTGAAAAAATTGTGCCGCTTGCACACTGCCCAATTGGATGTCACTGTAGGTTCGGATCACTAACTACTAACTCGCCGTTAAAAAAAAAAAAAAAAAAAAAAAAAAAAAAAAAAAAAAAAAAACTATGTTATTTTAAGAAAAGTTCAATGTAGCTCCCGTTCATAATTTTGCTATTATTCATTGGATCTTTAGATAATTTTGGTTCTACATTGATCTCAACTCATGTTACCTTTACGGCTTTACCTAAATCGAATTATACTACTCCGTATTTCTTAATCACAACCACAAATATATATAATAGAAGGTCTTGGCAAATGTGACTGTGATAGTGACGTCATATGTGACATGCCAAGAATGGATGATGTGACATACAAAGGTGGACAATGCGGAAATAATACAATTGAATGTGGACATAATTTTAAAAATAATTTTTATTTACCTACCTAAAACATTTCACAAATTTTTTATTTTACACACTTTAACTATTAAACTTTAAATACTATTTATATTTAAAATATAATAATAATCGACATAAACATGTAAGAAACACATACTAATTCGCATTTTTAATATGCAAGTTATATTTGTTATATTCATCTTTTCGTCACGATTAATACGACTATAAATACATAACTTTTACATACTTAAAACATTCATTATTTATGTAAAACCATGTAACAAGTGAAATAGTTTTTAAAAGATTTCAACTTACAATTTGCACTTTATTTAATATGAATATTCATAATGTGCTTGTAATTATAATGTATGAAATTATCAACAAGAAAATAAGTTTCTAAGATATCATATTCATTCTATATGCTTTTAATTTGTTTTATTTTATGTTGATTACAAGACAATTTGATTAGCTTTTAACAATAAAATGTTATGATACATTTTTACATATCTTTACTTATTAAGCAATCAAAAGTGATATTGTTATTTATTTTGTGTTTGATGCTTTATACTGATATGATATAAGAACACATGTCATTCATTAAATGATTATTTCTATCATGGAACTACCTCGTTCATTTGACGTGTCTAAACAGAAAACAAAAAAGTATGTTCTTTTACATTAACAACCGTTACATGAGAGTGAGCAAAATGTGCACCTCAAAATAATAGGGTCTCACATTGTATATAAACCCCTTATATATTTAAGATCTCAAAATTCACTTCGAAAAATGTTAACGATATATGATTTATATTCTATGTATTTATTAAAATTGAAGTTAAATCGCTAAAGGGACTACATTTTTTAATTAGTTAATATGATAGTTTTCAATCGTTATTTTCAGTTACTATATACGTTTTCGCATAAAGGTTTTTTTTTTTTTTTTTTTTTTTTTTTTCTTTTTGTTTTAATTATGGTTTTCGACTTTTTGCTCGATTAACTCACGAGATTTAAACTCACCGTCACACAGACTCAAGCCAGTTAAGACCCTCCTTCTTCAGGAGTTTGGCGTGGATCCATCCATATATGAGTAACTAGTTATAACGCCCGCGCACGCGCGTTTTTTTAATGATATATTTTTATTTATTAAAAAACAAATAATTTAATCTTTATTTTGTTTGATTTATAATTTTTTATTATTATAGATAATTATTTAAAGAGTTTAATCATATTGTTAGTTACATCTTATTTATATTTTTTGTATTTATTTTCTACTTGTTTAGTATAACAAAAAGAATTTATTAATTTATAAATTAAAAAATAATAATGAAAATATTACCTAATATGAAAATATTCTTTTTTTTCTCCACGGTTTTGCTTTATTATATACAAAAAATTAATACCATAAATAATCTACTGTTTTAGAGACCACATGAACACATAATCACCAGTGAATGCTATTAATTACACTACAAGTGAATGTACCATTTCAATTATTCTCACTTGAAAATTACTCCAACTTCTGTCAGCAACAAAAACAGTAAATGCTAGATTGATTAGTTTCAAATCTGTAGGGACCATATTTAACAAAAACATTAAAACATTGATCTTTAACTTAAGTGGGCCGCATACATATGTACCATAGGTCTTGGTCCTCCACTTAAAAGTCTTCTAAGTCACAAACTAAATCATATCATTAGTTGAAAAAAAACACACACAAGCACCCTTGTACTGTGTGTAAAAATGGGTGCATCAGAGCCAGATTCAGTGAAGAAGAAAGAGATGGTTCATTCACCTATTTTAACATATTTTTCAGTCATCACTCTTTTATCAACATGTCCTCCTTTTGTTATACTTTTGTAAGTTTTTTTTATAAAAATTTTGGATCTTTATAATTTATGCTTTTTGTGATACTTGATTTTATCATGATTTAATCTTGACCCATTATGATATTTAAGTTTTTTAGATTCAAGATTCATTTTTTTAATCCATTTTGACCCATCAAGATTTAGAATCTTGATTTAGTATTGACCCATTTTCTGTTTTCATGGTTTGTTGATTTCAGGTGTGGTAAGTATGTATATGAATATAAAGACACATTGGCTAAATACAATTTTACATGCATAGTGTATTAGTGTAACTATTGTTATTAGTTGTAAGTTGATCTGGTTTATTATGGTTTTGGTTTGGTGATTTGATTTAAGTTAACAATTGCCTATTAAATGTAGACATATTGAAGCAACAAACAATTGGTATAACTGATTGGATCTTGTTTTATTTGATCATGATGCATGCATCATTTATTCATCTACTAGTGTTTGGTATGCTTGCATCATAGAAAAAATGTTGGTTGTTTTGTCTCATTGAATGGTGTTGACCATATCGGAAGGAATGTGATTTGTACATTTTAGCTTATTTTCGTAAGGTAAAAAAATAGGTTTTCTTATGCGGTATTAATTTGCATAAATTACAAAACTACATTAAAGTTCTCTTGTTTTAGTCATTGTTTTTGTTTACATTTGAATGATGAATTTGTGTCCTGATTGAGTAATTTTGTAATAACCAGTAACACTAGTATTTCTCATATAAATTTGGCATTATACATAAATACATAAATTTTACATTTATACTATAAATGATCATTTTTGAATTTCCCTAAACAAATGACCCAAATGGCACACTAAACCATTCTATTATAAGTCAGATTTACATTGAGGAAAGCGAGACAAATGAAAAAGTACATTTCTATGTTATGAAAATAATAAGTTAATAACCTTTATGGATGCAAAGAGTGTTATTGGTCGCTTGATATTGGCTGCCTCTTCCTACTTTATATGGATGGAACGTAATAATCGTTTGTTCAAGAAAGTGAGAAGATCTTCAGATGAGCTGCGTGACATCATTATGGTGACGGTTAGACTTAAGCTTTTAACTTACAGGTTCAAGAATACCGCCATGGTGAATCGTTTGTTATCTCAATGGAAGATGTCTAAGAACTTTAGGCTTTATGGTTGCTAAGAGTTGTGTGGATGTGTCTTATAGTTAGGCAGATTTGATTTTGGCATGTCACATTCGTTTAGTGGAAGTTCAAGCTTTTGCTTGAGGTTAATGTGGTACCTCAGCCACATTCCATTGTACTTATTTCTTCTGTGATTAATACAATTTACCGGGGTAACCCTTTACCCCCAAAAAAAAAACCTTTATTTTATTTTGTTTGAGCTATTTTTACAAAAAAAGCCAATAAGTTCTACTAAATAATGGAGTATATATTAATAGAGATAGATTGCAATTTGTCCCAAATATATGATATAGGGTAGGATGACAATGTATTAAATACGTTGAAGTATTTCGTCCCGTATAGTCAATGTAAGCAATCGAGACTAAAGTTAATCTGTGTTTGCAGATGGTACACAATGGTACATCAGGATGGTTCTATACTAAACACATTCAATTATTTGAAGGAGAATGGAGTTGATGGTTTCATCAACATATGGCCTAAACCTACGGCTATTGCATGGAAGATCATCGCTTGTTATGCACTTTTTGAAGCTGCACTTCAACTCTGGTTACCTGGAAAAAGAGTTGAGGGGCCCATATCGCCTACCGGCAATCAGCCTGTCTATAAGGTACCAAACATCTTAATTATGATTTATGAGTTAGGATTGAAGAGATTGTGAACCTTAAACCTACACCTGCACCTGCGTTGATATTAATACCTGTTTGGTGGCTAATTTCTTTTTGCAGGCTAATGGCATATTAGCATATGCTGTGACACTGGTTACATACATTGGCCTTTGGTGGTAACAATTATAGTTTTTTGTATTATACTTTTGACGAGTCGCAATAAACATATTTTCTTACTTAAGTTCGGGTTGACATATATTATTGCTCAAATTTCAGGTTTGGGATATTTAATCCAACGGTTGTTTATGATCATTTGGGAGAAATATACTCTGCACTCATTTTCGGAAGCTTCGTCTTTTGTGTATTCTTATACATCAAGGTAACGCTCATATTGACATGACATATCAATCAATATATCATACTACATTGTGGTCTATGCTTCTGACAAAATTAAATGATTTATATACAGGGTCATGTGGCACCTTCTTCCACTGATTCTGGTTCATCAGGAAACATAATTTTCGACTTCTATTGGGTGAGCATCTCATACTTTACATGTTTGACCTTGACGCCTAAAGTATTGTTGGTTCTGACTTGAGTATATTTTATGGTTGTTGATCTGATAGGGCATGGAATTGTATCCTCGAATTGGGAAAAACTTCGACATCAAAGTTTTCACAAACTGCAGATTCGGTATGATGTCATGGGCTGTTCTTGCTGTGACATACTGCATCAAGCAGGTATGCAGTCCAACATCGTTAACATCAGCAGTTGTATCGTGAATTGCCATGTTTCTGTCATTGTACTTTTTTTTGTACATCCGAGTAACTATGATTATAACATTGCAGTACGAAACAAATGGGAAAGTGTCAGATTCTATGCTTGTAAATACCGTGTTGATGTTGGTTTACATCACAAAATTCTTTTGGTGGGAAGCTGGCTACTGGAACACAATGGATATTGCTCATGATCGAGGTATGCATGTATGTGGGTGTCATGTTAGCTATTGTACAACTAATAAAGATACTGTGAAATTAACGTTAACTTAAAATTATGGCAGCCGGATTTTATATCTGCTGGGGATGCTTGGTTTGGGTTCCTTCTATATATACTTCCCCTGGCATGTACCTCGTCAACCATCCTGTTAATCTTGGACTTCAGGTGCTTTTTCGCTTTTTAAGATTAATATTTATAGAAGTAAAACTATATGTTTCTTACTCGTTTCTGTTTGTACAGCTTGCCATTTCCATCTTAATAGCCGGCATTCTGTGCATATACATTAATTATGATTGTGACCGACAAAGACAAGAATTCCGTAGGACAAATGGCAAGGCTCTGGTTTGGGGAAAAGCTCCAAGCAAGGTAAGTAGTTTATTATTAATATTGTTGGTGCATGATGGTTTTTTGCAAAATTGCCAGCGTACTATTTCATGTGTTTGGGTTTTAATCATTGTATTCTATTTTTGGACACCTGAGTCATCAAACGATGGCTTTGTGTCCCATTTGGGTCATTTTGTAAGCATAGTTTACTGTAAAAGTTATCATTTTTAGAGGGTTGTTTTTGGATACAAATTACTTGAAACCATCTTTTAATGACACGATGTGCAAAAAAAACACACAATGATAAAAATAATAAAGTAAATGTAGTAATATTTATGACAAAATCTTGTATGTATACGTCAATGCTAAGATTTTATTTGGTATTCAGATAGTTGCATCATACACTACAACCAAGGGGGAGACTAAGAGCAGCCTTCTGTTGACTTCAGGGTGGTGAGTAGCTAATTATAATCTTTTAATCTCTGATCCATCTTTCATCGAGGTTTTATTCGCGTTCTCTAACAACTACAATGATGTTGTTACAGGTGGGGTCTTGCACGCCATTTCCATTATGTACCCGAGATTATGGCAGCATTTTTCTGGACAGTCCCCGCTCTTTTCGATAATGTAAGTCAAGGGATAAGATGTTGGTTGTTGCTTTACTCAAAAAACTAGTTTCTATCATTATTTACATGTTATCTGTTGTTTTATTTTTTTTGGCAGTTCCTTCCGTACTTCTATTTTGTGTTCCTTACCATCCTACTGTTTGACCGAGCTAAAAGAGACGATGACAGATGTCGTTCAAAGTAAGCATCCCCTCGAGCTTTTCATGGAAATGTTATTTTGAAAACAATAGTTGGTATTAATCACTTTGTTTGTTTGTGCGTAGGTATGGGAAATACTGGAAAACATATTGCAACAAGGTTCCATACAGGATCATACCAGGGTTGTACTAAGATGGAGTTGCGGTTTTGCCATGTATTGTATTTGTATTTGGATGACTTTAGTTAATCTATTTGCATGTTAAGTAAACCTCGTTAATTAATGAAATAAGCAGGTTTGGTTTTGTTAGTATATATGATTTTTTTTTTTTTTTTTTTTTTTTTTTTTTTTTTTTTTTTTACTGTATTCAGTTATACAAGTACAGTGTTTTAAATCCTACTAGGTTGGCTTCAGTATTCTAATTTGACTTTAACGAGGATTTATTGCCCTCACATTGCGACGGGAAATAAATCAATATTATGAGCAGAATTTTGATTTGTGTAAGTTTGACTGTTTGAGTGTGAGAAAAAATTATGTAAAAGTGGAAGAGTAAAAGTGTATGAATTGTTGTATTACATGAGTTTTAATGCAAGAAAAATTGAATGGCTAAATTTTAAAATATGAAATGAATAGTATAGTTCGTAAATTGATATAAAGGAAGATTGTTTGGTTCAATAATCGTAAAGGTTTTAGCTCCATGTGTAGAATTAGCTTATACTATATTTAGTTGTCTATTGGGGTGCAAGACCGTTCTCGTGGGTGGCCGACCTACGTTGTACCATCAACACTTTCACTACCACCTACACCACTGTAATTTTCGGGAATTGTATCTTTGTGGAAAACGGAAAACATTAACCACATTTCTTATTGTAATGTTAAGATAATGGCATGATTGTTCATGTTGAAGTATCAAGACAACTCTTACAGTAATAGCCTTTCCATAACCACCCTCTGTAAGGACTTTGTGATGACCAGAAAGGTCTTTGAGTGTTAACATGAGATCACTCAACGCATTCGGAGTACAAGACTTGCATATTGCAACAACCTGCTCTAGTTTCCCATTCTTGAGAAAATTCTTTAGATCTCTCAAACACCTACTCATGTTCCCCCCATTAGCATTCACAAACTCAACGACGCTAACCCACAACCCACGCGTAAAATCCTCATCCTCACCTACATCCTTAACAACTTTCCTAATATACTCGTGTCTGCATTACACACTCCTGCCCACCTTCCCCCTAATATATGCTATTTTATGACGCTTCGCCATTTAAACAATAGCAGCAGGACCGTGAATTATCTTAACCGCCTTTTCAGGGCTCTGAGATGAAACTAGGTTTTCGATGGTGGGGGTTGTATGAAACTAGGCCTTTGACTTTGACTAATAGGGATTTTTAACGATCGTTAGCCAAAAGAGATTATTCACAACAAAATAGAAACCACAAGTACATTTTCCGCAATTTTAAGTTTTGAGAGACCTAGCTTGCGTAAATGGAAACCACAGGGACATTTATTGCAGTTTACCCAATAAATTTCAAAGTGCTTAATAGTACTAGAATAACCAATTATACTATTAAACACTCAAAATTATTATCCAGTTTGAATTTTCAAAATTAAACTGGTTCAACTTTGACCATAAATATATCTTTTTTATTATATAATACTTGATGATAAATTATACCATTGAAAAGTATACTTAAAACCCAGTCCATTTATATTTTTTGCATCAAATATTATATAACACCCACAAAAATATTTAAGGTCAAAGTTGAAGAAGAAAAACAAAAAAAAGTCATTAGTGGACAATAAATTTGAGACGGGAGGAGTAGTATTGTATAACGGGTGTTGCGATTGCTAATTTCAAACTGGAATATTTCACATACTACAACACGACAACCAACAAATCACAATAAGGAAAGAAAGAAAGAGGCTAGTATCATATAACAACAACATACTTAGGGTATGTTTGGGAAAATTAGCTGTAAGCTGTAAACTGTAAGCTGTAAGCTGTATACTGCAAAGCTGTTAACATGAGCTACAAGTTGTATCATTTTTTCATAAAAGTGTTTGGTAAGTTAGCTGTTAAATGTAATTATAAAATATAAAATAACATAAAAGGACATATCTATAATTATAAATAAATGTTTGGAGGGTATATCAGTAATTTAAAGTTTTAACAGCTCCATGATGTTTAAAAAGCTTCATGGATCAGCTTTTCATTTAAGAGCTATTTGTTTGGAATACAAGCTCGAAGTTAATGTATCCAAACAGAACTCAATTTTGAGTTGTTGAGGTAAAAGAAATTATTATTTCAGTTGAGGTAAAAGAAATTATGCAAATAGTATAAACCCTAATTTGAGAAAGATGTTAATATCAACAATTTTCCCGATGGAAAAACTTAAAATTGCCATGAAAGTTTAGAGTTCCCACTTCCCTGAGATCCAAGCAAAACATGGAAAGCTTGGTAAAGTTGTCTTTGAGAGGGATTGGGATACAAGTTTTGCGCTCGCTGATTGGAGAACACTGTACGTCTGTACCAGCCTTATTTCGATATTTTTGGAAAACTGTTTTATTTTAAATAACGTAGAATTCAACTTTGATGCGTTAACGCATTTGAAAGGTTTCCAATGTCGTGGTGTCAGACAAGAGACAACCATGGATTCTTAATGTGCGCTGTGTTGAAAGATTCCGGCGGTGGTGTGTATATTCTTCCATGAATTACTATGACGCAGGTGTTAGGTGGTTCGATGGTGGGTATGGATTATGAAGATGATGTTGTTTGGGAGGAGAGTGTTGATGATGATAGTGATACAACCTGGGTGTGGTATGTTTCATTTAGTTCATTAAGAAACAGAAAATGGTGGAACCCAACATACAACCAGCTTTCATTTACCCTTAGTAATGCTTCTAAATGTGTCGGGCAATTAACAACATTCAGCTCAGGCTCAAGCTCGAACATAGTTAGGGCTTCATGAACCAAACTTTGAAAACTAATATCCAGCTTAACTCATTTGAAAGCTCATTTACTTTTTTCAAGCTTTACAAGCCGATGTATCGCATATGATGTGATTGGTGCAGTTGTATAACATGCAAGTTGTATGACATGCAGCAAACGCAATTATGTAGGTCAGGCATACTTATAAGCCATCCAATACTGGACCCTAACATGTCCAATAGATCTCAAAATGCATGAAAATGTAATGAACTGTAGTTGTGTATACTTCAGAAATTACCTTTTGATATAACAGGACTCAAATTCTTAACCGTTTGTTTTAACGATACACAAGGTAATTTCTTTTCTTTTTCAATTTCTATTTATTGCCAACTTAGATATAGCAATCAAAACTATGAAGAGAATCACAAAGGTGTAGTGTGTGAGTAAACCTAACCAAATTTCTTGATGATGACATTCAAATGGATAGAAGGTTATTCGATACTTAGATCAAAATAGGGGTTGCCATAATCATTAACATTTCTAGTCCCTATAAGTATCATAACACATAAAGATTTGATCACTTGAGAACAACTGCTGCATTTCTAAGAGCAAGATAACTTTGCACATACTCATTTGGAAGTGATCTAATGATCTTGAAGACTTCCGTGTTTGCATAACGCATATGGGTTCTTGGGTCACTATAAGGTGCCTGCATTCAAAATCATAAAATTATGAGTAAACTACAAAAACTATCCTTGTGGTTTATCAAATTTGGCACTAATCATCCATGTGAGAAACTATTCATATTGCAAATAACATGTATGTATTGATGGACAGAGCGCGCAAATGCAGGCACAAAAAGATGTCTAGCAGAGTTGACAATGTTAATGCACTTTTGATAAAATGGGTTAAACGGCACAAGCAGATTAAAAGAGACGTCAGTCGCCTAAAGTTTATTTATAATACTTTAGATTATAAGTTTGATAAGATAGTTTTTTGTAACAATATTTAATACATCAACTATTTACACCGAAGTTGCTGGTCAAACCAACAGACCAGTTTCTAATTTTGCTCAAAAAAGACCTTTTATGACTTCAACCCATTTGATCAGTTACCCCAACTGCTGGTTTTATCCCCTCTAATTTATCAAGAAATTAAGTTGACAAGATTAATTACCAAATGACGAGGCCCTTAGGGGGAAATAGAAACATAATGATGCATTTGAATTATTAAAATTCATCTGAGCATTTTGTGCTATACTTAACTGAATTGCAATTTCAACATCCTAAAAATCACTATTCGAGTTTCTATCAAATAATACAAGGTCATTAAAGAAAATAGGAGAAAGGAAACACTCAAGAAGGATTGAAGACAACATTACACTTCAAAACCATCAATTTGCTTTAAATTATTCAATAGACTTTGAGATTAGGAATGAGTTTGTATTAATGTCACTGGATTCACTAGGCTTCTAAATCTCTTTGAAATATACGTATTTCAACACTAAAGAACAGTGCAACCTTGGTCAGTTCGTCCTTTGGCTAGAACCAAGAATTGGTATTAAATAGAGGAAGTATAATGGGGCATGGGCAGGTTGGGTTGGACAGGCAACAAACCAGTGTGAGTAAACTTTGTACGCGTTGGGTCAGGCCTGGTTGATCCAAAACACTTTTTTGGTTCAAAGAGTCTTTATGAATAAGGTGGTCAAATGCGCATTGGCCAGTTGACCCACTTGCTCCATTCGACCAGTTATCTTTTATTAAATGTCTTATGTCTTGATTCAACCCAAATGATCAAAGAACACATAACTTTCCTTGAGTTTTGTAATTCGACCTATGATTTTCACGGCAACTAGCCTCTGTTATAGCAGAAGTGATTATTCAAAAATAGAGTAGGATCCTTTGTACCTTTTATTTTATAAACTAGAAGATAATCTTGTCACGTATGTGTGTAAATAAACTGATACAGACATAACTACAATTTTGGCTATCTGGACTTCAATATATGACAGCCCCAAGTATGAACATTTGTTAGACAAAATACTGTAAATAGTCCCAATATCCAAGAAAGAAGTACATACCTCAAATCCAGTTATATCACATATTTGCTTCCGAGGGTGCATTGAGGGTGGCGATTCAATATTAACATCTGCAAGATGATATACAACCTCACGTGAGTAGAAAGGTAATATTGACAACCCCACACAGCATATGTTGAAAGCAAAACTAATACTATTATATAACTCCTAACAAAAGCCAAATTTTGTATCTGAATATTTATACCACATATAGCAGCACCGTAAAATATTAGACATGATCTAACTCGAATAGCTGGTTTGACACACAGAGTGAGCATCTTTCATTCTTGTTTAAATAATCCCAAAAACAAGCTGTCACTTTACTAGTGAACAAAGTTGTCAAAATCGCGCCTAAGGCGCGCCTAGGCGCTAAATCGCACAAGGCGCTAGCCTTGGGGATTTTTTTGACTCGAGGCGCATGACATGCATGACTCCCACAAAAATCTCGCGCTTTTGCGATTTTTGCGCCTAAGCCATATTTTGCGCCTTGGGACTTTTTTTTTTTTTTTTTTTTTTTTTTTTTTTTTTTTTTTTTTAATGCATGGGCCTTTTAAGTAATAGGTGAGTATTTATATGATTTCTAAATTTAAATTGATTTTATGTTTATTTTATTGATTGAAATTTTCTTTAAGAAGTTATTTTGTTTCATTAAATATTTTTTACGACATATTATCATGAAAATGTAGCATTGTGCCTTGATTCCTTGAATATTAATATATTGCTTACTTGATATTTTGGGTTAAATTGTGAGCTTTGTTAGATGTAAGCTACAAGTGTAGGACACAAACATATTTAGTCTGATATGGATTTTAATTTCTATATAGGTCATCGAGCAAAAGAGTTGATCCGTTCTAGAAGTGACAACCAATCCATTTTAATATTTATAATGGCAATTTGTGTTATGCATTAAGTATTTTAATGTTATTTTGTATTATTTAAGCTACATAAATGGTCACATATGTTATAAAAAACTTAATGCTTTTAGTGCGCCTCGCATTCATGAATCCCGCGCCTTGGAATGCGCCTCGACTCGAGGCTCTTTGGCCCCCTTTGCGCCTTAGTGCGCCTTGAGCTTTTCAGAACACTGCTAGTGAATCAGCAAAACGATTCACTGGGAAGTATGCAATCCCAGAATCCAATTTCTACAAATGTAAGACCCTGTAGAGGTGTTTGGGATTACTTATGGTTTCATAAAAACATAATCAGTCTTAGACTTTAGTGTATGAATGAAGGCAAACTGATTATGCTTGACGGTTAAACATCCAATTTAGCACAATCAAATAATAATTAGAATCGCAGAAACCCTCATAAAACTAATTATTCGATTATCTGACAGCACCATAAGCAAATCCAAACATTACCTTGGAACTGTATTTTGTTCCACTTTTATCATAAGCACTTGTCAAATATACCCCACTGTTGTATGACGGGGGGTGTTTGGTATTGCTTATTGTACTCCTCAATCCTCATCTGATTAAGGGGGTGTTTGTTTAAGCTTATATGTGGGCTTATGGGCTTATTTGATATTGGCTTATATTTCACAAGCCTTAATTTTCCAGCTTATTTTGAGACTTATGGGCTTATTATCATATACTAATAAACTTATATAAGCCAACAAGTCCCACAATAAGCAGAAAAATTGGGGCTTATGAAATATAAGCCGAAAAACAAATAAGCTCATAAACCAAATGTAAGCTTAAACAAACACCCCCTAAAAGGAGGGTGTTTCAGACTAGTTATTATTCTTATATTTTATGCTTGTTCTTACAAATAAGCATCTAACTATTGTGTTTGGTAACAGCAAAAGCAATATCTCATAAGACGCGCTTAATTACACTTTGAACGAACAATCCCAAACACACATCCATAGTACAATGTTACAAGTACTTACAGTTGGGTTGATCAGGAGGGTAGTTTTGGTAATTCTCAGCAGGAATAATCTGCTTCAAATGTTTCCATTGCCTGCTTCTAGCTTGACCTTTCGTATACTTTTCGTGCATTTGGATCTTTTTGAATCGAAATTGAGTTGGTAATATCATCTCTGATTCAATTACTTCTCGTTCCATTTTTTACAAATCCCCTAATATAAATATAAGCCAATCAGTTCAGGTAAAAGAAAATTGAAAAAATAGTATCAACCCTAATTTGAAAAAGAGGAATTGAGAAAGATTAGGGGAAGAAGTTGAAAAACAAACCTGTGATGTTAATATAATTGAATGAGTTATTATTAACCAATTAACAAGACCCACGATGATCGAAAACTAGTGAGTGACTTTCACCCAAAAATATTAAGGGACGGTGTTGGTGTTTTAAACCACTGTGTTGTTCAGTCAAAGAAACGAAAAGATGACAAAACAAGAGATGAAAAGAGGAAGGAAACTAACGGCTGTTTGGTTTGTGGGTGTTGGTGGTGGTCTAATTCGGTCTCGGTCTTGGTCGGTCTGGTCCGGTCCGGACCATAAACCGACTATTTTGCCGTGTTGGACCCGATTGATCGAGACTGGACCGTACCGATCATATTCGGTCTGGTCTTCAGTCTCGGCTTTTGGATTAATTCGATCTTGGTTGGTCTAGTCCAGTCCGGACCGATGCTCAACCTTATTGTGGTTTAAGATTTTAAGCTATAAACATTATTTGGTTGAATCTTTTGATTTTAAAATTAGAAGTGATGCCAAATTTAAAGAGGCGTTTAGTATGTATATGAGAATGGCTATGAATATAAGTATGGAATGGGTTCGTAAATCTGGGTATGGGAAATGCGGTTTCATTCTAATACCTTCAAACCAAACGGCTCTTAAAGGCATACAAAAAACTCATTTACACACTTTTTATTTAGATTTTACTTTTACGCCTAATTATTAGTTCTCGCTAATGCACCTACTAAATTCCAAGAAGAGCTCTGTTGGGGTGTTTGGGATTTGCTTATTAAGGCTGCTTATGCTTTACTAGATAGTAAGTTGGGACATTTGTAACTAAGGGTGAGCAAACGGACCGGATGGACCGGACCGACCGACAAAACCGACCGGACCGGACCGGACCGGACCGGACCGACCACATTCGGTCCGGTCCTCGGTCTAGTCTTTTTGGCTTGGTCGGTCCTCGGTCCGGTCGGTCCGGTCCGGTCCGGTCCGGACCGACCAAAAAACCGAAAAAACGTGCTAAATATGTCTAATTGGACCGGACCGACCGAAGACCGGACCGGACCGAACCGGACCGAGACCGGACCGACCACATTCGGTCCGGTCTCGGTCTATGGTTTTTCCGGTTCTCGGTCGGTCGGTCCGGTCGGTCCGGTCCGGTCCGGTCCGGTTTTCGGACCATGCTCACCCTTATTTGTAACAACATAAGACAATGCTTGGATTTAAATATGCTTAAAATATGCGATGGTCAAATTATTGGTCGAATGGAAAACCCTTTTTCTTTGAACACAGAGGTTGAGGGTTCGATCTTCACTCTTTGCAAAAAGGCCAGAGGTCCTCTAGAAGCAGCCTCTCTAATTTTGGGTACGAGTAAGGCTGTCTACATCTCAACTCCTTCATACCTCGTGAATGACAGGATTGGGTTAACGTTGGTTTTTTTTTTTTTTTTTTTTTTTTTTTTTAAATTATTGGTTGGTTGAGTTTGGAGGCTTTTACGCCAATTAACACACTTGTTGTGTTCGTATAAAAGGTTAAGCTTCGTTAGTACTAAGAGCACGTTATTAGTTGCATACAAGCGTCACTATTCTGTTGGCTAGGATTCAGGTTGTAAGATCGGCATTAAGTCATTAACACACTCGTTTTGTTGGCTAGGCCAAAACTCTAAAACATTTAAATCATGTTATGCAGATATAAAACCTTCAGGCTAGGCGTAGTAAGGAGGTCCTCTTCCTCAACGTGTGAATCATTGAAACACCACTACCACCTTAACACGTGGTGGGTGGTTTTGTTGGAGAAGTCGGTCTTAGGCACGACCGAGTTGTGAGACACATACACATACACAAACACAAATATTATTTAGGCATTTTCTTTAATCTTTTTTTTTTTTTTTTTTTTTTTTTTTTTTTACTTTTGTCTATAAATGGAAAGAGGCTTTTTTTTTTTTTTTTTTTTTTTTTTTTTTTTTTAACATAATAGGCTAAAAATCATTTTTTTCCTCTTCAATTTTGTAGATTTTTTTGGTCATATTATCACTTCTTTTATTTTAAAGACTTCAAAACCATCTATTCTTTTGCAAACTTTGCTTTGTAGATCGGATATAAAACACAAACTTAGTAAAGGTATTTGCGGGTGGTAAAGTTTGGTGATTAGTACACCTGGCGGGTGTGTAAATTGATCAGAGGGTATGTAAAACTTTCATTTTTTTTTTCTTTTAAAGAGGATATGCATTTAAGGTTAAATTATCAAAATTTTATAACAAAAAAAAAATAAATAAATACACTACATATACTTTTGGAAAAGTATGCACGTGCTGACGTGCATACCATGTAATATGGATAGGGGTGTCATTTGAGCTGACCCGACCCGACCCCGACCTGACCCGAGTCAATTCGGGTCGGGTCAATCTGGTCAAAAATTATATTCGGGTCAATCGGGTAAACCCGAATTGACCCGAGTTCTAAATAAGGTCGGGTTCGGGTATGTTTTTATAGCCTCAACCTGACCTGAACCCGACAAACCCAACTAAACGAACACTTTACAATGTAAAAATACTCGGGTTGACCCCGAACCCGAATTGACCCGACCCGAGTTGACCTGAACCCGAATTGACCCGAGTTCTAAACAGGGTCGGGTTCAGATATGTTTTTTGGAGGCTTGACCCGAGTTGACTCGAACCCGGCCGGGTCAACCCGAATGACAACGCTACCAATAGCCACAAATTGTATGGATATACACGGCAAGTATTAAACACATAGATACGCAATATGCTCTATACCACATTTGGGTTCCTTCACATGATAACTATGACTAAACTTTAAAAACTTTTGTACCACTCACTTTATTATAGTATCCCATCCATACATAACTTTTTGGTCGACGTCACGATGTGTTTGTACTTTCTATACATCTATTAAAAGCATGTTCTATGATCTCATATTTAAAAAATAATAAACAAAAAATATATAAAAAAAAATATCTTACGTGGCAACGTGTTATTGATCAATAGATATGGTCCACAGCTACAGTGTGTATCACAGGATCCCTGCCCTGACGATAATAACCAATTTCCAGGATGATATTGATATGTTGATGATCAGTTAGTTGATCACCACACACACAAACACACACACATCTCGATCTTAATTTCATCATGCCATCTGCATACGGTGCTCGGTTAACGACGTTTGAAGACTCTGAAAAGGAGAGCGAGTGTGGTTACGTTCGTAAGGTGAGCATTGTTACTTTGTTAGGTGTCCGCTTTATTAAAATTTTCGTTGTTTAGTTTGTGATACCCACGTTAACTACACTTACGAGACACAAGTGAATGTAACGAAAATTTTATAAATTGTTCCAATCTGCACATTTTGATGAGTCAGATATGAAAGTCTAACACGTGCCACTGTTTATAACGTGACATGTCATCAAAATATGCAGAAAGTTCGTTACATTTAGACAACTTTTTCAAAGTTCGCCTACCAAAACGAGGCAGTGAAGAAAGTTCGTAGTTATTCTATGACCAGAACCCTATAACTTTTGCTACTCCGTCGCTTACAAACACTTATTAAATACGTAGATTGTAATAGATAAGATTGCTCAATGCCGATAATATTGAACATTATGTGATGATATTTTGAATTATATTGTCAGTGTCACTACTTATATTTCACCTGATTAAATTGTATCTTTCTAAGTACAAGCCACTAGACTACGTGTAACAATGACCGGGATCCATCACTGCCACCTCAACACCACATCACGTCAGCTTTTTTCCCGCCAACCTTCACCTTCTTTTGTGCGTGCTTGCATTCGGTGATCACATTCACCGAATCAATGTGTCGCGCATGAGGCAAGTGCTTATTACGTTAGGCTTACAGCATAATCAAACCCAAACACTTTTTCGTGAAGTACTTATTTTTAAACAACTTTTAAGTACTTATTTTTAAGTAGAAGCACAAGCAGAAAAAAATAAGTAATTTTAAGTAGAAGCACAAGCACAAGAAGAGAAAAAAAAAAAAAAAAAAAAAAAAAAAGGCCAAACACCCCCCTAAGAGTTGCTTATTGAAACTGCAAATCTACTTATCTGATTCTAATGATTATTTTACTTCTTATTTCCAAAAAAATAAGGAGAATTTCAAACAATGACACGATTGAGAACATGATAACTTTCGTTACGGCAAAAACCAATCCAAATGACTATCTTCCACTTCGTGTCATGCTACAGTTAATTTTTAAAAGCACAAACACTTTTGAAATGCAAGTGATTTATACACCACTTAAGTGTGATATGTGCTGTTTTATATTGTGCAAGTGGTGTAATAATAAATTTTGGTGGTGGGCACATCAATTTTGCTATGAAAGCAATCATATTATGCCAAATTGGGTGAAATATATCATTTTTTTTTTCACAACAACAACGATACCCAATCCCGCCTGAGCTGGGTTATGGGGAAATATATCCTTTTTTAAAGTGTTTATTTGCGTGGTTACATAGTCTTACATAATTGTATGGCCGGAGAAAAGTTGCTCTAGAGGCTTACCCAACGACATAAGTACCACTGAGTTGTATCTAGTTGCCAATGAGTCGACTTTCACAAATTCTAGGGAAAACATTGCAGTGAATGATAATGTCATAATCTTTTGGTACATAGGTTTCAATATCTATGGTTTTCGAAGTTCCAGATTATCTTTAAGGGAATCATTCGCATCATCTACATTTAAAAGTTCCTTAATCTTATCAGGGCCAAAACTAATGTTATTCTTTTGAATTTGCCAGGTGTCAGGGCCGGTCGTCATTGCAGATGGAATGGGAGGGGCTGCTATGTATGAACTTGTTCGTGTTGGACATGACAACCTTATTGGAGAGATCATCCGTTTGGAAGGAGATTCTGCTACAATCCAAGGTATGTTAGCCTATATTCTTAAAGTTTGTGCAAACAACCTTAAGTGGCCACGCCAACCTCCTGAAAAGGGAGGGCTTTACCTGGTTTGAGTCTGTGTGGCGGTGGGTTCAAACCCCGTGGATTAGTCGGCCATAAGGTAGGAAATCATGGTTACCAAAAAAAAAAAGTTTGTGATAGACATTTGAGAGTGTTGGTCAGTCATTCAGTTATAAAATCCCTTGTTAACCATTGACCCAGTCACACACTCTTGTATACTTTCTTACTTTCTGTCGCTCTTTGTTTTTAATGTTTCAAATTTGTAAGTAAAGCTAAGCTGTCAAGTCACCATCTTCTAGCATTTGATGATCGGAACTGGAAATGATTTAATGGATCAAGTTTAAGCGTAATTATTTGTAGCTAATGTGTACATAAGATAGTCATACTTTCTATACTCCCAAAGATGCAAGGCTTTCAATTTTGGTCGGTCGAACTGTGACATTTTATTGCTTGAAAGGATTCTGTTTCAAGTTATTGTATCTTTACTTTTTTATTTAATAAGAAAAACCAATAGTTTCATCAATCAAGCCAAATAATTTGGTATAAAAGTCTTGCAACAAGTCTTTAAGCTGTCCTTACGTATCTTCAGTTTCATAATATTGAGAAAAAAATGTGTATTGTTCCAGTTTATGAAGAAACAGCTGGATTGATGGTGAATGATCCAGTTCTTCGGACTCACAAGGTATGTATTTTCACAGTATCACTCCCTTTGGGATTGCTATAATTAGAAACTTGCTTGATGTAACCTTTAACTTTTGCAGCCTCTGTCTGTGGAGTTAGGCCCTGGAATATTGGGAAATATATTTGACGGTATCCAGGTTCGGGCACATCTGTTTGTTTCACATTTTAAACTATATTATTTTCTTTTCCCAAAGTTACTAACTGCAGTTTCTTTTATTTATTCAGAGGCCTTTGAAGACTATTGCAAGAATATCAGGTGATGTCTACATTCCTCGTGGTGTATCTGTCCCAGCTCTTGACAAGGATATACTTTGGGAATTCCAGCCCAAGAAAATAGGTGATTTTACATTTTCCCTCTTTCAGCAATTTATACTGCATTAAGTTAACTGGTTGAGAGTGATTTTAGCCTCTTAAGGCCACTTTTCTTAATGTCTATAGATACAATCACCCGACATTGAACAGATTGTGGGCCTTTTTGTTTTTGAAAGTCCGAAACAGTTTCTGCAATAGCTATTTAGTAATTTGAATGTGTGCGTTGATGTCAGGTGAGGGAGATCTTATAACAGGTGGAGATCTATATGCTGTAAGTCATTCTATCCTCATTATTTACAGCCTTCAAGTTTATTTATATATTTTTTATTATTTTTTTCTCTGTTTCATTCTTATCAATAATTATTTATACGGCAAAGAAAAGCTTAATTGATACTTCAATATAGAACATTTTATCGATTGTTAATTTCTCTTCTCATTTCTGTGCAGACTGTTTTTGAGAACAGTTTAGTGGAACATCGCATTGCTCTACCTCCTGATGCCATGGGAAAAGTAACATATGTTGCACCAGAAGGTCATTACTCATTAAAGGTTTCTTTTTCTTCAGACTCCTTCCATCATATCATATTGTTTTCTACGAATTTTGCAAGTGGTTAAATATCACACCCGGCCTATAACTAAGGAGTGTATTGGACATTGGGACCAGATAACTCGAGAGTAATGATTGTTATTATGTGGCATTCTGAGTATCAACTATTTCTGTTTCTATACAGGACACTGTCTTGGAGCTTGAGTTTCAAGGTGTCAAAAAGCAATTTACCATGCTTCAGGTTTTCTATCTCACTTTTCTCTAACACGATGACAACGCGTTTATAAGTTTTCAATGGCGAGTGCTTATGTGATGTCTTACTTTGTTGCACTTTTGGCTTACAGACTTGGCCTGTACGTACACCTAGGCCCGTTGCATCAAAGCTTGCTGCTGACACTCCTCTTCTTACTGGGCAGGTATCTCTTACTATGATATAAAAGATTAAAGATCTATTTAATTTTTGTCAATTTCTATCATTGATCATTAAGCCATATAATATAGTCCTAATAATCTATTCCATCATTCCATGTATTAGCGTGTTCTTGATGCTCTTTTCCCCTCGGTGCTTGGTGGGACATGTGCCATTCCTGGTGCGTTTGGCTGTGGAAAAACAGTTATCAGCCAAGCTCTATCAAAGGTATTTTATTTTTAATGTATAGTTATTTGTCACTCATTTTAATATATTTAATGCTGATATTGCTCCAGTCCAGTATTCTCATTATTTTCCTTCATTATGCAGTACTCAAATTCAGATACCGTTGTTTATGTTGGTTGCGGAGAAAGAGGAAATGAAATGGCAGAAGTACATACCAGTGAACATATTATTCTTTTTATTTCAGTTGTCGATATATGCTTATTTCTAATGTTGTGTGATAACTTGGCAGGTTCTTATGGATTTTCCTCAACTGACAATGACATTGCCTGATGGTCGTGAAGAATCTGTCATGAAACGTACTACGCTTGTGGCCAACACTTCTAACATGCCCGTGGCTGCTCGTGAAGCTTCAATTTACACAGGTAACACGACTTTGAGTATAGTCTTTTTTGTGCTAAATATGTTTTTTGGAACATAGTAATGTCGCACATGACTGTGTATGCTGGAAATGGGTAGTAGTTGGCTTTGGACTTCTAGTAGTGTGAAGCAGCTACCTGATACACAGGTTCTGATTTTTTTTATTATTTATTTATTTATTTATTTATTTGCATTATAATTTTCTTCAGGAATCACCATTGCTGAATACTTCAGAGATATGGGATACAATGTGAGTATGATGGCAGACTCTACCTCACGTTGGGCAGAAGCATTGCGTGAAATTTCTGGTCGTCTGGTACGCATCAATTTCTTAGCATTCTTAACTGCTCGTTAGAAGTTAGATCTCACGTTGTTAAAATGAAAAGTGAGAAAAGTTTGGTAACTTGGTCACCTTTTAAAGTTCTTTTGTTGTTCTTGTTGGAGAATAAAGGAATCTGTTTTATACATTAATCACTTCAAGTTATTTGATTCTAACTTGTAATGTCATTTCTATGTTTTTGTGAATGTATGATGAAAGTAATTTATATTGGTTTTGTGTTTGCTCAGGCAGAAATGCCTGCGGATAGTGGTTATCCTGCATATCTGGCAGCACGTTTGGCATCATTTTATGAACGTGCTGGTAAAGTAAAGTGTCTCGGTGGGCCAGAACGTGATGGTAGTGTCACTATTGTCGGTGCTGTTTCTCCTCCTGGTGGAGATTTCTCTGATCCTGTTACATCTGCTACCCTCAGCATTGTTCAGGTATTTTATTTGAAGTTCAGCATATTTTTGTTTTTCTCAATTACTTTGAGTTATAAGGCAATCCATTTTTCAGTTTTCTTTGGTTCTTGGTGGAGACAATGTAATCACTGGTTATTAATAAGGTCCCATGTCGTTGCTAACATAGGCCATTGCACATTTTATCAGGTTTTCTGGGGTCTAGATAAGAAGCTTGCCCAGAGGAAACATTTCCCCTCTGTTAACTGGCTTATCTCCTATTCAAAGTACTCAACGGTGGGTTGTTGAAATGATTAGCTGTCACATTTTTCACCTTGTTATATTATCTTTCTTACTGAAGAAGTATTACTTATACAGGCTTTAGAATCCTTCTATGAGAAGTTTGATTCAGATTTCATCTACATCAGGACAAAGGCTCGTGAGGTGCTCCAGAGAGAAGATGATCTTAATGAAATTGTCCAGGTATGCTACCTTTTACCTTATGTTGAGTTACATAAGAAAATGCTTTTTCTCATTTGATATCTAATGTATATGCATATGTATGATTGTTCTTTCAGCTTGTGGGGAAAGATGCTTTGGCTGAATCGGATAAAATTACCTTAGAGACTGCAAAACTTTTGAGGGAAGACTATCTTGCTCAAAATGCATTCACACCGTAAGTACTCCCACCAGTCATTTTCTCACGCAGCCGTTAAAAAAATCAATTCCGCTCACTATTTTTTTTTTTTTATTATATGCACAAATGCGTTAAAACTTTGGGTGATGACAGATATGATAAATACTGCCCGTTCTACAAGTCTGTATGGATGATGCGCAATATTATCCATTTTTATAATTTAGCCAATCAGGTGGGCCCTCCTCTGTTTTATTATGTTAATCATATTATCAATTAGGATTGGGTAACAATGTAACATAAATACTGATGTACACAGTCTGTGGAGCGAGGAGCAGGTATGGATGGCCAGAAGATCACTTACTCACTGATTAAGCATCGTTTGGGTGATCTATTTTACCGCTTAGTGTAAGTGAAGTAACATTTCATTCCATAAAAACAGTTTTCGCATTGGAGTTGGTGGGCCTTGATCTAATTAATTTGGTGAAATGAATGAACCGTAATAGGTCTCAGAAGTTTGAGGACCCAGCTGAAGGTGAGGATGTTCTTACCGGAAAATTCAAGAAGCTATATGAAGATCTCACTGCTGGTTTCCGCAACCTTGAGGATGAAACTCGGTAATAACCCAATACGTATTATAATTTTTTGAAGATATAATCAAGTGGCAATTTTCATTACTCAAGAGTCAGGAGTTGGTTTCGGGAAAGTTGTGTTGTTTCATAGTGCAACAAGGAAGGAAGAAGAAAGGAAATGAGAATGTTTATTTGTTTATTATACAAAGGCCAAAGGGTGTTTATATCATTTGTATTACTTAGCTAAATTTATTTCTGCATCCTCAGGCATTTTGTGTCTTGAGAGTTGAACTTTGCAACATCCGTATACGTATGCTGGTAGACGACTACTTTCTGATGATGGTAAAGTGGTCTTATTCTTTACTTATCGGGATGAATTATTAATCAATGATATAAGGTGGGTCTGTGTATCAAGGGTGTTTGCATGTTCAATCTCCCATGTGCGCGCCACAAGCACACACCTTTTTACATCTTGCCTGTAGTTTTCAAAATAGTTAACCAATACAGTATGCGTTTCCCTCTACATTTTGGATGTAGGTAATCCTGCAAATGGCATATTAGGTGAAACAGTTTTTGTTGCCGATTAATTACAGAGATATAGTATATGGTGTAGGTCTTTAAGACATGTTTTCATTAAAAAAAAGTTTCTTGATCCAACTTGGTGAACATGCATCTGAATCTGAGATTGAATTGTTTGTTTGCATCTTTTTTTCTTATTTCTCTTCATCTGCAGAATAGACAAAAATAGTTGTCTAATAATATCTTCAATCTTTTAACAATCTATATATGCATTAAGAGAACTAGACGAGTACCCATGCAGAGCGGCGAAACTTGATAGCGGCAAATAATTATTCTTGAGATATTTTGATTAAGTGTTTTGGATAGCGTTTATGCATACAATGTAAAATAATCAAAATATAATTGAACTTTTTTAATATAGGATAGTTCAACTGAAAATGAAGCATGTCAACAATTAGTTGAAACTTTTATTGTTTAAAGAATATTCAACTGAAAATAATATTACTCAAATCTTAAGCATTTTAAGTTTAAAGAATCCGTAGACATACGTTGTTTAAGTAAGCAAATTAATACGGAGTAACTGGTGAATTTTTTGGGTAAAGGGCATTCCACCCGATAAAATATATTACTCCAAAAAATGTTTAAGTACAATGGAATGTGGCTGAAGTACCACATTAACCGCAAGCAATCGCTTGACACAATCACTAAATCATTTATGACATGCCATAAACGATAACCAGCTACAACCAATAAGACTACTAAACCAAACCCAACATAAAATAAACGACATCACAAAATTTTATGCAAAAATATAAAACAAACTAGTTAAGACAAAAGTCTTGAATTCTAGCAGCCTTTATTTGTGCAGGAGAGAAACCTTGTTTCCGTCACCTGTATCCGCTTTCCATTGTTTATAAAGACTCTGCTCCATACCTCCACTTCCAGAATACAATGTCCCAATGTTATCATCAAAAACTTCATCATCATCGCTGTCATAAACTACCACATTGCCCACCTTAGAGAATGGGTTACTGGCCATAGCTGAGGAATCAACCTTTTTAAGAGGTTTACCATCATCATCCACAAGAGTAACTTTCGCTTCAATTATAAGCTTTTCAATCTTCCCAATTTTCTCAACAATATGAGTAGTACTTCCATTTCCACCCTTAGAAACCTCCAAATCAATTATAAGCTTTTCAATCTTCCCAATTTTCTCAACAACTGGTGAATTATACATTACATGAAGTGCAATGTCACCTCGACTCTCTCTCTTCTAGTAACCACAAACCACATCAACGTCACCTCTTTCTCTCTCGTATACCAAACCAAGACCAAACACTTGTAATAAGGGACCACACCGACAACAAAAAATATACCCCACAAAATTAAATATATATACAAAAAAACACACACACCAAACAATTTATTGAGTAATGATAGAGGAACCTAATTCATAAGACTAAATTTATGCCTAATCAATTAATCATGTGACATGTGGAATGCACATCTTCTCTTTCATGATCCTCACCACTAATCTTGCCATGTGTCATCATCATAGAGTTAGGCATGTTTTTAGGCATGAATTTTAGTCATGCAAATCATTTTCCCAATTTATTTGGTCCACAACCGAACCAACACAATGCAAATAAGACTAAACGTAATAAGACCAAACCATTCGGTTGGTCTGCCCCATTTGTTCGGTCCCCCCCCCCCCCCCCCCCCCCCCTATCTCAACCAAACCTAACGTGTCCCCCTCCCTCAAAATCAAATGTTTTGGTCTACTTGTGGACTGAATGAAATGGTTTAGTTTGTGTGTGTGTTTTTTGTTTTTGTTTAATCTAGCGAGGGTGTTTTTCGTTGTGAGTGTGGTCCTTTTACTATGAGTGTTTGGAATATAAAGAGAAGAGAGAGGGAGGTAGCAATGGAGACTGAACTAAATAGATAGACTAACAGAATGGTTTGGTCCTATTACGTTCGGTCTTATTAGTTGTAGTTTGTAACATTATTCTTTTGGTAGACCAACATTCAGAGTGTTGCCGAAGCACATCCATTAATAACTCATCATAGTTTGTGTTATTTTCAATAAATCCATGAATAAACCATCTTTTGTCTTTAAAGAAAAATACAAATCTCTCTACATTATTCCTTTTTAGAAAAAAAGAAAAACACAACCAAAAAATCCGATCCCAAAAAATAAATAGTAAAAAAAAAGAGAAAAAAAAAAAAAAAAAAAAAAAAAAAACTAGACCCTATCAGATATAAAAACGTGGCAAGAGATAATTAGATCTAAGATCCGGTACACCCCAACGTGCGTAGCAGACAATAAAAACTCCCCTCCCCCCTTTGAAAGGCCAATTAACAGAAGTGATTGTGATCCAACCCAACGTCACTATTCACGTTGTTGTATTTTTCTTCATCACTATTATATCATACACGTCTCTACATCATATCTGAACCACTAATCATACCGAACTCGATTTTAATTACGATCTAATAATCAATCAATCATGCCGTCTGCATACGGTGCTCGATTGACCACGTTCGAAGACTCCGAGAAGGAGAGCGAGTGCGGTTACGTCCGTAAGGTATATTATATCACTTCCGATCTAATTAGGTTTTAGTTATCCGTTTGATCAAATTTTGCTTATTGTATTGATCTGATCTGTTTTTTATAACTGAATTATTGATCTGATCTGTGTTCACACTATATCACTGTAACTGAATTTTATTGTTTATAGAAATGAATCTGATTTTTTTATTTGACGATCCAGTGGTTCTCTTTGAATCATTTTATCCTGCTGCGATTTAGTTTACGAGAAATATACGTCGATATACCGTTAATAACTGCGAAAAGGTGTTGTAGACTGATTGATTTGATTATATAATATGTAAGCGGAACATGTGATATGTTAATTTGATATATGTAATGTATGTGCACTATCGGATATGATTTAACGATCTAGTGGTAAACAACTCTATGCCAGTGATCCAGTGGTTGACTATGGGGGTGTTTATTTCGGCTTAACATTGGTTTTCGGCTTACTTTTTGTAGCTTATTTTGCAACTTTTTGGCTTGATATAATAAATAAATATAAGCCGAAAAGTTTCAAAATAAGCCACAAAAAGTGAGCTTATGAAACATAAGCCCAAAACCAAATGAGCCATAAGCCGAAAGAAACACCCCCTATATATCTGTATGGATTCAATTAATACACGTGAAAAGGTGCTCTAGGCTGGTTGATTAAATAATCTGTTAATGCTACGGCTTATGTGATATTAATGTGATATTAATGCTTGCGACGCGGTTATGTAATAAAGGAGTTTGAGTAGTAGATTGTTATAATAAATTGCTGGTGCTTATGTTAATAAATGTGGATACATTAAAGTTTGTTAATACAGGAATCTGTGCTACTTATATGTCATTAAATGAAGTGTCATTATAGTTTATTATTTCATATATATCCGGATATGTTTTTGTACTAATATTGATCCACAGGAGGTAACGGATAGTAGTGTTCAGACATGTTAATATTTGATGACTTTGCTCAAGTGTCTGTAATCTAAAAGTTATGATGTACATATTATATATTAAGTGCTAGTAAACAATTGAAGATTAAGCACACTATTTGTAAACTAAATCTCTTAATGACCAACAAGTGAGCTCAGTGAAATTGATTTACAGTTAATGTGATTTGCTTTTTAATGGATAAGTAGTTATGATGATCTTTTGAAGAATAAGAGAAAGAATCCTCAGCTCATGTATTTTTGATTTTGGCAGGTATCAGGGCCAGTCGTCATTGCAGATGGAATGAACGGGGCTGCTATGTATGAACTTGTTCGTGTTGGACATGACAACCTTATTGGGGAGATTATCCGTTTGGAAGGAGATTCTGCTACCATCCAAGGTATTTTACTTTATATTCTTAGAGGTTGTCATAAACATTGAGATTATTGGTCATTTGGTGATGGAGTCTGTTATGTTATTAACCATTGACTCGGTCACACACTCTTGTATACGTACTTGCTTTCCCTTGGTTAGCTTAGATCGTTATAAAAAACTTGAAGATGTTGTCTTTTAAGTAACCTCTTAAGTTTTTGATGGCCTAAGCTGGATTTAAGTGGATACACTTTTGTAATTTATTATAAATTTTAACTATTCTTAAATTGTGTGAACACAAGACATTTGTAATCTTGATACTCCCTAAGGATTGCAGGCATTTTTTATTGGCAGAATTGCATATATATCCCTCCCAAAGTTAATAATTGCATGTATATCCTTTGTACAAGTTTTTCATGCACATAGTACAATGGTTTTTATGCATGATTTGGATATATATGCAATTATGCATTTTCGGAGGGATATATATGCAAAACCCCCTTTTTTATTTGGGTTTTGTCTGAAATAAATGCATATTTGCTGTTTAAAAGATTCCAGTTCACCTTATATTCACAATAACAATCATTACAAAGGTTACTGGTGAAAAGTTTTCTTAATATGTCTTATTTGGTATTTTGCATACTTGATTACTAGTCAAAGACTATTAGTAAACTCTGTCCAAAGTTAATTGGGTAGTACTATTTTATCTTGGTACTCATGCTTCTATAAATGATTAACAGTCTTTGAGTTGTTGAGTCATTTCTTCAGTCTCTCAATATTGATAAAATTATTTGCTGTATTTCAGTTTATGAAGAAACAGCTGGGCTGATGGTGAATGATCCGGTTCTCCGAACACACAAGGTATGTATTTGTACATAAATCATTCCGTTTGTGATTACCTCTGTTTGGAACTTACTTGCAATAATTTCTGTGTGAATTTGCAGCCTCTATCCGTGGAGTTGGGCCCTGGAATTTTGGGGAACATTTTTGATGGTATTCAGGTTCGTAGGCTGCTTTTAGTTGGACACTTTGTTACAGCTTTATTCGACTGTCTTTTTTATATTTCTTATTTAGGAGCTAATAAATGCTGTTTTCTCTATGTATTCAGAGGCCTTTGAAGACTATTGCAAGAATATCACAGGATGTGTACATTCCCCGTGGTGTATCTGTCCCAGCTCTTGACAAGGATATACTTTGGGAATTCCAGCCAAAGAAAATTGGTAAACTGTCCCCATTAAACTATCGAGAATTACGGGTTTTTATTTATGTGAAATTTATAAATATTTATATAATAGTTGATCCTAAATCTAAATGTTTGTTGTGATGTCAGGCGAGGGAGATCTTATCACAGGTGGAGATCTATATGCTGTAAGTCCTAACATCATTCTTTTTACAGAATTCTTTCTATGCATCCAGAATCTTCATATTGTATTAAAGTCTTAGTTTTCTTCTCATTTCTGTGCAGACCGTTTTTGAGAACAGTTTAGTGGAACATCGCATTGCTCTACCTCCTGATGCCATGGGAAAAGTAACATATGTTGCACCAGCTGGTCAATACTCATTAGAGGTCTTTCTATCAAACCCCTTTTGCCATCTTGACCACTCTTTCTAATATTATTTTCATGTTTCCATGCATATAATAGGCATCTTGCATGACTCTTTATGATGATTTAGCTTCATTGGTGTAAACTAGCACATGCATGACTATCTGTAGTGTAGCAATCAATTGAGCGCTAAGATGTGTTAATTATATCATCTATACTACTATATAATGTATTTAGGACATCTATAATTAGAAAGGCTTAAAAATTCAGACTTTTACTTACTAATTATGGAAACAACCACCCCTAATAATCACCTCAACAATTTATAACCACCTCAACAACCACCCCCAACAATTTATAACCACCTCAACAACCACCCAAGAATTTATAACCACCCCAACAACCACTTTCCACCACCCCACCTCCCTCATCTTCACCCCAACAATCCGCCCCCGCATAGCGCGGGCACCTTTCTAGTAGGAAAAGAAAGATGTTTTCTGCATTCTTGTTGTGGACTCAATCACTATAAAAGCACCTATGTTAATATGAATATTTAAGTTTGTATATAAAGATCATGTCAATTGAGATAGTGGACTACTAGACTATGACAAACCAGGCCCATTTATGCCAGGTAAAAACTGTTGGGCCTGTGTAAAATATAAACGTGTTTGTCATACCAAATTGTTTTCCGCGAATTTATGTTAGTGGTTAGTGTTGGGCGTACATTATAACTGCATAGTCCATTTGAGACATGTCAGTTCGGAGCAATGGGTATTAAATCGATGTATAATCTTGTACATGCGGGATCCTGAGTATCAACTATTTTTCTGTTTATTCAGGACACTGTCTTGGAGCTTGAGTTTCAAGGTGTCAAAAAGCAATTTACCATGCTCCAGGTTTTATATTTTTCTTTTTCAAGCATGATGATCAAGTATATTGAGTTTCTAATAGTAATTATACATGCGGTTTCTTATTTCTATTTTCATTATATTCACAGACTTGGCCCGTACGTACACCTAGGCCTGTTGCATCAAAGCTTGCTGCTGATACTCCTCTTCTTACTGGACAGGTATCTAACAGTATATTATAAAGCATTTATATTTATTTAGCTTGTTTATTTAGTCCTAATAAAAAGGTATCTACTGTTGATCAATCAGCTTGTTTATATAGTCCTAATCATATATTCTATGTGCTAGCGTGTTCTTGATGCCCTTTTCCCCTCTGTGCTTGGCGGGACATGTGCCATTCCTGGTGCTTTTGGCTGTGGTAAAACTGTTATTAGTCAAGCTCTATCTAAGGTATGGATATATATTGGTTTGTAACTTAATCAATAATTAGATGCTGATATTATTTCCATATTCACTGTTTTACCTTCATTATGCAGTACTCAAATTCGGACACTGTTGTTTATGTTGGTTGCGGAGAAAGAGGAAATGAAATGGCAGAAGTACGTCTCACTGAATATATTATTCTTTTGTTTCATTTGTCGATGTATGCATTTTTACTAATGTTATATGATTACTTTGCAGGTTCTTATGGATTTCCCTCAGTTGACAATGACATTGCCTGACGGACGTGAAGAATCTGTCATGAAGCGTACAACACTTGTGGCCAACACTTCTAACATGCCTGTGGCTGCTCGTGAGGCTTCAATCTATACAGGTGACACCACTTTGAATATTCTCTTTTTCAAATTCATTAGTAGTCTTTCAGGATACCAAAGTTCTAATTGAATTTCATTTTATTAATATTCAGGAATTACCATTGCTGAATACTTCAGAGATATGGGGTACAATGTCAGTATGATGGCAGACTCTACCTCACGTTGGGCAGAGGCATTGCGTGAAATTTCTGGTCGTTTGGTACGTTTTCAGTTTCACAACAATCTTTACTGCTCATTCTAGTTTATTTTATTTGTTGTAGTGATCTCTGTTCCCTGTACGGAACATAAATTAGACATTTACTGTATATATGATGTGCCTCTTTGTTTGTGGAAGAATTCTTTGAGTTTCACTCTGGTTTACTTTTCACTTACGTAGTCAAAGCCAAAGAAATCTTTAAATTACTGACCGGGTAAAAATATTTGTTTATAGCGACTATGTGATGGAGTAATTGTGTGAGTTTTGTTTTATGTTTTTTACAGGCAGAAATGCCTGCAGATAGTGGTTATCCTGCATATTTGGCAGCACGTTTGGCATCCTTCTATGAACGTGCTGGTAAAGTAAAGTGTCTTGGTGGACCAGAACGTGATGGTAGTGTCACAATTGTTGGTGCTGTTTCTCCTCCTGGTGGAGATTTCTCAGATCCTGTTACATCTGCTACCCTCAGTATTGTTCAGGTATATTTTATTTTATTTTATTTCTGAGTATTAAGGCTTATTCAGTTACACTTTTCTTTGGTTTGTGGTAATGAATATGTAATCGGAAGTTATTGATAATGTAAGCCATTGCACATTTTGTCAGGTTTTCTGGGGTTTAGATAAGAAGCTTGCCCAGAGGAAGCATTTTCCATCTGTAAACTGGCTTATCTCCTACTCAAAGTACTCAACGGTGCGTTGTAGAAATGATCACACTAAGTTGTCATTTTTTCCACCTTGTTATATTTTCTTTCTTACTAAAGATGTATTGCTTATTCAGGCTCTAGAATCCTTCTATGAGAAGTTTGATTCAGATTTCATCGACATTAGGACAAAGGCTCGTGAGGTGCTCCAGAGAGAAGATGATCTTAATGAAATTGTCCAGGTTGGTTGCCTTTTACTTTATGTCGTTTACTTAAATTTGGAGTGAAGTAAAAATACTTTTATTGTTTGATATTCAATGTAATATGCATATTTTATGTGGAGTAATTGTTGTTTCAGCTTGTGGGTAAAGATGCTTTGGCTGAATCAGATAAGATTACTTTAGAAACTGCAAAACTTTTGAGGGAAGACTATCTTGCTCAAAATGCATTCACACCGTAAGTAACCTACACACCCCTCTTTTTTCTCACACTAATTTGTGTTTTACCATGTGCGCTTAAAACTTCTATATCGCAACGATGACAGATATGATAAGTACTGCCCCTTCTACAAGTCTGTATGGATGATGCGCAATATTATCCATTTCTACAATCTAGCTAACCAGGTGAGCCATCCTCTGTTTTAATGATAGGATAGTAGTTTGCTTTTTGGGTTTGTGATACAAGCATGTAATCTTGTTATATTGTAGTCCGTGGAAAGAGGAGCTGGCATGGATGGCCAGAAGATTACTTACTCACTCATCAAACATCGTTTGGGTGATCTATTCTACCGATTAGTGTAAGTGAAATTGCCATAAAACAATACTCACATTGTGGTCATTGAGCCCTGAATCCCTGATCTAATCTGGTGCACTGAAATATGTATAACAGGTCTCAGAAGTTTGAGGACCCAGCTGAAGGTGAGGATGTTCTTACTGGAAAATTCAAGAAGCTATACGAAGATCTTACTGCTGGTTTCCGCAACCTTGAGGATGAAACCCGGTAAACACAGGACACGTAATTACGTTATTTGAAGATGAAACCCAGTGGCGATTTTCATCTATTAAGTGTCAGAGTCAGCGTGGAGCCATTCGGGGAAGGTGTGCTGTTTCTTGGTGCATCATGAAAGAAAGGGTTTGTTGTTAGTAGTTTTGATTTATTTATTATTCAAAGGGTGTTGTTCAATATCCATTTGTGTTTAGCTATTATAATTATTTCTGCATCGCTCGGGTTTTTCTTGGGCATTTTGTGTCTTGAGAGTTGAAATAAGCAGAGCTGCATGTAGATTGTATCGGACAACTGCTCTCGGAACTGAAGTTGGTGGTACTTTTGCCTTATTTTTTTACTTGTCAGTATGAATAAATAATGAATGAAGCAAGGATTTTGAGTAGCTATTATATTTCTAAATGATCATTTTTCATATATTTTTTTTTAAGGTCCATATGCTGTGACCATTTTTCATATTTCTAAATGATCTGTTTGTCATATGTAGTGGTTAGGGGTGAAAACGAGCCGAGCCGAGCCCGAGCCTGCCAGAGCTCGAGCTCGGCTCGTTTATATATATAAAGCTCGAGCTCGTTTCGAGCCTTATATTTAGAGCTCGAGCTCGGCTCGTGAAAATTTTCCCAAGCTCGAGCTCGGGCTCGAACAATTTATATGAAGTTTTCAAAAAAACAAAGTTCCAATAGAGCTCGGCTCGTTAAATTACATAAGGCTCGAGCTCGTTTACTACTTTTAAGCTCGTTTATACGTATAGACATTATATATACGTATATATTTCTAGGGCTCGTTTAGGCTCGCGAGCCTACTCGAGCTTTTTGTGTAGAGCTCGGGCTCGAGCTCGATTATTAAATGAGCTCAAACTTAGGCTCGAGCTCGGGCTCGAGCTCGTTTAGGCTCGGCTCGTTCGAGTTTTTTACCGATCCGATCATGAGCTTTTCACGAGCGGCTCGGCTCGTTTCCACCCTTAGTAGTGGTCACTTGTTGCACATTTTGGGCTCATTTGTGTGATATAACCTTCTCTTTTAACAGGGGCAAACAAAATCAAACTTTCACTAATTAAGTTTTCTGCTTAATCATGGTCACTGTACATTTGATTTTGCCTTTAAAGAAAGTCCTTTTCAAGTCAAGACAAGACTTGTAAAGGTTTATGATATATACTTCATACTTCTGTATCACATCTCTTATTGGAAGCATCTGTTAACAACTGAACTTGCTTTATTTCATTTCTTTTGTTGGGAATAAAATTCCATGTGAATGCTTTCTTTTACACTGAAATTGAGAGAATTTTTGGAAAAATTGTCTTTTTTTTTGGTTTAAGAATTTTTGGAAAAATAGTCAATTAGCGCATCATCGTTTTTCCTCAAAAAAAGTTTAAATCGGTGGTAAAACTTTGATCTCGTGTACCCTTTTTGGCTACCGACTGACCATTCCTTAAATATATAGCTTTAATACGACACATTGAGAAAAATGCGCCTACTTATATAAAAAATTATTGGTATATGCAAATTCTTTATCTATTTTAAACATAAAAAATGTCAACATCTTAGCTTTACACATTTACACATAAAACTACGAAATAAATCTGGCATAAACATCGCCATAAGATTTTAATAGAAACTTGGGCGTAAAACTTGATACCCCTCTGCCTCAAAATAATTGTCTTTAGACATTTAAAAAAAAAATGTTACTACTTAACTATTTTAGTAGTGAAAAATTAAATTAGTACATTTATAAAAACGTAAAATATTAATTTGAAACGGAAGGAGTAATTAAACTTTTAACAAAAAGTTCAAACACTACCACAAAAATAACAGCTGGGCATGAAAAGAAAGACCACTTTTTGAATAAGCACAAAATACCTTTTTGTACACCCAGATTTAAAGTAGTTTCCAAATTCAAACCAAACAAGTAAAAATAAACTTCTTCAACTACTATTCCAAATTCTAGAATCTAAACAAAACAACTACTAATAATAAGCACTTCTAATCAAATCACCAGTCAACAACAACCACCATGGACGACCACCCTCCCACCGTAACAACCGAAAACGACGACGTATTAAACAACAAAAAGAAGAAAGGATCGTCACCGTCATCAGCAGCAGTGATGGGAAAAGGTAAACCGTTGATAATTGGAATGTGTGGTACGTTGATCTACTATCATTGCGCTTATCGTAACTCAAGCCTCGTGTCGCTTATTTCCGATGTGTTTATCGTGCTTCTGTGTTCGCTCGCTATACTCGGGTTGTTGTTCCGCCAAATGAACATTCAGTAAGGGTTTTTTTTTTTTTTTTTTTTTTTTTTTTTTTGGTTCATGTATATAATATATTTATTGAGTAGGGATCCGGTAAGAAGAAAACTTAAAATGCATCGACTTGAATTAGATGCATCCCAAATAGTTTCAAAAGTGATTTTAAAGTGAAAACAATGCAAAGTAGTACCGGCAACAAATTTGACTCGCAGGGGAGGAAAAACACATTGGATTCGCCTAACTTGATGAAATGCGTCTAATATATGTATATGCATCTAATCGTTTGCTGGAAAATATATTAGGGTGCATCTAATTCAAGTCAATGCATCTGAAATGTGTGGTTATAGTTATTTCTCATCCTTCTCATTTGATCCTAAGTCTGTATTTGTTTTGTAAAGTTTTAGATAATTAAACAATTTTATCTATAATGATGCGTGTTTCTGCTGATCATTTAGTTATATATTTCGGCGTATAAGATTTTAACTGAATTTTTTGATTGATTATAACATGTTATTTTGGTCCAATTTTTAGGTTATGTTTTGTGTATGATTCGGTTACGATTAGACCAATTATTAACTATGTTTCTGCTCGTGATACAATGACAGTTAATTTAATCTTCACTATTTTTAGTGTGTGTTCTTCTTCTTCTTTCTTTCTTTCTTTCTTTTTTTTTTTTTTTTTTTTTTTTTTTTTTTTTTTTTTTTTCAGCAGTTCAGCGTATTAGATTTTAACTGAGCGTTTTGATTGATTATGATCTCTGGTTCTTCTGCTGAATTAAGTTTTGTATTAAGGGGTGTTTGTTTCTGCTTGTATAGCGGGCTTATGACTTATGTGGTTTTCGGCTTATGTTTCATAAGCTCACCTTTTGTGGCTTATTTTGAAACTTTTCGGCTTATATAAGTTTATTATGACATGATAAGCTTATATAAGCCGACAAGTTTCAAAATAAGTCACAAAAAGTGAGCTTATGAAACATAAGCCGAAAACCACATAATCTATAAGCCCGATATATAAGCCAAAACAAACACCCCCTTAGACATTTATTAGGTTGTTATGGGTGTATTCGATTACGATTGGAATGATTATGATCTCTGTTTCCGATGATGATTATAATAAAATTTGACTTATGTCATGATATGAGACAAGTGTTAGGGATCGGCTTATGTAATAGAGTTGATCCGCTAAGGTATTATTAAGCGGCGGTTTGAGATTATAATTAAACGTTTATGATGTTTGTTGTTGGTGATGATTTAGTTGTGTATTGGCCAAACATGTTGAAAGTTGATTTTCCACAATTGTTAGGTTGTTAGTGTGCATCTGATCGTAATAATTGTATCGATTATTATGTATGTTTCTGCTAATGATTTGGTTTTGTATCTCTCAAATACAAAGACAGTTGATTTTCCTCATTTTTTAAAAGTTTTAACATCTGGTTATAGGTAAAAAAATTGGATGGATTAGGATATATGTTTCAGTTGGTGATTTAATTATGTATTAAATAGACGCGATAACTGTTGAGTTCCCCCGATTCAGAGGTTTTAAAATCTGCGTACAGTTAAACTATTGGATAGATATGTATTGAACAAATGTGATGATCCATAGTTTTTAGGTTTTTAGTTGTATCTGGTTACGAGTGAACAAGTGGATCGATTGTGTTAGGATTAGTTGAGATTTCATTTTGGAGGTTTTGTTGTGTTTATAGTGTGATTTTGATGTTGCAGAGTGCCAGTGGATCCTTTAGAATGGCAGATATCTCAGGATACTGCCAATAGTCTCTTTGCGTGTTTGGCTAATACTGTAGGTGCTACTGAATCAGTTCTTAGGGTTGCTGCAACCGGACACGACAAACGCCTGTTTCTGAAGGTAATAATCCTACAGCATCCATTTTGTATAACCTTGTGTGCTAGTTTAAAAGCTCCCTTGTTGCTGCAACAGTATATTTTCTATCCTCATGCTGTGCCTAAAACGACTAAAAGGAGCTGTCTGAAATATCCCTGAAATCGTCCTCATTTTATGCTAAGCGATAGGGGGTTAAAACCCTAGTTTAAGAATGTGCAATACGTGTGAGACGTTGTTGAGACACTGGTATTCTTCTGTCATTGCAGAAATTCTCAGCTCCATTGATTTCTTTTTGATATCTATTTCAACCGCCTGTACAGTTTAATCAAATAAACAATGAGGCGATTAACTTGCATGATTAACCGTTGCTTGAAAATTAGGAACCTATGTGCTAAGCATGTGTGTAAGGGTTAAATTGATGACATGCTTAGAGATAGATGGTATGTGGACTATAGTTAAATTGATGTTATTTATCGGGCAAACTTGCTAGAACTCATAATAGAGAGGTTGGAAATTGTACTAATGACGTCCATGTAGCTAAGGGCTATACATAGAGTTAGAGGCATAAAAATAGCTATCAACAAAAACATTGCAAGTTTTGAAACAGAAAGTGGTTCTAAACTAGTTGTAAACTACTTAACTTCATTAAAAGCAATTGGTATCCATCTTGGTATATCAGTATCTACATCTCTAAAATTAAAACCACCTTGCCTAATAAACCATTTATAGATAAGCTGATATAATGGCCAACATCCTAGACAATAAAGTAACAATTATAGAACATGTTAACTTTATGAATATCTACGTGTTTAAATAGTCTCTCAGACAACCTTAAACACCTCTTGAGCATTGTCAGTTAGTCCAGAGGCATAGGTACAACAGTTCCTGCATAAACGTTGTGCTTCTCCATTCTCTGAGCTTCTGGTGTCATATTAGGAAACCATAATACTGAAAGTAGATTACATGAAAGCATATGTTTGCTGTGTTAAGTAGATATTTTTCACTGCACATCTGTCATTTTCTCTTGACTGTGTTGTACTATTTTCTGCTTTTTCTCCAGATAGATTGTTTTAGATCAATAATTATAGTACTCATGTTTATAATTCCTAATAGGTGGTTGCCTTTCTATATACACTATCAGCTTTGGGAAGATTGGTCTCGGGTGTTACTGTTGCTTATGCCGGTATGTGCCAAATTGATTTATAATTGAGATATTAGAATTTCTGTTCGTTTTCATACTCCAAATTGATTTGTTACCTTGACAACAGGAGTGAGCTTGTTTTGTCTGTACATACTCGCTGAAAATTCATCATTGTTTGGATCGTGCTCATCAAAATTTAGCTGGAGAAGAGATTGTCCTAATGACGTAGTAGACAACTCATAGTTTCTACAATTGATGCATGTTCTGTGAAGTACCCATCTTATCTGTTCTTGTATTTGTGGGACGAGGGATTCTGAATGGGTTTATGTTAGAGATGCCTTCCTAGAATTGTGTATTCAACGTCATTTCAGAGTCAACATCAAGACATGTTTGGTCCGAGGTGATCCTTGAAGCTTTTTTGTAGTTGTTACTGTTTGCAGAGGTTTAGTGGTGAATAAGTTTTTGGATAAACCATGTTATATTTGCTTATAAAACATGACCTGTTACAGGAACAACAGTGTAAACATGCTATCTGTGTCCCTCACTGTACATATGAGAGTATGGAGCATTAATTTTTGGTAAATCTAGAGTGTGCTGGTGAGTTTCTTGTTTTGTTCTTTCTTGTGCTTTTCAAATCTAAAGTTTGGCCGACTGAATTGGCATTGTTATTGTTGTCTTCATGGAAAACATATGAATGTATAAATGTGGTGAAGAAAACCCAAGATGGTTCAAGATTGAGTTTTTCTTTGCATACTTCTTTACATCTGTTTGATATGAGTAAACAGTACAATTGTTTCTTTCATTTCACAAATTTTTTACATTGGTGTGATGTAAGTAAACACAGTTGGAATAATTGCATTTCGCAAACCACATGGATTAATTTCATTTCTTGGTCCATTTTTCCTCTTTCGATTCGTGGACTACCGTACTACCAACACACCCTGCACATCCTACCCTCAAAACTAATGTGTTTATGATCTCCGACATGTAAATATCATTGATCATTTCAAGTTCTGATTATTTGATCATTTCGAGATCTAATTATTGTAGAGACCTGTACAAGCACCATGCTACCCGTTGTAAGCTTTGGAGGGGTGACCACCATGTGATGAAAAAAGAAATGTACAAACATACTAGCATAGTAGCATATAGCGAGAATCAGCATACCTTCATACAAAAACTTGAAAGAGGGTCAGGTCAAACATGATTCCCTAAGCTCTAAGCAAAATTCAAAGGGACATGTTTAAAGCGTTCTCTTCTTGATTAGGAAAAAAGGAAACATTTTGTTACATTAACAAGACAGGTTGAAACTAGGTTATAATTCTGAAAGTATCAACCATTGCACTATTATTATTATTGTCGATGGTCTTCACCAAGAAATATGTCTTTCCAGGCTTCATAAAACATCCAGGTGATGCCTGATGACGGCATGACCTTCAAACAGCTAGCACCCCATCCTCTATAAAGTCCGATGAAACCCTCATCCCTCACAACTTCTGATAGTGCGGCCGCTATGTTTGGTGGACACTTCCCTTGCAGTGTCCCTACCATCAGCCTTTTCCTCGCCACTTCCAATGGAAAACTGATCGTACTTGCAGTCAGACCTAACCATGAAAATTTATTTTAGTAATGGCGTAAACTATCATGCTTAGTTTTCTTTCCTGGGTCTATATTTATTTGGAATAACAATAATTTTGGTTAGTAGTCAGAAAACAAACAAGTATAAAGCAATGCACCTGAAAGAGCTCCAATCAGTAGCATTTCTGGACGGCTTAAACTTTTTTTATTCTGAGCCGTGCAGTAAGTATTCTTGATGGTGTCGTACATAAAATAGTAACACGTGCTGTATGGCAGCATACCAATCAATGTAGGGGAAAGACCAGAATAGAAAGAGCCAATCCCACCATTTGCATACATTTTCTGAACTGCAATGCTCAAATTAGGATAAACATCAGGGCTTACTGTCAACCGATCCTGTGAAAGTCGATAAAAAATAAATAAATTTAGCAATCAACAAAAATTATATAATGATCATACAAAAAAGGGTTGTTGCTAATGGTGTTGGTTTTTTCTGCAAAAACCATATTATAAAAGAAGAAATTACAGTGGTCACCTTTAACACTTCAAGAGGATGGCACGCAAGCGTGCTAACAAACCCTGCAGCAGCACCGCCGAGTGCAATAGGTGACACCCATGATAGATTAAAACTTAGTTTGACAGGACCAAGCTGTACACTTGGAGACTCTTCTTTATCCCATTTTTCCTTTGTTGATGTCATTACTCGTTTCACACATTCAAAGGTTGCAAGCTCAATTGCTTGTGTGGGAACAATCCGTATCATGTTGATTGCATTTCCGGCCCAAAGTCCTTGCCAACCTTGTTTTTCAATCACCTCCAGAAAACTACCAGATATTTTTTTTGACCCTACACCTACCACCATCCTTGTCCTGCATTAATTATACTTTGAAGTTTAAATCGACATGCTATGCAAAGTGTCTTTCTGTGGGACAGACTGACATGACGTTTTGCATGCTGATGCAAAAAGCATATTATACATTTAATTTGCTGACTTCAATCTGGTTATGACGATTTTATGAACTTCGCATTCAAAGAACTCAAAGACTATTGGGATGAAACTTTAACATGACTTAATTTTAGTTTTTTTCAAAACATTTTATTTGAGTGAAAGCATACGTGTATGGTACAAGTATTAATAAGGTTTTTTTGGGAATTTTTTTTATATGCATAGATACCTAAGTATAACTAGAACTAATAAATTGACTTTGTGGATATCATTGGCATATAGAGTCAACAAACCTGATGGTTTCAAGAGGAGCAAGAACAGCTTTAGTCATAGCCCCAGCCAAAGCACCACTAATAAATTCCCCGACTTCTCTCGTCTTGACAAATCCCTGAGACAAATTCACAAATTTCGCTTCAATTTCAAGACAATAACCATTTTATAGAGCAAAGCAAAATCAATAGAAAGTTAGAAACAGACACACGAAAGCTTTAATATCATAATATTCATAAATAGGACTCTAGCTCAAGAAACACGCAATCAAAATAATATGATCAGAACAAAACTAGCATACATCCAACAAGCTATACAATTAGCATCCTCCCAATCCCAAAGCAAACTGAAGCGAAACCAAATCAAAGTACACCAATTCATGCATAACGGGCCATATACTAATTTTAGCAATCGGTGTCCTCAGTGGCGGAGCCAGAAAAAGTGATCAAGGGGGGCAATCAGTTTAAAAAATTTGGGCTAGATAGCTTGTCGATAAATGTCTTTTTTTTACTTAATTTAAACCAAGTCGGGTCGGATCGGGTTTTATTTGAACCATGTATAATATGAATTCTAATTGGCAATTTAAACTGGTTTATCTTTGAAAACATTCACTCACTTTGTTAAGTGTATTCATACATCCAGTACCGATACTTCATGTAGAAATAAAAATTAAACATGTGTTAAATTATACGATTTTTTAAATAGTATCTATAAAGCAAATCACTAACTCACAATGTATAAGAAATTAAGAATCAAGATATCTAACTCAACACAACATGAATTATTAATATTATAAAATCATAGTTTCCATTAGTTTTTGGTAAGGACCGAGTGAAAACTTTCTGTTATTTACTACGGAGTATAGAATATTAATCGTGTCAAATATTTAATATTTTTCAAAGTGTTTTTTCAACGAAACATGGCATTGGATGTTACGGAACATGTATACAAAGGTTTTATTTATAAAATTAAATAAGAAGAATACTACTGTAAATTGGTTAACGAATATCACTCACAACTTAAAATTCTAAAAGAGTCATTCGAGTGTGCTCAACTTTAATTCTTTAGAGTGTACAATTGATTCTATATTTTATAAAGGGTCCAATTTCAATAAAAAAAGGATAAAGGGTCTAATTTGTTCAAATCAATAAGTTACTAATAAATTCTTTGATATAGTCACTTTAATAGTTTCTGAAAATCCACAATCTCACTCTACCTACCATCCTCATCCGCCATTTTTACTGAGCAAATGATAAAACGGCAGAAGACGTTTCAGGCCACCAGTTTCTTCCCGATCAGAGTCAATAAGCGCAGAGGGCACTCGGATTTTTATGCCGAGGGCACTTAAGCTTTTTTCTTCTGTTTTGATTTTTTTTCTTATATGATTTGTGTGTCGGCAGGAGTTTCGTTGAGGGCATCGCCCCCCACTAGTTATCACATGGCTCCGCCCCTGGGTGTCCTATATCTAAGGACCCACCCAACATTCAACTTTTTTCTCATTAACTTAAACCAATAGATAAAAACCAGCTTACCAAGTAGCTATCTGAATTAATTTACATCAATTTCGACCAAAAACATATCATCGACAAAAGAACCCTTTAACTTATTCATAAAACCCAACATTTCAAACCTCTAACCAGAGGCATTTTCATTTCGGATACAAGTAGCTGAATACTTGAACATATAACATAAAAAATATCTACAAAATTGAAACTTACAGCAATGGGTTTTCGGATATCGGGAAGCTGAAAATCGAACGAAAAGGAATCATCTTTCGCGCGATTCTGAGCCAAAAAAACAAGGTCCAAATTCTTGTTTTGAAGTGGCGTAGACTCTACGATTGCTCCATATACATCACCCATTGTACAAAACCCCTTCCTTTGCTAATAATAACCAATTCATAAAAACATATCAAAAAAATGTCACATTAAAAATAAAATAAAAAAACCATCTAGATATTTCTTTATAAAGATACTAAAAATGCCATAAAAACGAGATATAAAAAAAACCATCTAGATATTTATTTATAAAGATACTAAAAATGTTATAAAAAAGCAATAAAAATGTGATAATAAAAGAACCTGAGGGGGTGGTGATTTTTGGGTCATTTTGTTTTTTTTTGAAAGGGTGGTGAGCCCCCCACCCTTTGATGGAGTGATGGATATTTTTTTTGCTTTTTAAGGTTTTCCGGTGGCTGTAGGTTGTGGTCAAAAGTTTGAAAGAGGGGGTATTTTTAGTAGTGTTTAGGTTTTGTTATATGTTTACTTTTGTTTTTGTGTTAACCGACATTAGTCCCCTGTAACCTGTTGACATGTTTTTCAGTGTTCTAGTTTGTAACGGAAGTGGTTTTTAATGATGTTTTTTTGGGTTTTTTTAGGGTTTTGGTTTTTTGGCCCATGAGAAAAAAGTTTAGCCCATTTGGATATCGTGGTGCAGGGTGTAAACGAGACGAGACAACTTATGAGTTATTGAATATTGACTCGTAAACTACTAAAAAATGACTCAGTTTAAACGAGTTGAGTTTGAGTACGAGCTACTCGAGTATATTTTCGAGTTGAGTTCGAGCTTCAAAATACCCGGCTCGTGAACCTCGATGCATGCCTTGTCAAGCTTCGTTAAAATCATACGTTTGCCCTTTTAAATACACAACTTACCCCGTTTTCATAGAAATCGAGTCGAGTCGTGCTTGATATGCCGAGTATTTATCGGGTTTGAGCATGAATATGAAAATAATCGAGCTCGAGTTTTATATGACGAGTCGAGCTCGAAATATAAAAATCGACCGACCTCAAGTCGAGTTTTAGTATTCGAGTCGAGCTCGAGCTTGGCAGTACTCTGCTCGTTTACACATGTAGTTAGGTTTTAGCGTTTTCCCGTAGTTAACAACTTTTTTTTTTCAGCCATCGCAACACATTCGATCTATTCTTTTAATTTCTTTTTTTTTCTACTTTTTATCAATTAAAAATCCCTAAAACACACATAACAACCAATAAATAATAGGAAATGATTTGCACACTCGCTTTTTTTATTGGGACACTCTTCCATATGCATTAAACTGTTGTACTATGAATATACATTGCTTTAACCTATTGTACATATGAGTGTCTCAATAAAAAAAATGAAGTGTGCCGATCATCTCTCATAAATAATACTATCTCTCATTTAAACATCTCTCACTTCTTTATTTCGGACTTAAATTCCCAAGGGAAAAAGATTCCAATTTTCCCGCAAAGTGAGATGGGACATTAAGCCTCTTCTTTGGCATGGCCTCCTGCATGTTTCCCAAATGCACACTTGTTAGTGTTTACATTTTCCCAAATGCACACTTGTTAGTGTTTACATTTTTACTTTGAGTTACCTTAAAATAAGTGTCAATTTCGTATTAAAAGAGACTATAGTTAACAAATATATATTTTCTATAGCTGACAAAAAGGGCGGGCCGGGAGGGCACGGGCCATGGGTCAAACAGACTACAGGCACGGGCCAAACGGACGCATGTTATATGAATCGTTTTAGAAAATACTCAAAACGACGAAATAAATTCCTTAAACTTAACACCTCATTTATATTTAAACGATTAAATATATTATATCTATAAGTTTTTTTTAAAAATAATTGTAATATTATCTAATTGAGAGAAAATATGTGCCCATTTGTGCCCATTTAACTTTTAAATAGGCAATATATGCCTATTTCAAGAGAAAAGAGAGGACCAAATATACCCAAATCTTTTAAAAGTTTGCCCATTTAACAAATTTTTTTGATTTTGTGCACAAATTGTCACCTCTAATATTTTCATTTGCGAAGAGCGTAGTTCACATGTTTTACAAAAACTTTATGCATTTTTAAACAAGAATACAAAACAATGTGTCGAGCCCCCAACCTTCGCATCACAGTTACATGTACCTGGCAGCTAAGTCACCCGGGACACTGTAAACAAATGCCCATGTGACACAAGGTTCAATCTTTGTTCCTTTCTTTTGTCTTGGCCTACATTTGTATGAGGATGTTATGTCATGAAAAAGAAAGATAATATGAACGGAATACCAGTTGATGTGACAAATATAAAAGTAGAGTAATTTTTATTCTATAGTTTCTTATATGGTTCGTGAAATGTGGCGTCGAATTTTGTCTTCGAAGAGATCATTATTTAGGTTTCAAAAACGTGCGAGACATTTGAAGGGACACATAAGAACAGAATCGTTGATAATCTACTGCTTTTCAAAAAGAAAAAAGAATAGAATTGTTGAAGTTGGCGAAGTTGCAATGGACGATGTTTGTCAAATTGGGCCATCTTATATTATTCTTCTTGACATTTATGCCTTGTGTAAACCAAATAATATGCTTTCATTCTATACTGACTTAGATCATCGAACTTGTTAGTTTTCAATGATTCAATGACTGTTAACTAGTACAAAATATTCTGCCCAACAAAGTGCTCGACACCTAAGAGTCGAAAGTATATTTTGTCAATCCTTGTCACAGTCGGGGGACGATTCATAGTTGATTGTGAAGCAAAGACTTCTCTATACGCTTAAGAGTAAAATTACAAATTTGTGCGACTTGAGCCTTTTGTTACTAAACACATATTAAGCATTGTCGTCACCTATTGCTTGATAGGCAAGTAAAAAAATCTGGTGGGTGAATTGAATTTCTTGACAAATACCAGGCTTGACATGGAATATAGGATTTAACGTCTTAGCCAATATATGTCGTCTCCTATAAGTCCTCATTGGGAGGCCACTTTACACACATTGAGATATATGAACGACACAATTATTTAGTGGTGAAACTTTACACAAACTAAATACCTTTACTCAAAATCAAAATTATTGTCTCGAGTAACGATCTACAATTGCCTTGGCTCCCTCTGGTGCAAAGAATCGAGCCTGTAAATTAACAAGTAGCAATCACTTTTGTGAGGACAAAAAACTGGGAAAATGATGTTCTACATCCTGTTCTAGCATGTGATAATGATACAGTTTACAATAGTGCACTTTTGCTTGTTATAGTGTGTGGACTGTGGACGGTATTAAAACATTAATACTCACTTGTATAAACATCCTCTCTGCATCTCCAGTTTTTCCGTTTGCTTTTAAAATAATTCCCTGCAGATGTTTAAGCTTCGTTATATAAACCAAACCATAGAAAAGTAAAAATGAAGATACTTAAAATGTAAAGGTCAACATGCAACTAATGACAATGTAACCATGTTCTGCAGTACTCTGTCATACTCGGCAACATAACAAGTATCAGGATTAAACAAGGTTAACATTTCAAACCAAGCACATAGCTAAAATTATCTGCTTAGTTGAAAATATAAATCATAAACAATGGCATCCAAATTCATATGTTTTCATTGAAGAATATAGTAAAAAGGGCACTGCTGTTTGGACGTGTGAGGTGTAGATCATTTAGAAGATTAAAAGAAGTTAGAAATGAGGGAATGTGGTTAACCTTAGCTAAATAACCACGGAAATCATCTGGGTGGCTAGAGATGAGTTGATCATATACAGCCACAGCATCGCTCACATGGCCCCAGTCCGAGTATGATTTTCCAAGAAGTAATTCAACCTAAGAAAATACATTTCAAAGAAAATGATCATTTAAAGAAAGTTACATCAGATACAAAGATTAACTCTGCACTAAATATTACCCCCTTTCCCCGTTGCCTTGGTGGAATGGATTGTTAGGTATGGGCTACTTATAACTTAATTAGTCCATCCATTTGTTTCTCACTATCAAACTGTTAGCTTTATCTTGTTTTAGGTTTATCTATTTATAAGTAACGTAGAGATTGGCCATTTCAGTGATAAAATATAGACATACTGCTTATGAAATTGAAAGTTATGTATGATGAAACTATCATTTACGTGTAATAAACATAGCAACTCACTTGGATAGGATCTAACTGAGATTCCGTATCTGTTGGACTACTATCAGCTCCATTGGTTTTCTGATTTTCCTTTTCTCTTTGCAGACTGTCACGAGTTGCCAGAAGGATCTTTACAGCCTGAATAAGTAGCAAGTACAATGTTAATACCATTTTCACTATCAACTGCCCATGAATAATGCATTCTTTTAAATATTCTTCAAAAATAGCAATTTTCTTGGAGCAGGGAGAGTAGCAATGTAGCAATTACATAAGACGTACCTGATCCGGTTTCTTAGCAGCAAGCAATGAATTCGTGAGACCACGAAGAACTTCAAAATCCATTTTATGTGATATCTGTTATGCAAATGAAAGTAACTGTTGACAGTATTATAAACCCTGCTTTCAAAGTTACTATGTACGAAACAAACATACTATTGGCTTAAAAAGAAATTTGTATTATATAGTCAATAAAGAGCTATACTTATGTGCATACAGACCTTTGCTGAAGTCCTATAAGCAGCAGCACTACCTTCATAGTCCTTTAATTCATATTTTACTGCTCCAAGTACACGATAAGGCTCAGGGTCACTAGGTTTCATCTGATAATCAAATATTATAATCACACATTATCAGATGTACTAAAATCAAGTGCAGATTGTCATCTATTTGAACATGGCTTATCACGACCAACCTTGGTTAGATCTTCAAGCATAGATGCTGCCCGGGTATACTCTCCCAGTTCTGTTAACGTTACAGCTGCTCCCTGCAAACACAGATAATACAAATTCTATGTTGAGAGATGTTCAGTTTAGTTTAAACTATATTTCAACAATTAAGTTTTGACTCACTTCACGAGCAACAGGATCATCTGGGGAGACACTAAGTGTAGTCTCATATTGCTGTAGTTGTTTCTGCAACAAATGAAAAGATACATGTTCAGAACATTGGTTATCTTATCATACGAAGCAACGTTTTTATATGACAGTAACCAATTATTCGATTTTAAATGAAGTGAACTGTTTTCCAAACAGTAACCTTTGTTTTATTGTCATTATGAACTTTACCTGAAGTTTTTCTTTCTCTTCCGGTGACAATGTGTTCTGCACTATAGCGGAATCATTACTCGAATTTACACTGCATACATAAATCAATACTAATTATGCGAAATTCTATATACCAAGAACCATTTTACTCAAAAATGATAACTCAATATCCCATACCTTCCGGAAGGGAGAAAATCTCCGAGAGCAAATACCAACCCAAACACAACGACGGCAACTCCTACTCCAATCTACATGATTCCATGTTAGATTTTCAATACCACAATATGTTAACTGGAACTTCATTCATGGTATATAAAAGATAAATTATTACAGAAGTCGCCACCTTAGTACCAAGTCCAATTTTGCTAGGCTCTGATTCAATTGGAGCATCATAGTCGATAGTTCCATATATATTCTTCTCTTCAGTTTTTTTCTGGTTCAATGCTGACCTAAGTGGATACAAACAAATCTGCATGACGCAAAATTTATAGCACTCCAAGAGTACAATGGACTAACATATATAGTAACTTTGGAACAAAACCATCCATCCGTTAGAAATATCAGTTAATGAGGACTAACGATGCAAATTATTTTCCGTTATCTCCTAACAAGAGTTAAAATATTTGCATCGTTAGTCCTCATTGAGTTAAAATATTTGCATCGTTAGTCCTCATTGACTATAGAGTTAAAACATTTGCATCGTTAGTCCTTATTGAGTTAAAATACTTGCATTGTTAGTCCTCGTTGAGTTAAAATATTTGCATCGTTAGTCCTCATTGAGTTAAAATATTTGCACCGTTACCATCGCCACCACCCACCACCATCCACCAACACCCACCATGACCACCGACACCCACCACCAGCACCCACCGCCACCACCGCCACCCACCACCACCACCGCCACCACCACCACCACCGCCACCCACCACTACCGCCACCACCACCGCCACCCACCACTACCGCCACCACCACCACCACCGCCACCACCACCGCCACCACCACCGCCACCCACCATCACCCACCACCACCCACCACCACTACCGCCACCCACCACCACCACCCGCCACCACCCACCACCACCGCCACCACCACCCACTACACACCACCACCACCGCCAATGGGTGGTGGTGGCGGTGGTGGTGGTGGGTGTTGGTGGGTGGCGGTGGCGGTGGTGGCGGTGGTGGTGGGTGATGGTGGGTGGCGGGGGTGGTGGTGGTGGGTGTTAGTGGGTGGTGGTGGTGGTGGTGGGTGGCGGTGGTGGTGGTGGGTAGTGGTGGGTGATGGTGGCGGTGGTGGGTAGTGGTGTGTGGTGGTGGTGGTGGTGTGTAGTGGTGGGTGGCGGTGGTGGTGGGTGGCGGTGGTGGTGGTGGTGGGTGGCGGTGGTGGTGGTGGTGGTGGCGGTAGTGGTGGGTGGGTGGTGGGTGGCGGTAGTGGTGGGTGGCGGTGGTGGTGGTGTGTAGTGGTGGGTGGCGGTGGTGGTGGCGGTGGCGGTGGTGGTGGTGGGTGATGGTGGGTGGCGATGGTGGTGGTGGGTGTTGGTGGGTGGTGGCGATGGTAACGATGCAAATATTTTAACTCAATGAGAACTAACGTTGCAAATATTTTAACTCTATAGTCAATGAGGCCTAACGATGCAAATATTTTAACTCAATGGGGACTAACGATGCAAATATTTTAACTCTATAGTCAATGAGGACTAACGATGCAATATTTTAACTCAATGAGGACTAACGATGCAAATATTTTAGCTCTTGTTAGGAGATAACGGAAAATAATTTGCATCGTTAGTCCTCATTAACTGATATTTCTAACGGAGGGATGGTTTTGTTGCAAAGTTACTAACGAAGGGATGATATTTGAGACGAATAAAGAAAAAGGATGTAAACGTATCATTTGACATACCTCAGGGATGTATTTTGGACTTTTCTCTTATTATAATTTTATTTTTTTGACCTGGTCAACCGGTTCGACCGCCAGGTCAACCGGTTCGACCACCGGGTCAACGCGGGTCAACCCGGGTTTTATTAAATTTTTTTGAAAAAATGAAACCCGGCCGGGTTTCGAGAACTGGGTTGACCCGGGTCACTCAAAACCCGGCGGGTCACACTAGTTAACCCGGTTTTAGAAACCCGGGTTGCTTTGACCCGTTTTTTCGGCCGGAACCGGTCGAACCGGTTAACCCGGCCGGGTCGACCCGGGTTTCAAAACCTTGAGCAAAACCTTCTGAGTCCCGACAACCGACCCGATCCTAACATAAACCGATAGTCCTGAAACGAAATAATAGCTTCTCGGGTCGGGAGTCAGGATGGATTTTCAGCATTTTCAGGATTCGGGACGGGTCGGGACGAGCCAAAAACCGACAAAATACAAGCAAAAATCGATTACTTTCGAGACGGGTCAAAACAGGACGGGGCGGGCAAAAAACCGACTACTTTCGGGTTGGTATTCAGTTTACAATTAGATGACTTTAAGGATCAGGATTAGTCAGGTCGAGTCGGGTCGGGATCCGGCCCGATGCTCAGCCTTATCTCTTTCTTAGAAGTTTATATGTTTTCGTATCATGTTTCATTATCTCAACTTTTTTGTTTTATTTTGAAACTCATGAATTTATATAAGCTTATTATCATATTAGGCAAACATCCGTGCATACTAACAAGATTTTATAGTGGCAAACAATTACAATTGCGATATTGTAGTTAAACGCTTTATGTAACGTTTATACATACAACATAATACAATCAAAATGTAATTGAAAAATATTGTAACATGCGATAATTCAACTCAAAAAGTATTTCTTAAAATGTATCAAATAACGTATAAAAACATTTAATGAAACTTAAAATGAAATATATTAGTAGTTTTGAAATACGGTGTCTTATATAGTAGAGTTCGTGAATGAAATTCTAAAAATTATTATTGTTGGTATTAAATACAAAAAAGGTCTCATCACTAAAAATGTGTTGTCAAAGTTGTCATGTTTTTCAAAATTGTTGGTGTAAAACATTATTTAAGCAACTATTTCATTAAAGCAAAATTGTTTAAAATTTGTCGGCAAGTAAAGAATATTAAAATTTAAGTTTTAAGTTGGTATTTTGAGAATTGAACATTACTCATTTTTTAAATTTTCAAGTTTTAAGTAAAAATATTTTGCTTTATATGTAGTAAAGATAACAAGTTTTAAATACGCTCATAAGCTTAATAATAAAAATATAAAAAATGACTAAGTTTGTAGATATGCAACATACTTTCTTAAAAGTACCGAAATACGTAACCTACTAAAAATAATCTGTGTATCGCTAACAAACTTTCAAACTTCGCTAAAGATACGTAATGTTGACCGGATTTTTACATGTTTGACCGGTTTGTAGGTAAACATTTAAAAAAACATACATTATTGGTCCATGTGGTTTGCGTCTGTTTTCACCAGTCATCCTTTAACTTTATTTCATTTATAAAAGTTACAATAATGGTCCTTGTCGTTTGGGTTGACTTTCAAGAGACTAAAGGTGAAAGTCAACCCAAACGACAAGGACCATTATTGTAACTATTATAACTGAAATAAAGTTAAACGATGACTTGTGAAAACAGACGCAAACCACAGGGATCAATAATGTATGTTTTTTTAAATGTTTACTTACAAACCGGTTAAACAGGTAAAAATCCGGTCAACATTACATATCTTTAGCCAAGTTTGAAAGTTTGTTAGCGATACACGGATTATTTTTAGTAGGTTACGTATTTCGGTACTTTTCAAAAAGTATGTTGCGTATCTACAAACTTAGTCCTATGAAAAAAAGCTAGAAAAATTTAGTTGATGGAACATAAGCCTGAGATAAACTTTTAAGCTCAAAAATAAGCTTAAACAAACACCCTTTTGGTTAAGCTTGTTTTTTAGCCTATCTTATCTTTCTAGTTTATATAAAAAGTTAATATGCTTTTATAAGTCCATTAATTTTATAAGATAAAGGCTATGTTTTGGCACACAAGATTGTTGGGAGATTGTGCTTATTTTTTTAAAAAAATAAACTACTTAAAAAATAATCTTTGTTTGGCAGACATAACTTATAAGAGATTCTAAAAAAATAATTTTTCATAATATCTTAAAATCAAAGGTTACTTCATGTAGCTTATAAAAATAATCTATTTTTATAATCTCCAGCACCAGCTCCAGCACCATCTCCAGCACCAGCACCAGTTCCAGCAACAGTTACTTTCGTCAAACATACCCAAAGCCAAAAAAAGCATAAGTTTATAGGCAGGACAATAAGTTTAAAATTGACACCCCTTAGTATGTTTAATACTTTAATAGTTACTCCAAATGATAGAAAAAAGGTAGTTTATCTTCGACAAAATTGATATTTCTAAAAAAACACTTATTAGAATTGGATTATTTTATTCGAAAATGAAAAATAAGCACAAAAAAAAGTTAATATCTATACATATATAAGAGCATGAGGAATCATAACACACGGGCTGCGTTATTCTTATGTGGCACCATAACAACGCTGCAACGCACGTTAATACCATTTCCTTGCTCGCTGCGTTACAACACTGTTGAGTCCCACGTTGAGCTAATAACTTGCGTTGTAACACAAGTCTTAACATTTCATGACTTTGCAAAACAAACACCCCCCGCCCCCCACTTGTAACTTGTGAACAACGGCTAGTTTGTGGGGTGGGGTAGGGGGAAATAAATAAATAAAAAGTTACCGTTTGATTCAAACAGCTAGTATTTTTCAAAAAAAAATATTAAAAAAAAATCAACCTTTATAAATCAACAACTAGAACTTTATACAAAATATTATTAAAAAAAAAAAAAAAAAAAAAAAAAAAAAAAAAAAAAACCCTTCTATACTCATATTCTCACAAAAACAAAACCATGTCGGGACGAGACGATCCAAGTTTTTTAAACTTGATGGTTTTGTAAATGTTGACGCTAACCCGAACGTCGGGTCTTCTTCAAATCCTAACCCGAACAACAATAACCCACTTGCTAACTTGACACTCGAACAACAACAACAATTGATGTATATGTTGCAACAAAATAACGTGGAGCAACAAACACCACAAACCTAATCCTCACAAGCGGCGTCTGTGGAACCCGAAGCAACGTCTCCATGAAAATCCAATCGTTGAGGTAAACGTATTGCAAAAAAAGGCAAAAAAACTAGACGACGAGGTGTATGGTGAAAAAAATCCCGACGTTACGTTGGACACCGGAAGAGGAAGTTTTACTTGCCGTGTGTTGGGTGGCCGTTTATGAGGATAAGAATATTGGAGTTTCTCAAAACGGCATCACTTTTTGGTATAAGGTTATGAACGAGTTCAACCGGAAAAAATTTCAAGTTCGTAACAAAGATATGCTAACAAGCAAGTGGCATACGTTGAATGCAAATTGCCAAAAGTTTCTAGCGGTTTACAAACGTGCTAAACGTTTGCCAAAAAGTAGTGAAAGTGAAGTGGATGATATGAGGTATGCTAGACAAATGTATCGTGACGAGACTAAAGGTGTTCCGTTTGCTCAAGAGGAAGCGTGGTTAATTTTGAAGAAGTGTCCAAAATGAGACGTGCCGGCACCAATTGACTTAACCGGAGACGTCCCCGGTCAAAGCAACCAAGAGCTATTTGGTGATTATGTACGTCCACGTCCTGCCGGGAAACCAAGAAATTCAAAAAAAAAAAACAAAAGTCCAATACATCGACTAGCACCGGGGGAAGTGCGTCAAGCAATTTGGAATCTATGACAAACGAGCTTCGACTTAGACGAGAAGCAGCCAAGTGGCGTACGCCGCGGCTAGAGTGAAAGACTAGACGACTACGCGTTTGGAGGAATTTAAATTTCTCGGTATGAAAATGAGTGAAATCGATCCGGACGAGGCGCATTGGATCAAAATGGAAAAACAAAGAATCAAAGATATATATAAGTTGCAACATCCGCCAACTGACTAGTAAATTTGTAATAAGCAGTGTTATTTGGTGTTATGATTTCCTGGTGTTTTTTGATGTTGTGTTATTTGGTGTTGAGATAACGTGACACTGACGTGACGTTGAGTAATGTAATAACTCAAGTTATGATTCCTCATGCTATAAAGGAAAAACATAAAACGTGAAAAGTGAAGAAAAGAAAATTTAAAGCTAATTTAAGAAACTAATTTGTTCCTTTACTTAAATGGAATGTTGAAATTATGTTGAAATTAAGTTAGGAAACTTAAAACTAATGTATCACTTTTTTTGAATATTGAAATTAACTATTAAAATTTGTTCTTTTACTTAAAATCATTATATTATATATTACAATAATTTACAGTTACATTTTGATTTTTTTTTTCGTTGTATTATAAGCTTGCAAGTTATACTTAATCTAAGACGGTAAAAGGTCATTTTATCTTAAACAATTTAAAACAGTCGAATTTAAAATATAACTTTAGAAGTGTAAGATGGTTTGGGATTACAATTTAGTACTAATAATTTACAACTCGTGGTAAATGTTAATAACATAATGTTCGATAGTAGCATTTGAAAAAACTGTTCATTATAGTAACATTTGAAAAAACTAATAACTACCAAATAATCCTTTAAACCAATTATGTTTTATATTTTAATAATGCGCTTTTGGGTTTATTGGTATAACAAAATGACACATACACCAATTCATTTCTACATTTTAAATTACTTTACGTACGTCATTTAGTGTTATTTTTATTTTTTACATAAAACAACATATTATTGTTAAAACTTTATTTCGTATCGTATAAAGTAAATGTTTTTCACCCGCTATAACGTACGACAAAAAAGTACCTCGTTGTCCCACAAACGGGGAATATCATGGCTTACATACTTCATAAGCCAAAGGTTAACATAAGATCAACCTTAACTTTTAAGTCTCATTATTTTCACTACTTATGAACACGTATAATTGTAAACTTGCGTGATTTATGTTGACGATGTTTTATTGGGTTACATGTTCTTCGAATATAGCTCCGTTATATTACGTGTCAAAATGGAGATGGTGTAAATGCAATATTAAGTCTTCAAAGAGGTGGTAGGAGATGAAAGAAAAGTAGGAGATGAAAGAAAAGTGGGATGAGTCTATCCCATATTGACAGATAGGCAAACTTATGACATGTTTATAAGTAAGAACATAGACACTATGTTATATCTCCTTCAAAATGTTACACAAATAACCAAACCTCTGGATTATGGAAGATCTAGATCGATTAGACTCGACATCTTTCTTGCATGTTCACTGGTTAGTCTAATCTTTCTTGCATGTTCACTGCTCTTGCATGTTCACTGGTTAGTCTAATCTTTCTTGCATGTTCACTGCTCTTTCTACGGCATTATGGGTGAGTTTTTGTCATCTTGCTTTATTTTTATTTCTCTTAAGAGGTATGATTTACATTTTCGTTACCAAGTGTGAAACTGATTGTGACGTGACACATAACTCAATATTTGACATTTATGTACAAAGTAGTTCCTAAAAATACTGAGACATTACTAGGTTATCTCGGCTGAGCAAAGTGTATAATGTACGAGGCATACCATAATAAAAGATTTGTCAATTGCAAGGATAGACAAACCTTTTTGAGCGAGTACATATCATCTGATCCTTTGGAGATGATGTTTTTACTACTCCAGCTTGCCTCATAAGCTCTGCCATCAGAAGTAGAGGTATGAGACTCAAAGAGATATAATTACTAAACTCCATTTTCTAAAGAATAAAAAAACTTACCTTGTTTTCTTTCAAGCTCTTCGGCAAGTTCTTCTTTCCATCTTCTTTGTCTCTCCGCGTAGCTTGCACTATATGAGAAAGATATAAGTCTCCACTTCATATTAACAAGCACAAATAAAAAGCTCTTACTTTGAAGTTTGAACAAATGAAGTAAGCAATAACTTAATCATTAACAAAATAACATCTATTAATTTCTATACTTTTAATTTTTGGAAAATTGGCAAAAAAAAGGCACTATACTTGCCACCTTTTGTCATTGTATGTGTCATACTTTTTTTTTTTTGATTATAGCACCAACTTTTCTAAAAGACGCCATTGTGTGTACTGGTGACTTGTTTCACCTGTTGCAGCAGGTTGAGTTAACGAGCGTTTGTTTTTTTTGCAGCGTTAGTCCTTTATTATTGCAACGTTAGTCCTTTACACGTTTTTTTCCGTTTTTCGTCCGTTTTCATACGGTTTTGTCCGTATTTACACGTTTTCGTTCGTTTATTCACGTTTTCGCCCGTTTTCGCACGTTTTTGTCCGTATTTACACATTTTCATTAGTTTTCAACCGTTTTTACACGTTTTCGTCCGTCTTCGCACGTTTTTGTCTGTATTTACACGTTTTCGTTCGTTTTCGACCGTTTTTACACGTTTTCGTCCGTTTCTTCACGTTTTCATCCGTCTTCGCACGTTTTTGTCTGTATTTACACGTTTTCGTTAGTTTTCGACCTTTTTTACACGTTTTCGTCCGTTTTTTTCACGTTTTCGCCCGTTTTCGCACGTATTTACACGTTTTCATCCGTCTTCGACCGTTTTATTTCTCGAAATTAAAAAAATTTTGAAAAAAAAATTAAAATAAATTTTTATTTTTCGAAAAAAAAATTATTTTTCGAAATATTTTTTTTTTGAAAAAAAAATTAAAAATATTTTGAAAAAAAAAATAATTTTTTTTTCCGAAAAATAAAAAATTATTTTAATTTTTTTTCAAAATTTTTTTTTCGAAAAAAAAATTAAAAAAAATTTAAAAAAAAAATTGAAAAAAATTAAAATAATTTTTTATTTTTCGGAATATTTTTTAAAAAAAAATAAAAATATTTAAAAAAAAATAATTTTTTTTTCCAAAAAATAAAAAATTATTTTAATTTTTTTTCAAATTTTTTTTTCCGAAAAAAAAATTTTAAAAAAATTTAAAAAAAAAATTTGAAAAAAAATTAAAATAATTTTTTATTTTTCGAAATATTTTTTTTTGAAAAAATAATTAAAAAAAAATTTCGAAATAATTTTTTATTTTTCGAAAAAAAAATATTTTTTTTCGAAATATTTTTTTCTGAAAAAATAATTAAAAATATTTTGAAAAAAAAATATATTTTTTTTTGAAAAATAAAAAATTATTTTAATTTTTTTTCAAAATTTTTTTTTCAAAATTTTTTTAATTTTTTTTTCGAAAAATAAAAAAAAAAAGTTATTTTTTTTCGAAAAATAATTTTTTTTTCGAAAAATAAAAAATTATTTTAAATTTTTTTTAATTTTTTTTTCAAAATTTTTTTAATTTGGAGAAATAAAAAATCAATTTTTTTTCGAAAACGTGCGAAGACGGACGAAAACGTGAAAAAACGGACGAAAACGTGTAAAAACGGTCGAAAACGCATGAAAATGTGTAAATACGGACAAAAACGTGCGAAAACGGGCAAAAACGTGTAAAAACGAACGAAAATGTGTAAATACAGACAAAAACGGACGAAAACGTGTAAATACAGACAAAAACGTGCGAAAACGGTCGAAAACGTGAAAAAACGGACGAAAACGTGTAAAAACCGACGAAAACGTGTAAAAACGGTCGAAAACGAACGAAAATGTGTAAATACGGACAAAAACGTGCGAAAACGGGTAAAAACGGACGAAAACGTGTAAAAACGGTTGAAAACGAATGAAAATGTGTAAATATGGACAAAAACGTGCGAAAACGGGCGAAAACGTATAAAAACGAACGAAAATGTGTAAATACGGACAAAAACGGACGAAAACGTGTAAATACAGGCGAAAACGGGCTAAAACGTGAAAAAACGGACGAAAACGTGTAAAAACGGTCGAAAACGAACGAAAATGTGTAAATACGGACAAAAACGTGCGAAAACGGGCGAAAACGTGAAAAAACGAACGAAATCGTGTAAATACGGACAAAACCGTATGAAAACGTGCGAAAACGGACGAAAAACGGACAAAAACGTGTAAAGGACTAACGTTGCAATAATAAAGGACTAACGCTGAAAAAAAAAAAAACGCTCGTTAACACAACCTGCTGCAACAGGTGAAACAAGTCACCAGTACACGCAATGGCGTCTTTTAGAAAAGTTGGTGCTATAATCAAAAAAAAAAAAGTATGATACATACAATGACAAAAGGTGGCAAGTATAGTGTCTTTTTTTGCCAATTTCCCTTAATTTTTTTAGTTGTATAATTATGTTAGCCCGTTTGTATTTTATATGTGCTAAGGCCCGAGTGTCATTTGTCAGTGTTACATTATATATTATGTATTGTTCGGTCATTAGCAATGAGATACGAAACATTCTGGTATCTTACAGGAGAAAAATGAACGACAAACTTTGTTGAAGTTGCTTACAAATCATGATATAGATTTGTATAGGCTCATTCGGCTTCCAAAGAGTGAAAGAGGTACCGGTTTCTTCCTTGGTGGGCAAGACTAATGTAACCCTAACAAATGACACTCGAGCCTTTAGCCTATACAAAATACAAAATGGCTAACATAATTATAGGACTAACAAAAAATAGATCGTTGTCCCACAAATCTGGAATATCATGGCTTATATATATAGTTCATAAGCCAAATGTTAACATAGGATCAACCTTAACTTTTAAATCTCACTATTTTCACTACGCATAAACACATATAATTGTAAACTTGCGTGATTTATATTGACGATGTTTTATCGGGTTACATGTTCTTCGAATATAGCTTCGTTATATTACTTGTCAAAATAGAGCTAATGTAAATGCAATATTAAGTCTTCAAAAGAGGTGATAGGAGATAAAAGAAAAGTGGGATTGAGTCTAACCCACATTGATGAATGAGCAAACTTATGATGTGTTTATAATTAGGGGACCCCTATATTAACGGGGTCTACCCCTAGCCCTGCCCACTTGTCCCCCACTTTTGTCCCCTTTTTTTCCAGCGCAGCCTAGTTTCTGTTCCGTATTTCTGACAGTTTTAACAGTTTGACTTATTAAACTTTATATTTTTTGTTCCGCACTTTCAGGTTTATAGCTTTTTGATATAAACAAAATTATAAAAAAAAAAATAATAATAAAAAAAACGTCACAAAACGCCAAAAAAGGCATACCCCCGTTAGAATAAAAAACAAACCCCCGTCCTTATAACTGCCCCCTATAATTAAGAACGTAGACACTTGGTTATATTACCTTGGAAATGTAGTAGAAAAGGTACACAAGTAATACTCAAGACCGATTAGATTCGATATCTTTCTTCTGTGTTTACTGGTTGTCCTTTCTACCACATTATTATGCGTGAGTTTTTGTCTTTATTTTTTATTTCTCTTGAAAGCTATGATTTACATTTTCGTTTATGTTTTTCTTTGAAATTGTCCCATCCACAAATGACACCCTTTCGATCTTCATGGAATGTCATGAAAGAGTTTGAATCTCATCTAAGGGTGATCACGGTCCAAAAACCGGACCGGACCGAAGACCGAGTTTTGGAAAAACCATAGACCGAGATCGGACCGAATGTGGTCGGTCCGGTCCGGTCGGTCCTTCAGTCGGTCCGGTCCAAATACGCTAAATATCCAGTTTGTAAACCGGACCGGACCGATCCAGACCGAGACCGAAATAAGGAAAAACCCCGGACCGAGACCGGACCGTTGGTCCTCCGGTTGGTCCGGTTTTCGGTCGGTCCGGTTTAAACGGTCCGATGGCTCACCCTTATTTCATGCCAAGACTGGACCGGACCGACCACATTCGGTCCGGTCTAAACAGGCCAAGACCGGACTGGACCGAAGACCGAGATCGGACCAAATGTGGTCGGTCCGGTCTCGGTCCGGTCCAAATACGCTAAATATCCAGTTTGTAAGCCGGACCGGACCGATCCAGACCGAGACTGAAATAAGGAAAAACCCCGGACCGAGACCGGACCGTTGGTCCTCCGGTTGGTCCGGTTTTCGGTCGGTCCGGTCTAAACGGTCCGATGGCTCACCCTTATTTCATGTAAGTTGGCAAATTGATGTTACTGATACTTATTTGGTGAGTTTTTGTCATCTACTTCATCTTTACTTCTTTGAATATAATATTATCGTTTATGTTTTTCTTTGTAACTGTTCTCATGTAGTATGAATAATTTCCATGCAACACGGTCGTAACCTTAACTATTTGTGATGCACCATGGTGTTTGTTTGGGACGATAATTCGCCTTTGTATCTTCAAATTAAGATAACGTCCAAGTCAAATATCTGTATAATATAGATATGTGTTAGAAATGATTTCCCCCCTTTTAAACTTAAATATATAGTACCATTAATAGGATATGCTTAATATAGAAGTTAAGAACTAGATAATCCGAGATGGTAACGATTAATAGGATACGCTTAATATAGAAGTTAAGAACTAGATAATCCGACATAGTAATAGAGTTAAGATATCTTTGTACCACTTAAAACATAATAAACATTTTCATTAACGTTGATTGTTTTGAAAATTCTCATCGTTCAAGCAATTAACATATCAAATAAACAGAATTTCAAAACTAAGTATTTGACATCTGCTAATAAATATATAATGAGTGTGAAACTGATTGTGACACAGAACTCAATATTTGACATCATGTACAAAGTAGTTCCTAAAAATACTGAGATATTACTTGTAGCGACTTTGGATAATCACTTCCAAAGCTTGAGTTGCAAATCCAAACATCCTGTAATCTAAGCTAATAAAGTATGTCTTTAATGATATCATATAACATACATATAGACTATAAACACATTAGAATAAAAAAGAAAATGTAAAAAATGCAAAGTTTGTAAGATATTGCGATATTTTTTGGGCTCATATGATATTTGGACATTTACGCTGCGTTCTCGAGTTTTTCTAGGTGGGAATAGAAATGATGTGAAAAGAAGAGAAAAGAAATGAAAAGGAAAGGAAAGAAAGTTGATTTTATATTTCGTGTTCTTGAGTTGAAATGAAAGGAAAGGAAATGAAATAATGTTGTGTTCTCGAGTTGGGAAGAAAAGAAAGAAAAAGAGACATAATTACATTTATGCACTTTTAGATATGTTCATTTTATCATAAGAGTCGAATATGAGTAAATATTGAAAGTTATATTGGTCATTATATACTAAATAGTGCGAGTGTAAAATACTTTCCGTCCAAATCCGCCCATATTTGGGCGGAAAATTCTTATAAGAAAATCACTAGAATTTTCCTATCATTTTCTTCCTGTTTCCTTTCCTTTCTGTCCAAAAAAAACTCGAGAACACAATAAAATTTCAATTTCCTATCATTTCCTTTCATTTCCTTTTAAAAAATAACTCGAGAACGGAGCGTTAAGAAAGCATATTGCTATTAGATGAATTTAATATTTTAAATTATTTTACATTATTTAGTGTTTTTATTAAAATAACATATTTTGGTCAAAACTTTATTTCGTATACTATAAAATAAATGTTTTTACCACAAAATACCTCGTCCCACAAATGTAAAATATAAGCAGAGAGGGAACCAGAACCAAATATGACCGGATACACAAATTTTTTGGAACCATATTATAGAAACGCATTTCCATAGACCGGGTGCATGTTAGATGCATTTAGGAAAAATTGATGTTTTTTTCAAAATTAACACTAAATCGAAAAAATCCAAAGGGGTCTCGGGCACACATGAGAACCCCCTGGTTCCGTCCCTGTTCATAAGCCAAAGGTTAACATAAGATCAACCTTAACTTTTAAGTCTCACTATTTTCACTACGTATGAACACATATAATTGTAAACTCGCGTGATTTATATTGACGATGTTTTATTGGGTTACATGTTCTTCAAAAAAAAAAAATATAGCTCCGTTATATTACGCGTCAAAATGAAGATAGTGTAAATGCAATATTAAAGTCTTCAAAAGAGGTGGTAGCAGATGAAAACAAAAGTAGGATGAGTCTATCCCACATTGATGAATAGGCAAACTTATGATTTGTTTATAACTAAGGGTAAAAACCATACAATAGCCACGTACTTTCCAAAATTGTCCGTCTAGAACCACTTACTTTTTTATTACCTTACTTCACCAACGAACTATCAAATTCTGTTCCGACTTCACCAATATAACCTTGAAATGACAATTTTACCCTTATCTTCTTTACCCTCACTTGCATCGTTAGTCCTTAATACTAACGTACGTTAGTCCTTTTGCACCTTTTTGTTCGTTTTTTCACGTTTTTTACCGGTTTTGCACATTTTCATACGTTTTTGCATTTTTCATCTGGTTTTACACGTTTTCATCCGTGTTTACACGTTTTGGTCCGTTTTTGCACGTTTTTTTCGTTTTTCCACTTTTATAAAAAAAAATCGAATACAATTTTTTTTCGAATAATTTTTTTTTTTAATATTTGAATAAAATATTTTCGAAAAAAAATATTTTTTCTAAAATATTTCCGAAAAAAAATATTTTTTAGAAAAAATATTTTTTTTCGAAAATTTTTTAGAAAAATATTTTTCTAAAATATTTTCGAAAAAAATTATTTTTTCTAAAAAATATTATTTTTCGGAAATATTTTAGAAAAAATATTTTTTTTTCGAAAATATATTTTTTTTTCGAAAATTTTTTAGAAAAATATTTTTTTTTCTAAAATATTTTTTAGAAAAAAAAATAAAAAAATTTTAGAAAAATATTTGAATAAAAAAAATATTTTTTCGAATTTAAAAAAAAAAATATTTGAATAAAAAATTTTAGAAAAAAAAAATATTTTTTCTAAAAAATATTTTTTTTTTGAAAATTTTTTAGAAAAATATTTTTTTTCTAAAATTTTTTTAGAAAAAAAATAAAAAAATTTTAGAAAAATATTTGAATAAAAAAAATTTTTTTTTCAAAATTTTTTTTAAAAAAATATTTGAATAAAAAATTTTAGAAAAAAAAATATTTTTTCTAAAATATTTTCGAAAAAAAAGATAAGGGTAAAATTGTCATTTCAAGGTTATATTGGTGAAGTCGGAACAGAATTTGATAGTTCGTTGGTGAAGTAAGGTAATAAAAAAGTAAGTGGTTCTAGACGGACAATTTTAGAAAGTACGTGGCTATTGTATGGTTTTTACCCTATAACTAATGACGTAGATGCTTGGTTATATCTCTTTTAAAATGTTGCACAAACTACGAAGTAGTGAATATGCAAGATCAATTAGATTCGATATCTTTCTTACACGTTCACTGGTTCATCCTTTCAACGACATTATGGGTGAATTTTTGTCATCTTGCTTTATTTTTATAACGAGGTGGGAAACCCGCGCGTTGTGGCGAGGTGTTTTGCCAAAGAAGCAGTTTACGTTGCGTTTAGTAAGTGTTGCAAACTGAAAATGGCAGCAACAATGTCTCATATTCTATCAACTTCTGAGTCGTTTAGCCCGAGCATTGCAAACGGGTTGTTTACAATAGTATTGCATACAGCACAAAATACATAGTTAAAAGAAATTGAGTCTTGACTCCAACTGTCTAATAATGTATCCATGGTGCATTCTTTATAGATTTGCATCAAGGATGCTGACCTTACAAAAACACGATGTATAAAACTATAAAAGAGTGAAATAATTAAATTTAACATGTTTAAAGCAAAACATACTTTTCTGTCATTCCTGTAATTTGCATGGCCATCTTGTGAAAAATAAGCAAAAAAGCTAGTCTAGGTAATCAGGTTTGTATTTAGACTTCACTGCAGCAACTTCAAGCTTTAATATGTTGTCATTACGAACAGCCTGAACATCAGTATCAAGATAAGGTGCAGTCCAACGATTAAACTCGGAAATCTTGTAAGGGTCTGAAAACATCAACACTATCTCAATACTAATGTAAACCAAACATTTCAACATAAAGACATCTACTAATTGAAATGCATCCTCTTATTAGAAACAAATATACACAAAATTCTCTGTGCAATTAAATTATTTGAACCTGCACCTTTTCTAGTTCTTACAGGTTTATGAATGAGAAAGAAACATGCTCACCACAAACTACAGTCCTCTATATCTGAGTAGAATTCGCGTCAAGCACCTCATCCAACGTAAACTTCCTCTGACCAACCGACAACGAATCATCCGACGCTTTTCTTACATTATAATCGAGCTTTTCTTATTACAATAATTCGGTCTAATCCTCGCAACAACCTAGACACAAAGTTACAAATTAACAGATATTAGCTACTTCTTAAGCCGTACCCTTACTTTTATACTTTCAACATATTCACAAACACAAAAATAAATCGGCATTAGACAAACAGACAAAATAAGAAAACGGAGGTGTAAAACTTATTAGAAAACCAAGCGAATGGAACAACATGAACCACTAATTAGAACCAAACTTAATCTGCTTCAACAATCAACACATATCACAAACTTCTAAACTATTGTTACTATTTTAGTCTCACAGCCACATGGTGAGGTCATAATTCAGAAGCAAATAAATAAGGTTAACTTTAGCATAAAACTGATCTATGATGCTATAAAAAACAATTGAGAATGACTCATACCTCAAACTTTTTGGCAGATTCTTAAAATTTATCTATGGTTTGATCGAATTTATCATACAAAGATAGTAGGATGCAATGTCTGTATTTAAAATTTATCTATGGTTTGGTAGATTCTTAAAATTTATCTATGGTTTGATCGAATTTATCTTGTTTACACTTCACTGAGCATACCGACAATTTCTATTCCAATAATCATTCTGATTCTACTATAAAAACTTAAAAGGAAGACTAAATAAGGTTTTTGTATGAGAAGTTAAGTGCACTGTGTTAAGTGCATCAGAGTTCATAATACTAAAAACACCTTTCTAGCAGTAGACATCCATGTCATATTTCTTATCCTCAAGTCATAAACCAACATGTAGAAATACATGACATGGTATCACAAAATTTGTATGAATGTATGATACACAAAACAGTCCACAAAGCTGCAAACATATTCACTGTAGGTGGCAAGACTGACCTTTCTAGTACAATCAAAACCGTCGTACCGGTTCATGTTGACCTCCTAATACTATGTGTACATATCTTTAATTAATATTTGCACATAACCGGATTTTATGAGGCTTTTAGATTGTAACTTACCATTTGGCACCTAAAACTGAATACTAAAATGTGACTTGGATTTCTCATTAAACCTGCTAACTGGTTCATTGCCTTCAAAAACTGAGAAAGTCTATGGAAAAAAAAGCTGTGCTTATTTTGACCAACTTATTTTCACCAAATCATTCACGCGCAAAGCAATCACAAACACTCCTAAACTAATGTGTTAGAATACAAAATGGCCAGATTCTAAAAGCAGTTCTAAACACTGAATGCAATACACCCAAATACTAATCAAAGTTCTAAATGTGATATGGTGTAGGGTAAGGATTGTGATTCACGACCAAGTATCAGTGACTGGTGTATAATACCCATTGTATGCATTAAGGTACCAATATGTGACTGCCTAAACTATATGCTTTCGTTCTCTAGAACCAAACTTTTTATTTTGTTCCAAAGAAACCTCATTATTAATACATATTGACCTGATTTTAGTTGGAACAAAATAAAAAGTTTGGTTCTTCTGATTTTCTGAGACAAAGGATCATTATACCTGCACATCATCAAGCAAGTGAAAGGATCATTTAAAATTTATTGTTTGTTTTTTTAACTGTCCACACCCTGCAAGGTTAAAGAAATTTACATGAATGTCATAAATGTATCTAAAAAAATTCCTTAAATGTGACTAAATTCTCAACTACATTTGTGCAATTAAAGAAGGTATCAACTGATAATATTTTCTAACCTGTCCATCCATGGCCTTCAAGGCCTCGTTAGCCAATTCATCGTTGTTGTCCACTGGGCCTCCCTGAGTCTGTCAGTAATGTAAACACCTACAGCACCATTCAAAATACAAACACGCAGACATTATAATTTAGAAAAGCCAATGGAAAGGGTTAGAAAAATGTTACGAAAAGTATCTCACCTCCATATGACAGCGTGAGTTCACCTAGCAAATCTTTCACCTTCACATCCTGAAATAGAAACAAATCAAAACCCAGACATCGTTGAAGTTTGTTATACAAAAAACAAAGCAAAACCCCAAAAAGATTATAAAAAATACAATATTATCCCATCAATACCTTCAGAACATTATCTAATATTGAGGAAGGAGCATGACATATTCGAAGCGTCACGCCTCTAAACCCAAACCTACAAAAAATTATAAGGCAAATGTCATCCCATGTAAATAAATTCACATACAAATAAGCTAATAAATTCAGTTTTTATCCGCATTATCACAATATAGAAAACAATCTCATATCAATATCTATACAAAACTATAATATAGAAAACATGCATTTCGTCTATGTCGCCTGGCATAACCTGAGTTCCTGTCCAAAACAAAAAACCACACACAAAAAAAAAAAAAACACACACAATTATTTATTTACTTTACCAAAAATTCAACATGCTTAGAGTGATCACGTAGGTAACAGGCTAATCGGAACACACCTTTTTTCTGAAAACATAATAACTCCTTATAAAGTGAGATGGATTGATAAGGGGGTGTTTATGTTACGTTGATTATTCAGCATATGAGGTTAAGTAACTTTTGAAAAGCTCATAAGCGAACCTTTTTGAGCTTATGACCATATACATAACTTAATAAGCTCATAAGGCGAGAAAAGTGGGCTCATTAGCATTTCAAGAGTTATATTACTAAATAAGCTAACACAATCACCGCCATTAAAAAACAGCATTGGATACACATCCTCTTTATTATAAACAACTTATATTTTTTTTTCAATAGGCAAGTATGCTGGCCAATTCTATATACCCCGGCAGTAGAGAATGTACATTTGCAATAGCGTCATCATAAAGATGTATTCAGGTAACTGAGTAAGTGGACATCTTAAGTTCTTATCCAAGCCAGTACCTGATATTTGCAGCTGCACTTAACACACATCTGCACATGTTGTCTCAAATCTCACCTACGAAAACATTAAAGGAACCTATTAGTCAGCATATAAAATGAATTTTGGTACAGCAACTGTTCAATTGATTATTTTAGCCCCTAGATCATATATTTCAACATAGACATAGTAGATGAGATTAATAAAAAATGAAGTTAGAGCCATGATGTTGATACCCAATTTCTTTGATCCTTGGTTGATGTCGATATAAGGAGACACACCTTGACTGGGCCGCAATATTCCGTTCCTGAAAAACACTCCCAACACAGAAAATCCTAAGGTGGCGTTTAGTTGGAAAACATTTTCTTTCATTTCCTATTTCTTGTTTTGTAGGAAAAGGGAGGGGAGTTTGATTTCCACAAAACAATGAAAAATTTAGAAAACGCGTTTAGTTTGAGAAACATGTGTTTATGTTTTCCATTTTCCAAAACTAGAAAACATGTTTAAGTGTTGTTTTATATCTCAATTCACTATTCACCTTAGTAATATTATAAAAACATCTTCAAAACACAAAAACAAATATTATAAACTAACCAACTAAATTATAAAATAACTAAAAAAATCTAATACGAGAAAATAAATAAATTAAAACAGTAAAATATAATATCAAATAACATTTTCGTCTGTTTTTTTACGTTTTCATCCGATATTTTACGTTTTTGTCCGTTTTTGTTTTTTTTTTACGTTTTTGTCTGTTTTTTTACGTTTTCGTCTAATTTTTTACGTTTTTGTCTGATTTTTTATGTTTTCATCCGTTTTTTTACATTTTCGTCAGCTTTTTTACGTTTTCGTCCGATTTTTTGGGTTTTCGCTTGTTTTTTTATGTTTTCGTCTGTTTTTTACGTTTTCGTTAGATTTTTTACAGTTTCGTCACTATATTTTACATTTTCTTCAGTCTTTTTACGTTTTCTGCCTGTTTTTTTACGTTTTCGTTATATTTTTTACAGTTTTGTCAGTTTATTTTACTTTTTCTTCAGTCTCTTTACGTTTTCGTCTGTTTTTTACGTTTTCATCCGATTTTTAATGTTTTCGTCCATTTCTTTACGTTTATGTCAGATTTTTTACATTTTCGTCAGATTTTTTACGTTTTTGTCAGATTTTTTACATTTTCATCAGATTTTTTACGTTTTCGTCCGTTTTTTTTACGTTTTTGCCCGTTCTTTTACGTTTTTGCCAGATTTTTTAGGTTTTCGTCTGATTTTTTATGTTTACATCCGTTTTTATACGTTTTCGTCAGATTTTTTACGTTTTTGTCAATTTTCTTACGTTTTCGTCCGTTTTTTTACTTTTTTTTAATTTGTATGTTTCCATATGTTTTTTTACGGTTTTTTTCAGATTTTTTATGCATTTGTCCATTCTTTAATTTTTTCATTTTTTATGATTTCTTCCGATTTTTACATTTTCTTTTGATTTTTTTTACGTTTCTTCCGATTTTTTTACCTTTACATCCGTCTTCGTCTGATTTTTATGTTTTCATCTTTCATTTACGTTTTCATCTTTGATTTATGTTTTTTTAGGTTTTGTCTAACGAAAACGTAAAAAAATAGACGTAAATGTAAATAAACGCAAGTAAAATGTAAAAAAATGGACGAAAACGTAAAAAATCTGACAAAAACGAAAAAATCGAACGAAAACGTAAAAAATCTAACAAAAACGTAAAAAACAGATGAAAACGTAAAAAACAGACGAAAACGTAAGAAATCATATGAAAATGTAAAAAAATCTGACGAAAACATAAAAAATCTAACGAATAGGTAAAAAATTTGACGAAAACGTAAAAAAACGGACGATAACGTAAAAAGTCTGATGAAAAAGTAAAGAATCTGACGAAAACGTAAAAAAACGGACGAAAACGTAAACAATCTGACGAAAACGTAAAAAAATCTGACGAAAACGTAAAAAATCTGACGAAAAGGTAAAAAACCGGACTATAACGTAAAAAGTCTGGCGAAAAAGTAAAAAATCTGACAAAAACGTAAAAAAAACGGACGAAAACGTAAAATATCTGACTTAAACGTAAAAGAATGGACGAAAACGTAAAAAATCTGACGAAAACGTAAAAAAATGTCGAAAACTTAAAAAATCAAACGAAAACGTAAGGAATCGGACGAAAATGTAAAAAATCTGACGAAAACGTAAAAAATCTGACCAAAACAGAAAAAAACGGATGAAAACGTAAAAAATCGGTCGAAAACGTAAAAAATCAGACGTAAAAGTAAAGAAAGCTGACGAAAATGTAAAAAAACGGACGAAAACGTAAAAAATCGGACGAAAACTTATTAAATCTAACAAAAACGTAAAAAAACGGACGAAAACGTAAAATATCTGACGAAAACGTAAAAAAACGGACGAAAACTTAAAAAATCAGACGAAAACGTAAAGAATCGGACGAAAATGTAAAAAATCTGACGAAAACGTAAAAAAACCTGACCAAAACAGAACAAAACGGATGAAAACCTAAAAAATCGGGCGAAAACGTAAAAAATCTGACGTAAACGTAAAAAAGCTGACGAAAATGTAAAAAAACGGACGAAAACGTAAAATATCTGACGAAAACGTAAAATGACGGACGAAAACGTAAAAAATCTGACGAAAACGTAAAAAAACGGACAAAAACTTAAAAAATCATACGAAAACATAAAGAATCGGACGAAAATGTAAAAAATCTTACGAAAAAGTAAAATATCTGACCAAAACAGAAAAAAACGGATGAAAACGTAAAAAATCGGGCGAAAACGTAAAAAATCAGACGTAAACGTAAAAAAAGCTGACGAAAATGTAAAAACACAGACGAAAACGTAAAAAATCGGACGAAAACTTATTAAATCTGACAAAAATGTAAAAAAACGAACGAAAACGAAAAAAATCGGACGAAAACGTAAAAAACCTGACGAAAACGTAAAAAACGGAGGAAGACGTAAAAAACAGACGAAAACGTAAAAAAACGGAGGAAGACGTAAAAAACGGACGAAAACGTAAAAAATCGGACAAAAACGTTAAAAATCTGACGAAAACGTAAAAAAATGGACGAAAACGTAAAAAATCAGTCGAAAACGTAAAACAACTGACGAAAACGGATTTGGGGTATTTTAATGGAAAATGGGGGAAAACAAAAAAAAAGTGTTTTGTAGTTTTGTGTATTAAAGTTGGAAATAGGAATTTTGTGTTTTGTAGAGAATTTTATTGGAAAACACTAATTTGAACGCGATCTCTGTTTTCCTTGTTTTCCACAAAATATTTTGTGGAAAACATGGGTGTTTTCCTTCAACTAAACGCACCCTAATTAATCCATGACACTTTTCTTCCCTAAATCACAATATTCCAATCCGACATAAAAGGACCTGCAGCGCCTTTTCCTTTATTGGAAATATCGAGTAAATGAGCCGGTCGATTCCTGTAAAAACCCAAAAACAAATTTAGGGTTCCATTTTACATAATATACAAATTTAGGTTTAGGGGCTTTATATTTAATAACCAACCCTATAAATCTCTAAAATTTGTAATAAAACCGAAAAATAATAGAAACCCTAATTTGACCTTCGTTTAAGTTTCTGGGATTTGCTTATCCTACATCTCAGATCGTAATTAAGGGTTTTCTTTGTGGAACTTGATAAGTTTAGGATCTGTAGAAGAACAATAGATCCAATGTGTGCGTGTGTGTTTTTAGCTTCGGTCATCTGCGAGAACCATCTGGAAAGAAGAGATGGAGGCCTGAGAGGTAGCAATTCATTAATATGTGTATGTTTCTGTGTGTGGTGTGGAAGAAGGAGTTGTGCTAACCCTGTACACATACACCCACATGCACTGTAGCAAGTGAAAAAAAGTGTGTGGGGAAGCAATTTTTATAGTAATACATGCTAATGGGGTTGTACCACAAAGTTTGGTGAAAGCAAAGGGGGGGGGGGGGGGGGGGGGGGGGGAAGAGCCCTCTCTTTAGTATATAGTTATAATTATAATTATAATTATAATGTACGAGGCATGCCATAATGAAAGATTTATCAATTGGCAGGATACATAAACCTTTTTGACCGAGTACGTATCATCTGATCCTTTGGAGATGATGTTTTTACTACTCCCGCTTGCCTCATAAGCTCTGCCATTAGAATTAGAGGAATGAGAGACTCAAAAAGATGTAACTAAACTCCATTTTCTACACAATAAAAAAACTTACCATGTTTTCTTTCAAGCTCCTCGGAAAGTTCTTCTTGGTCTCTCCGCAAAGCTTGCACTATATAAGAAATATATAAGTTTCCACTTCATATTAACAAGCACAAATAAAAAGCTCTTACTTTGAACAAATGAAGTAAGCAATAACTTAATCATTAACAAAATAACATCTATTAATTCTATACTTTTAATTTTTTTAGTCGTATAATTATGTTAGCCCGTTTGTATTTTGTATGTGCTAAGGCCCGAGTGTCATTTGTCAGTGTTACATTATATATATGTATTGTTCGGTCATTAGCAATGAGATACAAAACATTCTGTTATCTTAAAGGAGAAAAATGAACGACAAACTTTGTTGAAGTTGCTTACAAATCATGATAGAGATTTCGTATTGGCTCATTCGGCTTCCAAAGAGTGAAAGAGGTACCAGTTTCTTCCTTGGTAGGCAAGACTAATGTAACCCTAACAAATGACACTCGAGCCTTAGCCTATACAAAATACAAACCGGCTAACATAATTATACGACTAACAAAAAATAGATTGTTGTCCCACAAATCTGGAATATCATGGCTTATATATATAGTTCATAAGCCAAATGTTAACATAGGATCAACCTGAACTTTTAAATCTCACTATTTTCAGTTACGCATGAACACATATAATTGTAAACTTGAGTGATTTATATTGACGATGTTTTATTGGGTTACATGTTCTTCGAATATAGCTCCGTTATATTACGTGTCAAAATGGAGCCGGTGTAAATGCAATTTTAAGTCTTCAAAAGAGATGGTAGGAGATGAAAAAAAAGTGAAATGAGTCTATCCCACATTGATAAATAGGCAAATTTATGATTTGTTTATAACTAAGAACATAGACACCTGATTATATCTCTTTTAAAATGTTGCACAAACTACGAAGTAGTGAAGTGGAAGATCAATTAGACTCGATATCTTTCTTACACGTTCACTGGTTCGTCTTTTCTACAACATTATGGGTGATTTTTTTATCATCTTGCTTTATTTTTATTTCTCTTAAGATATATGATTTACATTTTCGTTAACATTTTTTAATTTCTCTTAAGATATATGATTTACATTTTCGTTAACATTTTTTAATTTCTCTTAAGATATATGATTTACATTTTCGTTAACATTTTTTAATTTCTCTTAAGATATATGATTTACATTTTCATTAACATTTTTTATTGGGTGAAAGCTGAAAACACGCAAAATAATATTTCAAAACACACGATGTACGCAACGAACTTTCAAAAAGCTGAAAACACGCAATATACTTTCAAATTTGGAACAATGTACGCAATATGACCTGGAACCAGCAGGTTACCAGGTTTCAAACTTTGAAAATTGACAGGAATAGTCCCTGTGGCTTGCGTTGACTTTCGCTGGTCATCCTTGGACTTTTTTTCACCTACAAAAAGTACAATAACGGTCCCTATGGTTTGCGTAGAATTTCACATTAGTCCGTTTTTATACCTTTTCACCCGTTCTCTTACGTTTTTATCCGTTTTCGTCCGTTTTTTTTACGTTTTCGTTCATTTTTATACAATTTCATCCGTTCTCTTACGTTTTCGTTCATTTTTTTTACGTTTTCGTTCGTTTATAAATGTTTTCACACACGTTTTTACACTCGTTTCTACACACGTTTTCACAAACATTTTTACACACGTTTTTACATACGTTTTCACACACGTTTTTACACTCGTTTCTACACACGTTTTCACAAACATTTTTACACACGTTTTTATATACGTTTTCACACACGTTTTTACACACGTTTTTATATACGTTTTTGCACACGTTTTTACACACGTTTTTATATACGTTTTCACATACGTTTCTACACACGTTTTCACAAACATTTTTACACACGTTTTCACAAACATTTTTACACACGTTTTTACATACGTTTTCACACACGTTTTTACACTCGTTTCTACACATGTTTTCACAAACATTTTTACACACGTTTTTATATACGTTTTCACACACGTTTTTACACACGTTTTTATATACGTTTTCGCACACGTTTTTACACACGTTTTTATATACGTTTTCACATACGTTTTTATACACGTTTTCACAAACATTTTTACACACGTTTTTACATACGTTTTTACACTCGTTTCTACACACGTTTCTAAACACGTTTTCACAAACATTTTTACACACGTTTTTATATACGTTTTCACACACGTTTTTACACACGTTTTTACATACGTTTTCACACACGTTTTTACACATGTTTTAACACACGTTTTCGTTCACATTTTTACACACGTTTTTCGGGACTTTTTTCATAATTTGTTTCAGGTTTTTTTCCAAATTTTTTTACACACGTTTTGTCCATTTTTTTAAGTGTTCGTCCATAAAAAAATTAGAAAAAGAATTTTGACAAAAAAATTGTAAGGAATTTCAAAAAAAGATCAGAAATATAAAATCGGAAAATAATTCCGAAAAGAATTTCTGAAAAAAATTTCTGAAAAAAATTCCAAAAAACGTGTGTAAAAACATTTATAGAAACATGCGTAAAAACGTATATAAAAACGAGTGCGAAAACGTGTGTAAAAACGTTTATAAAAACGTGTAAAAAACATGTGTAAAAAGGTATGCGAAAACGTATATAAAAACGTGTGTAAAAACGTGTGCGAAAACGTGTGTAAAAACGTGTGTGAAAACGTATGTAAAAACGTGTGTAAAAACGTGTGTGAAAATGTATATAAAAACGTGTGTAAAAATGTTTGTGAAAACGTGTGTGAAAACGTGTGTAGAAACGTGTGTAGAAACGAGTGTAAAAACGTGTGTGAAAACGTATATAAAAACGTGTGTAAAAACGTGTGCGAGAACGTATATAAAAACGTGTGCGAAAACGTGTGTAAAAACTTGTGTGAAAACGTGTGCGAAAACGTGTGTGAAAACGTATGTAAAAACGTGTGTAAAAACGTGTGTGAAAACGTATATAAAAACGTGTGTAAAAATGTGTGCGAAAATGTATATAAAAACGTGTGTAAAAACGTGTGCGAAAACGTGTGTAAAAACGTGTGTGAAAACGTATGTAAAAACGTGTGTAAAAACGTGTGTTAAAACGTACATAAAAACGTGTGTAAAAATGTTTGTGAAAACGTGTGTAGAAACGAGTGTAAAAACGTGTGTGAAAACGTATGTAAAAACGTGTGTAAAAATGTATGTGAAAACGTGTGTAAAAACGAGTGTGAAAACGTATGTAAAAACGTGTGTATAAACGTGTGTGAAAACGTATATAAAAACATGTGTAAAAATGTTTGTGAAAACGTGTGTAGAAACGAGTGTAAAAACGTGTGTGAAAACGTATGTAAAAACGTGTGTAAAAATGTTTGTGAAAACGTGTGTAGAAACGAGTGTAAAAACGTGTATAAACGAACGAAAACGTAAAAAAAAATGAACGAAAACGTAAGAAAACGGATGAAATTGTATAAAAACGAACGAAAACGTAAAAAAACGGACGAAAACGGATAAAAACGTAAGAGAACGGCTGAAAAAGTAGAAAAACGGACTAATGTGAAAGTCTACGCAAACCATAGGGACCGTTATTGTACCTTTTGTAGGTGAAAAAAAGTCCAAGGATGACCAGCGAAAGTCAACGCAAGCCACAGGGACTATTCCTGTCAATTTTCAAAGTTTGAAACCTGGTAACTTGCTGGTTCCAGGTCATATTGCGTACATTGTTCCAAATTTGAAAGTATATTGCGTGTTTTCAATTTTTTGAAAGTTCGTTGCGTACATCATGTGTTTTGAAATATTATTTTGCGTGTTTTCAGCTTTCACCTTTTTTATTTGAATAATAGCTGTTTAAACATATGTTTTTGGACCTACCGTGCGGGGGAAAAATACATCGTTGTCCCACAAATGTGGAATATCATGGCTTATATAGTTCATAAGCCTAAGGTTAACATAAGATCAACTATGACTTTTAAGTCTCACTATTTTTACTACGTATGAACACATATAGTTGTAAACTTGCGATTTATATTGACGATGTTTTAATGGGTTACATGTTCTTTGAATATAGCTCCGTAATATTACGTGTCAAAATAGAGCTAGTGTAAATGCAATATTAAGTCTCAAAAGAGGTGGTAGAAGAATGTAGACACTTGGTTATATCTCCTTTAAAGGGAAATGAGTCTATCCCATATTGATGAATAGGCAAACTTATGATCTGTTTATAAGTAAGAATGTAGACACTTGGTTAGATCTCCTTTAAAGTGTTGCAGAAATGATTAACTGGTTGAATGTTCAAGAGGGATTAGATTTGATATCTTTCTTGAATGTTTATTGGTTGTCCATTCTACCACATTATGGGTGAGTTTTTGTCATCAACTTTAATTTGTTTTTTATTTCTTTTAGGAGCTATGATTTACATTTTCGTTTATGTTTTTCTTTGTAATTGTCCATCCACACCACCCACAAATGACAATTACATGTTCTTCGAATATAGCTCCGTTATATTACGTGTCAAAATGGAGCTAGTGTAAATGCAATATATTTGGTAGGCATTTATTTGAAGCTTTTCTTGAGCCGTAAGTGTTTTTTTTTTTTTTTTTTTTTACAAAAATAATCTCTTCTAAAACACGTAGCTTCATTTGGATATATCAACTTCAAACGTATATTTTAAACAAATAGCTCCAAAATGAAAAGCTGATTCATGAAGCTCTTAAAATATCTCGAAGTTGTTAAAACATAAAATTACTGTTAACAGATTACAATTACAGTTAATAGTTAATTTACCAAACACTTTTATTGAAAGAAAAAAAATACAACTTGTACATCAGTTTAACAGCTTTATAATTTACAGCTTATAACATACAAATATTTTGTCAAACATACCCTAAGTCTTGAAAAGAGTGGTAGGAGATGATGATATGAAGAAAAAAAAAATTGAAATGAGTCTATGTCTATCCCACATCGATGAATAGGCAAACTTATGATATGTTTATAAGTAAAAATATAGACGCTTAGCTATATCTCTTTTAAAATGTTGCACAAATGACTAACGGTGAAAATTCAAGACATATCTTTCTTGATTCTTGACTGCTACTCATTTCTACCACATTATGGATGAGTTTTTGTCATGTCCTTTATTTTTATTTCTCATAAGAGATATAGTTTGCATTTTTGGTTTATGTTTTCTTTGTAATTGTCTTGGTTTATGTTTTCTTTGTAATTGTCTTTTTATTTCTCATAAGAGATATAATTTGCATTTTTGGTTTATGTTTTCTTTGTAATTGTCCCATCCACAAATGACACACTTTCGATCTTCATGGAAGATAAGATTCAAACTCTTTCATGTAAGTTGGCAAATTGATGTTTCTGATACTTTTTTGGTGAGTTTTTGCCATCTACTTCATCTTTACTTCTTTGAATATTATATTATCGTTTATGTTTTTCTTTGTAATTGTTCTCCTGTAGTATGAATAATTTACATGCAGCACGGTCGTAACCTTAACTATCTGTGATGCACCATGGTGTTTGCTTGGGATGATTTGCCTTTGTATCTTCAACGATAACGTCCAAGTAAATATATCTGTATAATATAGAGATGTGTTAGAAATGATTTGCCCCCTTTTAAACTTAAGTACCATTTATACTATACGTTTAATATAAAAGTTAAGAACTAGATAATCCGACATGGTAAACTTTGTACCACTTAAAATATGATAAGCATTTTCATTAACGTTTATTATCTTTGTACCACAGATCAAGTAAACAGAATTTCAGAACAGTATTTGATCACTTCTAAAGTTCCAGATGCATATGCAAATCCAAACAGCCTGTAATCTAAGCTAATAAAGTATCTCTTTATTGATATCACATATAACATAACAGAGATTATAAACACATTAGAATAAAAAAGAAAATGTAAAAATTGTGTATTATATATCAGGCCGACCACGCTAACTTAATACAAAAGGTGTAACCAAAACAAAAATAGATCACAACCGCCCCCCAACCAAACTGTTTTATGAACAACAAGTCAATAACCAACAAGTCAATAACCAAAACAAAAATAGATCATGAACAACAAGTCAATAACCAAAACAAAAATAGATCACAACCGCCCCCCAACCAAACTGTTTTATGATAGTTACACCTTGCTGCTGTCTCTTGGTCATCTCGGCCGAGCAAAGTGTATAATGTACGAGGCATGCCATAATGAAAGATTTGTCAATTGCCAGGATACATAAACCTTTTTGAGCGAGTACGTATCATCTGATCCTTTGGAGATGATGTTTTTACTACTCCCGCTTGCCTCATAAGCTCTGCCATCAGAATTAGAGGTATGAGACTCTAAAAGATACAACCAAACTCCATTTTCTACAGTAAAAAAAAAAAAAAAAAAAAAAAAAATTACCTCGTTTTCTTTCAAGCTCTTCGGCAAGTTCTTCTTTCCATCTTCTTTGTCTTTCCGCGAAGCTTGCACTATAAATAAATTATATAAGTATCCACTTTATATTGATACACACAAATAAAAAGCTCTTACTTTTAACAAATGAAGTAACAACTTAATCATTATATTTAGTACAAACCTTGGACTCATGGCCTCTTTCTGAGAATCAAGATTGTTCTCTTTCAGTTGACCATTCTGAGGTGATCGACATTCAAGTGGATTTTGATCATTTGCACCACCAATATTTGAATGTCGCTCTGATTTATTACCAGGGCTACTGATATAGGAAACATCAACAGCTGAAGATAGCCTCTTTCTGAAAAGCCTATTAGGTGATTTGCTTTTAGGTGGTAATAAGTTCAGGTTGTTTAATAAATTTTCCTTGTTTTCATTCACAACAGGAGATATAGCTGGATTCATGGAGTTATAAAACTCTTCATATAGAGGCGTTTGCATCTTCTTCAGATCTAAAGCCTGTATATAACAACACATGATCAATGATTTTTATACCTTACATATTATACAGAATTATATTTAAATTTGATTTAACTTCAAACCATTTTCTTATAGATGGGTCAATTTGGTTTAATGGGTCAAACGGGTAAAATAATATCAGTTTGCTAGAATAGCAGCAAGTCATATGGGTTAAAAGTTTACCAAAGTGTAGTTTTTAAGCATAAAAAACTTCTTAAATGATGTATTAAGAAAATAGATTATAGTGGTAATTTTATTAAAAACGCTAATTGTGGGTCAACCCAACCAGCCCGTTTTGACCCGTCAAACATACTAGAAAACAACCCATTACCCCGCCCGCGACAAGCCCACAATCTTGCCACAAACTAGTTACTATTATTTGCTCTAGAGTTAATAGATAGAAAAGAAACACAAATTTGGCGGAAAAAGTCCACCTTTTCATCAAGGAAGGCTCTAATCTTTATTTCTGTAACCTCTTCTTCCTCATCCATTCCTGAAGCCCCATTAGGAAAGGTGAAACCGTTATCTCCATTGTCTAATGGGCTCTCGGTAGTCATTTCAGAAACTTGATCCGGAAACAAGTTAGTTGCACTCTTGCCCATTTCTGGACTTGCATCAAACTGACATGCACTCTTATCCAGTTCTGGACTTCCATCAAACTGACAGGGCCAGTCATCATCTGGCTCCATCATGGGATTAAAACTCTGTATCCATTGAGATAATAAATACCATGTTATAGCACTGAGATAAATTATCTTAAAAAGAATGACATATGTACTTTTGTTACCTTATTGACATCGTTAGAAACTAAAGTAGAATCAAGCTTCATAGATGTGCCAGCCATGAGATCATCATCATCCATTTGACACATGTCATCGTCGTATCTGCTTGAACCCCACATAGGTGCTCCACAAGATTTGTCAGGGTATATAGTTGAGCACCTCACACTATTAATCCCATGAGCATCCACCATACCACCGCCTCTGTTAATCTCCGGGCTAATGCTGCATCAACAACCACCTTTTCATTAATTATTGCTAAAACTAAACATGGTAAAATGGGAGGGTTGGACACATTGGGTAACAGGTCAAAAGTTATATCATTATACGAGTTGGGTTGACCAAAACATGTTTTGTAAAGTTTTCTTTTAGATTTTTATAGATAACGAGGGTGTCAAATATGTTACAGTGTTATATTATTTCAGCAATAACCTTTTCTTAAACATAATGATTTAGAAGGTTTTATGTATTTAAAATACACTTTATGCGATTTTCTACCCATTCCGTCTCATTTTTAGCTAGACTTCTTAAATTTAACCGTAAACCATAACCACAATTGACCCATCCATAGGTTAATGGGTCAAACTTGACACCATTAGCAAAAACTGAAATAAATAATTAACAAGGTGATGAAGAAGTTTCTTACGGATTCTTAGGTTCCATCCTAGATGTTGGTATTTGATTCTCAGGTGTGACCTGTTTATCAAGAATGTGTTATCATTAGTTGAAGAATGATTAAAGTATTTATTAATTGTAAAGAGCTAAATCAAGGAGACTTCATGCAAGAATCCTGACCATAACTGATGCACGAAAGACAGGATGAGTCTCATTATACTCCGCGGTAACAAAAGGATGCTGCAGGAAATCAGAAAGATAATTAACAAGAAAGATAGATAAATTTTCCTTCCAGATAGGTTTCCTTAACATTTTTCTCATTCTATGTACGAGGTGAAGCTTGTAATGGAGAATTACCTGTAGCAACTCTGATGCATCAGGCCTGAGATTCGGTTCCCTGTCAGCACATTTGCCATTTGAGGGTAAGAATTATGAATAACATGCAGGGAATATTATGAATAACACAAACAGGATACCGTAGTAAGTCGCACATTAACTCATGACAATGAGAAGTTGTTACAAAAGGATGAACAACGTAATAGCTACATCTTTTAAGAATAACTAAATATAGGAAGAAAAACAAAGTCTTACCCTTCGAGGCATTTTAATAGAAAATCCTTTGCCTCGGCAGAAAGATGGTCTGGTATAGGTGGATGAGCTTTTGTTGTCCCTATATGAAAGAGAGCAGCAACCTGAACAACAACCATAATTTAGTACGCCTGTGCTACAGATAAAAGAAAAAGGGAGAAATCACGACTGATTATGAGCTACTAATAGAGCAGAATCAGTAACATCCCAGTGTGAGACACAAGCAAAATTAGAGGTGGCAAGACAGCTGGGTCATGCTTTACGGGAATAAAAAGGATAGCTGGGTCAGGGGTTCAGGTGGAAAGTTCTAGTACATATTAATACGGTCCAGGCTGGGTTGACCTGCGCTATCACTTTTTTGCCTATGTTCAGAATTTTTCTTTGAATTTTATATGCAGTAATTATGATTACAAAAACAAGTGTAATACATTAATTATCTAAATCTTTAAATAAAGCCATTTAAAAGGCCGTGTACGTGTACAGCAAAACTAGACTTTGGGCAATCTGTAATCCGTTTGACCAATCTCCCTTTTTATCTTTGAGACTTTGACACATTTGAGATAAAAACACATCCTAAATCAACTCATTCAAAAGTGTATAAGTCAAAACTGCCATCACTGGCATTACAGAGATGTAAACATGTTACCTCCTGATATTGTTGGCTCCATGGAGGTTTTCCCGTTGCCATCTCAATTACAGTACATCCGACACTCCATATATCAGCAGAGCTACAAAAACAAACAATATGGCAACTCAGTCTATATCCTAAACAATGCAAAGAAATAGCATGAGTTGTATGATTGCACTAACAAGCTATGGCCAGTCTGGACTATAACTTCAGGAGCCATCCAATACGGGGTACCCTTCATTGACTTTGCACCAGTCATTGTAGCCTACAAAAAAACATGGCACACAAGTTATAAAAATAGAACTAATTTAACAAAATAGAACCCTAAACAGGATAGAGATCAATATACAATATTCATGGACATAGTATGCATACCAGCTCTACAACTTTCTTGGAGGCCCCAAAATCAGCAAGCTTTATGCGTCCTTTATTGTCAACAAGAATATTCGCCCCCTGCAAGAGCATTATCATGTAAAATTCTATACGTGTTGAACGTTATTTCCAAGTGCATACATCGATAAATAGACTTTGCAAAAAAGAATATACCTTAATGTCTCTGTGCATAATACCATTTTTGTGGAGATACTCTAGCCCCAGTAATATTTGCTTTGTGTACATTCTTATCACCTGTTTTATGTACAATAAGAGATGAGCTTCAAGATCCAAACATTAGTGTTTTAAGAGGAATTTTGCTCGCTGATTGCCTAATTCAAAACATTTTCGCCAATTGAGATTCTAAAGTATGATAACACTAACTTACAGATTCAGGAAAGGAACCAAATTTTCCGAGGAGTGACGAGATGGATCCACCTGGAACAAATTCCAGGAAGATATTTAACGACTCTTCCTCTCTAGCTGTTCCTAGGTACCTCTGTAACCACATGAAAAAAAGGATTAATACGGATACGATTGGAAGCAAATGGAAGATGATTATATATTATAGACACTTACAACAATGTTTGGGTGCGAAAGATTCTTTAATAGCTTCACCTCTTCTTCTAGCTCCCGAATGTGAGCCTATCATCCATAAGAACACTCTTTTAATCTATATAATCTTTCAATACACTTTAATATGAAGCTCTTGTTCATTACATTGCATCAAACTACAATAATCTAAACTGCAAGTCACACACTGGAGCTTATTCACAGCAAAGTTACTAGATATAAGAATTTTCATTTCTTTTTTTTTAAGTATCTCCTTAAGCTTAACAAGATGTGTTCCTTGTATTATCTGTATACGAGATTTCATTTACCGGTCAATGAGGAAGGAAAGTCATCCACGTATCCAATAATATGACCCATTTAGACAGATCAGTACTTGTATCCACCAAAGAACAACTTGAATACATTCGCTCAAATTAAGTATGAAAACTAGAAAAAGGAATTTTTTTTACAGTGATGAATAAACAGAACAGCCATTTAGCACTTAACACAAAAAAATAACCCTGATTCGAAACACCTTTTTAGCACTGCCCCACCTACCCAAAACGAACATTTTATGCACTGGTACTTGTCAGTCATAAAACTAAATGTCAATTAGTCTTTGTTTGGTTATTCAATTTTTAAGCGTTACGTCCTTATACGTTACGAATACAAGTCTTTTGTATCTTTTAGACTTGAACTTTACAGTCATACTACTTGGATCGTGAATTACTTAATTATAATCAATCAGATGACATCACTAGCCGATCCAAATCTGATCCTGTACCTACCCTAAATTAAGCTAAGAACCATTCATACAAGCGACCAAACATCCATGAATATTCAAAATTTACGAGAATCGAGACACACCTGCGTTTTATCCTTGGAAGCCACATTCACAACAACCGAAACCTGCATACCAAACACACACCAAATCAGCAAAAATCAATACATATAATGCATACATTTACACGCCAATTGCGCGTAAAATCGACCTGTTTAACCGCAAGCAACTCCCCGGAATCCAAATTCATCCCCATATAAACCCTTCCAAACGCGCCACACCCAATCAACTCCCCTTTCCGCCACCTAATCTGCGACCCGGCTTCCTCATTCTTCTTCTTACTCTTCTCAGCTCGTGGCGGAGGTAACGCCTGAACATTCGCTTTACTAAAAAGCCCGATCTTGGACTTACGTATACTCGACCCTATCTTTTCGACAAATCCACCGAAAGAATTACCGACAGCACCGTCGTCGTGGTTCGGTTTGAAGACGAGGGATCGGCGAACCGAGCCGAGGAAATCTTGCATCTTGAATTTGGTTAATTGGAGTGATTAGGGTTTGAAATTGAGCATGAAATTAGGGTTTGGTGTGATTTGAAAGAGAGAGAGAAAAAAAAGAGCCGTTGGGGGAATTTTTTGAAAAAATGGGAATAAAGAAATAAGGGAAATTTGGGTTTACGTTGGTGGGGTTTTATTTATAGGATTTATGGGATATTCGTTTTGTAAAGTTTTTACTACGTACTTTTTTTGAGTTAGAAGTGGGGAGTGTTGGAGTGATTAATGGGATTGAATCTGGTCAAACTTATGTGTTTGACTGTGGAAATGGTTTGTAGTTTTTTTGTACTTGGTTAGGTAATTTGGAATTTAAACTCCAAAGATGTGTTTGGGTTGTATATATGGAGCCAATTAAATCTTTGAAAATGTTAGTATATAATAATCGGGTGTTCGCGCATTGCGACGGCAGGTACTCATGTGATTATATTTTTTGGCGATAATATTTTTCAAAGTATGTTTTTTAAGACGGCACAGTATCAAGTATCTAGAAAGAGAATGTATAACGAATGTAGCGTTAAAGCCGATAGCAAGGCCTTTTGCTTTTATAGAAAGAGGGAAAAAATGTCAAATATGAGTTATTAATTAGAAATTATCTGCATTCAATAACATTATTAAAAAAATGTCCAATTGTTTTTAATGGGTTGTTACATGTTTTTAAAATAGGTTGTTGTTACAAGTCCAAACAATTTAAGATAATTAATCAACTTTTTTGAAATGGGTTTGTTACAATTCCAAACAATTTAAGACAATTAATTATGTACTAGTAGGGTACTCGCGCGATGCGACGGCGGATACCCTGTGACTAAGGGGGTGCTTAGTAAGGGGGTTAAGGGGGTGGGGAATGGGTAAGGAATTCAAAAGGGCCCACCTCACTCAAATTAGGTGCTTGGTTAGGGGTGTGCAAAGGTATTGATTACCCCGTAGTGGGTAATCAACATTATAGAGTAAATTGAGGGGTAAGATATTGATTACCCACCTCACTCAATCTTTTGCATTCCCTTTCCCTTTCCCTTTACCTTTCCCCACTTTGAACCAAGCGGACCCTAAATTTTCTTGCGATTAAATGTTATTTTGGTGAAGAGGTGAATTAAATTGTTGTATATTTTGGTGAATGGGTGAATTAAATTGTGTATTAATTGTATGTGTTGAATAGTGTTTTTTAGTTTTTTATTTGTACATTGTGCTTTAGTAGTTGTATATATTAGTGAGGGAGTGTTTTAAATTATGTATTAATTGTATCTAAGAAATAGTGTTTTTTTAGTATGATTTGTGCTTTAGATACTTGTAAATTATGTTTTTTTTTTTTTACTTGTATTTACTTAAAACCTATTTTAGAAAATCTTAAAAATTAAATATGACAGAAGTGTCTAAATGCTTTATAAGTAGTATTGATATGTAAGCTATTGACTATTTTTTAATAGTAAGTGTGTAGGTGTTTTTTTTTTTTTTTTTTTTTTTTTTTTTTTTTTTAGATTTCCTCTTATGAAAAGTCCTAAATTCATTGTAAAGTAGAATAGATATAGATGAAGTAACTTAAGCTCCTTATGTGGGTGAGTAGTTTTATTTTAGAGGACACCCCACAGATAGAGGTGGAAACGAACCGAGCCGAGCTCGAGCTCGAGCATGCTAGAATTCGAGCTCGGCTCGTTTATCTATACTACATAAAAAGAGTATATGGTCAAATCTTGAAAGTCAAATATGAGAGAAATGTATAGTATAATTAATACTCTTATAAAAACACCCCATAAATTAAAAGTACAATAATTTATTCATATTATACAACCAATTAAAAGAATATATATCAAACTAAAAATAACCAATTAAAACACCCCTTACTAAAAAGTACAATAAAATTTTCACAATTTACAATTTAAACAAGCTATTACATAATTTAAAATATAAAATAATTAAACACACTAATTAATGTTATTTTAAAACACCCTAAAATGAAAAGCATATGTTATTATACACATAATACAAATTAATAAAACACACAAAGCTTCGTACAAGTTAACAAGTTGATAGTACATATAGTTTTGAAACCGGACCGGACCAACAGGTTCAACCGGGAATCGGTGTCGCCAACGGTTCGGCTAACTAATTAAAGCCATACGAAAACATATATTTCAAAATGAAACAATCAATACACATCGAAAACCGAGTTAACCTGAGACGCTTCAAACCTGGCGGGTTGACCCGGTTTAATTTGACCCATTTTCGACCCAACCCGTCGGGTTGACTCGGTTTAAATCCAGCCGTTTCTTTGACCAGAACGGTTCAACCGGTTGAACCACTCGGGTCGAACCGGGTTTCAAAACATTATGTTTAATCCTCAAATCTTCAAACTTTTATTATTTGTAACAATTTGCATTTTCGGGTTACTATTCATTCCAAGAAAAGTTACTATTCATCCTCGGGATTTCAATATTCACTTTTACTATTCACTCTCAATACCCGCACCACTTTTTGACTAGTACATTTTAAATGACCTTGCCTAATCATATGCCTAGTCATCAACTAGATATTATTTAGATAATATCTTACAAAATATCTCACTAAGAGAAGTCAAGTTGAAATTATCTTCTTAAATATCTTAACTAGATATTAAACACTTCAGGTTTTAGGTTTTTGCGACTTTAAGCACCCCGATAAAACTTATCACTCACTTAATATGCTAAGATAGGTTATATTAATAAGTTCTAACATTTTTACAAGTTTCATACTTTTAGGATACCCGATTTTGAGTTTCGTGACTTTACGACTTACAGTTAGCGATTACCGGGACTAAATGACCTCCGTAAAAAAAGATAATACAAAAACTATGTACCTAGTCACCCTAACCATCATAAGAACGTGTATAGGGGTGATTCACCATGCCATGTATCTTGGTGATAAGTCTTGAAAGATTAGGAAGCTTACATGTTAAATAAACTAGCTAAGTTAAACTTAGGCATTAAGTTTACTTCATCAAAACCAAGACTTAGTAAGCAAGATTGTTAGTCACCTTCCTAGAACCTCCTCAATGACCAAGAGGTCTTATAAAACCCCCTTGACCCCTCTTGGTCGTTCACTACACACAATACGCTTAAATCATACAACCTTTCATCTTTGATTTCCAAGTTCCAAGTTACACATAAGAGTTGAAGGCCTAGTTATTCTCTACATAAAACTTGTGTTTATTTGGTGATTCCATGGTTGAATTAGGAGCTACACAAGGGTACTAGGGCTGAGCTAAGAAGGTTTTTCACAAGGGTTATATCAAGGTTATCAAGGGTTAACAAGAGTTGTGTTGAAAGATTGAAATCTAGGGTTTTCGATTGAAGGGTTTAGATCTTGTCTTAGTTCATGAGTTCCCTTTTCATTAAGGCCAAAAGTTGTTACGCATAGAGACTTCCCGGCTTATCAATTGATTCCGTTATACGTTTTGATATCATTAGTTCAAGGTGAGTCATAACCCCTACTCTTTTCATACTTGTTTTAACTCTCTGGGGAAGATACATGCTCAACTACTTATATATTATGCTCGATTACAAACATACTTTACTTGATTTACATACATGATTGCATTTACATAAATACTTGCATACATACATGATTGCGTTAAACATGATTGCATTATTCTTGATTTCATTGGCAAAGGTGACTAGACTTGATACAAGCATACATCCTAATACTGCAGTATTGGAAGGCCATTAATTTGGATATATCCTAACATTGAGGTGTTGGAAGGCCAATAATTTGGATACATCCTAATACTGCGGTATTGGAAGGCCATTAATTTGGATACATCCTAACATTGAGGTTTTGGAAGGCCATTAATTTAGATACATGATTGATAGAGTATTTACATACTCAAAACATTTATTCTTTTAACTACTATGCTGCATGTATACATGATTAACATACTATTTTAGCAGTGGGTTGTGAACACATAAGTTGCAAGTTTTGTATGGAAGGGATTTGCAACTGAGTGGATTCATAATGTCTTTGTTGTGGGAATATTTTCTATAGACTTTTTAACTTATTTAAAACAAACTCTATGAACTCACCAACCATTGTGTTGACACTTTAGCATGTTTATCTCATGTTAGTAATGCGATAGCTAGTGCATGGAACATAGAGTCAAGCTGCATATTCAGAAGACTTACGCTTTTATCATTTACTATTTGTGGAAGGATTCTGTATGAATTGTGCAAACACTTGAGATGTTAATCTCAGTAATGTGTTTAGGATATTTATGAATGAATGTGAGTTAGCACGCGGAATTTACTAAAATACACTAAAGGAACAAAGGTGGTGAATAAGTAAAAGAGAATGAGCACAACAAGAATAACATAAAACGATTCAATATTATTGATGAAATAATACGGGTGATCTAAACTATCACCAGGATTACAAGTGTAACCTTGAATCTTTGATACGTGAAAAGGTTAAAGATAGAAGTTATGAATGGAAAGCTTATGAAAGCTGTATGAAAAGATATGCAAGTTCTATTTTGTAAGAAGGTGTCTTAAGGGTTCCTTTTATAGTATAAGGAGCCCTTATTACAAGTGGTCAAGTTGCTTAATATAATATACTAGAGGTTTATCTAATATTACACCTTTCAAGGTAAAACACTCCATTATATCTACTGAGACTTCTGTACTACTTCTACTTAACGTATAACTTTGTACAAAGACTAATAATACAAGTAAATATCTCTAATTAAAATATAGCAACTTGTCGTGAAAACTGGCAGGACCTTCTTTAACTAGCAGTACCTTCTTACCCAGAAGGTACTGGTAGTATATCTTCATCATCAGCAGAACTGAAGAGGCAGGCTTAACTATCATTAGTAGGCTCTTCAGGCAGACTCTTTACTTTGTGCATTTTATTCCCAACAATCCTCCCCTAAACTTGTTATTCCCATATAAAATAACCAAGTTTCTTTGTGAATAAAATTCATACCTTGAGGATTTGAGGGAACTCTTCCAAAAACCTTATCTTTTACTTCTAAGGCTTTCATACTGATCAAGTATGCTCTCCTTCAATCTTTTGACTGCATCAGTCTCTTCTTCACACAAAAGCTTATTGGAGATCAAAACTGATAATACTTCATAGCCTAAAGGATACTCTTTCTCTCCTAGCATAAAGAGCTCTATTCCACTATGAGTGGAAAGATGATGAACATGACTCATGCTGAAGTATTCCCATGTAACAGATAAATCATAGTAAGGAAATTTCCAATGAGTATCAGAAGGATTTGGATCATATAGTCTGCTGAACTCAACCCATAGCTCTTGCTCCTTTGCATCTGGCTTATACTTGGTTTTCAGCTTCTCTTGAACTAATACCCATAATTCATCTAAATCCATTCTGTTACATGCTCTAAGAAGATTTTCAAAGTTCTTAAAAATCTCAACCTTGTTTCCAACTCTTGTTATCTTTCATGCTTTGCCAAACTTATCATTGTAGATTTCCCAATCTATGACTGGATGCCTTGCATGTAAAGGTTCAGCAAAAATAATTTGTGGAACATGGACAACCATTTCTTTTGTCTGAACAGAAGGCAATTCTGCTTTCTCTGCTTGTTCCTTCTGATCATCTTTTCTTCCTTTGGAAGGTCTTTCTTGTGTATCCATGACAAAACTGGTTTTGTTTCTTTTGTAAGCCTCTAAGTATAGAAGCTTCAATTCATCAAAAGATTTACCTTTGAGTTGATGATCCTTCATGTTCACTTCTCTTTTTAGATATATCATGAAGAACTTCTTCTGATCTGCTTCAGAATGTGGCATTTTGAATCCTTTCTTCTGATTCTTCTGAATCTGCTGATAGACATCATCCAATGCCTCTTGATTGTATTTCTTGGTGATGAAATCATTTAGCTTGATTGTCATTTCATCTGAGCTAAGAGATTCATCACAGATCAAGGTATAAGCTTCACCTCTTACAATTGGGTCAATGGAGATGATGTATTGCAGCTGAGCATCAAACTTTTCTTGCAGCATTCTTGATTCTTCTTCAGCCCTCAATACTTCTTCATGAAGCTTTTTGGACAACTCTTCATCTACAGCCAATTGTACTTGTTCTTTCTGCTTCATCTTTTTAGGCTTTGGTTCATCTTCAACCACTATTTTCTTGCCCTTGTTTTTTGGTGATGATACTGGACTTGGAGCAGCAGATTGTTCATCAGAAACAAGAAACCTCCCCTGAGGCTGTGATCCTCTATTTCTTTTGTAAGATACTTGATCAGATCCTTTTAAATTCATAGCTAATAGCCTCTGAATCCCAGCAGGCTCTTGCTCTCCTTCAGCAGTATCTTGCTTTGCTTCAGCAGTATCTGTAGCAGCAGTATCTTTCAAGCTAGCAGGCTCTGGTGTTTGAGTAGCAGGCTCTTCATCAATCACTGGAGTTCCTTCATGAAACTGAAATTGAATCTCTTCTTTATTTTCAGAATTACCCATCCTCCCCTTTTTGGAAGAGAGACCCAAACCCTCTGCATCTGAACTTGAGGAACTAGAAACATCCAACTGAGTAGACTTTTTACCCTTCAGCAACTTCACTTTTAACTCTAATTTCTCAACCCTCTTAACTAACTTGGTGTTGATCTCTGTAAAATGTTTGTTTTGACTTTCAAGAGAAGTTTTTAAGTACTGCACTTGCTCCTTTAATTCCCTGATAGTCTGAGCATCTACACTTTGTTGTGGAGGAGATTTAGGTGGTGAGTTATGATGTGATAATGATGGTGATGTTGCAGATAGTGCTGGTGTTTGTTGATGAGAAGGTACTGGTACTGGTACTGGTGATGAATGATCAGGTTCTTCAGAATGTTGTGGTAACATTTCCTCAAAAAATGGTACTTCTTCTCCTTGAAAACCAATTTTCATGTTTGAAAACACCTTGTGTGTAAGTTTGGGAGTCTTAAAAGGTTTGTTTGGGGGAAGTAACAAATATTTGGATTTGTTTATGAGGCACTGAATGAACCTTGGGTACATTAAGAACTTTGTTTCACTGTCCACATTTTTAACCATTCCTTCAAAAATATATTTTGAAAAGTTGAATTTCTTGTTTGTTGCCAGGCAAATGAGAGCTGCAGCCATGTTACCACTAAATTGCTCCCATGAGGTTTTCTTTCGGCTTAAACAATGAAGGATGGTATGAATCAAAAATCTCCATTGAGGGGTAAAATGTTTTTTAAGAAATGTAAGCTTTGTAGAAGTTACATTACACCCCATTTTTGTCAAATTTTCAAAGATTTTAGTATCAGGTAGTTGACTAAAGCCATCTGAATCATCCAAACGAAGATGTCTTCTAATGGATGACTCGGTAAAAGTCAAGGTTCTACCATCCACTTTGACCATTAACTCTTGAATCCCATCCTCAAGAGTATTAAGTTTAGCAGTTTGCCAAAATTGTGAAATTTGAGATTCAAAAATAGTGGGATTCACGAGTAAAGCAAACCTGACATAAGAATTATTTAGAAAATCCACTGCTTGATGAAAAGTTTCATTGTCATCAGACTTTTCCAAAAATGCTAATTGGTTGTGACGTTTGACAAAACTTAGACGAGCCATGGTGAAAGGTTTGATGAAAATTTTGATTTCGATGGTGGGATTTTATTGTTGTACTGGTAGAAGATGAAAGGTGAGTGTGAATTATGATAAGGATTGATTATGAGAGAAATGACTTTTGACCGACTATAAAAGTTATGGATAAGTATTTTGAAGAGGCGGTCAAAAAGATCTTTTATTATTATAACTATATCCTTAATTCAAGGAAAACATGAATAATTCACAAAAATACCCTTTTAAAAACAACGGCTATAATTTAGCCTGACAGACTCAACGGCTATGTAGCAGTACCATTTTACTCTACCAGTACTAAAATTTGAACTACCAGTACCTTGTTTTGAAGTAAAACTTGGCAGTCTCTTTGAAATTTTAGAAAATATCCCTTATAGTTTTTAGCAAACTACCAGCTATCAACGGATTTGATAAGTCTTTACCAAGAGCCGTTTGCTTTGGACTAGTTAGTTCGTTTAAGTTTTTGAAACTGGGTGAACTGATTACCTTATAGTTTTTAGCAAACTATCAGCTATCAACGGATTTGATAAGTCTTTACCAAGAGCCGTTTGCTTTGGACTAGTTAGCTCTTAAAGTTTTGAACAACTTGGTGAACTGATTACCATTTCCATATCCTGATTATGTTAGCAAGCTTTGAGTAACCTGAAATGGTTAGTTGTAAACCAAAAGAACAGAGTGCAAAGCACTTATTTTATAGCATTGTTAACATTTAAACATCAAGATGAGCAAAAACAGAGCAAACTTGGAACTAACAGTACCAATTTTGTACTGACAGTACCTTATGACTAACTAGCAGTACCATGATTAGAGGCCAGAACTTGTTTATTTATATACAAAACACATGTTTTTCAAAGATTTATCATACCAATACCTGCTACCAGGTATTTAAACCTACCTAAATCAAAAGCTTTGGTGAGAAGGTCTGCAAAATTATTTTCAGGATCAATTTTGACAACTTGAATTAACCTTTTCTCATTGCAATCTCTTATGAAATGGTGTCTGATTTCAATGTGTTTTGTTTTTGAATGTTGAACTGGATTTTTGATGATACATATAGTACTGCTATTGTCAATGTAAATAATGGTGTTAAGAAAATTGTACCCATAGTCAAGCAATTGATTCTGGATCCAAAGAACTTGGCCACAACAACTTGCACTTGCAACATATTCTGCTTCAATTGTAGAGTTGGCCACCATTGTTTGCTTCTTGCATTGCCATGATATGAGTCTGCAGCCAAGAAATTGACAACCACCAGTTGTGGATTTTCTGTCTAGGGTTGCACCAGCATAGTCACTATCTGAGTAAGCTACCAAATCAAAAGATGATTCCCTTGGATACCATAGACCCAACTTAGGCTGTCCCTTGAGGTATCTGAAGATTCTTTTGACTGCTGTGAGATGAGAAACTTTTGGATTGACTTGAAACCTTGCACATACACATACTGAGAACATGATATCTGGTCTTGATGAAGTAAGGTACATTGGGGACCCAATCATTGATCTGTAGTTGTGCACATCAACATCTTCACCCTCAGCATCTTTGTGTAACCCCTTTTCTGGATCCATTGGTGTACTTGCAATCTTTGAATCTGCAAACCCAAATTTCCTTAGGATCTCTGCTACATACTTATCTTGGCTGATAAATATGCCTTCATTAGATTGTTTCACTTGGAGACCCAAAAAGAAAGTAAGTTCCCCCATGGAACTCATTTCAAACTTACTATGCATAAGTTTTTCAAACTCTACACACAATTCCTGATTTGTAGATCCAAAGATAATGTCATCAACATAAATCTGCACCAGCAAGATGTCTTTCTTGGTTCTTTTGATGAACAAAGTTGGATCAATCTTGCCTCTTTGAAATCCATTTTCCAATAAATAGAAGGCCAATGTTTCATACTATGCTCTAGGAGCTTGGTGTAGACCATAAAGAGCTTTGGTAACCTTGTACACCTTGTCTGGATATTCTGCATCAATGAAGCCTGGAGGTTGAGAAACATACACCTCTTCTTCAATAGTACCATATAAAAATGCACTTTTGACATCCATTTGGTAGACAGTGAATCCTATGAAAGAAGCATAGGCCAAGAATAGCCTAATTGCTTCAATTCTTGCAACTGGAGCAAAAACTTCTTCATAATCCACTCCTTCTTCTTGAGTATACCCTTGGGCCACCAATCTGGCTTTGTTTTTGATCACTATTCCCCTTTCATCTTTCTTATTTCTAAAGACCCATTTGGTTCCAATTGCCCTGTAACCTTTGGGCAAATCAACCAGTACCCAAACCTTCTGCAGTTTGAATTGAAGTAGCTCTTCTTGCATTGCTTCAACCCAGCTTGAATCATCTAAGGCTTTTGTAATGTTTTTGGGTTCTACTTGAGAGAGAAAGCATGAAAACAGGCATATGTGGGCAACTTCATGGTTCTTTTCTTCATACACAGCTAGGACAAACCCATCATTGTCTGAAGATAAGACTTGAGTTCTTGTTTTAACACCAGAATCAATGCTGCCAATCACATTTTCAATGGAGTGATCTTTGAGAATTCTTGGGTTGTGTGTTGTAGGAACATCATAGGAAATTGGAAGGTTTCCAATCCCTATATCTTCTGGTAAGGAATCATCTGATACAACATTTAATGGTTCAGTAGGACCAATTTGTGAACTGGCAATACCATCTGTTGAACTGGCAGTACCATCTTGAGAATTGACAGTACCATTTCCATTTTCAGAATTTTCTTGATTCCCTTGATCTTGAGTTCCATGATCATCTTCAACACCTTCATTTTAGTATTTGAAGGCCCTCCATGACTTGAAGATGAATCCAATCCTGTCCAAATTGGCATCAAGATGTAATCTTGATCCTCAGATGCTTCATCATTGTCTTCAAAACCTGCATTATCATTAGTATTTGTACCTGTGACAGGCACATAATTCATAGATTCTGAAAGTTTATCAATGTCAAAACACCAATCTGGTCCAGTGCCTGCAACATTTGGTAGTTTCTCTTGGAACTCTATGTGCAGGTTTTCTTCCACTAGCCTAGTGCATTTATTATACACTCTATAGGCCTTACTTTGCAAAGAATACCCTATCATGTAGCCTTCATCAGCTTTTCCTTCAAACTTTCATAGATGATCTTTGGTATTGAGAATAGTGACATGACATCTAAAAGGTTTCATAAAACTTAGAGATGGCGTTCTACCAAACAAAAGTTCATAAGGAGTCTTTCTATGAGGTTTAATCACAAGAACCCTATTCTGTACATAACAAGCAGTACCTACTGCTTCAGCCCAAAATGAAATAGGCAACTTAGAATCTACTAGCATTGTTCTAGCAGCCTCAATAAGTGTTCTATTTTTCCTTTCTGCTACTCCATTTTGTTGTGGGGTTCTAGCTACACTATATTCTCTTTTTATTCCTTTTTCTTTGCAAAGTTCATCCATAACTCTATTCTTGAATTCTGTCCCATTGTCACATCTAATTACTTTTACTTTCTTATCAATTTGGTTTTCTATCCCTGTAATGTAGGACTTAAGGATCTCACTTGTTTCATCCTTAGTTCTTAAAAAGAAAACCCAAGAGAATCTGCTGTAATCATCAGTAACTACAAGACAATATCTTTTACCATTCAAGCTATTCACAGAAGTAGGACCAAAGAGGTCCATATGAAGCATGTATAAAGCTTGAGAAATTGAGTTATGGGTCTTGGGCTTACAAGAAGCTCTATGTTGTTTGCCTTTTAGACAATCAACACAGGTTTGGTCATTTTGAAAAATCTTTTTGGGTAAACCTCTAACCAAATCATATTTTGCAATTGTATTGATTGTTTTGAAGTTTACATGACCAAGTCTTCTATGCCAAAGCATAGATTCATCCAATGAGGCTTTTGCTACTAGACAGGTTAAGCTCTCTTTAGGAACAATGTTCTTTAAATCAACAATGTACATATTGTTCTTTCTAGGGATTTTAAGAAGAATCTGACTTTCATCAGGGATTTTATAATCAGGAGAAAGTACAATGCATTCAGTGTCAGTAAAAAGAACTTTGTTCTTTGTGTCACACATTTGTGAGACACTTAATAGATTAAACTGTAGTTCTTTCACAAAATACACATTTTCAAAATCTAATTTACTGGTTTTAATTGTACCTTTACTAGTAATCTTTCCTTTGATTCCTCCCCCAAAGGTAACATATCCTCCATCAAATGATTTGAAGTCTGTGAGGTAAGACATGTTGCCTGTCATGTGCCTTGAACATCCACTATCTACATATCCTTGATCTGCAATATCATTTGAATGTTCCTGCACATGTATACACATATTAGTTTCTTTGGGGTACCCAAGCCATGACTGACTTGGGTTTGCCTCGTGCATCAATGTAATCAAACCTTTTTAGGACTGTTGATGCACCATTTGGTTGGAGTGGTCTCCAAATCCAACATGCTGAGGACTTAACAGCATTTTCATTTTTGACACATTTTGTGGTTTTTGGTCTGACAGTACCAAATTTGGCAGTACCATTTGGTCTAGCAGGACCATATGGTCTAGCAGAACCTTTTGGTTTTGGTTTCCAGTCTTGTGTTTTCTCCACAAAATTTCTTTCAATATGACTTTTCACAACTTTTGGTGTATGTTTGAGAGTATTACTTGCACCCTTAGTAGTGAATTTTGGGTAAACAGGCTCATTTGGTCTAACAGTATGATTAACTTTTGGTGTGTTAGATTTCACAGAACCTTTTCTGGGGTTTGTTTTACTTGTTTTAGACCTTGATGTACTCCCAGAAACCCAATTGTTACAATAAGCATGAGTATGATTAAAATTACCACAGTAATAACATGCCTTATTGTACAAAACAAAGTTATCACCAAGTTGATGTGACTTAAGATTGTTCCAATTTCTCTGACTACCTCTAGGTTTGCTATTACATTTAGCACAACATTCAACAGTTTTTAGAACAACTTTAGTCTTTGTGATACTTTTAGGACTGATTGGTCCTACTTTGTTTCCTTTCTTAGAAACAGTCTCTTTTCTATTCTCATCAGATGTACAACCTTCAATAGTTGTAACATCTGAGCTCTTATCAGTGAGCACCTTTTCTTTGGAGAGAGAAGTATTACTTGTACTCTCAAAAGGTTCACTATTTTCTACAGGTTTTAATTTTTCTAGTGGTTTATTTGTGAGCTCATGTAAACCTGATTCAGCAAGATCTAAACCTGGGGGACAAGGAATTCCTCTGTAAGGAGGAGGACATGTGTTGTATCCAATCCCAGATTTGATTTTCTTGTTCATTTGGTTCTCAACTATACTTTTAGTACAAGCAGAAGCATTTTCTAATGTTGTAACAGTTAGTTGAATATTATCTTTTGCTTGTTTCACTTTAGCAAACCCAGTTCTTAACAGGTTTATTTCAGCATCTTTAAGAAATATGTCTCTATTAAGAATAGCTTTTGTGTCAGAAAAGGTGAGTTCATTTTCTCTAAAGTGAATTATCTGTTTCTCAAGTTTGGACATACCACACTTATGATTAACTAGGTCTTGATATGTTTTTCTTTGTTCTTCTTTCAGTTCATCATAAAGTTTTCTTAAGATTTCTAGTTCTTTAAAAACTTCACAAGTAGCAGAACATTTAACAATTTGTACCTCAGGATTGGAGAGAGCCATTAAAGTCATTTCATTTGAGGATGACTCTTCTTCACCCATGAAGCTCCAATCAAAACCCAGCCCATCAATGGCTACCATAGCTTTTGTTTCAGTGATGTCCACTTCCTTGCTCTTGTTCTCATTGTTTCCCCTGTTCTTGTTCTCAAAACCTCTTCCCTTATCACCCTGCTTCTTTGGTCTTCTACATTCTCTTGAGTAGTGACCCTTCATGTGGCAGTTGTAACACTCCACTTTAGATTTGTTATACCCAGCAGGTTCATTGCCATTGATGACAATCTTCTTTCCAGTCCTCATCAAATATTTCTTAGCCCTCATGCTAAGAAGTGAAAGCTGCCATTTTATGTCCATTTCTTCAAGATCATCATCACTGATCTCTTGAAGATCTTCAAAGGTCAATGTGGAACCATTGTGTTGTGATGTTAGGAAAGCACAACCAATTGTTTCATCTAAAATGGTTTTGGTACTGCTGGAAGTACTGGCAGTACCAAAATTTGTGTTGGCAGTACCTTCTTCTCCACCATCTTCATCAACTTTCTTGGTAGTACCATGAGATGACATAAATGCCATATTTCCTGAGCTTGAACTAGTAGACTTCTTTAGTTCATGCTCTACTATCTTGAAGTTGCTGTAAAGATCATTGAGACTCATGGAATCAATATCTGGTTTGTTTTTCCAAATAATGACATGCATGGCCCATTCAGAGGGTAGACTTCTAAGGAATTTGGAGTTTAAGTCTTCTTGAGATATTATCACTTCATGAATGGCTAACTGACTAGAAAGCTTTTGTAGTCTATTGAACATGCTGTCCAAAGACTCATTTGGTGTGGCTGAAAAGTTTTCAAACTGTTGTTTTAAAAGTGTTTTCTGGGTTTTCTTGGTGGCATCATTACCACCAAATCTAGCCACAATAGCTTGAAAAAGGGTTTTAGCACACTTGTATTTGTTAAAGACTAGAAGCTGGTCATTTGGAATAGACATGAGAAGCATACTCCTGGCTTTAAGATCATTTCTCTTTTGAATTCTTTCTTCAGCAGTTATTGGATTTACTTGCACAGTTGTGACAAGTGCATCATTTACTGTGGAGGTGGTGGTTGCTGGTTTAAATGAGTTTCATTCTTCAATGATCTCCCAAAGTGCATAGTCTTGCACTTGGAAGTATTGTTCAACCCTTAGTCTCCACATTTCAAACTCATTCTGTTTGAGTAATGGAAGTTTTGCAGCCACATTGGTTTGAATGTGCTCAACATCCATTTTTGCTTTGTTCTTTTATGTCATAAATATCAGTCTTGCTCTGATACCACTTGTGGAAGGATTCTGTATGAATTGTGCAAACACTTGAGATGTTAATCTCAGTAATGTGTTTAGGATATTTATGAATGAATGTGAGTTAGCACGCGGAATTTACTAAAACACACTAAATGAACAAAGGTGGTGAATAAGTAAAAGAGAATGAGCACAACAAGAATAACATAAAACGATTCAATATTATTGATGAAATAATACGGGTGATCTAAACTATCACCAGGATTACAAGTGTAACCTTGAATCTTTGATACGTGAAAAGGTTAAAGATAGAAGTTATGAATGGAAAGCTTATGAAAGCTGTATGAAAAGATATGCAAGTTCTATTTTGTAAGAAGGTGTCTTAAGGGTTCCTTTTATAGTATAAGGAGCCCTTATTACAAGTGGTCAAGTTGCTTAATATAATATACTAGAGGTTTATCTAATATTACACCTTTCAAGGTAAAACACTCCATTATATCTACTGAGACTTCTGTACTACTTCTACTTAACGTATAACTTTGTACAAAGACTAATAATACAAGTAAATATCTCTAATTAAAATATAGCAACTTGTTGTGAAAACTGGCAGGACCTTCTTTAACTAGCAGTACCTTCTTACCCAGAAGGTACTGGTAGTATATCTTCATCATCAGCAGAACTGAAGAGGCAGGCTTAACTATCATTAGCAGGCTCTTCAGGCAGACTCTTTACTTTGTGCATTTTATTCCCAACACTATTCGAAATTTTTGTATACATTTATGTATCATACTTTGGAATTTCATGTTTGTAACTTTGAATTCATTAATCGAATGGTAACTTTTCAAAACGTCTCATTTAGAGGTCGTTTTCTATAACTTGTACTTTGTATTATGAAGTAGCACCCCCAAGTGACACAGTCTTCCGCTGCGATATTTTGGGAGTGTTACATTATTTTTCCTTTATAACCCATAAACATTTTTTATCATTAAACGATTTGTCGCTAAAAAATCCCATTGCTATGCACGGGTCCTCGTCTAGTATATATAAAGCTCGAGCTCGGGCTCGAGCTCGTTTCGAGCCTCATATTTTGAGCTCGAGCTCGGCTCGTGAAAATATTCAAAAGCTCGAGAACATGTTGATTGAAATAAAGCTCGAAAGCTCGTTAATCACATTAGGCTCGAGCTCGTTTATTTTTTTAAGCTCGTATATGTATAGAAGATATATATATATATATATATATATATATATATATATATATATATATATATATATATATATATATATATATATATATATAATGAAGCGTTCGAATGAGAATTCATATTTTTGTGAGAAGGTGAGAAGGGATCCTAGCCACTCATTTTATATTTCTTTAATTTTGATCTAATGCCTAATACTAGTTAACAAATTTTTCTGAAAATTTCAAAAAATTTCAAAAAAAAATTTCAAAAAATTTTCAAAAAATTTTCGATTTTTTTTCCGTCATTTTTCACATGTGAAAAAAAAATTCCGAAAATTTTTTTCTGAAAATTTATTTTTCGAAAATTTTTTTTCCGAATTTTTTTTTCGAAATTTTTTTTCGTGATATGTCAAAAAAATTTCACATGTGAAAATTTTCAATTTTTTTTTCACATGTGAAAATTGAAAATTTTCACATGTGAAAAAAATGAAAAAAAATTTTACATGTGAAAATTTTCAATTTTCACATGTAAAAAAAAATTTCAAATGAGAAAATTTTCAATTTTCACATGTGAAAAAAATGAAAAAAAAAATTTATATGTGAAATTTTTTTTTCACATGTGAAAAAAATGAAAAAAAATTTCACATATGAAAATCGAAATTTTTTTTTTCGAAAATTTTTTTTACCGAAATTTTTTTTTTCAAATTTTTTATTTTCCGAATTTTTTTTTTTTCGATTTTTTTGTTTTTTTTTCACATGTGAATTTTTTTTTTTTTCAAAACTAAAGAAGGATAAAATGAGTGGCTAGGATTAGTTCTCACCTTCTCACAAAAATTAGATTTCTCACATGAATGACCCCCTATATATATATATATATATATATATATATATATATATATATATATATATATATATATATATATATATATATATATATATATATATATATATATATGAATATATTTTTAGGGCTCGTTTAGGCTCGAACTTGGGCTCGAGCTCGTTTAGGCTCAGCTCGTTCGAGCTTTTTACCAATCCAATCCTCGAGCTTTTTACGAGCGGCTCGGCTCATTTTCACCCCTACCTACAGAGGTCTCTAAATATTTCTCTGACGTTAAATCTTTTATCTTTTTCGTTTTTCAAAGACTATACATTTCTACCCAATATTATACAGCGTATTGTCTTTTTCATCATTTTGTTTGATTTTTATGTGTGAACTAAACAAGTAAGTGGTTTTATCATACCACATTTGAACTTTTATGGGATTAAATCCAAAATTTTATTTTCTAAAAACCAAACGCCCCAATGTAATCTTAAGCTAGTTTATAAGCTTTTAGAGAGGGTACGAGTGTATTTTCTTCATTCATTAAAATCTCAAACCTGTTGTCTTCTCATCACACATTATCTTCATTACTTGTCACTCACTCATCATTTACATGTAATACCACACACCATTTACTTGTACTCAATATTTAGTTCAACGAGTCGTTCAAACCCGTGCAATGCATACGGGTTGTATAAAATTGTTCATGTAATGTTTAAATCTCGGTCCCTTACCTTGATGCCTACAACTCATCTTCTTTTCCAGTGATGTCAAGAATTTGCAAATTACTGCTTTTTCTTTTTCTTCTTCTTGGTCTCTTCTTTCTAAATGGCATCACGACTACACGACAGTAAGTGATGCTGCCCATTCCCCCCAAAAATGCCAGTTCCACCGTAAATTTTTGAAGTATAAATATGATAGTGCATCTAATTAAAACGTGCGTTGCAATGTCTAGCTAAATAGTTATAAAAAAATGTACGAAAAAATTTAAAAGAATAAGAGAAGATAAAGATACATCAAATTATCAATAAACTTATTTTGTTGTTTATGTCTTTGCCAAATATGTTCCATAATATTTCATTGAAGACTAACGTGTGTTTCTTATCGCGTAGTTCTTTGGCTTTACGTCGTTGTACTTCGCACCTCTCGACCCAAGTACGTTGTATATTTGGTTGCGGACTAATATTCAACTCGTTGAATTCACTTATCGCAAACTTTTAATCTTTCAAGATCATGTTATGCAATATGATGCAAGTATACATGATTCTTCGTAGCTTGTTGACAGTGTAAGCACACGACAATTGTTGTATAATTCCCTAACATCCTTGGAGAACACCAAAAGCTCGTTCGAATTCCTTTCGTGCACCTTCTTGTAGCCTTTTAAATAAGCCATGTTTCTCGTCTCGTGCCACTATATTATGATTTGAAAAAAGTTGTCTACTGTGGGTAAATCCCGTCAGCTAGGTAATACCTATTTTCATATGTAACTCCCTTTACTTCAAATGGAGCCACAGGGGCAATGTCATCAAGAAGGTAATACTCATTTAAATGTTTTATAAACCTCGTGAGGGGGATACATGCTAGTTTTACAAACTGAATACAAGTAGTTTTTGGCATGCTGGACCCGATTACATGATTATAGATATTGAGTATTTCTTGCCAATTAAGTCCCCAACATGAACCGTTAATTCCGTAGGGAAACGCTAGCATTATGAATATGCATATAGGCTTGGCGGGCTTGACAGGGTGGGTAGCGCTCACATATAACGGTCACATAATATTGAGAGTATGTGGTAAATGGCAAATTTTACTTTCTCGGGGCACAATTAAACTAGGTCAAGGTTCGGTGTCATGAGCTCTATACTATAATCTGATAACCCGAAAAGTATTGATTATGCTTGTCGCCCGATGAATAATGCTTGTATTCAACTTATTATTTATTAAACTCTATGAATTCACTCAACTTTATGTTGACTTTTTAGTATGTTTTATCTCAGGTCCGTAATGACTTTCAGCTTGGATGGGCGGCGCAAGAAATGGATATCAATATGATGGCCCATGTTTAACTAAAATTTTCATTCGATAATGTTTTGAACTTCTAAAACTTATGTACTCTTTAACTATGTTAAAGACTTTGGGACCTTGTTAACTTTGATAAATTATCGAATGTGAAGTATGAACTTTTATTAAAAATGACTTGTTTTAAAAGTTGTTTACTATACTTATACTATGTGACTGATAAATAGCACCCCATGTGTATTCTGTTGCGTTCTTAAAATGGGGGTGTTATAGATTGAAGTTAACGGTTTTTTCAAAAAAGCAAGGTGGAATTGTATCTTTTATTCTGTTAAAAAAGATGAATGACGATAGTTAGCCCATTTGTCTTGAACCTTTTATAATCTCTTAATGAATTCAGTTATTTTAGCCCCTAGACACATGGCAAATAATTCAATCTATGTGGCATATAAAGGTTAGCATTGAGGCTTATGGTTTGTAAAAGGATTTGAAATTAGATTTGGATTCGGTTTAGAATGAAAGAAAATGAAGTAAGAGAAAAAAAATTATTAAAAAATCGAAAAAAAAGGTTTGTCGAAAGCATATAGAAGTAACCCTTTATAGAAAGATGCTTTAATTTTCGTCGCGATGATATGATGCGTAACAGTTAACAGTTTGTACGATATTTAATTTTAAAACAAATGATGAAAGTAGGGTTTTTTTTTTTTTTTTTTTTTTTTTTTTTTTTTTTTAAATGAAAAAAATAAATAAATAGTATTGGTTCATTAGGTCTTTAATAAATTTTGGGTTTAGATTGAACTTTCCTCTGTATCTAATAGTAAATTTAATTCTCACATCTGATGACTCATGCCAGTTATGTTTTTAAAGGAAGCAAAATATCTTTTTTAGGGCATTACTCCTAAGTTAAAATATAGATCACCTTTCAAAAAAAAAAGTTAAAATATAGAGTAGCTATAACAAACTACAAGTATTAAAGCTTCATAAATTGTTGGACCCTATGCCACTGCTTCTATGTCACCCCATGTGAGTCGGGCCTGCCTGCACCACAATAAATGAAATACATTGAAGCCTATTTCACCCCAACCTCTCTTCGTTGACCATTTTTAACCCACGTGAACAAATACGAAGTACATGTTTGTTACATGGGTTTTGATTTAATAGATTGTTTAACAAGTGCCGTCAGAGCATCGTTTAAGGTGCATTAATTTACTAAAACTTTTATTTTAAATTGAAAAATGCATCTAATACATATTAATTGATCTTAATTACTTTTGATTTTGTAATTAATAAAATTAAAGTTTTTTTGTTTAATCATTTAAATTAGTACCATGAAGTAGTTGTTAGAAAAACCCTTGATTTAAAGTAACGAAGTGATATCATTAACTTATTGTTTGGTAGAAATTTGAATAGCAAATAGTACAACATGGTCTCACATAATTTATTTTAGAGAAAATTCTTGGAACACCCCAAAAGTACAAAGTTACTTACCCCTAGTATCCCACAATTTTTTTTTTCAAATGCCCCAGAGGCTGAGGTCGCTTGAAAAACTTCGGCGGAATACATTAAAATGTGACACTTGTCCCTAGTAGTGTCCCCACCATGTACCATCATGGTACATGGTACCATGTACTCTATTTTGTTTTTTTCTCAAAAAATATAGTATTTTTTTATTGTTTTATAGTACATCTAGTTTGGGCGAATGGTCCCACTTTTTTTTTTTTAAAATTTTGGGCGACTGGTTAGGTTTGTAGTACATTTTTTGTCCTTGTTGTTTGCTTGGTATCTTGTCTAACTTTTCAACTAATTTTACTAACTTTTAAATAAATTTATCCATATTTTCCATCACTTTTGTCCATTTATATGGAATTTTCAGGTCTTGATCAGATAGTATTTGATGCTCCAACTCAACTATATATGTCTATATGTTTTTTTTGTTGTTGATCAAAAACAGATAAATCACAAACGTGGCAACCATTTATTTCTTTCTTTAAGCCCTTCAAAAATATTGAAGTGTCCACAGTTTTATTTCGTTTTACTATAAGCATCTGTATACATTTTAAAAACAAAAGGCTGCAATTACCATGCAAAACTGTCATTTTATGGACGAGTGAATATCAATCGAAAAAGTTATCTTGGATCGATATCTAGAATAGACGCGTTGTTGGCTTATTATAACAAGCTAGAGATATAGTATTGAGAGCCATATCCATGCTAATCCTCATGCTTACTGATTAATATTGAATCAGTGGTGTGTTTATCCTCTTGTTTGTAAAAATAAAAATGGATTTGTATTTGTGTGCAATTGTTTTGTCACTTTTGTGTAATATATACTATATATACGTCTCTATGACAACTATATTGTATTGTGAGTTGAATTATATATTTGAAGCCTTTACAAATAGACACTGACGAGCGATCCTCAGAAATTTTTATTCCGGTGGCCGGAATCTCGCCGGAGAAGACGACCGGAGGGGGAGTTGCCGGTGGTGTAGAGAGAGAAAGGAGAGGTGTGTGTTTTTATGAGAGAGAGAAATGAGAAAAATAAAAAAATTGTTAGTGTTTATTTTATTTTTATGTGATTTTGAAAAGTTTGGACAAAAATAAAAGATGAAGCAAACAACAAGGACCAAAAATGTATTTAATAATTTTTTTACAAAAAGACAAAAAATTGCTTGTCGCCCAAGTTTTATGGGCCTATTCGCTCAAAAATAACATATGGTACCATGTATTATGAAGGTACATGGTGGGGACACCACTAGGGACAAGTGTCACATTATAATGTATTCCGCCCAAGTTTTTTAAGCGACCTCAGCCTCTGGGGCATTTGAAGAAAAAAAAAATTTATGAGGTAGTAGGGGTAAGTACTTTGTACTATTGGGGTGAATAGATAATGCAAGCAAGGAGTTGAGATTAATGAAGAACCCATACATGTCATAGAACCTATCAACCAATTATATCCACCCATTTATATTTTTCATTTTTTTTTTCAAAACAACATATCTTGCAAACGGTAAATCTTCAAGCTACAAAAAAAAATACCATCGCGACGAGAATTAAATGATCTTTCCATAGATATGCATTGTTATATACTTTCGACGAACATTTTTTTTTAATTTCCACCCAGAAAGAATCATATATGATTCATAAAAATCATATATGATTCGTAAAAAATCATATATGATTCGATTCTTACGAATCATATATGATTCTTACGAATCATATATGATTTCTTAAGAATCATATATGATTTCTTAAGAATCATATATGATTCGTAAGAATCATATATGATTTGTTAAAATCGAATCATATATGATTCTTACGAATCATATATGATTTTTCTCGACGAAAAAAAAAAGTTCATCGAAAAAAAAGTTCGTCGAAAGTATATAACAATGAATATCTATAGAAAGATAATTTAATTCTCGTCGCGATGGTATTTTTTTTGTAACTTGACGATTTACGGTTTGCGAAATATTTAAGTTTTAAAAAAATGGTGGAAGTTTATTTTTTTATTTTGATAAAAAAAATGAGTGACTAAAATTGATTGATGGTTCTATGGTAAAAGTGATCTATAAAGAAATTTTGTCGTTTTATGAATTATGCCGGTGACTTTTTTGACTTTAATTCGTAGCCACATTAACCCTCTCATCACTTCTAATTTTTTTGTATTTTTTATTCAAAAATAACACATAACAAAATTCAATATTAATTTAAAAAATTCAATACAAATCAAACACACCATAATATTCATTAACGTGGCCCGATATGTATCCACTCGATCATTTGTCTTCACTAACAAAATACACACTCACACTTTCTCCTATATAACGCAGCCACCTTTGCCTCCTTAAAGCACAACTAAACATACACCAATAAATAAAATACAACGTCCTTATACGATCATCATGACAATATTCATGCAATACCATGCTATATTATTTCTCTTTACGTGTTTGATGTCACTTTATTTTTATTATAGTTTTAAATCTCGGAGATCCTCACTTCCAACCAATTGGCCTATAGTTGGTATGGCCCCTAGCATGTTTTGGCATTTCCATTGTGTTCATGATTATACCACAAATCTTTTGAAACAAAATGGTGGTACATTCATGTACTTTGCTAACGTAGACCTCCTGTTCACAAGTGATCCGGATAATTTTAACTATGTATCATCCACCAACTTCCATAATTACCCGAAAGGTCCACAGTTCAGAGAGATTTTCGATATCCTTGGTGATGGTATCTTTAATTGTGATTCCGAGTTATGGGAGTTGCACCGTAAGACAACCATATCACTCTTCAAAGACGATGAATTCTTGAAGCTTGTAGAGAAGACTATGTGGAACAACGTGGAGAAAAAGCTTATGCCGGTTCTTGAGTATGTCAGAACGAGGATCCAGGATTAATTTGGAAAATATCTTCCAGAGGCTAACTTTTGATGGCATCATGAATTTACTCCTAGATTATGATCCGAAAACCTTAAGTGTTGAACTTCCTCACTGTAAATTGGAAGTTGCCATCGCCAAGGGTGAAGAGACTATCTTTAACCGACATTTCCTCCCAAAATATTGTTGGAAATTCCTAAAGCTACTTAAAATTGGAAACGAGAAACATCTTTTTGATGCTTTCAAGTTAAGTGATGAGGTTTTCTACAAGTTTATATATGAAAAGCAAGAGAAGGTAACAAAGGCAAACGAAGTTAAGAAAGAACAAGTAGAGGATCAAAGCCTGCTAACAGGATTTATGAGGGAATACAAGGATCAAACTGGTAGTTTTGGTAACTTTGAAAAATTTATCAAAGACACTTTACTTAATCTTTTGATTGCAGGCAGAGATACGACAAGTTCAGCTCTTACTTTTTTCTTTTATCTCCTTGCAAAAAACCCTTCAGCAGAAAGTAAGATCCTTGAAGAGATTCACAAACAATTAGGAATAAAAGAGGGTGAGAAATGGAAACCATTTGGTACAAAAGAGCTCGAAAACTTGGCTTATCTTCATGGAGCATTATGTGAGGCATTAAGGCTATTCCCTCCGGTGGCGATAAACCACAAAGTTCCACTTGAAGCGGATACCTTGCCAAGTGGTCACCGAGTCAATCCAGGCACCAAAATTTTACTACATTCGTATGCAATGGGACGAATGGAGTCCATATGGGGACAAGACTGTTTGGAATTCAAGCCCGAGCGATGGCTCTCAAAACAAGGAGGACTCAAGCACATACCGTCTTACAAGTTTACAGCTTTTCATGCCGGGCCAAGAACTTGCTTAGGTAGGAAAATGTCATTAATTCAAATGAAATTTGTGGCTGCTACAGTTGTTTACAACTACAAGGTGGAATTGATGATGGGAGGTCTTCCCATTACCCCGCAGGCTTCAGTAATCCTCCAAACGAAACATGGTTTGATGGTCAAAGTGACGAAAAGAAATGATATCAAACTACGTTAATTTAATTCATCAGTTTGGAATTCCATCCTTACCATTACAATTATAGATTTATATCTAATGACATCTTGTATTCTTGTGTTGTTTTAAAAAATTTGATTCGAGTATGATGACTATCTAAAATTTCATTTCTCTTGTATGTATGACATCTTGATATAAAAAAATTGACAGTCTCGATCTAGTCATTTCTATATTTTATGGGTTATTTTGTGTTCTATATATGATGCTCCAACAAGAGTTTATATACATGTTTGAGTTTCATGTGATGCAATATTTGATAACTAGTTGAATAATGAGATTATACAAGTAGAAACAGCTAATTATCTCTTCGTTCACTCTAAACTAGCAAGCGATTTTAGGCTATGTTTGGCAAAAGTAGCTGTGAGCAGTAGCTATGAGCAGCAAAAAAGCTCACAGCTTCATAAAGAAGCATTGGGAAAATGAGCTTTCCTAAAAAATAGCGAAGCCCACACCTCTCATGCCAAACGAACACTAAAAATCAAAAAGCGCATTGTTCACCGCTCATTGCCCAAAAAAGCTCCAAAAAGCTTTGTGCCAAACATAGCCTTATTACTGCTGGTTTCTGGTGGAACCTAAGTAGAGGTGCAAATTTGTGCCTAAAATCAAAAAAATTGACTAATTTGTAAAAGATTTTGACACATTTAGCTCAATTCTTTTTCTGAAATGGGTGTATATTACCCATCTAAAAGTTAAATGGGCACATATTTTCTCTCAATTGGAGAACATTACAATTGTCTTTTAAAGAGAAACTTATAGATATAACATATTTATTTATTTTTTAAATATAAATGAGGTGTTACGTTTGAGGAATTTATTCAGCGTTTTGGGTCTTTTCTAAAGCGATTCGTATAACATGCGCCCTTTTAGCTCGTGCCTGTTTGGGCCTTAGCCCGTTTGAACCGTGGCCCATGCCTGCCCGTTTTGGCACCTCTAAACCTAAGCAATCAATCACATATTCACATATATATGACCTGATTGATTTAGTTAAATGGGCGTATCTTCGATTCTCTCCAATCCCGATCAACGAGGGTGATGGCGCTGCCCAAACCACATTGTGGGAAATATAGTCATAGAAATAAATGTTAGTCGACCCATTAGTATATCGGGCCTAAGCCCGCTTCTAGATTTATCTTTGAATCCTATGTACGCTTGATAATAATTCATTCACTGATTTACCAATTAACATGGTATCATTTTGTTTGTGATTTGGTTGTTGTTGGTTAAATTTGTGTTTTCATGTTCCGTCTCGTTATCAACATGCAGACATCTTCACCAAGGGTCTACCTTCTGCTTTGTTTGAAGAATTTCGTACCAATTTGAGCGTTTGGTGTCCTCCCGCTCCAACTGCTGGAGAGTGTTAGTCGACCCATTAGTATATCAGGTCTAAGCCCGCTTCTAGAATTATCTTTGTATCATATTTATTGTATTGTACGCTTGATAATAATTTATTCACCGATTTACCAATTAACAATAAAGTGTGCTTCGAATTAAAAGACGCCAAGGTATAAGACATCCTCATGAAATATATTCAAAAATAAAATCTCTTAATTGTATTGTTCATAGGTTTAAATACAAATATCTACATTAATTTCTTTTGAAACAAAGTCTCATCAAACTGGGTATTTGTTTTAGATCGGCTTACAAGTTACAATGGCATAGCAAAAATAAGCTTTTTAACGTACTGTAGCAAATTAGCTAAAATAAGTAATTTCCCAAAATAAGCTTATTAAGGTACTGTCGCTCCGACTCGGTTACATAAATTTGACCCGGTCCAAATCAGAACAAAGTTCGTCGACCAGAAGGGTCAATCAAGTAGTGACTCGTGTCTAAATTCTATAAACAAAAATTAATCAGACACAGAGTGCCCCATTATTTTCTTACGTCACCCAAACGTCACTATCATCCATCCTATTACTTTCAAGATAATAATTCTACAACAACTTTTGCTTCCATTTTCCAACTTCTTTGTACAAAATAAATTTATAAAAAAAGTTTTTTAAAAAAGAGCAGAGGATGGGTGGAGGGTTTGATATGGAATCATTGGTGGATGCAACAGCAGGTGCAATAGGATCATTAGCAAGTACCACTATTTTGTACCCTTTAGATACTTGCAAAACCAAGTATCAAGCTGAATTACGTACTCCCCATCTCAGAAAATACAAGTACTACTATCTTTCACTTTCTTTTATTTATTTTTTCGCTTTTGTTTTTTACTTATGGTTTTGTTGGTGCTTTTTTAGTAAGTGATCTCTAAGTTACCTTTAGTTTTAGAATTTTGGGTTGTTCGCCTGTGGTAATTATTTTTATGTAAGTAATTTGATCACTAGGATGGCTGTCACAAAACCAATTTGTGTTGGTAAGTTTAGTGTTATCAACTATTTTTAGGTGATTGTGTTTTACTAGAGACCAACGGCCTTGTATAAGTTTAGCTTAAAATGAGTTAGGAGGTGCGGAGTGCACACTCGTTATGGTTAGCTTGATACCGCCACGACAAAGACGTGGGGTCGGGGGGCCCTTTGCAGGGTCAAGGGGCAGCGACTCTTGCGGGGTTGGCCACGTGCCCCAAAACCTAACCGATTTTTATGAATAATTGTTAACAGGATTTCCTGCCAAAACCCAACCGACGTGTCATTTACTAGCCAACACAATGGTTGGTAAATAACCGAAATTAACCGAATTTCGGTTGGTGGTTTTGCAGAACATAACAAAAACAATACTCTAACGTTTATGATTGATGATTACACGATTCAGATTGATATACAGATTATAAACCATTCACACACCAGTATATTTCCTACAATTTGTTCGATGCCAATCAACAGGAATATTAAATAGAATGTAAACCCTCTAAAAAATTTGTTCAGAATTAGTAAAATTGCGAGTGCTTGTTAAAAATGTTTATGCTTTTTAACAAGCATATTAATCTGTTAACAAGTTCTGTAACGAAAGTACACAACATATTAATCTGTTAACAAGTGGTTGGATATGCTTCAGCTGTGACGGAACACAGTAATCGGATAACAAGTTTTTTGAGTGTTAGGCATTTCTGCTTATGTAAGAATTTAATAGGAATATAACAACCACAAAGATAGTCTAGTGTTTAGGCATTCGGATGTCTTCACAAGAGGGCTTAGGTTCTAACGTCGCAAGGTAAACATCTTGGGGGTGGCCAGGGAAAGGGTTCGGAAAAAGTCACGGGGATACCCCGGTTAGTCTGCCTAAATTTGAGTCAAATAATCGCCTTCCACGGGTTATTATTAGAATTTGATAAGTTGATTAGATAAGCAGCTTCAAAACTGCTTGTTCAAAATTGTAAAATTATACCGCCAATTGAGCAGATTCTTATTGGCAAATTGTTTTAAATGATAGCAACCCCAAACACTCTATAGGAAACTGCTTATCTGTTTACTTTAGAAGGAATAAGCATTTAAATTAAACAATCCCAAACACCCCCTCAACTACTATCTGATGCATTGAAATGGACAAAGGAAATCGGCAATTATAATAAGCAATCCAAAACAACCTCTTTTGTGATAAGTATAGTGAATAACAAAGTTTGTTATTTCCAAATGCATAAATGAAATGCTTATGTATGTTTATCGTTAGTAACTAGTAGGTAGTAGCTCACATAGTAACCATTCCAACCATAACTTTGATCGAAATTCACAACTGAGGCTATTTATGGGTTGTCCTCTCCTTTTGATCGATTACATTTAGCTAGCGGCTGGAAGTACTGATTTTGAGGTTGCAGATAGGCGTATAAGAAGCTTTAACTAAAGGGGTTATTTATTTTTATAAACTAGTTTAGTTTTAACGCTGATTTCAGATATGAATCCCGAAATGTATATGTAGATTTTCCTTCTATGCAAATCTCATCTTACTCCAAAATTTCGTGTAGGAATCTTTCTGATGTTCTCTGGGAAGCGATTCGAAAACGTCAAGTTCTATCTTTGTTTCAAGGGCTGGGGACAAAGAACCTGCAGTCGTTTATTTCATCCTTCATATACTTCTATGGATATAGCTTCTTTAGGAAGATGTACATAGAGAAGTCTGGATATAAGTCTATTGGAACCAGAGCCAACTTGCTTATTGCTGCTGTTGCTGGTGCTTGTACCGTTGCAATCACCCAGGTCAGTAAATAGTTATAGTTATATATCAGTGCTTGTTAGCTGAGATGATGATTAATCATTAAATCCAGATGCTGAAAAATGGCCAGACTTAAAGGGTTGGGCAGTGAATCAAAATGGGTATTTTGTTGGTACGTGTCAAAGTTGACCTGAAATACTTATTGTCCAGTTTTTTAAAATAAATTGTTGTATCGAAAATACATAATGGTCGTCTTTCGACTTGTTTGACACGTTTCCTAGTCAAGTATTTTATTTATTTATTTATTTATTTACTTATTTATTTTTTAATTTGACCCATTAGGGATAAAACATAACCCAAATTGACTCAACTTAATTCTGAGGTGTTTTTCAGCCTTTGGATACAGCTGCATCAAGGATGCAAACAAGTGAGTTTGGCAAGTCCAAAGGGTTATGGAAGAGCCTCTGTGAGGATTCGTGGGAAGAGGCATTTGACGGACTCGGCATATCAATTCTGCTTACGATTAATCCTGCAATTCAGGTAATTCATAATCTTCTCTGCCACGAGAATAATGAATAAATCAAATGAAGATCATTAACTGTATCAGATTGGAAAGTAGTGTATTTGACATCAAAAGTTAAAATATACCCTCGTCTATCATATGCTCATATCCTCTTCAAAAGGTGCAAGTTTGCATGGTATGAATGATGATCTCCAAGAAAGAAAAAAAAAAACAACATTCTTGATGAATGCTGGTATTTGTAATAAGAAAAAATCATACATATTTGTTTTTTGGTTGCAGTACACTGCATTTGATCAACTGAAACAAAGACTACTGGACAGACAAATAGGTAACCCGCAGTCACTTTCTGCACTCAATGCTTTTCTCTTAGGGGCAGCTTCAAAGTGTGCTGCTACCTGCTTGACTTACCCCGCTATCAGGTATATTCTTCTTTATGTGACAAATGGTATAAATGAATAAACAACTTTCTGTATCAAGATAATCCCTTTTACCTTTGCAGTCAAACTATACTTTCTAATTCAAAGTTCATATCAGATGTGTTACTTTTCTGTAAAGACTTTAGGAGTAAACTAAATGAAGGGCAAAATACATAAAATGCTAACCGAATCTGGTAAAGATTTTCTTTTCAATAGCCAACTTTTACTTTGGCTATCATAGTTTCAAATATCTCTATCGAAGGTAACTACTAAGTTAACCGGTCTCCACATGCCAGGTCTGAAAAAACCGACATGGTCAAAGCTACTAAACATGTGTCATGTGTGCTGGCACCCAGCTAACATACGAAGTACATTGAATTAAGTATGTTGAAACTTTGTATAATAGAAAGTTAGATCCTGGCTATATAAGTTGACCAAGTTTAGTTAGATTGCGGTCAAACGAATGCAATTACACACTTTTAATTTGAAGTTGGACTATGTGTGCTTGACCTCCAAAGTCAAGTTGTAAATATGTGAACGGGAATCTGAACTATGTACCACAAACAGATGCAAGGTAATGATTCAAGCTGCAGAATCAAGTGACGATGAAGACGATGAATCAGAAGTAAAATCACGAAAGACCGTTTCAGGGGCACTATCTGCAATATGGAAAAAGGAAGGGTTGCTAGGATTTTTCAAAGGTTTAAGAGCCCAAATCCTAAAAACCGTGCTAAGCTCAGCATTGCTTCTAATGATTAAGGAAAAGATCACAAAGAGCACATGGGTATTGTTTCTGGCAATAAAAAGATTCATGCTTTTAAGCAGAAGCAAGTTAAAAAGCTCTTAAAGATTCTTGTTTCTTCATGTGTAATAACTAATAAGGACCAAATGTGGTCTAGTTAATTAAGATTTTTTATTGCTTTAAACTGTGGTTAAAATATAATTATGTTTAATTAATGTTATTGTTTATGCAAGATTTTACTATTAATTGAATGTTTATAAATATTTAGGGCCCGTTTGGTTTGGGGGTGTGGAATGGGATTTGAAGTGATGTGACATTTAAAGATTGTTTGGTTGCATATTTTTAAAAAGGGAATGGATTCAAGAATGATAGACTGAATGATGGGGGTGTTGATGAGTTTTAATGGGTATTAATAAAATTAGTGGGTCCATTTACCACTCTACTCACATATCTTTCTACCATTATTTTAATTAATAATATTTTTTATTACAAAATTATTATATAAAATAATTAATACTATTAAATATTTTTTTCTCTCTCTTACATCAAATCCAAATCCTAATACAAATTTAAATCCAAATCCAAATCCAAATTCTAAACCCTCTTACAAACCAAACGGGCCCTTATGTTATTTACAATCAAATTCTGAAACTTTATAAAATAATTTAGGGTTTTGTTAACACCTTATGTGTTGTGACTTGTGATTAATGTAACAATAATTAATATTAAATATAAGAATTATGTCATTGTTTTTTACCTTTCAGTCATTACTTAGGGTGCGTTTGGTATGAGGGTGTGGCAATTAAGTAATGAATTGAATCATATTATTAATTATTTGGTTCAAAGGTCCGTTTGATTGATGGGTTTTGGATTAGAATTTGAGATTGGAGATGAAATTTGTTGTTTGGTTTATAAATGTGGGTCCTAAATCTAGGATTGAGTCCCGTATATCCTACTTTGTATAAAAGTATACTACAAAAAGTATATTACAAAGGTGGGTTTTCTTGGATTTAATTTTATTTGTGGGTCCTATTATAATTATCTCTCCTTTCTCTAGACTTTAAAAATGTTAATATTACAAATAAATTTAAATATTAACTCACAAAACAATTATTTAATATTTTAAATATATATTTTCTCTCTCCTATTTTAAATTTAAATTCAAAACTTAATCATAACCATCAAACGGGCTCTAAGTTTTTGGTAATTGAAGTGAGCCCGGAATCAAAGATTGAATCATTGCAAATATAGTTACTTTGACAAATAATTAAACCCCTGTATCATAATTTATACATAAATTAATTATTAAAAAACAAAATTATCCCAATTTCTCTCAAATAAATTACTACGTATTTATTAATTACTAAAATAAACTTTTAATAATTTTTTTTCTTACTTCATTTTCTTTGATTCTAAATCGAATCCAAACTTTAAATCCTTTTACAAACCAAACCCTTACGCTGTGTTCTTGAGTTGTGGTTCCCTTCCCTTTCCCTTTCCTTTCCCTTTCCGGCCAAAAATGGGCGGAAGATTTTATTAAGAAATCTTCCTCCCTCCTTCTTCTAATCTTCACTTTCCCCTCTTAAAAAAAAACTCAAGAACACAAAACACATTCCATTTCCTTTCCTTTCCTCTTAAATTTTAACTCGAGAACTGAGCGTTAAATTCGATTTTGGCTTGTATAGTCAACAAAAACCCCAGCCCAAAACCCCAGAAAAGCAAAAACATACAATACGCTTTCAAAACACACACAAAAACTGAGTCCCAGATGACAATGGAGATCAGCGGGTCAGATTACAATGGTCGTGAATACAAGAACCCAGATGAGATGTGGAAACAAGAAACTGGTGATGATCAAAAGAAGAGAGATTGGTATGGTAATGCTGTTGCTTATTGGCAAGTAAGTTTTAAGGCTTTTTAAAAAATATATATATATTTTTGGCTATATAAATAAAGGGTCACTACTCGAGTTCGTAGAAAGTTTATATACTGTGAGATTGTTAGTTTTGATGAACAAAAGTTTACCCGTTTTAACATAGCCGTATACGAGGGCAGGGACGGAACCAGGGGGTGTCCCGGGTCTCGTAGTGTTAATTTTGTTATAAAACCTCTGTTTTTCTATAAATGCACCCGGTCCCAAAAAGTTATGCATGTAGTCTTGTTTGATTTCTCATAAATGCACCCGGTGGCTTTGTCTTCTGGTTCCGTCCCTGTACGAAGGTGTGCGAGGTGTACATAGCCTCAAAATGTGCATTTCCTTATATATTTTACTAGTATATAATGATGAAAAGATGTTTTACGAGTTAAAAATACTTTTTTGATGGTGAACTAGTTGTTTTTTTTTTTAATGTGACATAGTTTGATAAATAAATGTTTAAATATCGTTTATATGCTTGTTCATCAAAAGTAATTTTACTTGTTTTAGTAACAATTTTTAAATGTTAGTTATGTTAATAAGAAACGTTTTATGTTGGAGAACAAGTTTTTGATAATGTAACATAATTCAGTGAAACGTTTGATTATTATGCTATCCATTTTATGATTGTTCATTAAAAGGGCCCCCTTTTAGGCTTTATACGATTTGGGACTTTTTACAGGATTCCCCAATAAAATAAACCGTAAAGATTAAAAAAGGAATAATTGTGTTATTGCTGTCGTGCGTGTGATTAGGGTGTAGAGGCATCAAACGATGGTGTTTTGGGTGGATATGGACATGTGAATGAGCCTGATATCAAGGCTAGTGAGAGTTTTCTAAAAACTCTTTTGAAAGAGTTTTTTCATAATGGTGGTAAAAATCAGCATCTTGTTGCTATTGGTTAGTTCTCTTTAACTTTTTAGTTTATCTATCGATATTGTGTTGGTAATTATATATTGGTAGTGGATGTTGATTCATCTCCTGAAGAACATTTGATGTGTACTAATTGTTCTAATTAGGGGTGTTTGGGATTGCTTATTTGAATTAGGTTTACTAAAGGCAAATAAGCTGTTTTTAGTGTTTGGACGACGAATAGAGCTTATGTTGATCTACATTTTTAGGGTGAATTAAGGTGTTTTTGTCTACAAATAGCTGTTGTCTATATGATTATTCTTGCCTTCTTGGAGATTCAGTATTACAAATTTACGCGTAGGTTGAAAAGCTATTTCCTATAAGCTGATTATAGTCTGCTCCTATTAGTATTCTTGTCCCTGAATAGTATACCCCTTCTTTGTTCAAGTTAGAATTATGTTCATTAACGATTCTTACTGTTGGCAAATACTGCTTCAGATTGTGGTTCTGGTATCGGGAGGGTGACCAAGAATCTTCTTATAAGATACTTCAATGAGGTAGATATCTTTTAGAAAAATATTTAAGTTAAATAATATTGTGAACACATCTTTCTCACAAGTCACTTGAAATTGATTGCTTATAGGTTGACATTCTTGAGCCTGTGTCACATTTCTTGGAGGTTGCTCGAGAGAATCTGTCTCCTGAAAATCTGTCGGTCTCGGAAGATCACAAAGCTGCCAACTTTTACTGTACCCCACTGCAGGTACTGATAAATGTAGCGTAAAGTGTATGTGCTGGTCAAATCTTGACTATTATGCCCTGAATAGCGATGCTACTGTAATTTGTTGTTAAGCACAATTGTGCTAAATCCATTGCCTTGTCATTAATTTGTACATGTGACGATAAACTTTAAAAATGTTTTGTTTTGGAAATGTTGTAGGAGTTCACTCCAGATGCAGGAAGGTATGATGTCATATGGATCCAATGGTGCATTGGGCAACTTGCTGATGATGACTTTGTGTTGTTTTTCAACAGAGCAAAGGTAAATATTGCATACTTATATTCGTTACTTATCCTGTATATTTTTGCAGTATGAGAGGCAATCTAGAGGCCAATATTTTGACCCATTTACCTAAAAATTGATTAACTTTCTGTTTTATTTCTATACCGACTTGTATTGTACATATTAACAGGTTGACTAATAGTCAACTAGTTGCATTGAAAATGCCCCTAATAAAAATGAAAAAATATTTTTTATCTGATGAATCCGGCAATCCCACTTTAAACAGATTTCTTTTGGAAGGCCATAAGTCAACGTATTGTTTCGTTGTTTATATATGCATTTACCACCTTCAGTTGAATTGCACTTGTACATACTGACACATGTATTTATGTGTAGGCTGGTCTTAAACCTGGTGGATTTTTTGTTTTGAAAGAAAACCTTGCAAGATCTGGTAAGAAGTCTACATTTTCTGTCCATTATCGTTTTCTCATTTTATAATACATGGAATAGAAAGTCCATGATGCATTTACTTTTCTTAATTATTTGAATGCTATACGTAAAAGCTGCATTTACGATGGAGACGAATGTTGAACTTGTGAGATGTGTAGTTCATCTGTTTTCTTGGTCTTCTTAATGCAAATATACTATAAAGCTGCACTTGTTGTAAGGACTATACGAGACCTGAGTGTTGACATGATTCAGGATTTAAGCTGGATAATGAAGATAAGACCATTGCAAGGTCACACAAGTATTTCAATGAACTCTTTAGACAGTGTGGTCTCCACATCCACAATATGAAGGTAATTAGTTCCAATTCTTGTTTTCGAGAAGTTCATATGTCCATGAAAATGACAATGTACTTCAGTTTTTTTGGTTCAAAAATCGTATACAAACCACTATAGTTTCAATGCTGATGTATCTAAATAGTGTTGCATATCTTTTGTTATGCATCAGGACCAGGAGGGATTTCCAGATGGACTATTGCCTGTGAAGATGTATGCGTTATCGACAGAGGCACCAAAAAGAACACTAAGACCAAAGCGACAGTGTGTTAGACCTGGCCTTATCAAATAAAGGTGTTGGTAATAACTAGCAGTTGCAATGGGTCGCTGTCAAATTTGGACTTAATTTCCACTTCTGAATCATTACTAACACCAACTGATTTTAGATGAATTGAGGAGGTGGTCGAGGCATTTATAATACCTTTTTATCTTTTTACCTGTCAGTTCAGGAGTATGCTAAGAAACTCGATACCTGAATTGTTATTATGTCCGTGGCCCTTATAAGGCACTGTGAGATCAACGCATGATCATGCCTTGTATCAATTTGAAAATTCTAACATTTAACACATGCAGTAATGAATTATGATGTATATTTGGTATGTATAAAGAGTAATGCTACATCCACATAAATTTTTCACAAAAAAATCCACACAATGATGTAGCTATGTGTGATTGATAGCTTTTGCTACAATTTCTCCTTCTTCCTTTTGATTAGCCCAATCACACATAAACACATCATTGTGTGGATTTTTTTGTGTAAAACTTATGTGGATATAGCATTACTCATGTATAAATTACCTTATTCATATTTGTAAGTTATTTTTTTTAGCATTGTTATATGTTTATACATAATCTTCTTACTTATCTTCTCATCCACACAATCATACAACATGTGTCATGCACTAATTCTCTCTCTTAGTTTAAGTCGCAAGTAGGAAGATTTTTTTTATATTTAGACACGTGTTTTTATGAATCTTTTTCTTGAAAACGAATTGGATGTCAATTTTGATCATTTGAGTACTAAATTTTGACCTTTATCGGAAAATCATGTTGCTCAAATCAAACACGCGGCGAAACGAGTTTTCCCATGAATCCAAATTAGTTTTTCACAATTTTTTTAAAATGCTCTTGATTTAGTGTTTTTTCTTTATTATATACAGTACAAGACTGACTTTAATACCAAAAACAGACACTGAATTTACAGTTCCTTTTTTCTTTTCTAAATATTATTTTTATTTGACCTATAAAGTCAACACAAATCTATCATATTTCTTTACCATATCAGCACCTAAAAAAAACAGGCCTAACAAAACCCCAAGCCCAAAAAAACACCAAAAAAGGCAAAGACAACATAGTACACGGTACATGTTTTCAACACACACAAACACCATCGTGTGTTTTAACTTTAACTCACACACACCCACCACTCGTAACAAAACCAACATCAGCAGAAAGTACATTAACACACAAAGTACAAAACATAGTACACGTATAGCAGCAGCCATGGAAATAAGTGGGTCAGATGGAATGGGTCGTGAGTTTAAGAGCCCAGATGAGATGTGGAAACAAGAAACTGGTGATGAGCAAAAGAAGGGTGACTGGTATCGAAATGGTGTTGGTTATTGGCAAGTGAGTTACTACTTTTTTTTAGAAATCTTTTTGAGTTTATAAAATATGGGTTATGATTAGATTAAAAGTCCCAGAAAAACCCATGTTGTAGAATTTTTCAAAGGGTGTGTAACTTTTGATGAACAGAAATTTAACTGTTTTGATAAATAGTTTTTACCTTTTTAGTATGAGTTGTTTTTTAAATCTTTTTAAGTTTGTAGAATATGGGTTGTGATTAGTGAAAAATTCCCAGAAAAACCCATGCCGTAGAAACTCTAAAAAGATTTGTTTTGATATAGATTTTAGATTATAATCATGTTGATGATTAGACGTTTTGGCGGAAAATGGTCGTTTTGGAACAAAAGTATACCTATTTTGATAATGGTTTTACATGTTTTAGTTATGTTGATGGAGAGATGTTTTACAGGTTAGAAATAGTTTTTTGATGATGGATAAGTTGTTTTTAATGTAAAATTAATTTGATGCGTAAAGGTGTAAAAGTTTTGGTCTATCAAAGGTCCTGAACTTTTTATGTTTGTTCATCAAAACATCCCTTTTTTGGTTTACTCGTTCTGATAAACAATTTTTAGAGATATTCAGCTTTTTGTTGACGAACAAGTTGTTTTTAACTGTAACAAAATATAAAATTTGTTCATAAGACGCCCGTCTTATATTTGTTTGTCAACACGTTCCTTTGTTAGACTTTTTTACAGGATTTTGACCCAATAAAATAAACCATAAAGAGTTTAAAAAGTAATGATTGTGTTATTTTGTGGTGAGTGTGATTAGGGAGTAGAGGCATCAGATGATGGTGTGCTTGGTGGATATGCACAAGTGAATGAGCCTGATATTATTGCTAGTGAAGGTTTTTTGAATTCTCTTTTGAAGGAGTTTTTTCCTAACAGCGGTAAAAATCAGCATCTTGTTGCTCTTGGTTAGTTCTCTTTAACTTTTTCTTTTTCCTTTTGAAGTTATGTATCAAGTATATTGTGTTTGGGATAGTTGATATAGCTGTTATCTTGGGGTGTTTGGTATTACTGCGGTTTATCAAGTACAGCTAGGCAGTTTGAGTGTTTTGTTGAAGAGAAGTGCTTATGAGTTATGACTGTGTTCTTATTTTAGATTGGAATAAGGTGTTTTTAATTAACAACTTTAAATATGCTTATTATAAACTGATATTTTTTTTTTGTGGCTGAAAATTACAAGTCTACTCTTTGGGTCATTAAGCTGATTATCATCTGCTTCTATTTGTATTCTTGTCTCCCCTATTAATCCAAAGTTAGAATTTATGTTTATTAAGATTCTTACTGCTGTATTATATTACTTCAGATTGTGGTTCTGGTATTGGGAGAGTGACTAAGAATCTTCTTATCCGATACTTTAATGAGGTAATGACTTTCTTACTTTTCGTACATCATAAAGATGTTAGAACATTATTTATGTAAGAAAATTATGAACACATTTTTGTCACATGTAACTTGAATATAATTGCTTCTAGGTTGACCTTCTTGAGCCTGTGTCACATTTCTTAGAGGCTGCTCGTGAGAATCTGTCTCCCGGAAATCTGTCGGTCTCGGAAGACCACAAAGCTGCCAACTTTTACTGTACCCCACTGCAGGTACTGATAAGTGATAAGTGTTACTGTAAAGTGTAGGTGATGTTCAAATTTTGACTAATAGGCCTCTGATGCTAATGCATGTTGTTGTTGAGCAATCTATTGTGCTAAATCCATTGCCTTCTCACTGAATTTGTACAGCCATGACAATAAACTCTTGAAATGGTTTGTTAAAAATGTCGCAGGAATTCACTCCAGATGCCGGAAGGTATGATGTCATATGGATCCAATGGTGCATCGGGCATCTTGCTGATGATGACTTTGTGTCATTTTTCGAAAGAGCAAAGGTAAATGTTGCTGTACATACTTATATATCATTATATCCTACTTCACCTTTCATTTTTTAGTATGCGAGGTCATCTAGAGGCCACAATTTTTACCCATTTTCCTATAAGTTGATTAACTTTTGGTTTTATATTGATAACAATAATGACTTCTTTTTTTCTTGGAAGGCAGTAAATATAACCACTTGTTTTGTACAGTACAACACAAGTCCTTGTGGCATGATTCTGAAATTTTAAGTCAAAATTGTATTAATTAAGTTTCTTAAATTCGCAGTACGTCCGTGTGTGTCACTTTTAATTTTTAGAGTTTCTTAATTCAAATTCGAACCAATGGGTAAAACAGTAAGTTTAGATCAAATTTGGTTTGTTTTTATGTCATCATTAGGAGGTTGACTAATAGTCAAACAGTTGCATTGAAAGTGCCCCTAACAAAATTGAGAAAATACGTAGTATCTGATCAAACATAACTCTTTCGGGAAGGCTATCACTTTATATATCGTTTCGTTGTTATATATGAATTGACAAACACCATTGGTTGTTATATATGAATTGCACTTATGCTGACACATACATTTATGTGTAGGCTGGTCTTAAACCTGGTGGTTTCTTCGTTTTGAAAGAAAACCTTGCAAGATCTGGTAAGAAGTCTTTATTATCCATCCATATCTGGCGTTTCCTCATTTCTGATACATGCAATTGAAAGTCCCCGAGTCATTTACTTATCTTAATTATTTGAGTACAATTATACGTAAAAGCTGCATTTACGATCGAAAAGAAAGTTTTACTTGTGAGCTGTGTGGTTCATCTGTTTTCCTGGTCTTCTTAATGCAATTGTACTTGAAAGTTGAACTTATACGGAGTATTAGACTATATGAGACCTGAGTTTTGACATGATACAGGATTTATTTTGGATAATGAAGATAAGAGCATCACAAGATCAGACGTCTACTTCAAGAAACTCTTTAGTCGGTGTGGTCTCCACATACACGATATGAAGGTAATTAATTTCACCTATTGTCATTTCGAAAGTTCATATGACCATGAAGATTGCAATGTTTTCGACTGGGGCAAATTACAATGAATAACAATGTACTTTCAGTTTTTTTTTGTGTATAACCGTATATAAACCACTGTACTTTTAATGCTAATGTGGCTAAATAGTGTTGTATTTCTTTTTTTATACACATCAGGACCAGGAGGGATTTCCGATTGGACTGTTCCCTGTGAGAATGTATGCGTTATTGACTGAGGCACCAAAAAGAGTAAAATCCTCAAGACCAAAACGTCAGACTAATAGACCTGGCATTATCAGATGAAGAGTTGCTACACAGGCTCTAGTTTAGGGTCTTTCTTTTCTTTATGTAATGTAGGAGTGGTATCTTGGTGTAACGTTTGTGAATGTTGCAATGTTGTTTTTTTGTGTAACATTTGTTGGATCGAACTGATCAATAAACAAATTCGTGAATCATGATTAAGAACATCATAAATATCGTTTATGATTTTGATTGTGGAATTTTATATAAACAGACTCACACGACATACCTAATTCTACACCGATGTCCCAAGTGGGACTTAGAACCCCGACAATTAATGTGGGAAATAACATTTTGAGCAACATTGTTATCAGGATGTAAATGAGTCAAATCGAGTCGAACTTTGGCAGGCTTCGACTCGATAATATTATGTTCGGCCCGAGTTCGACTCGATAATTTGACGAGCCTTCATGAGGGAAGCTCGAGCTTGGCTCGAGAGAAAGCAAGAATTCAGCTCGAAAAGCTTTATTTATTTGTAATTATGTGTTTTTTTAACCTACAAAAATTTAAATTAAAAAAAAAAAAAAAAAAAAAAATCGGCCTGACCTTGACTCAAAAAGCTCCTTGGTTTATTTACATAAAATCCCTTTAACTATACAAATTATATAAAAATATATGTATCAATTAAGAACTCGACAATAACTCGAGTCGAGCTTATACAAGGTTGAGCTCAACCCGATAAACATTTCGAGCTCCTTTCTTAGGCTCGAGCTTGGGTCCATAAAACTCGGTTCAAACAAGCTCGAGTCAAGTTCGAGCCACCCCTAATTCTTATTTGGTAAAGAGTAGTAGGTTTATGAGTACAAAGATATTTTGTTATACTCGCCGTAAAGATTATAAACATGCGATTACAATTCTTGAAAGTCAATAGAATTTTGAGTATAGCAATCGCATTTTAGAGAAGATTTTTGAAGGTATTCGTGTAAGGAAATAATACCTTGGACTGTGCTTTCTTACTTTATTATCATATAAGGAAATAACTCGTACTAGTACACCTTCATACAAGAACATTTGTATCTCAAAATTGTTTCCTAAAATTCATTACCTAAAAGAAGAAAAAACCTGCTCAACATACTCCGATTCAGAACAATGCCGCAAAAACATCAGATCATCAAAAAAATAACATGTAAATCAGTCCCTATGACCTATATCACCTCATAATGGAAATGCATCTTCATATAAGTGATTCGTTCTATATAAGATTACATTTGGATCACTAATATGTGTTTCTTAACCTAAGGTTTCACCGTCGGCCCCTTCCTCTTCCTCCTCCACCGCCTCTTCTACCGCCACCACCTCTTCCACCGCCTCCACCTCTTCCTCCTCCTCTCCCTCTGCCGCCTCCCCGGCCTCTACCACCTCCGCGACCCCGTCCCTGGAACCCACTATTTGACTTCAGCCCCAGTGACTGTATACCCCTTCTTTTTTCACGTGGGTTGTCATCTTCATCACTATAATCATCGGCCTCATACTTCGCTTTGCCTCTAGATATAAATGAAATTTCTCGCGATCCTCCTGGGCCTGCTTTAACCTTGTTGAAACCATTTGAGCTTTTACTGTTTGATAGAGCTTTTACCCTCTCTTCAAGTGGCAGAGCATCCTCTCTGGCAAGTGATTTACGGTTATTAAATGCTTCAGCATGCCTCTCATCCTTCACTTCATATAATCTGCACATTGTTAGATAAGGAAAATTTATGTAAGGTGTCCAAAGGAGCATGAATATAGGTTAGAGGTAACAATAAAAAACACTTGGTGTTTGTACAATTGGGATTGACCAGATCACCAGAAACAAAGTGTCAAAGTTTTGAATGAAAAATAAGCCCTTTAGAATAAGCACATAAAGAACGTAGGATTTGATCATGTTACCTTGGAGCTCGACTTTTCTTTCCATCTTTGCTTTTACCGTTTGCAGGTTCATCATCTGATGACTGATCGTCTTCTGCATCAGAATCACTTTGATAATCGTCTTCCACAGTAGGCACAAAATGTTCCTTCACCAAAGACTTTTGCGCTGGTGCCGCTAAAGGATGCAGAGCCCGATACTCGTGTGAGTTCTCATCAACCTCAAAGGCCTGAAAACATTATCGGGCAAACACGAGTCACTAAGTGTTACAAGAAAGAAAGACATAAATGACTTTATATAAAGTGTCCAACCAAAATATATCCCATACCTCCTTCTTGAAAAGATCTTCGAACCGTGGATCTTGTAGAACTTCAGAGGTGAGTCCCCTCTTTTTCTTCGATGGTTTCTTGGCATCAACGGTCTCTATATCTTTTTTGTTGGCTTCAAATTCCTCGTCTTCTAGAAGACGTTGTGCAAGATTACGGTTGACCTTAGGCAGTTTCCTCTTAATCTGCAAGAGAAAGGATAATCCCAAAGTCAGACCCGTTAATCATTAGTCAATTAAGAAAACAGCCACAGAGATACTAACCGTAATTCGGGTGCTTCGTTCCTCCTCCTCCTTCTCTCGTTTTCGTTTCTCTATATACTCTTCATATACAATTGGATTAGCCGCTGCCTGTGCCTGCAAATAATATTCAATACATTTGTTTTACAAAACATTAGCAATTATCCTGATAACATTATATTTTTCTACCTGGACAAAATAAAATATGAAAAATCACCTTTTTATAGAGTCGGAAATCTATAAAGAACCCATGCATGTAGGCTCGTAGAAGATTTGTACCAATTAAATTCGTCAAATTTAACTTCTCAAGCTCCTCTTTTGTCAAAAATTTGTAATCATCATAAATAGAACTCTGTTGCTCCTCCTCCATCTCTTCCTGCATATATATAATGAAAAGATGTGACATTTACAATAAGATTGAAAATATGAACACACTTTAGGTGCAAATTTTACTGTAATCGACTAATCGGTTACAACTTTTACTTACTGTTAAATTTTCAAGGTATGAACACCACTTTGGAGCGGGTCCCAAGGCTGGTAAGAAATAAGAAGGAATCTGACTGGTATCCAGAGCCAATAGCATCAGTCCACTTTCACGAAACACACACATATCATTAATTGCGCCAGCTGTTGGTTCAATACTGGTCATTCCATCCCCCTGAAAGCAATAAAAACGGTTGAGCCTTGAGGACAACAACAAATAATTTTGGTGTTTTTTCTTTTATAAACGAATAAAGAAAACGAAGTATGATATGTGTTCAGCATAATAATGAGCTATGGAATAAAAACTTACAGTTTCTGGATCCCAAATCCGAACAATATGTTTGTCAGTAGTAATTAGCATTGGTCGCTCGGAGTTGAGAGTTTTATGCCATTTGATATTTATTATAGGGCTTCCATACCTGTAATGTTATGGTAGGTTGCAGTGATTAGTTCAGAAGTAAATAAATAAGAGTTTAACATACTGTTATTATCGTAACAGAATGAATTGGTTACTTACATGTGATCTTTTACTCGAAGAGGAGTTGATGAGCGTAAGTCATATATCATCACCTGTAAATTAGAAGAAAAAAGACTAGTGAAATTGTTGATTTCTTTAAGGGAATTAGCCTATCAGACAACTACTCGTGTTTGACTTGATATTACATGATGCCAATTACAGAATAGATAATGATGTCTACATACCTTTCCACCACTACTTCCAACAGCCATGTGAAAGCCACCATCTCCATCGAACTCTACAGCAGTAACTTCCTATATAATACAAGAATATGGTAGACAGTTATCCTCTGCTTGAAAACATTAAAAACAGCAGATGAACTAAAAAAACAAAAAATAAAAAATAATAATAATAAAGAATGCATTGCAATAATACTCTACAGAAATAATCACTCTAATATCTGAAGACAGTGAACGCATAACTTTAATTAATACTATTTATCTGATTCGCTATTATTGACAGATGTGATAAAATGTTCATCAAGACGAAAATGAATATTGGCTCCTATAAATCCTTTTTTATTGATAGGAGATATATCCCAACCTTTAATTAACATTAATCACAAGTTTTTAAATACAAAAATAAATCTGCCTTGTTATATGAAAACAAGCATGCTCATAAAAACTGTTAAGGAAAAGGGTAATGAACATTTAAACAAGAATCTCCACCTCATCAGCAGATACATCGAGCCTGGCAACAGAAGATTTTATTCGCATGTCAAAGCATTCGACAGCCCCATCTTCACCACCACCAGCAACTAGTCCATGATACTTGCTGATATTGAACACGAAAACAGTGTTATCTACAGCTGGAGCAAAAAACTCGTGTGCATGTAATGCAAACAAACAAGTGGCAACTTTATTGGTGAAGTCAAACTAACCTTCTGGAGACTACATTTAAAGCTGGTGATTGTGTATTGAGAGAAGCTAAGAAACGTCCCTGCATAAAGAAGTACAATTAGCACTCCAACTATAGATACTTCTACGCACACACAAAAAGTATAATAAAGAGAACGTTGACAATGAACCTGCTCCAAGTTTATTCTGTATAGTTCTGGAGAAGAGGCTGCACATAGCAAGTCACATGACCAGCTATCATATATCATATCCCTTCCCATCCTGCTCATAGAAAAGAGATCAGAAATTGATTTTATATATAGGCACACAAACGCACAAATATAATTAACTACATATAACAAAAGCGTAGCAAAGTAGGCACAGTAATGTTTGCACTCCCTTAGTTACAAAATAAATGCAACATTTGACTAGACACGTGGTTTGACGCTAATGTTAATCGGTCAAATATCTAAAACACCCCTAAAAATGATGAAAAGAAGATATGGTGGACCAAAGACCTATGTCAATCTTCTGCAATAATAGCATAGTGGTACATAGAAAGTATACCCAAAACTAAATCGTGACATTTCTTATGGGACGAAGGATCATATGTGCAAATAAGCACGGATACAGTGCAAATTAACGAGAAACAGACAATTGCTTAGATAGAATTATGTATTAATAGAGACAGTTAAGAACCTTGGAATGCGTAAACTGTAATGACTTCCATACTTAGCATGCAGATTAACAGAACGATCGGCACAAAGGAATGCAAGCTTTGAATAATCATCACCCAACACCTGTTTGAGTATCAACAAAAGAGTGAGACGCTACCGGTAGTGGACTTCGTTGGGTTATTAAATGGATTCATAAAAAAGATGACCCGAAACACGAGTAAACTCTCAGTGTTCACGTCAAATAAAAAACACACCGGTGGGAACAAGTTTGCAAAAACAATGTTTCTTGGGCAGTGAATGGATTATAACAAAAGAGAAGCAGAACATTTAGAACTTAAGGAAAAAAAATACCTCGAAAGTGATAATCTCCGCTATTAAATGCCTCTCAAACTTCAACGATAATTCCCTTAACTCATATACTTTGACTTGTGGAGGGTAAATACCTAATGAACTCAACAGTCAGCAAGTTTGACAAGACAATCCTACCAGATATGCTTGGCAGATATCTTAACAAAACAAATACAGCAAGTTCGCAATAACCTGAAGCAATAAGGAATTCGCCATCCGGGGTAGCTTTAATTCTAGTTGTAGCGGTTTCAAATCTCAAATCCTGAATCAAATCCATCCTTTCCATATAACCTATACACAATAAAACAAACCTCTTTTAAGACAGAAGCACAGACAGCAGTTCTTGCAACAAATTGCCAATCACGTTATAAGGGGGTGTTTGTCTGAGCTTATTTAATGAGCTCATCAACTTATCAAAATTGAGCTTTTAACTTATATAAGTTCATACGGCGCTCTAGTGAATTCGCTCATGAGCCATAAAAAATGAGTTTATGAGCTTATCAAAGTTTCAATAAGCCAACCTTTTTCAGCTTATGTGTTTACCAAGTTGAGCTTATGACCTAATTAAGCTATAAGCTCAGCTTGATAAGCTCATAAGCAAAAAATATAAATAAATAAAAAAAAGGTTTATGAGCTTTTCTAAATTTACATAAGCTCGTAAGCCCACTATGTAAGCTAAAACAAATACTCCCCAAATAAGCCAAGACAAACACCCCCTAGAAAACTGTACCGTCTATGTAAGGATCGGAAATAACACAAATTGTAAACAAAAACAATGTACAAAGTTCATACTTTTATCTTTACGAAGAGCTCGAATCTTTTTCGGCGGAATCCAAGTAGCCGACGACTTATGCTCCCCAATTAGCGTATACATCATCACTCCATTTATCGAGGTCGATTTCAAGTATTTTCCTTGGAACGCCATCTTAACAACCCAAAACCTGTTATACATGATATCCACAAAACAATAATCAATAACAAGAACACCAATATAACAAAAACCCTAAACTTCAATAACCCAATACTAGAAAAGTACAAACTTCAACAATTAAAGGGTCTTTTGAATTGCTTATTTTTTCTGCTTAAAAATAAGTACTTTTTTTAAACTGTGTTTGGATTTGCTTAGTATCAATCAATTTCTTTAATTTAAACATCAAATAACTAATACTAATATGAAATAAGCAGCTTCTTATGAGCTTATTTGATTTCTAAATAAGCCAAAAAAAATCCGGGCTTATAAAATAAGCTTAAATAAACATCCCCTTGTAAAAAAAACTGTATTTTTGCTTATTATTAAGCAAAAAATAAGCAATCCCAAACACCCAATTAATTGTATAATTCTTTTTATGTTACTGTATGCTAAATTGACTTACGGTTGGTGTTCGCCGGAAAAAATGAGCGGCGCAAAAACCTTTGTGTTCACGGTTAACTAAAACCCTAAACGGTAAAATGAAAATATAATTAGTAGAATAAAATTATAATTTCCACATATAAATAAGTGTCTAAAGAAAAAGAAAAAAATGTTTAAAATTGCATCCATGGTCCTTGAAACTCTTCTATTGCACAAATGATTCCCATCTTGAGAAAGAATAACCCCGATGGTCCCTCGTTTAAACGGACGTTAAATGCTACCGTTAAAGGTCCTCGTCTGACTTGAACATAAGGATAAAGCTGTCATTTTATATCCTAAGTTTATGTTATCATCATACCCACATACAAAAGAAAAGAAAAACCATCTTCTCTTTTTTCTAATACATCATTTACCTCTTTCTAATTTTACTCAGATTTATTTTTTTTACACTATCGTTACAACCATCAATTTCTCAACTGATGATATGTGTGCATTTTTGGGGTCTGTATGATTGGATCTAGGTTTGATTTGAGTTTGAAATTCTTATTAGGGGTGTTCATGGGGCTGCTCGTTTGAAATTTAACTATCCATTGCGGGGCATGTAGTTCAATTTACTATCCGAAATCGAACCGTACCAGGCAGGTAGTTGGACACACGGATATCAGAAATGAGCGTTTACTCGTGATTAACCTTTTTAACCAATTAGTCGAATCAAACCAGATGCATAATATAATCTAGAATGTAAGATGCTATTGTGGTAAATTTAAATAACATTGAAAATATTAAATCATATTAAAGTTGTTCCGCTACAATAATAACATTAGGTAGGGATTTGGAATTTCAATATGAGAAGTGGTTTGAGGGTTTGTACTTTTGTTTGGTAGCTATAATAATAATAATAATAATAATAATAATAATAATTGAAGAATGAGTGTAACGAGCATATTTATAAACTCAGGTGTCTCGCACATTGAGGACTTAACGAGCATATTTAACGAACGTTAGCAATACGGATGAATGGTGTTGCAAGGTTTTAAAATAAGGATCATTCATGCCAAAAAAATATCATGAACCAATGTAGGAATTCTAGGTAAACCGCAGGGAAGAACGGTGTAATTTACTCATAAAAAATATAACTTAGTATAAAACAGGTACAAAAGTATTACATAATATTATCTGAAAAATTGATATTAAATTTAGGATAAAATCTAATATTAATAAGCTTGCATATGGACCAAAAGTGAAGCTTGCAAAAAATGACAAATATACCCTCGCGTGGGTGACACATGAGTACGGGTGTTTAAAAAATCCAAGAAACCGACGAACCAAGCCGATCCGCTCAATTAGAAACCGCAAAAAACCGATAACCGAAGAAACCGAAACCGAGAAAACCTGAAACAGGAAAAACCCGCTTATAACGGTTCGGTTTCGGTTTTTACTTTCAGTTATCCGCAGTTACCCAAACCAAACCGTGTATAATATACATGTAGATTTCGACAAACTATTCTTAAAATTGTCCAAGTATTAACTATATCGTTGCATTACTTTTGTGGTATAACGCATTTTTACTTACCTAATATGATCATTTACTAAAGTCCATGGATTACATATGAATTAAGTGATCATAATCTATAAATGTCAAATAAATAGTATTATTTATTTTGTTACATATGATATGTTTTTATTGTAGCGGAACAATTACTATGACTTTAATATCTTCAATGTTATTTAATTTTACTAAAATAACATATTACATTCTAATATATGTTATTGTTCGCTCGATTCGATTCGATTAATTTTTAGAATGGTTAACCGTGACTCGAATCGCGGGTAACCGCTCATTTCGAGTACCCGCATATCCGGTTAACCGCCAAGTACGGCTCGGTTTATGTTAGTAAAATGAACTACCGCCCTGCGATGGATGGTTAAAATCTCCAATCAAACCGAGCCGAACCGCCCCGTGAACACCCCTACACATGAGTGAGTGTCACACCCCCAAAATACCTATTTTAGCAGCGGAATGGAATACCTGAGGGTGACTGTCATAGCATCACAGTTACAGTTATATTGAACGACCTAAAGTGTTGTTTTGAAAATACATCGTTTGATCATTAAAACATTCAGAGTTTACAAAATAGGTCCCAAAATGGTGTTGCAAGTTTATGAAAACAAGTTTAACATGATCAAACGTTACATAAGTGCATGAAATAAAAGGTGAGACGCGTCGACTCCGCGACTCCAAGGATGTCCAAAATGCATGCCATCATAATGTCTTAATTACCTGAAAATGCATTGCTAAAAACGGTCAACAATTATGTTGGTGAGAAATCATAGGTTTATGAAAATAAATGTTATACGGTAGCCTCAAGTATAATGTGCAAGACATAAGTCTCATGAAAAATCGTACAATAGACCTTAAGCTCATGACCCCGAAGCTAGACTGATGAAAATGCCCCTCCAGAGTGTTTTGCCAGGCACTCTGATGATGTTAGAAATGAAATGCATCTGTTATGATGGTTGGTATAACCAACACGGATGGAGGCGTCACCCTCAATAGATCTATCCACTCACTCTCGCTTACACATAATTAACGGTTCATGATAATGAATAGGGGACCTTAACCAGGCAATGCGGTAACTTAAGCAATGTACATGAATTTGATACTTAGGCCCGTATGGAAAAATGGTGCAATGTATTCTCCCCCGTGGGATTTGAAAATAATAAAAGAATGTAGACGGGGCTATGAAATCTCACCTGATATGATGGTACAATGATGGTGAAATGATCAGGACAACAAGGCGCGAACACTAGCCGCAACCTAATATGAATGATAGGTTCTAATGTAAGCAATGAAATGATGCTACACATGTAAATACGTATGTTATCGATACCACTCGTGAAATTTGAAAATAATGTTTATCGTCGAAAAATATATTTTTGACGTCTCGTTAAGTTAATAAACACTTTTCATTTAAATATGTTGAAACAGTACTCCACGATCCTTGTTTGGTATTCTATCGACAAATATAATGTTTTTGTCGCAAAAATAACATTTTCATTACTAGAAAATATGCCCAAAATGGCCTCGCAAAACTAGTCACGGAATATTGTACGTAAAGTGTTAGTGATGAAACTCGATGTTTTAGAAAACCTTGTAACAATATCTAGTAGTCGTGTCATTTAACTTTTGTCCGTACGGGTCTCGATCAATGAGAAAAATGGCTCTCAACATGACGTATTACAAAAACAGTTTTTCTATACTTAGAAATATTTGGTTAAAAGCTGATGGAAATATATATGATTTATCGGGTTTCAAATGCATATTACTTGGTCGTTATAAGCTCGTTTTCTACGTTCTTTATATCCACAGTTTCGTATTAACATGTACTAATATATTTTCAGTAAGTCGACTCTTATAGAACACGTCTAATGCCTCGTTTTGTCCGTTGAAATTCGTGCAACAGCACGTGTATTTTCAGAAAATAGTTTTTCGTCGTTAAACTTTGAAAAATCATATCTCCTTCGTTATAAACTCGTTTTTATCCGTTCTTTCGCTCATAGCTTCGTTTTTGAAAGTATTTTATGAATCTTTAAGCCAAAATTACCCAAGAACCCCTGATGTTTCCACGTTTTGCAAAAATGGACAACAACTTTCTAATAGTGTTTAAAACTCTCTAGTTTATAACTTGTCCAAAACTTAACCAAACTACTTCAAATCAACTCCACAAGTACTCAATCCTACCATACACCTTCTTAGGGTGTCATGGGGTCCTAAACATCACCAATCTTGGTGGATCTCATGAGATTGTAAGTAAAATCTTTAAATCTATCATTATAAAGAAAATGTGTAACAAGTGGTATGTATAACATATTTATTTGCATAGCTAGTTACTAAAATATCAAAATATATTAAATGAAAGTATGAAAGATTAGAAAAATATTTACTTGAAGCTTACTTGAAGATTTGAGGTGATTAGGATGAAAATACTTAAAGAACCTTGGGATTTTTATTTCAAAATCCTAACAAGGAACACTAATGGAATTTGTTTATTACTTGAACTTCAAAAATCAATGGATTCTTGCTTACTTCTTGATGTTGGCCGAATTTTAGAGAGATGGAAAAGATGAGAGAAATTTTTGCTAGTTTATGTTGGTTAAAAGAAATGTGCAATGAGATACTAAGGTTATAAGTCTTGGTGTAGATATTTTAGTCAATGTAATCAAGTGTATATGGACCTAGGGGGAGCATTGTGGCGTGAAACAAGGAGGAAAAGAAAATAGGTGTGCTCATTAATGAACTTGTCCCCAAAAGACATGTATTAGTTAGTTTAAATTGTACATTGGGTGTTACCGAGTACCGAGTTAACTAAAAATAAACCGTGAAGCGTTGAAATAAAATATGACGAAGTTGTAAAAATTGTAAAATCATATTCCTTGCAAGAATCGGGTGCTAGAATTATTATTGGGTTGAAATATCGCAAACCGGCGGTGTTTTAAGCTCCTAACGGAAAATGTAGCAGTTGATTTGAAAACACTGAGTAAATTAATAATATAATTTTTATATTATTATAATGAGTATGAAAATATATTAGGATCGTAGTTGGGTGTCACACCCCCAAAATACCTGTATGGCAGCGGAATGGAATACCTGGGGGTGACTGTCATAGCATCACAGTTACAGTTACATTGAACGACCTAAAGTGTCGTTTGAAAAATATGTCGTTTGATCATTAAAAACATTCAGAGTTTACAAAACATAGGTCCCAAAAGATGTTGCCAATTTAGGTAAAATAAGTTCAACAAGATCAAACGTTTCATAAGTGCAGAAATATATGGTGAGACGCGTCGACTCCGCGACTCCATGAAGGTCCAAATGTATGCAGCATGAACTACCTTAATAACCTGAAAATACATCACTAAAATGGTCAACATAAAGTTGGTGAATTTCATAGAGTTATAAGTTAAAATGTATGTACAATTGCCATAAGTAGAAAGTAAGGTGACTTGATGTCAAAATGAAGTTACATTGGCTCTTAAGCTCATGACCCCGAAGCTAGACATAATAAGAATTTCGCCCCAAATGAGTGGTTACCAGCCACTCTAATAATGTTAGACATGAAATGCATTCGTAATTCCGTTGGAGCAACCCAAACACGAATGGAGGAGTCACCCTCAATAGATCTATTCACTCACTCCCGCTTAAAGGCAAATTAACGGTCCATGATAATATAAAGGGGACTTAATGTGGTATGATAGCAACTTAAGCAATGTATGCAAATTTAGCTACTTTGGCATGTACAAAAATAAGTGGTGCAATGTATTCTCCCCCGTGGGATTTGAAATCAAATATTAAAGTAAAAACGGGGCTATGAAAACGCACCTCGAAGTGATGATACAATGAGATGAAATGATAAGGACAACAAGGAACGAATATCAACCGCGACCTATGATGAATGAATATGATCTAATTTAGATCATGAAATGATGTAGAGAATATGCATGCACATGATACCTATACCACTCATAACTTGAAAATACTAGTTATAGTCATATGAAAATATACTCCATACATAAGAAAAATAAGTATTAACTAGACTTGTAAAAACTTGTCGTAATATATATATATATATATCGTATATAGAATGTTAGTGTTATAAACTTCGCCTTGAAAACCTTGAAGTAACGTCTAATGGTCGTAAAAATAAACTTGTAATCATAAGTACTTCATTAGTTATGAATTTGGAACTTTGGTAGTATTTCTAGAAAATCTAGAATTTAGTACGTAAAAGTAGTATTATTATTATTTCTAGTAAAAAAAAAAACTGTCAAATTATATAGAGTTTTGCCGATATTGAAACGTGAATAACTTGGTCATTTTAAGTTCATTTTCTTCGTTATTTATATCCACGGATTCGTCTTAGTATGTACTAATATATTTTTGATAACTCGGCTTCTCTAGGTTACGTCTAATGCCTCGGTTTGTCAACCAAAAATCGTCCAACAGCATACAATTTTCAGAAAAATAGTTTTCGTCAATAAACTTGCAAAAATCATATCTCCTTCGTTATAAACTCGTTTTAATCCGTTCTTTCGCCTACGGCTTTGTTTTTGAAAGTATTTTCTAAATCTTTGGTTGAAAATCTCCCCTGAGTTACTGAGTTTTCCAGAAATCCAATTTTGGGACAGTAGGTTTATAAATATGTTCCAAATCCATTTCTAGTGTTCTAAACTAGTTTATAATCCACTCAAATCACTTCCAATCATCACAAATCTAGTCTAATCATACCATACACCTTCTTAAGGTGTCATGGGTTCTTAAACATCATCAATCTAGTGGATCTAACAAGGAAATCCAAAATAAACATTTCTAGGGTTTATAAGTTAATAGTTTATAAAATGAAGTGGTATAAGCTAACATATGCATGAGATCTTGTATGAAAACCATATGATCATAATAAATACTTGAAGAAATGATGAAAATAAATTTTTTAAACTTACTTTGAATGATTATGAAGCTTGGATGATGAAAACCTAAAGATCCTTGAGTTTGTATTACAAAACCCTAACAAGGATAACTATAAGGACTTGATTTGAGCTTGATCTTGGAAAAATGGTGGTTTGGTTCTTGATTTTGGTTTTGGGTCGTGGGTTATGATGAAGAGGAAGAGAGGAAAGTTGGTTTTGTAGTGGATAAGAATTGTGTGAAAATTTAGGAAGCAAAAATGATATTTACTTGTGATTATTATACATTATAAGGAATTAATGCATGAGGTTAAAGGGGGGGGGGGGGGGGGGCTTGGCCGGTTTTTCAAAGGAACAAAAAGGGCAAAATAAGTTTTTGATTTAATTAGGAAGTGTAGTGGATGATAAGAGTAGATATTAGTTGTTAAATTTAGGTAGTTGTAGTTAGTTTTTAGTTATAATCGGGTACCGGGTTTGTGAGAAGTAAATTTTAACAAAGTTAACCGGGGATTAATAAAGTCATAAAAATGTTAAAAATATGTTGGGTACAAGTATTGGGCGTTTGGACAATTATTATTTAGTTTTCACGAAAACCGTCGTAATTATATTAAACTTACGATATAAATTTAATAAATTTCCAAAATACCGGGTAAATGAATTTTATAATTTTTATGACGTTGTAAGGAGTTTAAAAATATATCGGAACCATCGTGGGGATTTTTAGATATGTTAGTTATATTTATTAATCGCGTATTAACGTTTAATTAAAATAAATATACGTAAAACGTTAAATATACCAAAAATATTAATATGAATATTCTACGAGTGGTATACTATGCTGATGAGGCGAAAAATGATCCGTTTTTAGGGGGTCATTTAAGCCGGAATTCGAATTTATTTGATCAAATATTGCCCTAAATCGTTCCTTTTGTGATTTTAGGTACTTTGAGAGTGAAATCTGGAAAAGGAAGCAATTCGGATGTTTTTGGAGCATAAAAGTGAAGAAAACGCCAAAGTCTTAATTTTTCTTGCTGGGAACAGTAGGTGACGGCGTCAAGAGCAAATTTCCATGACGATCCAGTACAGATTTGAAGGCGTCACAAAGTAGGGCGTCAAGAGTAAAAGTCATGACGGCCTGGAAATGGATAACACATGACGGCGTCAAAAGTAGATCAAGGCAGTCCGAGAATTATTTTGGCGGCGAGGTGACGGCGTCACAAGATTTGTCTTGACGCCGTCAGACCCTATTTCCTATATATAGTTTTTTAATTTTCACATTAAAAAGAGAGAAGTTTTGGAGAAACCCTAAGTACGAACTTGGTGCGAATTTTACAGGTTTTTCAAGGGTTCTAACCCCTTGATACCTTTCATGTGTAATTGAGATAAGTATTCTTTTAATTCAATCAATATGTCTATGTGTTGGTTGTCTATATCTTGTTCTTGTCTTAATTCCATCATGCTAGGCTAGATCTATCTTGTGTTTGCTTGGATCTAATGAAACCTAGATGTTAATTATGTGTTGATTACTTGTTTATAATTGTTTTGGATGAATGAATTATATGTTAGGCTTAAGAAAACTGGCAGATCTCCAAATGGTAACATGCTTGAACGTCTTAGGAAACATGAACCGATGTGCACTAGGTCTTTATTGGTTATATTTAATGCATGAGCCACTGTTTATAATCCCTATGGTTGTGCTGGGCATGGTATAGGAGGAGATAAGAGCTCATAGAATTGGGGAGTTAAGTGCGCCACCCCATGAATGATATTAAGGAATACGATCCGTCATCCATGCAACTGTAACAAGTAATTAACGTGTAAAAGATGTCTAGGGAGTAGTGAAATCTAAGTAAACACATTTTCTCCACTTATTGCTCACAACCTTAGTATAATTTAGTTTAATTTCATTTTTAGTATTTTATTTTGATTGCATCTTAGTATTTGATTAGTTGACTAGCAACTAGTTCCGCCCAAATCCTTCAAACCCGAGATATTTACTTGCTTTCTAAAAAATATAAAAATACAAAAATAATCGTCCCTCATCTTTAGAACTAGTATTTAAGTTTTCTAATCCTAGTGACACTATTCCTAGCTGAACGATCAATCCCCCGGTACTTGTCACTATACTATACTACAACGATCAGGTATACTGCCTGGTGGGGGTTGTAAGCTTCTCAAGATCCCTTGAGAGGTAAAGCCTGGTGCGATTCCCACGTATCAAGTTTTTGGCGCCGCAGCCTGGGGAATAGTTATTGTGTAGGTTAGAATTTCTTTTTATTAGGTCTACTTGCTAGATTCCTTTCTAGTAAGATTTTATTTTTATTTTTTTAGGTTTCTTTAGTCTATCTTATTTATTTGTGTTTTTGTTCGTAACTCTTCACCACCCGACATCATGGACGATATGAACATCCTTGAACCAGTCATCCCACCACAACAAAACCCACCACTAGAACCCCTTAGGCCCCGAACCTTAGGAGAGTATTCCCGACCTAGCCACCAAGGCTACCGAAACACCATTGAGCTCACCGGAGCCAATGTGACCCCCTTGCGATCCGACACCATCCGGTTGGTGCAAAGCGGATGTGCATTCCATGGATTTCGTTCTGAAGATCCAAACCAACATCTTAAGGATTTTCTCAAAATCGTAGATTCCATAGACCTAGATGTTGCAACTAGAGAGACTACCCGATTACGCCTATTCCAATTCTCTCTACGGGATCAAGCTAGTCAATGGCTTGAGCATTTACCCGCGGGATCCATCACCACATGGGATGATCTCACCACTCGTTTTCTTGCTCAATTTTTCCCACCAGGGAGAACTACTAAGCTTAGAAATGACATCTTGATGTTCCAACAACGTCAAAATGAATCTCTCTATGAAGCATGGACTCGTTTCAAGGACTTACTCCAAAAAGTCCCTCATCATGGCATAGATCTTTGGCTCCAAGTCCAAATTTTTTATGACCATATCGATATCTCCACGAGGCGAGCCATTGACCAATCGGCCGGTGGTAAGCTACGTGATCTAAGTGCGGAACAATCACGGGAACTCATAGAAGATCTTGCTCTCTATGACAACGAAAGTTGGAATGATCCCCGTGATTTGAACAAAACGGTCAAGGCAATATCTTTGCCTTCGAACAATTCTAGCACTCCCGACCGTAGGATCATGGCACTTGAAGGTCGAGTCAAGTCTCTCATGAAATCTTACGAAGCTCAAAAACCTTCAAGTCAAGTGAGCAGAATCGCTTCTACATGCGAATTATGTAATGACCCTCACGAGACTCATAACTGCATAGAGCTTCCAAAACGTGCTTATAATGAATTCGCGTCGTCACACGTGGGTCAAGGTCCTCGAACTTCTGGCGAGGCCTATGAGGCATGGAAGGATAAACCTAATTTCAGAGGGTACCAAACGCGGAGCGTATCTTTCAATGACTCCTCACCACTCACTTGGTCCGAGCATTTTCCATCACAAGGCATTCCTAGGCAAAGCTGTGAAGATGCTCTAAAAAATTCATTCTATCTCAAGAATTACAGCTCTCTACGCTCGAGGCTAAATTTAGACAACAACAGGCTGATATGAACAACAAGATTTGTAATCTGTTAACTGCTATCAAAGAGCATGTTGTTAATAAACCCATTCACGTTGATGAGGTTAAGTCTGTTACCGTCATGAGTCCACCAACCTCCCCTGTGAAAATAAAAAGTCCTAGCAAGTTATTCAAACATCTATCCCCTAAAGGAAAAGAACCTGTCAACCCCTAGGACCAATCCATTTCATAAATACCATCACCACGATATCTGCTTCTGCACCCAACCCAACCCAACAACAAACTAACAAATTTGGTCATATAGCTAAAGATGAGACCTTAAGGGTAGACCACGATTCGGCCAGAAAACCTACCGACTCATCCGAGCAGTACACCGCGCGAGAATCTGGCAAATCGGATGAAGGGAAAGAGAGATCGGAAGAGCATGAGAGAAATCCAATCAATTTGGGTAAATCTATTATAGAAGAACCCGAGAGAAAAATGGAGGATGTTACTAGTGGGAGTAGCGATAGGACTAAGGAAAGTAACCCTAAAGTTTTCAAGATCTCCTGCACCATTAAGGAAAAGCTCCTAACCGATAGTCATATAGATCCTAGCTTCCCAGTCAACATAATCCCCTTTCCTTATACCATGAGGCCTTCCCAAAACGCATTGCGTGCGAAAGGGTAATGAAAAATTTATCAATCAGGATTGGAGAGCTTGTTTACAATACTGACCTCACCGTGGTCGATGACGTGGACCCTCTCACCAATCAAACGTTAACCAACTTTGTTCTTGGGAAACCATTTATCAATGAATCGAGAGTGATCCTTGATGAGAAAGATGGTAGTGCATTATTCACCAATGGTGTTAAGAAGGTAATTTTTCATAGGGGTAATGAGGAGGTGTACGAGTATCGTCCTTCCCTTGAGGGGAATATATATGGGTCGAAGGATGGAGTGTCGGGGAAGATAAGATGGCGTAATCCGAATAATCTCAAAATCCCCTGCATGATTAGTCATAAGTACTTCGATAACATCTACATTAACATATTCCTGCCGAAGAATTTTATGTCCTTATTCTATTATAACAATATCTGCAGATGGGGAATGATTTACAAGGGAGAGAAAGTGGTTGGTAAAGATCATGAAATCCAGGTGTTTGTAGGAAATATGGCATTTACTATGGAATTTATGATCGTGGACAACATCAAAGACTATGTCGACCCTAGATTATCACAAATTGTTTTTGGGGCGCCATTTTGCGAGATCACTAATCTGATAATTGATGACCGGAACGGAATTATGACCTTCGCTGATGGAATTAGGAGGGTTTCATACCAAACACCATACAAGAGAAGAGACCTTAAGGAAATCGATTGTGACGGGCTTGATAAGATAAGTTCCCAACTTATTTTGTGCGATGAAGATGTTCGGAGAGGGTGTAAGAACACTTCTGATTTATCATGTGGATTCTTTAAGGATGTTAGTAAACTTGGTTCTAAGTATCGAAAAGATATCTTCGAGTTCGAGGACCCGAAGTACTTACACTATGAAAGCGATACTGGTTTAGAAGACGACCTAGAAAGTGGAACCAATGATGAGATCACGTAGTAACCCATGACCTTGAGTCTAGCTACAAGACTCGTAAATAAAGAAAAGCGCTTCTTGGGAGGCAACCCATGTTTTGTTTGATTTTATTTTGTTTGATTGTTATTTGCTTCCGTATGCATGCTTTGTTTTTATTGTTGGTAGATCATGTTTCTTAATTAAAAAGTGGAAATACTTTACTTTGTTGTTTTGGCCTAGTCTTAACCACCTAAAAGTATTTTTGCAAAAGATAAGTGTAAGGGGAAACCCCAAATATGTTTTTAAGAAACAAACCGATCATGATTCTCCACAATATTAAATGAACATGTATATTCGTATCTGTTAGAGTCAAATGCTTGTATTGAGTCATAATGAAGTTTTGCAGGATTTTCCAGGAAGTAGGACCAAGTTTTTCCAGAAATTTTCCGGAAACTTAACATAAGAATTTCTGCAGGTCAATCCTGACGGCGTCACGAGTTAACTCTTGACGGTGTCAAGTGTAAAAATCTGGAAATTTTACCGGTTTTGTTTTTCTAACGGAGTCTTATGGTTTTTGTGAATTATTAAGTTTTATAATCTCCAGGAAATCTGCAAACTTCATTCCACAAGCATTATATCTTATCTTGTTTTCTAGGATTTAGTAACTTATATAGGATGCCGCCGATTTTACGCGAGGTTGTTTTGTCTATTTTCTCAGGATTTACAGGTTATGTATGACAAGAAGATGATTTATATTCTGGAAGGGAAGCTTTGATTGTTCATTTTCTTGGAGGAAGATTTAACCTGGCCACCTTATTATCCATACCGAGCGAATCAGGGGAGTATTTGATTTCATTTTTTTTACTTATTTAACTTTTACATTCTTTACTTGAACATTGGGGACAATGTTCATCTTAAGTGTAAGGGGAGGGTAAAAAGATGATACCTTACATGTACACTTTCGCTTGAGTTTGTTTTGTTTAATGGTAGATGTGTAATAAATCTATGAGAAATACTTGTTAGTGTAATTTTAGCGCCAAATTTAAAATTTTTTACAACATTTAGGAGTGAAACTTTAGCCATAGCAAGCGTCTCATGGATAGGAGATTGTATGACTAGCACATAACCGTATATTCAGAAAAATTTTCCACCCAAATATGTGAGGTTCGCCTTTAGATTTGATAGGAAAAGCATTTATTATTAATGCTTATGAGTGTACCGGTAGCATTTAGATTCTAGAACTTGTGTTAGTGATGCATTCCGAGACCGCTAGTGAGACTACATACGTGTAGTAGGATTTACTACATGATAAGAGGCATTAGGATCACCCTTGTGTTAAACCCGTATTATGATTACTTGACCATTTACTTGGCTAGTAAAGTCAACTAATTTTTCCCACACCCTTAGCGTTGTACTCATTTTTAGTACACGAAACCCCTAGTACACCCCTCCGAGCCTATCTTTTCGTTTCTAACTTTAAGCATTTTACTTAAAGGAAGAATTTGTTATACCCCACTTAAATGTACACCCCAAATCGCCTTAGCCTTCCGTGTATGCGCTCATTTTTAGTGCATCATTGTTATTTGTTAAACCCTAAGTTAACTATCTAATTGATTACATGGTTGCTAAGTCGAGTCATATCCTTGTGCATATTGTTTTAGGACGATTGGGACTCATGGGTAAGTACTTATTTTATGGAGTAATGGGGAAGAACATCATTTATTACCCCCATATGTGCGTTAATCTTAAAAGTACTCCAAGTGTTTTGATTTTCTTAATTCGAGTCATTAGATTAGTTTATTATAAAGTAAGTAAAAATTCAAGTGTAAGGGGAATGTTCATTCCCTATGATGTATTATTTTGGATGGTAGAGTAAGAGTGTATGCACAAAAAAAAAAAAAAAAAAAAAAAAAAAAAAAAAATTGAAAAATCAAGAAAAAGAAAAAAAAATAGAAAAAGAAAAAAAGGAGAAAAAAACATACGGACTACCATCCCTTTTTATTCTATGTTTATTTTATGTTTTGTTATTTTTCATTTATTAGCTTAAGTCGAGTCTAGTCTTGGCTTAGCAACGCCATATTGTATATGTAATTAACCAAGATTGTTAACTCGCCACCAGTAAAACTTCCTTTATCCAACAAAACCGTGTATTCCATATCCCTACACCTAACGTTACAACCCTTTAAAAGACCTCTTTGATAGTTTATCCTAGGTGCTTACGCCATGTGGTGGAGGTTTGATCCTTTCCCAAGCCTATAGTAATCTATTTTGCTATGACAGGTAATGAGAGATATCTTCCGTTTCCATATTGTAATTTATACTTTATTACACCCGAGAGATGTGAGTATCTAAACACTATTTGTGAGGTGCTTGTATGTGACCTCCGTGCTTGTCTATTGGTCTTTAGTGGAACGATTATTTGTTGTAATTACTTTTATATTAGTGTTAAATGACCCCTAGCTTGTATTTTGATTAGAATAAAAGCGCATTTGCTTGAGGACAAGCAAATCTCAAGTGTAAGGGTATATGATGAGGCGAAAAATGATCCGTTTTTAGGGGGTCATTTAAGCCAGAATTCGAATTTATTTGATCAAATATTGCCCTAAATCGTTCCTTTTGTGATTTTAGGTACTTTGGGAGTGAAATCTGGAAAAGGAAGCAATTCGGACGTTTTTGGAGCATAAAAGTGAAGAAAATGCCAAAGTCTTAATTTTCCTTGCTGGGAACAGTAGGTGACGGCGTCAAGAAGGAATTCATGACGGCGTCAAGAGCAAATTTCCATGACGATCCAGTACAGATTTGAAGGCATCACGAAGTAGGGCGTCAAGAGTAAAAGTCATGACGGCCTGGAAATGGATAACACATGACGGCGTCAAAAGTAGATCAAGGCAGTCCGAGAATTATTTTGGCGGCGAGGTGACGGCGTCACAAGATTTGTCTTGACGCCGTCAGACCCTATTTTGCTATATATAGTTTTCTAATTTTCACATTAAAAAGAGAGAAGTTTTGGAGAAACCGTAAGTACGAACTTGGTGCGAATTTTACAGGTTTTTCAAGGGTTCTAACCCCTTGATACCTTTCATGTGTAATTGAGATAAGTATTCTTTTAATTCAATCAATATGTCTATGTGTTGGTTGTCTATATCTTGTTCTTGTCTTAATTCCATCATGCTAGGCTAGATCTATCTTGTGTTTGCTTGGATCTAATGAAACCTAGATGTTAATTATGTGTTGATTACTTGTTTATAATTGTTTTGGATGAATGAATTATATGTTAGGCTTAAGAAAACTGGCAGATCTCCAAATGGTAACATGCTTGAACGTCTTAGGAAACATGAACCGATGTGCACTAGGTCTTTATTGGTTGTATTTAATGCATGAGCCACTGTTTATAATCCCTATGGTTGTGCTGGGCATGGTATAGGAGGATATAAGAGCTCATAGAATTGGGGAGTTAAGTGCGCCACCCCATGAATGATATTAAGGAATACGATCCGTCATCCATGCAACTGTAACAAGTAATTAACGTGTAAAAGATGTCTAGGGAGTAGTGAAATCTAAGTAAACACATTTTCTCCACTTATTGCTCACAACCTTAGTATAATTTAGTTTAATTTCATTTTTAGTATTTTATTTTGATTGCATCTTTGTATTGGGTTAGTTGACTAGCAACTAATTCCGCCCAAATCCTTCAAACCCGAGATATTTACTTGCTTTCTAAAAAATATAAAAATACAAAAATAATCATCCCTCATCTTTAGAACTAGTATTTAGGTTTTCTAATCCTAGCGACACTATTCCTAGCTGAACGATCAATCCCCCGGTACTTGTCACTATACTATACTACAACGATTAAGTACACTGCCTGGTGGGGGTTGTAAGCTTTTCAAGATCCCTTGAGAGGTAAAGCCTGGTGCGATTCCCACGTATCATATGCAAATGCTATTATGATGATATGTAAACTATTTCTAGTCCGTATGAAGTGTCCCTAATGATAATGCATGAATTCGCACCTGAACCAATACGGTTACGCGAATTTAGGTACTCGTAAACTAAATTTATGATGAAATGAGCAATGCACGTGAATAGTATTTTCTTTCCGGAAATGAATAGTGTTTGGTGAATAGTAAAATTTTTGATCGCTTATCAGAATATCAAACTGACCTAAAAAATGATGAATAGTAAAACGATGAATAGTGATTTATGAATAGTAAATTGTCGAAGTTTGGAAAATGACATGAAATTATGAGTTGTGACATCGGGAGTGTCGGGTATAGGTTAGTAGTAAAAACTGAGTGGTAACGTTTATTAAATATTTAAACATACATTAATGAAAACACACAAACCCGTGCATGACCTAATGTACTGATGATGTTACTGATGATATGTAGACTACTCTAGTCTATATGATATGTCATTTACTGATGTTGCTTGAATTCACAGCTAAACCACACTGGTTACGCGAATTTGAATACCCGTAAACTAGGTTTACGATGAAATGAATGATATTCATGAATAGTGTTTTCCTTCCGGGAATGAATAGTGCCACATGAATAGTAAAATTTTGAAACACTTCTCATAATCTCAAAATGACTCCGAAAATGATGAATAGTAAAATGATGAATAGTGATCGATGAATAGTAATTGGTGAATAGTAAATTGTCGAGGTTTGGAAAATGAACTAAAATTGTGAATTATGACAGTGAGTATAATAGAAAAATAGACCAATCGTTAAGAAGGGCTATGTGTTTGCAAAGTTAAGGATGGTAGATGCACAATGAAACTCTTAGGGATGGTACATCCATGTATTTTACTCAAAGAAAAAAAAAGAAAATAACAATATTTTGTAATTTTTTGTTTTTGTCCTACGTGTGGCAAAATGTAATTGTTGCTCTAAAAAATTATTTTTATAAGCTACATGAAATGAAATTTGATTTTAAAATTTTATTAACTTATTGTTCTAAAATATTTTACAAGTTTTGTCAATCAAACAAATAGCATTTTTTAAATAGCTTATTTTTTGAAAAATAAGCATAATTTTATATTAAATGTTCGTTTTACCTTTTTTGTGCTCAAGCTTACCAAGAACTTAAGTTTATGATGAGAAGATAAGTTAATTTAAAAGTAAACGTTGTTTGGATAAGAAAATTATGAAAGTATTTACATATTTACATTGTGTTCTCAAATGTGTTTTGAAGAATGAAAGTGAAAGGAAGTGAGTGAAACTAAAAAATTACCTTGTTCATGAGTTTTTAAAATGAGCTAAAGCAAAGAAAAATGAGAGGAAATAGTACTATCTTATGTCTTTTTCTATAAAACTTTTATCTCATATTTAGGATGAAAAAATAAATAAATAAATAACTAAAAATAATCCTTGTTTATGGAGTTCAACTTGTTTTATAGGGCATAATAGTAAATTCACAAAAATCAATGATATAGTAAGCTACGATCTTATTGCGAGTTCTTTCCTTTGATTTAAGCTCTGGAACTCAAAAAAGTATATCAACCTTTGTTTCCTCCCCTCTCTCTTTGTTTACATTTCTTTTCTTTACTTTACATTCCACTTTAGGGAGAAAAAAAAAAGAAAAAGAAACCGGAGTGTTGATGTCCTACAAGCTCCAAAAGCTAAATATTACTTTGAATAACTTTTGAGAAAAAATAAGCTTCATTTTCATTCTTATAGGCATTTCTGTTGCACTCCAAAACTGGGTTTTAAGCATTTATTTACTAAAGTGCCATTGAATATGTTTGACAATGATTTTTATGAGTCGGGAGACTCCATATGATATGTTAATTAATGGTAAAGTTAAGTTGTAGTCAAACCCGATAGTCAAACTAATAGTCAAAGTATGTGTAATATGGTTATAGAAAATATGATGTGTCACAATTATGAAGAAATAATGCTTGAGGGACCAAAGATGTTAAATGGTAAAAGTATATGTGATGTTTTATAACATTTATGTGGTCAAATTATAAGCAAAAGGACTTGAGGGACCAAATATGCCAATTAAGCAAACTATAACAACTGATAACCAAATCCTTTACAACATTCTACACATTTCTAGGGTTGTCTGGTGTTTTCTATGTATACCGTGAGATGAGGAGGAAAAGGAGGGAAGACCAAGCTTGGAAGATCTAGTTATTGAAGAGTTAGGGTTTATTTATTTATTTTATGAGGAGGATATATATGTGGGTCTCACGTCTGATTTAACATCTTATTTGGGAGGATGTCCATTTTTTTGCCTTGGGGATATAGATGAAGTAAGGGAAATATGTGGGCCAAAGCACAAAAGAAATATTATTATCCATATAGAAAAAAGAAACACCCCCTTAGTATTTTTATGTCAAGGGTTAAGCCCTAGAAATGCTCTCTCACAAGTAAGTAATCCTGATCTTAACTTGAACTGATTATTTTGAAGAGTTAAGGTTCATAAGCAAGTTTAAGGATTTGGGTAGTTGTGTTTTTAAAGCAAGAATTAAGATGTTTATAAGTATGGGTTAAGGTCAATTTAAGAACTAAGTGTATATGGGTGAATTTGGAATATGATCATGTAAATGATAAATAGGGGTTTGGTTATGTAAATTATATGTGTTAACATGTTGTGACAATTATGGATTAGGAGTTAAGCAAGAAGAGGATGATGTTCTTGGTATTTTCGCTTGAAATGAGGTAAGTAAAATGATGATAGCATGATGTTATATTGATTATAACATATATGTATTATGTATGTCTTGTGTTAAAGTAATAGAAGACTTGAGTTATGTTGTTTTGAATTAAGGTTTTTCAAGAAGCTAGTTTGGAATGGCTGGCCAATTTTGTATTAGCTTAGTGGAACTAGATAAGGTATGTGATGACTTAGTGTATTGTGATGAATATGGCTAAAGTGATGATTTTGTGTCATAGTGTAAGTTGATGGTTATGTATTGAAGTAGAAATTAATGTTTAGATGTATACGATGCTATATGTTAATTGATGTATAAAAGTATGTTATACTCGTTTTACTTACTAAGCGTTTCGCTTACTGTTATAGTTGTTGGTGTTTTGTGTAGGTCGTTAATGAGGAAAGTAAGGTCTTGGAATAAAGACCTATGGTTAAGAGGTAGAAGGTTTGGAAGTGATTCGATATATGCTCAGGAGCTTAGTAGATACCGAGCTCAATTGATGTTGACTCCCCAAGTGGCATAAACGGTTTATTAATGTAATTTTCAAAGTGTTTAGAGTGATATGAAATGTGTTTTGAAGAGTTCAAGTGCAGGTCTTGTTTATTAGAAATGGTTTTGTAAGTTATGTAAGAATAGTGTACGCAAATGGGTCAAAATGGGTGTTTGGCAAAACACCCGTACGCTTTTAAAATATGTGTTTATGGGTCATTGAGACCGAGTATAGTTATGAAAATGGTGTATTGTGATGTTAATGTGAATTTTGGAAGTCTGTGTGAAGTATCAGGTCATGGTGGTTTTGTTTCTGGTAAAAAAAGACAAGTTAAAAATTATTGTGCAGGTCGAAAGACATTTAGCCTATTTTACTGGGGAAACCCTTTACCAAAAAAAAAAAGAAAGGCATTTTGCTGCGGCTGTGATGCTTCTGAGGCCTCTAGCCATGGTTGTGCACGACTAAATGCACTTCAGATTTTTGTAAATTTCGAAAAATCACATCTTTTAATTCGTAAGTTGTTACAGGTCGTTTTTCCTGTCGTTTTAAAGGTATTTAAGTCTAGTTTCATTTAAAAATACTTTCAAGAGTTAGTTTGTTATAGATTTTTATCAGTTTATAAAAGAGTAACAGCATGTCCATTATAGTCAAGTCATTTCCGCAAAAAGTTTTAATTTTTGGTCAAATCTTGAAATGAGTGTTTCAATTTCGGCTCACAAGCTTTTTAGAAGATCATGCTTATGCTTTTAAAAAATAGACTACTTATAGACAAAACTTATCAAAGAAAGGTAGAGGTAGATGGTGACTTTTCGATCAAAAAGGTCGTTGTATAGCTTTTTAACATTGAACCAAAAACTTATTTTTTCGAGTGACTTGAAGATGGTCTTTGAGTATTTTACTTATAACAACAAATATATTATAACATAAAAATAGTACAAAAAGATATTTAAAGTGTACTTTGCGAGGTGTGTTTTTGAAAAAAACCATGTGTTATAAAAACTTCTTTGAATGACTTATTTCATTGTGGATACTCTTATAAGACAAATGGACATGCCATAATATAAACATTTGTACACAACTATAACAATTTTACTTTCGGTAACAGACTAACAGTAACTCATAACTTCTTGATTTAAGATATGATAATCTCACTACTACATTTCTTAAACGAGACTTGTCAAGTTGATGCCGATTTAGTCTTCGGATGACTAGTTTAGCTGGTCAAAATGATGACAAGTTATTATACTAGACAAAAATGTAGATACAAAATTGCATTGCACAATAAGATAAGTAACTTGGGCTAAGCCCGATAGTAAATAATGAACAATGCATGGGCTATAATATTCTGCTAATACAAAGATCTGAAGCTTGTTTTGCTTACACGGCTACTTGTTGACATGTTATCATTTTTTTATTGGCTTTTTAAGTGCATATTTACTTAAAATGATAAAATGAAACAATGAAAAATAGAAATACTAAAATGAATGATAGTGAAAACGCCATACATATTGTGAATACAAATATCGCCTAAAAACGTTATTTATATTTTACGATCTTTGCTAAGTTTTGTTAACGACAAAGTGTAAACTTTAGTTTTTAGTAAAACATAATTTTAGTTTAAAGACTTGCATAATTAGACATTTGCTACATTTACATTTCATATAAAACACAACATTTTTATATTTCTTAAAATAGAAATGTCACATCCCATTTATGGTAAGTTTGCGTCAAACACATCAATATGCATTTAAGGAAAGATTATGTGTTTGACTCACCATAAGTTTTCTTACACAAGTAAGTGTTTGACTAGAAATAAGTTGATGTGACTTTGGTTGGTTTGGAATGATTTATTGCAAAACTTAATGTCTGTCCTGGCGGAACCTTGGAGGTACACGGGCGGAACCCATCTGAGGGTTCCACTGTATCCGCCAAAGCTGCTGAAAGTTTTGCTATAAATACCAAGCCATTTGTTAGAATTTTTCTTTATCACTTCTCATTACATTTACACATACACATACACATTCATATCATTCATCTAGCCCTTTAACATTTCATTTTTGTGTGAAGATTATTTTGTAGCAAAGAAGTTCACAAGTACATATAAAGTTACAAGTATTCAACACAACGTTGCAAGACTTGTTAGCTTAGCATCGTGTAGACTTTGTGTAGTTTACACTTCATTTGATTGTGTGTTTTCAGTTGTGATCGGTTAGTATTTTAGGCCTTAAAATACATAGTGTGACGGGAGTTGTTGTACCCTTGTAAAAGAACTAACGGGAGTGGTTACACCATTGTAAAAGAACTCGACATCTAGCTTAGTGTCGGTAAACGTGTATAAGCGACGTGTAAGGTTTTCTCCGCCGGTGAAAGGAGCTTGTTGACTAGTGAAAGAAACTCTCGAGTTGGATACTCGGGGCGTGGACGTAGGGCAAGGAAAAGAGTCCTTGTAGCCGAACCACGATAAATACTCGTGTTGTGGTTTGATCGTTTCTTTCTTTATCTTGCATATTATATATTGTGTTTTGTTTAGATCTTTGATTACACGAAAGTTTCAAAAGATAATTAAATTAAAAACGGTAAACTATTCAACCCCCTTCTAGTTTTCCACACATATCGTTACGGAGATTGTCTCGATGCCTAAACCTCATTACTAGTTTTGTGTCTAATTTATTTGTATTAACTTATTAAATTGTGAGAAATGAAGCATGTTGTTGAAACTAATGAGTATTGTCACATGTTTTAGGGCCCGTTTGGTTTAGGCGTATTAGAGGGTATGGATTGAAAGAATAATAAAATTAGTTGTTTGGTTCCTTTTTTATTTCCTTGACACACCACTTTCAATTATAGATTCATTCTTGCCCCACTTGGTGACTTTTTGTGAAACCAACCAATCAAAATTAACCTTGTAATTTTTAAAACAATTTCAACCACATATTTGTTTATAAACTAATTTATTATAGTTTAATATATATAAACAAATACATACTTTAAATAATTATTAATTTTCTGTATTCTCACTTTTTTTCAAACCTTTCCGAAATTCAAATTCAATTCCAATCCCACCTACAGACCAAACGCACCCTTAATACTTCTCACTAAATATCTAATCATATATTATTTAATTGTTTATTATAGAGTTAGCTTGATAAATTTTTGAATATTTGATAGAAGTTCAATGAAATAAATAGTAAACATTCTTGAGAAATGGCAAAAGTGGTTCATATGATGTTTAATTTTTGTCGAAAACGGTCCTTGTGTTTCATTTGTTTTGCGAAAATAGTCTTTGAAAATTGGGCTAATGGCTTAATAATGTATCATAATTGTCATGATTTCCTTCAATATGTATTGAACATTTTTTTTTGCTATTCTATGTACTAAACTTATTTTTTAGTATTTTTTTATATTCTATGACCATTTTGCCCTTTATTTTATTAACTCGAGAGGGGCAAAATGGTCATAAAATACAAAAAAAACCAAAAATGCAAGTTTAGTATATAGAATAGCAAAAGAAATTGTTCGACACATATAGAAGGAAATCATTATAACTATGATACATTTAGAGACCATTAGCCATTGAAAATTTGCAATAAAGGTTCTTCACCATTACTAAATAAATGGAGAGCAAAAGTGACGGCAATTGAAGAATCCAAGGATCTTTCAAGTATGTCACTTGACGAGCTAATTGGAAACCTCCAAATTCATGAAATGGTAATGGAAAAAGATTCGGAAATAGTTAAAGGCAAGAAAGAAAAAGTTAAGTCTATTGCCTTGAAAGCTAGAGTCCAATCAAGTGATGATGAAGAATCTAGTTCGGATAGTGATGATGAAGAATATGCCATGACCGTTAGAGACTTCAAGAAGTTCTTTCGTAGACGAGGGAAGTTTGTTAGGCAACCTAAATATGACAAGAAAACCTTCCGAAAAGACCGTGATGATAAGAAAGGAAAGGTTGAAAGGAAATGCTTTAGGTGTGGAGACACAAGTCATCTTATAGGAGAATGTCCAAAACCACCCAAAAGCAAATCTCAACAAGCTTTTGTTAGTGGTGCTTGGAGTGACTATGAAGAAGATGACGATGAGCCAAAGAATGATGAAATTGCTCTCATGGCTCACGACTCAAATGAGGTACTCTCCGACTCATCTTATTCTTCTATTGATGATGACACCTTACAAAAAGAATATAACAAACTTTGTGAATTAAGCTTAAAAATCATAAACAAAAATAAATTTTTGAAAACTAAAAAGTAGTTTTTAGAAAATGAAGTTTATAAGTTAAAAGAAAAAGCTAAGAGATTAGAAAAGAGTAAAGGTATTGACACATCGTGCAAATCATGTGAAGAGCCTAAACTCGAAATGAAGAAACTTAGAATTACTCAAGATGATCAAATAAAACAAACCACAAAGTTTAAGAAGTTCGATAAAAGTATTTCTTGTGCGGATGAAATTATGAAACTTCAAAAGTCGCCATTTGATAAAACAGGACCAGGTTTCATGAAACTAGAAACTTCAAAGAGTCAAACGAAACAAGAAAAGAAAGCACAAGAAACTAACAAAACTGCTACAGCAGCCCACGGAATAGACGGAACCCAAAATAGGGTTCCGCCGGGTCTGCAGAAGCAGTGACAGCTTCCACGTCGGATTGTTCAAAATTTGTTAAAGTCACATATAAAAATGAAACAAAACCTGCTATTAAAACTGGAGTAGGACTTAGTAAAAACGAATTTAGAACTAGAACTACTCAACCGAGACCTAAGACATCTATTCCCAAACGCCCCTTTCCAAAGAGTAACTACAACACACGACCAAACTACCAACATGTTTGGAACCAAAACACTCCTGGACATTACCAAACTCCAAATTACATGTCATGGAACCCTTATGTTCTATTTTCATACTTGGATCAAGTTAATGGTATGTTTAACCAAAATGGACCCATGAGAAATCGGGGACCAAATGTTTGAGTGTTTTTCATAAAATAGGTGTGCCTCAAACTATGTTTGGAACCGGATGAATGTATTAAAGATAGCGGTTGTTCAAGGCGCATGACGGGTAACAAAAGCCTCTTCTCAACTTATCACAAATGTGATGGAGGTAATGTTACTTTTGGTAGTAAAGCTAAGAGCAAAATCATCAGAAAAGGTACAATCTCTCATGACTCTCTTTTTATAGTTGATGTAGCTCATGTTGATAACTTAGGTTTTAATCTCCTTAGTATTAGTCAACTTTGCCGTAATAGTATAACGTCCTTTTTAGTGAAAATGGAAGTAAAATACTTAAAGATGGCATAACCATAGCCAAAGGTGTTCTTAAGAACAACGTGTATATCATGAAGATGGATCAAACATCTAGAGACAAACTTTGTCTTACTTCATTACATGAATTTTCAACTTTATGGCATAGACGTTTAGGACACGCTAACATGAGACTAATTCAAAACATTTCCTCCAAAAACTTAGTTCGAAACCTACCAAAGTTGAAATACGACCAACACTTTTGTGATGCTTGCAAAGTCGGTAAACAAGTTCATAATAACCATAAGGCTAAAAATATGGTTACTTTCCACATCTAAAGTGTCTAGAATTTTTGCATATGGATTTATTTGGTCCATCCGCTATACAAAGTTATGGAGGTAACTTCTACACTTTGGTCATAGTAGATGATTACTCAAGATATACTTGGACAAAATTTTTGAAAAGTAAAAATGAAGCTTTTGATAAATTTGAGATTCCAAGTAAGAAAATTCAAAATCAAGTAGGGTCTAGTATTGTGTCTATTAGAACGGATCACGGTCGTGAATTTGATAATGAATTTCAATTTGGAAACTTTTGTGATAAAAATGGTATTACTCATAACTTTTCGGCTCCACGTACTCCTCAATCTAATGGTGTAGTAGAACGTAAAAACCGGACTTTGCAAGAGATGAGTAGAACAATGCTTAATGAACAAAACATTCCACAAAAGTTTTGGTGTAACGCCGTTGACACATCAACGTACATTTTAAATCGAGTCTTAATTAGACCATTTTTGAATAAAACTTCTTATGAACTATATAAAGGTAAAAAGCCTACATTCGGATACTTTAGAGTGTTTGGGAGTAAATGCTTTATTCTTAACACCAAGGATTATCTCACCAAATTTGACCCAAAGTCTTATGAAGGTGTATTTCTTGGATACTCACAAAATAGTAAATCTTACACTGTTTTAAACAAAGAAACCTTAAGAGTCGAGGAATCGTTGAACGTAACATTCGACGAGAGTCCACCTCCCTCTAAGACATCGCCTTTGATAGATGATGAGGCGAAAAATGATCTGTTTTTAGGGGGTCATTTAAGCCGGAATTTGAATTTATTTGATCAAATATTGCCCTAAATCGTTCCTTTTGTGATTTTAGGTACTTTGGGGATGAATTCTGGAAAAGGAAGCATTTTGGACATTTTTGGAGCATAAAAGTGAAGAAAACGGCAAAGTCTTAATTTTTCTTGCTAGGAACAGTACCTGACGGCGTCAAGAGCAAAATGGATGACGGCCCAGAGAAATCGTGACGGCGTCAGAACAAGGGCGTCAAGAGTAAAAGTGGTGATGGCCAAGAGCAGAAATACACATGACGGCATCAGATCTGGATCTAGGCAATCCGAGAAGATTTTTAGCGGCGAGATGACGGCGTCAGAACTTTCCTCTTGACGCCGTCACCTCATGAAATCTATATATACGTTTCTAATTTTCATTCATAAAGAGAGGAACTTGTGTGGAGAATTTTAGGGTCGAACCTAATAAACCCTAGCTCGTTTGTAACAGTATTTTCAAGGGTTTTCACCCCTTGAAACCTTTCATGTTCAATTGAGATAAGTATCTTTTCAATTCATTCAATATATCTATGTGTTGTTTGAATATATCTTACGCTTGTCTTAATTTTAACATGCTAGGCTAGATCTTTTGTGTGTTTGCTTAGATGTAATGAAACCTAGATGTTAATTATAGGTTGATTGCTTGTTTATAGTTGTAATGGAAGAATGATTTCAATGTTAGGCTTAAGAAAACTGGCAGATCTCCATTGTGTAACTTGCTTGAACATCTTAAGAAACATGAACCGATGTGTACTAGGTTTTTATGGTTGTATTTAATGCATGAGCGAATTCTAGTGATCCCATGTTAGGAGCTTCTTGCAGGCTCGACATAGGAGTGAAGTAGGGGCTTATAAAATTGGAGAAGTAAGTACGCAACCCCATGATTGGTATTAAGGAATATAACCCGTCATCCACGCAACTGTAACAAGTAATTAACTTGTAAAAGATATCTAGGGAGTAGTGAAATCTAGTAAACACCATTCTCCCATATATTGTTCACACCACTAGTTTAATTTAGTTTATTTACATTTCTGTTATTTTATTTTGATTGCATCTTTAGTTATTGGGTTAGTTAACTAGCAACTAATTCCGCCCACTCTTCCAAAAACCGAGATTTTTATTTGCTTTCATAAAATATAAAAATACAAAAAGAATCATCCCTCATCTCTAGACCTAGTTTTTAGGTTTTCTAATCCTAGCGACACTATTCATGAGTTGAACGATCAATCCCCCAGTACTTGTCACTATACTATACTACAACGATCAGGTACACTGCCTGGTGGGGGTTGTAAGCTTCTGGAGATCCCTCGAGAGGTAAAGCCTGGTGCAATTCCCACGTATCAAGTTTTTGGCGCCGCAGCCCGGGGAATAGTTATTGTCCAGGTTAGAACTTCTTTTATTAGGTCTACTTGCTAGATTCCTTTCTAGTAAGACTTTATTTTTATTTATAGGTTTTCTTTAGTCTATCTTTTTCTTCGTGCCTTTGTTAGTAAAATAAATTCATTGACTATTCCGTTGACCATTATGGAAAACGTGAATCCACCCCTTTCCCCTAGAGAAGTGGCTTTGTTACGTGAACAAATTGAGAGTGAGATTAGGGAACTTAGAGAGCTTAATAGGTTGATTAAGGTTGAGCTCGACCATGCATTTAGTGACCTGGCGACCGCCTTGTATTCAAATAAGGACCTAGGGACTAACGATTTTGTGGATGTTGTTGAGGAACTTGAAGAAGGGGAGATTGATCCAAAGCTAGATGATTATTTTAATCTATACCCCACTAAGGAGGAGATTGCGTACTATAATAATCTTATTGATAATCCTCGACCTCCTTTTACTAGAATCGAACCTAAGATAAAGAGAGGCGATCCTAAGAATGCTAAGATACCATGTGTGATTGGGTATAAACATATTGATAATGCTTACATTGATTTTAAATCCCCAATCAACATTATGTCCTCAAGTGTCTATAATGATATAGTAAAAACAAGACTTGGACCTAGAAGAGATCCCAAATACCCCGGTGGAGTTTGTAACTTTGTCGGGAGAATTAAAGGTCTACATGTCTTTGTTGGGAATTTTACTTATATCACTGACTCTATGGTTGTTGAAGATCTTGCTAATGTTATTGATTGTCGTTTATCCAATGTTGTGCTTGGTAAACCATTTGTTGAAGAGTCCAAGTTAGAATACGATGAGGTAGAAGGGATAATCCGATTTGCTAGTAACACCAATATGATCACTTATAGGATGCCTAATAGAATGAAAGAATTTCATTTTGTGCCCCGATTTGACATGGATAACATTGGTGCTTTTGAGGACATCAATGAAGAGGATAAGAAAAGGGCATGGATTATGTATGGGAAAAGAAGAGTCTTTTCTACAAAGATTGCTTGACTCTAGGACCGAAGTATAAAGTCGATAAGGAATTTGCCAATAGGATTATAAGAGCAATTGATAAAAAGGTGGTTGGTCTCTATGAAGAACATTTACAATCAGAGAGTGAAACCAACAATGAGGTCACATAATAACCCATGACCTTGAGTCTAGCTACAAGACTCGTAAATAAAGAAAAGCGCTTCTTGGGAGGCAACCCATGATTTGTGTGAATTTTATTTGTTTGATTGTTATTTGTTTCCGTATGCATGCTTTATTTTTATTGTTGGTAGATCATGCTTCAAACTAAAATGGTGAAAATACTTTATCTTGTCGTTTGGCTTTGTCTTAACTTCATCCAAAGGTATTTCGCAAAAGATAAGTGTAAGGGGAAACCCCAAATATGTTTTTGAGAAACAAAACTCGATCTTGATTCTCCACAATACTAAATGAACATGTATATTCGTATTTGTTAGAGTCAAATGCTTGTATCGAGTCATAATGATGTTTTGCAGGATTTTCTAGGAAGTAGGACAAAGTTTTTCCAGAAATTTTCCGGAAACTTAACATAAGAATTTCTGCAGGTCACTTCTGACGGCGTCAGGAAGAAATTCCTGACGGCGTCACGTGTAAAAATCTGGAAATTTTGCTAGTTTTGTTTTTCTAACGGAATCTTAAAGTTTTTGTCGAATCTTTAGTTTTATAATCTCCAGGGAATCTGCAAACATCATTCCACAAGCATTATATCTTACTTTGTTTTCTAGGATTTATTGGCATATATAGATTGCCGCCGATTTTACGCGAGGTTGCCTTGTTTGTTTTCTCAGGTTTAACAGGTTATGTATGACAAGAAGATGATTTATATTCTGGAAGGGAAGCTTTGATTGTTCATTTTCTTGGAGGAAGATCTAACCTTGTTACCATATTATCCATACCGAGCGAATCAGGGGAGTATTTGATTCCATTCTTTTACCTATTTTACTTTTACAATCTTTAATTGAACATTGGGGACAATGTTCATCCTAAGTGTAAGGGGAGGGTAAAATGATGATACCTTATAGTATACACTTTCACTTGAGTTTGTTTGTTTGATGGTAGATGTGTAATAAAACTATGAGAAATATTTGTTAGTGTAATTTTAGCGCCAAATTTAAATTTTTTTACAACATTTAGGAGTGAAACTTTAGCCATAGCAAGCGTCTCATGGATAGGAGATTGTATGACTAGCACGAAACCGTATCATTCAGAAAAATTTTCCACCCAAATATGTGAGGTTCGCCTTTAGATTTGATAGGAAAAGCATTCACTATTAGTGCTTATGAGTGTACCGTTAGCATTTAGATTCTAGAACTTGCGTTAGTGATGCATCCCGAGACCGCTAGTGAGACTACATTTGTGTAGTAGGATTTACTACATGATAAGAGGCATTAGGATCACCCTTGTGTTAAACCCGTATCATAATTACTTGACCATTTAAGTCATATTACTTGGCTAGTTAAGTCAACTAATTTTTCCCACACCTTAGCGTTGTACTCATTTTTAGTACACGAAACCCCTAGTACACCCCTCCGAGCATATCTTTTCGTTTCTAACTTTAAGCATCTTACTTAAAGGAAGATTTTGTTACACCCCACTTAAATGTACACCCAAATCGCCTTAGCCTTCCGTGTATGCACTCATCTTTAGTGCATTATTGTTATTTGTTTAAACCCTAAGTTAATTATCTAATTAATTACATGGTTGCTAAGTCATGTCATATCCTTGTACATATTGTTTTGGGACGATTGGGACTCATGGGTAAAGTACTTATGTTATGGAGTAATGGGGAAGAACATCATATTATTACCCCATATGTGCGTTAATCTTAAAAGTACTCAAAGTGTTTTAATTATCTTGATTCGAGTCATTAGATTAGTTTATTGTAAAGTATGTAAAAATTCAAGTGTAAGGGGAATGTTCATTCCCTATGATGTATTATTTTGGATGGTAGGGTAAGAGTGTATGCAAAAAAAAAAAAAAAAAAAAAAAAAATCAAAAAATAAAGAAAAGAAAAAGAAAAAAAAATATATATAGAAAAAGAAAAGAGAAAAAAAACATACGGACTACCATCCCGTTTTATTAGCTTAAGTCGAGTCTAGTCTTGGCTTAGCAACGCCATATTGTACATGTAATTAACTAAGATGATTAACTCGCCACCAGTAAAGATTGCCTATATCCAACAAAACCGTGTATTCCATATCCCTACACCTAACATTACAACCCTTTGAAAGACCTCTTTGATAGTTTATCATAGGTGCTTACGCCATGTGGCAGAGGTTTGATCCTTTCCCAAGCCTATGGTAATCTATTTTACTATGACAGGTAGTGAGAGATATTTTCCATTTCCATTTTGTGATATATACTTTATTACACCCGAGAGATGTGAATATCTAAACACAATTTGTGAGGTGCTAGTGTATGACCTCCGTGCTTGTCTTTGGTCTTTAGTGGAACGATTATTTGTTGTAATTGTAACACCCCCAAAATACCGCAGCGGAAGACTGTGTCACTGGGGTGCTACTTCATAATACCAAGTACAAGTTATAGAAAACGACCTCTAAATGAGACGTTTTGAAAAGTTACCATTCGATTAATGAATTCAAAGTTACAAACATGAGATTCCAAAGTATGATACATAAATGTATACAAAATGTTTTGAATGGTAAATGATAAAAAGCGTAAGTCTTCAGAATATGCAGCTTGACTCTAAGTTCCACGCACTAGCTATCACCTTACTAACCTGAGATAAACATGCTAAAGTGTCAACACAATGGTTGGTGAGTTCATAGAGTTTGTCTTAAAGCAGTTGAAAAGCCTTAAAGAATGCTCACACAGCAAAGGCATTGTGAATCCACTCAGTTGCAAGTCCCGCCCATAACAACACTTGCAACCTGTGTGTTCACAACCCACTGCTAACATATAGTATGATTTCGATATATGTGTATACGATATATGCACGCTTAATGTAAAGTATCACTGCCTACTGAACCTCATGACAAGAATAAGCAAAAATGCTTCAAAGCTGGATTATATTCACCCAAGGCCAGGAATATATGGCAATGGTGGGGGCGTCAGCCCGATAGTACTATCAATACCTCTCCATCGGCTCCATCCAGGAGTTAAACATTGGTTAAAAAATATAGCGTATAGAATAGTTTAACACATTAAGGCACATATCGTAATAAAACTACACACCATGTTCAAAAGTATAAAAGTATAGTGTAGCATATGAGTAAAATTGTGTTGAGTAAAAGTTAAAGCAAGTAGTTTAAGCATGTATCTCCCCCAAAGAGTTCAAAACAAGTATTAAAAAAGTAAGAGTGGGGCTATGACTCACCTTAAGCTTATGTAATGAGAAATGAAAGTGGTAGTCGAATCGCGAAAGTCTCTAAGAGCAGCCTATAATAGAACATTGCGACTTAGGTTTGGAGTAACGTCTAAGAATACGAAGAATTTCCTATATATGTCTTGCATAATGTTCATGATGTAGTACTTAGTATATAGTGTAAGTCTTTAAATATAAATGGTTTATGAAACATGTATAGGTTGTATATCTCTTACTACCGTTCGGGCCGACATAATTCAGAAGTAATGGAGTAAATGTTCGAGGAGCCAGGACACTTTAATTCGTAAATCCACAACTCATCTCGACGGCTTACTTAATGAACTCCTCACATGAGGCTCCCTACTATTGTAGTATTTGATAAAATATATATAAGTTTTTGATTCGAAAAGTTACATGTTCTTTAGCCGTGGCTTTGCCGTGACCTTGGTCACTGTTACCATGGTCTTGAGACTCAATCTTGGCTTTAGCCATGGTTGTGGTCTTGGTTTTAGGTCATTAGACCTCTTGGTCTTATTAAACCATAACTATTATATCGTAACTTTGGTATATAAAATAGCTGTTAAGAAACTGAAGAAAATCTCATTCGTTATTCGTTTTCTGGATACGTGCTCCTGAGTTTTGGAAGAAAACGTCATTCCGGACAACTTTCGTCCTTTAAATTTTTCATGAAACGGACCAGAAGGGCCTCTTTTTGCGTGTTTAATTCTGATACAGAAGGTTTTTAGGCAGTTTTGCCCTAAAGTTTTGGTAAATTCAAATGGTCATAACTTTTTACTCATAAACTCATTTTAGGTGGTTCAAGTTGCTATGGTTTCCTTGTTAAGTCCTCTTCTACAATATGTAATTGTCCAATATCATACTTATACCATTATGGTCGAATTTTTCCATGAAAGTCACTAGTTATCTTGTTTAATTAACATAAGTCAACATTTATTTACTATAACTTGTTTTACCAAATTTTATACATCATGAACATAATAACAAGACAATATATAGTATGATTGAAATATAAATAGCATGGAAATGATATTTAGCAAGAAAGTATATTAGGGTTTGCTTACAACTTTTGGCTTTCTAAAGAAAGGAAGTCAAGTATGAAACTAGGACACTAAACCTATACTTGCAAACCCTTCACCACAACTCTTGAAACCCTTGCTAGCCTTGATATAGACCTTGTGAAAACCATTTAATCTCAGCCCCTAACACCTTGTGTAGCTCCTAATTCAACCATGGAATCACCAAACAAACTCTTGATTCATGTAGAGACTAACTATGCCTTCAACTTTGGTGTGTAACTTATAACTTGGAAATCAAAGGATCAAGGTTTATGGATTATGTGTGTGGCGTTTTTATGGAGATGAAAGGAAGGGATGAGCTAGCTTTTATAGTGTAAATGAGGAGGTTAGGAAGGTGTTAGGAAGGTGCCTTAAGGAGGTGCAAGTTTAGGATATTTAGGAAACTTAGCATTGGAAGTTTAGACACTTGTTTTAATCCTAGGGCTAGTTGTTTGAGATCAAGACACACAAGGGTGTGAATCCCCCCTAATGGCGGTTCACCAAGGATAGGAAGGATGACTTGGTCCTTGGTGGTATTATCCTACTTATGTGACTAGTTTTGACTCCGTAAATTGCTAACCGTAAGTTGTTAAGTCACGAAACGTAAAACCGGGTATCCTAAAAATATGAAACTTGAAAGAATGACTAAACTTGTCAATATACTCCATAATAAAATATAAAATGAGTGGTAGGTTCCATTGGGGTGCTAAAACCCTGCTAAAACTGGAAACACGGGTCTAAAACGCGTAATACGTAAAACGTACGAAAGTTGCGTAAAATTTAGAAAAGTAAAATGTAACTTTTCTAATAGGATAATAATGACTTAAAATGACCTATAATGTCTAGGCTGGGCTCAGTCTAGTGTCGGTTGATATTTAATGTCTTTAAACTTAAAACTGTAAGCCTAAAAATCAAGGAATGATTTATAAAATCAAGGAATGATTTTTGGTCAAAGGAGGAGGGAAAAATATGTTGACTTATTCCAAAAATGTGAAAACTCAAATTGTCTTAGAAATGCGGTGCAGGTATAGGCTAAGGTTATGGCTAAGTAAAAATGCTTAAAAACGAAAATTCCTGTTTCTCACGGCCGAGGTTTATTTGGTCATATTTTTCTTAGTCATGATTAATTCTCTAATTAATCATGAGAGTACTAAACATTTTTCTGATGCGGGGAAAATTAATGCGGTTGAGTTTCGTTGTGCGTAGGATTTTTAAATGACGTTTTAACTTAAACGTGTATTTCCTTAATAACTTTCGCGAAAATGATCTGATGAGTGTCAAACTTTTATTTTGCCATGGAAATGATTTATCATACGAGAATATGAAATAAAAATCAAATTTCGGAAAGGTGAATAGTAAAAATGAATAGTGAAATTTCGGGAATAGAAGTTAACCTGAAAATGTGAATTGTTACAGTCTCTACCCCTTAAGGGAACTTAGTCCCAAAGTTCTGTTGATGTTAACTACTTACGGTGTGTCTAAGAGAATTTAGGGTTTCAGGATCTCTAAAATAGTGGTGTTTACTTTGATTCGTCTAAGGTTGTGGTTAAGGAGTCGTATCGGATAAAAATAAGCAAACTTATTTATAATTCATTACTTACATAAAGAAGCGTCCAAATTTATGTAAGTAAGGGATCATAAACTTATGGTTCGGTGATTTACAATTTCTTTATTTAAATAAAGAGGCGTCCCAATCCATTTAAATAAGGAGATTCTAAATCATCCTACTTAAGAATTTCCGGCACAAAACTCGCTTTCTGAGACAGATAGTAAGATAATCAAGTCATCAAATCCCTAAAGATAAGCAATAATATTATTTAACTCAAATCATGTGTCTCATCAGACAAGAACTGTCATAAGATCAAGTTAAATAATTAGTTATTACGGAGCTTCATATTTTTAATGACTCGACTAATCTCTGGGGTTCCTTATAATAATAAAGTCACATCATCTAACAGCGTGGAACTAAACCAATAACTAACAAAAAGCATATGCGTATGTAGTGTGTGTAAGGAAAATAAAGAGGAGGGTCTTAACGTATATATCAGTTATAGTCTAGGCACTAAATGCAACCTAGTTCTCTATAACGAAGGCTCTGATACCAATCTGTAACACCCCCAAAATACCGCAGCGGAAGACTGTGTCAATGGGGTGCTACTTCATAATACAAAGTACAAGTTATAGAAAACGACCTCAAAATGAGACGTTTTGAAAAGTTACCATTCGATTAATGAATTCAAAGTTACAAACATGAGATTCCAAAGTATGATACATAAATGTATACAAAATGTTTTGAATGGTAAATGATAGAAAGCGTAAGTCTTCAGAATATGCAGCTTGACTCTAAGTTCCACGCACTAGCTATCACCTTACTAACCTGAGATAAACATGCTAAAGTGTCAACACAATGGTTGGTGAGTTCATAGAGTTTGTCTTAAAACAGTTGAAAAGCCTTAAAGAATGTTCACACAACAAAGGCATTGTGAATCCACTCAGTTGCAAGTCCCGCCCATAACAACACTTGCAACCTGTGTGTTCACAACCCACTGCTAACATATAGTATGATTTCGATATATGTGTATACGATATATGCACGCTTAATGTAAAGTATCACTGCCTACTGAACCTCATGACAAGAATAAGCAAAAATGCTTCAAAGCTGGATTATATTCACCCAAGGCCAGGAATATATGGCAATGGTGGGGGCGTCAACCCGATAGTACTATCAATACCTCTCCATCGGCTCCATCCAGGAGTTAAACAGTGGTTAAAGAATATAGCGTATAGAATAGTTTAACACATTAAGGCACATATCGTAATAAAACTACACACCATGTTCAAAAGTATAAAAGTATAGTGTAGCATATGAGTAAAATTGTGTTGTGTAAAAGTGAAAGCAAGTAGTTTAAGCATGTATCTCCCCCAAAGAGTTCAAAACAAGTATTAAAAAAGTAAGAGTGGGGCTATGACTCACCTTAAGCTTATGTAATGAGAAATGAAAGTGGTAGTCGAATCGCGAAAGTCTCTAAGAGCAACCTATAATAGAACATTGCGACTTAGGTTTGGAGTAACGTCTAAGAATACGAAGAATTTCCTATATGTCTTGCATAATGTTCATGATGTAGTTCTTAATATATAGTGTAAGTCTTTAAATATAAATGGTTTATGAAACATGTATAGGTTGTATATCTCTTACTACCGTTCGGGCCGACATAATTCAGAAGTAATGGAGTAAATGTTCGAGGAGCCAGGACACTTTAATTCGTAAATCCACAACTAATCTCGACGGCTTACTTAATGAACTCCTCACATGAGGCTCCCTACTATTGTAGTATTTGATAATATATATATAAGTTTTTGATTCGAAAAGTTACATGGTCTTTAGCCGTGGCTTTGCCGTGACCTTGGTCATTGTTACCATGGTCTTGAGACTCAATCTTGGCTTTAGCCATGGTTGTGGTCTTGGTTTTAGGTCATTAGACCTCTTGGTCTTATTAAACCATAACTATTATATCGTAACTTTTGTATATAAAATAGCTGTTAAGAAACTGAAGAAAATCTCATTCGTTATTCGTTTTCTGGATACGTGCTCCTGAGTTTTGGAAGAAAACGTCATTCCGGACAACTTTCGTCCTTTAAATTTTTCATGAAACGGACCAGAAGGGCCTCTTTTTGCGTGTTTAATTCTGATACAGAAGGTTTTTAGGCAGGTTTGCCCTAAAGTTTTGGTAAATTCAAATGGTCATAACTTTTTACTCATAAACTCATTTTAGGTGGTTCAAGTTGCTATGGTTTCCTTGTTAAGTCCTCTTCTACAATATGTAATTGTCCAATATCATACTTATACCATTATGGTCGAATTTTTCCATGAAAGTCACTAGTTATCTTGTTTAATTAACATAAGTCAACATTTATTTACTATAACTTGTTTTACCAAATTTTATACATCATGAACATAATAACAAGACAATATATAGTATGATTGAAATATAAATAGCATGGAAATGATATTTAGCAAGAAAGTATATTAGGGTTTGCTTACAACTTTTGGCTTTTTAAAGAAAGGAAGTCAAGTATGAAACTAGGACACTAAACCTATGCTTGCAAACCCTTCACCACAACTCTTGAAACCCTTGCTAGCCTTGATATAGACCTTGTGAAAACCATTTAATCTCAGCCCCTAACACCTTGTGTAGCTCCTAATTCAACCATGGAATCACCAAACAAACTCTTGATTCATGTAGAGACTAACTATGCCTTCAACTTTGGTGTGTAACTTATAACTTGGAAATCAAAGGATCAAGGTTTATGGATTATGTGTGTGGCATTTTTATGGAGATGAAAGGAAGGGATGAGCTAGCTTTTATAGTGTAAATGAGGAGGTTAGGAAGGTGTTAGGAAGGTGCCTTAAGGAGGTGCAAGTTTAGGATATTTAAGAAACTTAGCATGGAAGTTTAGACACTTGTTTTAATCCTAGGGCTAGTTGTTTGAGATCAAGACACACAAGGGTGCGAATCCCCCCTAATGGCGGTTCACCAAGGATAGGAAGGATGACTTGGTACTTGGTGGTATTATCTTACTTATGTGACTAGTTTTGACTCCGTAAATTGCTAACCGTAAGTTGTTAAGTCACGAAACGTAAAACCGGGTATCCTAAAAATATGAAACTTGAAAGAATGACTAAACTTGTCAATATACTCCATAATAAAATATAAAATGAGTGGTAGGTTCCATTGGGGTGCTAAAACCCTGCTAAAACTGGAAACACGGGTCTAAAACGCGTAATACGTAAAACGTACGAAAGTTGCGTAAAATTTAGAAAAGTAAAATGTAACTTTTCTAATAGGATAATAATGACTTAAAATGACCTATAATGTCTAGGATGGGCTCAGTCTAGTGTCGGTTGGTATTTAATGTCTTTAAACTTAAAACTGTAAGCCTAAAAATCAAGGAATGATTTATAAAATCAAGGAATGATTTTTGGTCAAAGGAGGAGGGAAAATATGTTGACTTATTCCAAAAATGTGAAAACTCAAATTGTCTTAGAAATGCGGTGCAGGTATAGGCTAAGGTTATGGCTAAGTAAAAGTGCTTAAAAACGAAAATTCCTGTTTCTCACGGCCGAGGTTTATTTGGTCATATTTTTCTTAGTCATGATTAATTCTCTAATTAATCATGAGAGTACTAAACATTTTTCTGATGCGGGGAAAATTAATGCGGTTGAGTTTCGTTGTGCGTAGGATTTTTAAATGACGTTTTAACTTAAACGTGTATTTCCTTAATAACTTTCGCGAAAATGATCTGATGAGTGTCAAACTTTTATTTTGCCATGGAAATGATTTATCATACGAGAATATGAAATAAAAATAAAATTTCGGAAAAGTGAATAGTAAAAATGAATAGTGAAATTTCGGGAATAGAAGTTAACCTGAAAATGTGAATTGTTACAGTCTCTACCCCTTAAGGGAACTTCGTCCCAAAGTTCTGTTGATGTTAACTACTTACGGTGTGTCTAAGAGAATTTGGGGTTTCAGGATCTCTAAAATAGTGGTGTTTACTTTGATTCGTCTAAGGTTGTGGTTAAGGAGTCGTATCGGATAAAAATAAGCCCACTTATTTATAATTCATTACTTACATAAAGAAGCGTCCAAATTTATGTAAGTAAGGGATCATAAACTTATGGTTCGGTGATTTACAATTTCTTTATTTAAATAAAGAGGCGTCCCAATCCATTTAAATAAGGAGATTCTAAATCATCCTACTTAACAATTTCTGGCACAAAACTCGCTTTCTGAGACAGATAGTAAGATAATCAAGTCATCAAATCCCTAAAGATAAGCAATAATATTATTTAACTCAAATCATGTGTCTCATCAGACAAGAACTGTCATAAGATCAAGTTAAATAATTAGTTATTACGGAGCTTCATATTTTTAATGACTCGACTAATCTCTGGGGTTCCTTATAATAATAAAGTTACATCATCTAACAGCGTGGAACTAAACTAATAACTAACAAAAAGCATATGCGTATGTAGTGTGTGTAAGGAAAATAAAGAGGAGGGTCTTAACGTATATATCAGTTATAGTCTAGGCACTAAATGCAACCTAGTTCTCTATAACCAAGGCTCTGATACCAATCTGTAACACCCCCAAAATACCGCAGCGGAAGACTGTGTCAATGGGGTGCTACTTCATAATACAAAGTACAAGTTATAGAAAACGACCTTTAAATGAGACGTTTTGAAAAGTTACCATTCGATTAATGAATTCAAAGTTACAAACATGAGATTCCAAAGTATGATACATAAATGTATACAAAATGTTTTGAATGGTAAATGATAAAAAGCGTAAGTCTTCAGAATATGCAGCTTGACTCTAAGTTCTACGCACTAGCTATCACCTTACTAACCTGAGATAAACATGCTAAAGTGTCAACACAATGGTTGGTGAGTTCATAGAGTTTGTCTTAAAACAGTTGAAAAGCCTTAAAGAATGTTCACACAGCAAAGGCATTGTGAATCCACTCAGTTGCAAGTCCCGCCCATAACAACACTTGCAACCTGTGTGTTCACAACCCACTGCTAACATATAGTATGATTTCGATATATGTGTATATGATATATGCACGCTTAATGTAAAGTATCACTGCCTACTGAACCACATGACAAGAATAAGCAAAAATGCTTCAAAGCTGGATTATATTCACCCAAGGCCAGGAATATATGGCAATGGTGGGGGCGTCAACCCGATAGTACTATCAATACCTCTCCATCGGCTCCATCCAGGAGTTAAACAGTGGTTAAAGAATATAGCGTATAGAATAGTTTAACACATTAAGGCACATATCGTAATAAAACTACACACCATGTTCAAAAGTATAAAAGTATAGTGTAGCATATGAGTAAAAGTGAAAGTGTCACACCCCCAAAATCGGGTCCAGCGGAAGCATACATGTAGCTGGGGTGTAACTCAATTGGTATTACAACACTAGTTCAAAAATAGTTTGCACTTGAATCATTTAGAATAAAATAGTTAAATCAAAATGTTGATTTTACATTGTTAAAAGTAATGCGGAAGTAGGCCATTAAAATAGTTAAAAACGGTCCCCATATGAATAATCAGAGTCTTCTATGACCATGCCATGCCCTGCCAAAACCTCCAGTAGTGTGCCATTGGTTAATACCTGAAAATACATGCTAAAGTGTCAACACAATGGTTGGTGAGTTCATAGAGTCTTGTGAAAAAGAATGTAATGCATTGAAATAAAGATTTCCCAGCAAAGGCATCGTAAATCCACTCAGTTCCAAGTCCCGCCATAAGAGACTTGTAACCTGTGTGTTTACAACCCACTGCCAAATGTAATATGTTTGTAATAAATCAGTCATAAGGTTGTTGCAAAAGCATTGTAATCCAGTAATAATAGTGGTGGAAAAGAATCGTAATTCCATAAGTAATTTTCGTATGTACAATAGCCATGGCGATGTCGCCACAAAATGAATCTGACCATAAGCAAAACGCATAAAATGAATATTGATTGCACTAAGTTCAAGGCACCGAAAAGGTTTTCTAGCTATCTGTAGGAGGTTACGCTCCCAAGTAATTGTAGGTAAATCCATACCCAATGCAGGTAAATCCATACCCGTTGAAATTGTAGGTAATCAAACATACCCAATGCAGGTAAATCTATACCCGTTGAAATTGTAGGTAATCAAACATACCCAATGCAGGTAAATCTATACCCGTTGAAATTGTAGGTAATCATACATACCCAATGCAGGTAAATCTATACCCGTTGAAATTGTAGCTACCGGTCCTTAACTTAGGCAATCTTAGGAAATCGGTAAATAGTTTAACTTTATGCACTCATGTCCATGAGTAAATAGCAAGTATGTAGCAAGTGAATTGTTTTGTACTCAGATAATCAAACAAGTATTTAGATAAAGCTGAAATTGTTTGAGTAATCAACCATGTAAAGCAAGTAATGCGTTTAAGTAAAACGAGCATGTATTCTCCCCCAAAGAGTTTGCAAAACAATTAAAAGAGTAGGGGCTATGACTCACCTGATATGATGGTACCATGAACATGTAATGAGCTGAAAAACAAGGCGCGCACACTAGCCGCAACCTAATATGAATGATGAAAGATCTACTTTAGATCATGAAACGATGTTATGAATGTCCATGCACATGTTTCTATACCACTCTACTCTTTGGAAAAACACTTGTGTTATCAAAAATATATAATCCAAGAATTTGGAAAAATATTGCTATTAGAAAATATAATAAGCTAGTTGTAATATATATATACTTATATATATATAACGTATGTTTCCATGTTAGTGTTGAAATACTCGGGTTGTAATCTTTGTAATATCGCCTTGAAATGATGAAAACATACTTGTAATAGCTAATACTACATTAGTTATAAAGCTTGGTACTTAATATTACTTCTAGCTTATAAATGTACTTCGTAGTTTTTGTGCCACTTTTATTAAAAGCTGTCAAATAAAAATGGTTTTTAGCCGATATTCAAACGTGAATATCTTTGTCGTTACTTGTCCGTTTTACTTGTTCTTTATATCCACGGTTACGTCTTAGTATGTAGTAATATATTTTGGAAAGCTCGGCTCCTCCGGGTTACGTCTAAAGCCTCTTTTTGACCAATGAAAAACGTCCAACAGCAAACATTTTTCCAGAAAATACTTTTCGTCAACAATCTTGCAAAAATCATAACTTCTTCGTTATAAACTCTTTTTAATCCGTTCTTTCGCCTACGGATTCGTTTTTGAAAGTATTTTCTAAAAATTTTGCCAAAGTTCCCTTGGTGTTTACTGATTTTCCAGGTTTTCACAAAATGGGACAGCATGTCTTAAACATGTTCCAAATCAAGTTTTCAAGGTTTATAACTAATTTCTAACATCATCAAACCTCTTGTAATCACCACATAGCTAATCTAATCCTACCATACACCTTCTTAGGGTGTCATGGACTCCTAACCAAGTTATTATAGCAAGGGAATTCATAAATAAGAAGTTAGGGTTTGTATGTTCCATTTTTGACAAAATAAATGGTGGTATAGCTAGTTGTACATGGTTTTTAGCATGGAAATCATGTAATACATGTAATTATAAGATGAATCATGAAAAAATAAAGTTGATAACTCACTTTGAATTATGAGGTGGTTAGATGATGAGGAAAACTTGTGTTTCTTGTGTTTTTGTTGCAAGATTCTTAACTAGAATCATGAAATGAACAACTTTGATGCTTTAACTTTTGAAAAACCTTCACTTGATCATGAAATGGATGTTGGGTCGTGGTTATGGTGAAAGGGATGAAGAGAATGAGTTTTTGATCCAAAAAAATAAAATGTGTAGTGTTTAAAGTGTTTAGGCTAGATATTTTTCTAGGAAATGGCAATTTGGTAAATATTTAATCAATGTCAAGTAACTTGTGATGGGGAGGGGCGGCACATGCTGAATTTAGGAAGAGGATGTAGAAAATTTGAGTATTATCTAGTCCACGGAGTCGGTTTTGGTTCCGTTAATCGCAAACCGTAAACTGTTAAGTCGCGAAACGTAATTCCGGGTATCGTAAAAATATGAAATATGAAATAATGACTAAACTTGTCAAAATGAAGTAAAAAAAATGTTAAAATTATGTTGGGTACAAATATTGAGTGATCGGGTGATTATTGTTTAGTTTTCACGAAAACCGTCGTAATATTCTTAAACTTACGTTATAAATAAAATAAATTACCAAAATACTGGGTAAATGAATTTTATGACTTTTATGATGATATAATAGGTATAGAAATATGTCGGGACCATTGTGGGATTATTTAGATATATTCGTCGTATATATATATATTAGTCGGGTGTTAACGTTTATTATAAATAATTATAAGAAAAACGTTAAATGTATCAAATATATAAATTTGAAAATCCTAAGAGTGGTATAACATGTAAATGACCTACTGATGATATGCAGACTATTCCTAGTCTGTATGAGATGTCCTTAGTACTAATGAAATGAATTCGCACCTAAACCAATCCGGTTTCGCGAATTTGAATACCCGTAAACTAAATTTACGATGAAATGAGTAATGCAAGTGAATTGTGAAAATTTTTCCGGCAATGAATAGTGTTTAGTGAATAGTAAAATTTCTGAATGCTTCTCGGAATGTTAAACTGACACCAAAAATGATGAATAGTAAACTGATGAATAGTGTTTTGATGAATAGTGTTTGATGAATAGTGTTTTTCCAAAGTTCGGGAAATGACCTGAAATGGTGAGTTGTGACAGTCTTCCCCTCTAAAAGGAACTTCGTCCCGAAGTTCAGTTTATGTTGGTCTCTGAAAACATATTGGTGAAAAGGTGATGATATTCTAGAATTCCAGCGAACTCTAACGATAGGAATTCGACTCTGCTTCTACTGTTTGACTACACGGTCCATGATTTCTACTTGTTCTCCTGCAAGGTTTATCTTTGACTATGGGTTGGATTCCTTTCCAAATGGGATTATGGGTGACAATTCTGAAAAGCTGATAATACGTGGTTGTGTAATCCTGTTGCTGTTGTTCTCTAACAAGGCTCAAGTCTGACGACCACTAGGCCTACTCTGTCTAAAATATTACATGGTCCAGTGTATATCGGGTTTAACTTCCCAAGTTTTCTGAATGGTATCATGCCTTTCCTAGGCAGAACTTTCAACATAACTCTACCACAAACTTGAAATCCTAAGGGTTTACACCTTATCGAACTTGTAACTGATTCTTGATTTTGTAGGAAGTTCCTGGTTATTTCATGAATACTTACTGGACTAATGAGCTGGGCTTTTCTAAATTTCAAGCCGTCATTGGAGGTTGGCACTTCGACCATAGAGTGCCTCATAAAAGTATTTCTTACAACATATATGTTTTGTATAACTGTAGTTTGGAGAAAAATCCATTTAAAAGTGAAAGTATTAAGAGGATAAAATAGTCAGGTATGTATGTCTGCACAAAGGCATAGGTGTCTAACATGTTTGGATAAAGACTATTGGTGAGGACATGTTCAATCTATAGTCTCTGTTAAGAGGTTGGATTTATCTCTATGGTGTTGCTTAGTGAGCACTCGTATCGAAAATAATCCTGTAATTCAGTCAAGCCAATACTTTCTAGATGATGGAATTTTTGGTGATCAGGCCAGTGATAGTGGTTCGAATTGTTTTGTGATATCCTGAGATTTCTGTTGAGTTTTGAATGATCTTAATGTACCTAGGGATCCTCCTTATAGATGGTATGGAAAGTCTTTCCTAGGGAGGTCATTGATAATATCCACTTATCAATATAGGGAGTAGTGTGCGATGAGTGACATAGGAATCCATAAAGTGTCAGATAATTCTATATATATATGGGGATGGGAAAAGGAAATGATAGTGATGGTGAGAAGGGAAGAGACTGTGACAACTGCGACAAAATGATATTGTGATAAAAGAAAATACTGTGATGTAAATGTATCGTGCATAGACGTGAATGTTCATGAAATGAAATGATCAATTGACATACTTCCAAGCGGCGGTTCATGAGGTGATGAAAAGTATGAATGTTCTGACAACGAGGGTATACTCACACATGCATGAAACATTTGGAAAATGAGTAAAGGATTCAATCCAGACAGAATTTTATTATAACCATTCTCAGTGTTGCAAAATTCATTTCTGAGTCAGACATAGGTGGTCAGCCTATATCTCACTATCCCGGGTTGAATATAGATGACCAGTCTATATTCCACCGAGGTTCCATGAATTTTGAAATACTCAGCTCAGTCATACTAAGACTATGTCCTTCACAAATACCAAGACGTTCCGAAAGACAAAAGCAAATGACCATACTCGAGGTCAAATGATGAAACTATGCAAGGAAAAACATAATGCGGTGATATATATGATACGTGAACATGCTTATATGAAAGACAATTATAGTAATCAACTATAATAAATGAATATAATATATATCAGATAATGAGACATAAATCTCATCACCTATGTCAGCAACTAACCACAAATGAGGCTTCAGCTTGGCAGGCAGGCATGTGACGGTCATAGGGTTAAGTTTTCTTGAAAGTAGCTATAGTCTAGGTTTTAAAAACACTTAGTTCGCTATAGCCAAAGCTCTGGTACCAATCTGTCACACCCCCAAAATCGGGTCCAGCGGAAGCATACATGTAGCTGGGGTGTAACTCAATTGGTATTACAACACTAGTTCAAAAATAGTTTGCACTTGAATCATTTAGAATAAAATAGTTAAATCAAAATGTTGATTTTACATTGTTAAAAGTAATGCGGAAGTAGGCCATTAAAATAGTTAAAAACGGTCCCCATATGAATAATCAGAGTCTTCTATGACCATGCCATGCCCTGCCAAAACCTCCAGTAGTGTGCCATTGGTTAATACCTGAAAATACATGCTAAAGTGTCAACACAATGGTTGGTGAGTTCATAGAGTCTTGTGAAAAAGAATGTAATGCATTGAAATAAAGATTTCCCAGCAAAGGCATCGTAAATCCACTCAGTTCCAAGTCCCGCCATAAGAGACTTGTAACCTGTGTGTTTACAACCCACTGCCAAATGTAATATGTTTGTAATAAATCAGTCATAAGGTTGTTGCAAAAGCATTGTAATCCAGTAATAATAGTGGTGGAAAAGAATCGTAATTCCATAAGTAATTTTCGTATGTACAATAGCCATGGCGATGTCGCCACAAAATGAATCTGACCATAAGCAAAACGCATAAAATGAATATTGATTGCACTAAGTTCAAGGCACCGAAAAGGTTTTCTAGCTATCTGTAGGAGGTTACGCTCCCAAGTAATTGTAGGTAAATCCATACCCAATGCAGGTAAATCCATACCCGTTGAAATTGTAGGTAATCAAACATACCCAATGCAGGTAAATCTATACCCGTTGAAATTGTAGGTAATCAAACATACCCAATGCAGGTAAATCTATACCCGTTGAAATTGTAGGTAATCATACATACCCAATGCAGGTAAATCTATACCCGTTGAAATTGTAGCTACCGGTCCTTAACTTAGGCAATCTTAGGAAATCGGTAAATAGTTTAACTTTATGCACTCATGTCCATGAGTAAATAGCAAGTATGTAGCAAGTGAATTGTTTTGTACTCAGATAATCAAACAAGTATTTAGATAAAGCTGAAATTGTTTGAGTAATCAACCATGTAAAGCAAGTAATGCGTTTAAGTAAAACGAGCATGTATTCTCCCCCAAAGAGTTTGCAAAACAATTAAAAGAGTAGGGGCTATGACTCACCTGATATGATGGTACCATGAACATGTAATGAGCTGAAAAACAAGGCGCGCACACTAGCCGCAACCTAATATGAATGATGAAAGATCTACTTTAGATCATGAAACGATGTTATGAATGTCCATGCACATGTTTCTATACCACTCTACTCTTTGGAAAAACACTTGTGTTATCAAAAATATATAATCCAAGAATTTGGAAAAATATTGCTATTAGAAAATATAATAAGCTAGTTGTAATATATATATACTTATATATATATAACGTATGTTTCCATGTTAGTGTTGAAATACTCGGGTTGTAATCTTTGTAATATCGCCTTGAAATGATGAAAACATACTTGTAATAGCTAATACTACATTAGTTATAAAGCTTGGTACTTAATATTACTTCTAGCTTATAAATGTACTTCGTAGTTTTTGTGCCACTTTTATTAAAAGCTGTCAAATAAAAATGGTTTTTAGCCGATATTCAAACGTGAATATCTTTGTCGTTACTTGTCCGTTTTACTTGTTCTTTATATCCACGGTTACGTCTTAGTATGTAGTAATATATTTTGGAAAGCTCGGCTCCTCCGGGTTACGTCTAAAGCCTCTTTTTGACCAATGAAAAACGTCCAACAGCAAACATTTTTCCAGAAAATACTTTTCGTCAACAATCTTGCAAAAATCATAACTTCTTCGTTATAAACTCTTTTTAATCCGTTCTTTCGCCTACGGATTCGTTTTTGAAAGTATTTTCTAAAAATTTTGCCAAAGTTCCCTTGGTGTTTACTGATTTTCCAGGTTTTCACAAAATGGGACAGCATGTCTTAAACATGTTCCAAATCAAGTTTTCAAGGTTTATAACTAATTTCTAACATCATCAAACCTCTTGTAATCACCACATAGCTAATCTAATCCTACCATACACCTTCTTAGGGTGTCATGGACTCCTAACCAAGTTATTATAGCAAGGGAATTCATAAATAAGAAGTTAGGGTTTGTATGTTCCATTTTTGACAAAATAAATGGTGGTATAGCTAGTTGTACATGGTTTTTAGCATGGAAATCATGTAATACATGTAATTATAAGATGAATCATGAAAAAATAAAGTTGATAACTCACTTTGAATTATGAGGTGGTTAGATGATGAGGAAAACTTGTGTTTCTTGTGTTTTTGTTGCAAGATTCTTAACTAGAATCATGAAATGAACAACTTTGATGCTTTAACTTTTGAAAAACCTTCACTTGATCATGAAATGGATGTTGGGTCGTGGTTATGGTGAAAGGGATGAAGAGAATGAGTTTTTGATCCAAAAAAATAAAATGTGTAGTGTTTAAAGTGTTTAGGCTAGATATTTTTCTAGGAAATGGCAATTTGGTAAATATTTAATCAATGTCAAGTAACTTGTGATGGGGAGGGGCGGCACATGCTGAATTTAGGAAGAGGATGTAGAAAATTTGAGTATTATCTAGTCCACGGAGTCGGTTTTGGTTCCGTTAATCGCAAACCGTAAACTGTTAAGTCGCGAAACGTAATTCCGGGTATCGTAAAAATATGAAATATGAAATAATGACTAAACTTGTCAAAATGAAGTAAAAAAAATGTTAAAATTATGTTGGGTACAAATATTGAGTGATCGGGTGATTATTGTTTAGTTTTCACGAAAACCGTCGTAATATTCTTAAACTTACGTTATAAATAAAATAAATTACCAAAATACTGGGTAAATGAATTTTATGACTTTTATGATGATATAATAGGTATAGAAATATGTCGGGACCATTGTGGGATTATTTAGATATATTCGTCGTATATATATATATTAGTCGGGTGTTAACGTTTATTATAAATAATTATAAGAAAAACGTTAAATGTATCAAATATATAAATTTGAAAATCCTAAGAGTGGTATAACATGTAAATGACTTACTGATGATATGCAGACTATTCCTAGTCTGTATGAGATGTCCTTAGTACTAATGAAATGAATTCGCACCTAAACCAATCCAGTTTCGCGAATTTGAATACCCGTAAACTAAATTTACGATGAAATGAGTAATGCAAGTGAATTGTGAAAATTTTTCCGGCAATGAATAGTGTTCAGTGAATAGTAAAAATTCTGAATGCTTCTCGGAATGTTAAACTGACACAAAAAATGATGAATAGTAAACTGATGAATAGTGTTTTGATGAATAGTGTTTGATGAATAGTGTTTTTCCAAAGTTCGGGAAATGACCTGAAATGGTGAGTTGTGACAGAAAGCAAGTAGTTTAAGCATGTATCTCCCCCAAAGAGTTGAAAACAAGTATTAAAAAAGTAAGAGTGGGGCTATGACTCACCTTAAGCTTAGGTAATGAGAAATGAAAGTGGTAGTCGAATCGGGAAAGTCTCTAAGACCAGCCTATAATAGAACATTGCGACTTAGGTGTGGAGTAACGTCTAAGAATACGAAGAATTTTCCTATATATGTCTTGCATAATGTTCATGATGTAGTACTTAGTATATAGTGTAAGTCTTTAAATATAAATGGTTTATGAAACATGTATAGGTTGTATATCTCTTACTACCGTTCGGGCCGACATAATTCAGAAGTCATGGAGTAAATGTTCGAGGAGCCAGGACACTTTAATTCGTAAATCCACAACTCATCTCGACGGCTTACTTAATGAACTCCTCACATGAGGCTCCCTACTATTGTAGTATTTGATAAAATATATATAAGTTTTTGATTTGAAAAGTTACATGGTCTTTAGCCGTGGCTTTGCCGTGACCTTGGTCATTGTTACCATGGTCTTGAGACTCAATCTTGGCTTTAGCCATGGTTGTGGTCTTGGTTTTAGGTCATTAGACCTCTTGGTCTTATTAAACCATAACTATTATATCGTAACTTTGGTATATAAAATAGCTGTTAAGAAACTGAAGAAAATCTCATTCGTTATTCGTTTTCTGGATACGTGCTCCTGAGTTTTGGAAGAAAACGTCATTCCGGACAACTTTCGTGCTTTAAATTTTTCATGAAACGGACCAGAAGGGCCTCTTTTTGCGTGTTTAATTCTGATACAGAAGGTTTTTAGGCAGTTTTGCCCTAAAGTTTTGGTAAATTCAAATGGTCATATCTTTTTACTCATAAACTCATTTTAGGTGGTTCAAGTTGCTATGGTTTCCTTGTTAAGTCCTCTTCTACAATATGTAATTGTACAATATCATACTTATACCATTATGGTCTAATTTTTCCATGAAAGTCACTAGTTATCTTGTTTAATTAACATAAGTCAACATTTATTTACTATAACTTGTTTTACCAAATTTTATACATCTTGAACATAATAACAAGAAAATATAATGTATTATTGAAATATAAATAGCATGGAAATGATATTTAGCAAGAAAGTATATTAGGGTTTGCTTACAACTTTTGGCTTTCTAAAGAAAGGAAGTCAAGTATGAAACTAGGACACTAAACCTATGCTTGCAAACCCTTCACCACAACTCTTGAAACCCTTGCTAGCCTTGATATAGACCTTGTGAAAACCATTTAATCTCAGCCCCTAACACCTTGTGTAGCTCCTAATTCAACCATGAAATCACCAAACAAACTCTTGATTCATGTAGAGACTAACTATGCCTTCAACTTTGGTGTGTAACTTATAACTTGGAAATCAAAGGATCAAGGTCTATGGATTATGTGTGTGGCGTTTTTATGGAGATGAAAGGAAGGGATGAGCTAGCTTTTATAGTGTAAATGAGGAGGTTAGGAAGGTGTTAGGAAGGTGCCTTAAGGAGGTGCAAGTTTAGGATATTTAAGAAACTTAGCATGGAAGTTTAGACACTTGTTTTAATCCTAGGGCTAGTTGTTTGAGATCAAGACACACAAGGGTGTGAATCCCCCCCTTAATGGCGGTTCACCAAGGATAGGAAGGATGACTTGGTCCTTGGTGGTATTATCCTACTTATGTGACTAGTTTTGACTCCGTAAATTGCTAACCGTAAGTTGTTAAGTCACGAAACATAAAACCGGGTATCCTAAAAATATGAAACTTGAAAGAATGACTAAACTTTTCAATATACTCTATAATAAAATATAAAATGAGTGGTAGGTTCCATTGGGGTGCTAAAACCCTGCTAAAACTGGAAACACAGGTCTAAAACGCGTAATACGTAAAACATACGAAAGTTGCGTAAAATTGAGAAAAGTAAAATGTAACTTTTCTAATAGGATAATAATGACTTAAAATGACCTATAATGTCTAGGCTGGGCTCAGTCTAGTGTCGGTTGGTATTTAATGTCTTTAAACTTAAAACCGTAAGCCTAAAAATCAAGGAATGATTTTTGGTCAAAGGAGGAGGGATAAATATGTTGACTTATTCCAAAAATGTGAAAACTCAAATTGTCTTAGAAATGCGGTGCAAGTATAGGCTAAGGTTATGGCTAAGTAAAAGTGCTTAAAAATGAAAATTCCTGTTTCTCACGGCCGGGGTTTATTTGGCCATATTTTTCTTAGTCATGATTAATTCTCTAATTAATCATGAGAGTACTAAACATTTTTCTGATGCGGGGAAAATTAATGCGGTTGAGTTTTGTTGTGCGTAGGATTTTTAAATGACGTTTTAACCTAAACGTGTATTTCCTTAATAACTTTCGCGAAAATTATCTGATGAGTGTCAAACTTTTAGTTTGCCATGGAAATGATTTATCATACGAGAATATGAAATAAAAATCAAATTTCGGAAAAGTGAATAGTAAAAATAAATAGTAAGGGGCTGTTTGATAAACAGATATAATTTAGTGCTGAATGAATCAAAAGTGCTGAACAATTCAAAGATTCTGAATGAGCCACGTCCTGAACAAAAATGACCGTTTGAAAATTCTTCTGAATCAACACTCTGAATAATTAAAATTACCATTTTATCCTTCATACTTAATTAGTGCAAATGAAAGTACAAGTTTTATAAAAGTAATAAAACTAGTTTTATAATGTCAAAATAAAAATAAAAATAGTTTTATAATGTCAAAGTAAAAATAATTATATAAACATGCATCACGTTGTATCAAAATAAAAATAATAATAGTTTTATAATATCAAACCTCTTAAAAATAAACTTTTTCAATATATACAGACATCATGCAAACTTGCCAAGTAATAGTTTTCTTCTTTTGAGTAAAGTATATAAAAAGAATTACTAATAAACTAATAATTAATTAAAAGAGACAAAAGGATAAAATAGGTACTGAGTGGTTTTGCATTCTTTTAGGCCTGCATGATCCAGAGCCTTTCAATTTGGCTCAGTGCCTTTTATTTTGTTATCAAACAACATGTGATCTGACCGATTCACATATTCTCCTCTTAATGGTTCAATTCAAAGGTTATCAAACATGCCCTAAAATTTTCGGGAATAGAAGTTAACCTGAAAATGTGAATTGTTACAGTAATTACTTTTATATTAGTGTTAAATGACCCATAACTTGTATTTTGACTAGAATAAAAGCGCATTTGCTTGAGGACAAGCAAATCTCAAGTGTAAGGGTATATGATGAGGCGAAAAATGATCCGTTTTTAGGGGGTCATTTAAGCCGGAATTTGAATTTATTTGATCAAATATTGCCCTAAATCGTTCCTTTTGTGATTTTAGGTACTTTGGGAGTGAATTCTGGTAAAGGAAGCATTTTGGACGTTTTTCGAGTATAAAAGTAAAGAAAACGGCAAAGTCTTAATTTTCCTTGCTGGGAACAGTACCTGACGGCGTCAAGAAGGATTTTATGACGGCGTCAAAAGCAAAATGGATGACGACCCAGAGAAATCGTGACGGCGTCAGAACAAGGGTGTCAAGAGTAAAAGTGGTGATGGCCAAGAGCAGAAATACACATGACGGCGTCAGATCTGGATCTAGGCAATCCGAGAAGATTTTTAGCGCCGAGATGACGGCGTCAGAACTTTCCTCTTGACGCCGTCACCTCATGAAATCTATATATACTTTTCTAATTTTCATTCATAAAGAGAGGAACTTGTGTGGAGAATTTTAGGGTCGAACCTAATAAACCCTAGCTCGTTTGTAACAGTATTTTCAAGGGTTTTCACCCCTTGAAACCCTTCATGTTCAATTGGGATAAGTATCTTTTCAATTCATTCAATATGTCTATGTGTTGTTTGAATAAATCTTACGCTTGTCTTAATTTTAACATGCTAGGCTAGATCTATTGTGTGTTTGCTTAGATGTAATGAAACCTAGATGTTAATTATAGGTTGATTGCTTGTTTATAGTTGTAATGGATGAATGATTTCAATGTTAGGCTTAAGAAAACTGGCAGATCTCCATTGTGTAACTTTCTTGAACGTCTTAAGAAACATGAACCGATGTGTACTAGGTTTTTATGGTTGTATTTAATGCATGAGCGAATTCTAGTGATCCCATGTTAGGAGCTTCTTGTAGGCTCGACATAGGAGTGAAGTAGGAGCTTATAGAATTCGGGAAGTAAGTACGCCACCCCATGATTGGTATTAAGGAATATAACCCGTCATCCACGCAACTGTAACAAGTAATTAACCTGTAAAAGATATCTAGGGAGTAGTGAAATCTAAGTAAACACTATTCTCCCATATATTGTTCACACCACTAGTTTAATTTAGTTTATTTACATTTCTGTTATTTTATTTTGATTGCATCTTTAGTTATTGGGTTAGTTGACTAGCAACTAATTCCGCCCACTCTTCCAAAAACCGAGATTTTTATTTGCTTTCATAAAATATAAAAATACAAAAAGAATCATCCCTCATCTCTAGACCTAGTTTTTAGGTTTTCTAATCCTAGCGACACTATTCCTGAGTTGAACGATCAATCCCCCGGTACTTGTCACTATACTATACTACAACGATCAGGTACACTGCCTGGTGGGGGTTGTAAGCTTCTGGAGATCCCTCGAGAGGTAAAGCCTGGTGCAATTCCCACGCATCAATAGATGATGACTTAGTTGAAAGTCAAGCTATTGAAAATCAAGTGATCTTAGAAAATGACAAGGAAGATGAACCATTAAACAAAGAAATTGTTAATGTTAAACAATCCAAAAGTCATCCATTAGATAATTTCATAGGAAAAATAAATGAGAGAACACTAAGATCTAAAGCCCAAAATGAAAGTAACCACTTTTGTTTCGTGGCAACCATTGAACAGAAAAACATTAACGAAGCCATAAAAGATGAGTCTTGGGTAATAGCCATGCAAGAAGAGTTAAACCAATTTGTTAGGAATGATGTGTGGACATTAGTTCCTCAACCAAAGAGTCAAACAATAATTGGAACAAAATGGGTCTTTCGTAATAAAATGGATGAAAATGGAATTGTGTCTAGAAACAAAGCTACGCTAGTAGCACAAGGATATAATCAACAAGAAGGCATTGACTACGATGAAAATTTTGCTCCGGTTGCTAGGCTCGTGATGAGGCGAAAAATGATCCGTTTTTAGGGGGTCATTTAAGCCCGAATCCGAATTTATTTGATCAAATATTGCCCTAAATCGTTCTTTTTGTGATTTTAGGTACTTGGAGAGTGAATTCCGGAAAAGAAGCCATTTTGGACGTTTTTGGAGCATAAAAGTGAAGAAAACGGCAAAGTCTCAATTTTCCATGCTGGGAACAGTAGGTGACGGCGTCAAGAGTAATTTCCTGACGGCGTCAAACCTCAATAATAAAATACGAGAGTTCATGAAGGCGTCAAGAGTTTTCCTGACGGCGTCAAAACCCCAAGAATTAAAATCCGTAGTTGATGACGGCGTCACACACAGGGCGTCAAGAGTAATTTGTGTGACGGCCTAGGCCTTGACGGCGTCAGAAGTAGATCAAGGCCGTCCGAGGAAGTATTTGGCGGCGAGATGATGGCGTCACACCTTTGTTCTTGACGCCGTCATCCCTATTTTCCTAATTATAGTTTTCTAGTTTTTCACATTTAAAGAGAGAAGTTTTGGGAGAAACCCTAAAGACGATTTTGGTGTAACTTTACAGCTTTTTCAAGGGTTCCAACCCCTTGATACCTTGCATGATTAATCAAGATAAGTGTTCTAATTCAATCAATATGTCTATGTGTTGGTTGTCTATATCTTGTTCTTGTCTTAATTCTATCATGCTAGGCTAGATCTCTTTTGTGTTTGCTTAGATCTAATGAAACCTAGATATTGATTATGTGTTGATTACTTGTTTATTCTTGTCTTGGATGAATGATTTATATGTTAGGTGATGAGTGTGTAAATACTCATCATTTTTGTCTTATATGAACTGCCAAAACGTCCAAAAACACTCAGTAATGCATCAAAATACTAAAAATATTCCAAAATTATGTTTTATACGTTTTATATGCAAAATGTTTAAAAACTAATGAAAAATGAACAAAGTTTGCATAATTGGCAGTTTCAGTCCCTCAAGTTTCAAAAATTAACAAAACTAGTCCCTGAAGTTTTAAAACGAAAGAAAAGTCAACCCAAGGCATTTAAAAGTGAAATGTGATCAAAAACGATCCTTGGGTAAAAAGTTTGAGAAAATTACACATTTGGTCCCTCAGAATCCAAAATTGACATAAAAGGTCCCTGGAGTTTTGGAAATTGACAGATTTGGTCCCTGGTGGGATATTTTTGAAAGAAAAATCATTCTTGGACCTTGGGAAATCAAAAGTTATCAAAATAGGTCCCTGGGTGAAAGTTTTGTGGAAATTACATGTTTGGTCCCTGGACTTTGCAGAAATGACAATTTTGGTCCCCGTGAATTTCAAAATGGAAAAATGTCATTTTTTGTCATGTACTAATAAATTGTGACATATTTTACCCTTGTAGCAATTTTGGGTGTTTGGCAAAATCAGTTCTTATATTTCAGAAAATTACAAGAAAGGTCCTTGTTATATCACTAAAACCAAATCCGGACTTTAATACCACACCAAAACCTAACACCAAGTCCAATCCACTAATCCAAAAGCCCATTTCCCTTTATCTTATCCTAGGCCCATGAAAAATCCAACCCAGTCCACCCCTGGTTTGACTTCGGTCAAACCCACCAAACCACCCCTTACCTCCAAAACCACCACCCCTGCTACTCCACCAATACCACCATACCAGGTGGTATTCCCTCCCCCTCTTGCTCCACTTGAGCCATCCACAACCCTTATCCTCTTCCAAATTACTCACCCCAATGCACCAATCACATCCACCCCCCTAGGTACTGTTTCAGAAGCAGATTGCAAATAAAGTCTTTCCCGTCAAAAATGGGGAGAGTGCAATGGTGATCCAGAAGTCAGCCAAGTTGGTGGGATTTGACCCTTGGGACCCACAAACTCACTTGGATGCTATAAAGAGAAAAGAGAAGCAGAAGTGGAGCTGTATTAGTTTTAGGTTTAGTTTAATTAAATCGTAGGTAATATAATTTCGAATTCAGTTGTAATTTTCATTCAAAATCTGTTGTACTCAGTTTATTTTCATGTAATACAAACTCCATCAAGTTTTAATTTCAAGTTTTATTTATTAAATTCAATTTTAGCAATTTTAAGGAATTTGGCAAAATTTGCTTAAGTTTGTTAATTATTGTTGTTATAGACTCTCTTAGCTCATATAAGCTCTGACAAAAGCTTAGATAAGCTTTTAGAATTTTCTTTTATTCAATATCATTAAAAATAGAAAATACCAAAAAAAAAATCAAGAAAATGAAGAAAAATAAATAAAGAAAAGTCAGTTTGTGTGGAAGAAGAGGCTTGTGCAGGTTTCAACAAGGATGGCAGTTGGTTTTAGTGCCTTTTGGAAGGCCTTAGGAAGTGTGAATGGGTCTTGGTTCTCTGTTCCTAAGTTGGAGTCAGTTGTAAGTTATTTTCCATCACTTTAATGTGTTACTGTAGAATAGCTTATAAACTGCTTTTTGACTATTCAATTTAGTTTCCATTTAGTGTATTCAGCTTAAGTTATGAATAGGAAGCAATAGAATAGGTTTACTTGGTCTAAATTGCTTCCAATCTAAAATCAGTCAATCTAAAGGGGTGTTTGGTTTATGGATTCCCATTGAATGTCAGTGGGAATTGGCTCTTGTTTACAGTTCATTAATATTACCTTAGGTTGTATTAGCTCATTTAGAAAGTAAAAATCATAGGTCATATGCTAAATAGTCAACATCACCGCACAAAATCCTTGACAGTTGACTGTGGTAAGGATTTTCATTTTTAGATTTTAATCAAGTAATTTGTGTTTTTATATTTTTATTAATTTCCTTTCAAGTTAAAGTAGTTATAATGATTTTCTCAGATTTCTATTTCATCATTAGGCTTAAGAAAACTGGCAGATCTCCAAATGGTAACATGCTTGAACGTCTTAAGAAACATGAACCGAGGCGTACTAGGTCTTTATTGGTTGTATTTAATGCATGAGCCACTGTTTACAATCCCTATAGTTGTGCTGGGCATGGTGTAGGAGGAGATAAGAGCTCATAGAATTGGGGAGTTATGTATGCCACCCCATGAATGGTATTAAGGAATACGATCCGTCATCCATGCAATTATAACAAGTAATTAACGTGTAAAAGATATCTAGGGAGTAGTGAAATCTAAGTAAACACATTTTCTCCAATTACTGCTCACAACCTTAGTATAATTTAGCTTATTTTCATTTTTAGTATTTTATTTTGATTGCATCTTAGTTTTGGGTTAGTTGAATAGCAACTAATTCCGCCCACTCCTCCAAAACCCGTGATTTTTATTTGCTTTCTAAAAAATATAAAAAATACAAAAATAATCATCCCTCACCTTTAGAACTAGTATTTAGGCTTTCTAATCCTAGAGACACTATTCCTAAGCTGAACGATCAATCCCTCGGTACTTGTCACTATACTATACTACAACGATCAGGTACACTGCCTAGTGGGGGTTGTAAGCTTCTCGAGATCCCTCGAGAGGTAAAGCCTGTTGCGATTCCCACGCATCAAGTTTTTGGCGCCGCAGCCTGGGGAATAGTTATTGTCTAGGTTAGGATTTCTTTTTATTAGGTCTACTTGCTAGATTCCTTTCTAGTAAGATTTTATTTTTATTTCTAGGTTTTCTTTAGTCTATCTTATTTCTTCGTGCTTTTGTTCGTAACTCTTTACCATCCGACATCATGGAAGGTGGTAACATCTTTGAACCCGTCATCCCACCACAACAAAACCCACCATTAGAACCTCTTAGGCCCCGAACCTTAGGAGAGTATTCCCGACCTAGCCACCAAGGCTACCGAAACACCATTGAGCTCACTGGAGCCAATGTGACCCCCTTGCGATCCGACACCATCCGGTTGGTGCAAAGCGGATGTGCATTCCATGGACTTCGTTCTGAAGATCCAAACCAACATCTTAAGGACTTTCTCAAAATCGTAGATTCCATAGACCTAGGTGTTGAAACTAGAGAGACTACCCGTTTACGCCTATTCCAATTCTCTCTACGGGATCAAGCTAGTCAATGGCTTGAGCGTTTACCCGCGGGATCCATCACCACATGGGATGATCTCACCACTCGTTTCCTTGCTCAATTTTTCCCACCGGGGAGAACTACTAAGCTTAGGAATGACATCTTGATGTTCCAACAACGTCAAAATGAATCTCTTTATGAAGCATGGACTCGTTTCAAGGACTTACTCCAAAAAGTCCCTCATCATGGCATAGATCTTTGGCTCCAAGTCCAAATTTTTTATGACCATATCGATATCTCCACGAGGCGAGCCATTGACCAATCGGCCGGTGGTAAGCTACGTGATCTTAGTGCGGAACAATCATGGGAACTCATAGAAGATCTTGCTCTCTATGACAACGAAAGTTGGAATGATCCCCGTGATTTGAACAAAACGGTCAAGGCAATATCTTTGCCTTCGAACAATTCTAGCACTCCCAACCGTAGGATCATGGAACTTGAAGGTCGAGTCAAGTCTCTCATGAAATCTTACGAAGCTCATAAACCTTCAAGCCAAGTAAGCAGAATCGCTTCTACATGCAAACTATGCAATGGCCCTCATGAGACCCATAACTGCATGGAACTTCCAAAACGTGCTTATAACGAATTCACATCATCACACATAGGTCAGGGTCCTCGAACTTCTGCCGAAGCCTATGAGGCATGGAAGGATAAACCTGATTTTAGAGGGTACCAAACGCGAAGCGTATCCTTCAATGACTCCTCACCACTCACTTGGTCCGAGCATTTTCCATCACAAGGCATTCCTAGGCAAAGCTGTGAAGATACTTTAAAAAAATTCATTCTATCTGAAGAACTACAGCTCACTACGCTCGAGGCAAAATTTAAACAACAGCAGGCTGACGTGAACAACAAGATTTGTAATCTGTTGACTGCTATCATAGAGCATATTGATAATAAGCCCATTCACGTTGATAAGGTTAAATCTGCTACCGTCATGAGTCCACCAGCCTCCCTTGTAAAAATAAAAAGTCCTAGCAAGTTATTCAAACATCTATCTCCTAACGGAAAAGAACCTGTCAACCCCCTGGACCAATCCACTTCGTAAACACCATCACCACAATATCTGCTTCAACATCCAACCCAACCCAACAACAAACTAACAAATTCAGTCAGACAGCGAAAGATGAGACCTCAAGGGGTGACCACGCTTCGGCAAGGAAACCTACCGACTCACCCGAGCAGTACACCGCGAAAGAATCAAGCAAACCGGATGAAGGGAAAGAGAAATCGGAAGAGCAAGAGAGAAATCCAACCATTTTGGGTAAATCTATTATAGAAGAACCCGAGAGAAAAATGGAGGATGTTATTAGTGTGGGTAGCAATCAGACTAAGGAAAGTAACCCTAAAGTTTTCAAGATCCCCTGTACCATTAAGGAAAAGCTCTCAACCGATAGTCATATAGATCCTAGCTTCCCAGTCAACATAATCCCCCTTTCCCTATACCACAAAACCTTCCCTGAGCACATTGCGTGCGTGAGAGTAATAGAAAATTTATCAATTAGGATTGGAGAGCTTGTTTACAATACTGACCTCACCGTGGTTGATGACGTGGACCCTCTCACCAATCAAACGTTAACCAACCTTGTCCTTGGGATACCATTTATCAATGAATCGGGAGCAATCCTTGATGAGAAAGATGGTAGTGTAGTACTCACCAATGGTGTTAGGAAGGTAATTTTTCGTAGGGATAGTGAGGAGGTGTACGAGTATCGTCCCTCTCTTGAGGGGAATCTATATGGGTCAAAGGATGGAGAGTTGGGGAAGATAAGACGACGTGATCCGAATAATCTCAAAATCCCCTGCATGATCGGTCATAAGTACTTCGATAACATATACATTAATGTATTCCTGCCAAAGAATTTTATGTCATTGTTTCATTATAACAATATCTGCAGATGGGGAATGATTTACAAGGGAGAGAAAGTGGTTGGTAAGGATCATGAAATCCAGGTGTTCGTTGGAAATATGGCATTCTCTATGGAATTCACGATTGTGGACAACATAGAGGACTATGTCGACCCTAGGTTATCACAAGTCGTCTTTGGAGCACCCTTTTGTGAAATCACTAATTTGATAGTGGATGACTTGAACGGAATCATGACCTTCACCGACGGGATTAGGAGGATTTCATACCAAACGCCATACAAAAGAAAAGACCTTAAGGAAATAGATTGTGACGGGCTTGATATGATGAGCTCCCAAATTATCTTGTGTGATGAAGACGTTAGGAGGGGGTGTAAAAACATTTCTGATTTATCATGTGGATTCTTTAAGAATGTTAGTAAGCTTGGTTCTAAGTATCGACAAGATATTTTCGAGTTCGAAGATCCGAAGTACTTGCACTATGAAAGCGAAACTGGTTTAGAAGACGACCTAGAGAGTGGAACCAATGATGAGATCACGTAGTAACCCATAGCCATGAGTCTAGCTACAAGACTCGTAAATAAAGAAAAGCGCTTCTTGGGAGGCAACCCATGTTTTGTGTGATTTTATTTGTTTGATTGTTATTTGCTTCCGTATGCATGCTTTATTTTTATTGTTGGTTGATCATGTTTCTCAATTAAAGAGTGGAAATACTTTACTTTGTTGTTTTGGCCTAGTCTTAACTCCACCTAAAAGTATTTTTGCAAAAGATAAGTGTAAGGGGAAACCCCAAATATGTTCTTAAGAAACAAACCAATCATGATTCTCCACGATATTAAATGAACATGTATATTCGTATTTGTTAGAGTCAAATGCTTGTATTGAGTCATAATGAAGTTTTGCAGGATTTTCCAGGAAGTAAGACCAAGTTTTTCCAGAAATTTTCCGGAAACTTAACATAAGAATTTCTGCAGGTCCATTCTGACGGCGTCAGAGTTTTACTCTTGACGGCGTCAGGAGTTAAAATCTGGAAATTTTACCGGTTTTGTTTTTCTAACGGAGTCTTATGGTTTTTTGTGAATTATTAAGTTTTATAATCTCCAGGAAATCTGCAAACTTCATTCCACAAGCATTATATCTTACTTTGTTTTCTAGGATTTAGTAACTTATATAGGATGCCGCCGATTTTACGCGAGGTTGTCTTGTCTATTTTTGTCAGAATTTACAGGTTATGTTCGACAAGGAGATGATTTATATTCTGGAAGGGAAGCTTTGATTGTTCATTTTCTTGGAGGAAGATCTAATCTGGCCAACCTATAATCCATACCGAGCGAATCAGGGGAGTATTTGATTTCATTCTCTTTACTTTTTCACTTTTACATTCTTTACTTGAATATTGGGGACAATGTTCATCTTAAGTGTAAGGGGAGGGTAAAAAGATGATACCTTACATATGCACTTTCGCTTGAGTTTGTTTTGTTTGATGGTAGATGTGTGATAAAACTATGAGAAATATTTGTTAGTGTAATTTTAGCGCCAAATTTAAAATTTTTTACAACATTTAGGAGTGAAACTTTAGCCATAGCAAGCATCTCATGGATAGGAGATTGTATAAATAGCACATAACCGTATATTCAGAAAAATTTTCCACCCAAATATGTGAGGTTCGCCTTTAGATTTGATAGGAAAAGCATTTACTATTAGTGCTTATGAGTGTACCGGTAGCATTTAGATTATAGAACTTGCATTAGTGATGCATTCCGAGACCGCTAGTGAGACTACATTCGTGTGGTAGGATTTACTACATGATAAGAGGCATTAGGATTACCCTTGTGTTAAACCCTATCATAATTACTTGACCATTTTAAGTCATATTACTTGGCTAGTTAAGTCAACTAATTTTCCCACACCCTTAGCGTTGTACTCATTTTTAGTACACGAAACCCCTAGTACACCCCTCAGAGCCTATCTTTTCGTTTCTAACTTTAAGCATCTTACTTAAAGGAAGAATTTGTTACACCCCACTTAAATGTACAACCAAATCGCCTTAGCCTTCCGTGTATGCGCTCATTTTTAGTGCATTATTGTTATTTGTTAAACCCTAAGTTAACTATCTAATTGATTACATGGTTGCTAAGTCGAGTCATATCATTGTACATATTGTTTTGGGACGATTGGGACTCATGGGTAAGTACTTATTTATGGAGTAATGGGGAAGAACATCATTTATTACCCCCATATGTGCATTAATCTTAAAAGTGCTCCAAGTGTTTTAATTTTCTTAATTCAAGTCATTAGATTAGTTAATTGTAAAGTATGTAAAGATTCAAGTGTAAGGGAAATGTTCATTCCCTATGATGTATTATTTTGGATGGTAGGGTAAGAGTGTATGCAAAAAAAAAAAAAAAAAAAAAAAAAAAAAAAAAAAAAAAAAAATTGAAAAATCAAGAAAAAGAAAAGAAAATAGAAAAAAGGAAAAAGAGAAAAAACATACGGACTACCATCCCTTTTTATTCTATGATCATTTTATGTTTTTGTTATTTTTCATTTATTAGCTTAAGTCGAGTCTAGTCTTGGCTTAGCAACGCCATATTGTACATGTAATTAACTAAGATTGTTAACTCGCCACCAGTAATAACTTCCTTTATCCAACAAAACCGTGTAATTCATATCCCTATACCTAACGTTACAACACTTTAAAAGACCTCTTTGATAGTTTATCCTAGGTGCTTACGCCATGTGGTGGAGGTTTGATCCTTTCCCAAGCCTATGGTAATCTATTTTTCTATGACAGGTAGTGAGAGATATTCTCCGTTTCCATATTGTAATTTACACTTTATTACACCCGAGAGATGTGAGTATCTAAACACTATTTGTGAGGTGCTTGTATATGACCTCCGTGCTTGTCTTTAGTCTTTAGTGGAACGATTATTTGTTGTAATTACTTTTATATTAGTGTTAAATGACCCCTAACTTGTCTTTTGAGTAGAATAAAAGCGCATTTGCTTGAGGACAAGCAAATCTCAAGTGTAAGGGTATATGATGAGGCGAAAAATGATCCGTTTTTAGGGGGTCATTTAAGCCGGAATTCGAATTTATTTGATCAAATATTGCCCTAAATCGTTCCTTTTGTGATTTTAGGTAGTTGGATAGTGAATTCCGGAAAAGAAGCCATTTTGGACGTTTTTGGAGCATAAAAGTGAAGAAAACGGCAAAGTCTCAATTTTCCATGCTGGGAACAGTAGGTGACGGCGTCAAGAGTAATTTCCTGACGGCGTTAAACCTCAATAATAAAATACGAGAGTTCATGAAGGCGTCAAGAGTTTTCCTGATGGCGTCAAAACCCCAAGAATTAAAATCCGTAGTTGATGACGGCGTCACACACAGGGCGTCAAGAGTAATTTGTGTGACGGCCTAGGCCTTGACGGTGTCAGAAGTAGATCAAGGCCGTCCGAGGAAGTATTTGGCGGCGAGATGATGGCGTCACACCTTTGTTCTTGACGCCGTCATCCCTATTTTCCTATATATAGTTTTCTAGTTTTTCACATTTAAAGAGAGAAGTTTTGGGAGAAACCCTAAAGACGATTTTGGTGTAACTTTACAGGTTTTTCAAGGGTTCCAACCCCTTGATACCTTGCATGATTAATCAAGATAAGTGTTCTTCTAATTCAATCAATATGTCTATGTGTTGGTTGTCTATATCTTGTTCTTGTCTTAATTCTATCATGCTAGGCTAGATCTCTTTTGTGTTTGCTTAGATCTAATGAAACCTAGATATTGATTATGTGTTGATTACTTGTTTATTCTTGTCCTGGATGAATGATTTATATGTTAGGCTTAAGAAAACTGGCAGATCTCCAAATGGTAACATGCTTGAACGTCTTAAGAAACATGAACCGAGGCGTACTAGGTCTTTATTGGTTGTATTTAATGCATGAGCCACTGTTTACAATCCCTATAGTTGTGCTGGGCATGGTGTAGGAGGAGATAAGAGCTCATAGAATTGGGGAGTTATGTATGCCACCCCATGAATGGTATTAAGGAATACGATCCGTCATCCATGCAATTATAACAAGTAATTAACGTGTAAAAGATATCTAGGGAGTAGTGAAATCTAAGTAAACACATTTTCTCCAATTACTGCTCACAACCTTAGTATAATTTAGCTTATTTTCATTTTTAGTATTTTATTTTGATTGCATCTTAGTTTTGGGTTAGTTGAATAACAACTAATTCCGCCCACTCCTCCAAAACCCGTGATTTTTATTTGCTTTCTAAAAAATATAAAAAATACAAAAATAATCATCCCTCACCTTTAGAACTAGTATTTAGGCTTTCTAATCCTAGCGACACTATTCCTAAGCTGAACGATCAATCCCCCGGTACTTGTCACTATACTATACTACAACGATCAGGTACACTGCCTGGTGGGGGTTGTAAGCTTCTCGAGATCCCTCGAGAGGTAAAGCCTGTTGCGATTCCCACGCATCAGCTCAAGTCAACTTGAATCTTACTTGCATATGCATGTGCACACAATTTTAAACTCTTTCAAATGGACGTCAAAAGTGCATTCTTAAACGGGTTTATAAATGAAGAAGTGTATGTTGCTCAACCACCGGGCTTCATCGATTTTGAAAAACCTAATCAAGTTTACAAACTTAAAAAAGCTCTATATGGACTTAAGCAAGCTCCAAAAGCATGGTATGATCGACTTAAAACCTTCCTAATTGACCATAGGTATACCATGGGCTTAGTCGATAATACTCTCTTCACTAAGAAGAAAGGTTCACATATTATCATAGTACAAATCTATGTTGATGACATTATATTCGGATCAACTTGTCAAGAATTATGCGACGATTTCTCAAAAATCATGCATGATGAGTTTGAAATGAGTATGATGGGATAACTTAACTTTTTCCTAGGACTCCAAATTAAACAACTAGAAGATGGTATCTTCTTTAACCAATCTAAATATATTAAGGACATGCTTAAGAAATTTGGATTAGAAGATTCTAAACCAATCAAAACGCCTATGTCTATGGAAACTAAACTTATCAAGGATGAGGAAAGTGAATCCGTAGATAGCACAAAATATAGGGGTATGATTGGAAGTTTACTTTACCTAACGGCTAGTAGACCTGACATTATGTTTAGTGTTTGTCTATGTGCTCGTTTTCAAGAAGAACAAAAAATAATTCATCTTGAAGCCGTTAAAAGGATCTTTAGATACATTAAGGGTACTACACACTTAAGATTATGGTATCCCAAAGGAACGGGAGTAGACACCATAGTGTATGCTGACTCGGATCATGCCGGTGACTATGTTGATAGAAAAAGTACAAGTGGTACTTGTACCTTTGTTGGACATTGTCTCACTTCATGGTTCTGTAAGAAACAAACGTCTCTCGCTATTTCAACAATGGAAGCCGAATACGTATCGGCTGGAAAGGCATGTGATGCGTAGGGATTGCACCAGGATTTACCTCTCAAGGGATCTTGAGAAGCTTACAACCCCCACCAGGCAGTGTACCTGATCGATGTAGTATAGTATAGTGACAAGTACCGAGGGATTGATCGTTCTGCTAGGAATAGTGTCGCTAGGATTAGAAAACCTAAAAATTAAGTCTAGAGATGAGGGATGATTCTTTTTATATTTTTATATTTTTAGGAAAAGTAAATTAAAAATCTCGGGTTGAAGGATTTTGGCAGAATTAGTTGCTAGTCAACTAACCCAATACTAAAAATGCAATCAAAATAAAATACTAAAAATGAAAATAAACTATATTATACTAAGGTTGTGAGCAATAAGTGGGAGAAATGTGTTTACTTAGATTTCACTACTCCCTAGATATCTTTTACACGTTAATTACTTGTTATAGTTGCGTGGATGACGGATTGTATTCCTTAATACCATTCATGGGGTGGCGTACTTAACTCCCCAATCCTATGAGTGCCTACTTCACTCCTATGTCGAGCCGGCTAAGAAGCTCCTAACATGGGATCATTAGAATTTACTCATGCATTAAATACAACCAATAAAACCTAGTACACATCGGTTCATGTTTCCTAAGACGTTCAAGCATGTTACCAATTGGAGATCTGCCAGTTTTCTTAAGCCTAACATTGAAATCATTCATCCAATACAACCATAAACAAGTAATCAACACATAATTAACATCTAGGTTTCATTAGATCTAAGCAAACACAAGATAGATCTAGCCTAACATGGTGGAATTAAGACAAGCACAAGATATAGACAACCAACACACAGACATATTGATTGAATTAAGAGAAGACTTATCTCAATAGCACTTGTAAGCCTTCAAGGGCTGAAAACCCTTGAAAAAGCTGTAAAATTTGTACAAGGTTCGGCCTTAGGGTTTCTCCAAACTTCTTCCTTTTAATGAATGAAAATTAGAAAACTATATATAGATTTTAGAAGGTGACGGCGTCAAGAACGACTGCCTGACACCGTCATCTCGCCGCCAAATAGTTCCTCGGACTGCCTAGATCTGGGTCTGACGCCGTCATGTGTACACCTTATGCAGGCCGTCACACATTTAACTCTTGACTCTCTACTTATGACGCCTTCATGTTTCTTCTGGGTCGTCATGGAATTTACTCTTGACGCCGTCACATGTTTCCTCTTGACGCCGTCATACACTGTTTCCAGCATGGAAAATTAAGTCTTTGGCGTTTTCTTCACTTTTATGCTCCGAAAACGTCCGAATTGCTTCCTTTTCCAGATTTCTCTCCCAAAGTACCTAAAATCACAAAAGGAACGATTTAGGGTAATATTTGATCAAATAAATTCAATTCCGGGCTTAAATGACCCCCTAAAAGTGGTTCATTTTTCGCCTCATCAGCATGTCAACAAGCTCTTTGGATGAAACAAGCTCTTGTCGACTACGAAATTTAACTTAACGACATCACCATTCTTTGTGACAACAAAGGAGACATTGATCTTAGCAAAAATCCAGTTCAACATGCTCGTACCAAACATATTGAAATCCATCATCATTTCCTTCGTGACAACGTTCAAAAAGGAAACATCTCAATTGAGAAAGTTTCTTCTGAAGACAACATAGCCCACATCCTCAAAGAACCTCTTAAACGAGAACCATTTAACCTTCTTAGGCTAGGCTTAGGACTTATGGAACTTAACTTGTAGTTCTAGACATTAGACAAAAATCAGAAAAATCAAAACAAACCAATAAGTCTTTTTCTCAGCAGAGTCAGTGGAACCCTCAGCCATAACGGGCAGAACCCTCTTTTCGGTTCCGCCGTTTTCGCCGACCTGTAGAAAACTTCACAATTGTTTATATTAAACCAAACACCCTTTATTTCACACCACCATTTCCAAACTGCCACTATTCACTCATCCACACCCACGAAATTTTGATCCTCCATTCCTTCACATTGCTCCCCAATCATCATCGTAAGTATTCTAAACATAATTACACTCCTAATCTGAGTCTAGGAATTCTATTTTTACACAAAATCAAAAGCTTGGGGTTATGCATTAACTTGAGAAATTAATGTAGAAACTTAGGTGCTTAACAAAACTAATCATGTTTCTCATAGTTAGGAATTGCATTATTATAAGCTATTAACATGTTTACTAAAACACCCCATGTCAAATTCTTGCAAAAATTTCTCACAAATAGGACAAATATTTTTTCGTCTCACATTGTGAATACAAAATCAAAACGTTATGTTCAAAAACATCACTTGCATAATGTCTCTTGAATGCTAATGGCAATACATAACCAATATGTATTTTCGGGTACATTCAAACGAAGCTATATTGAACTAGGAGCGTTTGGGTTATTGATAACACTCAAAGTTAACATGTTTTTATAAGCGTTATTAGTGTTTTTGTGTATGTTATTTGGTTGTTTTTATATGCTTTTGCCACTAAATCGTATCAAAGTATGTTTTTATAGCATATGTAGCCAAATGCAGGAAAAATGGAGAAAAAGTGAAGAAAATGAAGTATACGCGATTACACGAAGATTCCCGAGCTCAAAAGTCCAATATGTGAAGTAATTCATAGGAGAACCTAAGTTTTGTCATCTCAAAGTTCCAAGTTCAGAAGTTAATCAAGTTTGGATAGTACATAAAGAACTACACAAGGAATAGTCAAAGTCCAAAACAGCCAGGATCTACCATCCGATCGGTTGGAGTCTATCAGATCGGATTGCCAGTATGACCATTTCCATCCGATCGGTATCAACCGGCAACCGATCGGATGGCCATTTCTGCATGTTTTTGCCAACTTTTGTGCACGAATCTTGGTCTTTTGTCCCATGGTTCTAGGCCCTTCTTAGTGTCTTACTGTCCAAGTTCAAGCATTTAAGTCCCTATTCATTACTAAGAGTGTTGGACAAGCCTATAAGGACCTCAAAAGTGCATAATTCAAGACACCATTCAAGATACCATTTACTCTCATTACTACACACAATTATTATCATCTTCTAGCTCTCTAAAGAGGAAAATTCGTGCAGAAAGAACCAGGAACTTTGGAGGACCAAGGAAGCAACATTTGGAGTCCGAAAATCTCAAGAAATCATCACCAACACTTAGGTTATCAATACCTTGTCATTTGTTATCAATTTCAAAGCATTGTAAGACTTATAACCATGGATTCTAATGTTAAATATTCTGAGTTTATTTGCATGTTTGCTATAAGTGGCTAGTAATCTTTTTACACTTGTTTTGATGATGTTTTATACTTAGTGATAGTTATGATTGTGATAACATGTTTTAATTCAATTTCAAGTCAATCCTAAGAACTAATTGTACCTTGAGTTTCATCGTGACATTTGTTTAGCCAAGGTTAACTAATTTATAATAGTTTCAAAGGTCAAAAGATTTGTTATTACTCAACTAGTTATAATCATTTGTCTATGAATGATTGTTTTTCACCATAATTATTCTTCACTAAACAAAGAAACAAGAAGTATGATTGTAATGAGAATGCTTTTATAACATCAAATCGGATTGTTTGTAAACATTTAGTTGGACGAAAGTTTAAATGTTTATAAACAATTGTGACTTTTTGTCTATGAAGAGGTTACCTTTTGTATTGACCATTTCCTAAGAGTATTTGATTTGTAATAAAAGTTTGTCTTGTGTTTAAGATATCCACCATACCTTATGAACCTTGGATAGATCTTGAATTGATTGGTTTACACTTAAAGCTTGTTTTTATGAACTAAAATCTTGACGAAGGTTTAACTTGTAGAAACAATAGATTAGATCACCATCTAATTATCTCAACCAACATGTTATCAAAAGTTATCACAATCATGTGTGTCATTAAGTAGAAAACTAGTCTAAACAAGTGTAGTCTTTAAATTATTGAATTTGCTTATTATCTTATTTGCGTACATTAGAGATTTACTTTTAGACTTATATTTCGATTCACTCACAAATCCCTGCGAATGATCCCGACTTACCATCATATCTTGCTATAACGGACGAGTACACTTGCTCGTATGTGTTGTTTCTAGATTTGGTAACTCATCCTTATAAATTTATAACTTACACTAACAAATAGCACATCAAGTTTTTGGCGCCGTTGCCGGAGATTTTGATCGTGTTTCTTTAAGTTTTAAAAGTCCGTTTCTTTTCGTGTTCGTTTTCTAAAAAACAAAAAAAAATCCGTAGCATCCATCCGATCGGATTGACTTCCAGCCGATCGGTTTCCCATATTTTTAATTTTATCGTAGCGCTCATCCGATCGGTTTGGTTTCCAACCGATTCGGATAGATTTTGCTGTTTCAATTTTTATTTTATTTTATTGTTCTTTTGTTTAGGTAATTGACTCGATTCTCTTGATAGTTGTATGAACACTCGTTCTACTACTATAAAGCTTAGTACACCTTTATCCGATCCCGAAAGTTTGTTTCGTAAGAAGAGATCCTCAACTATTCTTAATTGGTTTGATAATCTTTCCGAAGAACATCCGATTTCTAATCTTTTTGAACCAATACCCATGGCTGACGATCAACCCATGTGGGCCGCCAATAGAACCGTAGCACCCACTCCTGGAGCTGCTATTGTTTTCGCCGACCTTGGTGAAAACTTTACCGTTAAAGGTCACCATCTATCTATGATCAAAGACCGTCAATTCGATGGCCGTTCGCGGGCCGATCTGCATAAACACATTGCCGAATTCATTGAAATTTGTGGCATGTTTCGTTATGGAGATACTAATGTCGATGCTATCAAGCTCAAACTTTTTCCATCATCACTCGCCGGAGATGCCAAAGTATGGTATAACGAATTAACCCCAGGAACTATTAATACTTGGGAGGAGATCAGGCAAGCTTTTGTAAGCCGATTCTTTCCACCTGCCATGTATGATAGACTAATGGGAGAAATCCGTGCTTTTTCACAAAATCCTAATGAATCTCTTGTTGAAACTTGGCTTCGCATGAAAGATTTGCTTTGAAGTTATCATGGTCATAATTTAGGACGAGGAACAATAATCCAAATCTTTTATCATGGTCTTGATGAAGCATCTTAAGCAATCCTTGATGCTGGAGGAATTTTCCTTTACAAAACACCTAACGAGGCATATCAACTTCTTGAAGATCGAGTACTTCTTAAACTCGATTGGTCAAAAGATTCCAAAACCAAACCCATATGGAAAACTGTTGCTTTTGCCGAAAGTTCAGATAATTCAAAACTCATGGACAAAATAGAAGCCTTGTCTTCTAAAATGGACTCGCAATACAAAGATATAAAAGGAGAAATGAAAGAAATGCGAGATGGCTGTAATAATTATGGAGGAAATCACACATCATCCGAGTGTGATGACCAACCTACGAATAGACCCAACGAAGGGGAAGCCAATTATGTCCAAGGAGGATATCGTGGAGGAGGTTTTCGTGGTAATTATTACGGAAGAAGTTATGGAAATTGGCAAGATCGCCAACAAAGGGATAATAACCATGATTTTCAACCTCGAACAGACAATCCAAACCCAACAAATTCAGATAAAAAGGAAGAATCTGATTTCGAAAAAATGATGCGAGAATTCGTAAATGCTCAAGGAACCACAAATGAGTTTGTAAAAACTCAATTTTTCAATCTCAAAACCAAAGTTGAGCAAGGTCAGAAAAATCATCAAGCTTCTATCCAGGATCTTGAACAAAAATTTGGTAGACTTTCTGATCAATTTTCTTCTCGAATTCCTGGTACATTACCAAGTAACACCCAATCCAATCCAAAACCGTCTGGATCAAACGATAAGAATTATCGTCCACCACAAAACAGAAATGAGCATATCAATGCTGTATTCACTCGAAGTGGTCTCTCATATGATCCACCACCCATTCCTACCGATAACACTCTTATTCAAGATGAGGAGGAAGAAGCAGTTGAAGAAGAACCAACCCAAAAACCAACCGTTCCACCAATAAAGCCTTATACACCGAAAATACCATATCCACAAGCCCTAAGGAAAGAGAAAAAAGAGGAGCGAAATAAGAAGTTTTTAGAGATGATCAAAGAAGTTAGAATTAACGTACCCCTCGTTGATGTTCTAGCTGGAATGCCTAATTATGGGAAATTTTTGAAAGAACTTCTTAATAATCGAAACAAGTTAGAACAAATTTCCGCTACCGTTCTTAATGAAGAATGCTATGCTATAATTCAAAACAAAATTTCACCAAAACTTGGAGATCCCGGAAGTTTTCTTATACCATGTACATTAGCAAACAACATTACATGTGATGCTTTAGCCGATTTAGGTGCAAGTATCAATTTGATGCCCTATTCGTTGTATTCTAAACTTTCCATCAATACATTGAAACCTACTAAGATGAGTATAAGATTAGCCAACCATACATACCAATATCCTGTTGGGGTTGTTGAAAATATGCTTGTTCAAGTTGGTAAATTTGTTTTTCCTGTGGACTTTGTCATCTTAGAAATGGAAGAAGATAGTCGAGTACCCTTAATCTTAGGAAGACCTTTCTTAAACACTGCTGATGCAATGATTAAAGTTAAAGGCAAAGAACTCAATCTTGGAGTAGGAGAAGATCGAATCACATTCTTAATCGATAAAGCAATGAAATATCCAAATTCTAGTGATGACACATGCTATAACATCGATATAATTGATGAAGTCACTGAAGAAGAATTGGATGCATTACTTGACAATTCGAAACCATTCATGACTACTTCAGAAAAGATTAGTGAAACAGATTCTGATAAAGAATTTGAGGAATTCATGGAAATAAAATTAGAAGAAGAGGAAGAAGAGAAATTTGAAGATATCACTGAGAAAGATCAATTGAAAATCAAATCATCTCTAGAAGAACCACCCACTGATTTGGAACTCAAAACCCTTCTCAATAATCTCGAATATGCTTACTTAGAAGAAAATTCACTTCTTCCAGTAGTCATATCGTCGTTGCTCGAAACAAATCAAAAAGAAAGACTTGTTTATGTTCTTAGGAAGCATAAACGCGCTTTTACGTGGAAAACTTCTGATATTCCAGGAATTAGTCCAGATTTTTGCAAACACAAAATCAATTGTGAAGAAGGTACTAAACCCGTTGTAGAAAGACAACGTCGACTCAACCCAAATATGAAATAAGTTGTTTAGAAGGAAATCATTAAACTTCTTGACGCAGGAATTATTTATCCTATCGAGGATAGCCCATGGGTGAGTCCTGTTCATTGTGTTCCAAAGAAAGGAGGAATGATTGTAGTGACAAACGAAAGGAATGAATTAGTTCCTACTAGAACTGTCACTGGATGGCGAGTATGTATTGATTACAAAAAACTTAACAAAGCCACCAGGAAAGATCATTTTCCTTTACCCTTCATGGATCAGATGCTCAAAAGATTAGCAGGAAACAAATACTTTTGCTTCCTTGATGGTTTTTCGGGATATTTCCAAATTCCTATCGATCCATCCGATCAAGAGAAAACCACATTTACATGTCCTTTTGGAACCTACGCTTACCGGCGTATGCCTTTTGGTCTATGTAATGCACCTGCAACTTTTCAAAGATGTATGATCGCAATATTTCAAGACATGCTTGAAACATCTATGGAAGTTTTCATGGATGACTTTTCAGTTTTTGGTGATTCTTTTGAAAATTGTCTTTCCAATCTCGATAAAATGCTTGAGAGATGTGAAGCTGCACATCTAGTTCTTAATTGGGAAAAATGTCATTTCATGGTAACTGAAGGAATTGTGTTAGGACACAAGATATCAAGTTCAGGGATGGAAGTAGACAAAGCTAAAATAGATGTTATCACCAAATTACCACCACCAACTAACGTTAAAGCCGTTAGAAGTTTTCTAAGACATGCCGGTTTTTACCGCCGATTTATCAAAGATTTTTCAAAAATATCACGTCCTATGACTAAACTTTTAGAAAGGGATTATGTATTTGATTTCAATGCTGACTGCATTAAAGCTTTCGGAACATTGAAAAGTCAATTGACTAGTGCCCCAATTATGGTTGCACCTAATTGGTCACTACCATTTGAAATCATGTGTGATGCAAGCGATTTCGCTGTTGGAGCTGTTTTAGGACAACGGGAAGGAAAACATTTTCATCCTATATACTTTGCTAGTAAAACACTCAACATTAATGCTCAACAAAACTATACGGTTACGGAGAAAGAATTATTAGCCGTAGTTTTTGCATTCGACAAATTCAGATCTTATCTCGTGCTTTCAAAAACGATAGTTTTTATCGATCATTCTGCACTCAAATATTTGTTTAACAAACAAGATGCAAAACCGCGTCTTATCAGATGGATTTTATTACTGCAAGAATTTGATATCGAAATAAAAGACAAGAAAGGAGCAGAAAATCTTGCAGCAGATCATTTATCATGTCTCGAGAATCCGAATTTGGAAGAATTAAAAGAAAATGAAATTAATGATTATTTTCCAGAAGAAATTCTCATGACGATAGATAAAGATGATGATGAGGAAATACCATGGTTTGCAGATTACGCAAATTATCTTGCAGGAGATATTATTAAAAAAAGGATGAGTCACTACCAACGTAGTAAGTTCTTTTCAGAACTAAAACACTATTATTGGGAGAAACCTTACCTTTTTAAGATGTGCAAGGATGGAATGATACGAAGATGTGTTTCGGGTGCCGAAACAAGAAAAATTCTTGATGAATGTCATCATGGCCCAACTGGGGGACATTATGGTCCTTCCACTACAGCTAAAAAAGTTTTTGATGCTGGATTCTATTGGCCTACAATATTCAAAGAAGCGTATACTCTTGTTCAAAACTGTGATGCGTGCCAAAAATCTGGTAACCTTTCTCGAAGAGACGAAATGCCTCAAAAGAGCATTCAAGTCTGTGAAATATTCGACATTTGGGGAATTGATTTTATGGGACCCTTCCCTAAATCACACAAATACGAATATATCCTCGTTGCAATCGATTATGTTTCCAAATGGGTTGAAGCTGAAGCTCTTCCTACTAACAATGCACGAGTTGTTGTCAACTTTCTCAAAAAGCTTTTTGCTCGCTATGGAATTCCTAAAGCTTTAATAAGTGATAGAGGATCCCATTTCTGTAATAAACAAATGGAGAAAGTAATGAAACGATATGGAGTTCATCATCGTTTTGCTACAGCTTATCATCCACAAACTAGTGGTCAAGTCGAAAATACCAATAGAGCTATAAAAAGAATACTTGAAAAAATGGTTAAAGACAATCCTTCCGTTTGGTCAAGGAAATTAGACGACACTCTATGGGCATTTCGTACGGCATATAAGACACCAATTGGTACGACACCATACAGACTCTTGTATGGGAAAACATGTCATCTACCGTTCGAACTTGAACACCGTGCTTACTGGGCGTTAAGAAGCTGTAATCCTAATTTAAAAATAGCTGGAGAAAAGAGATTTTTGCAATTACATGAACTTGATGAGTTAAGACTTCAAACTTATGAAAACTCCAAGCTATATAAAGCAAGAACTAAAGCATACCACGATAGAAAGCTGAGAATTCGAAAACAATTCAAAGCTGGAGATAAAGTTCTGCTTTTCAATATGAAATACAAGTTTAAAGCTTCGAAACTCAAACCAAAATGGTTTGGACCTGAAACATGGATTTCCATCAGGTTATGTTGAACTTTATGACAAACATGGTGGAAGTTTCATTGTAAATGGGCACCGAATTAAACTCTATTATGATAAGGAGCAATTAAACGTGATTTCTAATGAATAAATTTCATCCGAATTTGAATATGAAGCTATCACATTCATGGCTCCACACAAGGAAATGGTTCCTTGGGCACACAGTAATGGTTTTATCTATGATGCTCTTCCTAGAGCATGGGAAAATGTTAAATTGGAAAACATAGATGAAACAGGAGAGGGAATTGTGATAGGAAATGTGTTGTATATCCCTAAAAGGAAACATAACACTAAAACTTCATAATCTATTTCGAAGTTTGAGTCCGGCTGAGGACTCGTTAATAAAACAAGCGCTTCTCGGGAGGCAACCCGTGTGTTTATTTTTATTTTATTTTTCAGTGTTTATACCCCAAAGTTTTACCACTTGGTCAAACTTAAGTTTGGGGGTGTGCCACTAATTTTGAATAAAACTTCAATGCTTTTTGTTTGTTTGTTTTTGTTTCTAATAATGCAGGTGTTGATTGCAAGAAACAGAAGATTGGGTAGAAATAAAACACCGGATATCATGGTTTATTCTCTCATTTTCCCTAATTTCATACTTTTTCGTTTATCACATTGAGGACAATGTTTAACTTAAGTGTGGGGGGGGGGGGTGAGTAGGTAAAATAAGAAATTAAGTCTAATATCGATTTAATTTTTAAATTTTGTTTGTCCTTATAATCTAGTTGTTTTCACACTTTTAGGAATAATATATTAGAATAACTGGATCAATCCACTGGTCAAAATTAGTAATTTTTGAAAAATTTGAGATGTGTCCCGATTAATATTGCAATCCATTTCTGGGATCGATAACATTTGCTAGCACATATTATAACCCTTTCCACTAAATTGTGAGGATTTGAGCCTATTTCATATCTAGCATACATCTTTTATGCTTGAATCTTTTGTTATGAGTGTGCCGGTGATTTTATTTATTCTAGAACTTGTACTTGTAAATCATTACGAGACCGTTGTGAGATTACATTTTCGTAATATAAGTATACATACGTGATAAGAGGCAACCTTAGTATTTTAACCAAATAGCCTTCATTATTGACATTAAGCTAGTCAAATTGATTAGTTAATTTCCAATTTTTAACCCTTTTGTTAGCATTCATTTTTAGCGCTAGATACCCTTAGTTACACCCTTCGAGCCATCCTTTTCGTTTTTGATAAATCCAGAAAAATACAAAAAGATTTTACACTTTCAACCTTAGCCTAACCCTTGTCAAAGTCTAAATGGTGGGTTGCTAGTTGTTTGGTTGTTGGATAGTTTATGATGATTATTAGTGAGCCACACTTCACCAATTATGTGTGTGCCATTCCGACAAAGATGGAGACTGCAGCTTCTTATTTGTATTGTTGTGGTGATGCTTATGCGAAGTGTGGGGGAATTTTGAGTTTATTTGCAAAAAAAAAAAAATAAAAATAAAAAATAAAAAATAAAAAAGTCATCGCAACTATAAGGTGACAATTATAGCAAATGTGCTATATATGTGAATAAAGGAAATTTTGTGATATGTTGTTAGCCAATGTGCTACGTATGAAGAATATTGTTATGGCGAATCGATGTATCGATATTTGAAGAAGAGGAAGATTGTAACTATAATCATTTATGGGTTCGTGGTTTATTTGGTCACTAGCAACAATGAGACTTAGACTTGATTTTATTTTTCTTTTAAAGCCAATTTCATAAATATTACCATGCCTTATCCCTACCCTTACCAAATTACTTTATCTATATGGATATTGTAATTGCTTTGTGAGAATATCAAGTGCAGGAATATTGTAGTGACCATCCGGTTTTTGAGTAATCAAGAACTCGCGCCAGTAATCTATTGTGTTTTTGTATGAGATGTTTGAACATAAGCCTGGTACAACCCGAAGCCTTACATTACAACCCGAATAAAAGACCTCTTTGATATGTAGACTTGGTGCTTACGCCATTGCGGTGTAGTTTTATTTCTTGTACAAGCCTATGGTAATAATTAGATCATGACTGAGTAATGAGTGTGATTTCTCTTATATATACTCCACTTCTTAAATAAATGAGTGATTGAGTGAATTATACTTCGTTCCTTTTTCGTGAGGTGTTTAGAAATGTTAATCAAGCAAGAAAATCATTGGGTATTGTCAAACATCTCGATTTTTCACCATTCAAGCTTAAAAATGATGAATCTTATCTTGTACTTGTACTTGGTGGATTTGCATCACATTTTTCTAATCATTTTTGGTTACCATGTGGATATTTAGTTTTCTTCAAGATTTGCTTGAGGACAAGCAAAGTTTAAGTGTGGGGGATTTGATAACGCTCAAAGTTAACATGTTTTTATAAGCGTTATTAGTGTTTTTGTGTATGTTATTTGGTTGTTTTTATATGCTTTTGCCACTAAATCGTATCAAAGTATGTTTTGTAGCATATGTATCCAAATGCAGGAAAAATGGAGAAAAAGTGAAGAAAATGAAGTATACGCGATTACACGAAGATTCCCGAGCTCAAAAGTCCAATATGTGAAGTAATTCATAGGAGAACCTAAGTTTTGTCATCTCAAAGTTCCAAGTTCAGAAGTTAATCAAGTTTGGATAGTACATAAAGAACTACACAAGGAATAGTCAAAGTCCAAAACAGCCAGGATCTACCAACCGATTGGTTGGAGTCTATCCGATCGGATTGCCATTATGACCATTTCCATCCGATCGGTATCAACCGGCAACCGATCGGATGGCCATTTCTGCATGTTTTTGCCAACTTTTGTGCACGAATCTTGGTCTTTTGTCCCATGGTTCTAGGCCCTTCTTAGTGTCTTACTGTCCAAGTTCAAGCATTTAAGTCCCTATTTATTACTAAGAGTGTTGGACAAGCCTATAAGGACCTCAAAAGTGCATAATTCAAGACACCATTCAAGATACCATTTACTCTCATTACTACACACAATTATTATCATCTTCTAGCTCTCTAAAGAGGAAAATTCGTGCAGAAAGAACCAGGAACTTTGGAGGACCAAGGAAGCAACATCTGGAGTCCGAAAATCTCAAGAAATCATCACCAACACTTAGATTATCAATACCTTGTCATTTGTTATCAATTTCAAAGCATTGTAAGACTTATAACTATGGATTCTAATGTTAAATATTCTGAGTTTATTTGCATGTTTGCTATGAGTGGCTAGTAATCTTTTTACACTTGTTTTGATGATGTTTTATACTTAGTGATAGTTATGATTGTGATAACATGTTTTAATTCAATTTCAAGTCAATCCTAAGAACCAATTGTGCCTTGAGTTTCATCGTGACATTTGTTTAGCCAAGGTTAACTAATTGATAATAGTTTCAAAGGTCGAAAGATTTGTTATTACTCAACTAGTTATAATCATTTGTCTATGAATGATTGTTTTTCACCATAATTATTCTTCACTAAACAAAGAAACAAGAAGTATGATTGTAATGAGAATGCTTTTATAACATCAAATCGGATTGTTTGTAAACCTTTAGTTGGACGAAAGTTTAAATGTTTATAAACAATTGTGACCTTTTTGTCTATGAAGAGGTTACCTTTTGTATTGACCATTTCCTAAGAGTATTTGATTTGTAATAAAAGTTTGTCTTGTGTTTAAGATATCCACCATACCTTATGAACCTTGGATAGATCTTGAATTGATTGGTTTACACTTAAAGCTTGTTTTTATGAACTAAAATCTTGACGAAGGTTTAACTTGTAGAAACAATAGATTAGATCACCATCTAATTATCTCAACCAACATGTTATCAAAAGTTATCACAATCATGTGTGTCATTAAGTAGAAAACTAGTCTAAACAAGTGTAGTCTTTAAATTATTGAATTTGCTTATTATCTTATTTGCGTACATTAGAGATTTACTTTTAGACTTATATTTTGATTCACTCACAAGTCCCTGCGAACGATCCCGACTTACCATCATATCTTGCTATAACGGACGAGTACACTTGCTCGTATGTGTTGTTTCTAGATTTGGTAACTCATCCTTATAAATTTAAAACTTGCACTAACAAATAGCACATCAGTTATCTTTTGTTGTATAACAAAACTTGCATTATAAAAAGTTTTTGAGCATCAAAATGAGTCAAGATAACCGCACCTCCACATTGTTTTCATATAGGCACACACTAGAACATCCACATTACAATAGTCGTTTACTTAGACTAAAATGTGAAATTTTGTTTTTCTAGGAATCATCATGCCTCCTCTAACCCATTACGACCACAGGGACACCATTAAGTACCTACCCAAACACCACAAAACCAAAGGTCTTACGGAAGCTCAAATCAACATTTTCAAAGCCTTAGAAAAATGCTATGTCCATGAGGGTAGAACCATTGACCCATCCTTCCTAGAAGGTACAAACCTCCACACAGAACTTGCCACCATCAACTTTAAGTGTCTCTTAGAGATAGATGAGCCTATTTGTCCTAGGTTTATTTTATAGTTCTATGCATCCATCAACCTCTCATGGGATGAGTATGGTCGTATGTCCATTAACTTCTCGGCTAGTGGTCATCCATACTCCTTCACTCTCGATGAATTTGCTCAAATCCTAGGTGTTCCAAATTGTGGCACTTGCATCTACACCGACAAACATAGCCTCTCAAATCTTGACACACTCATTGACCGCATCCATTCCTATGACACTCCTCTTGTGTCAAAGGCTGTTCTTCATGACCACCTCTTCATTAGGACCACCGCCACTAGGAGAACCCGTACGGGAAATGAGGTTAGCAAGGACCCATATGGAATGGAACTGATAACACGTAAATTATACATGTTTTTAGGTGTGTGTTTTATGAATCATATTTGGCCATATTTGTCACACCCCCAAAATCGGGTCCAACGGAAGCATACATGTAGCTGGGGTGTAACTCAATCGGTATCACAACACAAGTACAAAAATGGTTTTCACTTGAATCATTTAGAATAAAATAGTTTAATAAAAAATGTTGAATTTACATTGTTAAAAGTAGTGCGGAAGTAAGCCCTTAAAATAGTTTAAAACGGTCCCCAAATGAATATCAGAGTCTTCTATGACCATGCCATGCCCTGCCAAAACCTCCTGTAGCGTGCCATTGCTTAATACCTGAAAATACATGCTAAAGTGTCAACACAAGGTTGGTGAGTTCATAGAGTCTTGTGAAAAAGAATGTAATGCAAAAGGATTTCCCAGCAAAGGCCTTGTAAATCCACTCAGTTACAAGTCCCGCCATAAGAGACTCGTAACATGTGTGTTTACGACCCACTGCCAAATATGATTTAGTTTGTGTAAACAAATGTAATATGTGGACCGAGATTTAAAGATAAGTGTAGCAATGTCGCTATATAAAGGTAAGAGTGATAATGTAGCCATGGAGATGTTGCCATATAAATAAATCTGACCATAAGCAAAGCGCATAAATAGTTTATCGAACAAAGTTTCATAGCACCAATTTAGGAAAGAATATCGATTGCACTAAGTTCAAGGCACCGAAAAGGTTTTCTAGTTATATGTAGGAGGTTACGCTCCCAAGTAATGTAGGTAATCACATACCTATGAAATGTAGGTAATCACACATACCTATGAAATGTAGGTAATCTAACATACCAATGAAATGCAGGTAATCACACACCTATGAAATGTAGGTAATCACATACCTATGAAATGTAGGTAATCACATACCTATGAAATGTAGCTACCGGTTCTAAACTTAGGTAATCTGTAAATAGTTTAAATTTATGCACTCATGTCCATGAGTAAATAGCAAGTAGGTAACAAGTGAATAGTATTGTACTCGGATAATCAAACAAGTATTTAGATAAAGCTGAAAATATTTGAGTAATCAACCATGTATAGCAAGTAATGCGTTTAAGTAAACCGAGCATGTATTCTCCGCCAAAGAGTTTACAAAACAATTAAAAGAGTAGGGGCTATGACTCACCTGGTGCGATAGCTACGATGACAAAAGTGGATACACTGAAAATGAGGCACGATCTCTAACCACAACCTAATATGAATGATATGATCTAATATAAAAAAGGAAATGATGCTACACATGCAAATACGTATGTTATCGATACCACTCGTGAAATTTGAAAATAATGTTTATCGTCAAAAAATACATTTTTGACATCTCGTTAAGTTAATAACCACTTTCCATGTAAATATGTTGAAACGGTACTCCACGATCCTCGTTTGGTGTTCTATCGGTAAATATAGTATTTTCGTCATAAAATGACACTTTTCATAACTTGAAAATATGACCAAAAAGGTCTCGCAAAACTAGTTGCGAAATAGAGAATATTAAGAGTTAGGAAAGAAGCTCAGTAGTTTTAGGAATATTTTCACCACATCTAAAAAGTCACAGAACTGAAGTTTGTCCATACGGGTCTCGATCATAAAGATAAATAGCCGTCAAGTGAGGTGTTTGGGCTGTTTTGGCAAATTCTGGGCAGTTTTCTGAAAAGTTTGGAAGACCATAAGTTATTCGTTATAAATCCTTTTGACAAACGGTTGGATGTTTTGAAAACTAGGATGGGTGAACTAACTTTTTGTCAGTGATGTAAATTTTCCAGAAATGGGTTTATCAATAAGATAAATGGCTCTCAACATGATGTATTACAAAAACTGTTTTTCTATACTTAGTAATATTTTGCTAAAAAACTGATGGAAATAAATAGAGTTTCGTCGATTTTGAAACGTATATATCTTGGTCATTATAAGCTTGTTTTCTATGTTCTTTATATCCCCGGAATCATGGGACAACATGCTAATATATTTTTGATAAGTCGGGATGGCTAGATCAAGTTTTACACCTCAGATTGGCTCTTGAAAATCATGGGACAGCAAGTACAATTTTCAGAAAATAGTTTTCGTCGTTAAACTTGCAAAATTCATATCTCCTTCGTTATAAACTCGTTTTAATCCGTTCTTTCGCCCACGGCTTCGTTTTTGAAAGTATTTTCTAAATCTCTAGCCCAAAGTTACCCGGAAACCCCTGAGTTTTCTGGATTTTACAAAATGGGACAGCAACATTTATATAGTGGTTAAAATTCATTTTTCTAGTTTAATACTTGTCCAAATCCACTTCAATCAACTTCAAAACAACTCTTAACCTACCATACACCTTCTTAGCGTGTCATGGGGTCCTAACCATCACCAACCTTGGTGGGTTTCATGGGGATAATCATAGGCTCTATATAAACTCATATAATTAGAAAATTACTTGAAAAGTGGTATGAATAACATAAATACTTGTATGCTTTGCCAAAATAACTTGAAAATACATCATGTAACTAGTGAAATGAAAGTATTAGATGATGAAAAAAAAAATACTCTTGAAGCTTACTTGATATATATGGAGTTTGGAGATGATTTGATTAAAAAATCAAGGTTTTTATCACAAAACCCTAACAAGGAATGGAAGTAGAGCTTGATTATAACTTGATCTTGAAAAAGCCATGGATTCTTGATGGTGATCTTGTGTTGGTCGTTCATGGTGGATAGGAGGAAGAAAAATGAGCTTTTGTCTTGTAAAAATGAGATATTATGAAGTTTAGTTGCAAAATATCTAAAGTAATGGCAAAATGGTAAATAAATGGTGAAGTGGAAGTATCCTTGAGATGGGGGGGGGGGGGGGGGCACATGGCAAAAATAGATGAGTATGTGAGAAGCTTGGTGTTATTTGGTTCACGGAATCGGTTTTGGTTCCGTTAATCGCAAATCGTAAAGTGTTAAACCACGAAACGTAAATCCGGGTATCGTAAAAATATGAAACTTGAAATAATGACTAAACTTGTCAAAATACTCCATAATAAAATATAAAATGAATGGTAAGTTCCATCGGGTTGCTTAAACGTTGTTAAAACTGGAAACGCGGGTCTAAAACGCGTGATTCGCGTAAAACGCTGAACTGGAAAACGTAAAATTCCAAAACTTTTAGAATTGTCGTAAAATGAGAGAAAATCATATTTCTATCGTTTATAGTGTTTTATGCACATATCGGGATGCTGGAATGACGTTTAAACCCAAAAGTAAATCTCGGACACGACTTCGTGATATTTGCAGAAATGATCGGAGATGAATAGTGAAAGTGAATAGTAAAAAATGAATAGTAACTTCCTGAAATAAAAAATGAAATTTCGACGTTTGAAAAAGGACATGAAATTACGAGTTGTGACAATATTTGTACGTATTTGTTACTTAATCATGGAAAAATGTTTGTACAAGCAAATGTAGCCAAAAACAGGAAAAAGTGATGAAAAGATGAAGAAATGAAGTAAGGGTGCATAATTGGAGATTTTCGAGAAGGAAACGAGTGAAGAATCACACAAGGACTCAAGGATTTGATAGATTCAAGATTTCTATGTTCATATGTCAAGATAATATCAAGTTCTATGAAAGGAATTAGCACAAAAGTGGAAGAGAATGCATGCGACGAAGAACGATAAAGAAAAAGACAAAAATTGCATACAGGTTCAATCCAACCGTTCGGTTGGAGCCCGCAACCGAATCGGTTGGAGTTGACCTGAAGAACCAACCGATCGGTTGGAGTGATTACCGATCGGTTGGATGATGACTGTTTTTACAAGATTGCATTTAATGGCGTTTTTACTCCTCATTATCATGGATAGCTGATCATTTCTCACTAATAACTTCTTAAGGGACGTTTTTACTTGAGAATTAAGTGATTGGAGGCTATATAATGACATATAGGCTTGCAACAAAGGAGTACCACAAAATCTTAAGTAATAACTTACACCAAGTTATTACTATCTTAATATTTCTCACCTAAAAGGTTGCTACAGCAGTAAAAACGTCCAGGAAACTTTGAGTTAAAGTCTCAATAGTTTGGTTAAGTGTGTGGAGTTGTTTATTGTATTTGGTAGTCAATTGGAGGCGTGTGGTTGCTATAGTTCCACGGTTTTAGTTCTTGTAATTCTCAAGCTAGGTACATCTTGTTACTTACAATGAACACTTGTTACTTTAAATTTAATGAATGTTTTGTTTACTACTTGTGTTTTAATATAATTGATATGGAGTGATTTGGTTTATACTTGTGTGAATGATGTAGTTAGTCATGGAGTATTCTTTATTTTAAAAAGGTGATGCATGAAAACTCTTCTTAATTAATGAGTTTGTTGGGATAATATCTAATCTTGCTTAATTTGTTGATAAAAACATATTTGGGGAATATTGGCCGAAAGGGTTTTCTAAATGTTTTTATTCCCAAAAGTTAGTGCACGAATTAGTATGGAATATGGTGTGTGACGAGCATCATGTTTACTCTTTAAAATGGATTTGAGAAGATTTCATCACGAAATTAGGCCGAAAGGATTCGTAGGAATTTATAAGTAAAGAATTGCTTTTAAACAACATTATGTTAATGGAATTATTATTCTAGTTATCTTAGGCCGAAAGGAAGTAACTAGATGATTGAATTCTAGTAATGGTTTAACATGATAAACACCATTGATTGTTAGTCATTCATATAAAAGTTGTGCATCATAACAAGTTTACACCAAGCTTAACATGAATACTCCAATTGATTGATTGTGGCATTTCACACAAGTATATCTTTTAGTTATATCGTTTCTTGAATATTTAAATCTTCGATAATAAGGATTGACAACCCTTGTTTACAAACTTATTTTTATAAAACTTTGATCCATAAACCCCTTGGGACGATCTCGACTTACCCACCTTTACTAAAACGGACGAGTATACTTGCTCGTATGTGTTAAATAGTTAATCGGATAAGCGTGTTTATAAATTTTAAAACTTGTAAACACATCTAGCACATCAGGAACTCAATGAACTCAAGCCCCAATTCAAGAAATGGGAAGAACTCCTTAGAGCCAATGTCATTAGCACCATAGGAAACCGATATCACATCAATGTTTGCCTTTGCTACATGCACTACTCCTTGTCCGTTAGGCAACCCTTCAACCTAGCCTACTACATGGCCAAAAGGATGGCCGACATTCCTGTGCAAGGCACAACGGCTATGCCGTATGGAATGCACTTGACCCGTCTCTTTAGGTTCATTTCCCCCATTTCGGCAACCCCTAGAGGTCTTCGTCTAGACTACTCTCTCATTCCACACACTTTTGTCCCACTAAGTGATAAGAGAGTCTACAAAGCCCAAGGAAAATGTCCTCATCCTCCTACATCCTCATCATCATCCTCAATGAGTGAAGATGAGACTTTGCCCAACTCTAGGCTCCCAGCTCTAGAATACCTTTCCCAACTTCCGGATATTCCAAATGAGTCGGCGGAGTTCAAGCAAACAAAGGGGATGTTCAAAAATCTCGGGAGATTCCTTAGAAAGCTCAAGAAAAATATAGATCGTCAATGAGAGCGGGTGTGTAGGAGTGTTTGGCACAAGGTGCTATTTGAACAATTTGGTCGTTTAAACAATGTGTGTTATGAATTTGTGTGTTAATAGGATATTTGGTACAATTTGGAACATGTATGAACTATGCAGGATGACAACATTTAGCGTGTTGTCAAATTTTCATGCTTATGAAAAATTTCACTAAGTATAGTGAAATTCGCTAGCCCCCGGTCTAAGTCTAATGGTATGAGTGTTTACGTGTTTAATTTTTGCATTTCCTAACCAGATATGAATTATATTTTTGTTTTTAGGAGTTTTCAAAAAATTTGAAAATCGTCTTGCGAGTCAAAATGTGGGACTGCCTTGTTTTTCAGGACTGGAGGAACTGGCGGTACCCTCAAACGGGTTCCGCCAGTGTAAATTTCTGGAATTCCAGAAATGGCCTAGTGGATCAGCCGGAATCCTCAGGAAGGTTCCGCCTGTGTTATCGCAGGGTTCCGCCAGACAACCTGCAAATTTTCTTGTATTTTTCAAACTTTCGATTTCCACAATACTTTAAAACAATCTTTTAGGTGAGAAACCCATCCCTTGTTAGTTTATAACATCATTACATTGATTCTCAGCCTCTAGAACTCATAGAAAACTATTTCCCGCCAAATTTCAAACTTAGCCATAACCACCTCAAGGAACCTTCACCCATAAGGGAAGGAACCCTTCCAAAGGTTCCTTGCAATCCGTGAAACATATACCTTCAACCAATTTGACAAAACCACTAAGCATTTAGTGCAAATCTTTGTCTTCTTCCTCCACTATTTTCATTGGATTGACTTTCAATGATTTGACAACCTTCATAAATCTTCCAAATCATTAGCAACCTCCATTTTGTATGGTTAAACACTTAAACATCAAATCCAAACACTCCTTCCCATACTTCTTCACCTCTATAAATTTAACCATCTTAGAACACCATCAAATCACACCATCACCTTCACAATCTCTGATCCTAAACCTCTAATCAATCATTTTATCAATGACAAAGTCAACAATCACCTCTCAACCATCTCGACCCATTCGGAGAACCGCCCGCATAAGTGTGAAACCAATTTGTTCACACCACACAATCAATCTAAGTTCTTCATCTTCAGATGAATTCTCCTCACCGATAAAAAATGAACATTTTTTAAACCTTGCATCTCCTACTCCATCACCCAAAGGACCAAATGAGCTCACCACTCCACCACCAACAAAATCACCCATTGACCCAACTCCAACAAGTGCTCCAACCCAACCATCCAAAACTCCATCACCACCACTACCACCTAAACTAGAGCCAATGGAGTTATTTGGGTCTCCACCAACATCACCACACCCTTTCATAGAAGATCTTAATGATCTTCCACCAATATCAACCAATCCACAACCTTTGCACCCGTTTGCTCACATTGAGCAAACAACAAAACCAAGGCCATTATTTGAGCCTAATGAACCTTTTGACCACAACCAACCACCACAACAAGAGTACCAGCACCCAAAACCATTGTTGTTTCACCCTATCTTCAAAGACATCCATGGTCCTCTATATGGAGAACCTAACTTTGAACACCATGATCACCCAACACTACCACATTCCCAATCCCAATTCTTTGAGTCTTTCTTTCCTTCTTATGAGGAAATTCAAAGAATGATCGAAAATCACCTCCTTCAAGCAATGGAGCTACAAACCACCTTGCCTGACTCCATACCAAACCCATCCTCCACTCAAGAAACCAACACCAACCCACCACCACCACCATCATCAAACGACCCGCTTCTACCCACTCATCACCATGTTTGCTCACAATGTGAGCAAATGGTCAAAATAGGTGAAAACATCAAGATGTTGCTTCACCAATTTCAAGATGAAACCCGCTTCGCTATACAACACATCATCGAGCGTTTGGATGCTCTTTCCCACCCAAACTAATCCTAGACCAAGTTTGGAGGCTTTTTGCCCCATTTAGGAAATGTGTTGAATGACTTCAACTTATAGAAGTAGGATTTTATTTTTCTTTTATTTCTTGGTTATTTTTTATCTTTTATTTTTATTTTTAGAAGTAGGAGGATATTTTTCATTTCTTGTCTTTGACTTTTATAAAGTCAAATTTTACTTGAAATGACATTTTTTACTACTATCTTATTTGCATTGTTGGTTGATCATATATGAGTTGTGCTTGTGATTGCTTAAATTCTCATATAGTGTGGTGACTACAATCTTGATTATGTGTCATTATCACCAACTAACCATTTTTTTTAGGTTCAAAATCCATGTTTCCCAACTTGGCACTCCTTTTAGGGGGAGTATCGACCAAGGGGGAACTTGGCACTCCTTTTAGGGGGAGTATCGACCAAGGGGGAGCATGTGCATAGTTTCGCTTCGCTACTCTTCTTTTTGTTTCGACAAAAAGGGGAAGAAAGATATATAAACTTATAAACTTAAAATGATTTTCATCACTTAAGTAAAACAAGTTTAATATAACATTTTTTAAATCTTAACACAAAAATTTGTGAGTTACTTAAAAACAAAGTTTATGTTTTGTCATCAACAAAAAGGGGGAGATTGTTAATACAAATATCGCCTAAAAACGTTATTTATATTTTACGATCTTTGCTAAGTTTTGTTAACGACAAAGTGTAAACTTTAGTTTTTAGTAAAACGTAATTTTAGTTTAAAGACTTGCATAATTAGACATTTGCTACATTTACATTTCATATAAAACACAACATTTTTATATTTCTTAAAATAGAAATGTCACATCCCATTTATGGTAAGTTTGTGTCAAACACATCAATATTCATTTAAGGAAAGATTGTGTGTTTGACTCACCATAAGTTTTCTTACACAAGTAAGTGTTTAACTAAAAATAAGTTGATGCGACTTTGGTTGGTTTTGGAATGATTTATTGCAAAACTTAATGTCAGTCCTGGCGGAACCTTGGAGGTACACGGGCGGAACCCATCTGAGGGTTCCACCGTATCCGCCAAAGCTGCTGAAAGTTTTGCTATAAATACCAAGCCATTTGTTAGAATTTTTCTTTATCACTTCTCATTACATTTACACATACACATTCATATCATTCATCAAACCCTTTAACATTTCATTTTTGTGTGAAGATTATTTTGTAGCAAAGAAGTTCACAAGTACATATAAAGTTACAAGTATTCAACACAACGTTGCAAGACTTATTAGCTTAGCATCGTGTAGACTTTGTGTAGTTTACACTTCATTTGATTGTGTGTTTTCAGTTGTGATCGGTTAGTATTTTAGGCCTTAAAATACATAGTGTGACGGGAGTTGTTGTACCCTTGTAAAAGAACTAACGGGAGTGGTTGTACCCTTGTAAAAGAACTCGACATCTAGCTTAGTGTCGGTAAACGTGTATAAGCGACGTGTAAGGTTTTCTCCGCCGGTGAAAGGAGCTTGTTGACTAGTGAAAGAAACTCTCGAGTTAGATACTCGGGGCGTGGACGTAGGGCAAGGAAAAGAGTCCTTGTAGCCGAACCACGATAAATACTCGTGTTGTGGTTTGATCGTTTCTTTCTTTATCTTGCATATTATATATTGTGTTTTGTTTAGATCTTTGATTACACGAAAGTTTCAAAAGATAATTAAATTAAAAACGGTAAACTATTCAACCCCCTTCTAGTTTTCCACACATATCGTTACGGAGATTGTCTCGATGCCTAAACCTCATTACTAGTTTTGTGTCTAATTTATTTGTATTAACTTATTAAATTGTGAGAAATGAAGCATGTTGTTGAAACTAATGAGTATTGTCACATGTTTTAGGGCCCGTTTGGTTTAGGCGTATTAGAGGGTATGGATTGAAAGAATAATAAAATTAGTTGTTTGGTTCCTTTTTGATTTCCTTGACACACCACTTTCAATTATAGATTCATTCTTGCCCCACTTGGTGACTTTTAGTGAAACCAACCAATCAAAATTAACCTTGTAATTTTTAAAACAATTTCAACCACATATTTGTTTATAAACTAATTTATTATAGTTTAATATATATAAACAAATACATACTTTAAATAATTATTAAGTTTCTCTGTTCTCACTTTTTTTCAAACCTTTCCGAAATTCAAATTCAATTCCAATCCCACCTACAGACCAAACGCACCCTTAATACTTCTCACTAAATATCTAATCATATATTATTTAATTGTTTATTATAGAGTTAGCTTGATAAATTTTTGAATATTTAATAGAAGTTCAATGACATGAACAGTAAACATTCTTGAGAAATGGCAAAAGTGGTTCATATGATGTTTAATTTTCGTCAAAAATGGTCCCTGTGTTTCATTTGTTTTGCGAAAATAGTCTTTGAAAATTGGTCTAACGGCTTAATAATGTATCATAATTGTCATGATTTCCTTCAATATGTATTGAATATTTTTTTTGCTATTCTATGTACTAAACTTATTTTTTAGTATTTTTTTATATTCTATGACCATTTTGCCCTTTATTTTATTAACTTGAGAGGGGTAAAATGGTCATAAAATACAAAAAAAAAACCAAAAATGCAAGTTTAGTATATAGAATAGCAAAAGAAATTATTCGACACATATAGAAGGAAATCATTATAACTATGATACATTTAGAGACCATTAGCCATTGAAAATTCGCAATAAAGGTTCTTCACCATTACTAAATAAATGGATTTTGCTAACAACAGCCTTAAGGGTTGTCGTAATGGTTCTTGCTGTTTTTGTCAAACGTGGTCCCTTGATTCTATATGATTTGCAAAAAGTCCTTGAAAATTGCAAAAAAAAAGGTCCCTAACGTTAACATACGATTACGAAAACATTTTCTTTGTTAAATCTAGGAACTTTTGTGTAAGAAAAAATTACACAAGTCTCCCTTAAGTTTAGTTATGATGCAAAAACAGTCCCTGAAAAATTATAAAAAAAGCACCCCTAGCCGTTACTTGCGTTTATTTTAATAGTCCATTAATTTAAGTATATACTAAAAAGCGTGATGTGTACTGTTGCAACAGTACCCACGCAAGTTTCGTGTTTGTCTATTTTAGTCCCTGAGGTTAATGATCAATTGCGAAGTTAGTCCTTAAGGACCGTTAACTAACAGACGTGGATTAAATTTGCAACGGACCAGTAACTTCAGGGGCTGTTTTGTGCAAATAATAAACAGAAACAGCCCCTTACGTTAACTTTTTTTTTCACCGTTAGTCCCTATGGACTAACTTTGCAACAGAACGTCACGTTAAGGGACTAAAACTGAAAATTTTGTTGCTACAGTACCAAACAGTGGTTGCTACAGTGAAAAACAGTGGGGAATAGTACGTGTACTGTAGCTAAAGATTTTCGCTTTTAGTCCCTCAAGTTAGCTATAAATTGCACCGTTAGTCCCCCGTTAGCGATCTTTTGCAAATTTAGTCCTTAAAAAAATTATCGTTTTATTTCGAGTTTTCATTAGACACAACATTCCCGCATCAACGCATGAGTACCCCCGCTCGTTAAATCTAAACCCAGTGCACCATTTCTTACAAACGAGCGCGGGTGAAAAAAACCTCGTTAAACACATGGTGCATCCCGTTTGATTGTTTGAAGACTTTCGATCCGTTTAATGTATTTGAGCCTCATAGGAAAATTGGTCATAAGTCATAACATGCATAACCCTGTGTAGTTGTGTGTATTGTTGAGCCTAATAGTAGGCAACTAACCATGGGCTTTGAAACATATTTATCAACTTATATAGCGATTTAATCAAAAGATATTTGGCTGAAACTCAAAAGATACCCAAGTAATCCGTTGCTTTTGGTTTTTGAAGGTGTTACAGTTGGTGTCAAAATTACCCATCTCGGGATGTAAAACAAGAATTAAAAAAGACACCAAATGCAGTGAAAGCATCCAAGACAGTTCTCACAAAGTCAACCATATACAAAAGTCAAAGGCAAATACAACTCCATTGAAGTAGCAGCTTATTCATCAAGCCAAGGTTCAATGCAAATATGTAAATAGTTTGTTAGAGTAGTTTCTAGAAGCAACATTGTTGTGTATATATACAGGATAGAAGCAAGTTAGTTTGTAAGAATTGTCATTGTAAAATTTCTGACTTTTGTATAATTTACTCTCAATCAATGAAATGAATCTTTCATCTTCAATTCTCTTTATAGTATCAGAGCTACCACCACAAACTGTGGTGTGTAACTGATTCTGACCATAATAACAAACTTTTCCGGCGGATCTAACAACTTTTCTACCATAACCGATTTTTCCCGCCAAAATTTCTTCATCATTTTCTTCACTTTCTGTTGCAAATCATCACCTTACAATCATCAACCACCACTATAACTATCATAATCAACCGTAATCCGCCATCTCTGATCATTAAAATCACTCAAAACTCATCAAAATACACAATGTTTCACTTCATACTCTGCTTCTTTTATTCACAAATGTTACAACCATGACTACTACATCCAATTCAAGTGATTCATCCACCATGAACACCACACTCAATGGAACAATCAACTCAGATCATCCATTGTTTCTTCATCAGACATATCACCCAGGCTTATTACTCATCTCCAAGAAACTCACAGGTTCAGACAACTATAGCTCTTGGAAAAGATCCATGGTTATTGCACTTAATGCAAAGAATAAGATGAAGATTGTTAAACTACCAGCAGAAGCACCTACAAGGGCATTATGGGAAAGAAACAATGATATGCTCATTTCTTGGATCTTAAACACTGTTACAGAACAAATTGGCAATAATATGAACTTCATCAATTCTGTTTCAAAGCTATGGATTGAATTTCATGAACACTATGCACAAATTGATGGTCATCGCATTTATCAACTCACAAATGATATTGTGCAACTGAAACAAAGTGATTGTTCTATTGAAGTTTATTATCACAAGCTAAAAGGCTTATGGGATGAATTTGATGCATTGGAGGAAGCTTATCTTTGTGTTTGTGTTTGTAACTGTGCTAATGGTAAAGAAAATGGTGAGAGGGATCAAAGGAAGAGGTTAGTGCAATTCTTGATGGGGCTTGATGAAAGTTATGAAAATATTAAAGGTCAAATACTCTTAATGCAACCATTGCCATCAGCTGTTAAAGCTTACAACATGGTGAGACAAGAGGAAAAACAAAGAGAGGGATTACTACCAAGACCTGCAACCACTGCAGTGTTTGCTACATTTGGGAATGGTCAAAGAGGTCAACAATATGCTCAAGGTTACAATTCAGGTCAAAGATCAAATAGGACAACCTACACTCAAGGAGAATCATCTGAGAGGAAAAGTAATTTCAAAAAGGGAGTTATTTGTCACACCCCGCCACGGCGGAAACGTGCGGGTGTAACTTCATGGATATCATCACAACACCGGGTGTGTACACAGAGAACGACTACATGCACATAAATAGAGCAATGTACAAACACAAAGTGTTGTAACAATACCCCAAAATAAAATAACCAAAACAAAACATAAACCCAAACATAGATGATAAACCACTTCCAATGCAACTAAGGTCTCGTCTATCCACATCCTTCTATCTTATCCTTAGAAAGCTTACCTGAAAATGATACTTAAAACGTCAACATAGTGTTGGTGAGATTCATAGGTTTAAGACACACATACACTCTCAAGGCAACCAGTTCACTGTGATTATAAAACATAGCTGGACAAATAAATTATAGTTATCATATAGCTACATGCATTTTCAAGTCATTATTCACACACAAAGGCAACAACACTCATAAGGAAACCATTAGAACGGCTCGTGTCCTCCGACCCCATAATAATCAATTAGGTCGCATGCGCGAGCAACAGGATAAGCATCCTCCTAATTGGATCCCATCAACCATATCAAACATCAATTAGGTCGCATGCGCGAGCAACAGGATAAGCATCCTCCTAATTGGATCCCATTAAACACATTACACATCAATTAGGTCGCATGTGCGAGTAATAGGATAAACATCCTCCTAATTGGATCCCATAAACATCCACACAAGTAAATAATCACACATAGCATGCATACAATAACATTATAAGTCCAAGCTCTTTAATACCACACACATAATCACAGTAAATCAAATCATTTAAGACAAGCATCATTCCCATCCCAAGTTTAAAACAAAGTAAAAATATGGGACTATGAACTCAACTTAAACTCCGCAGCTTCCACAAAAACAATTCACAATCTATAACACACAAAAATAATCCACATTACACAAGGTCAAGCTAAAAGCTACAACCCATGTAATACACATATGATGGATGTCTAAGACTCATATGACCCACCATGGATCTCCTAGACACCATACTAACCACCACCATAACTTAAAACTCACTAAATCCCTTGCACTCTAAAACTCAGAAAACGCATAATTTTTGAGTACATTCACTCACATGAAATCACGACAAATAAAGCTCAACAACTCACACCAAAAATTTACCATGGTCTCTCATAAGCATAGAAGCTAATCCCAGAAGGCCATGGACCAATAACACACACAAGTACTCACAAGAAATTCAAACTTGACAACTACTCAAATTCGGATCTGAACGCACACCAAAAAGTTTTGATTTTAAATAAATACTTCCACAAATTTTTATCGCGAATCCTCTTCGTGGTAGTCTAATATGACCTAATAATTAACTATTCCAGAAGGCCTAGTCAAAATACCACTTTTACAACCACGTGACACCCTCAAACTTTTACCCAAAATATGTCCCGGTTTGACAACTTTGACACCTTAACAAAGAAAAATCAAAAGACCGACTTTACGACCTTAAAATCGATCGTGGCTGAACTTTTTGGAAAGCTCTTTCATTATACTTCAATTTAGACCTAAAATTCGTGACTTAACTCCTCACCATCTGTTATTTACACTCACATCTTTACAGCCTTACAAATCTGTCCAAATCATAACTCAATAACTAGCATGTTTTACGCTCAATTCTCTTAACCAATCATCTTACTATTATCATTAATTGATCCCAACATGTTTAATAACATTAATTTACAGAAGTTAACACAAACCCTAATCCATCATACTTTACATTACATGAATTAGATCAATAACTAATTAATTGAATGAAAACTAGTATCGAAAATATACCTTGATCTTGATTTTAGCTTCAATAATAAAAACCCTGATTTTTTCTTCTTGATTCTCCATGTGTCGACTCTAAATTGCAGGAAAAAGGGGTTATGGGTCGTTTGTGGGGTAAATATGGGTTGGAGGTTGGGCTTGTTTGGGTTGGGATAGGATTTCTTGGGCATAAGAGTCATATTTGGACTCAAATTGGGTTTCCTTTTTACCCTAAAATCCCTCTAGCCGAATTTTTACTTACATATATATATTTTTTATTTTTTTTATTAAATTAATTTATTACACCAAAAACCTCATACTTTTCATATTTTATAAATACCCGTAACTAATCCTGACGTCTTACGCGATAAACCTTAGTTTTTACGACCAACCGGAAAATTATCATTTTCAAAACAAAGTTTCCAAAAATAGATTTTCACACTCTTTTATAAGCATAACACATAAAAACAAACTCCTCGTAACTTGCTAACGCTCAAATACTTGAACGAAGACTCGTTACGCAAAAACACAAAAACACCAAAACTATACAAGTCATTTCTACACCACGAAGGTGATCAAAATGAACTTTCCCAAATTACAAACTTTCTAAATCACAATAAAACCACTTACGCAAAGGGATTTAGTGCTAAAACTCACCCATATCACTCATATATCACTTCAAACACCTAATACACACCAAACAAACGTCAACCGAGTTAAGATTATCAGTCAAACTGACCTGCTAAAACAACGGTTGTTACATCATCTCCCACTTAGGGAAATCGCGTCCCGAGATTTCAACTACTATAATCACCACTCACAACAGCAAAAGGAAATTTATGGATTTTTAAGCGGATAAATAGCACACCATAAAATCACAGAGAAAGAATCGCAAAAATATGAACCGACTAAATACTCGAATTCACACGATAGAAAACATTTCGTCACTCCAACGATACACGCAAATAGATACACTCCCTGATCAATAACACCAATGATCAAAACGAATTCTCACAGGTAGGTACGATACTCTCGAACCAAATGAAAAACCAAATGGTAACCGCAAGACGCACTCACAAATGACAGATACCCATAAAACAAACATTTATGAATACCCCACATCTAACTTCCATGATTTAAAATCCAACTACAAATGATCTACTTCCCCAACCACATCAGCAAACAAATTTGGGTACTTAAATTTCATCTGATCCTCACGTTCTCAAGTAAACTCAGGACCACGCTTAGAATCCCACCATACCTTTACCAACGCTATCTCACCCAAACTTCAAACCCTCAACATCTCGATCCATAATCTTAATAGGTTTCTTGACAAAACGAAGAGTCTTGTCAACCTTACATTCATCTAATGGCACATGCAGACTAGCATCCGCCAAACACTTCTTTCAATTAGATACATGAAACGTATCATGCATTCTACTAAATTCCTCAGCTAACTTCCACCGGTATGCTACAATTCCACTCCTTTCCGTAAATCCCAAATGGTCCTACGTATCTCGGTGCTAGCTTGCCTTTCTTACCGAAACGCACAACACCCTTCCAAGGAGATACTTTTAACCTCACAATATCACCAACACCAAACTCTAAGGGCTTACAACAATTATTCGCATAACTCTTTTTGGCGATCTCTTGCTGCCTTAAGTCTTTTCCTTAGTCAGAAAACCTTATTCGTAGTCTCTCGTTCTAGTTCAGGACCAATTAGTTGGCTTGTTCCAACCTTTGACCACAGAACAGGTGACCTACATTACCTTCCATACAACTCTTCACACGACACATACTCAATACTAGAATGATAATTGTTGATATAGGAGAACTCAGCTAAGGGTAAATGTATACCCCGGCTTCCTCCAAAATCAAACACACCCATTCTCTCAGCTCACCATCCATCTCCTGATTTGTACGCTCAATTAGTTCACTCATTTAAGAACGATAAGTCGTACTCATCTTCATACGCTATCTCAAGGCTCCATAAAACATTTACCACATTCGCGGAGTAAGTATTTCATCTTGATATAAGCTGATTGACGCGACACCCCACATCTCTCTACCAACTCATCAAATGAAATGTCTCGCCAATTACTTCTCAACAAAGTCTCCAAGTATCTCTGGCCGTAGCATCACCATAATAATCGTTGACATCAACACTCACCTTCAAGCGTATCAATAACTTGCTAAGGTAATAATACGTCTTATCCATTCTCGGATGTATCTTATACCTTGCATGATCGATGTCCTTAAGCTTCCTCTCCATGAAATCATTAGCGGGTCTGCAAAGTACATTCCTCCATCTTCGTTCCTTTCCATTTACTGGTCTAGACCAAATAATCATTCTTCTTACATATTCTCATCCTTGAACCTCTCTCTCTAGGCTGTCAATATCATCCTCTTAACTCCGAACCGAATTATCATAATCATTGCTCTCAAACATCCAAGTTTCACTCGTTCACTCCCGCTCAGCGCTCTTACCACAATGTCCTCCCTTCCTTGACGATAGCAAATCAGACAATCGTAGTCACTGAGAAATTCCACACCCAACTTCTCTTCAACATATATTAACCTCTTGTCAAATATATGCTAAAGATTCTCATGATCTGGGTAGACCACACTTTCTGCTCCATACAAATATCATCTCCAAGTTCTACTCCCCAACTTTAAATCACGTATCACACAGTTCCTCTTATGGATCTTCCACCTCCGCGATGCCTACGCAATCTATAGAAAGATAGAAATGAATCGTCAATAGTACCTGCCAACCCTAAGGACAATCGTCCCTCAGATGGTGTCTTAGGTACTCTTTACCACTTTTATCTTACTAATGTCCACGAACACTCGCTATCGTTGACCACTTTCCTGAAGAACGTACATCTTAAAGCTACATCTCTCACTTGAACAACTTGGCAAACATCCTCTTTTCTTCAACGAACAAATTGATAATCAAAACGACAATCTATCCTAAGTAAACGACGCGAACCATGAAACCGTTCGATCTAAAACGCATATCAACGAACTCAAAAGGGGTACGGATTACCGACCAACGAAGTAACGAACATCAAAATCATAGCTAGAAAACACAATGAGAAATTTTCCCCCAATAAAAGTAGACACGGATAAAATGTTCATGAACATCCATACAAAGAAAATATAAAATACACGTACCTATAAAACATCCACAAACGTACCTCAACGAAAGAAACACTCGATGAATCAAATACATAACAAGTTTGGTAAATGAGAACCATAGACAGTTCTTATTCCCGTACTCTACCTTCCCAAAAACAAATGAACACCATTTTTTTTTCACAAAACATATCTTAAACTTATACATTTTTTTATAAAATATACATAAACCATTTTATGTAAGACATCAACATAGCCATTTTTTTTCACACTTCATTTCCCATAAAAATATTAGTTTCCATCAAACGACCTTGAAATACCCAAAAAAAATTTGTAAAATGCCATAAAGACTCTATTACAACCTCTTAATCAAACGCAAAAGACATTGAAGAATTTCGTAATCAAAATAATCCTTAAACGAACTCATACCAGTGAACACTCACGCAAAAACATTGCAAACCAAACGATGAACTTAAAGACTCATTTGTACAACGATCAAACCAAAATCATAGAAAAACACTGATACTAACAGGTCACAAAATTCAATTGGTGTGTGTAAATGAGGGATTAAATATCCACACCAACTCGTCACGAACCAACAATATTTGAGGAATAGTATAACATTCATCCGAGGAATGAATGCAAGGAATAACCAAAGAAACGAACCAGTATCCAACCAAAACGAATTCGATTACCCATCACCTATCACGACGTCAAAGAGAAAGAATATGGCATCTGTACCATCATGGTACGAGTAGGAATGCCAACCAAAGAATTAGGTATACAAACGGAGCGTCTAGCAAACGAATCAACTTAAATACCACAACATAAGTACCCACCGATAATTGAGGTATCAACATATGATAGGTAGGATGGAATCTGACCACCTACACACCCCAACATATAACGACTGCCCAAACGGTTAAGAGAATACTTCTCTAACCATACAGCCATCACCAACATGATCTCACATACCATCTACCACAACATAATACAACAAACATCAATCAATGCGATAATGGTCACAAGTCCACATGTGTGATACCCTTATAATTATGTTCGCGACCATAGTTATAAGCCTATTCCACACGCATACTTACTTCCAAAACCACACATCTCAATGATAACGCACATATACCACATAGCACCTAATACACCATGCAATCCATGCTATCATACTTGCAAGTCCACTTGTGTTATGACGCATGTATAATTATGTTGGCCACCATAATTATCTATGCCCCCTTTCACAAATGTACTTCCTCATATGACAACACATCATGCCAACAATCATGCAAACAAAACAAAAGACGTCGCAAACAATCATCTCACATGGAACAATTCCATCGATCACGTAAACTCTATAATCAGAATCACTTGGATAAGGTCGATCCAATTTCCAAGAGTAATTACGCTCCAACATGGCTCCAGACGGCAAAAGACAATATACGAATTCCAAAACATAACACAAAACAAAAGACGTCGCATAACGGCTCAAACTCCACTCTCACACTTATCTCCCTACTCAGATCAATTCAACTTACTACTCGCAGTGGACTCTAGATCCGAATCCACACCATTCCATCCTAACTCCCTTTCATCTTTACTCAACCACCCATTCATGTTTCCTACATGTTGAGGTAGTCGACAACATGCAAAACCATCTCTATTCTTTTCTTCCAATTCCACATGATTCACAAGCGCATACAAATCACGAGGTTTAGACTAAACCACCTCTCCTTCCTAAGTGAAGTGAGGACACTACCAAGGGTATTTGGTAATGGCTCCATCTCCAGAAGTCACCGTGGTTCCAAACCTCTCCACTTCTTCTCCACCAACGTTTCCCATAAACGTCCTCTCCTTGTCCGAACATAGATACATGCTATCGGAAACTCGGATTCTGCGGTTAGTCCGCTTCATCCTACCACTTCTCTCACATCCGATAGCGACAACGGTAGTCCAACGATGCATCTTACGCGCGAAAGACGATATAATAAAGTCGATATATACAATACTACGTATAGGGGATAGAATAGACGTCCGAAACTCAATAAAACATCTCATAAACATAGGAAAATAGACATATAAAATACTATACTTACACATAGATCCTAAATGCAACTATATGAAGGACTCCTAGGCTATATTCTAGGTTAAACCACCTAATTCTCTATAACCAAGGCTCTGATACCAATTTGTCACACCCCGCCACGGCGAAAACGCGCGGGTGTAACTTCATGGATATCATCACAACACCTGGTGTCTACACAGAGAACGACTACATGCACATAAATAGAGCAATGTACAAACACAAAGTGTTGTAACAATACCCCAAAATAAAATAACCAAAACAAAACATAAACCCAAACATAGATGATAAACCACTTCCAATGCAACTAAGGTCTCGTCTATCCACATCCTTCTATCTTATCCTTAGAAAGCTCACCTGAAAATGATGCTTAAAACGTCAACATAATGTTGGTGAGATTCATAGGTTTAAGACACACATACACTCTCAAGGAAACCAGTTCACTGTGATTATAAAACATAGCTGGACAAATAAATTATAGTTATCATATAGCTACATGCATTTGCAAGTCATTATTCACACACAAAGGCAACAACACTCATAAGGCAACCATTAGGACTGCTCGTGTCCTCCGACCCCATAATCATCAATTAGGTCGCATGCGCGAACAACAAGATAAGTATCCTCCTAATTGGATCCCATCAACCATATCAAACATCAATTAGGTCGCATGCGCGAGCAACAGGATAAGCATCCTCCTAATTGGATCCCATTAAACACATTACACATCAATTAGGTCGCATGTGCGAGTAACAGGATAAACATCCTCCTAATTGGATCCCATAAACATCCACACAAGCAAATAATCACACATAGCATGCATACAATAACATTATAAGTCCAAGCTCTTTAATACCATACACATAATCACAGTAAATCAAATCATTTAAGACAAGCATCATTCCCATCCCAAGTTTAAAACAAAGTAAAAATATGGGACTATGAACTCAACTTAAACTCCGCAGCTTCCACAAAAACAATTCACAATCTATAACACACAAAAATAATCCACATTACACAAGGTCAAGCTAAAAGCTACAACCCATGTAATACACATGTGATGGATGTATAAGACTCATATGACCCACCATGGATCTCCTAGACACCATACTAACCACCACCATAACTTAAAACTCACTAAATCCCTTGCACTCTAAAACTCAGAAAACGTAGAATTTTTGAGTACATTCACTCACATGAAATCATGACAAATAAAGCTCAAAAAGTCACACCAAAAATTTACCATGGTCTCTCATAAGCATAGAAGCTAATCCCAGAAGGCCATGGACCAATAACACACACAAGTACTCACAAGAAATTCAAACTTGACAACTACTCAAATTCGGATCTGAACACACACCAAAAAGTTTTGATTTTAAATAAATACTTCCACAAGTTTTTATGGCGAATCCTCTTCGTGGTAGTCTAATATGACCTAATAATTAACTATTCCAGAAGTCCTAGTCAAAATACCACTTTTACAACCACATGACACCCTCAAACTTTTACCCAAAATCTGTCCCGGTTTGACAGCTTTGACACCTTAACAAAGAAAAATCAAAAGACCGACTTCCCGACCTTAAAATCGATCGTGGCTGAACTTTTTGGAAATCTCTTTCATTATAATTCAATTTAGACCTAAAATTCGTGACTTAACTCCTCATCATCTGTTATTTACACTCACATCTTTACAGCCTTACAAATCTGTCCAAACCCTAACTCAATAACTAGCATGTTTTACGCTCAATTCTCTTAACCAATCATCTTACTATTATCATTAATTGATCCCAACATGTTTAATAATATTAATTTACAGAAGTTAACACAAACCCTAATCCATCATACTTTACATTACATGAATTAGATCAATAACTAATTAATTGAATGAAAACTAGTATCGAAAATATACCTTGATCTTGATTTTAGCTTCAATAATAAAAACCCTGATTTTTTTCTTCTTGATTCTCCATGTGTTGACTCTAAATTGCAGGAAAAAGGGGTTATGGGTCGTTTGTGGGGTAAATATGGGTTGGAGGTTGGGCTTATTTGGGTTGGGATAGGATTCCTTGGGCATAAGAGTCATATTTGGACTCAAATTGGGTTTCCTTTTTCCCCAAAAATCCCTCTAGCCGAATTTTTACTTACATATATATTTTTTTTATTTATTTTTTTATTAAATTAATTTATTACACCAAAAACCTCATACTTTTCATATTTTTTAAATACCCGTAACTAATCCTGACGTCTTACGCGATAAACCTCAGTTTTTACGACCAACCGGAAAATTATCATTTTCAAAACAAAGTTTCCAAAAATAGATTTTCACACTCTTTTATAAGCATAACACTTAAAAAACAAACTCCTCGTAACTTGCTAACGCTCAAATACTTGAACGAAGACTCGTTACGCAAAAACACAAAAACACCAAAACTACACAAGTCATTTCTACACCACAAAGGTGATCAAAATGAACTTTCCCAAATTACAAACTTTCCAAATCACAATAAAACGACTTACGCAAAGGGATTTAGTGCTAAAACTCACCCATATCACTCATATATTATTTCAAACACCTAATACACACCAAACAAACGTCAACCGAGTCAAGACTATCAGTCAAACTGACCTGCTAAAACCACGGTTGTTACATTATTTGTGGAAACTGCTCAAAAGAGGGTCATTACAAGGAACATTGTTATAAACTTGTTGGATACCCAGTGGGACACCCTCTTCATGGGAAATTTCTAGCTAAATCACAAAGGTCACAACCTCATTACCAACCTGCAGCTAGAGCAGTCAACATGGTGCAAGGTCAAAGTGAATCAGTGACAACCAATGCTCATTCTAATTCAACCCATTCTGCTTCAGTTCATCCCACTCAAGCTGTTCAACCAAACACTCCTTCTGAGAATCACATGAATGCCAGGATGGATCAACTACAAAACTAACTGAATCAAGTCTTACTCATGATGCAGACTTCTCAAAAGGGCCTCTTCTCTGGTATCTTCTCTTCTCAAAGTTCTAAATTCCAAAATTCATAGCTTCAATGTTTTCTGACCTTAAACACACTTGGATAATAGATAGTGGAGAAACATATCATATATCCATCTCACTTTCACTCATGATCAATATTCACATCTTACCTACACCAATATATGTTACATTGCCCAATGGCCATAGTGTAAAAGTCACCACATATGGATCTGTCATAATTAACCAATACATAACTCTTAACTGTGTGCTATATATACCTTCTTTCTCTCACAACCTCATATCAGTAAGCAAACTCTTACATGGCACCAATATTTTCCTCATTCTCACTGACAAACACTGTTTCTTTCAGGACCAGAACAAGAGGATTGCTCATGGAATCCTTTGTAATGGTCTCTACTTCTTACCCTCACCAGCTTCTACCACATCAAAGTCAACTGCCTCATCATCTGCTTTCAACATCAACAATACATCATATCTGTGGCATTCAAGGATGGGACATTCTTCATTTCTTGTACTTAAACAAATAAAAACCATTTCTCCTTTTGTTCACTGTAATTCATCTTTCAAATGTGATGTGTGTATGTTAGCCAAACAACATGCTTTACCATTTCAGTCAAGTACTTCATATGCAAATGCATTGTTTGACCTTATTCACATTGATGTCTGGGGACCCATAGTCATACCACTATTAATAAGTGCAAATATTTCCTCACAATAGTTGATGATCACTCAAGGGCCACTTGGACTTACCTCATGCCTAGTAAACATCTCACAGTCACACATGTTAAAACCTTTCACAAATACATTCATACACACTTTAATATCAACATCAAAACAGTGAGAAGTGACAATGGCACTGAATTTTCAAACTCAAATCTAAAAGCTTTCTTTGAAGCAGTGGGAATACAACATCAAACATCATGTCCATACACCCCTTAACAAAATGCAAGAGTTGAGAGAAATCATAAACAATTGTTAGAAGTGGCTAGAGCACTAAGATTTCAAGCAAATTTTCCTATACATTTTTGGGGATATTGTATATTTGCTGCCACCTACATCATTAACATGCTTCCATCAACCTCTATTCAAAATAAGTTACCATATGAACTTCTGCACAAAACCACACCTCCTCTTGATCATCTCAGAACCATTAGATGCAGAGCATATGTTCACCACCACACCACCGATAAATTTGGCAAAGATCCATACCCACAGTTCTCATTGGTTACTCTTCCATACAAAAGGGGTATCTTCTTTATGATCAAAACTCACACAAAGTAATTACTAGTAGGCATGTTGAATTTGATGAGAAACAGTTTCCTTTTCATCAATCTCATACACCACAACCACACCATTCTACACCATTTTTTCAACCTCATCCTTCTCAAATACCAATATTTCCAACACCAACCACACCTAATGAACCAACTGATCCACCCTTGGATGCTGCAGATCACACACCACAACATCATTCTCCAATCTCATCTTCATCTACACTTCCACATACTTAGTCATCATCACCCACACCACAATCCTCACCCATTAATACTCAACCAGAACCTTCTTCCACTTTCATACCAGATCCTCAACCACCACCTACAAACTTAATAACCTCAACCAGGTCCAAGACAGTTCCCACAAAGCTCAAATATTTTCATTACAACTTGCCAAAGTCAAACATTCATCATGTCACAAAGCACCACTTCACCAATTACATAAATTATTCAAACATCTCTACACCCAAGGTCAGACACTTAATCAACACCACTAACAAAATTCATGAACCACACACATACAAACAAGCTTGCAAAGAACCAAAATGGATTGAAGCTATGAACCAAGAAATTAAGGCTTTAGAAGATAATGATACTTAGGAATTATGTCTTTTACCTCCTGACAAATACCAATTGGTTCCAAATGGGTATACAGAATAAAATTTTATGCAGATGGAACATTAGAAAGGTTTAAAGCAAGGTTGGTGGCAAAGGGTTACACTCAGAAAGAAGGTGTGGATTACAAAGAAACCTTTGCACCTGTTGCAAAGATGGTAACTGTTAGAGCAATCCTAGCCATCACAACACACAACAATTGGTTCATAGAGCAGCTGGATGTAAACAATGCCTTCCTTCATGGTGACTTGCATGAAGAATTTTATATGACACTACCACAAGGCTACTCCAAGGTACTTCCTCCTAACACAGTTTGCAAGTTGAAGAAGTCACTCTATGGTCTTAAACAGGCAAACAGACAATGGTTCAGGAAACTCACTACCTTTCTCATCTCCCTGGGCTTTCACCAAAGTTATGCTGATACATCTTTGTTCACTCTTTCTCAAGGATCAAACTTTACTGTCCTTCTTGTATATGTTGATGATATCTTATTGGCAGGCAGTGATCAAAGCATCATCAATTCAATCAAACAACAATTACACAAGAAGTTCAGTATCAAGGATCTTGGTCCTTTGCATTATTATTTGGGGATTGAAGTTCTAAGAAATTCAACTGGCATTGTATTATCTCAGAGAAAGTATGCTCTAGAACTTATCCAACATGCTGGTGTACTCAATGACAGGCCTGCAGTCACACCACTTGATCCAACAGTTTCACTTAATGCAGCTGGAAAGCAACTCAATGATTCCTCTCTCTATAGAACCTTGGTTGGGAAGCTTATTAACTTGACAATTACAAGGCCAGACCTTTCTTTTGCAGCACAAGTACTAAGCCAGTTCTCACAAAACCCAACAGAGATTCATATGAAAGCACTCCAAAGAGTAATGAGATACATTAAACTCTGCCCAGGTCAAGGTTTACACTTCCCTAAGCACACAACTCTCAATCTTCTAGCCTATTGTGCCAATGATTGGGCTGCATGTCCAATCACTAGGAGATCAGTTACTGGTTATGCTGTTTTCCTTGGTGGTTGTCTCATTTCATGGTTATCTAAGAAACAATTAGTGGTTTCTAGATCATCCACAGAGGCTAAGTACAAAGCTTTAGCAGATTGTACCTGTGAAATCTCTTGGCTCAAATGCTTACTACAAGATCTACACATCAATATTACTCAACCTGTCCCTATCTTATGTGATAATGAATCAGCAATTGCTTTGGCCCTCAAATCCAGTACACCATGCTAGAACTAAACACATAGAGATAGATTGCCACTTCCTAAGAGACAAGATCAAGGCTCAACAGATTCTACCTTCATATATTCCCACCAAATTTCAAGCTGCAGATGTTCTTACAAAAGCCTTACCCAAAGCTCTTCGCTATACTTGTTTAAGCAAGTTTGGCATTTGAGATCCTTTCACACTGCCAACTTTTGGGGGGGGGGGGGGGGGGGGGGGGGGTAAAGAAGACACCAAATTCAGTGAAAGCATCCAAGACGGTTCTCACAAAGTCAACCATATACAAAAGTCAAAGGCAAATACAACTCCATTGAAGTACCAGCTTATTCATCAAGCCAAGGTTCAATACAGTAGAATGTGATGTCTAAAGTCCACTTGTAAATATGTAAATAGTTTGTTAGAGTAGTTTCTAGAAGCAATGTTGTTGTGTATATATACGGGATAGAAGCAAGTTAGTTTGTAAGAATTGTCATTGTAAAATTTCTTTCTTTTGTACAATTTACTCTCAATCAATGAAATGAATCTTTCATCTCCAATTCTCTTTAAGTATGGGGTCAATCTGCCACTAATGATTCATTGATTATCTATTCATTTATTTCAATTTTTATTTATTTTTTTATTATTTTTTATTTTTTTTATAGCAGTTTTACACAATATCGAACTGCACACATATGTCTCAAGACTAAAGATCTTATGGTAATGTCATTCGGTTATAACACATTTCTCTCCTGATTTTTCTCCATATTTCAACCGCCATCTAGTCCTACCTTTCATGATCACACCATTGCCACCTCCATTCTCAAGCTGAAGTAGATGCTCGCAGTCAACATGGCTGCAATTAGCTGTTTTGCCATTGTCGGTCTCATTTACGAAAGTGTGGGACTGCAATACACTATCCATCCAACACTCTTGAGAATACTCTAGTGTCATGCTAGCAAGCTCATAATCTTTCATGATTGTCTTTGGAACACTCTGCAATGACAATTAAATGTCTTAATATAAACCATGCCATGGGTATATATACAAAGATAGCAATATTACAATTACCTCAAGGATCCACCCACTATATTTCACATTGTTAACATGATGATTAACATCTAAATCGCTCCATCTTGGCTAAGTGTTTGTGCGGTCAAAAAACAAAGAAGGTCGTACGTGTAAGAACAAAAAGATAAAACTACAGGCAACATTTACAAGCAAATAAAATTTGGACCAACCGTTACGCCATTGCTAACATGGTGAGTAATGTTCTCATCTCGTTTTGACAAATTTATAGCATCGTGTTTGACAATTGGGGGTGTATTCACAAGGTGTTGATCTATTTCAGCTCGGACTTCATTTGGGATTTTCGATGTCCTTCTTGTCTCTTTATTCATCATTACCCATACACTACAAAATACGAGTATTGTGAGAGATATACCACCATGAATACCACACAATTATGGTACAATCAAAGTTTTCTGTTTTCATGCAGTTACATGTTTTTTTACCACGAAGCTCTTAATAATATTTCGCTTGTTGTAGAATCAGAAACCACCCAATTGCAATACATACCAATCTTCCCATAGGCAGCTTTCCATGTATCGATTTGAACAACATCACCCCTGTAGTAGTAGATTTTATTTGAGCAAGCCAATTAAGATACACTAATATATATATATATATATATATATATATATATATATATATATATATATATATATATATATATATATATATATATATATATATATATATATATAACTAATAAGCTGATCAATAAGACAAGTTATCGACGGTTTTGCTAAGGATATGTGATTTGTACACTACCAAAGTTATATGGTACATTACAGATTTTTTGGTACAACAAGAACCATGGGTTAAATAGAGAAAAATAATTTGTACCACACTGGATAACGGTCCACTTCCACTTGCATCTTCACCACAACCCATATTAGGTTCTTTTTGTACATCTCTGGCGTCAAACCATAGCCATCACGTAAGATCCCAATCGTTTTCAAGTGATTAAGGGATGTTTCCTATAAAATCAACTTAAAATTGTGAACTAAAAGCATGCATACTGCAATTATAGATTTAAAAGTGCTTCCATACCTGCAAATGATTTAAAAGTGTTTCTATAGAAGCCTTTTGATCCGGTCCAATTTCATATGATCTAATATAAATATTTTGTCTATAGACAAAACCATCGTTCACCATCGTGCCTAAATCAAGACGTGAAACCGTGTTTGCTTCAGTTTTCTTGTGGTCGAGCATCATCATGGGTTTCATGCTCCAATGTGTACCACTAACTCTTGAAGCATGTACCTTTGTAAGACTTTTAACCTGCGAACAAAGATAAGAAGCAAAATTTGTATTGATTGTTCCATGAACATCCTTGGAAGTCCCTCGAAGATTACCAGATTCCGTATGTTGTGATGATGGATTAAAATATAAAGATGCATTGGCAGCCATAGTACGTAACTGTTGGTTACAAAGCTGTAAAAAGTGGAGTTATAATACAAGTTTGGAGTTGCAATACATGTTGCTTCCCTTCTTTGACTATTTATAGAATTATAGATAACGCATTTCCTAATTTCTTTATCTGATTCTCATTTCCTATACTCTCCAACTTATAGATTTGGCATAGGCTAAGTAAACTACATTGGTAGGTATAATTATATCGTCCATGCGAAACTAAACAATGTCGATTATTTTCCATGTGAAGCTAAACGTGTACTAGCTAGTCTATCTCTATAATTAATGGCTTTTTCTATGTGATATTCATATAACCAACACTTAGTTAGGTTCTTTAGTTTGGCAATCTACGTCATCAAAAGCACTGACGGAACTTCATAGGGGCAAGGGAGGGTTTTGGCCCTCCCAAAATTTTGACCCATTAATGTAGTGTATTTGATATTTTCACTACATTTTTGAGTTTAGTATTTTTTTTTTTAAGAGCTATGACTTAATTTGAACATTTGACATTACATATGTCTATTTTTCTCTTTAATTTATTACGTGACTATATGGATGTTTTTTTGTATGAATTTGAAGAACTAGGTTCTAAACTTCGATTTTGACCCATTAATGTAGTGTATTTGATATTTTCACTACATGTTTTGAGTTTTGTACTTTTTTTTTTAAAAAAAGAGCTATGACTTAATTTGAACATTGACATTATATTGTCTGTTTTTTCTCTTTTATTACGTGACTATATGGATTTTTTTATTTTTTTATTTTTTTTTTATTTTTTATTTTTTTTTAATGAATTTGAAGAACTAAGTTCTAAACATCGATTCCCCCCACCCCACCCCACCCAAATAAATACGTTAAAGTTCCGCCACTGGTCAAAAGTTGTGCTAAATATTCAACTCATGGGTGCCATCTGTTATAAGCTTATTTTGGGTACAAATATTAACGAGTTATTTCAGTTTTTTTAGAACGGCAATTTTTTCACACCTATACCACTTATCTTATACTATATCTCACAAATGATTCTAGTGAGGCTTGAACCCACAACATCTAAGTTTGTGAGCAACTTACATACCACTAGACAAAATAAGGCCTTCGTGAGTCATTTGATTACTTAGGCTATGTTTGGCAAAAGTAGCAGTGAGCTGTGAGCTGTAGCCACAGCTCACTGCTCACCGCTCACAGCTTCTTAAAGAAGCATTGAAAAAACGAGTTTTCCTAAAAAATAGCAAAGCTCACCGCTCTGTTGCCAAACGAACATGAAAAATCAAAAAGTCATTGCTCACCGCTCATCGCCCCAACAAGCTCCAAAAAACTCTGCACCAAACATAGCCTTAAACATTCAAAAGTTACATCAAACAATTTCTTTCATTAGACATGACAACTCATTTAATTTCGTTACTTGAACTAATCGTTGCGATACAAATGTTACAAGTTGTTCATTATTGGCCAAAGGGCACATAAATGTAATATGTTATTTTTTACTTTGATGTATATACATATTTTTTTTCCTATTATATACATCATACTTTTCAATTTCATCGTGTCTTTTGTGACAATTTTAACCATCACATGTTAATAGGAGTGTTGATAAATGAAATTGTAAAATGGTTATAAAATACACACAATATATGAAATTCTAAAGTATTATGTATACAATAAAATCAATTAAAAATGGTTACACAACAAAGCAATAAGTGTCAACATAATTACATTTCCATGCCTTTTGCCTTTCATTTTCTTCAGCTAGCCTATATATCTAGAAAGACAAGGTGGCGAAATTCTTTGTGAATACCAAATGCTTTGACATTCTTAAATAAACAAGATTTTTAGTTTGGTTACTCGCGGGTCACAATTGGTATCCAAGTCTATTGCTCTTCCTATAACACTAGATGATTACTAGCACATAGCAGCGATTATGTATATTTGCATTACTTAGTGTGTGCATTTTTTTTTTATGTATATATTGGTGTGGAGTAAGTGAGAGTGAAGAAAATTGGTGTTTAAATTGTAATCAAGTATTTAAATATCTAATAGATTTTTTATAAGTATAATTATTTTAGTCTAACAACATTACTCAATTTCTAAGTTTTTGAGTTTTAAATAATTTTGTTTTCTCTTTATATGTAGTATATATAGTTGTTTTTGGGATAAAATTAAGTATATAATGAAGAGATTTGCTAGAACCACATAATATTTACAAAAAAAATTTCACATAATGATGTGGCATGATATTTGGGCCACTTATTTGTTTCTTTCTCAACTAACTCTTCGTTTCATGACAAATCATTTTGTTACACCTCATTTTGTGAAAATTCTTTTGTAAATATTATGTGATTATAGCATTGAGTCCCTCTGTAGCATAGTTAGATGCTTTCGAAAGACAACTTTCTAAGAAAATAGTCACATTCTCCAAAATGTTATTAAATGATGTAATCATTACATGATATAATTTTTATTGGTCGAATATTTATAGATTACAATGCATAGAAACCTGATAAGGATTTATTTGATACTTAAGGGGTCATTTAAGCCTAAAAGTCATATGTAATTGATTAAATATTGCCCTAAATCATTTCTTTTTGCATTTTAGGTACTTAGGACGAGAATTATGAAAACCGGCATTTTTGGACCGAAATCAACGAAAAAAGGAAGAAAAACGACCAAGTCGCAAATCTGTCAAGATAGAGACATGTCAGCGTCACGATTTACAACCTGACGCCGTCACTTATATTTGAAGACCCAAATTCAGTACAAAGTTATAACATGACGGCTCAGATGTTTTATAGAGTGACAGAGTCAAGACCTACCTGACGGCGTCAGAACCCAAACGAGACGGCGTCATGATGGTGATTATCACAGACGAAACCCTAATTGGAGGTGAGCTAACGGCATCACAGATTGCAAGTGATGCCGTCACAGTTGTAAATCTATATATACTTTTTGAATTTTTTTTATTCATTGTAACATTTTGGAGGAACATAAACCCTAGATGATTTTCTCAGCTTTTGTAAGGCTTTTTCAGCCTTTTTCACCCATGTTTTATTGAAGATAAGTTATTCTTTTAATCATTCAATATGTTTATTTGTTCTTTGATTATTTATTTTTCTTTTCTTCGCTTTAACATGCTAGGCTAGATTTATTAGTGTTTACTTAGATCTAATGAAGCCTAGTTATTGATTATTAATTTATCGTCTCTTGTTTAATTGATTGCCTCGCGTTAGAATAAGAAAACATGCTTAACTCTTATAAATACTAGCCTGTCCATCTTATAAAACGCAACCCTAGAGTGCACTAGTTGGTTTTTCTCGTTGTATTTATTATGTGAATTGCGGCTTGTAGATCCTACAAAACTTAATAAACTTTAAGGTTTCTATGGGAGACTTATACCTTCATAGAGTTGGGGCATTCGGCACCTCCCCACGACCAATAAAATGGAATCCAACGCTTCAATTAAAACAATGATGTGACAATTCGACAAATCAATAGGAGATAACTATGGAGTAAAGAAATCTAAGCGAACACATTTTCCTATCATAAGATTTACCACTTTTATTTTCTTGTTTATTAGTTTAATTTAGTTTTATTATAGTTTTGTTTTAGTTAATTGGTAGCTAAAACGCCCACTCTTCAAACCCCGAGATTTTTAATTGCTTTTCATAAAACATAAAGATACAAAAAGAACCATCCCTCACCTTTAGACATATCTCGACATACACTTCGACCTTCACATACACTATTCCTCTAAAGAACGATCAATCCCCGTGTCTTGCCTATACTACACTATAACGGTTAGGTACACTGCCTAGAAGGATTGTAAAACTTCTTATGAGGTCTTACAACCGCCGCATCAAAACCCTAATTGATCCTAAGCCCACAACCGGGCTTGGGCCTCTATTAGCTAATACCTTATTGCAATTTAAGCGACGAAATTACGAAATCTCATAGTCGAGTAGTAAACTAAAAGAATACTTTAGTAATAAAAAAAATAATTTGGCGATGAAGAAATATGACAGCAGCGGAAGCAATTTTTCAAGCAACAACAAGAATAAATAAAAGCAGTAGCAAAAGCGAGTAAAAAGTTTGACATTCGACAATAAGCGAAGGGTAATATTCATCATGCAATAACAAGAAAAGCAAAAGCAAATAAACAAATCAAAAGCAAAGTGTAGACCTTTTTTTATTTTGGCAATCGACAAAGGTGATTTTGGGTTTTGTGCAGTTAAAAAAACGAAGAGATTGGAGCTTACATTGTTAGTTAACTACAAAGAGTTAAAAAGTTATGGTCAAAATAGTATGCTGGTAGGGTTTTGGCCAAAAATTGTATATTTTCTTTCTTTTTTAAATAAAGAAGGAATAAATGATGACGACTAGGGTTTACGATTAAGCAAACATTACATTATTCAAGAATTTCACTATTTGTGAATTTTGAAATAAGTGTTCTCAAAGTTTTAAAAGATCATAGCTTAGTTGACTTGTTCACGAAGTCCATGTCTTTCAATAAGTGTGATTGTCGTAATTAACCACATAGTACTTTGACTGACTAGTTGTTAATTGATCTTTTATTTAGTGTTTGGATAATCAAAATATGAAAGTTAAAATTTATTAATATTGATGTACTTGATACAGTGATCATATTTCATTTAAATTAACTAAGCATATATTTGTATGTTTAAATTCACGAATAATTATTTAATCTAATCCCATTGCCATTTGATGATATGGGCAAAACACGTCAAATTAAGGGAAATGTGAGAGTGTTGATAATATTCATGGATATGAATATATATAGGTTTTCACATGTATTTATGGAGATAAATATTGGATTGTCCAAACTTACAAGAATTCACTACAATGATTATCGCATTTGGTGAAACTCGGAAATGGTTATGTCCATTGGTTCCTTAGACTTGAGACACTCGCAACCTTAGACTTGAGACACTCGCAGGTTATGTATGCTTGAAATATTATTTTTTGATTTAATTAAATGTTAACCTGAATAAGGATACTGTAACACCCCCAAAATTTGGTACAGCGGAAGACTAATTAAGCTTTCGGGGTGCTACGGGGATTGGTATCCGTCACAAGTCATAAAGAAATGAGATAAAGTAAACATAAGTAAAAACAAAACCAACCAGGGTTTTAAAGTTTACATTCATCCCAAATAATCCAAAGTAAGGCCCAAAATAAGGCAAACATAGGTCCACAATAAGATATCAGAGTTCAAAAATAGATCCTTTAACCAGATTGCCATGCCAAGCCTTCCAAACTCAAGCATCGCAAGCCATCACTTAATTACCTGAGAAAACGCGCTAAAAGCCAGCTTTCGCTGGTGAGATCATAGGTTTAAATTCTTAATTCAATCAAGTGGACATATACGCAAAACTCTTGCTAGCTAGACTAGGCCTCGTTCCACTAAACCAACCTATAGGTGCACACTATAGTCCAAAACCAATTAAATCAATATGCATTCGCAAGGATGCGACATGCCCAACATTCGTAAGGATACGACATGTTCTTGCATTCGTAAGGATACGACATGCGCTACAACCTACCTAGTTCTATAAGCATAGCAAGTTTTAAATAAACAGCAATAATAGTCCACATAAAACAATTTGCACGTTTCTCACCCCAAATAATGAAAACAATATTCAAAAGTAAAAGTGGGGCTATGACTCACATCAAGTCCAGGTATTAGCTCAAAAACCGGTAGAATCAAGAAGTATAGCAACTCAAATGGCAGCAACTACGGACTCGGCACTTCTTAACAATATAAACTCTTCTCAGAATCATTTCCTCAAAATCAAATATTCCCAATCCCGAAAGTATTTCTTTTTACTTTCCAAAATCCGTTTCTCATAATTGGTTTGGCGTTTGGTATCCATGTGGATGGAAGGTCGACTCAACACAAGCCATAAAACACATCAATAGTCATAATAACGATCTATAGGTCTAGTGTTGGCCCAATATATTATTTATATAAATAGTCGAAGTTTATCAAGTTCGTCAACTCGCTAATCCTCCACAACTTATTTACCTAATATATTATTCCAAAACCATACCAAGTCCTAAATCACATAGCACGTAGATTACTATATGATAAGTTCTAAAGTCTAATAAGTTTCCTAAATATATCATCAAACTTACCGAATTCGTCAATTCGGTAAACCTCACAAAATATTTACTAGCTTATTATCCCGCACTCCTACCACAACCTAAAGGCGTCGTAGGATACAATACCCGTTAATAAACCCTTTTTATATAACGAAATAGGTCTCATTTAATCCGTCGATTAAATAAGTTAAATAGTTATATCAAACGAGTCTATTAACGTCACATATACGTGACAAGCACAAAAAGTCAACAATTAATAAAATTGGCAACTTAGATTTAAGTGCCTTCAAATCTCTTATAACTCGTAAGTTCTCGTTTTATTTCCCAAGAGTTTACTTTATTTCGTAAAACAATCCGCGTTATATTTATATTTCTAATTATACTAGTTTTGTTATAATAAAGTTTTAGATAATATTTTACTATTTTCATAGTCCAACATATATCATCAACGTTATTATTTTTATTACTCGTGATCTCCCATTTATTATATACGCACTTATATAAATATATATACGTTTACACATTTATATATTTATATAAATGTTTATATAGATATATAAGTTATTATGAGTCTTTAGTTGTTTGTTTAATTATAAATTGTGTCGAGTTATAAAAGATGAGTCACATGTCCGAGTCATCACTCTCGGCTCATTGTCCAAATCCAAAGTGTCAAGGCGTTTGCCGAAGTCAACCGTTGACTAGAAAGTCAACGTGACTCCAACTCGCACAACCACAAGTCCAAAGTAACAAGTCAGTATCACAACTGCGTCATTCGTCCCATTACACAAGCTACAACAATAGGGTCCGAGTATGGCACCCGACTAACCTATCTCCGTCATACTAATTCGATCGTCTCACAATCGGTCCCCGTTCATTCATATAATCGTCAACACTTCACAAATATAACAATATTCCCATTGTCGAGACCACAAAGGGTCTCGACCCATCAATAGTATTCGACCGAAACAAATAAACACGACAAAAACAACAACAGATATCAAAACATATACATGTTCCGGGTTGATTTGCCAAGTCAAACCCGTGCCATGAGACCTGCTTGGGTCTCGGAAATACCACGAGTCAAGAGACTCAAACCCAAGACCACGAGGGTCTCGGCTAAAGCTCACCCGAGCACTCACAAGCTGCCAAACGGACCCTCTTGGGTCGCGGCACACAAGAACCACAACAAGCATCAAATGGTCAAATCAAATCCAAGCCAAAACCAACTCCAATAATCCAACACCCTTGCTAACAAGATTACTAGTGTTAATACCCATCAAAGAAAGCCATAAGGCTCGACATATAGCACCAAGCCGTGAGCTACGGCTCACGGTTCACTCGACCTCCACATGAAATCCACCAAACCCGGATACCAAACCCATTTTTATTAACAAAAACATCATTTCCCATCAATATAAATTCGAACCCATCAAAATAATCCGTGTATCCACGGATTTGAACCCATATCGTGGCACTCTTGGTGCAAAAACGTGGTTACCTACCTTTTGACAACTCCAAACTCAAGAATCCTTGAAAACCCAAGTAGTATTTGTGGTGGTGGTGGTGTATAGGCGGCGGTGATAATTCAAACGAGGGGTTAGGGGTGTTTGTGTCGCGCGTGAGGTACACCAAAAGAAAGAGCATGAAATAATGGTTAAGATGGTGGTGGCGGTGTAGTCGTAGGGGTGGCGGTGTGATGGTGGTGGCTGCCGGAGGGGGCGGCGGCTAGGTTAAATTAGGGTAGAGAGAAAGATGAAGATGATGAAGGTGAGGGCGTGTTGTGTGTGTGTGTGTCTGGTCCACAAGGACCAATTTTACTCTTATTATATTTTTTCTTTCTTTTTGAAACAATAATAATAATAATAATAATAATAATAATAATAATAATAGTATTAGTAAAAGGGAAGGGTGACTAGTTTAGTAAACACAAGGATCATCCCGTAAACTTTTCAAAGTGTTCCGACATCCTCACTCGAACTCGTTCCCAATATTTTTAAAATTCCACGATACGTTCATTAAATATATAAACCAAACCGTAAATCAAAATTTTAATTGTGTCAGGTTATTCCTAGTGGCGGAGTCAACGTAGTGCCTAGAAGACGTCTCAATCAATAAATCACGACATAAATTCCATCTCAAAATAATAATTCAAATTTAATTACATAGAAACTTCATAGTTTAAAACCACGGGTTTAAATTTTACAAATCCGTTATGAATAAAATTCCAAACATTTAATTATCATCAAACTTTAACGTAATACGAGTTTTAAAATATCTCCCTAAATTGCGAGTTGTCACAGATACCATTAAAATCATTATTGGAAATAGTAAGAAGCACATGATTGTTACATGTTGTCAAAATGGGACTTTTTCCTCCAAGAATCATGGAGTTAGATATTACTGTGCCCCTTGACGATTTGAGCGAGATGTGTACACGGCCATGTCAAATGTAATAAGATAGATCTTGAATTGATTTGGTAGTGCATTTCAATATTCAGAGTCAAGAAACAGAATTGTTAAATAAATAAGAATGCTTTAAATCCATGTCTTATATTTAACCAAGTACCTGAAATAAAAGGAAAAATTGATTAATAAATCATTATCCTAAAAGCTAAATAAGCTAAACCTCGCATTTTTAGGGGCATTGGCTTCTTGCTAGACGCTAACGTTTTGCTTGTATAATTACAAGATAAGTATGTCATTCGCAAGTGAAAGCTGATGGAATATACTCTAGGCACATTACATAATTATATGGCTAAGTATGCGTATGCCTTAGAGATCACACACAAATGCACTTAGACATCTTAGTTTATAATATAAATAATGTACTTATATTATATTAACATGAACATGAATCTACAAGTAATTAATTAATAGTGTATTTTAAGTTAGTTAAATATAATTAGGTTATATATTTATTAATATGGTATTAATAAATTTACTAAAAAATCAAAATATGGTAAACCCATAAAGGGGTGTTCTACCCAAGCCAGGAAAAAGGAAAGAAAAGAAAACTTGATTACCATGTTTATGATTTATAGAGGTAAGATTTACCTTATAAATATCACACCCTTATTCAAAATCATTAATCCCTAATTCTCTTCTTTTCTCTCCCTTTTGCTTGGTTCGACCAAATCCCAAAACCTACAAGGGTTTTCAATTTTACTTCAACTCTTGCAAGATTCAAGGTCTTGAAGGGCTTAGATTAACCGTGGTGTTGGACTAGCATTCCAAAAGTGTTGAGAACGTGTAGTGTGGATCAACCTAAGTGTATAACCACTCCTTGGTTATATAAGTTTCTTGATCATTTAGTATAAACAAGGTACATGTTTCTTGTTTAACTTGACATATTATACAAAACATAAGCATCCTAATTGGTGTTTTTATAATTGCTTTCGCTATCTTTGATCAATATATTATTTCAATGTCTTGTGCTTATATTGTATGTAAAATTGTTTTTTGAACCCTAAACACCAACAAAGCTATATAGATAGGAAAGTAGAGGAGTTGGTGAGTTTTGATCTTATGATCCATCTCCTATTTATAGAATATAACTTGGTCTGTGGATAAATTTGTAGGAATCAATATATTCCATATCTTCCAGAGCCTACTTGGATTTGAGTTAACATATGCAAGTTGCTCATATCTCATAGGAAGGAAAGCTTAAATTCATGCATCTTACATATGCATAATACAGGGCCGTCCCATTGATTTGGGTGGCCTGGTGCGAAATCACAAATGAGACTCCCATAAATTATGAAAAATTAATTATTATAGAAAATAAAAAGTTCTTTGACATTACGCAAAACATTAACAAAAGTCAAATTCTATGCTACAAAAAAAACTACAAATATTTTGAGTGTTACTAAAGCACAAATACAGCTTTACTCTACAAAATTAATAGATATATACTAAACTGGGGGCTCTTTAAAAAGGTGGGCCCGGTGCGATTGCACCACTTGCATACCCTAATCGCCACCACTAGCATAATATGAAATAGCGAGTTGTAAGTCAAGTTTATGAGTTTTCCTAGCGCTGTGAAACGTAATATAAGTAGGATACTACATGGGCTAACCTATCTTAATCCAAGTATCCAACCATGTAATAAGTAATTATACTATATATATAAAAGGCAGGCGCTAGCTGCCAAAAAAATGCTACAGTACATCTACAGTGCATGCTGCAGTACATGCTACAGTATTTTTTTTTTTTTTTTTTTTTAGATGTATATACAGTACATGCTACAATATTTTTTTTAAGATATATATATATATATATATATATATAAAGCTCAGTCATATAAGTACAACATATACATCTATAAAAAAATTCAACGCTTGAAAAATAAATAAATTATTCAGATCTAAAAAAAAAAAACAAAGATTTATTAGAAAACCAAAATATCATATTTTTACCAAACAAACAAAAACATCATATTCATAAAAAATACTTCAAAAAAATTCAGATTTTTTTTTTTTTTTTTTTTTACATAAATTTTTTTATGAAAATTTGTTTTTTCAAAAAAAAATAAAAAAATACAAAAAATAATACACTTACAAAAAATTTCTTATACAAATTTGTTTCTTTTAAAATACCAAACAAGGAAAAAAAACTAAAAAAAAAAAGAAAAAAAAAAGCATACCGAAAAAACAAACAACCCAAAAAATTTTCAACCGCAAAAAAAAAAAAAATAATAAAAAAAAAAAAAAAAAAAAATCCGTAAACATAAACAAATTATGCTTCAAAGTAAACATATGCATACTTCAAATAACAAAATTATTAATTACACCGTACATTCCACAAAATACAAAACACAAAACACATCCGCCGCAATGCGCGGGCTACCCAGCTAGTGACATATATACTAGCTAGGCAACAATACTCTCATGTAGAGCTGGCAAATTGAGTACTTGTTAAGACCTGTTAAGGGAAAAAATGTACTATGCAATTTTTTTATTTTTTAAAATAATTGTTTTTAGTATTCAAGGGTTCAATATTTAACTTTTTTGATACATAAACGTATATCTGTCATACTCAAACCACCAAAACCAAGTGTTAAACCAGTCGTTTTCATGTTTGAAACTTATGTTATTCGCGCGCTCAAAACCTGTTAAGACCTGTTAAGACACGATTTGCCAGCTCTACTCTCATGCTTTATAAAATGTTAACCCTCTTTATTACTCTCTCCGTTTCAAAATTATTGTCAGAAGACAAGAATTACAAAGTTTAATAAAAGTGGAGCCACTTTTATTTTCAATCACTCAAAAAGGATATTCCCATACTATACTCTTTAATTTTTAATTAAAAAAAAAATGGGCAATTAATTTGAGACATTCCAAATGAAAATGTAGACAATGATTGAGATGGAGGGAGTAATTTACGGAGTATTATGTATCAAAATCAGCATATTATTAATAATTTTATAATTAATTACACACTTTGCAAAGCATCTTTCATTGCAACTTAAAGACAGATAAAAAGAAGATAGTTTGGTTACAACAAAAGACAAAGTACAATAGTTTTGACAATTCATTTCACATTAAAACATAAGTGATCACATGAGACATAACATGGGTATCAAGCAGGGATAGTGGTGGATCGGATATGAATCAGGTGAAGCCGTATCCATATATATTTATATCATTCGTATATTCATATTCATATCCTTGATTCATTCATTCATATCCATATGTAATGGATAAAGTGGGTAAATGGATATCCGTTAGATATAGTTAAAAAAAACTTACTCATCTAAGCAATCCCAATTTCTAGTTTCATGTTTATTTTTGCATCAAAAAGTTACTTATAATTTTGGCTCATTTAAATAAAGCCTATATATAGTAGTTTTATAACACAAATTAAGTTTTGTAATAAAAAGACTAAACTAACAAATATAATGACATTTCATTTCATAAAAATCTTATTATGAGTTATACAAATCATCCGAGTGTAAATTGAAGTTTGAAAAGATATATGTGTATACAAAATATTATATTTCGGGCGGTAAACAGGTAATTCGTAGATGATAAACTGTCATTTATATCCGATCTAATAATAAGTTTGCATATCAATATCTATTAGATACTCATTTGTGGAGAGTATAATTGGATCGGTTTGGGTGGGTATCCATTAAATCGGAAGACGTCCATTGACATCCCTAGTATCAAGCAATCAAAATTGGCCAGTATGGAGACAAAATAGGATCTCGAGCTAAAACCACAAAGAAATGATACACTTTTGGAAGAAATCATCGTGCTATCGCATTCTTGGATTTATGTTAGTGACTTAATTTGGGCTTGTGCCGAAAATTTGTAGTTTTTTCCTACCTTCTTGGATCAAAGTGTTTGCTCTTGGTTGAATGCGACACTCTCAGTGGCCACTTATCTATGTCATGTTAACCGATTCACCGACATTAGCCTCCGAAGACATGATCCTTCTTTACTTATTCTTAATAAACTAATCGTCATTAAAAAATAACGTTTTCTAGGCAATCCAATCTATTTGTTTATTCTATTAATGATTAACGAATTAATTATTTATGAGCCATGCAAGTTTTATAGTATGTTCGTAGAAGCTAAGGTTACGCTTAGGTTTATAATACAAACCTAATTACAAACTTCTTTTATAGTCCACAAAGTATTATTACACAAACTTTTATTAGAGAATTAATTAGTATGTTCGTAGAAGCTAAGGTTACGTTTAGGTTTATAATACAAACCTAATTACAAACTTCTTTTATAGTCCACAAAGTATTATTACACAAACTTTTATTAGAGAATTAAGTAATGCTCTCAAGTCGTGGTTATTTTCCGTATTTCGGCCGCCAACTAGTCTTACCTTTCATGATTTCACCACCACCACTTCCATTCTCAAGCTGAAGCATATGCTCACATTCGACATGGTCGTAATCACCTCTTTTGACATTGTTGCTCCCAGTTACATAAGTGTGTGACTCTACCACACTGTCCTTCCTACACTCTCGGAGGTACTCCAAACTTATGCTAGCAAGTTCATAGTTCTCCTCAATCGTCTTTGGAACACTCTGCAATAGTAACCAAGCGCCTTAAATTAATTATCGTGGGATGAGTCTAGTCGTATATAGATATCTTATTCTTCCATAGAATGTACGTGATAATAAACTAGTTACCTCGAGGATCCATCCAACATATTTTGCATTGTTAACATGTTGGTTAATATCCAAATCACTCCTACTTGGCTATATTTGAGCACACATGGGATCGGATCAAGAAGTTATAATGTAATTAGGAAACCTGTAAACCATGCACACATGTAAAAGAAAACTAGACTAACCATTAAACCATTGCAAACATGGTCAACAATGCTCTCATCTCGTTTTGACCATTTTCTAGTATCTTGTTCGACAACAAGAGGTGCATCTACAAAGTATGGATCAAGTTCAGCTCGAACTTCCTGTGGAAACTTGGATAACTTTCTTGTCTCTTTATTCATCATCAACCAAACACTGCAATACAAGAAATATATATATATGCCACGCCATCAACGCAAAAAGGTTCTTCCAGTTAATTAAGTAAAGTTTCAATCTATTTTCATATAGAAGATTAAAAGATTACCAAGAAGCTCTCACTAATATCTCGCCTGTTTTGCAATCAGAAAACACCCAATCGGAGGACATACCAATTCTACCAGAAGCACCTTTCCATGTATCGATTTGGACAACATCACCCCTGTAATAAGTTCAATAAAAGTTTCCAATTGTGTAATTAAACAATCAGGGTCGTTCCCGAATTTTCTTAAATTTTATATAAAATGTGCATGTCAATATTTTATTGGATGCAATGAAACTAATTACGTAAAAAAGCGTTTATTCAAGCATTTTTTCATGCAACTTTTTTAGTCAGATCTTCATACTTAATTAAACACACATATTTGGAGGTGCGATCCCCTAAAAAGGGGATCAAAATTAAAAAGGCTAAAAAGGTTTTTAGCCACTAAACTAGTGCCATGTGTCCCCACCTACTCCCTCCCTTTTTTCTTTAATATTTTCAGTTAGAGGGTGTTTTGGTCATTTGACCTATTTTTTAAATTCCACCTTAAATTTCAAATGCAAATAACTTTCAAATGACAAACTTTTACAAAAAACCGATTTCACCAAAATTTTTAAAATTTAATCCTCTTTAATTTGGTATAAATTTTTTTAATTTTTTCGAAACTTTTTTTTTGACATATTCATTGGGTCATGATTTTCTTGAAAATTTTAGCATTTTCGGCTCTAATTTTGTCTAGTTTAAAGGCCGAATTTTGCAAAACTTAAAACACAAAAGTTGTAGCTTCTTGGTCATTCTTTACCCAGAAATTTGAATCACTTAAATTCAATATGATATGAGTGAGATATCGTATGTTAAAGATGACGTTTTACTCATATTTGTTGCACACAACGTGTTGGATGAAATGTTTAGCTTAGATTTTTAGTCTTAAAATCGAGTTAAATGCACTAATTTTTGTACAACAATACACCTTTAGTCATTTTATTAATGTAAGATTAAAAAAGTTTTGTTTTTTTTTTTTTTTGTTTTTTTGTTGTTTTTTTTTAACTGATGAACTATATTATTAACTGATGAACCTTATTAACTGATTTTTAAAAAAGACATTTTGTTCATCAGTTACTTTGGTTGAACCATATTAACTGATGAACCATATTAACTGATGAACCTTATTAACCTTATTAACTGATGAACCTTATTAACTGATGAACCTTATTAACCTTATTAACTGATGAACCTTACTAACCTTATTAACTAACTGATGAACCTTATTAATCCTATTAACTGATGAACCTTATTAACCTTATTAAATAATGAACCTTATTAACTGATGAACAAAATAATTGATAAACGTTATCAAAAATAACTGATGAACCTTATTAACTGATGAACCTTATTAACTGATGAACCATATTAACTGATGAACCTTATTAACTGATGAACCTTATTAACCTTATTAACTGATGAACCTTATTAACTGATGAACCATATTAACCTTATTAACTAACTGATGAACCTTATTAATCTTATTAACTGATGAACCTTATTAACCTTATTAACTAATGAACCTTATTAACTGATGAATAAAATAATTGATAAACGTTATCAAAAATAACTGATGAACAATATAAAAAATAACTGATGAACCATATAAAAAATAAGTGATGAACGTTATTTTTTTTGAAAACTGCTGAACATTATAAAAAATAACTGATGAACTATGTCAAAAATAACTGATGAACCATATAAAAAATAAGTGATGAACGTGATAAAAAATAACTGATGAACAAAATTAATCCATTTACTGTGGACTTCAGTGCAAACAAGGAAGAAGACAATCCCAAGCCTAAAAAGAGTGTTAAAGGATACAAGGCGGATAGTATTATAAATAGAATCCGTCTCGAAAATTTCCAGACAAGCACAAAAATTGACGCTCTCGTATGTGGTTCTTGGATACTTGCTAACATATTTTAGCGTCTTTTATATCTCTTTTGTTTTATGCTCCTATGTGTATTCATCTCTTTTGTATTCATCTGATTCTCACATCCATTTTCTCACACCAACCACCAACAGATCCACCGAAACTAATCCCCCACCGCCACCGCCACATACCTCCGCTACCTCTGTCCCGGCATCTTAGCTCAGCTCCGTGACTCCAAACTCAAAATCATATCTCACAAACACCATATCTACCATCTAACTCCGTCGTCAACGTCGTTATCTCCGTCACGAGATCCGGCTGTGCAACAAGGTGGTGCTAATGAAGGCGAGTTGCTGTTTGGTTTAATCGGATCGGAGGTCGTTTGCGGTGGTTATTGCATTTGAGATGAGGTAATGAGAAGTTGTGTAGTTGTTGTGATTTTGACGGTGATGGTGACGGTGCAACGGTGGTGACGGTGATGAAAATCACCGGAGATCGTCTTTGCTTTTTGGATTTGAGATCGGTTCTGATGAGAAATAAATAGGGGATAGAATGACGGGTATGCCCCTATGTGTATATGCTCCTCTTTTGTTTGATCAGATCTTATATAATGATCCAACGGTTGTAATTACTTTTTAGACTTTGTAAAACAATCACACTTTGCAAGGGATCCGGGGTCTACATATTTGGGCCAAGATGATAAACACAAATATGATCTAGTATGCATAGACGACTCTTAATCTCCCACTAGAAGTGTACTCGCTCGTTACGGCAGCGGGTAGCCGGGTACCTTGTAACTAAATTTTTTTGACAAACAATTTTTGTTTATAACACGTTTTTTGGTGACGATAATTTTATAAAAACGGGAATTTTACCTTCTAATAACTTCAAATAATGAAAATTATATTATATTAAAAGTAGATAGTAAAAACATATACATGCGACTTTTTTTTTTTTTTTGATGTATTGTATTAATTTTTATTTCAGAAATGTTTTATTGTGTTTTAGGAGAGTATTTAAAAATTTATTATAATAACTTGTTTGATTTATACCATGTGGTTTATTAAATGTATTTTGCATTGAGGGATTTTTTTTAGAGTAATAATTACCTTACTTCAAGTTATTATATATATATATATATATATATATATATATATATATATATATATATATATATATATATATATATATATATATATATAAGTTAATTGTACAACATGTATTTATAATTGTATTGCTTAAATTTCAAGTTTTAGAACGTCTTAGCTATTTAAAGAAGGGAATGGCTTCTTTCCACTATATTTAGTGGAAGTGATTAGGTATGAATTTGGATTTTAGTGTGATGTACGGACGAATCTCATCATTCCATCTAGTCAACCATTTGAAAAAGGCGGAGTAGCGATATCATAAATATCTCATCTGTTTTTAAAAACCGTTAATATCATGGTAGCTTTTTTTGAAAAAACAAAATCAAAAAAATATATGATAAAATTAAAAAAAGAAAGAGGGCAATAAATTATTAAGAATCGCTGAAAAAAGTTAAAAAAAAAATCATTTTCATGGTTAAATGTATTGTGATATTAGCGTCTGATTTGGACCTTTTATAAAAGTCAAGATCAGATCTTGATATCACATAAAGTTTATATATATATATATATATATATATATATATATATATATATATATATATATATATATATATATATATCACAATAACTTTTTTGATATCCCATAAACTTTTTCTTAATAAAATTATTAATATCACCGTAACTATCATGTGTTTTTAATAAAATTGTTAATATTACAGTAACTATCATGTGTTTTTTAATATCACTGTTCATTTTTATATGTAAAAAAGCTTAATATCACTGTTAGTTTTATAATGTCACTGTTTCATAATATTATTAATATCACGGTAGGTCTCATAATCAAAAAAACAAAAAGTGCTCAAAAAAAATCTAAATAAATAAATAAAATAAAATAAAAGAAGACAATGATAGTAAGGATCGCTGAAAAGGAAAAAGAAAAATCAATAAAATCGTTTTCATGGTCAATTGATACGATGATACTATAGTGTGTATGTGATTAGATCTGAATCAGATATGGGCGAACGGCCTAGATTTGTCCGTATGTCCGCACGAAAAAAAAAAATCTTGCACCTGATAAATCTGCACCTGATCCTAACTAATATGTAGTTAGATTAGATAATAAAAGAAAATCAAATACACAAAAAGTCATTGTGATTTAGACATCTAAGTGTATAAAGATGTCTAACAAATAATCAATTTTAGATATATTTTTTAATTAAAATATATCTAAGTTTTGCCTTTAAAAATAATGGATATATTTTTACCTAACGTTTTCTATCTAAACGACAAATATGGTACATATGATATGTATATAAGTATACACTTGAGCAAAATTTTGGGTCCTTCAAACTTGGGGGCCTAGGCGACGTCCAACTTGTCCACCCTCGAGGGCGGCAACGAAGCAATGGCATGGTAACAAAGCTATTAGTTCCATACAACTTTTAATCCATATTGGCAAATTGCTATAGTAATTGGTAAAACTAATACGGAGTATACTACATGCATGGAGAAAAAGAGTACGTGCATGATACCAAATTGGATAACGGTCCACAACCACTTGCATCTTTGCCATCACCCAAATTAGGTTCTTCTTGCACATCTCTGGTGTTAAACCTAAGCCATCACCCAAGCGACCAATTGCGTTCATATGATTAACTGATGTTTCCTGCGAATCCAGCTTGAGATTGTTAACTAAGAGCATGGACATACCAATACATATATAGACAAATGAAATGTCACTTTGCTGCAATAGTTCCGTTAAAATACAAAGTAGCCATATTTACCTGCAGATAATTCATAAGTGTTTCTATAGAAAGTGTTCGATCTGGCCCAATTTCATATGTTCTAATGTTAAAATTTTCTCGCAAAACAAAGCTATCCACCATTTTCCCCGTACCAAGATTTGAAACCATGCTTGGGTTATGTATCTTTTGGTCGAGCATCATCGTTGGCTTTAAGAGACTAGTTCTAGCTGACGGATGGAGCTTGCTGGGATCTATAGCACAAACTCTCGTAGTATTTACCTTTTTAAGAAATTTTACTTGTGGACTCTGAAAAATGGCATCTTTTGTCTTGATAATTTGCACGTTGATGGTACCTGGTATGCCTCGAAGACTACTTGATGTCATGTTATGGTATGAAAAATTAGAATTCGGAAAGAAAGATGCACTCATAGCCGTGCAACTAATTACTGTTCCTTCTTTAAATACTTATACAAGTTTTATGTAGTTATGCACCATAATCAGACCCCTACATTGCAAGTTGCATTGGGTTGAATCTATAGTCTATGTGAAGCTACAGGAAAGAAGAAGAAAAAAATGGCCTTTATGTATTATGATCCATATGAAGCCATGCAATGGGCGAAGGGTAAAGCAACTAAATCGATCACTTTAGGCCTCCGGATTTTTAAGGCCCCTTATTTTCTAAGGCACCATTATATACAAATTCGTCACTTATATTCTTTTGCATCGCCTTTAAGGCCCTGAAAAACTAAAATACCTTATACGGTTTAGGATTTGAGGCCACATCGATTTTCATCTTTATACTTTAGGCCTAAAAACTATTAGCTAAATACCAAGTCCAACATTTTAGTTTTATAAAAAGGACCAAGACCGTCTTTCAGGGTAATGTAAAAAAATGGTTTAAGCTCATTTTAGTAATTTTTAGACCCCTCATTTACTAAAATACCTCATACAGTTTAGGATTTGAAGCCACCTTTATTTTTATTCTTTAGGCCTACAAACTATCGTATACCAATCCAACATTTTAGTTGTATCAAAAAGGACCAATATCGTCTTTTAGGGTAATGAGAAAAAAATCGATTAAGCTTATTTTAGTATTCCAATTCTTAAAAACTAATAGATAGGATTGTAAATGAACTATAAGTTCAATGATCTGTGGATGATTATTTTTATATGTTCTATGCTCGATCATTTTTTTTTACTGTGTTAATAAATGAATACGAAGAAACTGTTTAAGTATTTATGTAGGGTTTGTTTAATAAAATATTCACGAACGAACACGTACAATCCCACTTGTTTCGGTTCAGTTCGTCGTCTTAGCTCTACTTCTAGTTCATCGAAACAACGACGTTTGGTTTCTTTATTTGTCACCTTGTTTTTCAATCATCAACCGGTTCTCAATTTACTAAGCGTTCATGGTTTCTAGTTAGACGTAATATTATTTCGATCGCTTTACTAAAAACATAGCAATTAATCGAAAAGGCCTCAGTTTTGAACTTTGCTTTAGGCCTCCATAAGGCTTGAGCCGCCATTGTTTGAAGCTAAAGCTAGGGTGACAGAAATTAGAGTCATTAGACAAGAAGGTAACAAATTCTGCTTGCAAGAAAAGTGATCGATTTTTAAATCTCAGATAAACTTTACAAACCATCAAAAAGAAATGCAATAAAATTGAGAGTGTGATCTAAATAATGTGTAGAGAAATTCGTACAAATCATTTTCCTAAAAAGTGAAAATTCTTATTAGTTGATTATTTATTTATTTATTTTGCTATTTAGAGTTATTTTATTCCACAAAATAAAGGCATATGTAGAGTTATGTATGATTTTCTCTAGCCTATTATGATTTGTAGTCACGTAGAAGCACATCAAAATCAAAGTAGTGCACAAATTTTTTTCCTGTATACAATTTATTAAATATGGAACATTCCCCTATGTTTTAGTTTTATTAGCATGGAATATTTTAAGTCAAAGTTGTGTTATATGAAAAGAATTTAGCCTTTACTTTATAAAAAGAGCTAGTGAGGTACTAGTTACGATGTTAACCAAACATGTTAAAATGTTATTATAACTAAAACTAGATCAAATCAAACCGAACCAAACATGTTAAAGACGTAAAAGACGAGAATAGATCAATTAAAAGAAAAATTAAAATAAGAATAGTAAGAAGTATCTTTTAACGATATATTTTAAATAAGAGTAAAATTTAATGGAAAATGCATTTATTTTTATTATTGCATTTGAATTGAGATTATGGTTACTTCTCACATTTCTCATTTGATGGTAACTCCGTAAAAAACTACGGTTCAATATCCCTTTATTATATCGATTATTAAAAATGATAGCTTATCAATATTAGTGATCCAAGCCCACTAATCACACGCTCAAATCAAGCCCATTATCAAAGTCCATCAACACTTGATAGAAGCCCGGCTTAAATCCCAGATCATGTCTGGCATGGTAAAACCTCTCAGGTCAGACTGAGAATGACAGTACTACTACTCCCAAACTGTCACTAGCAGTTAAGATGTACCATCTGATACTGCACAGTGGAGACTTACGACAAGCACCACTATGTACGAGCAAAAGGACGAATAACACCTGTCTTCCTTGTTTGCTCTCGGATGATCAACATCTTGCTCTCTACCAACCGTTGATCATCCCCAAAGGGTTTGTCTCTAAACCCTGCAAACCTCTCTATAAAATGAGAGAAACACACAACTTCACAAGTTTCACACATTTGGGCCAATATTGCCTCATAAGAGTGTAGTGTGGTTCTTGTTTAAGTGTTACCCGAGCTTCTTAATCTATATCAATCTTATCGGGTCCTTAACGTTCAATATGAGAAACCAAACAACAAACCATTCCTATCCCATCTCTGAATCGATTTACATACCATACGTAAATATGGTGCCATCCGTGGGGACATGATAATAAATAGTCAAAAATTTCTCGAAAATTTTCACCTATTTTCACTCATTTCTTAAAAGAAAAAAAAAATCAATAAACCACCAGTTTCTTGGTCAAACATGTCTGGTGAACAACACCCTAAAATTTCGGGGACACCCAAAAACACCTTAGACCTATCCGAGTGGACAGTGTGCCTCACATGGAGAACAACCAACAAATACCCGAAAAAGAGACTCACCAGTCACCTAGAAACAACACAAAGAAACCTATAAGGGAGACGCATACAACAACTAACCTTGCAGTCTTACACAAGTCATTCCCCCTAAAGAAGCCCACATGGTTCTATGAGAGATGTCACACTCTCAAGTCATCCACACAAGCTCAAAAATCACAAATGTTTGAGGTTCAGGGGGTAGAAAGGGGTGCTAGAGGATGTTAGGAAAAAGGATCGACAAACATGCAACTCGGGTCACGCTACACGCACTTATTGGAGAAAACTCAGGTAAACACATGCCAAATCACGTTTCCTTATCCACATTACTTTAAATATAGCAATCAGATCAAGCCATTGCTTGGGAACCACCCTGTCTACGACATACAAAAAGGCACCCCGACATTCCCTAGCCCCTGCCCTGGACATAACATGCAACCTACCCCACACATAGGACAAATCTCAAACATGTACCTAGCAAAGTTCAACACTAGGGACTCATAAAGAGTAGATTAAAGCATTTAGCCAATCCACCCAAACCTTGCCACCTTGACACACAACCCAGGGTAGATAACAATAGCCAAATGGAACAAGAATCCCTCATAGAACATATAGAAAATGTCAACATGATCCAATCGGCCAGGCACACAAAAAAAGCAACGAAGTCATGGAAACTGAAAACGTACTCCATAGTGAAGCATTCCATGGGATACATTCATACCATCATCCGATCCTGTAGTCATAACAACAATGATAGCCTCACTAGGGTTAGCAGGATAACATGGACGGGGGAGTTTAGACGACATAATGTATGGACATTGTTTCTACAAACTACAAGAACACATCAAGTCAAACCTTAAGCCTCCAACCACACCACTAATTGGTTCTCAGGGGAGAGATCATATCCTGAAGGAGTAGTCACTTTAGAGCTCACAGTAGGAACAAACCCGCTGTCGAGAACAATCATGTTACAGTTCTACACTGTTACATTTACATCCAAGTATAACGTCATACTCGGAAGGACATCACTTCAAAATCTTAGTATGGAGGTTTCCACCATCAGGTCTTTAGTTGAATTCCAAACAAGAGCAGGATTCACTATGGTAAAAAGTGACTACCCATGCAAAGATGCAAGTCTAGCAGCCGCGATGGAGGAAAGTAATATCAGAGAGATTGTGTGGGAATCTATTCCGGGAGACAATGCCAAACAGGTGAAATTCGTCATACACCCCGAATACCCAGATCAACCTATCACAAGCAGAGTTAACCTCTCACCCCAAGTTCAGAACCAACTTATACAACTACTGGCAAATAGCTTGGATGTATTCGCATGGAAACCTTTAGACATGATGGGTATTCCCAGGGAATTAGCAGAACACAACTTGGGCCTAAACCAATATGCACCACCTATCAGACAGAAAAGACACAGTTTTTCTCTAGAACACTCTCAAGCTATGTGTGGAAAACTAGAAGGGGGGTTGAATAGTTTACCGGTTTTAAACTTGATTTTTTTCTAATACTTTTACGTGTAATTACCAATTAAGACGTATCAAACAATAAATTATATGCAAGTATAAAAAGTAAGAAACGATCAAACCATAACACGATTGTTTATCGTGGTTCGGCTACAAGGACTCTTTTTCCTTGCGACACTCCATGCCCCGAGTATCCAAATCGAGAGTTTTCTTGCACTAGTCAACAAGCTCCTTTATCCGGCGGAGAAAACCTTACACGTCGCTTACACACTATTTCCGACACTAAGCTAGATGTCAAGTTCTTTCACAAGGGTACAACCACTCCCGATAGTTCTTTTACAAGGGTACAACAACTCCCGATACTCTAAGTATTTTGAGGACTAAAATACTAACCGATCACTACAAATGGATACAATACAATGAAGTATAAACTTTACTAGTTTATACTAATGCTATGCTAGACAAGTCTTGCAACGTTGTGTTGAAGCTTGTAAGTTCGTGATCTTCTTGCTACAAAGAAAGACTCACAAATATGAAAGTTTACTAAGTTAGAAATGAAGTATATGCAGTGAAATATGATAGAGAGTGATCACCAAAACTCAAGAAGTGAGTTGCTATTTATAGGCCAACAATCAGGCCAACCCACGGATACGGCGGAACCCATCCTTTGGTTCCGTCTGTTATGTTCGAGGGTTCCACCAGCATGTCTTACAGAATCCTGCACAAAATATTTCACAATCTAACACAATATTCTCAAGATCTCCCAAAGTCAACTTTGAGATCTTGAGTGTGAATCTATACATAATAAAACATGTTTCTTACACACATGTTTCCTTGAAGGGACATGTGTGATGCAAGGAATGATGTAACTAACATTTTATTTCTAATTTTATATATTCCTAAAAAAGAAAGTATACTTGTAAAAATAGTTTATGTATAGAATCAAAACATGTATGTTTGATATGTTTAACAAGTGAATGTTTTACTAAAAAGGGTTTGATTGCTTATGTCCTAATATGACATACTATTTAGTAAACTTGCTAAATATACGTAAGTGACATTTTCAACACATGTACTTAAACTAAAGTATACTTAATTAGAAATTACTTTGTGAAAACATGTAAATGTAGTTTGAGTGAAGTTAAGTAAAAGACTTTTAAACTATATTTATGATTTGCCAAAAATAAACTTTATCTTTTGTAGTTAACAAAACTAAGAAAGATCGTAAAATATAAATAACGTTTTTAGGCGATATTTGTATTAACAATCTCCCCCTTTTTGTTGACGACAAAACATAGATTTTATTTTTACGCAAATGGATAATTATAGATTTTGAGCCTTTTGAGAATTTACATTTCATATGATTATTTCAACTTTTGAGTTTGTCATTTTAGATGATCTATTAAAAGTTGATTTGGTAAACTATATCCTATCTCCCCCTTTTTGTCGAAACAAAAAGAAGAGTAGCGAAGCGGAAATGTGTCAATCCAAATGCTCCCCCTTGGACAATACTCCCCTAAATGGAGTGCCAAAATAGGATACATGGATTTTGTTCCTACAAGAAAAGGTTAGTTTGTTGTAGAGATAAGGATGAATGCATAATACCAAGTATAAGAGAATAAGCATTCATCACACAACAACTATTTAGTAACAAACAACCAAAAGAGAATGATCAACACAATATATATAAGTAGAACCATTTAATTTCAAGTAAAATTTAAATATTGACTATAAATAGTCAAACCTAAAAGACTTGAAAAAAGTCTACTATTGAAGAAAAAATAAACAAGGTGAAATGACACCTACAAATGAAAATGGTCCTAAGTGAGATTCTACCATTATTTGATCCTAAGAACGCTCTAGGCTTGAGGCAAGTGAGAGATGGAGTTAAGACGCTCCAAGATGTGGTTAAGTATAAACCTCATTTCATCTTGAAGTTGATGTACCAAGATGTTGCACCCCTCACTTAGGTGAGCGGTTCTTTCACACATGGTGCAATCATGGCGAGGAGGTGGTGGTTGCGGAAGTTGGTGGATCATTGGTGGTGGTTGAAACATTTGCGGGAGCAAAGGTGAATGGTTGAGAGGTGTGTCGGTTTCCTGCAATAGATGAGTACATTGCGGTTTGGAAATCCATGGCTTGGGTGAGATGAGAATCAATCCTGTGCTTGAAAGCATAGAGGCTTTCCAAGCGAGTGTTGAGTTCTTCATGAGAGTTTGGAGATTTGGTCCACAAGGAAGCTTCAATTTCCTCATAAGTAGGAAATATGGATTCAAACCGGTTGGAAAAGTCATGAGGTGGTTGTTGTTGTTGATCATGATGATGAAAGCTTGGTTCTCCATAAAGAGGACCATGGATGTCATTGTAAATGGGATGGAACAACAATGGTTGTTGATGATGATGATCTTGATCATGTGGAAATATGGAAGGTCTAGCATGCTTGTAAGCCAAACGCTCTATTAGCGATGGTTGATGAGGTTTTTCCTCCAATGGGTTACTTGGTTGAGACTGAGGTTGTTGTTGAGTTTCCATTTGTTCCATAGTATCAAAAAGTGGCAATGGTGGTGGATTTGATGATCTTGGTGGAAGGTCATCCAAAGTTTCCATAAATGGATGTGGTGATGTTGGTGGTGTTTTGAAGAGTTCCATAGGTGTCATTTTTGGTGATTGAGGTGATGGAGTTTTTGAAGGTTGACTTGGTGCCGAAGGTGGTGTTGGATCACTTGGAGTTATGGTTGGTGGAGTGTTGATTTTGTTAGCAATGCAAGGGTTTGGAGATGGTGTTGGAGTAGCAAGGTTTAGGAAGTTGTTATCATTGATGGGTGATGAAATATTGAGGGATGAATCACTTGATGATGATGAGTGAACTTGGATTGTTTTGTTGAAACAACAAGGTTTGACGCTTATTCTATTGGTTCTCCTAATTGGTCTTGATGATTTGGATGAGGTGGTGGATTTTGTCATTGCAAGACTTTGGTAGGATTAGAAGTATGAGATTAAGAGAAGTGAAGGTGGTGGTGTGAATTGGATGTGTGAATTGTTGATCAATTTATAGGAAGAGCAAGATATGGAAATTGGTGTTTGGATTTGATGTTGATCCATACAATGTTGGAGGTTTCTAATCATATCGAAGAGTTCCAAGAAGTTGTCAAATCATTGGAAGTCAATCCAATGGAGTTGGATGGAGTGAAAGACTAAGTGGGGAAGTAAATGCTATGTGATCATGGTGGATACATGTTGTCAGGTTGTTCCACTGATTTGGAGGAACCAAAGGAATGGTTCCTTCCTTGTATTGTAAAGTGTTGGGATATAAAATATCAAAGTACTTCTGTATGTCAAAGTACTGTTGCATGAAGAATAAAGTCAAAGTACTGCTGAAGATAAAAGTCAAAGTACTGCTATTTACTGAAGAATGCTTAAAGTACTTCGAAGGAAACAAGGACTTATGTGCAATATTAGTTAAAGGATTAATGAGCAATATTGAACGAATATTCTAGAATTAGTTAGGGATAATGACTTATTGTTCAAGTTATATGTTGTAAACCGACTTAAGGTTATCTATATAAAGAGCCTTAAGAGGTATTAGTCGATAATAAGTTTTAGAGTTGTTCAAAGTCGATAAATAGTTAGGGATTGTTAGTGAATCTGTGTAACAAAGCAGGTTCAAAGTTTGGTTAATATAAAAGTTCTTCTTAAGCTTTGTGTTAGTAGATTCCGCATACTTTACAAGGTTAAACAGTGTTTCAATATTGATAGTGTTAAGTTTACTTAATATTATTAAACCTTTACAAGCTACAAAGTAGTTTGATCAGAGTACATCGATCCAACAAGTGGTATCAGAGCTTGTGTTGGAAACTCTGATTAAGAAGACAAACCTTTAAACCGATTTCACTACAAACCCTTCAAGATGTCGACAGAAGCTGTACCTGCTCCCTCAATCACTGCTGTTAGAATTCCAACTGTTAAGAAGGGGGAATATGACTTATGGGCCATGAAGATGAGGCAGTACATTGCCATCACAGACCATGCACTGTGGGATATGATTGTCAATGGTAACATGTAGATTGATGAACCAGTAGAGGTACTTGGACAACCAACACCACCTAAACCTACCATACCTGCTGCTACCAAAAGAAATCAATACAAAGCTCTCAACATACTGCTTTCTGCTATTCCTGATGGTCACTTATTAAAGTTTCATGATGCCAAGGATGCCAAACAACTATGGGCTGCAATTAAGGAGAAGTTTGGAGGTAATGATACGTCCAAAAAGATGCACAGGAATTTGCTGAAGCAACAATTTGAAACTTTCACTGTTGGTGAAAGAGAAGGTCTTGATTCTTCTTATGAAAGATTCCAAAATCTTCTGAGTATGCTAGAACTATATGATACTGAGGCATCAGATGAAGATGCTAATCTGAAGTTCTTGAGAAGTCTGCCATCAGCATGGCATGTAGTTGCTACTATGATCAGAGGACAACCAGGGCTGGATATAATGGACTTTGATGATCTCTACAACAATCTGAAGGTGTATGAGCATGAGATGAATGGTACTACAGGTTCAAGCACACATCAGAAATCCCAAAACATTGCTTTTGTCTCTTCTGAAAGCAGAAGCAGTACTTCCAATAAAGGTACTGCTTATCCTGTCCAAAGTACTATGACTGAAACTCAGGTTCCATGTACAACTATGGTCACTACCAATTCATCACAATCAATAACCCCCACCTCAGATGATGTTCTATGTTCATTATTTGCTCAACAAGCATCTCTACCTGTCACCTATCAAGAAGATGTATTGCAAATAGATGATGATGCTTTGGAAGAAATTGATATCAGATGGCAAGTTGCCATGCTCACTTCAAGGATCAAGAAGTATGTGAATAAGACAGGTAAAGGCATCAATTTTAGAGCTAAACAGGGAATAACATTTGATAAGTCCAAGATTGAGTGCTTCAACTGTCAAAGGACTGGTCACTTTGCAAGGGAGTGCAAATTTGCCAAGTATCAAGCAAACAAGATGATTGAACCACCCAAGCCTGAAAGAAAAGAGATTCCTATTACTAAACCAAAACCAAAAGCTTTGGTTGCTCAAGAGAATCTTTCAGAGATTGATTGGTCCAATGAATTTGATGATGAACCAGTAACCTATTCAATGGTTGCATTGGAAGACTGGAGCACAACATTTGATGAAGAGCCTGGATATGCTGCTTTGGAGTCAAGAGATGGTCTAGGAAGCTTTGATTAGAGCATGGAGTTTGAAGAAGCACCTGTTCAGCTTGCTATGGTAGCTGCTTCACCAAGTTCATCTACTAGCTTTGAGGTATGCTCTAAGTGCAATGATATGTATCAAAAGTTACTTAGTGAATATGTAGCTGAAAGAGATAAATTTCAAAAGGCTAGGGCTGAAATAGTTGGCTATCAGTTGACTTTAGAGTCAATGGAGGCCAAAATCATTACACATGAAAACAATGAAGTAGCATGGGCTGAAACATATAAACAACAGGATTACCTAGTTAAGTTAAGTGAATGGAAACTAGGATGTAAGGTGTCTGAACTAGAGAAAGTTACTGCTGAGAGAGATAAGTTATTAGCAAAACTTGATGTTTGGAATGAATCAGGTCTGTCACATGTTCAATTTGTTGAAAAGCAAAGAACATCAAACCTTAAAACTGGCCTAGGTTATGATAATGACAGCAATGAAGGCATTCCATTTAAGAGTAAGGATCTAAATCTTACAGTAGATACCTCCACTAGTGATGAAGAGTTCATAAGTCTCGATGAAAACACTTCTAGTGATGAGGAATACCCTAGTCCAACACCTCCTGTATTTAAGAAAGAAAAGGGGTATAATGCAGTTCCTAATCCCCCAGGTAGCTTTCAACCACCTAGAAAAGATGTTGACTGTTATGGGGTAGATAATCTAGAGTTTAGGAAGAATCTTAAAAGTCAATCTAACCCTGAAACTTTAGAAAAATCTGTTGAAGCACCTAAGGTTGATGAGAACAAGTTTTCAAAACAAGCAGTACCTTCAAACACTTTTCAAAGTACTACTGATCACTCAGCAGTACCTCAAAGAAAATACTTTCACAATACTGCTAATTTTAGAAAACCTTATGGAAAGGAATTTGGGGATATTGGTCCAAAGGTCTGTTATGTATGTTATAGTCCTCATCATTTGATTAAAGACTGTGATTATCATTTAGAATGCTTAAGTAAATATCCAAAGACCAGAACTGCACAACCAAGTCACAGGGAGAATAAGCCAAGGGACAACAAGCTAGTTTGGAATTATACAAATAGGGTTAACCATTGTAATTTCTCAAAAGACTATAGGTACCCCCATCAGAAAAGATCATACTCCAAACCCTCAGTACCTTCACAAAGTACTGATAGAAAGTTCCCTAACTAAGATGCTTCTAGCAAACACTCAAGTGTAAGACCTAGGAGGTACAACCACTACAAACCTAGAAGGCCTTACAACACAAGAAAAGATGCTAGAACACAGAACCCAACTCCTAAAGTTACAACTAAATGGGTTAAGAAAGTACTGCTGGGGTAGAACCAGTACTTTCAGAGGTTAAGGGTGAAAAAGGAAAAATTGATCATGATAAACCAACAGTTTTGGAAACAAAAACCTTAATTCTTGATCATGTTTTCAAAGACAGTGGTGATTACATACTCAAAAATTTTGAGTATGCCACTCCACAAGGGGAACACAAGTCAGTAATGGATTGGGTTCCTAAAAATAACTAACCTTTTTCATGTGAATGCAGGGCAACCCAGAAGAGGAGCTTAAAGATCATCTTATTGTAGATAGTGGTTGCTCTGGAAGTATGACAGGAGAAAAGGAGCTCTTGTCAGATTTTAAAGCTTATTTTGGAGGAAAAGTTGCATTTGGGAATGATCCTGATGGAGGAAGAATAACTGGCAAAGGAACTATCAAGGCAGGAAACATTGATTTTGAGGATGTTAGATATGTGAAGGAGCTCAAATTCAATCTTTTGTCAGTCTCTCAGATTTGTGATAAGAAGTACCCTGTGTTATTCTTTGACACAGAATGTCTTATACTTTCTCCTGACTTTAAGTTAGAAGATAGAAACTTGGTGATGCTGAGAGCGCCAAGAAACAATGATGTGTACAACATAGATTTAAAGAATGCCAATTCTACTGAAAGAGCAACATGTTTGATTGCAAGAGCAACTATGGAAGAAGCACATCAATGGCACAGAAGATTGGGGCATGTCAATTTCAAGAACATCAATAAGCTGGTCAAAGGAAATTTAGTTAGAGGTTTACCTTCTAAAACATTCAAGAATGATCACTCATGTCTTGCTTGTAAGAAGGGTAAACAACACAAGGCTTCCTGTAAGAAGATTGATGAGAAAACCATTAGAGAGCCTTTGGAATTGCTGCACATGGATCTGTTTGGACCTATTTCAGTTGTTAGTCTGAACAAGAAGAAGTACTGCTTGGTTGTAACAGATGACTGTAGCAGATTTAGTTGGGTCTTTTTCTTATGCTTCAAAGATGAAACTTTTGATGCTATTCATGATCTTATAATAGCACTTGAAAATCAGTTAAGACTCAAGGTTAGAGGCATTAGATGTGATAATGGGACTGAATTCAAGAATCAGCTAATGGATGACTTTTGTGCCAAGAAAGGAATTAAAAGAGAGTTCAGTATTGCTAGAACTCCTCAGCAAAATGGAGTTGCAGAAAGAAAGAATAGAACTCTTATAGAAGCAGCAAGGACAATGCTTGCAGACTCTCAATTACCTGTTCCATTCTAGGCTAAGGCTATAAGTGCTGCTTGTTATGTGTTGAATAGAGTATCAGTGACAAAACCTCAAATGAAGACACCTTGTGAGTTACTCATGGGAAAGAAGCCAAGCATCAAGTTTATGAAACCTTTTGGATGTCCCCTAACCATCTTAAACACTGCTGATAATTTGGGCAAATTTGATGGGAAGTCAGATGAAGGATATTTATTGGGATATTGTACCAGTAGCAAAGGATTCAGAGTGTACAACAGGGCTACCAAAAAGGTTCAAGAATGTCTTCATGTTGATTTTCTAGAAGAACAAGAAAATTCTAAAGGTAAAGGTCCTGATTGGATGTTTGATCTTTATTTAATGTCTTCATCAATGAATTATGTACCTGTAAGGGAAGAAAATCAAGCTGCTCCCACTAAAGAAGAAGCACAGTACATTGTTCATGATATTAATTTAAGATCTGAAGATGAGCCAAATGATAATGCCAATGATGAGAAGAAAAGTACTTCTGAGCCTCAAGGTACTGCTGAACCTAACAGTACTGCTGATCCTCAAAGTACTATTCCACCACAAATACCAGTATCTGATGAAGATCAAGCCATTCAAGATGAACTTACTAAGTGTTGGGAATTATTCTATCAGTTACCACGGCTAGTGAAGAAGTTACAACTGCAAGAAGATTGTACTTGCAGTGGAAACTCATTACCACTGCAAGAACAAATATTACCACTGCTCACTTGTTAGCTGTTAGAGAAACGCGCTTAGATAAACATAGAAAAGATATTGTGTATATCTTATTCTATTAGCATTATACTTATCTTGTACAAGAGGACTCCTTGTTCTATAAAAGGAGATCCTAGAATATAGTTTTCATATACGTTTTCTTAGAGCTTCAAGGTGTAACCCTAGTGATATCTCAGATCACTCGTATTATTATTATTAATAATATTGGAGCTAGTTGTTTTGTTATATTCATTGTTCACACATTAATCTGTTTCACTTACAATTAATCTTCTAAGTATCATTAAGTAGATTCCGCATACTTAGTGATATCACTCAAAGTATCATTATCAACACAAGTTCAAGGTGTTCACGATCCAACAAGTGGTATCAGAGCAAGGCTTTGATATTTTGATTTAGAAGATCCTATGGCAGATTCAAAAGATACAATGGAGACAGAATCAAGCCAATCTAATATTGCTGCAAAGCTTCCCAAGCTTAAAATTAATGACTTTGAGATGTGGAGGCTTATGATTGAACAATTCTTTATGGTTCAAGACTACACATTATGGGAGATCATAACGTGTGGAAATTCATTCAAACCTGGTACAACTGTTGAGACAGTTGGTGACAAGCCAGTAACAAAAGTAAATACTGGTCCAGTTACAAATGATGAAAGAAACCAACTTAAGAATGATTTGAAGGCTAGAGGTTTGCTATTGATGGCTCTACCTAGAGATCAAGTCCAGGCTTTTACCAAATACAAGGATGCAAAGACCCTCTTTGATGAGATATGTGAAGTATTTGGTGGTAATCACTATACCAAGAAAACTCAAAAGACTTTACTGAAGCAGACTTATGAGAATTTTGGCTCATCAAGCAATGAATTTCTTGATAGCATATTCACAAGGCTACAAAAGATTGTAACTCAGCTGACTGCTTTTGGAATTGAGGTAGAAAAGGAAGACCTCAATCTTAAATTTCTAAGAAGTTTACCTGCTGAGTTTGATACAAATGTTGCTGTATGGGAGGACAAGTCAGATCTTGAGACTATGAAGCTTAATGATGTGTACAATAACTTCAAAGTTATTGAACAAAGACTTAAGAAAGCTGGCAAGTTAAAGACAAGTTCTGCAGGAGTTGCACTCATATCATCATCAGGTAATGACAGTTCTGATGATGAAAGTGACAGTGATGATGACAGTGGTAACATGATTGTTTCCACTGGTAATGGAAATGTTTCCACTAGGAGCTCTAAAAGGCAGATTGCAGGACTAAGTGATGCTACTTTCTATGCCTTTATATCCAGCCATGTGGGTGGTTCAATCCTCAATCATGAGGACTTGGATCAAATTGATGAAGATGATATGGAGGAGATGGACATCAAATGGCAGGTAGCATTGCTCAGCTTAAGATCAAAGAAGTTCTGGAAGAAGACAGGGAGAAAGATTCATATAAGTGGAGATGAGACTGTAGGTTTTGATAAAAAGAAGGTGGAGTGCTATAACTGTCACAAGAAGGGGCACTTTGCAAGAGAATGCAGAAAACCAAGGAAATCTGACAATAAGTCAACTTGGTACAAGAAGGAAAAGACCAAAGAACCTACAACAGAAGAGCCAAAGGTGCTATTGGCTATTGATGGAGTAAGCTTTGATTGGAGCTTTATGGGTCAGAATGGAGAAGATGATTCAGAATGTGCAATGCTTGCTACTGAGCATGCACTCATGGCTTTCTCAGATTCTGAGGTACATACTGATAATGCTTGTTCTAAAAACTGTAAGGCCTTAAAAGAGTATAATAGTTTACAAAAACAATATGATGAGCTGATGCTAGAGTTACACCATACTAATCATAACTTAGCAAATCATAAGAGAGGTCTAGGTGTTTTAGAAAAACAGATAGAGCATTATAGGGCAAATGAGTCTAAATTTAGTGATGACATTGCTGTGTTAAAAAGTGATTTAGACTTTAAGATTGCTGTAAATGAGGCTCTTAGGGAAGAGATTGAAAAAGTTAAAAAGGCTAGTGAGAATATTGAGATTACTAAGAAAACACTAGACCATCAATCCAAGAGCATTGACAAAATTTGGGAAGCCCAAGTTGTGAGCAAAGCTAAATCTGGTCTTGGATACAAATCTGTTCCACCACCTCTAAGAGGTGTTCCAGCACCACCTGGCATTGATCTAGCTCACACAGGCTTAGAAGAGTTTCAGGATCTACCCATGACCTATGGACCAAAATTTGTTAAACCAGTTGAAACTGAAAAGGTTCAGGTTGAGGTTGAAACTTTTGATAGTGCTAGTGACTCATCTCTTAAAGATGAATGTTTAAATGTTGAGTCTAAAACTAGTGTTCCTGAAGAAGTCAAAGAGAAGCCTAGAACACAGTCTAATTTCACTAGGTCTACTACTAGGTATGCTGAAATGTACAGGGATAGGCCTAAATCTCCTAGAGGTAACATGAGAAGTTGGAATCATGTTAAAACTAGACAGTTTGGTAGTGACTTTGTGTTCAACAATAAGGCTTGTCATATATGTGGTAGCTTTGATCATTTAGCTAAAGACTGTACCTACCACATGGGAAGAAGGGAAGTATTTACAAGGGTGAATGGATCAAATGTTAATAAATTAACTCACCCAAATCCCCTAAGCAAGATGGTTCCCAGATCTGTTATGCTTACCACTGGCATCAAATCAATTTCCACTGCTAGACCAGCAGTTACCACTGCCAGAAGTAATAACAGAGTTTATCCTAAGTCCCCTGTCACTTCTTTTGTTAAATCTTATCAAACAGGGAAAAAGACTTATTTTGAAAAGAATGATCGCAAGAATCACATGTGGAGACCCAATTTTTCTAAACCAGCAGTTTCCACTGCTAGGCATGCAGTTACCACTGCAAGACCAATTGTTTCCACTGATGTTCAAAAGAAAAGGGTAAAATTGGGAAAAGCTGTTAAGGCCTCAGCTCGTTGGGAATGGAAACCAAAAGGAACAACAAACAATCCCAATGGTGTATCAATGACCTTTGATAGATACAATTATATTGATACACGAGGCAGATCCAAGTCATTTGTGGCTTGGGTCCCCAAAAGGTACTAATTCCTTTATGATGTGTGCAGGGACAGTCAAAGATAAATGTTTTCTATGAATGACTTGATGATATTTTCTGTGTTGAACTAATATGGTTTCAAGTTGTTTGATATATGTCTGTTCTGCAAATGTTCATGTAAATTGCAAGATGTGTGTTACAGTCACCAAGAGTTATAGCCAAGGAATGTGGTCTAATAAGCTGAAGGTCTTACAATATTGATTTATTACAGAAGAACTTTTCATTCATTCAAAGACACAAGTTACAGCTTACATTCAAAGTTCCAACTGCATTACAATGACCATTCCTAAAACTTTTGGCTAATAGAGAACTAGTAGCTTCTATCAATTATTACATAATACTTGAGGCTATGACAAGTACAATGAAGAAGCTGAAGATGAAAATGGAAAAAGAAGAGTAGGAAGACTGTGAAGCTGCTCAAGTAACAAAGTAAAGAAAATACTCAAGAACTTTGTTCCTTGGCAACATTCTTCAGTCATCTATTTCTGCTTCTCCTTTCCCTTATGTGTGATCTGAGCTTTCTTGCTCTGTCCAATATGTTCTTGATACAGAAGACCAGGTTCTGGAGCTGGAAGATCCAACACCAAGGTTGATGATGTTGGGAGAGATGGATCTCTCTTACCTAATCTTGATTGGGATCTCTCTGGTGTGGAAGGAGGAAGAAAGGTTGGATCTTCATTCTCTTCCTCTGAAGATTCTTCATCAGATGTCCAGATGAAGGGAGAAACAAGCTCTCTCTCTGCAGGATTCGGATCATGGTTTGATACACTCTTTATATCTGCATTCCATTGTCTTTCCTGCACATCCCATCGGTTCTTTATCTCTCTCTCAAAATCAGAACCTTCAAGACCCCATGGATATGGTGGTACTTCTTCTGATGTTGGAAAAGAAGGGTGTTGATCAGAGGACTCAGGGTTTGATGACATGATTTTTGGAAGAAAACTGGGTTGATTGGGATATTAGGGTTTGAGAGATTGTTAGTGACTGAAATGTGGTGTTTGGAGGAGGTTATATAAGCCAAAGTTAGGTGTTACAATAATTAATGAAGATTATTTACTTCCATCTGTTTTGGTTGGTTTGAGTAGTAACTGTGGTTTGACTTTTGAGAAGATATTTTGTGTATAGTAACTTGGTTAAAAGGTTACTTGGGTTAATATTTGTGAGTTAAGATGAGATTTTTGTGATGTTACATAACATTGGAGTTATAAGGTGTGTAATATTGACACACAACAAATGGTTATTGATTCACCATGTCTGACCCACATAAGAATCAGCTAGTCCAAGAGCAAACGGCTTTTGGTAAAGACTTCTCAAATCCGTTGATAGCTGATAGTTTGCTAAAAACTATGATAAGAGTAGTAAAATTTTACATATTTTACTTACCACTGCTCTTTGAAATTTTGTTGATTTTTACCACTGCAAGTTCACCATTTCCACTGAAAGTGTAAATTTTACCACTGGTGAACTAGCCGTTACAACTGTGTCAGTAATCTTATTTTTTTTTACTAGCCGTTGCAAATATAACTGTCTTTCCTTATTAATAGGGTTAAATTTTTGGGAATTATCTACTTACCAAAGTTTATTTATTCTTTTCTAAAGATAATTCACCATCCGCGTTTTTCTCAAAACCCTATTAGTATAAATTGATTTTATACGGCTTGCTTTTTATTCACGATTACTAACACTTTTCTCTCTTAAATCACAAAATCATGGTATCTCTCAAGTTTGCAGATGAACACAATCAAGTGGCTTACCTTCAAAAGTCAAACGACAAGAGTGGACCTATTTTTCATCAGATTGTGGACTTTCTAAACACAACTCATATAAGGTATGCCTTAACTATGAATCCCACAATCTTTGTTTCTCAAATCAAACAGTTTTGGAACTCTGTGGAGTCCATCACTCTTGAACAGGGAGACATACATGAATCTGTGGAAGCTCTTAGAGCCACAGTTGATGGGGTAACTATTGATGTTACTGAATCATCTTTAAGGAGAATTCTCCAATTAGATGATCTTAATGGTATCATCACATTACCTAATTCAGACATATTCAACTACATTGGTCTGATGGGGTATGATACATCTGATCAAAAAATAACCTTTAAGAAAGGATGTTTTTGCCCCCATTGGAGATTTTTGATACACACTCTGTTGCATTGCCTAAGTCCTAAGAAAACTTCTTATGAACAATTTGGATCAACCATGGCTTACCCTTTAGTTTGCTTGGTTACTGATAGGACTTTCAATTTTTCAAGGTTTATATTTAATAACATGAAAGGCAATGTAACAAGTTCATACAAATTTTTAATGTATCCAAGGTTTGTGCAAGCAGTGTTAAATGAATTTCAACTGCAAAATCATAATAGGATTTATAACACTCCATGTCTTAAGCCAAAAGTATTTCAAAACATGTGTAAGGCTTCAGATTTTTGGACTGGAGTGATTCATCCTCTTTTACCAAACATGCTTGCAAAGATTTCACAGGTACAGGGTGAAGATGCAACAATCCCAGTTGTATCCCATCACACACCCACTCTTATTGTTCCACAAATTCAACATATCCCTGCTGTAACTCACACATATGAAAGGAGGCAAAAACAGCCAACTCCTTCCATGACAACATTGCATGTTGCTGACCTTTATGGTTTAGGAACAAGCAGTGGTGGTTCAAGGCTTCAATCTAGTCCTACTAGAGAAGAGCCTGGATCAATGCCTTATGATTCACCTCTCCCAGCAGGTTACACAGTTGGAAGTGATGAAGGTAGTGTGCAACAAACTGAATTGATGGAATTATGTACCAAATTAGTCAAACAGGTTCAAACTCTGGAGAAAGATCTGGCACAGTCCAAAGTACAACATGCCACAGAGTTGAATCTATTGAAGACAGAGATCCAAAAGTTGCAGACTGAAGTTGAGAATCTCAAGAAGAAAAGATCTCAGATTGTATTATCCTCATCTTCACATTCTGATGACCTTTCTGCAGGTTCTGGTTATGGTTTGGGAACTTCTTCCAAACAGGGGAGGAAAACAAATGCAGAGATTAAGGGGAGGAGTACTAATTTTGATGATATGTTTGCTGAGCTAAATGATTCTGAAAATGTTCAAGCAAAAGATGATGTAGCTGAGATTGAGGGGAGGAAGTTGGATTATGATATGGTTATTGAAACTGCTCAACAAGTTTCCACTGAAGCAGAACATGTTACCACTGATCAAATAATTTCCACTGCAAGTGAGAATGTTACCACTGATGTTCCATTAGTTACCACTGCAGAGGAAGAAGCTGTCAGAAAAAGATTAGTTAAAGGTAAAGCAATGTTGTTTGATGCAGAGGAAGTACATACAAGAAAGATTTCCAAGAAAGATCAAGCTCAAATTGATTATGATGCAAGATTGGCAGAACAACTTGATGCTAAAGAGAAAGAAAATATGAAACAGCAAAAGGAGATGGATGTTGCCAGTTTTATGGAAGCACAGAGGTTAGATAAGCTTGAAGGAGTAATGGCACAACCACTCTCAGTGGTTCCACCTACCATCTTACATGAGAAACCCCCTATGTTCTCATATGTGCCATCAGAAGAAGAGATTGAGCATATGATTAAGCATGATCCAGTTGTAAAGAAGAAAGCTATTGAGCTTATTGCTAACATGTCCTTAACTGAAGATCAAAGAACAGCTCAATTGGTTGATTTTATTCAAATGAAAAATCAACAAGCACTGGATGACATTATTGGAAACTGTAGAAAAAGTCAAAAGAAACAAAAACAACCCACAAAGGCACAGATCATTCATGAGATGAAGAAATATTGCTGTCATGTTGGAACTTGGAAGATGGCTGACTTCAAAGGTATGTCTCATGAAAGAATTGAAGGTATCTACTACAGAATTAAAAGGCAAGATAATACCTTCAGGCCTATTGATTTTGAAGAAGTTGAAAGATTCAAACAAAGTAAAAGGAAAGCTTCAACAGTTGAAGATCATGTCACTAAAAGAATGAAAGCTCCTCAAGATCTGCTGAGTGAAATTATCATTGTTGAAGAAGAAGATTTCTATCCAGATCCTTCACAATCAAAACATCAAATTATTGATTGGGAAGTGTACACAGCAAAGAATTTTGCTCCCACTTGGAAAATTATTAGACTAGGAGGAGAATCTTCATCATTTATTCAGTTTGAAGATCTTCTTAAAGCATGTGACAGAGAAGATCTTGATACTCTTTGGAAGCTAGTAAATGAAAGATTCAAGGCTGATACTCTCAAGGATATGAAAGAAATGCAGCTCTGGGTTGACTTGAGAAGATTATATGAACCAGATCTTAATGATAAGTATTGGAAGTTTAATTCATCAAACTTGAATACTACATGGACTTATTTTGATAAATGTGAGGTTCATCATGTCTCTACAACAAATAAAGTGGATGTGTTTATGTTTGCTGAGAAGGAATATCCACTTAAAGCTACAACTTTGTCTGCAATGTTGATGTCAAAGTTAAGAGTGTATGCAGATAATGAGAAAGTTAGAGCTTTGATTCAGAAGATTAAAGATCAATATGCAAGAGTTGATAAAGAATTAAGTAGAACAAGATAAGTGTTTGGAAGAATTCCCATATCCTCAGGTTTATTGTATACTTGAAGAAACTTATTGATTTACAAAGCAATCATAAGTTTAGGGGAGGATTGTTGGGAATTATTCTATCAGTTACCACGGCTAGTGAAGAAGTTACAACTGCAAGAAGATTGTACTTGCAGTGGAAACTCATTACCACTGCAAGAACAAATATTACCACTGCTCACTTGTTAGCTGTTAGAGAAACGCGCTTAGATAAACATAGAAAAGATATTGTGTATATCTTATTCTATTAGCATTATACTTATCTTGTACAAGAGGACTCCTTGTTCTATAAAAGGAGATCCTAGAATATAGTTTTCATATACGTTTTCTTAGAGCTTCAAGGTGTAACCCTAGTGATATCTCAGATCACTCGTATTATTATTATTAATAATATTGGAGCTAGTTGTTTTGTTATATTCATTGTTCACACATTAATCTGTTTCACTTACAATTAATCTTCTAAGTATCATTAAGTAGATTCCGCATACTTAGTGATATCACTCAAAGTATCATTATCAACACAAGTTCAAGGTGTTCACGATCCAACACTAAGATGCTTTTTCAAGAAACAATGGCTAAGTCTTATAAAGATGATCAAAGGAGAGCTTATGAGGCAGAAAAGAAGAAGGCAAAAAGCACTGACAGTACTTTACCCCAAAGTGTTGCTAATCCATTTGAAAGTACTTTTCAACCTTTAGATACTTCAAATTGGATAAATACTGATGCTATGAATGATTCTAATATGCCTGACTTGGAAGATATTGATGATCCAAACAAGAATACTTTATAAGACACTGATGATGAATTGGATCAAGAAGGCATTTTCTCAGATAATAATGAAGATCCTGATTTAACTAATTTGGAAGATAATCTTGAAGTCTCACCAACTCCTACTCTCAAAATTCACAAAACTCATCCTGTTACCAACATAATTGGACCCTCAGCTTCAGGGGTGCTCACCAGGACTAAGCCTAAGAATATGTCTCAACAACATACTTCTTTACTTAGTTTAATCTACAAGCAAAACAGGGTGAATCACAAGGATCAGAAGTTGTGTTTATTTGCTTGTTTTCTATCTCAAGAAGAGCCAAAGAATATCAAACAAGCATTAGCCAAAGAGAGTTGGGTGGAAGCTATGCAAGAAGAACTCCTACAGTTTAAACTTCAAGAAGTATGGGTATTATGTGATTTACCTGATGGGAAGAGACTGATTGGAACAAAATGGGTCTTCAGGGTGAAAAGAGATGAAAAGGGAATGTTATCAAGAACAAGGCAAGGTTAGTGGCTCAAGGATATAGACAGGAAGAAGGAATAGACTATGATGAAGTTTTTGCTCCTGTGGCAAGGCTTGAAGCCATCAGGCTATTTTTGGCTTTTGAATCCTATATGGGATTTCCTGTATATCAAATGGATGTTAAAAGTGCTTTTCTATATGGCAAAATTATAGAAGAAGTTTATGTCAAACAGCCTCCTGGTTTTGAAGATCCTGCACACCCAAACAAAGTCTACAAGGTTATCAAGGCTCTGTATGGCCTTGATGCGTGGGGTTTGCACCAGGCTTTACCTCTCGAGGGATCTCGAGAAGCTTACAACCCCCACCAGGCAGTGTACCTGATCGATGTAGTATAGTATAATGACAAGTACCGAGGGATTGATCGTTCAGCTAGGAATAGTGTCGCTAAGATTAGAAAACCTAAAGACTAGGTCTAGAGATGAGGGATGATTCTTTTTGTATTTTTATATTTTTTTAGAAAGCAAATTAAAATCTCGGGTTTTGAAGGATTTGGGCGGAATTAGTTGCTAATCAACTAACCCAATACTAAGATGCAATCAAAATAAAATACTAGAAATGAAAATAAACTAAATTATACTAAGGTTGTGAGCAATATATGGGAGAAATGTGTTTACTTAGATTTCACTACTCCCTAGATATCTTTTACACGTTAATTACTTGTTATAGTTGCGTGGATGACGGATTGTATTCCTTAATACCATTCATGGGGTGGCGTACTTACTTCCCCAATCCTATGAGTGCCTACTTCACTCCTATGTCGAGCCGGCTAAGAAGCTCCTAACATGGGATCATTAGAATTTACTCATGCATTAAATACAACCAATAAAACCTAGTACACATCGGTTCATGTTTCCTAAGACGTTCAAGCATGTTACACAATGGAGATCTGCCAGTTTTCTTAAGCCTAACATTGAAATCATTCATCCAATACAACCATAAACAAGTAATCAACACATAATTAACATCTAGGTTTCATTAGATCTAAGCAAACACAAGATAGATCTAGCCTAGCATGTTGAAATCAAGATAAGCACAAGATATAGACAACCAACACATAGACATATTGATTGAATTAAGTGAAGACTTATCTCAATAGCACATGAAAGGATTCAAGGGGTGAAAACCCTTGAATTTACTATAAAATACGAGCTAGGGTTCACAAAGTTCGGCCCTAGGGTTTCTCCACACAAGTTTCTCTTTAATGAATGAAAAATAGAAAACTATATATAGAGTTTGGAAGGTGACGGCGTCAAGAACAAATGTCTGACGCCGTCATCTCGCCGCCAAATAGTTCCTCGGACTGCCTAGATCTGGGTCTGACGCCGTCATGTGGTCTCCTTATGCAGGCCGTCATGATTTTAACTCTTGACGCTCTTGTTGTGACGCCTTCAGGTTTGTACTAGGTCGTCACCAAATTAACTCTTGACGCCGTCATGAATTTCCTCTTGACGCCGTCATACACTATTCTCAGCATGGAAAATTAAGTCTTTGGCATTTTCTTCACTTTTATGCTCCAAAAACGTCCGAATTGCTTCCTTTTCCAGATACCTAAAATCACAAAAGGAACGATTTAGGGTAATATTTGATCAAATAAATTCAATTCCGTGCTTAAATGACCCCCTAAAAGTGGTTCATTTTTCGCCTCATCATATACCCTTACACTTGAGATTTGCTTGTCCTAAAGCAAATGCGCTTTTATTCTAATCAAAATACAAGTTAGGGGTCATTTAACACTAATATAAAAGTAATTACAACAAATAATCGTTCCACCAAAGACCAAAGACAAGCACGGAGGTCATACACTAGCACCTCACAAATAGTGTTTAGATACTCACATTTCTCGGGTGTAATAAAGTATAGATTACAATATGGAAATGGAAAACATCTCTCACTACCTGTCATAGCAAAATAGATTACCATAGGCTTGGGAAAGGATCGAACCTCCACCACATGGCGTAAGCACCTAGGATAAACTATCAAGGAGGTCTTTTAAAGGGTTGTAACGTTAGGTGTAGGGATATGAAATAAACGGTTTTGTTGGATATAGGCAGTCTTTACTGGTGGCGAGTTAACAATCTTAGTTAATTACATGTACAATATGGCGTTTCTAAGCCAAGACTAGACTCGACTTAAGCTAATAAATGAAAAATATCAAAAACATAAAATAAACATAGAATAAAAAGGGATGGTAGTCCGTATGTTTTTTCTCTTTTCTTTTTCTATATTTTTTTTTTATTTCTTGATTTTTTTTTTGATTTTTTTTTATACACTCTTACCCTACCATCCAAAATAATACATCATAGGGGATGAACATTCCCCTTACACTTGAATCTTTACATACTTTACAATTAACTAATCTAATGTCTCGAATTAAGAAAATCAAAACACTTGGAGTACTTTTAAGATTAACGCACATACGGGGGTAATAAATGATGTTCTTCCCCATTACTCCATAAAATAAGTACTTTACCCATGAGTCCCAATCGTCCCAAAACAATATGTACAAGGATATGACTCGACTTAGCAACTATGTGATCAATTAGATAATTAACTTAGGGTTTAACAAATAACAATAATGCACTAAAGATGAGTGCATACATGGAAGGCTAAGGCGATTTGGTTGTACATTTAAGTGGTGTGTAACAAATTCTTCCTTTAAGTAAAATGCTTAAAGTTAGAAACGAAAAGATAGGCTCGGAGGGGTGTACTAGGAGTTTCGTGTACTAAAAATGAGTACAACGCTAAGGTGTGGGAAAAATTAGTTGACGTAACTAGCCAAGTAATATGACTTAAATGGTCAAGTAATTATGATACGGGTTTAACACAAGGGTGATCCTAATGCCTCTTATCATGTAGTAAATCCTACTACACGAATGTAGTCTCACTAGCGGTCTCGGGATGCATCACTAACGCAAGTTCTAGAATCTAAATGCTACCGGTACACTCATAAGCACTAATAGTAAATGCTTTTCCTATCAAATATAAAGGGGAACCTCACATATTTGGGTGGAAAATTTTAATGGTACGGTTATGTGCTAGTCATACAATCTCCTATCCATGAGACGCTTTCTATGGCTAAAGTTTCACTCCTAAATGTTGTAAAAAATCAAAATAAATTTGGCGCTAAAATTGCACTAACAAGTATTTCTCATAGTTTTATTACACATCTACTATCAAACAAACAAACTCAAGCGAAAGTGTATTTGTAAGGTATCATCATTTTACCCTCCCCTTACACTTAGGATGAACATTGTCCTCAATGTTCAAGTAAAGAATGTAAAAGTGAAATAAGTAAAACAAATGAAATCAAATACTCCCCTGATTCACTCGGTATGGATAATAAGGTGGCCAGGTTAAATCTTCCTCTAAGAAAATGAACAATCAAAGCTTCCCTTCCAGAATATAAATCATCTTCTTATCATACATAACCTGTAAATCCTGAGAAAACAGACAAGGAAACCTCGCATAAAATCGGCGGCAATCTATATATACTAATAAATCCTAGAAAACAAAATAAGATATAATGCTTGTGGAATGATGTTTGCAGATTTCCTGGAGATTATAAAACTAATAATTTAACAAAAACTTTAAAAACTCCGTTAGAAAAACAAAACTGGTAAAATTTCCAGATTTTTACACGTGACGCCATCAAGAGTAAACTCGTGACGTCGTCAGAAGTGACCTGCAGAAATTCTTATGATAAGTTTTCGGAAAATTTCTGGAAAAACTTGGTTCTACTTCCTGGAAAATCCTGCAAAACTTCATTATGACTCGATACAAGCATTTGACTCCAACAAGTACTAATACACATGTCCATTTAATATTGTTGTGGTTCATGCTCAATTTCGTTCTTATAAACAAATTTGGATCTCCCTTACACTTATCTTTTGCAAAATACCTTTATATGCAATTAAGACGAAGTTAAAAACAAAATAAAGCATTTTCACAATTTACTTTGAAACATGAGCCACAAACAATAAAAATAAAGCATGCATACGGAAACAAATAAAATCAAATAAACAAACAAATAAATAAAGCTTGGGTTGCCTCCCAATAAGCGCTTGTTTTTGTTCGAGTCACGAGCCTGACTCTACCCTTATTTAACGGAAATAGGGAAGGTTTTCCCTACACTTTGAATTAAGTGCGGGTGGAAGTAGCGATACACACCCTTAGGGTGGAAATATGCCACATGAGGTGAAGGGGGTGAGTGAATGGCTTCCTTCATCCTAAAACTACCCGGATAATATTGGTTGATGGGTGGGTCGGTTCCTCTTTTGTCTCCTAGATATATATCTAAGGATGGAAAGTTGTGTAAAGGTTGAGGTTCCGGTTCATCAACATTAGGAAATTCCCTAGAACTAGGAGTAAGGTTATAACTACAAGTATTCAAACCTATATCCTCTAGTGGTGCCTGGTCCAAGGGTTCTACCTCCATCGGAATTCCTAAAGTTTCTTCTACTTCTTCCGGGTAAGTCACGGCCGGTGTGTGTGCCTCAAATGATGGTTGAGTATTTTGTGGGCTTATGTTATTGACCTCATAATTCCATGTGTCAAGATCACCTATATCCTCATCATGTGTTTTGGTAGAATCTATCCTAAGCATTCTCCTAAGTATCTCACGTGCTTCCCTAGGCATCTCAACTTCTATGTCCGAATCATAAGGATCATCCTCAATATTCTGACTGCTATATACAAATTGCCCAAGAGATTCATCATCTATTTCTTGAGATTCATCATCATCGATCATAAAACCTAGGTCTTTTTGATCAATGTGATCATGCTCGGCTAAATCCTCCTCAATTGTTTTCTTAGGTAGTGATAATAGCAAACCTAGTGCTTCATCCAACTTATGATTTGTTGCAATGGCTCTCTCCATAATTCCTTGGCAAACTAGGTCGCATTTCCTATTGGCCTCACTAAAACTAGATCTTAAACATGGAGGTTGTTCATAAGAATCTATCCTAGGTGAAGGCTCAAATGATTCATAGGTGTCTCTAAATGAGGTATTTTGAACTCTTTGGTGTGTTAGCCGCTCAACCTTATCTTGCAATCTTAGAAGTCTAAGTGTAAAGTCCATTTGAAGCAAATTACAAACAAAATCACAAAGAAAAGATAGACTACGAGAAAGCTACAAAATAAAAAGAAAAAAAAATCTCACTTGATAGGAGTCTAATGAGTAGACCTAATAAAAATCAAATTCAACCTAAACAATAACTATTCCCCGGCAGCGGCGCCAAAAACTTGATGCGTGGGGTTTGCACCAGGCTTTACCTCTCGAGGGATCTCGAGAAGCTTACAACCCCCACCAGGCAGTGTACCTGATCGATGTAGTATTGTATAATGACAAGTACCGGGGGATTGATCGTTCAGCTAGGAATAGTGTCGCTAGGATTATAAAACCTAAAGACTAGGTCTAGAGATGAGGGATGATTCTTTTTGTATTTTTATATTTTTTTAGAAAGCAAATTAAAATCTCGGGTTTTGAAGAATTTGGGCGGAATTAGTTGCTAATCAACTAACCCAATACTAAGATGCAATCAAAATAAAATACTAGAAATGAAAATAAACTAAATTATACTAAGGTTGTGAGCAATATATGGGAGAAATGTGTTTACTTAGATTTCACTACTCCCTAGATATCTTTTACACGTTAATTACTTGTTATAGTTGCGTGGATGACGGATTGTATTCCTTAATACCATTCATGGGGTGGCGTACTTACTTCCCCAATCCTATGAGTGCCTACTTCACTCCTATGTCAAGCCGGCTAAGAAGCTCCTAACATGGGATCATTAAAATTTACTCATGCATTAAATACAACCAATAAAACCTAGTACACATCGGTTCATGTTTCCTAAGACGTTCAAGCATGTTACACAATGGAGATCTGCCAGTTTTCTTAAGCCTAACATTGAAATCATTCATCCAATACAACCATAAACAAGTAATCAACACATAATTAACATCTAGGTTTCATTAGATCTAAACAAACACAAGATAGATCTAGCCTAGCATGTTGAAATCAAGATAAGCACAAGATATAGACAACCAACACATAGGCATATTGATTGAATTAAGAGAAGACTTATCTCAATAGCACATGAAAGGATTCAAGGGGTGAAAACCCTTGAATTTACTCTAAAATACGAGCTAGGGTTCACAAAGTTCGACCTTAGGGTTTCTCCACACAAGTTTCTCTTTAATGAATGAAAAATAGAAAACTATATATAAAGTTTGGAAGGTGACGGCGCCAAGAACAAATGTCTGACGCCGTCATCTCGCCGCCAAATAGTTCCTCGGACTGCCTAGATCTAGGTCTGACGCCGTCATGTGGTCTCCTTATGCAGGCCGTCATGACGTTAACTCTTGACGCTCTTGTTGTGACGCCTTCAGGTTTGTACTGGGTCGTCACCAAATTAACTCTTGACACCGTCATGAATTTCCTCTTGACGCCGTCATACACTGTTCTCAGCATGGAAAATTAAGTCTTTGGCGTTTTCTTCACTTTTATGCTCCAAAAACGTCCGAATTGCTTCCTTTTCCAGATTTCACTCCCAAAGTACCTAAAATCACAAAAGGAATGATTTAGGGTAATATTTGATCAAATAAATTCAATTCCGGGCTTAAATGACCCCCTAAAAGTGGTTCATTTTTCGCCTCATCAGGCCTTCATCAAGCTCCAAGAGCATGGTATGAAAGACTTTCTAATTTTCTACTACAACATGGTTATAGGAAAGGAGCTATTGACAAGACTTTGTTTATCAAGAGAGATAAGAAGGATATCATGCTTGTCCAAGTGTATGTAGATGATATTATTTTTGGTGCTACTAAGCAGTCTATGGTGAAGGAATTTGAAGATCTTATGCAGAAAGAGTTTCAGATGAGTTCAATGGGAGAATTAACATTCTTTTTGGGACTACAAGTGAAACAGTCAAGCAGTGGAATATACATCTGTCAAGATAAGTATGTTGCAGATATCCTTAAGAGATTCAATTTCACAACTGTTAGGCCTACATCTACACCAGTGGATACTAACAAACCTTTGGGAAAAGATGAAGAAGGAGAAGATGTTGATGTCACACTATACAGATCTATGATTGGATGTCTCATGTATTTAACTGCATCAAGACCTGATATTACTTTTGCTGTGTGTTTATGTGCAAGACATCAAGTTCATCCAAAGGTATCCCACTTGAATGCTGTCAAGAGAATTTTCAGGTATCTTAGGCAACATCCTAAGCTAGGATTATGGTATCCTAGGGATTCACCTTTCCATCTACAAGCTTTTTCAGACAGTGATTATGCTGGAGATAACTATGACAGAAGATCCACAACTGGAGGCTGCCAGTACCTTGGAAGCAGATTAGTTTCATGGCAATGTAAGAAGCAAACAATTGCAGCAACTTCTTCCATAGAAGCAGAGTATGTAGCTGCTGCAAGTTGTTGTGCACAAGTACTTTGGTTGCAGAATCAGCTTTTGGATTATGGATTCAACTTCAAAAATACTCCTATCAATATTGATAATGAGAGTACTATCTGTATTGTGAAGAATCCAGTGTATCATTCCAAGACCAAGCACATTCAGATTAGACATCACTTTATAAGAGATTGCTATGAACACATGCTTATCAATGTGGTTAAAGTTCATACTGATGATAATGTAGCAGATCTACTCACAAAGGGCTTTGATGTTTCAAGATTTACCTTTTTAGTTGTGAGTATTGGCATGATTAATATGTAAGCTATTTTTGAGGGGAGGCATTAGTAGTTAGTAGTTAGTCATTATTTGAGGGGAGGCTACATGTATCATTAAAAAGAAAAGTTTTTTATTCATCATTCAGCAAGTTCATACAACGACCATTTAGAGGATTCATACATCACCATTGTTGTTACCAAGATACAGACACAGACACAGAAAAGACAAAACAGAACAAACAAACATCTACCACAACCTACTACCAAGCTCCACACACCTACTCCATAGGCCTTTTTCCCTTGCCCTCATAGCTTTGCTTTCCCTTCTGAGCAGTCTTTCTTTTGTCATCAAAAGAAGCTTGCTTTCTTGGGCAAGCCAGGCCAAGTACTTGTTTCGGAGGTCTCTCTTTCCTTGGAGCAGGCCACTTCATGTTCTGTATTACTGATTCCAGGGCTTGAGTCAAACCTTAATGAATTTAAAAAAATAGCACCACTCAACTGCTTGAACCAATTCAAAAAGTAAAAACATATGATCATTAATACCCTTTGTCACCAAGTAAATAACCACCCTAACAAGAGATTTGGAATACACTCAGCGACATTGGGTATGAAGGACCTTTGAATAAGCTTACTTTTCAGAAAGCTATGGTTAGTCCTCATTGGAAATTTCTAACATGTTTTTCTTCATTGTTTGAGTCCAAAGAGTACTGCTTGGGATCAGTTTAGCCATTCCATAGCTTCTGCATTATCAACAAACCTTTCAATTTCTCATACATGATCCTTGAAGGTATGCTTACACATATTAAGGCTGGCAAACCTTTTCTAATGTATCCAAGATTTGTTCAACTTCTTTTAGAGAATCCATTAGATGGGATACCAAAACCTCAGGATTATGTACCCACAATTAGGATGCCACCTAAAGTGTTCACTTTTATGTCTCATAAGGGAGTAAGTTTTTCGGGTAGGAATACACCTCTCAATGCTTATATGTTAGAGGTAGCTCAAGCTGTTAGGGATGAAGAAAACAATAGTGGTTCTGCACATTTTGATAATGATGATCAACCTGATTCTGCTGAGCATTCTGCCTCAGTGCATACCCCCACACCACCTATTGTTTCCCCTCAGCATGGTGTTTCAAGTGAAAGGACTCCCTCAGTGTCAGCTTCCTTGGATAAATCTGTTTCTGCTCAAGGTACTTCTCCACACAGTACTTCTACTAAAGGTACTGCTTCAGAGCGTACATAGGTATCTATTCCCAATGATTATACTTCCACAGGTGGGTTTCAAACACCTGGAGGAGATGAGGGAATTGAAGGTGCTATGAGTACTTCTGCTTTGACTAAAGAATTGGAGAAGATGAAGACAACTGTTAATGCTCAGGTTGTAGAAATCAAGAAGCTAAGAAGGAAGTTCAGAAGGTTGAAGAAATTTGTTTGGCCTCTTGTTCAGAATTTTAGGCTTTATGTGAAAGAAAAGAAGCAGTCTCAGAAGCCAAAGTCAAAATCTTCAAAAAAGTCTTCTAACTCCAAGAGGAGGCATATGAGGTCATCATTTACCAAATTGGGGAGGAATCAAGATGAGAATTTGGATAAAGATGATGCTGAGATTAAATATTTAGAAGATGCTCACCTTTGGAAATATCCAGAAAGTCCAAAGACTTTTGTACCAGAAAGTTACATTCAAGAGGATGTGAATATTGCACAAGAGGATGTGAACATTGCACAAGAGGAAGATATTGAGCAAGAAGTTGTTCAAGAAGATGTTGAGCAAGAAATTGTTAAGCAGGATGTTGATGCACAGAATGATCAAAGTGCTGGTGTTCAAAGTACTGCTGCATAAAACATAAGTCTGGAAGGTACTGCTGCGCAAGGTACTTCTTCTAGGAATATTGATGAAAGCGGAGTTACTGCAGCTGGACCTTCTACAATGAATTATGAAGATGAAGCTGGTCCTTCTACTTTTATATAGCAAGAAGAAGTCAAGGTACATAATGCAAGTGATGATGAAACAATTGCTCAAGTTATGATGAATTTGAGGAGACCTACTGGAGGAATACATATTTCTGAGCCTGCACAACAAGTTGCTGAAAGTACTTCTGAATCAGAAGAGCTAGATCCAAACGATAAAGGGAAAAGGATCAAGGTTCAGAAAGATATTAAGAAGAAAAAGAAGAAATTTTCTATTGCTCAGATCAGAGAACTAAAGATTGCAGAGGATGAAGAGCTTGCTAGAAAGCAACAAGCTGAGTATGATGCTGAGTATTTGGCAAAAGTTAGTAGGCCAATTACAAAGAAGCCAATGCCTATTGCTCAGGAAAGGAACTGGATGATAAGTTTCTTGAAAATAAGAGGATACAAAAACTTACATAAAATGAGGTATCCAGAAGTGAAAGCTCTGTGGGATAAAGTAAAAGAAGATATCAGAAAAGAAGTAGAAAACTTTGTGCCTATGGAAGTTGATAGAAAGAAGAAGTTAGAAGATATCAGAAAGGAACAAGCTGAGCAAAGGAGATTGAAAAGAAAGAAAGTAGTTCAAGATGATCAACTATCAAAAAGACTAAAGATGATTCATGAAGACACAGTTGATGAACTTAGAAACTATTTCAGAGTTGTAGATTTTGAGAATAAGAAGATTGAAGATTCTGGAAAGAAGTCCAAGATAATCTCATTCTCTGTAGTTCAATCAAAAGAAGGAAATTATCTTATGTTCAGCAGAGAAGATGAAAACTTCACAGTTTTCAATATGTTATGGGATGTTTTGCATTCTATGCAGAGATTGAAGCTTCAGGAGTGGGATTAATTTTGCTTGGAGATTTATTTACCATCTGGGAAACTGAAGAAACAAGTGATGATCCTCTGTGGAATGATCAAGAGAATTGGGAAATCACAAGATGGAGATTCTTAGAGTCATCAGGAGTTCATACACTAGAAATGGAAGATGGTACCATGATTTATATGCTTGCTGAGAGGAGATATCCATTGATTAGAGAAATTATGCTCAGAATGCTGGATCATGGAATGGAACTTGAAGATGAATCTGAAGTAGCTTTGGATGTTATCAAGCTATTTATCAGATGGACCAAGTCTGAAGAGTAATATTGCATAATACTGGTATGATTTGTTTTGCAAAAATAAGTATTTTTCAAAGTACTGCAAAGACAAACAGTACTTTATCAAAGTACTGCTTGCTGATATAAACCAGTATAAGTCCTTTAAAAATAAAAATAAAATGTTTTGATGTTTAAAAGAGAAGTAAAAGGATTTGAAAAGAAACACATGGTGTTAGTATTTATACTGCACAACAAATGGTAATCAACTCACCATGTTTAACACACAAGAAAGAGTTTGACTCATCAAGAGGGTACAACTCTGATGTGATAATCAAATCCGTTTTTAGTTGACAATTTACTAAAAATTGTATGGTTTCAACTCACCATATCTGTATAAGTAAAGAGTTGGCTAGCCCACAAGGAAAAATTGCTTGTGGTAAAGGCTGTGGAAAATCCATTTTTGGTAATTAGTTCACCATGATTGATATCAAAGAACTAACTAGTCCAAAAGCAAACGGCTATTGGTAAAGACTACTCAAATCCGTTGATAGCTGATGATTTGCTAAAAATCATTAATTTTCAATGATTCACCTCTCACAGGAGTTAACACACCTGGAAGTGATGAGAATAGTATGAAACTTTCAAAGATTTGATGACTATTGTACCAAAATGTTGCTGAGTAGCTGAGAAGATTTATTGCAAGAAAAGATGCTGATGAAGAGTACTTTGACACATGACAGATAGAAGATAAAGAGATTAAGAAACAATCTTTCTGAATGATTAAAGATTTTGAAGATCAAAGATAACAAAGAAACTTGAAATCAAGCAAGTGGAGTTCAAGTTAGGGGAGGATTGCTGGGATATAAAATATCAAAGTACTTCTGTATGTCAAAGTACTGCTGCATGAAGAATGGTAGCGTAGGGATTGCACCAGGCTTTACCTCTCAAGGGATCTTGAGAAGCTTACAACCCCCACCAGGCAGTGTACCTGATCGATGTAGTATAGTATAATGACAAGTACCGGGGGATTGATCGTTCAGCTAGGAATAGTGTCGCTAAGATTAGAAAACCTAATTACTAGTTCTAAAGATGAGAGATGATTCTTTTTGTATTTTTATATTTTTTAGAAAGCAAGTAAAAATCTCGGGTTTTGAAGGATATGGGCGGAATTAGTTGCTAGTCAACTAACCCAATACTAAGATGCAATCAAAATAAAATACTAGAAATGAAAATAAACTATATTAAACTATGGTTGTGAGCAATAAGTGGAGAAACGTGTTTACTTAGATTTCACTACTCCCTAGATATCTTTTACATGTTAATTATTTGTTATAGTTGCGTGGATGACGGATTGTATTCCTTAATACCATTCATGGGGTGGCGTACTTAACTCCCCAATCCTATGAGTGCCTACTTCACTCCTATGTCGAGCCGGCTAAGAAGCTCCTAACATGGGATCATTAGAATTTACTCATGCATTAAATACAACCAATAAAACCTAGTACACATCGGTTCATGTTTCCTAAGACGTTCAAGCATGTTACCATTTGGAGATCTGCCAGTTTTCTTAAGCCTAACATTGAAATCATTCATCCAATACAACCATAAACAAGTAATCAACACATAATCAACATCTAGGTTTCATTAGATCTAAGCAAACACAAGATAAATCTAGCCTAGCATGGTGGAATCAAGACAAGCACAAGATATAGACAACCAACACATAGACATATTGATTGAATTAAAAGAATACTTATCTCAATAACACATGTAAGGGTTCAAGGGCTGAAAACCCTTGAAAAAGCTGTAAAATACGTATATGGTTCGGCCTTAGGGTTTCTCCAAACATGTTCCTCTTAATTAATGAAAATTAGAAAACTATATATAGATAATAGAGGCTGACGGCGTCAAGAACAACCTTGTGACGCCGTCATCTCGCCGCCAAAATAATCCTCGGACTGCCTTGATCTACATCTGACGCCGTCATGTATTCCATTTTTCCAGGCCGTCACACATTTAACTCTTGACGCTCTTCTTTGTGACGCCTTCATTTCTTTACTGGGTCGTCATGATCTTTACTCTTGACGCCGTCAACTTCTTCCTCTTGACGCCGTCACACACTGTTCCCAGCTTGGAAAATCAAGTCTTTGGCGTTTTCTTCACTTTTATGCTCCAAAAACGTTCGAATTGCTTCCTTTTCCAGATTTCACTCCCAAAGTACCTAAAATCACAAAAGGAACGATTTAGGGCAATATTTGATCAAATAAATTCAATTTCGGGCTTAAATGACCCCCTAAAAGTGGTTCATTTTTCGCCTCATCATATACCCTTACACTTGAGATTTGCTTGTCCTCAAGCAAATGCGCTTTTATTCTAATGAAAATACAAGTTAGGGGTCATTTAACACTAATATAAAAGTAATTACAACAAATAATCGTTCCACTAAAGACCAAAGACAAGCATGGAGGTCATATACTAGCACCTCACAAATAGTGTTTAGATACTAACATCTCTCGGGTGTAATAAAGTATAAATTACAATATGGAAACGGAAGATATCTCTCACTACCTGTCATAGCAAAATAGATTACCATAGGCTTGGGAAAGGATCAAACCTCCACCATATGGCGTAAGCACCTAGGATAAACTATCAAAGAGGTCTTTTAAAGGGTTGTAACGTTAGGTGTAGGGATATGGAATACACGGTTTTGTTGGATATAGGCAGTCTTTACTGGTGGCGAGTTAACAATCTTGGTTAATTACATGTACAATATGGCGTTGCTAAGCCAAGACTAGACTCGACTTAAGCAAATAAATGAAAAATAACAAAAACATAAAATAAACATAGAATGAAACGGGATGGTAGTCCGTATGTTATTTTTTTATTTATTTATTTATTTATTTATTTATTTTTTTTTTTGCATACACTCTTACCCTACTGATTGATGCTAAACCGTCAACTTATATTGACCAAGTAATGGTCAACAAAGTCAAATAGCCTAGGTCAATGCTCCGGGTAATATAAGGTATCACCAGGTCGTTAAGTCCCGTTGAAGTGTGAATTGTAACTTTAGCGTATTCGTGATCGGGTGATTATTCACAGAAAAGGGTTATAATCAGAATTATTTGGAAATTATTAACAAATATAGCTTAGGAAAGCTACGTGAGTGATTACGGGAATTTAGATTACAAAGATTTGAGCTAAAACCTAAAAACGTACGTTTTAACTAAAACGTATACAGACGAACAAAACAAAAAGTACGACTGATGGACGGGAAGGGTTAAAAGTGTAAAATTAATATTTTTACAATTCTAATAATTAAAGAAAATTTTAAGAAAAATAAAAACTATTTTTACACTATTTAATTATTTATTATTAATTAATTACTAATTATCTATTTATTACTAATTAAACTAATTAGAATTATTAAAAATACTAAAATGGTTTAGAAAATTAAGAAAAATTTTATAAATCTAATTAACCATTACAGGAATCCTAAAAAATTATAAAAAGTTAATTTTATGTATTTTTAAGCTAATTAACTAATTATTAATCTAATTACTTATTAATTTCTAATTAAACTAATTATATTAAAAAAAATAGAAAATGAACAGTAAAAATTCAAGAAAAATTTATAAAAATGTTATAACTAAAATAAAAGCTAGAAAAATTATAAAAACTAGGTTATACTTTATAAAATCTAATTATGCTATTTAATTGATTAATATTAATTAAAACTAAATTAAACTAAAATTAATTAGAAAAACCACTAAAAGACAAAATAAAAATCTGGAAAATTTTGTAAAATTATTTTAACCTAAAATAGAATTTCTAAAAATATAAAAATGATATATTGCTTTTAAATAAGCTAAAAAGAAAAATAAAATTGATAAATCCTATTAAATAGAAGCTATCACTAATATTAAAGTTGGTTTTTTGGTTTTTTCTTTTCCTAAACTGATTATAAACTAAAAACAACAACTTTTAATAAAAACACTTTTATTTTAACCCAAGAAATAAGCACTTGAAGTGCTTATTGATCCCACAGTTGACTTTTGTTGACTGTGGAGGTTTTATAGCTCAAATGGGAAAGTGTGGGGTCCACAAGGATGGATTATGGTTTCTCTGAGTTCAATGAACAAGAATAAGCAAGTTTCAAGCAATAAGGTGGCCTGAATAAGCCACAAATCTCAAATAAGCAGTTGCTTATTTCCAACTGAGACAGTTTTTGGGACAAAGTTTATGACCAAATACAGGTGGGGTCTACTAGCCTAGGGGTCAAACAAAGAGTCAATTAGTCAACCCTGGTAGGAGGGGGGTTGAGAGGTACAAGGTGCATGGGCTGAGGGTCACTAAGGTGGTCAGAAAACCACCACAAAGGTGGTGGTGTGGACTGGTTATCTGTGTGCAGAGCAGGGGTTTTCCCCTGCAGTCCACTTTGAGGGTGTGTGGGGCCCAGATTAAAAATCACAAAAATGTATGCAATATGGGAACTTGGAGATGAGGTGGGGGACTATGATCTCAAGAAGTTTCAGACCCTAGAACTCACCACAAAATTCCACAAAATTCATGCAACATTTGGAAAAAACTGAATTGTGCAATTTTGACTTTTTACATATGAACTACTAAGTTGACTTTCTTGAGGTTCTAATGGTTCCAGTGGACTGATGTGGATGAAATATGATATATTAAAACTAACCTAGGCTAAATTAACAATTATTGAACCAAAATGATGAATATTTAAACCAACAACCTCAACAGTGGACTATGAGAGGAGAATTACAAAGAGTTTTGACTATTATGCATATTACCACTGAGTTTCAATGTTTGAGTGTGCTATAAACACCTATTGCAGCATGTTTCAACAGAAAGCAACATCAAAAACTAACAAGAACTAATCTAAAATTCTTAAACCAAACACCCCTTTTAAAACAGTTAACACTATGTTTAATGGATTCAAGGAGCAAATCTCCAAACCTTTGATTAATCTACTAATCCTAACTGATTTTAAAGCTGCTAGAACAATTAGATTAAGCTAATAACAACTACAACTCAATTATGCAATTTTGATTAAACTACCACAGTTTACTACAAATTTTAAGTAATACTTACCAAACCTATTTCTAATGAACCAGGATTAGTCTAAAGAGCTAAGAGATTATGTATAAGCAGAGACAAGCAATAAAGAAGCAATATCACAGTAACTTAATAAGCAAAGATGACAAAGTAAGCTTACAATTTGGTTCTGTGTATGTAACAATGGTACTGAAACCAATCTCAACACAATCCTATTACTCCCCAAGGAGTTCTAAACCAGGTCCATCCTTAATTTAACCTGCTCCTTGCAATTTCTTCATATATATATATATATATATATATATATATATATATATATATATATATATATATATATATATTTATTTATTTTTATTTTCTTCTTATTTTGTATTTTTCTGAATAATACTGAAAATTAAACTAAAAAGAGATTAACAAACTGAAGACTTATATTATTGAAGAGGAAATAGAGTACAAACTTGAGTTTGATTGAAAATTACAAGGTACAAATATTTAAAATAAGCTAAAAAAAAACTTCAAAACTAACTCCCTGCTTCAATGCACCACTTCTCCTTTTATACACCCAATTAGGGTTTTTAGAACCCACTTGTCACATCCCAGCTTCTCTATTAACCATTGGATGGTATTCCTCTGATCTTGGCCTTTCAATATCTTGGCGCCAAAAAATCTTTTGGCCGTTTCTTTGATGATAATTGAAGCCAGTGGGGTGTTATTGGAGTTTAGTGTTTGTTTGAGTAGGCAAGGGGGGAGGGTTGAGTGTGGCAGTGGATATGAGGGTAGGGGTGATGATGGAAGTAGCAGGGGTGAGGTGGAAGGAGGGGGTCAAAGGAGGGGGAGTTGACTGGGGATAAAATAAAAAACGGGGTATTAGTTTTTTGAAGTGGTGGGCTTGGTGTTGGTGGGCCTGGTGGGGTATTGGGTGGATTTGTTTTGGGGTTAATGATAATTAAGGGGTCCGGTTGGTTTGTTGAAATTTAAACACAAGGACCAATTTGTAATAACTCCAAAACATGAGGGCTGATTATGACATTTTCCAAATTATAATCCCAAGGGTCATTCTTGCCATACTTCAATGATACAAGGGTCTTTTGAATTTTATTTTCCACTTTTAAAATTCCCGGGGACCAAATGTGACAAGTTGCCAAACTTCGGGGACCAAACATGTAATTTCCACAAATATTTTACCCAAGGACCATTTTTAACACATTTTGACTTTCCAAGGATAAAAATGATTTTTTCTTTCAAAATTATCCCACCAGGGACCAATTCTGCCATTTTCTGAAATTCCAGGGACCATTTATGTCAATTTTGGATTTTGAGGGGTAAAAGTGTAATTTTCTCAAACTTTTTCACCCAAGGACTTATTTTGATAATTTTTTACTTTTCTTTGCCTTGGGTTGACTTTTCTTTCATTTTAACTTCCAGGGACTAGTTTTGCCAAATTTTGAAACTTGAGGGACTGAAACTGCCAATTGTGCAAACTTTGTTCGTTTTTCATTTGTTTTTAAACATTTTGCATCTAAAACATATAAAACACACTTTTGGGATAAATTGTGTATTTTGATGCGTTTTTGGGTGTTTTTGGATGTTTTGGCAGTCCAGATACGATAAAAATGATGAGTGTTTGAGCACTCATCAATCCCCCACACTAAGCTATTGCTAGTCCCTAGCAATATTTTGAGAAAAACTTGATGGATTTGAAACTCTTTACCAAAAGCCATCACTTCTGGAGTAGCCAGGTGTAAGAACTGTGGCACACCTGATAACCGTGTGATTTTGAGCAAACCACCAGCTGTCAACGGATTTGATTAGTCTTTACCAGGAGCCGTTTGCTCCTGGACTAGCCAGCAACTTGATGGAATAGTCAACATCTTGGTGAGCTGATTACCAATTATGGATTTTCCACGGCCTTTACCACAAGCCATAATCTTGTGGGCTAGCCAACTCATTTGTTTTTGGGGAGTTGAGGAACCATACAATTTTGGGCAAATTGCAAGCCGTAAACGGATTTGAGATATCTTTACCAAGAGCCGTTTGCTCCTGGATTAGCCAATCCCTTTTGTCGTTTAGACACGGCGGACTGATTACCACAAAAATTTTGAAATAAAGTGAAAAATTTTTGAAAATTTTGTGTCAAAATGGGGGTACTTGAAAGTATTTTGTGATAAAATTCGCTAGAATTTCCCCCCCACACTTAGAAATGAATATTGTCCTCAATATTCAAAGTCCCGGCTATTATGCCGAATCTAAGAACGTAAAAAGATAATATTCGAAGCTAACTGTGGAATTTTGTTTTGTATTTTTCACTTTATTTATCTGTACATACGATCACAATTTTTTTTTTTTTTCTTTTTGAACTTATATACATATATACATTTTCAAATTAGCGGGGGGTTGGCCATTCCCCCACACTAGGGTGGTAGAAAGTAGAAAGAAGTCAGAAATACGGGTAAAAACCCATATATGTTGCTAATTTTTGTTCATCGAGTCGCTAGCTTGACTCGATCCCCGAATTTAATTGTCCTTGGGGAAAGTTTGGAGATCCGGGACAACCATGGATGGTATGTCCTCTCCAAAGTAGTGCTTGAGACGATGTCCATTCACTTTGAAATTAGGTCCGTCATTTTGTGATAACTCGACGGTGCCATAAGGATAAACCTTAACGATAGTGAATGGACTAGTCCATCGGGTTTTGAGCTTTCTCGAGAAGATCTTGAGTCTAGAGTTGAAAAGAAGGACTCGATCACCAACGTTGAAAACGCGGTTTTTTATTTTTGAGTCATGGATCTTCTTTGTCTTTTCCTTGTAGATCAAAGAGTTCTCGTAAGCTTGATCACGAAGTTCATTTAATTCATTCAGTTGAACTTTCCGATGATCACCCGCAGTTTTGAGGTCGAAATTGGCATGCTTGAGAGCCCAATAGGCTTTATGCTCAAGCTCGATCGGAAGATGGCACGCTTTCCCGTACACAAGCTTGTATGGCGTACACCCAATGGGTGTTTTATACGCCGTACGGAAAGCCCAAAGTGCATCATCGAATTTATCCGACCAAGATGCACGATTTTCCCCAACGGTTCTTTCCAATATTCTCTTTATGCCTCAATTGGAAACTTCTACTTGTCCACTTGTTTGAGGGTGGTACGCAGTAGAAAGACGGTGAGTTACACCATACTTTTGCATGACTTTATCAAATTTTTCATTGCAGAAATGCGTACCACGATCACTAATTATAGCACGTGGAGTTTCAAATCGAGCAAAGAGAGCTTTCAAAAATTTCACAACTACTCGGGCATCATTTGTGGGTAAAGCTTTTGCTTCAACCCATTTTGACAAATAGTCAACTGCCACGAGTATATACTTGTTTCCATGAGATGATGGAAATGGCCCCATAAAATCGATGCCCCATACGTCAAATATTTCACAAACTTGGATTGCATTTTGTGGCATTTCATTCTTTTGTGAAATATTCCCGTGACGTTGACAAGCGTCACAGGATTTGACTAATTCTTGGGCATCCTTGTAAATCGTGGGCCAAAAGAAACCGGAATCAAACACCTTTTTGGCGGTGTAATTTGGATTGTGGTGGCCCCCCGTGGGACCAGCATGGCAAGCCTTTAAGATTTCAGCGGCTTCTTGACCATATACACACCGCCGGATGACTTGATCCGCACAGATTTTGAACAAGTAGGGGTCGTCCCAGAAATAATGTTTTACATCTTTAAAGAATTTATTTTTTTGTTGGGACGACATCCCTTTCACAATGAAGTTACCCGCAAGGTAATTTGCAAAATCGGCAAACCAAGGGGTAATAGAATCTCCACGGAAGGAAACCGCATTGAGTGTCTCGAGAGGGAATGTTTTATTAATTTCTTTCCTCTCGAAAACATCTTGATGGGGGTTTTCCAAATGGGAGAGATGATCAGCAGCTAGGTTCTCAGCTCCTTTTTTATCACGAATAATGATATCAAATTCCTGTAGGAGGAGAACCCAACGAAGAAGTCTCGGCTTTGCATCTTGTTTTGCAAAAAGGTACTTCAAAGCCGAGTGATCCGTATACACTATGCTTTTGGTAAGAATCAAGTATGGCCGGAATTTTTCAAAAGCATACACCACAGCTAATAATTCTTTTTCGGTGGTGGTGTAATGGCTTTGAGCCTCGGTCATAGTTTTGCTGGCATAGTGTATAGGCTGAAAATGTTTTGTTTTTCGTTGCCCCAAGACTGCCCCTATAGCATAATCACTAGCATCACACATGAGCTCAAAGGGCAAGTCCCAATTGGGGGCAACAAGAATCGGTGCCTCGGTAAGCCTTTTCTTTAATGTTTCAAAGGCTTCGATGCACTCGGGAGAGAAGATAAAAGGAGCATCCTTCTCGAGGAGATGGGTCATAGGCCAGGCGATTTTAGAAAAATCTTGAATGAACCTACGGTAAAAACCGGCATGACCCAAAAAGCTCCTAACACCTTTCACGGTTGTGGGATGAGGTAATTTTGCAATGACATCCACTTTGGCTCTGTCAACCTCAATCCCGTTTTTTGAAATTTTATGGCCAAGGACAATGCCCTCTTTGACCATAAAGTGACTCTTCTCCCAATTTAGACATAACTTTGTGTCTTCACAACGTTTTAGCATGCTGTCTAAATGGGAGAGACATGATTGGAACGAATCCCCAATGACCGAAAAATCGTCCATAAAGACCTTCATAGTTTTTCCGATCATGTCGGAAAAAATGGCCATCATACATCTTTGAAACGTGCCCGGAGCATTACATAAGCCAAATGGCATACGTTTATATGCGAAAGTTCTATAGGGGCACGTAAAAGTGGTCTTTTCTTGGTCTTGCGGGTCAATGGGAATCTGAAAGTAACCCGAGAAACCATCGAGGAAGCAATAATACTCATTCCCCGCTAATCTCTCGAGCATCTGATCCATAAAGGGCAGAGGAAAATGATCCTTACGGGTGGCGTCATTTAACTTACGATAATCAATACAGACGTGCCAACCCGTAACAAAACGAGTTGGAATTAACTCATTCTCCTCATTTGTGACAACGGTAATGCCACCCTTTTTTGGAACACAATGAATTGGGCTGACCCAAGGACTGTCCGAGATAGGGTAAATCAATCCGGCATCAAGAAGTTTTAAAACCTCTTGTTTGATAACCTCGTGAATTTTTGGATTCACCCTTCTTTGTTGTTGGACTGCAGGTTTGAAGTCGTCCTCCATTAAAATTTTATGAGTACAGAATTCAGGGTCAATGCCCTTGATGTCGGAGAGACGCCAAGCAATTGCTTGTTTATGAGACTTCAAAACCTTTATGAGAGCAGCCTTTTCCTCATCACTTAAGTCTTTGGCAATTATGACGGGTAATTTATCATCACCCTCCAGAAATGCATATTCAAGATGAGGCGGCAAGTCCTTAAGTTCAACCTCGGGAAAGTCATCAGTTTTCTCAACATTTTTGACCTCCTCTTTATGAAGTTGTTGTGGTAGAACAGGAAGAGGAGAGGGATCTTCGTTTAACAATTTTTCAAGTATGAGAATATCCCTCTCGAGGTCGATCTCTTGGTTATCAACTCCATCGGGAATCGAGTCACTTTTGAGAAACGCCTCCATTTCTTCTAAGATGAAGTCACTTCCCTCAAACGGAGTGAGGGAAGGAGAAGAATTAGCAATGATGAGGTGAGAAGACTGAGTGAGGTTTTCACTCGAAGAATCATCAATGAAACCTAAAATCTCTTGAGCATACTCCTCAGCAGCAACATCGATGACATCAATTTGATTCACCGACTCACAATCATAATTGGAGGAGTATCTCGAAGTTTGATTTAGGTTGAAGGTTATGGCTTCCGTTCCAACACGTAATGTGATCTCATGCTCAAATACATCGATAAGAGCTCGCCCAGTTCTAAGGAATCCCCGCCCAAGAATGAGAGGGACCCTTGAATCGGCATCAAAGTCAACAATCACAAAATCTGCCGGAAAATGGAACTTCCCCACTTTAACGAATACGTCCTCGGCAATGCCAATGGGACGAGAAATCGAACGATCGGCAAGCTCTAAAGTCATGCACGTGGGGGTAAGTTCGGGAAGAGAGAGTTTCTTCCACACATAATATGGCATTAGGTTAATGCTAGCACCTAGATCGGCCAAGGCGAAGCAATCAACCATACCCGGGAAAGTACAAGGAATTAGAAATTTCCCAGGATCTCCAAGCTTTTCAGGAAGCTTTTTCAAAAGAACCGCAGAGCAGTTCTCATTCAGAGGAGTTCTTGCCATCTCAAATAATTTTTCTTTATTACTCAACAGATTTTTGATTGTCGATGCAAACTTGGGCATCAAGAGAATAGCATCCGCGAAGCTGATATCAAAATGCAAATCTTGGAAGATTTGGAAAAATTTATCCATTTGGTGATTAGCTTTTTCGCGGAGCTTTTGTTCACTGAGACGTGATGGATAGGGAATAGAAGTTTTGGATTTAGGGTTGTACACTGGAGTTTCTGGTGGTTCAAAGACAACTCCAGGCTTACATCTGGTTTCAGGATTAACCTGAGGTTGGACGTGTGTTGTACTTCGTGGGCTAGGAATTTGCACCTTGTCCTTTGTCACCTCAGGTTCACGATTCACTACCTTTGGAGGAGAGGAAGAAGAGGTAGTAGGAATCTCGGGTTCATCATATGAAGCACCACTTCGTGTTGTGATCGCCTTAGCATCGCCCCTCGGGTTAGCGATCGTGTTGCTCGGTAAAGTAGTACCTGAGCCCGAGGGTCGATCATTTAAAGACTTCTTGATGTCAGAAATCTGGCTGACCAGCAACTTGTTCAACTCTTCTTGGGACTTCATGAATTGTTTTAACAACTCATCAGATGAAGGCCCGGTTGGAACAATGGCTTGATTCGGAATAGGAATATTTGGAGCTCGATTGTTCGGATTGGGACCTTGATTTTGAAAATTACCCTGATTAGGGTTGTTGTTTCCATAAAAATATCCCTGATTGAAATTACCCTGACCTTGGTTCCGATTAAAGTTTCCTTGATTTTGTTGTTGGAAACCTTGATTTTGGAACCCTTGGTTTTGATTGTGAAAACCATGACCCTGAGTGAAGTTACCTTGGTTTTGATAACCTTGGTTCACTCTATTTTGATTTTGGCCACGATTTTGGACATTTTGGTTTTGATTAAAACCAGGAGGTCCAGGATAATGATGTTGAGGACGATAGCTAGGGTCCATAGGAGGGCGATATTGATTGCCTCCTTGATTTTGGGACCCCGCTAAAGCATGAGCTTCGTATGGAGTACCATCAGTAGCTGTGCAATTGTAGTAGGCATGCGGCCCACCACAAGTCACACAGACTTCCACTTTTTTAACCTCAGCAGGTGGAGGATGTTGTGGAAATGAAACTTTCTTTGTTTGGGCGAGAACCAAAGCTTGGATCGCTTCAGTGAGCTTGTCAATCTTAGCATCCGTGCTAGATTGACCCACAGAAGATGAAGTAGAAGGTCCCGCATTGATTTGAGAAACAATCGGTTTGCTTCATGTAGAGCGGACCTTGGACTTGTTTTCTTGATTTGCAAAGCTTCTTTTGTTGTTCTACTCAAGAAATTACCTCCCGCGGAGGCATTGAGAGAATCCTGATCAGCATGGCTCACGCCATTGTAAAAAGTATCGAGTTGCATCAACTCAGAGAAACCATGATGTGGACACTTGCGAAGTAATTCTTTGAAACGATCCCACGCTTCACCAAAAGATTCATCATATTTTTTAGTGAACTTGGTGATTTCGTTCTTAAGACTCGTGGTCTTGGAAGGTGGGAAGAATTCATTCACAAACTTTTTGACAAGATCTTCCCAAGTCTCAATAGATCTTGGAGGTTGTTTTTCAAGCCAAATCCGGGCTTGTCCCTCCAAGGAGAATGGGAAGAGAAGAAGTTTTATTGCTTCACACGGGACATTCTTGTACTTGATGGTCGATGTGATTTTATTGAACCATCGAATATGAGCATGAGGATCGTCCCTCTCAAAACCGTAAAATTGACTTGAGGTCACAAGATTGAGTAACCCGGTTTTGAGCTCAAAACTATCAGCCACGATGGCTGGGACAATAATGGCATCTCTGTAACCCTCAATGGGTGCTTGGAGAAGCTCACACATGGGGCGGTCTTCCGCCATGGTGACAGTGGGTGTGGCAACAGTACGGATCTCATATCCGACTGTTGGTGCTGAACGTCTACGAGGTCTTCTAGGTTTTCGTACAAGCTCACGTAATGGGCTAGTGGACCTAGAAGAACGAGTGCGCATGCACTAGGAACAAAAACCAATCAAAACAAAATCGAGGCAAATCAACAGTGAACTTAAACCAATAATCACGAGTGAATGGCTTCTTTAAGAAAGGTACACCACTCACAAGGATACAAAGGTAAGTTTTAATCATTTTGGTTTGGGAACTTATTTGTTCACACCCCCAGTTGGTAGGTGTTCTGTCTTGGTTTTCGACGGTTTATTTTTATGTAGAATTATTATTCACAAGAAAGAGACGAATGTTTTTGTGTTTTGTGTATGGGTTTAAAAACTTTTGGAAAATATTTTTGGAATCGTTGCGTTTACCAAAATCGTTTCTCTTTAAGAATCACCTTAAAAGAAAACCGAATCAGAAAACGTTACGATCTGTTTTGTTGTTTTTAATTTTTTTTGGTGTTTTAACACTTTAGGAAAAGTGTTAATGACTTTTTTGTATTTTTATTTTGAAAATATACACAAGTGGTGGTATTTGTACAGTGAGTGAGGTGAGATAACACTAATCTCAAATAACGCTATAGAAACGCGCACACTCCTCCGGCAGCGGCGCCAAAAGTTGATTGATGCTAAACCGTCAACTTATATTGACCAAGTAATGGTCAACAAAGTCAAATAGCCTAGGTCAATGCTCCGGGTAATATAAGGTATCACCAGGTCGTTAAGTCCCGTTGAAGTGTGAATTGTAACTTTAGCGTATTCGTGATCGGGTGATTATTCACAGAAAAGGGTTATAATCAGAATTATTTGGAAATTATTAACAAATATAGCTTAGGAAAGCTACGTGAGTGATTACGGGAATTTAGATTACAAAGATTTGAGCTAAAACCTAAAAACGTACGTTTTAATTAAAACGTATACAGACGAACAAAACAAAAAGTACAACTGATGGACGGGAAGGGTTAAAAGTGTAAAATTAATATTTTTACAATTCTAATAATTAAAGAAAATTTTAAGAAAAATAAAAACTATTTTTACACTATTTAATTATTTATTATTAATTAATTACTAATTATCTATTTATTACTAATTAAACTAATTAGAATTATTAAAAATACTAAAATGGTTTAGAAAATTAAGAAAAATTTTATAAATCTAATTAACCATTACAGGAATCCTAAAAAATTATAAAAAGTTAATTTTATGTATTTTTAAGCTAATTAACTAATTATTAATCTAATTACTTATTAATTTCTAATTAAACTAATTATATTAAAAAAAATAGAAAATGAATAGTAAAAATTCTAGAAAAATTTATAAAAATGTTTTAACTAAAATAAAAGCTAGAAAAATTATAAAAACTAGGTTACACTTTATAAAATCTAATTATGCTATTTAATTGATTAATATTAATTAAAACTAAATTAAACTAAAATTAATTAGAAAAACCACTAAAAGACAAAATAAAAATCTGGAAAAATTTATAAAATTATTTTAACCTAAAATAGAATTTCTAAAAATATAAAAATGATATATTGCTTTTAAATAAGCTAAAAAGAAAAATAAAATTGATAAATCCTATTAAATAGAAGTTATCACTAATATTAAAGTTGGTTTTTTCTTTTCCTAAACTGATTATAAACTAAAAACAACTTTTAATAAAAACACTTTTATTTTAACCCAAGAAATAAGCACTTGAAGTGCTTATTGATCCCACAGTTGACTTTTGTTGACTGTGGAGGTTTTATAGCTCAAATGGGAAAGTGTGGGGTCCACAAGGATGGATTATGGTTTCTCTGAGTTCAATGAACAAGAATAAGCAAGTTTCAAGCAATAAGGTGGCCTGAATAAGCCACAAATCTCAAATAAGCAGTTGCTTATTTCCAACTGAGACAGTTTTTGGGACAAAGTTTATGACCAAATACAGGTGGGGTCCACTAGCCTAGGGGTCAAACAAAGAGTCAATTAGTCAACCCTGGTAGGAAGGGGGTTGAGAGGTGCAAGGTGCATGGGCTGAGGGTCACTAAGGTGGTCAGAAAACCACCACAAAGGTGGTGGTGTGGACTGGTTATCTGTGTGCAGAGCAGGGGTCTTCCCCTGCAGTCCACTTTGAGGGTGTGTGAGGCCCAGATTAAAAATCACAAAAATGTATGCAATATGGGAACTTGGAGATGAGGTGGGGGACTATGATCTCAAGAAGTTTCAGACCCTAGAACTCACCACAAAATTTCACAAAATTCATGCAACATTTGGAAAAAACTGAATTGTGCAATTTTGACTTTTTACATATGAACTACTAAGTTGACTTTCTTGAGGTTCTAATGGTTCCAGTGGACTGATGTGGATGAAATATGATATATTAAAACTAACCTAGGCTAAATTAACAATTATTGAACCAAAATGATGAATATTTAAACCAACAACCTCAACAGTGGACTGTGAGAGGAGAATTACAAAGAGTTTTGACTATTATGCATATTACCACTGAGTTTCAATGTTTGAGTGTGCTATAAACACCTATTGCAGCATGTTTCAACAGAAAGCAACATCAAAAACTAACAAGAACTAATCTAAAATTCTTAAACCAAATACCCCTTTTAAAACAGTTAACACTATGTTTAATGGATTCAAGGAGCAAATCACCAAACCTTTGATTAATCTACTAATCCTAACTGATTTTAAAGCTGCTAGAACAATTAGATTAAGCTAATAACAACTACAACTCAATTATGCAATTTTGATTAAACTACCACAGTTTACTACAAATTTTAAGTAATACTTACCAAACCTATTTCTAATGAACCAGGATTAGTCTAAAGAGCTAAGAGATTATGTATAAGCAGAGACAAGCAATAAAGAAGCAATATCACAGTAACTTAATAAGCAAAGATGACAAAGTAAGCTTACAATTTGGTTCTGTGTATGTAACAATGGTACTGAAACCAATCTCAACACAATCCTATTACTCCTCAAGGAGTTCTAAACCAGGTCCATCCTTAATTTAACCTGCTCCTTGCAATTTCTTCATTTTCATATATATATATATATATATATATATATATATATATATATATATATATATATATATATATATATATATATATATATATATATATATATATATATATATATATATATATATATATATATATATATATATATATTATTTAATTATTTTTATTTTCTTCTTATTTTGTATTTTTCTGAATAATACTGAAAATTAAACTAAAAAGAGATTAACAAACTGAAGACTTATATTATTGAAGAGGAAATAGAGTACAAACCTGAGTTTGATTGAAAATTACAAGGTACAAATATTTAAAATAAGCTAAAAAAAAAACTTCAAAACTAACTCCCTGCTTCAATGCACCACTTCTCCTTTTATACACCCAATTAGGGTTTTTAGAACCCACTTGTCACATCCCAACTTCTCTATTAACCATTGGATGGTATTCCTCTGATCTTGGCCTTTCAATATCTTGGCGCCAAAAAATCTTTTGGCCGTTTCTTTGATGATAATTGAAGCCAGTGGGGTGTTATTGGAGTTTAGTGTTTGTTTGAGTAGGTAAGAGGGGAGGGTTGAGTGTGGCAGTGGATATGAGGGTAGGGGTGATGATGGAAGTAGCAGGGGTGAGGTGGAAGGAGGGGGTCAAAGGAGGGGGAGTTGACTGGGGATAAAATAAAAAATGGGGTATTAGTTTTTTGAAGTGGTGGGCTTGGTGTTGGTGGGCCTGGTGGGCTATTGGGTGGATTTGTTTTGGGGTTAATGATAATTAAGGGGTCCGGTTGGTTTGTTGAAATTTAAACACAAGGACCAATTTGTAATAACTCCAAAACATGAGGGCTGATTATGACATTTTCCAAATTATAATCCCAAGGGTCATTCTTGCCATACTTCAATTATACAAGGGTCTTTTGAATTTTATTTTCCACTTTTAAAATTCCCGGGGACCAAATGTGACAAGTTGCCAAACTTCGGGGACCAAACATGTAATTTCCACAAATATTTTACCCAAGGACCATTTTTAACACATTTTGACTTTCCAAGGATAAAAATGATTTTTTTCTTTCAAAATTATCCCACCAGGGACCAATTCTGCCATTTTCTAAAATTCCAGGGACCATTTATGTCAATTTTGGATTTTGAGGGGTAAAAGTGTAATTTTCTCAAACTTTTTCACCCAAGGACTTATTTTGATAATTTTTTACTTTTATTTGCCTTGGGTTGACTTTTCTTTCATTTTAACTTCCAGGGACTAGTTTTGCCAAATTTTGAAACTTGAGGGACTGAAACTGCCAATTGTGCAAACTTTGTTCGTTTTTCATTTGTTTTTAAACATTTTGCATCTAAAACATATAAAACACACTTTTGGGATAAATTGTGTATTTTGATGCGTTTTTGGGTGTTTTTGGATATTTTGGCAGTCCAGATACGATAAAAATGATGAGTGTTTGAGCACTCATCACCTACCATCCAAGATAATACATAATAGGGAATGGAAATTCCCCTTACACTTGAATTTTTACATACTTTACAATAAACTAATCTAATGACTCGATTTAAGAAAATCAAAACACTTGGAGTACTTTTAAGATTAACGTACATATGGGGGGTAATATATGATGTTCTTCCCCATTACTCCATAAATAAGTACTTTACCCATGAGTCTCAATCGTCCCAAAACAATATGTACAAGGATATGACTCGACTTAGCAACCATGTAATCAATTAGATAGTTAACTTAGGGTTTAAACAAATAACAATAATGCACTAAAAATGAGCGCATACACGGAAGGCTAAGGCGATTTGGGTGTACATTTAAGTGGGGTGTAACAAATTCTTCCTTTAAGTAAAATGCTTAAAGTTAGAAACAAAAAGATAGGCTCGGAGGGGTGTACTAGGGGTTTCGTGTACTAAAAATGAGTGCAATGTTAAGGTGTGGGAAAAATTAATTGACTTAACTAGCCAAGTAATATGACTTAAATGGTCAAGTAATTATGATACGGGTTTAAACACAAGGGTGATCCTAATGCCTCTTATTATGTAGTAAATCCTACTACACGAATGTAGTCTCACTAGCGGTCTCGGGATGCATCACTAACGCAAGTTCTAGAATCTAAATGCTACCTGTACACTCATAAGCACTAATAGTAAATGCTTTTCCTATCAAATCTAAAGGCGAACCTCACATATTTGGGTGGAAAATTTTTCTGAAAGTACGGTTATGTGCTAGTCATACAATCTCCTATCCATGAGACGCTTGCTATGGCTAAAGTTTCACTCATAAATGTTGTAAAAAAAATAAATTTGGCGCTAAAATTGCACTAACAAGTATTTCTCATAGTTTTATTACACATCTACTATCAAACAAACAAACTCAAGCGAAAGTGTATCTGTAAGGTATCATCATTTTACTCTCCCCTTACACTTAGGATGAACATTGTCCCCAATGTTCAAGTAAAGAATGTAAAAGTGAAATAAGTAAAACGAATGAAATCAAATACTCCCCTGATTCGCTCGGTATGGATAATAAGGTGGCCAGGTTAGATCTTCCTATAAGAAAATGAACAATCAAAGCTTCCCTTCCAGAATATAAATCATCTTCTTGTCATACATAACCTATTAAACCTGAGAAAACAAACAAAGCAACCTCGCATAAAATCGGCGGCAATCTACATAAGTTACTAAATCCTAGAAAACAAAATAAGATATAATGCTTGTGGAATGAAGTTTGCAAATTTCCTGGAGATTATAAAACTTAATAATTCAGCAAAAACTTTAAAACTCTGTTAGAAAAACAAAACTGGTAAAATTTCCAGATTTTTACACGTGACGCCGTCAAGAGCAAGCTCATGACGCCGCCAGAAGTGACTTGCAGAAATTCTTATGTTAAGTTTCCGGAAAATTTCTGGAAAAACTTGGTCCTACTTCCTGGAAAATCCAGCAAAACTTCATTATGACTCGATACAAGCATTTGACTATAACAAATACGAATATACATGTTCACTTAATATTGTGGAGAATCATGATCGGTTTGTTTCTTAAAAACATATTTGGGGTTTCCCCTTACACTTATCTTTTGCAAAAATACCTTTAGGTGGAGTTAAGACTAGGCCAAACAACAAAGTAAAGTATTTCCACTATTTAGTTTAGAAACATGATCTACCAACAATAAAAATAAAGCATGCATACGGAAGCAAATAACAAACAAACAAAATAAAATCACACAAAGCATGGGTTGCCTCCCAAGAAGCGCTTTTTTTTATTTACGAGTCTTGTAGCTAGACTCAAGGTCATGGGTTACTACGTGACACGGGTGAGTTCCTCATTGAGGACATCTTTGGGATCAAACTTAGGTTTCAACTTCCTATCGGTTCTCTTAGTACGGTATGACCTTTCAAACTTTTCTCCATCCGGATCATACAAAGTCATCCTCATAGGCCATGATCCGTCACCCTCTTTAGGTGGCTTGTCCCACCTCCATTTACACTTGTCTCCCTATCTTTTCCACTTATTCATCTCTATATTAATAGGCATTACGCTCAAGAACTCAATCATCTTCCTAAAGACTAATGGGTCCTCAAAGGGATCTAGCTCTTCATCTCTAGCTATGAGTTGTTCCACTGAATGTGCCTTTTTAATGAAATCTTTTTCTAGATAGAATGGGCATTTAGGTCCTATAAAGTTCCTTTCTATCCAAGGTCCATATCTAGAGGGTCTCCTATTCATCTCTACCCAATGTGGTGTCGGTTCATCATCACAATCATAAATATGCTTCTTAACATCGTACACCGACCAAGTATCGCCTTCACCTACCGCTATCTTAGACTCCTTACAATCTATCATGGCACTAGCGGTTGCTAAAAATCCTCTTCCTACCAATAATGGGCATGTAGTGTCACTAACCATGTCTAGGACGTGAAAATCCGCTAAGATAGTTAACTTTCCTACATGAACAACTACATCCTTAATCATTCCAACCGGGTGGGTAATACTCCCATCTGCTAGACCTATCAATACCTCCATTTCCTCTAACTTTCCTAGCTTAAGAGTAGTGAATAGGGATAAGGGAATCAAGTTGAGGCTTGACCCTAAATCGGCTAGTGTGTCGAAAGCTTCGGATCTTCCTACCTTACAAGGCAAAACAAATATACCCGAATCATCAAGCTTTTTAGGCAACTTGTTTTGAACGAAGGCGGTTGATTGAGGTAAAAGCAGTCAACTAAATTCAACCACGGATGTGGTCAAACAAGTCAAACTCCTAAGGCTCAATGCTCCGCGGAAGTATAAGGTTTCCCCGGGTCGTTTAAGTCCCGACGAGGTGTGAATGGCAATCAAACGGTTATTTGATCGGGTGAATTTGGATGGATAAGGGTTTGAGTGTGATTAAACTAAGGAATTTACAATGAAATAGCTTAAACAAGCTATATGAACAAGACGGGAAAGTTACAAAAACCAGAAACGTTTAAAACTTAAAAGCGCGTACGTTACGTTTAAATAAAACGTAAACGTACAAAATAAAAAGTGAAAACGTAAATCTGAAAACACCCAGGGGGTGAAAATGACTTTTTTACAAACTTAAAACTAAAAGAAAATTTTTAGAAAAATAAAATAAATTTTTACACTATTTAATTATTTAATATTAATTAAAAACTATTTAATACTTATTATTAATACTTAAAACACTTAAATATAATTTAATACTAATTAAATACTAAAAAGGTGAAAATAAAATTTCTAAAATTATAAAATAACTAAAAATAAGTTTTAAAATTAAAAATAACTATTTTTGTCTTTTTGTGATTTTTATATTAATTAATTACTTATTAATTACTAATTATCTAATTAACTATTTTAAATTAAGAAAAATACTAAATGAACAGTAAAAATTCTAATAAAATTTCTAAAATTACTTTATAACATATAAAAGCTATAAAAAATATAAAAACAAGGTTTTGATTAATAAAAACTAATTATGCTAATTTAAATTAATTATTAATTAATTTCTAATATAACTAATATTAATTCTAATAAATACCAAATGGTAAAATAAAAATCTGAAAAATTTATTATAACTATTTTAACCTAGGATGAAATTATTAAAAATATAAAAACACAACTTACTTAATAAAAATGTAAAAATGGAAATTAAAATTAAATTTAATTAAATAGAAACTATCACTTAATTTTATATTTGTTTTTCTTGATTTTTCTTTTACAAATCTACTAAATACTTAAAAACAACAAACTTTAATAAAAACAAACTTTTTGAAAACTTAAAAATAAGCTGGAATAAGCCAAAATGTCAAGACAGTTGACTTTGGTTGACCAAAGTGGAAAAATAAGCTAAATCAGCTTTGGTGGGACCCACAAGGGTGAAATCTGGTCCAAATAAGCTTATGGAACTTGAATAAGCTGGAAAAAGCAAAGGTGGACCACAGATTAAGCAATAAGCTATAATTAGGCACTTGGAATTTTGTTTTGCAACTGAAAAGTGGGACAGACTTTGAGCTTAATTTAAGGTGGGACCCAGTGGTTTCCAGGTCAACCCAATGGTCAAAACTTCAAGCTTGGTAGGAGGTGAGTGGAATTGAGCTAAGGTTGGTGGTTGTGGTCCACTGGGTTGGCTGGAAAACCACCACCAAGTGGTGGTGGTGGTGGTGTAACTGCTGAGACAGAGCAGTACACAGCCCTGCAAGTCACTTTGGTGACTTGTGGGGCCCACAAATAAAATCACAAAAATAAAAGAAAGATAGGATATCAAAGATGAACTGGTAGACAATGTATAGAAACAAGATTTAGGCTCAGAGAGCAAACACAAAAATAATTAAAATTACTTGAAGTTTTGGAAAAAACCTGATAATGCACAAATTGACTTTTTCTAAAAACCTAGGTGCTTTGACTTATATGGATTTCCAGAGCTTCTAATAAGCTAGAAATGTTATGAAAAGCTAATATAAAGCTAAAATTAGTTACATGGATCAAATATGAGCTAATGAAATGGTTTTGGGGTCCTAACTGTTGACAGATATGAAAATATTGATTAGGAAATGAGATTTGACTTTTTTAGTGACAAGTGCTAGTTAAAATGATAAAATTAACCTCTTAGGAACTTTTTAAACATGCAACAACAAGAGACAATACATGAAACTCAGTTAAGACCATCCTATTCTACTGATCCAAACAGTCCCTAATCCTTTGACTGTTTTCTAATTAATAAGGGAAATGGTGAATTAAGGCACCCTACTGACTGTAACTAGTTGTATACACCTATGATTACCATATGCAGATTAATTTGAACAAGAAACAATCACAAACATAAGGCAAAAGAACAAACTGATGACTAAAATTATTATATAGACCAAAGAGTTAATTTGAGATATAAATCAGAGAGATATACCTCAAGCCATAATCCAAAAGCTCATGGGAGCTTATCACCAAGTTACTTAACCAGAAATCAATCCCAATTACCCTGCTGAATCAGCTTAATCCATCATCATAACACCAGTTGACTTTCTTTGACCAGTTGGAGAAATCAATTAAAATGTGAGGTAAACACCATCTAAACTCTCAATAAGTTATTGCTAAGCTTATATGAGCTTACTTGAACAAACACAAACAACTTTTATCAGCTTAAGATTGAAATGAGTTTTCCTTTTTTTTTTTAACCAAAAGAAAATGCAAATTCTAAATCTTTCAAAAGTAACTTGAATTTCTCATTAAATAAAGTTTAAATTACATTGAAATTAAAAGTTACAACTGTTTTTAAGCATGAATGATAATTAAAAACTGGATTACAACAACAACAACACACTTAGCTAAACTATAACTACTACTATTCTACTGCTACAACTACTAACTTTCTTTCTTCTCTTTTCTTGATCTTTTATAGCCCTGGAGACACTCTCTCTCTTTCCCACTTGGATTTGGACCGTAGGATTAGCTTGGAATGATCCCAACCATTCAAAATGGTTTTTGGCGGGAAAGCTGAGGTGGGCAGATAATGGAGTTGGTGTGGGAATTAATGAGGGGGAGGGTTATTGGTGAAAGGTTGGTGATATTATTTATGAGGGATGGTGAGTTGGTGAGGAGGGGGGGGGACATGGAAGCTGAAAACATGGAGGTGTGGGGGATGATGAATAGTGAATCGGGGTGTGGGGGGTTGACTGTGGTCAACGAGCCAGGTTTAGTTTTAGGGGAGTGGGCCAAATTTTGGTGGGCTTGGCATGGGATTGGGATACTGGATCAGGCAAGGGTGGGCTGTTTTGTGGATCAGACAAAAACAAGGAAAGGTTTGGTTTGTTTGTTTGTTTATTTCTTTTGCAAAAACCACAAGGACTATTGTTGTAATTTCTGAAAAGTCATGGACTGAAAGTGTACAAAACACAAAGTGCTCCCAAGTACTAATCTTGCCATATTATAATAATATAAGGACCATAAATTTATTTTTTTCATTTTAAAACACACCAGGGACCAAAACTGACAAGTTTGCAAAGTACAGGGACCAAACATGTAATTTTCCACAAAACATTCACCCAGGTACTAAAAATGATTTTTGTAACTTCCCAAGGACCAAAATTGATTTTTCATTCAAATTTATCCCACCAGGGACTGAATCTGTCAAAGTTTGAAACTCCAGGGACCAAAAGTGTAAATTTCTGAAACTTTCCAATTTTTCACCAAAGGACTAAATATGACATTTTATGATTTCAAAATGACCTTTGGTGATAATTTTTCATATTTTGAATATCCAGGGACTAGATTTGTAATTTTATGAAAGTTGAGGGACTGAAACTGCCAATTTTGCAAACTTTGTACGTTTTTCATTTGTTTTTGCACATTTTGCTTTTAAAACACATAAAACACAATTTATGAAATATTTTCAGTATTTTGATGCATTACTGAGTGTTTTTGTATGTTTTGCAGTTCAGATTAGACCAAAAATGATGAGTGTTTGAGCACTCATCAATCCCCCACACTAAACTATTGCTAGTCCCTAGCAATACTGTTTTGAAAACTTGATGGATTTGAAAAACTCTTTACCAAAAGCCATCACTTCTGGAGTAGCCAGGTGTAAGAACTGTGGCACACCTGATAACCGTGTGATTTTGAGCAAACCACCAGCTGTCAACGGATTTGAGTAGTCTTTACCAAAAGTCGTTTGCTTCTGGACTAGCCAGCTCTTGATGGAATAGTCAACATCTTGGTGAGCTGATTACCAATTATGGATTTTCCACGGCCTTTACCACAAGCCATAATCTTGCGGGCTAGCCAACTCATTTGTTTTCGGGGAGTTGATGACCCACACAATTTTGGGCAAATTGCCAGCCGTCAACGGATTTGATATGTCTTTACCAAGAGCCGTTTGCTCCTGGACTAGCCAATCCCTTTTGTTGCTTAGACAAGGCGGACTGATTACCACAAATTTTGAAGCACCAGTGAAAAATTTTTGAAAATTTTGAAATTTTGGCAAAAATGGGGGTATTATATAGTAAAATGTGATAAAATTCGCTAGAATAGCGAATACCCCCCCACACTAAGCATGAATATTGTCCTCAATATTCAAAATCCCGGCTATTATGCCGACATTTTGAACGTAAAAGGGCAAGATTACAAGCTAAGCGTGGAAAACACCATTTTGTTTTTTCACATCATAAGTAACCATAGCATGGGGGACTCCCCCACACTGAGGGTGAAAACCCTATATGCCTGCTACTGTTTTTGTTTACCGAGTCGCTAGCTTGACTCGACCCCGAATTCATTTGTCCTTGGGGAAGCATGATGTGGAAGAAACAATCTCAATCGGACTTTCATTCAAAATGTTTGGACAAACATATGAAGCACGTGAAAGTTCCACACCGATGAGATAAGTATCCGGCTCAAGATAATGATACATGAAAATGCCGGGATCAAATATAGTGTCCTCACTCCCGAAGGAGTGAAGAAGAGAAGAAGTCACCTTATAGGTGAAGAAAAGGAAGAAAATCATGATAAAAAGCATGATTTGATCTTCTTCCTCAAGAGGAGGCTCAATAGCCTGAGTTTGGATTTCAAAGGGTAAGCTCGTAAACAACCCGGGAGGGTGGGTGGGATTTTGCAAATTCTCATGATTGAGAGCATCTTCCCCCGGGATATCAAACTCCGGAGGAGTCGTGATATGATGAGTGAGTTCACCGGAGAACTCCTCATGAAGAGAATTATTCACAAGATGTGAAGCTGTGGACTCATGTTCCATTGTGGACTCATCACAATCCTCGTCAAAGATTGGATTATTAGAAATCATAGTGAATTCAGAATCGAATTCAAATAGAGGATTGGTGAGAGTAGTATTGAATGTTTCGGGAACGAAGTGAATATTATTCTCTGTTGGACTGCTGGGATAAGAAGTGAGTGACGGATCATGATGTAGGAGACTTTCAATTTCTCCCAGATCGGCTTGGAAGTCAAGGAGACCATCATCACTTTCCAATGAAAGTGGATCGATGTGAGCAAGTTCATCAGCGAACTCCTCAAGAAGATGATCAGCATCAGTTTGTGGAACTGATGCCTCAACATACTCGATGTCTCCATAAGATATACAATCATCGCTAAAATCTGAGAAAGTCTCAAATTGATCTTTAGGACACTCAATGGGTGAAGGAATATCACACACATGATCCAAAGTTCCCTGTGACTCTCTCGGGATTGGAACAAGGATCTCAACACTAGACTTTATGAATTCGTCCGATTCCTTTGCAGGAATAGTGTCAAGATGCTCGTCCCCCATGATCAAAGAGTGAGTGTGAACCTCGGGTGTGATAGCAGTTGTTTGAGATGGAATCTCAACTGCTGGGGTATCAACTGATGAACTTGAAGTTTTATAAAATTCAAGGATGTCAAGTGTATCCTCATCATCACTGTCATCATGGATAAAACGGAACAAAGAGCTAGACTTGGCTGCTTTTTCTCTTGCAATGGATTCCCGAATAGATTTTTCATATTCATCTTGGGAATTTATTCTAGCAGCCTGCTCTTCAGCAAGCAATTCTTCCATGGATTTTTGATGAGTATGTCTTTAGGTAAAGTCTTGAACTAAACCCTTAAGCTCATCAACGATTTTCATCATATTTTGCATATCTGGAAGAAGTGCTTGATTCATATCGTACTGTGGAGGTTGGTCATAACAAGGTGTGTCAAAATTGTCACAAGGGTATGGATTACCCGTTTGACAATCTGAGCTGAAGTGTGGACCTCCACAGTAATCACAACAGTAAAAATGTTGAGACTGTGAGTTGTACGTGCTAGAGTTATAATCGTTATCAGGAAATTGCTCATAGACAAGCGTGTTTCCCGATTGACAATCAGAACTGTAGTGTGAACCACCACAGTACTCACAACAGTAAAACTGTTGAGTATCATGGTGTGGTAACTGATGGAATAAATCAGTCGTGTCATGGTAGGAATAGGGGTCTTGGTTATAGACAGGCCCGTTTCCCGACTCTACCATGCCACAACTGGGGCAATTGCCACCATTATGAGGATTACCACACCATTGGCAAACCATAAGGTGTGGGTGAGACATAGAAAGAATCAAATGGTTTGGGAGGGGTAGGGATGAAGAATCAAAGATGTGAGAGGGTTAAGGTGAATATTTTTGTGTTTTTGGAAAGACATTTTGTACAAATGAGAAAGAAAATGTTTTTGTGTTTTTTGTGTTCGTTGAAAACTGAGTTTAAAAAGTTTTCGTGAACGGTTTTGTTTTTAAAATGAGAAAATATGAACAAAGGATGGTAAATATACAATGAGTGTATATCCAGATTCACTAATCTGCAAAACCGTGTAGAATACGCGCACAACCTCCCCGGCAGCGGCGCCAAAAATTGATTGAGGTAAAAGCAGTCAACTAAATTCAACCACGGATGTGGTCAAACAAGTCAAACTCCTAAGGCTCAATGCTCCGCGGAAGTATAAGGTTTCCCCGGGTCGTTTAAGTCCCGACGAGGTGTGAATGGCAATTAAACGGTTATTTGATCGGGTGAATTTGGATGGATAAGGGTTTGAGTGTGATTAAACTAAGGAATTTACAATGAAATAGCTTAAACAAGCTATATGAACAAGACGGGAAAGTTACAAAAACCAGAAACGTTTAAAACTTAAAAGCGCGTACGTTACGTTTAAATAAAACGTAAACGTACAAAATAAAAAGTGAAAACGTAAATCTGAAAACACCCAGGGGGTGAAAATGACTTTTTTACAAACTTAAAACTAAAAGAAAATTTTTAGAAAAATAAAATAAATTTTTACACTATTTAATTATTTAATATTAATTAAAAACTATTTAATACTTATTATTAATACTTAAAACACTTAAATATAATTTAATACTAATTAAATACTAAAAAGGTGAAAATAAAATTTCTAAAATTATAAAATAACTAAAAATAAGTTTTAAAATTAAAAATAACTTTTTTTGTTTTTTTGTGATTTTTATATTAATTAATTACTTATTAATTACTAATTATCTAATTAACTATTTTAAATTAAGAAAAATACTAAATGAACAGTAAAAATTCTAATAAAATTTCTAAAATTACTTTATAACATATAAAAGCTATAAAAAATATAAAAACAAGGTTTTGATTAATAAAAACTAATTATGCTAATTTAAATTAATTATTAATTAATTTCTAATATAACTAATATTAATTCTAATAAATACCAAATGGTAAAATAAAAATCTGAAAAATTTATTATAACTATTTTAACCTAGGATGAAATTATTAAAAATATAAAAACACAACTTACTTAATAAAAATGTAAAAATGGAAATTAAAATTAAATTTAATTAAATAGAAACTATCACTTAATTTTATATTTGTTTTTCTTGATTTTTCTTTTACAAATCTACTAAATACTTAAAAACAACAAACTTTAATAAAAACAAACTTTTTGAAAACTTAAAAATAAGCTGGAATAAGCCAAAATGTCAAGACAGTTGACTTTGGTTGACCAAAGTGGAAAAATAAGCTAAATCAGCTTTGGTGGGACCCACAAGGGTGAAATCTGGTCCAAATAAGCTTATGGAACTTGAATAAGCTGGAAAAAGCAAAGGTGGACCACAGATTAAGCAATAAGCTATAATTAGGCACTTGGAATTTTGTTTTGCAACTGAAAAGTGGGACAGACTTTGAGCTTAATTTAAGGTGGGACCCAGTGGTTTCCAGGTCAACCCAATGGTCAAAACTTCAAGCCTGGTAGGAGGTGAGTGGAATTGAGCTAAGGTTGGTGGTTGTGGTCCACTGGGTTGGCTGGAAAACCACCACCAAGTGGTGGTGGTGGTGGTGTAACTGCTGAGACAGAGCAGTACACAGCCCTGCAAGTCACTTTGGTGACTTGTGGGGCCCACAAATAAAATCACAAAAATAAAAGAAAGATAGGATATCAAAGATGAACTGGTAGACAATGTATAGAAACAAGATTTAGGCTCAGAGAGCAAACACAAAAATAATTAAAATTACTTGAAGTTTTGGAAAAAACCTGATAATGCACAAATTGACTTTTTCTAAAAACCTAGGTGCTTTGACTTATATGGATTTCCAGAGCTTCTAATAAGCTAGAAATGTTATGAAAAGCTAATATAAAGCTAAAATTAGTTACATGGATCAAATATGAGCTAATGAAATGGTTTTGGGGTCCTAACTGTTGACAGATATGAAAATATTGATTAGGAAATGAGATTTGACTTTTTTAGTGACAAGTGCTAGTTAAAATGATAAAATTAACCTCTTAGGAACTTTTTAAACATGCAACAACAAGAGACAATACATGAAACTCAGTTAAGACCATCCTATTCTACTGATCCAAACAGTCCCTAATCCTTTGACTGTTTTCTAATTAATAAGGGAAATGGTGAATTAAGGCACCCTACTGACTGTAACTAGTTGTATACACCTATGATTACCATATGCAGATTAATTTGAACAAGAAACAATCACAAACATAAGGCAAAAGAACAAACTGATGACTAAAATTATTATATAGACCAAAGAGTTAATTTGAGATATAAATCAGAGAGATATACCTCAAGCCATAATCCAAAAGCTCATGGGAGCTTATCACCAAGTTACTTAACCAGAAATCAATCCCAATTACCCTGCTGAATCAGCTTAATCCATCATCATAACACCAGTTGACTTTCTTTGACCAGTTGGAGAAATCAATTAAAATGTGAGGTAAACACCATCTAAACTCTCAATAAGTTATTGCTAAGCTTATATGAGCTTACTTGAACAAACACAAACAACTTTTATCAGCTTAAGATTGAAATGAGTTTTCCTTTTTTTTTTTTAACCAAAAGAAAATGCAAATTCTAAATCTTTCAAAAGTAACTTGAATTTCTCATTAAATAAAGTTTAAATTACATTGAAATTAAAAGTTACAACTGTTTTTAAGCATGAATGATAATTAAAAACTGGATTACAACAACAACAACACACTTAGCTAAACTATAACTACTACTATTCTACTGCTACAACTACTAACTTTCTTTCTTCTCTTTTCTTGATCTTTTATAGCCCTAGAGACACTCTCTCTCTTTCCCACTTGGATTTGGACCGTAGGATTAGCTTGGAATGATCCCAACCATTCAAAATGGTTTTTGGCGGGAAAGCTGAGGTGGGCAGATAATGGAGTTGGTGTGGGAATTAATGAGGGGGAGGGTTATTGGTGAAAGGTTGGTGATATTATTTATGAGGGATGGTGAGTTGGTGAGGAGGAGGGGGGGACATGGAAGCTGAAAACATGGAGGTGTGGGGGATGATGAATAGTGAATCGGGGTGTGGGGGGTTGACTGTGGTCAACGAGCCAGGTTTAGTTTTAGGGGAGTGGGCCAAATTTTGGTGGGCTTGGCATGGGATTGGGATACTGGATCAGGCAAGGGTGGGCTGTTTTGTGGATCAGACAAAAACAAGGAAAGGTTTGGTTTGTTTGTTTGTTTATTTCTTTTGCAAAAACCACAAGGACTATTGTTGTAATTTCTGAAAAGTCATGGACTGAAAGTGTACAAAACACAAAGTGCTCCCAAGTACTAATCTTGCCATATTATAATAATATAAGGACCATAAATTTATTTTTTTCATTTTAAAACACACCAGGGACCAAAACTGACAAGTTTGCAAAGTACAGGGACCAAACATGTAATTTTCCACAAAACATTCACCCAGGTACTAAAAATGATTTTTGTAACTTCCCAAGGACCAAAATTGATTTTTCATTCAAATTTATCCCACCAGGGACTGAATCTGTCAAAGTTTGAAACTCCAGGGACCAAAAGTGTAAATTTCCGAAACTTTCCAATTTTTCACCAAAGGACTAAATATGACATTTTATGATTTCAAAATGACCTTTGGTGATAATTTTTCATATTTTGAATATCCAGGGACTAGATTTGTAATTTTATGAAAGTTGAGGGACTGAAACTGCCAATTTTGCAAACTTTGTACGTTTTTCATTTGTTTTTGCACATTTTGCTTTTAAAACACATAAAACACAATTTATGAAATATTTTCAGTATTTTGATGCATTACTGAGTGTTTTTGTATGTTTTGCAGTTCAGATTAGACCAAAAATGATGAGTGTTTGAGCACTCATCAGCGGTCCCATTTTTACCTAGTTTAAACTTCTCATATTTTTCTAGGAGGGCACTATAGTAGGGAGCACGGGCTAAGACATCAATGACGGGGCGTTCAAGGTGAAGTTCCTTGAATTCATCGTCAAGGTCTTGCGTAGGAGGTGTTTCAACTATACTTTTGACCGGTTTTATATCGGGTGTTTTACTTGATTGGTCCTTTTGAAGAATTTGGTTTTGTTTGAAACACGTGCTCGTTGATTTAACCGAGTAGTATTGTGGACACGAAGTGGGTGACGAAACTGAAGATATGGACTTAACGTTTAGTTTCGGATTCTTGACCGTGTCGCTTGGGAGTGCTCCCATTTCTCGGTCATTGAGAACTTTCAACAATGCGTCAATTTTGGTGGTCATCTCGCTTTGCTTTTATTTGAAATCGGCTTCAAACTTAGATATGCGAGCTTCTTGAGATGCCATGAATTTAGACATCAACCCTTTAAGATTGTTGGTACTACTAAAGTTGTTAGAAGGATTGTTGTTGAAAGTACGGTTGGAGGGTGGACCGTTTGGTTGGTAACGATTAGGCGGATTGGAAGAAGTGGGTTGATTTTGTTTCCACCTAAGGTTTGGGTGATTTTTCCAAGAAGGGTTGTAGGAATCACCGTAAAGGTTTGGCTCGGGCTTGAAAGTGTACCACTTATCTCCCGCTTCGTCGGTACGCGAGGATGCGTAGTCCGTAAAAGGTGTTCCGGGGAGTTCCACACAATCACGAGTGTCATGGGGACCACTACATAATTCGCATGAAGAAGTGATTTTGTTCACTTGGCTTGAAGGCTTAGGAGCTTCGTAAGATTTCATGAGAAACTTGACTTGGTCCTCAAGTTCCATGATCCTACGGTCGGGAGTGCTAGAGTTGTTCGAAGGCAAAGATATTGCCTTGACCGTTTTGTTCAAATCACGGGGATCATTCCAACTTTCGTTGTCATAGAGAGCAAGATCTTCTATGAGTTCCCATGATTGTTCCGCACTTAGATAACGTAGCTTACCACCGGCCGATTGGTCAATGGCTCGCCTCGTGGAGAGATCGATATGGTCATAAAAGATTTGGACTTGGAGCCAAAGATCTATGCCATGATGAGGGACTTTTTGGAGTAAGTCCTTGAAACGAGTCCATGCTTCAATGAGAGTTTCATTTTGACGTTGTTGGAACATCAAGATGTCATTTCTAAGCTTAGTAGTTCTCCCCGGTGGGAAAAATTGAGCAAGGAAACGAGTGGTGAGATCATCCCATGTGGTGATGGATCCCGCGGGTAAACGCTCAAGCCATTGACTAGCTTGATCCCGTAGAGAGAATTGGAATAGGCGTAATCGGGTTGTCTCTCTAGTTGCAACATCTAGGTCTATGGAATCTATGATTTTAAGGAAGTCCTTAAGATGTTGATTTGGATCTTCGGAACGAAGTCCATGGAATGCACATCCGCTTTGCACCAACCGGATGGTGTCGGATCGCAAGGGGGTCACATTGGCTCCGGTGAGCTCAATGGTGTTTCGGTAGCCTTGGTGGCTAGGTCGGGAATACTCTCCTAAGGTTCGGAGCCTAAGAGGTTCTAGTGGTGGGTTTTGTTGTGGTGGGATGACGGGTTCAAAGATGTTCCCATCGTCCATGATGTCGGGTGGTGAAAAGTTACGAACAAAAACATAAATAAATAAGATAGACTAAAGAAAACCTAAAAATAAAAATAAAATCTTACTAGAAAGGAATCTAGCAAGTAGACCTAATAAAAAGAGATTCTAACCTAGACAATAACTATTCCCCGGGCTGCGGCGCCAAAAACTTGGGAGCGTAGGGATTGCACTAGGCTTTACCTCTCAAGGGATCTTGAGAAGCTTACAACCCCCACCAGGCAGTGTACCTGATCGATGTAGTATAGTATAATGACAAGTACCGAGGGATTGATCGTTCAGCTAGGAATAGTTTCGCTAAGATTAGAAAACCTAATTACTAGTTCTAGAGATGAGAGATGATTCTTTTTATATTTTTATATTTTTTAGAAAGCAAGTAAAATTCTCGGGTTTTGAAGGATATGGGCGGAATTAGTTGCTAGTCAACTAACCCAATACTAAGATGCAATCAAAATAAAATACTAGAAATGAAAATAAACTATATTAAACTAAGGTTGTGAGCAATAAGTGGAGAAATGTGTTTACTTAGATTTCACTACTCCCTAGATATCTTTTACACGTTAATTACTTGTTATAGTTGCGTGGATGACGGATTTTATTCCTTAATACCATTCATGGGGTGGCGTACTTAACTCCCCAATCCTATGAGTGCCTACTTCACTCCTATGTCGAGCCGGCTAAGAAGCTCCTAACATGGGATCATTAGAATTTACTCATGCATTAAATACAACCTATAAAACCTAGTACACATCGGTTCATGTTTCCTAAGACGTTCAAGCATGTTACCATTTGGAGATCTGACAGTTTTCTTAAGCCTAACATTGAAATCATTCATCTAATACAACCATAAACAAGTAATCAACACATAATCAACATCTAGGTTTCATTAGATCTAAGCAAACACAAGATAGATCTAGCCTAGCATGGTGGAATCAAGACAAGCATAAGATATAGACAACCAACACATAGACATATTGATTGAATTAAAAGAATACTTATCTCAATAACACATGTAAGGGTTCAAGGGCTGAAAACCCTTGAAAAAGCTGTAAAATACGTATATGGTTCGGCCTTAGGGTTTCTCCAAACTTGTTTCTCTTAATGAACGAAAATTAGAAAACTATATATAGATAATAGAGGCTGATGGCATCAAGAACAACCTTGTGACGCCGTCATCTCGCCGCCAAAATAATCCTCGGACTGCCTTGATCTACATCTGACGCCGTCATGTATTCCATTTTTCCAGGCCGTCACACATTTAACTCTTGATGCTCTTCTTTGTGACGCCTTCATTTCTGTACTGGGTCGTCATGATCTTTACTCTTGACGCCGTCAACTTCTTCCTCTTGACGCCGTCACACACTGTTCCCAGCTTGGAAAATTAAGTCTTTAGCGTTTTCTTCACTTTTATGCTCCAAAAACGTCCGAATTGCTTCCTTTTCCAGATTTCACTCCCAAAGTACCTAAAATCACAAAAGGAACGATTTAGGGCAATATTTGATCAAATAAATTCAATTCCGGGCTTAAATGACCCCCTAAAAGTGGTTCATTTTTCGCCTCATCAAAGAATAAAGTCAAAGTACTGCTGAAGATAAAAGTCAAAGTACTGCTGTTTACTGAAGAATGTTTTAAAGTACTTCGAAGGAAACAAGGACTTATGTGCAATATTAGTTAAAGGATTAATGTGTAATATTGAACGAATATTCTAGAATTAGTTAGGGATAATGACTTATCGTTCAAGTTATATGTTGTAAACCGACTTAAGGTTATCTATATAAAGAGCCTTAAGAGGTATTAGTCGATAATAAGTTTTAGAGTTGTTCCAAGTCGATAAATAGTTAGGGATTGTTAGTGAATATGTGTAACAAAGCAGGTTCAAAGTTTGGTTAATATAAAAGTTCTTCTTAAGCTTTGTGTTAGTAGATTCCGCATACTTTACAAGGTTAAACAGTGTTTCAATATTGATAGTGTTAAGTTTACTTAATATTATTAAACCTTTACAAGCTACAAAGTAGTTTGATCAGAGTACATCGATCCAACATAAAGGTTCCTTGGGTTAGTTTAGGAAAATTTGAAATTTTGGCGGGAATGATGATGCTATTGGTTAATGTGTGATTAGATAGCTCTAGAATTACTGATAAATACTAACTAGCATGCAGGAAGCAAGTTTGGATCCTAAAGATTATTAGAAAAATTCAGAAAATTCAAGAATCAAAATTTGCTGAAGTATGGCGGAACCAATCGACAACACGGCCGGAACCCAAATTTGGGTTCCGCCGTATCCGTCAGCAGAAAACTTGGAGGAACCAAGTTGGATAACGGACGGAACCAAAAATTTGGTTCCGCCGTATCCGTGGAGCCTCAGATTTGAGACAGAGCGTATTTCACGACTACGTGAGTTTTCCGAATTCCAAAATTTTTCCTAAAACTTAAGCAATCAATTTTTTGTAGATGAAAGAAACAAAAATTGCATGTAGAAACATGCTTACATATATAGTTTGAGAGAGCGATTCTAGCACTCAAAATTTTGGCCGAAAAGTGAAAATAGCATAATACCAAATTCTTATCCCCTGCAAATTTTGTTAGTTCACACATAATCCATAAACATAATATCATCCTAAGACATCATAAAATCATAACATAACATTGTTTTGATGACCAAATTGTTTAAATGCCCTCTTGTGCCAAACACCCTCTTATCTCGCTCATTTCTTGTTCACCTTCTTGTAGATCTTCTCAAGGTATCTCCTAAAGCTTTTCCACATGCCTTTGGTTTGTTTGTACTCCTCCGACTCATTTGGTATGGCTGGAAGTTGTGAGAGGTACTCAAGAGGAGGGAGCCTAGAGTTTGGTAGATTGTCGTCTTCACTCATGGAGGATGATGATGATGAGGTTGGAGGGTGAGGACGTTTACCTTTGGCTTTGTAGACTCGCTCATCACTCAATGGCACAAAGATGTGAGGAATGAGAGGATAATCTAGGCGACGACCTCTAGTAGTTGGAGGGATGGGTTCACAAAACCTAAAGAGACGGGTGAGAAGCATCCCGTATGGAAGAGCGGTGGTACCTTGAACCGAGATGTTTGCCATCCTTTTGGAAATGTAGTAGGCTAAGTTGAAGGTTTGTTGGGTGGAAACACTATAGAGCATGTAGGAGAGACAAGTGTTGATATGGTCCCTATTTCCTAAAGTGCTAATGACATTGGCCCTAATGATCTCCTCCCATTTCAAGAATTGTGGTCTCAACTCATTGAGCTCCATTCTAAAGGGGTCTTTGGCTACTTACTCTCCTCCTTAGGTTCTCCTAGTGTGAGAAGTCCTAACAAAAATATGGTCACGAATTTCTTCTTTGCTCACTAAAGGGGTATCATAAGGATGAATGCGGTCATGGATTGAGTCAAGAGTTGAAAGTGGCCATTTGTCGGTGTAAAGACATGTGCCCCGATTAGGAACACGAAGGACTTGAGCAAATTGATTTAAAGTGATTTCAAAGTCATGTTGGTTGATAGAAAATTTTAGTGACATGAGACCTTCATCATCCGTGCTAAGGGTCACAGAAGCATAAAATTATAGGATGAAACGAGGACGAATTGGCTCATCTATGTCTAAGAGACAATCAAAGTCAATAAAAGAGAGTTGTTCCCTAATGTTGGTTCTGGTAAGGAAAGTAGGATCAATGGTTCTACCCTCATGAATATAACGCCTCTCAAGGTTCTTAAAGATTTCTACTTGGGCCGAGGTTAGCCCTTTGGTCTTGTGGTGTTTGGGTAGGTATTTGGTGGTGTCTTTGTGGTCATAAAAGGTTACGGGAGGCATGATGAACCTAGAAACATAATTATCAAAATTTTAGCTTATGTAAGTAATGGTTTAAGTATTAAAAATTCTAGTGTGTGCCTATATGAAAACAATATGGAGTTGTGATTATCTCGACTCATTTTAATGTCTAAAATGGTTTTATTTATGCAGATTTTGTGTAAATTTTGAGATAATCCAAATGCTCCTAGTTTAATGTAGCTACGGTTGAATGTACCCGAAGATACATATTAGTTATGTATCCCCTTTAGCATTCAAGAGACATAATGCAAGTGATGTTTTAAACATAACGTTTTTATTTTGTATTATCAATGAAAAGCTATTTTTCCTAAATGTGAGAAGATTTTTCAAAATTTTGACATGGGGTGTTTGGTATAATGTGATAATGTCTTACAAGATGCAATTCCTAACTAATGAAAAACATAAATTGTTTTGTTTATGACAAATTTTCTTCCTGAATTCCTAAGTTGATGCATAACCCCAAGTTTTTAGTTTTTGTGCATAAATAGAGTTTCCTACACACAGATCAGGAGAGTAATTGTGTTTAGAATACTTACAATGATGGTAGGAATGAAGAGTGGCTGAGCAAGAACCCTAATTTTTGTGTGAAAATGGATATAGAAGTGAATAGTAACCGTTTTTGGTGAGTGGTATAGAGTATGGGAGTTATATGGTTTAATATATAAAAAGAGAACCTATACAGATGGTTGACGGACTGGGCGGAACCAAAAAGAGGGATCCACCCTTTGATTTTATTGGTTCCGTCAGTCCTGCAGGTTAAGGACATGAAATTTTTGTTTTTAATTTCTACGATTTTATTTAACGTTTGAACTATGAAGTAGGTTCCATAAGTCCTAGTCCTAGTCTAAGAAGATTAAATGGTTCATGTTTAAGAGGTTTTGTAAGAATGTCGGCAATATTGTCTTCGGAGGATACTTTCTCGATGGAGATGTTTTGTTTTTGAACATTGTCACGAAGGAAATGATGACGAATTTCTATATGTTTAGTACAAGCATGTTGGACGGGATTTTTACCTAGGTCGATGGCTCCTTTGTTGTCGCAAAGGATAGATATGTCTTTAGTCACAATTCCGTAGTCCACGAGCGCTTGCTTCATCCAAAGCTTGTTGTCATGCTTTTCCGGCCGACACGTATTTGGCTTCCGTTGTTGAGATGGCGAGTGTCGTTTGCTTCTTTGAGAACCATGAGGTGAGACAATGTCCAACAAAAGTACAAATACCACTTGTACTTTTTCTATCAACATAGTCACTGGCATGATCCGAGTCGGCATACACTATGGTTTCTACACCTGTTCCTTTGGGATACCGTAATCCTAGATGTGTAGTGCCTTTGATGTACCAAAAAATCCTTTTTACGGCTTTAAGATGGATTGTTTTGGGATCTTCTTGAAAACGAGCACATAGACAAACTCAAAACATAATGTCGGGTCTACTAGCCGTGAGATAAAGTAGACTACCAATCATACCCCTATATTTAGTGTTATCTACGGATTCACTTTCCTCATCCTTTGTGAGTTTGGTTTCCGAGGACATAGGCGTTTTGATAGGTTTTGAATCTTCTAAACCAAATTTCTTAAGCATGTCTATTATGTATTTAGATTGATTAAAGAATATCCCATCTTCTAATTGTTTAATTTGAAGTCCTAAGAAAAAGTTGAGTTCTCCCATCATACTCATCTCAAACTCATCATGCATGATTTTAGAGAAATCATTGCAAAGCTCTTGACAAGTTGATCCAAATATTATGTCATCAACATAAATTTGAACTATGATAATATGTGATTCATTCTTCTTAGTGAAGAGAGTGTTGTCAACTAGGCCCATGGTATACCTATGGTCAACTAGGAAGGCTTTAAGTCGATCATACCATGCTTTTGGAGCTTGCTTAAGTCCGTATAAAGCTTTTTTAAGTTTGTAAACATGATTAGGTTTTTCAAAGTCGGTAAAGCCCGGAGGTTGAGCAACATAAACTTCTTAATTAATAAAACCATTTAAGAATGCACTTTTGACGTCCATTTGAAAAAGTTTAAAGTCATGTGCGCATGCATATGCAAGTAAGATTCTAATTGACTCGAGCCTAGCAACCGGAGCAAAAGTTTCATCGTAGTCAATGCCTTCTTGTTGATTATAACCTTGTGCTACTAGCCTAGCTTTGTTTCTAGACACAACTCCGTTTTCATCCATTTTATTTCGAAAGACCCATTTTGTTCCAATTATATTTTGATTCTTTGGTTGAGGAACTAGTGTCCAAACATCATTTCTAATAAATTGGTTCAATTCTTCTTGCATAGCTATTATCCAAGATTCATCACTTATAGCTTCTTTTATATTTTTAGGTTCAATGGTTGATATAAAACAAAAATAGTTACTTTCATTTTGAGCATTTGATCTTAAGGTTCTTTCATTAAGTTTACCTATGACAACATCTAATGGATGGCTTTTAGATTCTTTGACATTGATTATTTCTCTATTTAATAGCTCATCTTCCTTGTTGTTTTCTAAATCAATTTGATTAACAACTTGACTTTCAACTAAGTCATCATCTACCAAAGGTGATGTCTTAGAGGGAGGTGGACTTTCATTGAATGTTACATTCAACGATTCCTCGACTCTTAAAGTTTCCTTATTTAGAATAATATAAGCTTTGCTATTTTGTGAATATCCAAGGAACACACCTTCATAAGACTTTGGGTCAAATTTTGGGAGATAATCCTTTGTGTTTAGTATAAAGCATTTACTCCCAAATACTTTAAAGTATCCTAATGTTGGCTTTTTACCTCTATATATTTCATATGGAGTTTTATCTAAAAATGGTATAATTAGGAATCGGTTTAAGATATAAGTTGATGTGTCGACTGCATTACACCAAAACTTTTGTGGAATATTTTGTTCGTTAAGCATTGTTCTACTCATCTCTTGAAGTGTCCAGTTTTTACGTTCTACTACACTATTAGATTGAGGAGTGCGAGGAGCCGAGAAATTATGTGTTATACCATTTTTGTTACAAAATTCACCGAATTGTATTTCGTTATCAAATTCCCGACCATGATCCGTTTTTATAGACACAATGCAATTTCCTACTTGATTTTTTTCTTTCCAAGAATTTCAAATTGTTCGAAAGCTTCATTTTTACTTTTCAAAAATCTTGTCCATGTATATCGTGAAAAATCATCTACTATGACCAAAGTATAGAAGTTGCCTCCATAACTTTGAATAGCAGATGGACCGAACAAATCCATATGCAAAAGTTCTAAACATCTAGTTTTGGATACTATATTTTTAGCCTTATGGCTACTATGAACTTGTTTACCAATTTTGCAAGCATCACAAAAGTGTTGGTCGTATTTCAACTTGGGTATGTTTCTAACTAATTCCTTAGAGGATAGGGATTGAATAAGTCTCATATTAGCTTGACCTAAGCGTCTATGCCAAAGAGTCGAGGACTCATCTAATGAGTTAAGGCAAAGTCTATCTCTAAATGTTTTATCAATTTTCATGACGTATACGTTGTTTTTAAGAACTCCTTTAGCTATAGTAATACCATCTTTAAGTATTTTACTTTCGTTTTCACTAAAGAGTACTTTAAACTTTTTACGGCAAAGTTGGCTAATACTAAGAATATTAAATCCTAAGTTATCAACATGAGCAACATCATCAATAGATAGAGAGTCATGAGAGATAGTACCTTTTCCGATGATTTTACTTTTAAGCTTGCTACTAAAAGTAACGTTACATTTGTCATAGACTTGATAGGAAGAGAAAAGACTTTTGTCCCCTGTCATGTGTCTTGAACAACCGCTATCTTTGATCCATTCATCCGGTTCCAAACACACTTTTAAGCACACCTATTTTATAACAAGCATTCAAACATTTGGTCCCCAATATCTCATGGGTCCATTTTGGTTAATCATGCCATTACCTTGATTCATGTAAGGAAATGGTGGATATGGGTTCCAAGACATATAGTTTGGAGCTTGATGATGTGTAGGTAAGTTTTGAACCCAGCTATGTTGAAAGTAGGGTTGTGTGTTGTAGTTGCTCTTTGGAAAGGGGCGTTTAGATGTAGACGGTTTAGGTCTTGGTTGAGTAGTTCTAGTTCTAAATTCATTTTTAGCAAGTCCTACTCCTATTTTAATGGCCGGTTTAAGTTTGGTTTCAGTAGAACTAGTGTTTGACTTCTTTGTAACTATAACAAATTCACTACGGTTAGTTATTAAGCTATTCTGTTCTGCAGCAGTCTCCACGGAACCAATGGGTTCAACCGACGGAACAAAATTTTTGGTTCCGTCAGTTCCATGGGTCATTGCTGCAGTTTTTTCATTTTCTTGTCCTTTTTCGCCTTGTTTCTTTAAACTACTTATTGATCCTGTTTTCATGAATCCTAACCCTGTTCTATCAAGGTGTGACTTTTGGAGTTTCATTATTTCATCCGCACAACAAATACTTTTATCAAACTTCTTAAACTTTGAGTTTTGTTTAATAAGACTATCTTGTGTGATTTTAAGCTTCTCAATTTCAAGTTTGAATTTTTGACATGATTTACACGTTGTGTCAATGTTTTTACCCTTTTCTAAACGTTTAGTTTTTTCTTTTAATTCATAAACTTCGTTTTCTAAAAATTCCTTTTTAGTCTTCAAAAATTTGTTTTTGTTTATGATTTTTAAGCTTAACTCACAAAGTTTGTTGTATTGTTGTTCTAATGTGTTATCATCAATAGAAGAATAAGATGAATCGGAATGTACCTCATTTGAGCTTTGAGCCATAACAGCTATTTCGTCATTTTTTGGCTCTTCATCATCATTCTCACTATCACTCCAAGCACCACTCATAAAAGCACTTTGAGTTTTGCTTTTGGATGGTTTTGGACATTCTCCTATTAGGTGACTTGTATCTCTGCATCTAAAACACTTTCTTTCATTCTTTACTTTCTTAACATCCCGATCTTTTCGTAGAGACTTCTTTTCATCTTTAGGTTGCCTTAAACACTTTCCTTGTCTTCTAAAGAACTTCTTGAAGTCTCTAACCGACATGGCATATTCTTCATCATCACTATCTGAACTTGATTCCTCATCGTCACTTGATTCTATTCTAGCTTTTAAGGCAATAGATTTTACTTTTTCCTTCTTGCCTCTAACTATCTCCGAATCCTTTTCCATCACCATTTCGTGAACTTTGAGGTTTCCAATAAGCTCGTTAAGTGCCATGCTTGAAAGATCTTTAGATTCTTCAATAGCCGTTACTTTTGCTCTCCACTTAGGATGGAGTGCTCTAAGGAATTTCCTGACAAAATTCTTGCTACAAAAAGATTCATCAAGTGCTTTAAGTGAAGTAATAATAGTGTTAAATCTAGCAAATGCACAATCAATAGTTTCATCTTCGGGAATAGAAAATTGTTCATATTGTTGGACAAGAAGGTCAATTTTGTTATCCTTAACTTGTGAATTTCCTTGATGAGTAGTGATTAAAGATTGCCAAATTTCTTTAGCGGTTTTGCACATAAAAACTCTTTCATACTCTTTCTTAGGTAAGGCATTATAAATCATCATTTTTGCTTCATTATTTTTGGCAATTAGTTTCTTTTGATCATCACTATGTTTAGTAAGTGAACTATCCTCATCCCAACCACTTCCGGTAGCCTTATGATCACCTTCAATAATTATATACCATAGATCTATGTCCTTTGATTTTACATAAGTTTCAAAATGGTTTTTCCAATAAATAAAACCATTTGGTTCAAATAGTGGTGGTCTTTGCATAGATTGCCCTTCTTTGAAATTTTCAAAATCCATGGATCGTTTCAAGTTTAAGATACATTATATTTTAAAGTCTTAGTAACGTAGCTCTTGATGCCAATTGTGGAAAACTAGAAGGGGGGTTGAATAGTTTACCGGTTTTTAACTTGATTTTCTTCTAATACTTTTACGTGTAATTACCAATTAAGATGTATCAAACAATAAATTATATGCAAGTATAAAAAGTAAGAAACGATCAAACCATAACACGATTGTTTATCATGGTCGGCTACAAGGACTCTTTTTCCTTGCCCTACTCCACGCCCCGAGTATCCAACTCGAGAGTTTTCTTGCACTAGTCAACAAGCTCCTTTATCCGGTGGAGAAAACCTTACATGTCGCTTACACACTATTTCCGACACTAAGCTAGATGTCGAGTTCTTCCACAAGGGTACAACCACTCCCGATAGTTCTTTTACAAGGGTACAACAACTCCCGATACTCTAAGTATTTTGAGGACTAAAATACTAACCGATCACTACAAATGGATACAATACAATGAAGTATAAACTTTACTAGTTTATACTAATGCTATGCTAGACAAGTCTTGCAACGTTGTGTTGAAACTTGTAAGTTCGTGATCTTTTTGCTACAAAGAAATACTCACAAATATGAAAGTTTACTGAGTTAGAAATGAAGTATATGTAGTGAAATATGATAGAGAGTGATCACCAAAACTCAAGAAGTGAGTTGCTATTTATAGACCAACAATCAGGCCAACCCACGGATACGGCAGAACCCATCCTTTGGTTCCGTCCGTTATGTCCGAGGGTTCCGCCAGCATGTCTGACAGAATCCTGCACAAAATATTTCACAATCTAACACAATATTCTCAAGATCTCCCAAAGTCAACTTTGAGATCTTAAGTGTGAATCTATACATAATAAAACATGTTTCTTACACACATGTTTCCTTGAAGGGACATGTGTGATGCAAGGAATGATGTAACTAACATTTTATTTCTAATTTTAGATATTCCTAAAAAAGAAAGTATACTTGTAAAAATAGTTTATGTGTAGAATCAAAACATGTATGTTTGATATGTTTAGCAAGTGAATGTTTTACTAAAAAGGGTTTGCTTGCTTATGTCCTTATATGACATACTATTTAGTAAACTTGCTAAATATACATAAGTGACATTTTCAACACATGTACTTAAACTAAAGTATACTTACTTAGAAATTACTTTGTGAAAACATGTAAATGTAGTTTGAGTGAAGTTAAGTAAAAGACTTTTAAACTATATTTATGATTTGCCAAAAATAAACTTTAATTTTTGTAGTTAACAAAACTAAGAAAGATCGTAAAATATAAATAACGTTTTTAGGCGATATTTGTATTAACACTATGGATTCCCAGGTCACGGACCTGGACCTAATCCAGGCAGGCATCTTACATCCAGTCAAATATCAAGCCTGGGTCTCAAACCCAGTTATGGTCAAGAAAGTCAATGGCACATGGTGCATGTGCATTGACTTTACCCGCCTAAAATAGGCATGTCTAAAAGACAGCTACCCTTTGCCTCCCATTGAGTGGAAAGTAGAGTCTTTGGCCGACTTCAAATACAAGTGTTTTCTCGATGCATATAAGGGATATCACCACATTCTAATGATAGAATCTGATGAAGATAAAAATGCATTCTACACCAAATAGTGTCTCTTTTGCAACTCCAAGATGCCTTTCGGTCTAAAAAACGAATGCGCTACCTAGCAGGCACTGGTATACAAAGAATTCAAATCTTAGATATGCGTCAATCTCGAGGCATATGTAGATAATATGGTTATCAAAACCAAGACAGAGTATGCCCTATTGCGCGACATCATAGAAATCTTCCAAAACCTCCGATGTATCAACATGAAGCTAAACCCAGCTAAGTGCACATTTTGAGTGGAAGAGGGCCAGTTCTTGGGTCATATAATCGACTCCACGAGAATCAAGGCAAACCCTAAAAAGATTCAGTTGTCGCGAACACTACATTATCATTTTTGTGTTCATAGTTGATATCTTGCTCACTATTGTCCTAAACTATATTATTCACAGCTTCGTGATTTAACTCTTAAACCTACGAGTTCACCAACTTTATGTTGATGTCTTCTAGTACCATTTTCAGGTGATCGTTAGTAAGGTATTTTGAAGGCACATACATCGGAGTCAACTTACTTGTCATCTCCACTACCATATTTTGAAGACAACATGTAATCAAATAAGACATGTGTTTTGTTATTAGAATTTGAATAAAGTGTAGAAAACTAGAAGGGGGTTGAATAGTTTTAACGATTAAAACTTTGTTTTAAAACTTTTAGATCGACTTATGTCAATCTAGTTTGGTGTGTTGGATATTGAAAGTTTGACAAGCATATAAACTACACTATGAGATAGAGATAAAGAGACACAACCACAACACAAGTATTTATAGTGGTTCGGCTATAAGGAATCCTTCCTTGCCCTACTCTACTCCCCGATTACCTAACTCGAGAGTTCCGTAACCACTACATGACAAAACTCCTTTTACCGGCGGAGAAGCCTTCACAACGCCGCTTACACATTATCCGGTACAAAGCTAAATACCTGGTTCTTCACACAAGGTAGAACCAAACCTTCGTCGCCTATACTTTATCCGGTACAAGGCTAGATACCGGGTTCCATTACAATGGATGAACCATAACCCAATCAACACCTACTAGCACAACATATACCAAATTGGATAACGGTCCACAACCACTTGCATCTTTGCCATCGCCCAAATTAGGTTCTTCTTGCACATCTCTGGTGTTAAACCTAAGCCATCACCTAAGAGACCAATTGCTTTAATATGATTAATGGATGCTTCCTATGAATCCAGATTGAGATTGTTACCTAAGAGCATGGATATACCAATATATAGACAAATGAAATGTCACGTTATACAATAGATCCGTTAAAATACAAAGTTGCCATATTCACCTGCAGATAACTCATAAGTGTTCTATAGAAAGTGTTTGATCTGGCCCAGTTTCATACGTTCTAATGTTAAAATTTTCTCGCAATACAAACCTATCCACCATTTTCCCCGAACTAAGATTTGAAACCATGCTTGAGTTATGTATCTTTTGCTCGAGCATCATGGTTGGTTTTAAGAGACTAGTTCTAGCTGAGGGATGGAGCTTGCTGTGATCTATAGCACCAACTCTTGTAGTATTTACCTAATTAAGAACCTTTACTTGTGGACTCTGAAAAATGAAATCTTTTGTCTTGATAATTTGATGCACGTACGTTGATGGTACCTTGTATTCCTCGAAGACTTCTTGATGTCATGGTATGGTACGAAAAATTAGAATTCAAAAAGAAAGATGCACTCATATATAGCTATAACAACTAACTATTACTAACAAATTTCTCAAAGCCGAATTGCAATGTGCATCACTTTCCTTTAACTACATATACAAATTATATGTAGTTATGCACCATAAAGCATAATCTCATATTTTAACTAATAATTAAACCCATACATTACAAGTTGCATTGGGTTGAATTTATAGTCTATGTGAAGCTACACAAAAGAAGAAGAAAAATATGGTCTATATGAGTTACAGGTGACAGTTTGAGATGAATTTCGATTACTAAAATTGGAGTCTTTAGACAAGAAGGTAACAAATTCTGCTTGTTGAAATTTTGTGCATGCAAATATTACCCCTTTTGTTTATGAAACTTTACTCGTCCACTTATTTGTAAGAGGTTTTTTTTTGTAATACTCTAGACGAGTACCAGTGCATAGCAACGAGATTTTATAGCAGCACATAGTTATAGTGATAGTTTTTTTAGATCATGTATGCATATATGTTCTTATAAATCGCGTATGTATATTTGTTTCCGGTTCTTATTTTTCATTTTGGATTTTGGAAGATTGTTAGACCATGTTTTGATAAATTTTTATTTATTAGTTTCTATTTTTAAGTTTTAAGTTTTTGTGGAAAACTAGAAGGGGGGTTGAATAGTTTTACGTCTTTTTAATTTATTATGAAAACCTTTGTTTTTAAAACTTTGTTTACTTTTAAAAACTTTTGATTCGATATTATGTGAATTCAAGTCTTGCACAATATAAGCAATTATATAACTAAGTACTAGAGTAATGATAATGTAAGTAAATAATAAGGAAGTGAGAGACAGAAAGATCTAACCGAGACACGAGGGATTTATAGTGCTTCGGCTACAAGGACACCTTCCTTGCCCTACTCCACTCCCCGAGCACCTAGCTCGAGAGTTTTCTTCACTATGTCAACAAGCTCCCTTATGGCGGAGAAAACCTTACACAACTTTCGCTTACACCAATTAACGACACTAAGCTAAATGTCGAGTTCTAATCCTAGCTAGAACCAATCTCACACCACTAATCACTACACACCTTCTTCACAACTTCTTCTTCACAACCTCAATCTCTTCACTTCTTCACGACTTCTATTTCTTCAAGACTTCAACTTATTCACACCTTCTTCAGAACTAATTCACAAATTGTTCACACCTAAGCACACCACTATCTTCTTCACACCAACACTACTTATTCACACCACTTTCTTATTCACAACTTCTTTACTTACACATCTTACTAGCCTAACTCCTTATATCTACAACTATCTAATTAATATTCACAACTTATACACAAATTAATGAATAATATACAAATGGTGATGTAGAAACAACTTAGATGAAGCGATCACACTATGTTGTAATACTTCTTGTCTTGATAGATAGAAGTATTCTTCTCTTGCACTTGAATGGTAGAAGCTTGAATCACTTAGAAACAAAAGCTTATGATTATATGATCAAAGGATTAGAAAGAATAGAAGAGAGGATTTAGATCAGAAAGTTTGAGGTGCAAAAGATAAGAAAAAAATGTCAGATTTGAGCCAGTATTTATAGGGAAAAAATATTGTTCGAGAGCATGGCCGGTCCCCTTAATAATTAAGTGGGCCGTCTAGTATAATTAAGACGGCCGCCCAAATTTTTTTTCCAGAACTTTTGTCTTTTTGTGAGGAAGGTTTTTCCTGAAGAATATAGCCGTTTTTTGGTAGAAATTTGAATTCAAAATATTTATTTTGAATAAAACATTTCTTTATCAATACAAAAACATTTTATATAAGTTTAAAAATGTTTGTCCCACTTTATAAAAAATATAAGGTTTGTAAAAATAAAAAATCTAGTGATTTAGAAAATGTTCCTTTGATCATAAAATGCATTAGGCATTTTGTTTATTCATACATTAAGTGATTGATTTGTTAAAATGAATATTTACTACTAAATACTTGTTTACGTCATAATCTTTTAGTTTAATGAGTTTACATTTTGGGATTATCAAAACGTAGAGATATCGAGAAATATTAATAACCTTTTTAGGCATTTTTTATATCAACAATCGCCCCCCTTTTTGATGATTACAAAACCTAAACTCATTAAGTCAAAATTTAATTTTTAGACAAGTATTTAGTGAGTTTATATATATATGATATGTGTTATGTATATATTATAAAGGTAAATATGTAAAATAGTTTAAAGTATAAACATCATTGTCAATTTTTACCCTTAACTTTAGGCAAGTTACACTTTTTACCCTTGTGTTAAAAATAATTACCTTTTTAGTCCATTATAGTATTTTTACATTTTATAGTTTATACCTTAAGTCTCGAATAATGACAGTTTCTACCCTCTATCTTTTATTAAAAATCTTATTTTCATTCTTGATACACAAGTTTGACAGTTTTTACATGTTTGGTCCCTTAACGAGAAGTTTTGCAAATTTAGTCCTTCTTTAAGTTTTTGAAAAGTAAACTTTTATTTTTATAAAAATTATCATTTCTATTTTATAAAAAGCCACAAAATCAGTTTTTCTAACTCGTGTGTGTCGAGTTTATCTTTGTTTATATTTTGAAAAATTTATAAAAACAACACATATGGGCTCGTTAGCCCAATATAAGCCCAAATAGTTTTCAAAATTCATTTAGGGGGTGTTCGAACGAGCTTTAGGATTAGGTTCTTTTTATGTAATGATTGACCTCGAAAATCATGCATGTTTGGTTAACTTGGTTTACTCATGTTTTAGGAATCGAATGGTGTAAAAATATACATAGGTGGTACGTATAGATACGAGAATATAAGGCCCTTTCTAGGTGTCGAGTGAGGTGTGACAAGTTATAGTTTTTATGTTTTAAAATTTTTAAACATGACGTACATGAGTGCATGAGAACAAATGCGTAAGAAAGAAATATTGAAAAGGGAAAAACGTTGACATACAACACCCTAAGGTGGTGCTGAGGTCGTGTGGTACGAGCACGAAGAACGAGAATGAGCAAGACTTGGAGAACCCTTATGAAATATTTACCCACGTTCAAATATATAACCCAATTACTTGTACTTCGACCCAAAAACCATGAGTATCCTCTTCGTGTTGGACAGTAGCAAAACAAGAGAGTTGGGTTTGGAATTTTTTTAGTGAGTTTTTGAAAGTGTGGTGAGAGTGAGACTTTAATGAGGGTATTTATAGGAGAATCAAGCGAGTTAGGTGTTTATCATGTGCAACATGTTGAGCATAATCTTGTTGTGTCAATCAAATGGAGATCAAGATGTCAAAGGTACTTTGGTTTAGTCAAGTCGAGTGTGGTAGGAATCAAAAGGCTATGATGAGTTTTTGATTTTTTTATGTTTAGGTCAAAGAGGGTGGAAGAGACAATGGTGTAATTGGATCGTATAAACCAAGGGGTGAAGGAATCATGTGAGTTTTTGGTTGTGGGTAAAGAAACATTAGATCATTTGGTTAAAGGTTTTTAAGAAAAAGTTTGTGTAGATAATATTAGTTTATGCTTTAGGTTGGGAAGGGTTAGGATGGCTATATGTTGTGTTTTGGCCATTCTCACACGCAAGGAAGAAGAAAGAAAAAAAGTGTGTGGGTTGTGTTGTGTCGACAACTTTTGGTGTCGAGTGGTAGGGAACCAAAAAGGAAGGTGTTGTGTTGTGTGTTGCGTCGAGTCGAACAAGGTCAAGGAAAAAGAAATGAATTCTCGAACTTGTGTTTTTGTTTTGGTGTCGAGTTCGATTCGGGTAAGAGACACGAAAAGGAAATAGACAAATGAAAACGTTTTGAAATTTGGTTTTTGGATGTGGACTAGAGTAGTAGCAGCGGCCCAAAGAAAGAAAAATGAGGCGAGCTGGGCTTGGGTTTTCTCGGCCCAACGAAAAAAAAGGATAAATTGATGGGCTTGTGAGGTGGCTGTCGGCCCAGTCCAAAAGAGAAGAGGAAAAGGAAAACAAGCCTGGTCCGAAAGAAAAGAAAATAATTATTTAAGTGGGCTATTGTTCGGGTGATAACGTGTCGGTGTTGGTCCGGTGATAAATACAGAAATTTCGTCGGTGTTACTTATACATATATACTTATATATATCGCATAGTGTTGTCATAATATATATATATATATATATATATATATATATATATATATATATATATATATATATATATATATATATATATATATATATATATATATATATATATCGGTGTCATTTTTAGGTGTTGCGTCGCAAGTGAGAGTTATTTGTATTAACCTTGTTGGGTGACACCCAAGAGTGACTAAAGGTGATACCGGGTGATAAATTCATGCATCGGGTGATATTCAAAAGTGACTAAGAGTGATACGGGTGATATGCATACGATGACTAAAGATGATACGGGTGACATGCAAACGGTGACTAACGGTGATACAGGTGACATTCAAATGGTGACTAATGGTGATATAGGTGACATGCAAATGGTGACTAACGGTGATACAGGTGACATGCAAACGGGTGACTGACGGTGATACAGGTGACATAAAAAAAAATTGGCCCTCAAAAATGGCTTTGTTATCATTTGCTTAAAATAGATTCGTTGATTAGCATTAATAAATGACATGAGATTTTACGAGGTATTACAGTGTGACCGTGTAATGAAGTGGGCAATACATTTAAAGTTTTGTGTGTAGCTAGTGGTAATGTGGAAAAATCTCATGTAAAAAATGAAAATAATGAAAAGAAATAAATAAAATAATAAATGCTTTTTTTTTTTTTTTTTTTTAATTTTTATATGTTTTTGCAATAGCAGTTAATTTAATCTCATATTAGAACAAAAAGTGAAAGCCTATTACAAAACATGGGACACTTTTTAATGTATATGCCAAATCGGTTCATTAACGGAAGCTCGTTGTCATTTTATAGTAGCCTAAATCGTTAAACAAATGAAAAGTAGAAAAAAGAAAAGAAAGTAACACATCTTTTATATAATAAAATAAAACCCCGTGAGGATTTTTTTATTTCAAAAAAAATTAAATCATACCTTATTTAGTAATAATTTGATTTAAAAAAAATTATTTTCTTATTATGTAACATTTTATATTTATCCATAAGACAAGTAAAAGATAAATACAAAAAATATAGATAAGATGCAATTAACAATATAATTAAAAATTTTAAATAATTATCTTTAATAATAAAAAACTATAATTAAACATCATAAATCAAACAAAACAAAGATTAAATTATTTGTTTTTTTAATAAATAAAAATATATGATTTAAAAAAAATTAAAAAAAAACCACTGCGTGCGCGGGTATTATAACTAGTGTAAAAACTACAATAATAAACTAAGGGTTTGTTTAACGAGTGTCCCCAAGACACTAGTTTAGATTATTATATAAGAAAACTTTAAATCTATTAATTATGAAATCAAAACTAATTAAGATAATTATAAAATCAATTAATGTGTATTAAATGCCTTTTATACTTTGAGATGAATTATCAGACTATCTCATAACTTTTGTTTATGAGACAATAGGGGTATTTCTTTTTTTTCTTAGCTAAGGGTGTATGTGAGTTCTACTAGTATATAATCATTTTAATAGGGAGGAGTTGATAAATTAAGCTTTGTGGATATAAATGAAACAAAGGAATTTTATGATCCCATAAAAAAAGTAATAATATTAAATTAGATCGTAAGGGAAAAAAGAAACAAGGCTGTGACTCAAAGAACCGAACCAAACACAAAACACATCTAGTTGAGATCCGACAAAACTGTTTGACTTTGTAGTTCAATTCAGACCGAATCCACTATGACACACACATACACACACTTTATAGACTATTCAAAACCGTGTTATTCGTGTTATTAAATTCCCATAACTCCCTCTCTTGTTTTCTTCATCTACTCTGTTTTCTAGCCTCCTAAAAAAATGAATTCATCTTCATCATCAGCAATGACGTCAGCAGCAGTTATTGATCCGATCACCATCATTAATCCAGTTGATGTTAATGATAATGAAAATGAGGATGTTTGTAGTATATGTCTTGATGCTTTTGATTCTTGTCATAACCCTTCTACTGTATGTAAATGTTCATATACTTTTTTTTTTTTTTTTTTTTTTTTTTTTTTTTTTTTATTATTATATAGTTTTAGCATTATGAGTGTTTTGATCTAATCTTTATGTGGAACTGTGTATTGAGGATGAGAGAATCTGAACTGTTTTTGTGATAACTTTGCTGCGAAAAAAAGACGAATAGCGAGTATAGGTTGATCTGTTGTTATGATGTATGATCTACTATGTAAAACATAGTCGCGGCGTATTTGTTTTAGAAGGTTTAACTAGTAGAGGGTTTTTTAGCTTCAAGAGGATAGGACTTCCCGGAAAATGGTCATATTCGCAACATGATCCGGAGCATAAGCTCGACATTGCCTTCCCATTGTCCTTAGGGTAGGGGACTAGGGAGTGTGGACTGGTTAGCGTCGCCTGTTATCAACGTTTTGCCTAAGACTGGGATATTGCTTATCAGTAGTCGTCGAGTTATGTGTGAGAAACATAAAGGAATAATATACGATGTACTTATCTTGAGTTTTAATCTGTTTCTACGCTTATTGTTTATTTTAAAGATTTCTCGATAGTTATCACTTAAATAGCATGGAGTTTGGGAGAAAATAAAATAAGCGTGACATTTAGCTGTTTATTGTTTGACTTAACTAAGGTTAGCTGTTTATTGAGGTGGTAATTGTGTGTTTAGTGTACATTTGATCTTAATAGTTTGTATAGGTTACTGTCACTAACAATTATGCTCTCTTCTTCTCACTTAGGTAACCACATGTAAGCACGAGTTTCATCTCCAGTGTATTCTTGAGTGGTATGATCTATTTTTTCGAAAATTTTTCTTTCTAGTATTGCTTGTTTTATGATTCTCGTACTCAGGTATTTTAGTTTATTGTTTTCTTCAGGTCACAGAGAAGCAAAGAATGCCCAATTTGTTGGCAGGCGATCGTGTTAAAGGATCCAGCCAGGTACTAATTGCGCTACAAATTACTGGTACTTAACTGAGTTGTACGTGTACTTGATAGGAGCTCTTATACTGAAATATTACATTAAAAAAAATCCATTTTGACTTCAAGCATCCGTAGGCTGATTGTTGAAGACTTAAAAATACAAAAGACTTAAAATTTCTCTTTTGGTTATCTAGATAAACCAACCACAAGGGTGTTCTTTCGTCTGCCACTATAAAGTGTTAAACGCAGCTACGTGATTTTGTGATGTGTGGAATGTGGGAATATCTGTTCTGTAATAAATATAAATAATAGTTCATATAAGGTGGATACTTTAAAGTTGCTGGTTTACTTATCAGATCCACATCACATAATTAACGTGGAAATAAACTGACATTCTTAACTAACTTGAAGTCTAAAGAACTTAAATATATCAACTAAATTCACTCGGAGGAGCAAAATCTAAAGACATTGTGATGAATTAAAATAATTGTAACGAGTGGGTGAGGTGAAGGTGGGGTATTTTATAGTCTTATAAATAAAGAGAGGAAGGCAGAATGCACTTTTCTCTTAAGTACTATGTATTTAAGCTGTTGGATATTACAGGAGGAAGTGTAGGTTATAAGTCTATAAAAGTTCCATGTTTACATTTTCGTCAAGAAAGAAATTAAGTGAAAACTTCCTATCGTATTATCGGGATGACACATTACTTGTTCAACAAATTTTGAGCAATTAGGCATAGTATGGATATCCTTAGTGGAGATATTGAGATGTGGCATTGATTTCCATGTAAATTTTCATCTAGTTGACAAAATACTAGTCTTTATTGCATCTAAAATGTGAATGGAAGAGCGGATCTTGTGGATAAGATGAATCGACAATGAGTTTTCTGTATCATCTTCTACCTTACTTTTAAACAGACCCATAAACCATTTTGGATTTATTCACGACTTATCTTTTGGCTCCAAAGCTTCATGAAGATTATTTAATTAGACTGTAGTCCTAGGAATTACATGGAGATCAATGTCACATCTTAATATCTCCAATGACTATTTTCATTATGCGTGGTTTCTTTGGATTTGTTGCTTAACATGTTCTGTGTCATTGTCATATCTATAGGATATTTTTTCACTAAAGCTCACTTTTTGTGAAATTGTTTAGATGGAGCTTGGGTAAAGGTTTATAACTATTACTTTCTCTCGTACTATTAAACCCCTAACCACTATATGTGTGCTAGAGGGATGAAGTGTACTCCCCTTCTCTCTTCGCTTCTAAGATTCTCTCTCATCTAACTTGACCTTGCCTATAAGTACGTGACTTTTTGGTGCTTAATAGACTATTGGGTTTATATGAATGTGTAATATGTGACTGATTTTAGATATATGTAACCGTACAATTACTCATAAAGGATTGGACGATCCCCCGCAAGCTGAAAAAGCTATACGTATGCTGATAATTTCAATATACTTATTCGCTGCTAATTGAATTGCTGCCGCATGCTTAAATCCTATATGTCTGATTAAGCTGCCTAAACTAATTAGTGGTCACCTGGCCTGCTCTATGTTGTAACTTAGAATAATGCTTTCTCTATGTATATTTCTCGTACTTTGTTACTTTACAAATTTCAGATATACTTTACAAATGTGAGTACTTATTTGTTTATTGGTCAAAACTTAGTCAAGAGCTTCTATCTATGGTTGAGGATGAAAGAAGCATGAGATCTGTGGCCAATGTTCGCCATGTAAATGAGGATCCTGAAGTTGACCATGTACGCTCTATAGTAAATTGTGGCACTCTTTATTTTTATCTTGCCGTTCTCGTTCTCTAATATACACCTATATCTCAGGATGTTGAGTACACTGAATCTGATTTTGAAGAACAACTTATGAGGACTTTTGAGACTGCTGCAACCAGCATGCGCCATAGTAGCAGGAGGAACAGACACAGACTTTCTGGAGTTGGTCCTTCACGTATTCATCCTAGAGCCAATATGCAAATTGAACAGGAAATGTATACTTCACTTGAAGATTTCCATAGTTTAGGCTATGCTTCATCACATGATAATCTAGATAGTTCTAGTTCTCGATCGATGTCCTCTTTCATTGATCAAAACTCACCATCTGTGGGTTCATCAGCCAGTAGGCCCAGGTATTTTCTTTAACATTTGCTTCTTATAATGTTCCATTAATTAAAATTTGATGGTTCCATTTAGAGGTGGAAATTCTGAGTTTATGACTGACTTATGAATGGGTCAATTTCGGTTAAATTGTAATCTCAAACGGGTCAAATACAAATTAGCTTAAAAGGGGATGTTAACTGAGCCGAACGGGTTAAAAGGGTTGAGAGTCTCTTGAAGCGTATTTTTCACTTTTTTCAGTATTTTGATTATTGTCAATTTGTTTATATTTAATCCATTGAATATTTATAAGATTTTTTTTTATAAATGGACAAGAGGTGCCCAACTTCAATCCAACTAACTTGCTCAAACAATCTCTTCTTAAGTTTTTTTTTTTTTTTTTTTTTTTTTTTTTTTTTTTTTTTTTTTTTTTTTTTTTTCTTTTGGTAACATATATGGACGATTTTGCAGAGTTGTCAATAGCCAGTCACCAACTGGTAGTCCTGGAAGACCAATAGCAGCTGATATGCATGCATTCTCAGAGTCTGTTAAATCTAAGCTTTCTGCTGCTTCAGCGAAGTAATGCAAAATTTGATACTTTTCTTATGCAACCTAACCACAATTTTTAAGCTTTGATTTATCCTATTTTTTGGAGTTCTGAGATGATTTGATACCTTTGGTAGGTATAAGGAATCAATCTCAAAAAGCACTCAAGGTTTAAAGGCGAAATTACTTGCTAAAGATAGTCCAGTTAAAGAATTAAGCAGAGGTGTTCAGCGAGAAATGAGTGCAGGAATTGCTGGAGTTGCTAGAATGTTTAATCGGTTTGATCCTACTTTAAAAAGAACTGCTCCTTCATCTAACAATGATGGACTGACAAAAATTTTCAAAGGAAAAAGCTCACAAGATAATGTGCTAGCTTCCCCTACTAATGATCATTCTGCTGATACTGCTACGAACGTGAGTTCCAATGTAGAAACTATGAATCTCTAATTTTCTTCAGGGTTTTCGGATGGGTGGATCTGTTCAGGTTAGTCACATCATTTTCTCACTGATTACTGTTGCATTTTTTTTCTTTTAAGTAAAAAAATTCAAAAAAAATGTCAATTATTTTTAGTAGAGGTGAAAATTTCGACATATTTAACATTAAATGATCAATGTTGGTTATGCTTGTGTAAACGGGTCAGATGGATTAAGCTAAAGGTATTAACTAAAAAGAACTCTAGTGACCTGGTCAAATGGGTCGAAATTCATCCGAACTGTATTCAAATTTATAAAAAGCTCCTAAATTGCTTAATTAAAAAGTTAGATTGGTTTTCTGTTGACATGGTATTATAGCACTTTAATTATTGGACCTGCTTTGACCAACAACAGATTTTAACATGTTTTGACCCAAACCCGTCTTGACCCTTTACCCAACAAACCCAAATCTGCCCATTTTGTTAATGCCGTCTTGAATTGTATATAATGGGTTTGAGAATTTCCCCTCATATCAGAAGTTTATGGTTGTATGTGTTGGATGGATGTATCTGTAGGTAATTACTTTAAATTGCTGTTATTCTGCATTTATTTCTTCTAAAAACTTTCGTCACATTTTTGTTGAATTTGTATTTTTTAACCGAACAGGATCTGATGCTGTTGCGCTTGGGAATGGAAGTTGAAAGATGAGATAATTTTACTGATGAAATTAGCGAAGTGACGTTTACTGATGAACAAATCTTCCATCACATCGATGGCTTGGTGGTTTATCAGCGTCCTGCAATAACTATATTTGGCGTTGTTCTATATAAAAACTTTGGGTTGTCCTGTAAGACTATAAATTTTGTAAGTCATCTTAGGATTACTAAACTATAACGGGGGAAGAGACAGAAAGAGATTTGTTTGAAAAATCCTTCTCTCTTTACCCAATTGTAATATATTTTTATGAGAATGTGCTTCCATTCTGATGTTATGAAAAGCTTTGTTTTACTGCTGTGATTACATATAAAGGGGATAATTTATGTAAGATCACCCCTAAAATCATATTTTATTCAGTTTTTGGAATTTTTCCACTATGATATCTATGACGTTACAACCCTTAATCTTTATAGCCAATTGGTTTCGCATAATGGGTATCTCCGCATCACCCTGACAAAACTCTCCTTCATGTCGTTATATCGTGGGACAGTTGCAGGAGTAGTATAATATCGAGTTTGATCATAAAATATGAAAAGGTTGTAAAGTTTTGAAAAATGTTTAGATTAAGAAAGGTGTAGCAAAATGGATATCAAATTAAGTAATTCGAGGCATAGTTGTCAGGATCCCAATCCTGATCTTAGGATCTTACGATTTTACGATACTGTAAAGCAAAAACGATCCGGATCTTACATAGGATCTTTGAAAGCTTAAGATCTTTTAGGATCCCGATCTTGACCATAGGATCTTAAGATCTAATCCGATCCGATCCTACTTTTCTCGGATAACAAACTAAAAAATTGCAAATTTCTGGATTATTTTTTGTAGAATTAAAAAAACATGTTAATCTAATTAAACATTTCATAACTATAATTTAGGACAACATTTTGATGGAGCAGTCATATAATTTTTTGTTTATGATATATAATAATTTGTAAATTTGTATAATATTACAAAAACTATTAAGAAAATACATTATAGTAGGATCTTAAGATCCCGATCCGATCTAACGATCACGATCTTGCAAAGACAAAAACGATCCCATCTTGAAAACCTTGATTCGAGGATATACATACAAGGTTAGAATAGTTATATGGGATTAGAATTATCATTTTGGTCGTATGGTTTGAAATCTTGACACTACCAATGCAACGCTACCTGGGGCATAAATCTGATACATACTCTTCAACTGCACCAGTATCATGATCATCATCACTCACTAGCCATCCAAGCTCTTCAACATTATCATTATAAAAACGTCTAGCTTGGAACATCCAAGCTTCAATTGCTTGCCTTTTAAACCCTTGTATAGTGTTTGCTCGCATTTTCAATAAAAGGGCCGAGTTGTCAGTAAGCAGCATATCAACAACTTCCTCCATAGTTGGCCTGTCGTCTGGACAACAGTTGGTACAGAGCACCCCGATATCGACAAGTCTTTTCATCAAACTTGAATCGACATCCATTCTTGGATCAATTAAGTTTGAATAAGTTCCTTCCATCCAATCTATTTCAACCTACAAAAATTTGACATGCATGTTACTAACTATTCTTATAACAATGGACACACATATTTCATCTAAAAGAAATCGGTGGTCGAGATTAAAAGCATTTTAATATTTCATATATTTTTTATAATTTAAATATCTATTAAACCGTTAATTGTTAAGCGAAAATAATTATATCATCACGACAAGCATTTAATTATCTTTCTATAGACGGGCACTTTGATATACTGTGATTAAACACTAAAATATCACATGTGATATTAGTGTTAAATCACATGATTTAACACTAATGTCACATGTGATATTATTATAATATATAGTGTTTAATCTCATTTGATTTTTTCATACAAATTTCAGCAACGAAAAAAAAAAAAAAAAAAAAAAAACAACAACCCCAAAAAAACGTACAAAAATACATGAAAAACACGAAAAAAAATTAAAAGTATATCAAAGTGCTTATCTATAGAAAGATAATTGTTCGTCGTAACGGTAAAGTCTGAATTTTAAGCCTTTGTAATTATAGAATAGTCTCAAATGTATTATATAGTAGTATAAATAAATGAAGGGTGGAGATTGATCGTAAAAAAAATTTTAGTAATGTAAATGATCTTTAATCTTCTTTGGTAATTATATTTGAAGTATTCTCGTTTGATAATTCAAAGTATACATACAAGCACAACAAGACTGCCATGATAGAATCTAATCATTCTTACTTGACGCATACGGTTCTCGAAAGTTCCGGAAGTCCACTCAAAATATCTACGCCCCCTGATAGTTCCCAAAACCAATATGCCAAAACTATAGACATCACACCTAATTGACACCCGCATTGTTTGGTGATACTCTGGTGCAATGTATCCTCTGTCAAATAAAAGCATTAGCCCTTATCAACAATCCAAAATATTATAATTATATGTTAAGTGCAAATATCACTAGATTACTTCTTTCCATTGCTTTTTTAAAGTTTAACATTGGAATTTTTTTATGAAACCAAAAATTGTCAGGGACTTCAACAAATGAGCACCAGACAAAAAATGAGAGTATTTAAAAGATGTCTATGTACTTAAACGGTCCCACAAACATTATCATCTTGAACGTAGTCAGTCTCGTTGATTAACTTTGATGTCCCAAAACATGACAGTTTGGGGCAATAACTTTCATCTAAGAGAATGTTTCCATGTTTTACATCACAATGTATGATCCGAATGGGAGCCTGCTTGTGAAGGTAAACAAGTGCCCTAGCAATACTTAGTATTATTTTGTACCGTTTATTCCCGTCCAAAAGAGTACACATAGGATCTACAAACAAAGATCACATAACACATGTTTGTTAGAATATAAATCAAGTTTCATCATATTTAGATATAAGAAGGTTAGAAACAGTGATTGATTGCTCTTAAAATCTGTCACAAGTTCCCACGAGTTGCAATATGGTTTGAAAAAGAAAAGTCATACCAAATATTAAGCGATCGAGTCTTGAATGATGTGCAAACTCATAGATGAGGAACACTTCTAATCCTTTAATGCAATACCCAATCAACTTGACCACATTATCATGTTCAAGCTTTACAAGTATTGATGCTTCATGCATAAAGTGTTCAATAACACTTGGGGTAATGCGAGTCATTTTAGAAATTGCTATATCATGTCCATTTTGTAGCCTTCCCTGAAAAGACAAACCAAGTTGGGAGTTTAACAACTGGAAAACCACATGAAATATGTCAATAGATACATATATGACATGGATACCTTGTACATGATGGAACCATATCCACTACCGATCTCATTAGCGTCAGAGAAATTGGTAGAAATGTTGATGGTATTAAAATCCAAACGGCTAAATATTAGATTTTCACCTTGAATACTATCAAAATGTAACTCCAAGAATTTTAAACTTCTTTCTAGATCTACACGTAACAAAAAAACAAGTCATTAGATACGCAAATAATAAAACAATGGTATGTCATAATAATTATTTTTTTGTTATTTATTTAAAATCTATCTGAATTGCACATTATCTATACTACATATATACACAAACCACTCTCTACAAAGAAATCTTAATTTTAAAATTAAGATGTACATATATAGTTATATACTAAGCATTTGGTACAAACAATGAAACAAATACTATGTTGAACCTTAGACCTTTATAGATCTTTGAGCACTCGTGGATCGTTAGTTATGTCTATGTAATCACAAACACACTAAAAGAAAATCTCTATAACTTGTATTCTGAAGCGGAAAATAAACACAAGTATAAACAATGATAACTAAGAATACTTGATCCTCTATGGATCTTTTAATAATACTGAAAGTGTTTTCTAAAACGTGTCCCCAATACATAATTGTGTGTTCCTTTTATAGCCAAGGAACCCTAAACCGTTTCACAAGAAACGTATCTTCTAAAAACTTCAAAAGATATGCATTATCACTTCCTAAATAAACTCATGCATATCCTAACTAAATTACATAATACACGGAATATCTATTTTCGCAGAAACCAACTATGCTGAAACTAGTCTTCAGCAGTTACACTGCTTCAGCAGGAACCAACTCTTCAGCAGGAACCATCAGCAATATCTTCAGCAGAATTCTCTATTCAGCAGAATTCCCAACATACTACACACAAATACCCTCTTCCCATTAAATGTTACAAAAGTCTTAAAATTAAGACATAAAATATATTAAGCTTTTGGTACAAATTAATTAAACACATATTTCAAAATATCAAAATTAAGAATAGAATATTAAATACACTAATTAATGTTATTTTTAAAACACCCCTATAATAATAAGAAATACATGTTATTATACACATTGTACAAACAAATAAAACACACAAAGTTTTATACAATTTATATGCTAACAAGTTGATTATACATATGATTTTGAAAACTGGATCGGACCAACGGGTTCAACCAGAGTTTGAGTCGCCATCGGTTCGGCTAGCCAATAAAAGCCGTTCAAAAACGAAACGGGAGAGGGCCGTCGGAACGGGTAAAAACGGGTGAACTGGGTCGGACTGGGATATTTTTTTTCCTTCGGGTAATCGGTTCGTCATTGTTATTTTTTTGGCGCCTAAACTTTAATCACTGGGTACCCGCCGTTGCAATGCACGGGTACCCTGCTAGTTTTTGTTAGTCGTATAATATATCTAGCCCAACATGTATTTGTACGGGCTACGGCCCATGTTCTAGAATATTCGTTGTAATGGTATTTATATACCACGATTCTTATGAATGCAGGATATATAATTCACAAATAATATACTTCCCTACATGGTATTAGGCCTCCTCTCAGTTCTGAATATCAAACCCTAAACCCAGTCGCCATATTCGCTCCTGTGTCAGGTCGTTGGTACATCATAAAACCAATCGACAATAATTGTCTATTTGTTAGAGACGATCGTTGGTCCGTTTGTTTACCAATCGTCTAAGTCTGATTCTCTTGTTTGTTGGTGTTTGTTTATCACCTGTTTACCTGTTTATCACCTGTTTGTTGTTGGTGTTTCTTCTCAAGTCGAAGCCATGACAGGATCTACTGCTCCTCCTACTCTTCTATTGTCTGACAAGCTTATGGCCCTTAACAACATGTCTACTCGTGTCCCGGTTGTCCTCGATGTGGATGAGATGAATTATGCCTCATGGACGTATTTTTTTCAGAACCTGGTTCGTGGCTACAACTTGCTGGACCACCTTCTTGGTGACTCTTCTACGGATGGAGTTGGGTTTGCTTCAAGCTCCAAACCTCCGCCCACAGCCGAATGGCTTGCCCTTGACGCCATCATACTTTCGTGGATCTTCTCCACGTCGTCTAAAAATATTCAACAAAGACTGGTCGTTGACAACCCTAAAACTGCAAAGGAAGCATGGGATATTCTTGTGTTGATTTTCAATGATAAAAAACGTTCTCGTTCGATAGCTTTGAAGGCGGAGTTAAGATCCATCAAGCTCGGTGACCTCTCCATTGATGCATACTTCCGGAAAATTGAAAACATTGTTGTTGTGCTTTCTAGTCTTGGCTCTCCAATCAGTGATGACGATGTGGTTAATATTGCATTAGATGGGCTACCTGACAAATATCACCATGTGTCCGATATCATTATTCACCGTGAACCTTTTCCCGATCTTAAGACGGTTCGATCCATGCTCACGACGGTCGAGATGCGTTTGAAGTCCCGTACCATTACCACCTCTAGTGATGGTACTTCATCTTCTCCTATGGTGTTATTGGCAAATAATCGTGATAACTCTCGACGGTCCACCACTATGCCGGATAAGATTTACAAGCCATGCAATAACTTTGCTAGTTGATCGTGTCGATTTGGGGTGAAGTGCAAGTTCCTACATGATGGGGTACATGGCAATCCAAATAGTCGACCTTTTACTGCTTCTATTACTACTTGCAATACTTTATCACAACCTGATCTACTAACTCTACAAAGTCTCTTGGCCAAACTTGGATGTAGTAGGAATAACAATATTCAATATTGTTAATTCCAACAGTAGCTTCGGTTTTGTTTCACAAACACACCCTGTTGCACTCCACACGTATCCAGGCCAATCTCCACCAGGCTTCTCTTTTCCCTCGGCCTAACAATTTCAGCCCATGCTTTATCCTAACTTGGCTTTGAACTCGGGTCAGTTTGGTCCAACGACAAGTCAGTTTGGACAAGGGGGTTCAATGGACTAAGTGGTTCATTGGTAGGTCAGTCTGGTCAAGGGGCTTCAGTTGGTCAAATGGCAGGTTCACAGGTTCAACAGGTTGGATTGACAAGTTCAGTTTTGGGGTCCAATATTGTGGCTGGTCAACATCAAGGTCAATCGCAGTCCCTTGGTAATGGTTCGGGACAACTCCCGGGTCAGGAAACTGTTTTGCCTCATACTTTTGCTGCTGGTACACTTCAGGATCCTGGTCCAGGAAACTGGAATATGGATACAGGTGCGTCGTCTCATCTTAATGATTCTGTTGATTGTCTTAGTGATGTTTTTAATTCGTGCATTGACCCATCTGTTGTAGTTGGTGACGGGCATTCAATTCCCGTTATCAACTCTGGACATAGTATTTTGCCTACTCCTAACCGACCACTTCATTTAAATAATGTCTTAATTACTCCTAATATTGTCAAAAATTTGATCTCTGTTTGTCAGTTTGTTCGGGATAATTATTGTACTGTTGAGTTTGACCCTTTTGGTTTTTCTGTTAAGGAGTTTCAAAAGCGTCGGGTGCTGCTCCGCTGTGATAGCAATGGAGACCTCTACCCAGTCACTCAGCCTTCCACCATTCCGCATGCTTTTCTCGCGAGTCAGTATACGTGGCATCAACGACTTGGACATCCAGGAAGTGAAGTGTTACGTCGTGTCCTTTCTAGTAAATCTATTTCATGTAATAAAGAGCAGTCTCCCATGCTTTGTCATGCTTTTCAGCTTGGCAAACATGTGAAACTTCCATTTGTTAGTTCTAGTAGTTTGGTTCAGTCTTCGCTTGATATTGTACACTCGGACTTGTGGACTTCCCCAATTCCGAGTCTTTCTGGTTTCAAATATTATGTCTTATTTTTGGATCATTATTCTCAGTTTGTTTTGGTTTATCCTTTAGTTAATAAATATGATGTTTTGTCTAAATTTATGTTGTTTCGTACCTTTGTTCGTACTCAATTTAAATGTGAAATTAAGGCTTTTCAGTGTGACCATGGTGAGGAATTTGACAACCAAGTCTTTCATAAGCTCTTTTTAGATAATGGGATTCAATTTAGATTTTCTTGTCCTCGCACCTCTCAACAAAACGGGAAATCCGAACGGATGATTAGAACTATCAATAACCTTATCCGTACCTTGTTGTTTCAAGCACATCTTCCTCTTAATTATTAGACTAAGGCTCTTAATATGGCTGTTTATCTTTTAAATATATTACCATCCCGTGCCATTGACAATGAAGTTCCATTTACTCGCCTTTTTGGTTTAAAACCTGACTATAGTCTTTTACGTACCTTTGGGTGTCTTTGTTATCCTCACATCGATACTAATAACAAACTTGGTGCACGGGCCACACCTTCTCTTTTCTTAGGTCATGCCACCAATCATCGTGGTTATCGTTGTTTAGATTTGAACACCAATAAAATTATTCTTTCACGACATGTTACCTTTGATGAGACTGTTTTCCCGTTTGCTACAAAAACATCAAATATCACCACTCCCACTGCCAGTTCTTCTTATGAATTTTTGGATGACTCATCTAATGTCATTTCTAATCTTCTAAGATTATCTCCCACCACTACACCTACTGTTCCTACACCTGATGCACCTGTTGAGCCTCTTAGTCCATCTCCTGCACCTACACCAACTACACAAACGCCACAACCGCCACCAAGTCCATCTACTGCACCTACACCAACTCCACAAACGCCACAACTGCCACCAACGCCACAAACACCTGTTGTTTCTCATGAATCACCTCCTCCTATAATTACCCAGCCCACCGGTTCGATTCACCCCATGGTCACACGTGCTCGTGTCGGGATTTCTCGTCCCAATCCTCGTTATGCTGGTCATGTGTCTACGATTTCTCCTTTACCTCGATCTCCTAGTGATGCGTTTCATAATCCGAATTGGTGAAATGCTATGTGTGATGAGCATGATGCACTTATTAAAAACAAAACTTGGACTCTTGTACCAAAACCCCCAGATGCAAATATTATTCGCAGTATGTGGTTGTTTCGTCACAAGTATTTAGCAGATGGGACTCTTAGTCGCTACAAGGCTCGTCTTGTTGCGAATGGTAGTAATCAGATAGAGGGTGTTGATGTTGATGAGACATTTAGTCCGGTTGTCAAACCCGGTACTATTTGGACTGTTCTTAGTTTAGCTATTTCTCGACATTGGCCGGTTCATCAGTTGGATGTCAAGAATACTTTTTTACATGGGGATTTGGCTGAAACTGTTTATATGTATCAGCCACCTGGGTTTCGTGATCCTGTTCATCCTGACTATGTATGTTTATTGCAGCGTTCGCTGTATGGTCTTAAGCAGGCTCCTCGGGCATGGTTTCAGCGCTTTGCTAACTACATCACTACTGTTGGCTTTTCTTCTAGTCGTTGTGACTCCTCTTTATTCATTTTATAAACAGGGTGATGATACGGCATTTTTGTTACTCTATGTGGATGATATTGTGCTCACTACTTCGTCTGATGGTTTATTACATCAAATCATTGCTTCTTTACATAAGGAGTTTGCTATGACAGATTTGGGTGCTTTTAATAATTTTTTGGGTGTTTCAGTTACGCGTGACTCTTCTGGGATGTTTTTGTCACAACGTAAGTATGCTCTGGAAATATTAGAACGTGCACATATGGTCAATTGTAACTCTTCTCGGACTCCTGTTGACACAGAGTCTAAATTGGGTGATGATGGTGATCCAGTTTCTGATCCTAAGTTATATCAGAGTCTTGTTGGTTCTTTGCAGTATCTTACCTTTACTAGACCTGATATTTCCTATGTCGTGCAGCAGGTTTGTTTATATATGCATGATCCTCGAGAGCCACATTTCAATGCTCTCAAGCGGGGTTTGAGGTATGTTCGGGGCACATTAGACTATGGTTTGGAATTGTTTTCATCCTCTACTTCCTCATTGGTTGCTTATTCGGATGCTGATTGGGCTGGTTGCCCTACTACAAGGCGATCTACTTATGGCTATTGTGTTTTCCTTGGCAACAATCTCCTCTCCTGGTCCTTAAAGCGTCAGCCAACACTTTCTCATTCTAGTGCAGAGGCAGAATACCGTGGTGTTGCCAATGCTGTTGCTGAGACCTGTTGGTTGCGAAACCTGCTACGTGAGTTGCATACGCCTTTGTCTTCCGCTACGCTTGTCTACTGTGATAATGTTAGTGTTGTATACTTATCTTCTAATCCGGTTCAGCATCAACGTACAAAGCATATCGAGATTGATATTCATTTTGTAAGGGATTTGGTTGCTGCTGGTCAGGTCAGAGTGCTTCACGTAACATCGCGTTATCAATATGCAGATATTTTTACCAAAGGCTTACCATCAGTTTTTTTTTACGAGTTTCGTTCCAGTTTGAGGGTTCGGTGTCCTCCCGCTCAAACTGCGGGGGAGTGTTAGTCGTATAATATATCTAGCCCAACATGTATTTGTACGGGCTACGGCCCATGTTCTAGAATATTCGTTGTAATGGTATTTATATACCACGATTCTTATGAATGCAGGATATACAATTCACAAATAATATACTTCCCTACAGTTTTCTACTTTGGGGTGTTGCAAAATTTAAGAGGCAAATAAAACGGGTAAAATCTATCTTATGGTTCTGATGTACGCGATCTAACCGATATTCCGGTGGCGTTTTGGGACTCTTCCATGGCCATTAAAAATCTAACGAAGTTTGAACCCTAGTCTCCTATGAGACCTTCGAGGCGCCTTACCACTAGGCCACCTTGGAGATGGTTGTAAATCAAATATAAAAAAAACTAGAAGATAACATGATACCTGAGTCGGATGTTGGCTTTCTCTTGTGAGGCTAAGATAGACTCTAGTCCAAACACAACCTCAGCCATTGTAGGACGGTGCTTAGGATGGGTATGCAAACACCGGTCTGCTATCCGTGCAAACTCCTTTAAGCATTTTGGGGATATTCTCTCCCTTATACTAGAATCGACAATTTGCTTAATTCTACCTTCTTTAACATAGTTTTGAGCCCATCTTGCCAGACCCCATTGCTCCTCATCAAGACTTCCATCTACTGCTTGTTTCCCACACAAGACTTCAAATAGTACAACCCCAAAGGCATACACATCTGATTTTCTGGTAAGCTTACCTGTGTAAAAGTAATCCGGATCAAGGTATCCAAATGTGCCTTTTACAACAGTGTTGACGTAAGTGGACTGCTGATTTATTGGGCATATTTTGGTCAGCCCAAAGTCCGAAATCTTAGCAGCCCAACTGCTATCTAGCAATATATTTGAGCTCTTGATATCACGATGTATAACTCCATGCGTAATACCAGTACCCGTGTGAAGGTAATCTAGGCCACGAGCGGCTCCTAAGCATATTTTGATACGTGTCACCCATGACAGAGAAGTTGCACGTTTGTGAAGATGATCTTCAAGGGTTCCAAGGCGCATATATTCATAAATAAGGATCATTTCTTGGCCATGATTACAATAACCAATCAAAGACACCAAGTGACAGTGCCTTAACTTAGATAGCATCTCAACTTCTGCCCAAAACTCCTCTGCTCCTTGATTAGAAGTTGAATCCAGCCGCTTAATGGCAACAACCAAACGCCTTTCGCCATCAGAGATGGTTCCTTTGTAAACTTTGCCAAAGTCACCACGTCCTATTACCAATGACTCATCAAAGTAATTAGTAGCCTGCTGAATCTCATAAAATGTAAACCGGCAGCAAGGTTCTGACAACTCCAAGGATACAGAAGATCTAGCCTCGTGACTGTTAGAAGGCAACATAGTTATTTATCGTAATGAATAAGAATTATATTCAAATTGGTATGTTAATGTACATGATCATTAAGGTTACATATATAAACTGGAGTCATTACATAAATGGGTTGTTGACTTGCTTGTAGTCAACATATACAAACTGATATTTTTCTTCCATGAAAGAGACATGTAAGGTAGCATGGTTGGACACTTGGACCATAAGAAGAATACTACTTCAGGGGTCTACCAGACCTAAATATTATTGGTGTTTAAAAGACGCGCGCAGTTTCTACGAAATTATGAAATGCACAGGAAATCAAATGTCTCTAGAAGCAGCAACAGCAGCTTTTCTTTTTTTCTTATTCAAAAACATATAAGGATGGTTATTCTTTTTAAGCTTTAGTTACGAATAAATTGTTGCTTCATTTAGTATTTCCATATGTTTTCGCTTTATACACTCAATCTATTAAACCCTTAAATCAATTACAATTAGTACAGTTAAAAGGCTCTGTTTCAAATTTGTTCACACCAATAAACGACATGCACACCTCTGATAAACTCATATATTATATGCTGATATTCAGGTTTTCAGTTTGCAACTATTGATTTTTGATTTTATTTCCTGCTCCACCAGACCGGCCCTGAGGTGTAAAATCTACTTGCATGTTAAACACCAGTGACTGGGAAGTCTAATACTATAATGGATAGCATATTTCTATCACATAACAATTCAGTGAGTAGAAGAAACTGTCAACACAAAGTTGCCCACTAATTAGATTAATCAACACAACTTCTATCATTAGATATATTCCATGATATTAACAAAGTGATAACACAGTCATACTACAAATTTATGCCTAGTATTTGCTCAGACGAGGAGGTGACGGTGAAGTGCAACTGCTGCTGCATCTACGGCTTAGAGGCCTACATCAACAATTACAGTATACTTAGATTGAGAAATCAATGCAAAAATGATAGTGCAAAGTACACAAACATTGATTAGACATCGCAATTTCAACCCATTTATGTGAGAATGGGTCTATCTGGGTTTTGTTTAATTTATAAAGAACCAAACAAGAAAAAGTTGGTCTTTGATTGTGATTTCCAACAACAAACCAAATTAATTCCAGTTATCTTCACCTGCACTTGTATCTTATAACTGGACACTACCAAACGAAATCAATGGGGATCGTCATCGTGGTCAAAAGGAACACTGGACTCTTACCAAACGATATTAACCACGTGTATGGTCTTTTATGAAGGCACTATCTCGGGCATAAATCAGTAAGTTCGAACACTCAACTTTTATGAATAAATTGTATTGATTTGTCAAAAACTATGTGTGATACATGGTTGGAAAGCTAAGGATGCGTAGTTTTCAATGCCAAAATCGATGAGTCATTTGGAGTTCCACAAAAATGTTTATACCCGTTTTACGAAAGCATGTTGAGTGTTCGAACTTATCGATTGTGAAAGTGTATGAAAGTGTCCCTCTATTGAATGATAATTAAATGCTCGTCACGATGGTGTAATTTTTATAGGTTACCGATTTACGGTTTTTGAAATATGTAATTCTTAAAAAAGAGCGATGAAAGTGAGTTTTAATTAAAAAAGACGAGGTGAAAGGAGTGAAGGTTAATGTTTTTGAATGTTTAATCTTGTCAATAATATGGTAGGGAAAAATCCTTAAATGAAACTTTTCTCGCATTAAACGTCAAATCATGCTTTGGCCCATATATTCCTTTCGTGGAAGAAGAAATATGAGTGTGAATGCTTGACTATGAATAAGCTACCAGGTTCATTTTCATACCATGACCCTAGTGCAATTATTTTATGTTTGCTTATGAATAAGCTACTAGACTTTTCAAGCTAATAAAGTTTATCTAATAATTATCATCTATAACCATGTTTTTCCCTACGAGTCGCGAGGCTGGATCTTCTTCATTCTCAGAGTCGCCACAACCATGTCGTGTCCTTTCGTTTTCCGAGATTCAGTTAGCAACTCAAGACTTTGATGAGTCACTGGTAATTGGGCATGGGGGATTCGGCAAAGTTTACAAAGGAACCATCACCAATGGAGAAAGTCTCTTGGTTGTTGCTGTTAAGCGGCTGGACTCAAATTCTAATCAAGGAGCAGTCGAGTTTTGGGCTGAAGTTAAGATGCTTTCTAAGTTAAGGCACTGTCACTTGGTTTCTTTAATTGGTTATTGCAATGATAGGAAAGAAATGATTCTCGTTTATGAATATATGCCACGTGGGACCCTTGAAGATCATCTCCACAACCTTCAAACTCTTTTACCTTGGGTAAAACGACTTAAAATATGAATAGGGGCCGCTCGTGGGCTAGATTACCTCCACACAGGTGCAGGTATTCACCATGGAGTTATACATCGAGACGTCAAGAGCTCTAATATATTGTTACATAATAATTGGGCTGCTAAGATTTCTGACTTTGGGTTGTCAAAGATAGGTCCAACGAATCAGCCATCTACTTATGTTAACACTTTGGTGAAAGGTACATTTGGATATCTGGATCCAGATTACTTTCAGACTGGTAGGCTGACTCGAAAGTCTGACGTGTATGCATTTGGAGTGGTACTACTTGAAGTTATGTGTGGTAAACGAGCAGTAGATAGAAGTCTTGACGAGGAGCGATGGGGTTTAGCAAGTTGGGCTCTAGATTCTATCAAAGAAGGTAGGCTTAAGCAAATTGTTGATCCTAACATAAAGGGGAGAATATTTCCTAAATGTTTGAAGGAGTTTGCACGGCTTGCAGAGCGTTGTTTGCATAGCCATCCAAAGCAGCGTCCAACAATGGCCGAGGTTGTGGTCAGTCTTGAGTCTATTCTAGTCTTACAGGAGAAAGCTAACACAGCATTGTGCCCTCCAGCCAAGACACTATTTGGTATAAAGATGCCGATGTTTCTATTTCCATCTAACCAAGAAAACTTTGGTATTATGCTTGATCTCTATTCTCTTCCATTCTGTTATATCATAGTTCTTTCAAACGCTTAATACATGTGTTGTTTTTGTAGTTGGCGGCATAAGGTTAAAACCTTTGGAGTTATACCTTGATAGTATCCAAGGTGAACACAAAGTATTAAACCAAGAAAACTTTGATATTATGCTTGATCTCTATTCTCTTCCATTCTGTTATATCATAGTTCTTTCAAACGCTTAATACATGTGCTGCTTTTGTAGTTGGCTAAGTAATATAAGTTACTATACTAGGTTAAATATCAAAAAGAATAGATAAAAGGGTTAATACATAAACGTCAAAATACCATATTTACCTAATTTACAAGTTAATAATGCATATTGTGCAAAGATTTTGATACATATTTGGGGAAGAGAGAACTGCAAAATACATCTATGTGGTTTACAGGTTTTGTCATCTTACATCCCTGTCAGAAACTTTTGGCAAGATACATCCCCCGTTAGGTAAATGTTTGCCACTATACATCCCTCGTTTACAATGAGGACTAACGGTGCAATTTTTTTCTCCGTTATCTCTTAACGAAACAGAAAATATTACACCGTTAGCCTTCGTTAGCCAAACGTTTGTACCATTAGTCCTTATTTTGAATTTTTTTTTCGTTTTTTTCGTTTTATCCGTTTTTTGTCAAGTTTTTTTCCGTTTTTTATACGTTTTATCAGTTTTTTTTTACGTTTTTATCCGTTTTTTGTACGTTTTATCCGTTTTTGTCAGTTATTTTTCCCTTTTTTGTACGTTTTATCAGTTTTTTTAGGGTTTTATCCGTTTTTTGTACATTTAATCCGTTTTTTGTCAGTTTTTTATACGTTTTATCAGGTTTTTTACGTTTTTATCCGTTTTTATACGTTTTATCCGTGTTTTGTCAGTTTTCTTCCGTTTTTTATACGTTTTATCAGTTTTTTTTACGTTTTTATCCATTTTTTGTACATTTTATCCATTTTTTTGTTAGTTTTTTTCAACTTTTTGTACGCTTTATCAGCTTTTTTACGTTTTTAACCATTTTTTGTACGTTTTATCCGTTTTTTGTCAGTTTTTCCCTTTTTTGTATGTTTTACCCATTTTTTTTACGTTTTTATCCGGTTTTTGTCAGAATTTTTTCCCTTTTTTGTACATTTTATTAGTTTTTTTCCCTTTTTTTTATGTTTTTTACGTTTTTATCTGTTTTTTGTACATTTAATCCATTTTTTGTACGTTTTATCAATTTTTTTTACGTTTTTATTCGGTTTTTGTATGTTTTATCCTATTTTTTACGTTTTTATCTATTTTTTGTACGTTTCATCCGTTTTTGTCAGTTTTTTACGTAAAAAAACTGATATAACGTTCAAAAAATGGATAAATAAGTAAAAAAACTGACAAAAATGGATGAAACGTACAAAAAATGGATAAAATATAAAAAAAAAATGATAAAACGTACAAAAAACGAACAAAAACGTAAAAAAATCTGATAAAACGTACAAAAAACGGATAAAATGTACAAAAAACGGATAAAAACATCAAAAAAACTGATAAAACGTACAAAAAGGGGGAAAAAACTAACAAAAACGGATAAAACGTACAAAAAACGGATAAATATGTAAAAAAACCGATAAAACGTATAAAAAACGGAAAAATTTTGACAAAAAACGGATAAAATGTAAAAAAAACTCAATGAGGACTAACGGTGCAAACGTTTGGCTAATGAAGGCTAACGGTGTAATATTTTCTATCTCAGTAAGAGATAACGAAGAAAAAAATTGCACTGTTAGTCCTCATTGTAAACGAGGGATGTATAGTGGCAAACGTTTGCCTAACGGGGGATGTATCTTGCCAAAAGTTTCTGACAGGGATGTAAGATGGCAAAACCTGTAAACCACAGGGATGTATTTTGCAGTTCTCTCTTCAGGGAAATGTGAAATTTTGATGTTTTTATTGAGAAAATATGAAATTGTCATAGATAAATTAGGTACCATTAGTAAAATCTGGTTAGTGCTGTTAATTTTCATCTACTCAGAGAGTGATCTATTTACAAGATGGGTGAACGATCTAAAAAGCATGGGCGGTTTTGAGGCGACGCACCATCAGCTACCGAGTCGGGCCCAACCCACTAAGGGGCACTAAAATTTTTTATACCAATTATATGTACTAGGCTCAAGCCACTAAGGGGCACTAAAAATAAACCCTATTATTTTCTAGAAGTAATATTTTTGTTGCAAGAATGATTTTTGTTCGTATTTTTAGTTTTTCGTACTTGATTATGATATATGGATATTATAATATAGGGACATTTTTTTTTCGTGCCGGGCTTAATTTTTTTTTACGTTCTCGGCACCGCCCCTGCTAAAAAGACATCGTGCATCACTCTCGTTCAATATCATTATCAGACAAATGGATAGTATCGAACTCAGTTGAACTATCGTTGCACAAAGATGGGAACTTTTCAAAAGGGTCTCAAATCTCAATTGTTGCGCTTATAAAAAGGCTCCTAATACAAAATCTAACTAATTAATGTAATATAATACATAATGGACTATCTTTTTTGGAGGCCTGTAAAAAAAGCATGTGATATCAACGCCCTCCCTATTCGGTTATCCAAGCCCTCTCTAGAGATAGGGTGTACCTTTTTTTTTTTTTTTTTTTTTGCATTTTATTTAGGGGTGGGTTGTTTGTATAATGTTTTGTACACAATGTTTACAACTTTTATTTTTTTTACAAAATACTATTTTACAACTTTTATTATTTTTTTAACATTTACAGTTTTTTTTACATCTTTTAATATTTTTTTAACCAAATACTTTTTTAACATTAAACGTTACCACATTAGCACGTTAAACGTTACCACATTAAACGACTATACAACTTTTACAAAAATATTACAACTTTTTTTTAACTTTTACAAAATAATTTTTTTAACAAAAATTACAACTTTTATTATTTTTTTAATTTACAAAATTATAATAAAAATTTACAACTTTTATACAACTTTTATTATTTCTAACAAAATACTTTTCTTAACAAAATACTTTTTTTCTAACTTTTACAAAAAAAATTACAACTTTTATTTTTTTTAATTTACAAAAAAAATTACAAAATCATAATAAAATTTTACAACTTTTATTTTTTTTTACAAAAAAATTACAACTTTTATTATTTTTAACAAAATACTTTTTTTTTTTTTTTTAACTTTTACAAAAAAAATTACAACTTTTATTATTTTTTTAATTTACAAAAAAAATTACAAAATTATAATAAAAAATTACAACTTTTATTTTTTTTACAAAAAAATTACAACTTTTATTATTTTTAACAAAATACTTTTTTTAAAAAACTTTTACAACTTTTATTAAAAAAAAATCGCAAAAAATTTGGCCGCATATGTTGACCAAAAAGAAAGAAAACAAAAAAAAGTGAGGGACAAAAAAAACTGTGTGGCAGTGAGGCTAAGGGGTAGGGAGGGCGGGATAACACAACCCGTAAAATATTGGCCATATGCGTTGTCTCATCACTAGCCCTCAAACTCAGAATTATAAGCATCACTTGGATCTATATCCTCCCAATGAAAATTAGAAGTACGACAAGCTACTGGCTGTTTTGGGATAGGGAGATCCATAGATGAGGTGCCAAGCAACATGCCAACAACCTCCTCCATTGTTGGCCTGTCTTTTGCGTCATCTTGTATACACAACAACCCAATTTGGATCAATCTTTTCATGAATGTTGGATCAGCATTAATATTGATTCTATGATCAACTATATTGGAATATGTTCCTTCCACCTAATTACTCCAAACCTACATTAGTTCAACAAACATGTCACTACAAAAAACTAGTTGAATTTTCCACATTTTAAAGGTCAAATTGCCACATTTAAAAATGTGTAAAATTATTGATTCATAATAGGTGTGACAAATTTTGTTACACATATAAGTGTGAAGATATTATCTAAAATGCTATGGTTAAAAGTGTGGAAATTTTTTTGAATGTCCACACCTAAAAGTGTAGCAAAATTGCAAAAAATGTTTAAAAAATAAAAGTGTGGAGACATTTGCTACACATATAAGTGTAGCTTTATTGTAATTGTACACACTTATATATATGGATTATTTTTAAAATATTTGTTACACCTATAAATGTAGCAAAATTATATATATATATATATATATATATATATATATATATATATATATATATATATATATATATATATATATATATAACTTAACAGTTGATCATACCCTGACAAAATAAGTGCGGAGAATAACACTATTTTTTGTAGTGTGTCAGTAACTACTAACTGCAATTTATTAGCTTCTCCCAGTTATCCTTTCTGTATTTTCCACTCACATCACATTCTTGTCACATAATATATAAGAGAAGAAGAATAAAATAACTAAGATACTTTTCCACAATTTAGACATTCTTTTCAGATAAATGAGAAGTACTAAAAAAGGTCGGGCTTGCTTTGATATTAAAACCCATGTCAACTCTATGATATATGAGATTGATTTGAAAAAGTAGGAATGCCTCTACTTTTGGAAAATAGATCACACAAACACAATTTTACTATATACCATCATAGAATCTAATCATACTTACAAATTTTAGCAATCCCTTGTTGATTCCGGGAATATCCTTGGGTACTCTATGCCCACTTAGAGTTTCCAGAACTACCACACCAAAACTATAGACATCAATCTTGACTGGCAGATATTGATAAGTAAAACATTCTGGAGCAATGTATCCCCTGTCACGTATGGAATGCAGGTATTAGTCATGACCAACACTATATAATACCATAATATCAGAAAAGAGGGCAGAGAAACACAAATGTGAATAGAGATTAAAACGTTATTATTAACATATACAATCTTTCTTTGAAATGTATGACTTATATACTGACATGTAATATACTCCTAAATCTGAAGACGATCCACGACACAACTATAAAAGCAAAATTTCTAGATACCCAAAGTAATTGCATCATTTCCTATTGAGCTAAGTTTTAACCTAAACTCACCTCCTCCCTTTTTCTTCTAAACACACAAGGGCTCTTTTAAGATATTACATTAGTACAATTATTATTATTATTATTATTATTATTATTATTATTATTATTATTATTATTATTATTATTATTATTATTATTATTATTATTATTATTATTATTATTATTATTATTATTATTATTATTATTATTATTATTATTATTATTATTATAACACTTCACTTTCATTAGAAACAAAGCAATAGGATTACAAGAAACTAGTGGGGAGCCTCGAAACTATCTGAGCCCCCACACCTTTGGCAACAGCAAAACTAATCTTACTGAAGATATGAGGTGCATTACGCGCCCCAATGTCTTGAGTAATAGAGAACTTCTGGATCCGCTTAAGTAAGGCCGCGGCCTCTGTCTCAAGTTCTCCCAAAGAGGAGAATGAGAAAGGGATAAACCCATACCCCATAGTCACACATTTAGTCCCATACTTGACACGCTTGCGTTTTGCAGCATCAATCACCACACCACCTGGCACAAAGTCAATCATACCGGTTTGCGTGAGGGGAGACGACCCGGTCAAATCAACACACACTCTTCCCTTGTGGAAAACTAGAAGGGGGGGTTGAATAGTTTTACGTCGTTTTAATTGTTATAAAACAAATTGTTTAAAAGTTTTCGTTGATTTATAAAATATAGATTCGATGGTATATGAAATCTAGTTATACACAATATGAACAACACTAAGTATATATACTATGAAGCAATAATTATGTAAGTAATGAAATAAGTAAAAGATGGAAAGATCAAACCGAGAGACAAGCGATTTATAGTGGTTCGGCTACAAGGCACCTTCCTTGCCCTACTCCACTCCCCGAGCACCTAACTCGAGAGTTTTCTTCACTATATCAACAAGCTCCCTTATGGCGGAGAAAACCTTACACACCAATTTACACACCACAATATCTTCACACCTAGATCACAACTACTACACACCAATTCACTACTTAATCACACCACTTCTTTCACACCTATCTTCTACACACCATTAATCTACACATCAATCTTCTACACACCAATACTTCTACACACCAATTCTTCTACACACCAATCTTCTTCCTAACTTATCTTTTTCACAACTATTCTCTAACAAATATTCACAACTAATCACACTATGAAATAATAATCAATGATGATGCTCAAACAACTTAGATGTGGAGATCACAACTAGTTGTAATACTTCTTGTCTTGAGGGATAGAAGTATTCTTCTCTTGCACTTGAATGGATTATGTATGGATCACTTTGAAACAAAGATTTAAGAATGTATGATCAAAGGATTTATAGATTGGAAATGGAGATCTAGAACAGAAAGTTCTGGAGTGCAAAAGGTGGGGAAAAAATTCAGGTTTAAGGTGGTATTTATAGGCAAAAGTTTCTGACAGACGAGGAGCGTGGCCGGTCCCCTTAAATCATGGCCGGTCCCCTTAAATTTAAGGGGACCGCCCTTTATAATTAAGGGGGCCGCCCAGCTGAAACGGCCAGAAACTTTGTCTTTTAGTGGGGAAAGTTTATTTGGTGAAAAACTAACTGATTTTGGTTAAATATTTGAAATCATATATTTAGTATGATTAAAACATTTTTCCTTATTACCAAAAGTGTTTTTCAAAAATATATAATAAGATTATATAATTAAATAAACTTTGTATTAGTTAATTGAATACCCCTTTGATCATACATTGCACTAAACACTTTGTTTATTCATACCTTAAGTGATTTGGATGTAAAGAGAAATATTAATCACCAAATACTTGTTTATGTCATAAGTTTTAGTTCTTTGAGGTTATATTTTGTAATGATCAAAACATAGAGATATTGATAAAAACTTAATAATGTTTTTAGGCATTATTTATGTCAACAATCTCCCCCTTTTTGATTATTACAAAACCTTAAACTCAAAAGATTTAAAACTTGTTATTAGACAAGTATTATAGAGTTTACCATTTCTCTTCTCCCCCTTTTTGTAAAATCAAAAAGGTTAGGCCGAATAATCTTCGTGAAAGAAGTTTAAACGGGTAGAGAACTCCCCCTTGATGTATGCTCCCCCTCGTTTGAGAGCACAAAGGGAACGAGCAATTGGAATCTTGACTACAAAAATATTTTGAAGAGAACAACACACATATATATGCAAAAACAACAATTATGCAAATAAAAATAGATTCATTCAAGCATGATATAAATAATTAGCATAACAACATTCAATATGCTTGTAGCATATTAATTACAATAAAACAACATAAAAGATATAGTCCTATATTGCCTAAGAGAGCACTTGGACTTGCTTGCAACCCATGGTTGATTTGTTTTATTTGCTTGAAGGAAAACATAAGCATGGAGCTTAGATGTTTGATTGAGGTGGATATGGGGTGTTGTATGGAGCGGAAGAAGTGGATCTCACGATGTTGTATCGTGTTAAGGGTGGTATTGGATGATTACGAGTGAGAAGATATTCAATCCAAGAAATATCTTCACTCAAGTAGAGGATTTGTTTTTGAAGGAATATGCAACAAGGGCAAAAGTGAGTGTGATTTGTAACTTGATCCAAGTTAAGAGAGTGGGGAAGGCAATTTGCATAGGGTGATGATGGAGGTAGCCATTTGTTGCGTTGTGCAAGATGCATAGCAAGGAGATCACTAAGATCATGGATTTGGTTTATTTCATCACGGAACTTTTGTTTTTCCGTGGCAATGTGGAGGGGATCATAGGTTTGGTATGGATGAGTTGGGTTTGAGTAGTTGGAATTGTAGTTTGATGGTTGATCAAACTTGCATGGATCATTATAAGTTGTTGGAGGTTGAGAGGTGTAGTTTGGCTTGAAGGAAGATGTTTGGCCAATGTTGTATGGTTTGTAAAGTGGATCAAATGAATGCCTTTGTTGGTTTGATGCAAAGTTTGGGAAATAAGAGGTTGGTGGTGAGGAATGATTTCCAACTTCATTTGTGATGATGGATTTGTTTCGAGGACTTTTTCGTCGCCAAACGGGTTTTTCCGTCATCCTTGCTAGCCTTGAGGCTTTTGATTTTGGTTTGTTTGGAGAGTTCATGATGGGATGAATGGAGAGCTTTGAGGATTGGGGATATTTATAGTGTAAGATTTGTGTGTTTAAGGATGGATAAAGTTTGTTTGGAGGATTAGGACAAAATGTGTTGGTGAAAAATGGGAAATGTAGGTTGAAGTGGGCTAAAAAGCAGAAAAGATTCTGTAAACCCGTCCATCAGATGGCCGGTCCCCTTAATTAGGGGGCGGTCCCCTTAAAATTAAGGGGGCCGCCTTACATAATTAAGGGGGCCGCCCATCTGGTGATTTCCAGATTGCCAGAATTGGGTTTTTGGCAGAAAATTTGCAGAAAGGTTGTGTTTTTGGACTTGGATTCAAGCAAGTTCAATTCCTTTAGGCAATATAGCATCTAATCTAACATTAGATATCATGCAAAAACACATAGGCACAAGAGCAAATAATCAACACATAATAAGCAATAGGAGGTAAGTAAATGCAAGCACACTTAAGCTTCCTAAGGCACCTATCTTGAATTAAAGGCAAGGGCAATTAGTGAGTGAAAGACTAATGATGGATCAAGATGACACCATTACTAGTGAATTTGTCCTAGTGAGTGTCTATATGCAACAAATGTGGAGCTGTGATTGTTTCGACACCTAGAAGCAAAAAGAAATAACGATCCTAAGAAACAATCCAAATGATCTCTTTGATTCAATTTTTGCTCGATCATGAATGTCAAAGACATATATTAGATTATATACCTTGACAATTTATGTGAGAGTTTATGCATGATTTTGAAATACAATGTTTTTAGAATTAGTCAACAATGCAATGAAAATAATTTTCATGTGATTCCTAGATTGTGAGAATAAAGATTAGAGAGAATTGATTGAGTTTAAAAAAAAAAAAAAATTTATGCAAAGAAAATAAATCTTCTCAATCTTAAGTTTTGTGCGAAATAGATTCCTAGACTCAGAGAAGATGGAATGAAAGAAAAATAAATTTTCATGCAAGTATAACTTAGAATTAATTCAATGTAATTTAGTCAACTTGTTCCATCATTCCTAATCCTAAACGCAAGTGGTTGAATAATTCACGCTTAAGGGGTTTTGTGAATATATCCGCAATATTGTCTTCCGATGCAACCTTTTCTATAGATATATTTCCTTTTTGTACATTATCCCTAAGAAAATGGTGACGTATTTCTATGTGTTTAGTCCTAGAGTGTTGTACCGGATTTTTGCTTAAATCTATCGCACCTTTGTTATCGCACATAATGGGGACATTTTCTAACCTAATGCCATAGTCTACGAGAGCTTGTTTCATCCATAGTGCTTGTTGACATGCCTTTCCGGCGCTTACATATTCGGCTTCGGTGGTAGAGATAGCAAGAGCGGTTTGCTTTTTCGAAAACCAAGACGTTAGACAACATCCCATAAACGTGCAAATACCGCTAGTACTTTTTCTATCTACGTAGTCTCCCGCATGATCCGAATCCGCATAGACAATGGTTTCTATGCCGGATTCCTTAGGATACCATAATCCTAAGTGTATAGTGCCTTTAACGTATCGGAAAATACGCTTAACCGCTTCTAGGTGAGAGGTTTTGGGATCCTCTTGAAACCGGGCATAAAGGCAGACACTAAACATGATATCGGGTCTACTTGCCGTCAAGTATAGTAAACTACCTATCATTCCTCTATACTTGGTGTTATCTACGGACTCACCTTCATCGTCCTTTGTGAGCTTTACCTCCGTAGACATGGGTGTTTTCATGGGTTTTGAGTCTTCTAGGCCAAATTTCTTAAGCATTTCCTTAATGTACTTAGATTGGTTAAAGAATATTCCATCATCTAATTGTTTTATTTGTAATCCTAGGAAGAAGTTGAGTTCACCCATCATACTCATCTCAAACTCATCATGCATGATTTTGGCAAACTCATCACACATGTCTTGACAAGTCGATCCAAATATAATGTCATCAACATATATTTGAACAATGATGAGATTTGGGTCTTTCCTTTTAGTGAAAAGAGTGTTATCTACCATTCCCATGGAATAATCATGTTTAATAAGAAAAGCTTTTAATCAATCATACCAAGCTTTGGGAGCTTGTTTGAGTCCATACAAAGCTTTCTTTAACTTATAAACATAATCAGGTTTTGCGAAGTCAATGAATCCTGGAGGTTGTGCCACATATACCTCCTCATTGATAAAACCGTTAAGGAATGCACTTTTCACATCCATTTGAAATAACTTAAAATCTAGGGCGCAAGCATAGGCAAGTAATATCCTAATTGATTCTAGTCTAGCTACGGGGGCATAAGTTTCATCATAATCAATTCCTTCTTGTTGATTATAACCTTGGGCAACTAACCTAGCTTTATTCCTAGTAACTATTCCATTCTCGTCTAACTTATTTCTATATACCCATTTGGTTCCTATGATGGTCATATCCTTTGGATTTGGGACTAGTTCCCAAACATCATTTGCCTTAAATTGATTTAATTCTTCTTGCATAGCTATAATCCAACTTTCATCCTTTAAAGCCTCACTAATATTCTTAGGTTCTATTGCTGAGAGGAAACAAAAGAAGTTGTTTTTATCTTGGGCTTGTGACCTAAGGGTTCTTTGGTTAAGATGTCCTATTATATTATCTAATGGATGTGATCTAGATTCTTTAATATTAATAGTTTCGTTATTTTCTAAGTGGATGTCTTCATTATCATTTCCTATGAGTTTTGTTTTACTAACCTCAATGGCTTCATCTTCGACTAAATTATCATCTTCTAAAGGTAGCGTTTTAGGAGGTGGTGGTGTTTCATCAAATGTTACATTTAGTGATTCCTCTACTTTCATGGAGTGTTTGTTAAGTATTATATATGCTTTACTATTTTGTGAGTATCCTAAAAATATTCCTTCATATGATTTTGGATCAAACTTAGTGAGGTAGTCCTTAGTGTTTAAAATATAGCATTTACTTCCAAATACCCTAAAGTAGCTTAAGTTTGGTTTTCTATCTCTTAATAACTCATAAGGAGTTTTTCCTAGAATTCTTCTAATTGATACCCTATTTAAAATATAAGTCGATGTATCTACGGCGTGACACCAAAATTTTTGTGGAATGGATTGTTCATTTAACATAGTTCTACTCATTTCTTGTAGTGACCTATTTTTTCTTTCTACTACCCCATTTGATTGAGGAGTACGAGGAGCGGAGAAATTGTGAGATATTCCATTTAACTCACAATATTTTCCGAATTGTATTTCGTTATCAAATTCCCTACCATGGTCCGTCCTAATGGCAACTATTGAGCATCCTAATTTATTTTGAATCATTTTACTAAATATTTCGAATTTTTCAAAGGCTTGGGTTTTGTCACTTAAAAACCTGGTCCACGTGTATCGTGAGTAGTCATCTACTATTACTAAGGTATATTTGTTTCCTCCATAGCTCCGCACAGCGGATGGACCAAAAAGATCCATATGTAATAATTCTAGGCACCTAGTAGTGGATACTATATTCTTAGCTTTGTGACTAGCATGAGCTTGTTTTCCAATTTTGCATGCATCACAAAAATGCTTGTCATATTTTAGATTAGGCAAGTTTCTAACTAATTCCTTAGAGGCCAAAGATTGTATTTGTTGCATGTTAGCATGTCCTAATCTCCTATGCCACAATGTAGAGTTTTCATCTAGGGTCATTAGGCATATCCTATCTTCAGGTTTGTTTCCTAGTTTCATAACATATACTCCTCCTTTCCTAATACCTCTACCTATAATTTTTCCATTCTTAACTATTTTGCTATCTTCTTCGGAAAAGATAACTCTACATTTATTATCGCATATTTGGCCTACACTAAGTAAGTTATATGTTAAATTATTTACATGTTCAACATTTTCAATAGTAAGTGAGTCTTGAGAAATCGTACCTTTGCCAATAATTTTTCCACGCAAGTCACTACCGAAAATAACATTACCTCCATTGTATGCCTTGTATGTAGAGAATAGCTTGCGATTCCCTGTCATGTGCCTCGAACATCCACTATCCTTGATCCATTCGTCAGGCTCCAAGTCAATTCCAAGGCATATTTCGTCGGTTGCATTTGCCACAAAACACTTTTCTTCTTTTGGTTTTTCCACTTCTTCTTTATCACTATCACTCCATGTTCCACTAATAAATGCGCTTTGATTTTCATAACCCGGCGGCTTTAAACATTCTCCAAAGAGATGATTTGGACTTCCACATCTAAAGCACTTTCTTTTCACGTAATTATCACTTCTATTTCTTTGGAACACCTTTCTTTCGTCACGTGGTGATCTAGTGAATCTTCCTCGTCTCTTGAAGAATTTCTTGAATTCTCTTACGGCCATCGCATATTCTTCATCTTCACTCTCGTCACTTGAATCATCATCGTCACAAGGTTCCATTTTGGCTTTTAGAGCAATGGATTTGATTTGTTCTTTCTTGACTTTGACCGTTTCCAAATCTCTTCTTATAATTTCTTCATGGACTTTCAAGTTGCCAATAAGCTCATCTAGTGACAATGTCATCAAATTCTTTGATTCTTCAATAGCCGTGACTTTAGCTCGCCATTTCGGATGTAATGCCCTAAGAAATTTCCTAACACAATTTTTACTAGAAAATGTCTCATCAAGTGCTTTTAAACTTGTGATGATGGTGTTAAATTTAGCAAAAGCATTATCAATTGATTCCTCTTCCGGAATCGTAAATTGTTCATATTGATGTACAAGAAGATCTATTTTGTTATCTTTAACTTGACTATTACCTTGGTGAGTGATTAGTAAAGAATCCCAAATTTCTTTTGCGGTTTTACACATAAAAATTCTTTCATATTCTTTACATGGTAACGCATTATAAATAACCATTTTAGCCTCATTATTTTTTGCTAGTTTCTTTTTCAAATCATCATTTTGTTTTTCAAAATCTACAATTTCATCCATTTTAGTTTCAACATTATATTGAATAGGAGGAAAATCGCCAAAGGTAATAATATGCCAAAGATCAAGATCTTTTGATTTCACATAGGTTTCGAATCTATTTTTCCAATATAAAAATCCATCACTTTCAAATAGTGGTGGTCTTTGCATAGATTGCCCTTCTAAATATTTTTCAGATTCCATAGATCGTTACAAGTTTTAAAATACAATATATTTTAAAAATCTTGCTAGACGTGGCTCTTGATACCAATTGTGGAAAACTAGAAGGGGGGTTGAATAGTTTTACGTCGTTTTAATTGTTATAAAACAAATTGTTTAAAAGTTTTCGTTGATTTATAAAATATAGATTCGATGGTATATGAAATCTAGTTATACACAATATGAACAACACTAAGTATATATACTATGAAGCAATAATTATGTAAGTAATGAAATAAGTAAAAGATGGAAAGATCAAACCGAGAGACAAGCGATTTATAGTGGTTCGGCTACAAGGCACCTTCCTTGCCCTACTCCACTCCCCGAGCACCTAACTCGAGAGTTTTCTTCACTATATCAACAAGCTCCCTTATGGCGGAGAAAACCTTACACACCAATTTACACACCACAATATCTTCACACCTAGATCACAACTACTACACACCAATTCACTACTTAATCACACCACTTCTTTCACACCTATCTTCTACACACCATTAATCTACACACCAATCTTCTACACACCAATACTTCTACACACCAATTCTTCTACATACCAATCTTCTTCCTAACTTATCTTTTTCACAACTATTCTCTAACAAATATTCACAACTAATCACACTATGAAATAATAATCAATGATGCTCAAACAACTTAGATGTGGAGATCACAACTAGTTGTAATACTTCTTGTCTTGAGGGATAGAAGTATTCTTCTCTTGCACTTGAATGGATTATGTATGGATCACTTTGAAACAAAGATTTAAGAATGTATGATCAAAGGATTTATAGATTGGAAATGGAGATCTAGAACAGAAAGTTCTGGAGTGCAAAAGGTGGGGAAAAAATTCAGGTTTAAGGTGGTATTTATAGGCAAAAGTTTCTGACAGAGGAGCGTGGCCGGTCCCCTTAAATCATGGCCGGTCCCCTTAAATTTAAGGGGACCGCCCTTTATAATTAAGGGGGCCGCCCAGCTGAAACGGCCAGAAACTTTGTCTTTTAGTGGGGAAAATTTATTTGGTGAAAAACTAACTGATTTTGGTTAAATATTTGAAATCATATATTTAGTATGATTAAAACATTTTTCCTTATTACCAAAAGTGTTTTTCAAAAATATATAATAAGATTATATAATTAAATAAACTTTGTATTAGTTAATTGAATACCCCTTTGATCATACATTGCACTAAACACTTTGTTTATTCATACCTTAAGTGATTTGGATGTAAAGAGAAATATTAATCACCAAATACTTGTTTATGTCATAAGTTTTAGTTCTTTGAGGTTATATTTTGTAATGATCAAAACATAGAGATATTGATAAAAACTTAATAATGTTTTTAGGCATTATTTATGTCAACATCCCTTCATCCCAGGAATAGAGCAAAATATCTACTGGCCTTAATGCTTGCTCACTTGCTCCATGCAACCCAATATCTACCTCTTTACGAGCCGATATCCCAGAGCGGGAGCAGATATCAAGCAAAGTATCGCGCACCATGTTGTGTCGATGTTTAATACCAATAGTGCCGGCACACGATATAGCATGGTCCCTAAAAATGTCCTCAGTAAAAACCTTGGAGCATGCTGAGCACGGCGCCTGAACAGAGAAGAGGGGGACACCCAGCCGATAACATAAAATGCACCTGTAGGTTCTGGCATTCATAGTCTGTCCTAACCCAGAGATCGGGACCACCCTAAGCCAGTCTGAAGTGTAGTCCTCCCGTTGTGACCTCCAGAGTGCCATTTGTCGAGGAGATAGACGAAAAGTGGATTCAGCCTTCTGTGTAACACGTTTGAAATATATGTCTGCCAATTACTTCATGAGTTTGGGGGCAGCGATCTCATCCGGGTTACTCAGGAGGTCAACCTCTATTTTCACGTTAAAAGCGCATAAGGCCTCCTCGAAGAAGGGACCAGAGGTAACAATACCCGAATGTCTGAGGAGTTTAGTCTGTAGTTTGGCAGATTGTAATCTAGATGCAAGGAATGCATAATTTAAGGCATCACCTGCTGAATATACGCCCAGTCCCCCAAAAGCAAATGGAAGGGTAGCGAGCCTCCATTGCCAATCACTAAATCCAGGTCCAGAGGCAGTAACAATACGTTCCAGAGAAGAACGTAATGCCACATCAAAAGCAAGGTGAGCACGCTCAAAAACCCTAGAAGAACATGTGCGCAAAGAGAAATATAACTTTGAAATGCCAGCACAAGCGCGAAGAAGCAACAATTCACATTGGGGGTCGTTAAGTTTTGCAATAGCCTCCATGAGCTCAATAGTTTTAGCAACCCGTTTCATCACAAGCTCACTGCTGAACTCAAGATCCAAACTGGCTGCTCCCCCCCCCCCCCCCCCCAAAATAGTTTAACCCCCTGTAGTGGGCGAGCAATTTTAAGCGGGAAAACACCTTCCAACATGCTTCGAGGGTCTTCCTTGGGCCAAAAAATCTCAGTCTTATCTACATTGAGGTGCAAACCACGCAGTGGTCCCTCCGCCATAATAAGCTCCAGAGCCTTCCCCACAACCAAAGTATCCCCGATAATAGTGCCATTATCAAGATACCAAGCGTGTAAGGACAGATTGAAAGAGTCTCTAATTTTACACGCCAAAGGATGTAACACCAAGGCAAAGAGAAGAGGTCCAAGTGGATCACCTTGCTGTACGCCTTGGTGCGACCAAAGCATGTGTTCTCCATAATATAGTCTAGCAGGCCTAGAGTAGCAAAATTCCACCCAACGTGAAATAGCGGGACAACGTAGGCGTACCTTCTTTAACATAACCTCTCGATCCACCAAATTGAAAGCATTTTTGAAATCCACTAATAGCATCGTAAGACCCTCCTCGCTGCCTCGATCTTCAATGAACCTATTCACAGCATGGAGAATGGCCTCTCCCCCACCAGGGACTCCCACACCAAACTGAAGATCATTTAAGTAATCGTCTAAGGAGTGGCCAATCATTGAAGCACCTACCTTGGAGACTAACCGCCTCCAGATTGTCCCCACAGCAATGGGACGGATGCCACCCCCGGGCTTGATCAGCGGCGTGAGAGGAGCGCTGGCAATATACTCACCCAGAACCCTTGGGCATTTGCCATCAAGAAAGAGATTTATCACATGGGTGATAGAAGCGAGTAACTCATCAGAAATAGCCACAGCAGCTCCACTAAGGCAGTCTAATAGGTGTTGTGCACGCAAACCATCACGACCACAAGATGTGCCCCGAGGAAAATTCTTAATCATATCAAGAACCACAGCAGGGGATGCAGTGAGGCTCTGATGATCAATAGGTGTATCCGGAGTGGCCGGGGCAGACTTGAAGGGGTGCTTAGCCTTAAGGTCCTCAAGAGTTTTATCATTATAAGGAGCAACACCTGAAGAAGAAAGAACTCTGACCGCCGTGGTATAATGACCATTACAAATCTTTCTCCTATATTGCTTGACATTACGCTCACTCAAATCCAAATTTTCCTCGTCAATATTAGACCATGCAGGGGGAGGTTCAGCTAAGACCTCCCTAACAAGTTGCAAACTCCCACCAGGCGTACCCCAGGATCGAATGGCATTAGAGATATATTCTTCTTGGCGTTGGCGCTTGATGGCGGACCTACACTCCATATTACTCCTCGGGGCAAAAGCTTTAAGGAGACAAAGAGGTAAGACTAACAAGCTGACCCAACAAGAAATGTCTTAAGGTGTGCAGTTCACCTTATCGAGAGCTCCCTTCAAGACGCGAGAGAAACCCAAACGACACTTAGGAGGAATGGATTTGACAGTGTGCAACCGTTTAGAAAGTAACGCGTCAAGTAAAGATAAGTCAAAATCACAAAGCTCCACTACCTCAGGATCATCAACACACATAAGCTCAGAGGAGGGAGCTGGTGGTTTGACGAGATCAAATAACACAAACCTAACAACGCCATCGCCACAATCAGGGGGAGACACAACATCAGAACCATGCCAACACTTAGAGCGAAGGGAATGCGTCTTAAAATAACCCCCGCATAACCAAAGGCTCATGCGTTTCAAAGTGACCTCCGCTGTCTCAAAAACAACACGATTAGTAGTTCAGGAAAGTTTAGTGGTGGCTAGCGCATCTCCACTTAAATGACGATCACGAAGATGAGCGATTAACGAGGTTTTGATGAGGCCATTCCCGCTACCATCCTGACAACCACTCAAACCCGCGAAAGGGCAATGAAAACGTATTGCGACCATTTAGTAAAGGGAACGTAAGTTACTACCTTACCACGTCAAAAACAACTCAAGGTAATAAACCAAAGCCCAATGAGTTGATGCAAGCCAAGGGGCCCCTAAACAAGCACACCCAATATAAACAAAAAATCCAAGTCCACCAAAAAAAAACCACCAACGAGAAATCCAAAGGCCCACCAAAATAAGCCCACAACTTAATATATACAGGAAATGAGATATAACCAACTCGCTACACAGAAGGTGGGGCCCACCAGGAAACCAGCAACAACTCGCTGCCTTCAAAAGTGGTTACTAGCAGCCTTCAAAGTGACAACTCGCTGCTTAGAAAGCCACAATATACCAGGGGCAACCCGCTACCAACATACAACTCGCTACCATAGAAGTGCTTTAAAAACCAAGAAGCAGCAAGGAGGAGTAGGCAACCACAACACCCAAGGCGAGTCTCAAGGAATAACAGAAAAACGAAGGAGGCGGGGTACCGGAACACAATCAACAAGTGAGTCTCGAAGGAAGACCCTCAAAGAGGAGAGTCTTGAAAGAAGACCCTCAACGAGGAGATTATGCAGGGAACAAAAAGGGTAAAAAGAACTGTACAAGAGTGATGCAGGTATGGCAGATTCAAGGTGGAACCATGGGGATTCAAGGTGAGTCCCTTGTGGAGCCGTGGATCGCCCACACAAACACCCTCAAAATCATTATTGTTATTATTATTATTATTATTATTATTATTATTATTATTATTATTATTATTATTATTATTATTACTATTACTACTATTACTAGTATTACTATTAGTACTATTATTATTATTACTATTACTATTACTATTACTATTACTATTATTATTACTATAGTTGTCAGGATCCCGATCCTATGATCTTAGGATCTTACGATTTTATGATACTACAAAGCAAAAACGATCCGGATCCTACATAGGATAATTGCAAGCTTAAGATCTTATAGGATCCCGATCTTGATCATACGATCTTGAGATCTAATCCGATCCGATCTTCCTTTTCTAGGATTACAAAGTAAAAAATTATAAATTTATGGGTTGTTTTTTTTGTAGAATTCGAAAAACAACATATTAATCTTTTTAAACATTTCATAATCATAATTTAGGACAATATTTCTAAGAAACATTCATAATATTTTATGTTTATAATGTATAATAATTCGTAGATTTGTATAATATTATAAAAAAACTATTAAGAAATAACATTAGAGTAGTATCTTAAGATCCCGATCCGATCTTACCATCACGATCTTGCAAAGACGAAAACGATCCTGGGTAGGATCCCGATCTTGAAAACGACTACTACTACTACTACTTCCACGACTACTACCACTACTACTACGACTACGACTACTACCACGACTACGACTACGACTACTACCACTACCACTACCACTACCTACTACTACCACTACCACCACCACCACTACTACTATTACTACTACTACTACTACTACCACTACTACCACTACTACCACCACTACCACGACCACTACCACTACTACCACTACTACCGCTGCTACTGCTACTGCTACTGCTGCTGCTGATACTGCTGCTACTGCTACCACCACCACCACCACCACCACCACTACTACCACTACTACTACTACCACGACCACTACCACGACCACTACTACGACTACCACTACTACTACTACCACTACGACTACTACCACTACTACTACTACCACTACCACTACTACCACTACCACTACCACTACCACTACCACTACTAGCACTACTACCACTATTACCACTACTACCACTACTACCACTACCACTACTACCACTACTACCACTACCACCACCACTACCACCACCACCACCACCACTACCACCACCACTACTACCACTACTACTACTACCACTACTACTACTACAACTACCATTACCACTACTACTACTACCACCACTACTACTACTACTACTACTACCACTACTACCACTACTACTACCACTACCACTACTACTACCACGACTACTACCACGACTACCACTACCACTACCACTACCACTATTATTTGTAAAATGTTTTACACATGGGTTTAGGGTTTAGGTCCAAAAGCAGTTTTATAAACATAGGATGTGAGTGAATCCCACATCTCATCCAATTATATAGACAGAAAACAAACTCACTATAAAAGTTAGGTTAAAAAGCATTTGATTATTATACCTCGTTGCTTAATATATATACAAATTGAGGGAAAAAAAAGAAACTGAATTAAAAGCACTGACTCACATACTAAGGGCCCGTTTGTTTTGATGCATTTGGCATTAGATTTGGCATTGGACTCATAAAGTGCTATTTGGTTGAGGGGCATTGGATTTGATTTTGGGGTTGAAGCCCTTACTGTAGGGGTTGTACAAATCCCCAGCACAAAGGTGACTATTGAAACTATAACCATGGCAACTTGTACGAATTGCATTTATTTTTTGTCTTCTTTTGGTTTTTAGTGATAGCCTTATTTATTTCTTTTTCTATTTTATATTAAAAAGTAATTATAATTAATTTTAACTCTTATGCCAAAGCCACTAACCAAACAACTTTTACAATTCAAATCCTAGTTAAAATCCAAATCCAAATCCGAATCCAAATCCATTAATAAACCAAACGGACCCTAAATGTTCAAACCTTTGAGGCAAAAAAACCAACTACAACATCGTTAAAAAAAACATGACATCTAATTAGAGTTGAAGAAAGGTGAAAAAGATTCAGATGGTTTTATCAATGAGTGTTTATGTACTTACAAGGTTCCAACTACCTAAGTCCATTCACCGAAATCATCCTCATGAGTGTATGTATAACCTTTTGCAAACTTGAAATTTGATAGTTTTGGGTTCATTTGTTCATCTAAAAGAATGTTTGAAGGTTCGACATCACGATGTATGATCTGAATCGAAGCATGCTGTTGAAGGTAAAAAAGTGCCCTTGCAACACCTAGTAATATTTTGTACCTCTCATCCCAGCTCAAGAGAGCACAATCAGGATCTGCAAAATACATGCATGCTTGACAAGGTTTAGTCTCAAATACATAATCTTAAAAACTATCATTGGGTATGCATGCAGTTTCAATATAGAAATGTACCAAATAATAAGCTACTCAGAGTTGCGTAGGGTGCAAAGTCATAGATGAGGTATGTGCATGTTCCTTTAATGCAATATCCAAGCAATTGAATCAAATTCTCATGTTTTACTTGTAGAAGTATCGACACTTCGTCCATATATTCTTGATGTGTGTGATGAGAAGAAGGTCCACAAATTGCTATATCTTGTCCATTCTTTAGCTTCCCCTGAATAAGAAACAAAGTTGGAGTATATATATGGCAAAACTTGAATAACAGACTTTTTTCTAACACGCACATTACTTAAAAAAACATTTAGGGTGTGTTTGTTTTAACCAAAAAAGTCTTACCGGCGTCTGACATCTGACCGGTCAAACGCGGTCAGACATTCGGTCTGTTTGTTTTTCCCTTGTGAATCAGAGGCGGTAAGACCTAGAAGCTCTTACTCAGTAAAATGCGGTGGTAACATCTAACTGCCTCTTAACCTTATTAACACCCTCAGATCCCTTCACCATATTAACAAAAGAAAATTGTATTCATTTTTTGAGGGAGAATAAAAGTAAAAGGCAACAGAATATGGGTATTTGTGATTTGCGTTTTTCTTAACATAATCGAACAAATCAAAGATCAAGTGAGATAGATATAGGAGATTTGTGTTTCATGGTTGAGAAAGAAAGTCGAAAAGGGTTTTGCTGGCTGAAAAAAAATATGTAGTACGAGTGGAACGAGTTATATGATCAATGATGTATTTATTCTTAGGTTTAGGTTTAGGTTTTGGTCTAGTGGGCCTTGTTCTTAAATTGTTTTTGCTGGGCTGAACATTTGATATGCATTTGGTTGTTAGTACTTTGCAATTTGGATTCACTGATTCATATATGTTTATAATTTTATTACTCGTAATATACTTTAGTGTATTAAAAAAAATTATTTAATGATTAATTATTGTGTTAAATGTATGATAAAAATGCCTTGTTTCATGTTTACACAAGCTACTTATTTATCATATTGATATGATTTAATATATATTTAAAAAAAGGGACGATTAAACCATTTAGACAATTATAGAAAAAACAAAAAACATTATTTCATTCAGATTCAGATTTTATAGCCACCTCTTACCAGTAAGATGCGGTAGTCAGATTCAGACACAAAACATCTTAATGAAACAAACACACCCTTAGTTAGATTTATGATTATGGATACCTTGTAGATGCAACCATACAGACCATTTCCTGAAGTTATATTAGCTACAGAGAAGTATTCTGTTGCAACACTGATGGTATCAAAATCAAACCGACGTAACATTTGGTTTTCGCCTCCGACAGTATGAAGGAACATTTCCAATGATATTAAGTTTCTACGTTCCACTACAAGCTCAACAAATTTATAACAAATTGTTAGAAAGGGACATAAAGGTAATATATCACATATTAAATATAAAAGTAATTACATAAGTGAAATCATATGATACTATTTACCAGAATGGACCAATTTCATTCAATTTACAAAACTGGACCAAGCGCACTTATTTGTTCCAAGCGCATTTTTTTTGTGGGGCACATGGTTTTGTTTGTTTAGCTTATACCTAAGGGTCGCTTGGTTCAAAGTGAGGAAAGAGAAAAGGAAAGAGAAATGGAATGCAAAAGTGTTGTAATATGTTGTGTTATGCAAGCTCATGTTGGTCATAATAAGTCCAGGGACTTATTATGTCATATTTATCTAATGTTTGTTTGTTGAGCTTGTTTTGACAGGTTGTTGATTCTTTAGGGGTTGATGTGTTACTTGCTTCTATATAAGCTAAGCCCAACCCTAGCTTCTCATTATTCAGCCATATTATTTCTCACACATACTTACATCTCTCTCTCTCAAGTTATCATTGGTCTGGTATTGATATTCTCGTAGTTTTCTGATCATCTTGACCAGGTTATAGTTTGGTAGATAGTGTTGAGAGTTGTAGTGAGGCTTTATTGTAACTTGATTCTTATAGTGTGATAGTTGGATCCTTCTGAAGGGGACAACTGATTTCCTTTGTATCTTTTTTTGGTGAGCACACGTTTTGTGGACTCATCTTCTTGCATATTATGTTAATAAAAGTTTTTCACCAAGGGGTGGTTGGCTGGATGAATCAGTTGTGTTGTGGTTGTGTTTGGTATTAGATTCATAGTTTTAACATGGTATCAGAGCCAGGTTTTGATCTCCATTGGTTCTTGATATTAGGTTTTCTAGGTTTGGTCTCGAATTTGGGGGTTTCTTGATTTGAGTGCAATTGGGATCTATTGAGGCTGTTATCTCAACGGCCGTGGTGTTAATTGTTGTTTTTTGTGGTGATTCTTGGATTTTTCAGTTAGGGTTTCTTGAAACCCTAATTTGTTAATTTGGGGATCTTGATTCTGGTGGTTCCTGAGGTGTTATTGGGGTTCATTCGTGGTTACTAACGCTCTTGACTAAGTGAATCAAGAGTGTTGGTGATTGATTCTTTCCGTTGCGTATCTTCATTATCACTTTAAGGATTTTTTTTCTTCCTTTAATTCACTGGGTACTTTAGTTTTTCACACTGCAAACTCTGTGGGTAACTTCTTGATCTGCTTCCTTGAGAAGTACGGAAACCTGCTCTTCCCACAGACAGGTGTGAGGCTTGGTGCTTCAGTTGAATTGGGTGTGAGTTATAGTTTAGTCTTTATCTTTGTTTTTAGTTCTTTTAGTTTGTTTAGATTGGTAGAGTGTTGGTTGTTTCTGTTCTTGTTATTTGTCTGCTTTATCTGTTATCTGATTTCTTGTCTGTTCTTGCCTGGTATTTGTTGCATTTATTATGGCTGAGGTGTTGATTAGTGCTTTGGAAGCTGGTAATCCTTTTTACGTGCATTCTAGTGATAGTTCTAGTGTTTCTATTGTGCATTTTAAACTTACTGGGTCTGATAATTACAAGATGTGGTTTACTGCTATGAAAATTGCTTTAAAAGGAAAAAATAAGATGGGATTTGTTGATGGGTATTGTGTTAAACCTGTGACTAGTCATGTTCTATCCCAGCAATGGGAAAGATGTAATGCCATTGTTCTTGGCTGGATTCTTGGGTCTTTGTCCCCTGAGTTGTACTTAGGGCAGGTTTACTCAGAAATTGCTTGAGGTTTGGGATGAATTACAAGAGACTTATGATAAGATTGATGGTTCTGTTATTTTTAATGTGATTCACAAAATTAATGGTGTTAAACAAGGTGAATTGTCTGTGCCTGATTATTATCATAAGTTGAATTCCCTATGGAGGGAATTTGATACTTTGACTCTGTTGCCTGCTTGTACTTGTGATGCTCATGAGGGTGTGTTGAAACATAATCAACTTGTTAGACTTATGCAGTTTCTTATGGGTTTAAATGAAGTGTATCAACCAATTAGAAGTAATATTCTTGCTAGAGACCCTTTACCAGATGTTAAAGAGGCCTTTAATGTGGTCTCTAGGGAGGAGTCTCATAGAGGACTCCACCCTAGTTCTGGTTCTAACAGTAAGGTCCAACCTGCTGCTTTTGTTACTAAGACCAATAACAATTCAAACTCTAATAACAACTTTGTTAGGAGGAATGGTAATGGTAATAATAATAATGGTAATGGAAATAGGGGACCTAATCCTAATCTGGTTTGTAAACATTGTGGTCTAATTGGTCATACCATTGAAAGGTGCTTTGAATTAAATGGTTATCCGTCTGGTTTTAAAAGAAACCCTAATTTGTCTAAACAATCTGCTGCTGTCAAAAGGTTTAATGCTAATGCAGATATGTCTCAACCATCCACTTCTTCTAGTTCAATGACTGGGTCTTTCACTAATGATCAAATGATGAAACTCTTAAGTCTCATTAATGAAAAACCCTATGCTAATGTGTCTGCAAGTATGGCATGTATCTCTCCCACTTTCTCTTAATAATAATGTGATGTTTAACTTGCATTTTGAGAATTTTTTTTGTGCTAAGTCTAGTTCTGTGAGTTACAATGTTACATTAGGATGGGTCATTGACTCTGGTGCAACTCAGCATATGACTGATTCCACTAAGAATATGTTTAATGTTGTTAATATTTCTAGTCTTATGCTTACTGTTGGTCATCCCAATTGTACTGTTGCTAAAATTTTTGCTATTGGTAGTCTGAGACTTACTTCTGGTGTGGTTTTATTTGATGTTCTTGTTGTTCCTGAGTATAATGTGAGTTTGTTATCTGTTAACAAGATGATTAAAGATAGTAAGTTCTTTGTTGGTTTTGATGAGCATAAATGTTATATTAAGGATTTGAATCTGGCCAAGATTGTGGGGACTGGTAGTGAGTCTGGTGGACTCTATTTGTTTGATGAAACTGATTGTGGTGATTCTAGTCTTGCTATGTGCAATTATTTGCTTATTTGTCATGTTTCTAATGAGTTATGGCACCAAAGACTTGGTCATCCTGCTGACCAAGTCTTGTCTAGCTTGGGTAATAAAATTGGTTTTAAAAGAGTGGATCATCTTTCTCCTTGTGATGTGTGTCACAAGGCTAAACAAACTAGAAAACCTTTTCCATTAAGTAAACATAAAACCGAATCTGTTGGGGATCTCATTCATTGTGATGTTTGGGGTCCTTATAGGGTAATTAGTAAAGAAGGTTTTAAACATTTTTTAACTTTGGTTGATGATTTTAGTAGAGCAGTTTGGGTGTATTTACTAAAGTCAAAGACTGAAGTTGGTGATCATATTACAAATTTTATAAAACGTATCTTTACACAGTTTAACAAAAAGGTTAAGATCATAATATCTGATAATGGAACTGTGTTTGTCAACAATCAATTATCTACTCTCTTTTCTGAATTAGGGATGGTTCATCAAACTTCTTGTGCCTATACTCCTCAGCATAATGGAATTGCTGGAAGGAAACATAGACATCTTCTTAATGTTGCTAGGATTCTTATGTTTCAGGGGGGGGGGGATTCCCTTGAATATGTGGCCTGAATGTGTTTTAACTGCTGTGTACTTAATTAACAGGCTTCCCTCCTCTGTCTTGTCTGGTGCTTCCCCTTATTTTCTAGTATATGGTAAGGATCCTAGTCTCTCTCACATCAGATCCTTTGGATGTCTATGTTATTCTACTGTTTTAAATTCACATGATAAGTTTGGTTCAAAGTCTGAAAAATGTGTCTTAATTGGTTTTTCTAGTGTTAAAAAAGCTTACAAATTATATGGTTTAGAAAGTAAGTCTGTGTTTTACTCTAGAGATGTTAGATTTTATGAAACTGTGTTTCCTTTTAAAATGAAGTTAATCTGAAAATGTTTTTAATGTCTTAGAACCAAACTTTGATGAGAGTAGAGTGAACAACTTAAATTTTTTTGACATTCATGGGTCTGAAAGTCCCAATGATGAAGAGGGTGACCCTTCTAATGTGGAAGGTAGTGGGGTGGTATCTCCAGATGATTGTGCTAATACATTCAATGAAGGAGGTACCCCCACAGCAACCCAGATAGATGATACTATCACCTCTGAGGGCATTAATCAAAATGTTTTCAATGGTGAGGATCAACAAGTTCAAATGGAAGCACCACCAAGTGTTAGGAGGTCTAGTAGACATAGGAGTCAACCTGTTAAGTTTAATGACTTTGTTGTTGGAAGTAATCTGAAGTATGGTCTTGAAAAGTATGTTTCTTATACCAATCTTTCCAGAGTTAATATGTGTTTTTCTACCACACTCAATAAGGCTTGTGAACCTAAGTCTTTTTCTGAGGCTGTTCAAAATCATATGTGGAAAGAAGCTATGAATTCAGAAATGGAAGCTTTACATAGGAACAATACTTATGAGTTATGTGAGTTGCCTGATGGCAGGTTTGCCATTGGGTTTAGATTTGGAAACTTAAATATAAGTCTTCTGGTGAGGTTGATAGATATAAAGCTAGGCTTGTAGCCAAAGGCTTTAATCAGAGAGAGAGAATTGATTATGAGGAGACATTTAGTCCTGTTGTGAAAATGGTTACTATTAGGTGTTTGATTGCCTTACCTGTTTCTAATAAGTGGCCTTTATTTCAATTGGATGTTAATAGTGCCTTCTTATATGGTGATTTGTATGAAGATGTGTATATGCAATTGCCTCCTGGTTATTATGATAAAAATGAAACTAAGGTATGTAAGTTGAATAAGTCTTTGTGTGGTCTAAATGACTATTCATTATACACTAAGGATACTAATGGAGTTTTTTTTGGCATTACTGGTTTATGTTGAAGACATTGTCATCACTGGTAACAATGTTGGTGAAATTGAGAAATTCAAAAGTTTTCTAAACTTAAATATTTTTTGGGTATTGAAGTTTTAGATAATGATACTGGTCTTTGTCTTTCTCAAAGAAAGTATTGTTTGGACTTGTTACAAGAGTACGGTTTATTGGCATGTAAGCCTGCTGCTACTCCTTTGCAGCAGAATGTGGTTTTGAGTCATGTTGAGACTGAGAATGATAAATTCTTATCTAACTTGACCGAGTATCAAAAATTGGTTGGAAAACTTATTTACTTATCTGTTACTAGACCTGACATCTCTTATGCAGTTCATTGTTTAAGTCAGCATATGCATGCTCCTCTTAACTCACATTTCACTGCTACACTTAGAGTTTTGAGATATCTAAAACAGGCTCCTGGTACAGGTATTCATTTTCAGTATGGTAAAAGGCTTAATCTGTATGCTTTTTCAGATGCAGATTGGGCTAAGTGTCCTGTTTCTAGGAAATCTGTGTTTGGTTTTTGTGTTTACTTTTGTAATAATCTGATTTCATGGAAAAGTAAAAGACAAGCCACTATTTCTAGGTCTTCTGTAGAATCTGAGTATAGATGTCTTGCATCTACTACTTGTGAACTTATTTGGATTATTAAAATTTTTAAAGATCTTGGAGTAGATGACTTGTTGCCTGCAAATTTGTTTTGTGATAGCAGTTCTGCTATTCGGATTGCTGCAAATCCAGTATTTCATGAGAAAACTAAACATTTTGAAATTGACTTGCATCTTGTTAGAGAGAAAGTAACTGCTGGAGTCATTAAGACTTTAAAAGTTGCTTCTGCTAATAATGTTGCTGATATTTTTACAAAAGGGCTGAGTATTTCTCAGCATAAGCAGTTTGGTGATAAACTTGGTTTGGTTGATATGTTCAAGCCATGAGCTTGAGAGGGGGTGTTGGAATATGTTGTGTTATGCAAGCTCATGTTGGTCATAATAAGTCCAGGGACTTATTATGTCATATTTCTCTAATGTTTGTATGTTGAGCTTGTTTTGACAGGTTGTTGATTCTTCAAGGGTTGAAGTGTTACTTGCTTCTATATAAGCTAAGCCCAACCCTAGCTTCTCATTATTCGGCCGTATTATTTCTCACACATACTTACATCTCTCTCTCTCTCTCTCTCTCTCTCTCTCTCTCTCTCTCTCTCTCTCTCTCTCTCTCTCTCTCAAGTTATCATTGGTCTGGTATTGATATTCTCGTAGTATTCTGATCATCTTGATCAGGTTATAGTTTGGTAGATAGTGTTGAGAGTTGTAGTAAGGCTTTATTGTAACTTGATTCTTGTAGTGTGATAGTTGGATCCTTCTAAAGGGGACAACTGATTTCTTTTGTATCTTGTTTGGTGAGCACACGTTTTGTGGACTCATCTTCTTGCATATTCTGTTAATAAAAGTTTTCATCAAGGGGTGGTTGGCTGGGTGAATCAGATGTCTTGTTGTTGTGTTTGGTATTAGATTCATAGTTTTAACAAAAAGAATGAGTGAGGTGGGTAATCAATTTATTAGCTCACAATTTACTCTATAATGGTTCATTACCCACTATGGAGTAATCAATCCCTTACCCCCACTAACCAAGCACATTTAATGAATACCTTACGCATTCCTCACCCCCTTAACCCCCACCAAGGGAGAAAACTTAATCTACCCAGTGGGTAGTCTACCCATGTGCTTGTAATATGTGGCATGTACATGTCATTGAAAGAAATAAAAAACACAATTAATGCTTTGTTCCTTCTCTCTCAATGATTGAATTACACCTCATCCGGGCAAACTACCCGGTGGGTATATATATCTATCTCCCCACCAAGCACCCCTAGTGTTTATAGGTTTCTTTTTTCTTTGTCAATCAACTTTACTTGCCATCACAAATGCATTGACATCCATTGAGTATTGAGTGTATTCCTATTCATTGATTTGTAAGGAATCTATGCGGAAAGAGGCTTGTACGGTATATCACACACCATCACTCTTGGATAGAGATTCATGCTATGATTTTCGTGATGTCCTCACAACTTGACATAACCAACACAAGCACAACACACTTCCTCTGTTTATTAAACAAATGTTATTGTAGGCGCCCTGTGAGTTTCTATGCGCTTCACTTTGTCTTTTAGTGATTTAGTTTACTTATTTGGTTTTCTCTTATTTTATGCGCTTAGGCGCACATGGGCAATTGAGTGCGCAACTGGTATGTGCTTGAAGATGTGCACCGGTGTGTTTGACGGTTGGATGAGCCGGATATAATGTAATATCTAACATACAATAGAGATAAGGAAATCAATACAAAAACACCAAGCCTAAAATATAGCACCTAAAACACCTCCTCTAACGATAAAACTCACCAAATCTAACGGAGGATTGATCGAAAGTCCATTTTGGTAAAATAAATGTGCACGGTACGTCCATTTTGATAATCTAAGTTAAAAAAAAAAAAAAAAAAAAAAAAAAAAAAACTCTCTTAAATTAAAGTCTATTAGTATGTGAGCTATTGAAAAGATTCCAAACCATGTTTTGGAGGAAGAAATAATAGAAAAAAAGGTGATGTTTAAAGTTTAAAGTTTTTAGCATCTGATCACTTGGATATTTTTTTTAGTGGGTTTGAGATGTTTGTTCGATGTCTCATAGAGGTAACGTTTCTTTAGGTGCTTGGTTCTCAAGTATGGTGTTTTAGTATCACTTTCATTTTCCAATTGTATTTTCTAGCTCTTTGCAAGCTATATTAATGAAATATCTTATTTGCCGCTAAAAAAAATAATACAGTAACAAAATAAAAATTCATTCATGCATATATGCAGAAGAAAAAAATTATTTACTACTGAAAGCTATCATCAGTCAATTTAAATGACCTTAATTGCATTTTTTGTCTTATTAGTTTGGTATATTACAAGGGTAGTCTCAACATGAAAAATCGAAATTCAACATTTTTTACCGAAAAGGGACGGGAATTGAACAAAATACCTGACTTTTCCCGAGATGGAAAGAGAAACGTCGGTACCATTTTACCAAATATTTGCATGTATAAAGGCGACAACATTTGGTTAGCTTTCTCTTGTGAGGCTAGGATAGATTCAAGACCCGTCACAACCTGGGCCATTGTAGGCCGTTGCTGTGGACTGCTATGCAAACACCTATCAGCTAGTCGCGCAAACTCCTTTAAACATTTAGAGGATATACTCCCCCTTATATTCACATCAACAATTTGCTTGACCCTGCCTTCTTTAATAGAGTCGTGAGCCCATGCTGCCAAACTACACTGCTCCTCGTCAATACTTGTATCGACTGCTTTCTTCCCACACAATACTTCAAATAGTACAACTTCAAAGGCGTACACATCAGACTTTCGAGTCAACTTACCAGTGTAAAAGTAATTTGGATCTAGATATCCAAATGTACCTCTTACCATTGTGTTAACATAAGTGGTGGAAGGTAGATTAGTTGGGCCTATCTTGGATAAGCCAAAGTCCGATATCTTAGCAGTCCAATTGATATCTACCAATATATTTGAGCTTTTAACATCTCGATGTATAACTCCATGGTTTATACCCGTACCAGTGTGTAGATAATCTAAGCCACGAGCGGCCCCTATGCATATTTTGAGTCTTCGCACCCAAGTTAGAATTAGACATTTATGGAGACGATCTGCAAGAGTTCCTTTGGGCATATACTCATAAATAAGGATCATCTCTTGCTCATCTTTGCAGTAACCAATCAAAGACACCAAGTGGCAGTGCCTTAACTTCGACAGCATCTCAACTTCAGCCCAAAACTCTACAGCTCCTTGATTAGAAGTTGATTCCAGCCGCTTAATAGCAGCATCCACGCGATATGACCCATTAGAGACGGTCCCTTTGTAAACCTGGCCAAAACCTCCACGTCCAATAACCAATGACTCATCAAAGTCATGTGTTGCTAGCTGAATCTCAGAAAATGTAAAATGGCGACACGGTTGTATCGACTCTAAGGATATGGAGGATTGCGCATCTTGGCTAGAGGATGGAAATGACATAGTCTTGAGTTAGAAAGAGATCGAGGGTGAATAACATCTGAGAATTAATACATTTATTTACATCTATATGGTCATACATTTATATATCTAAATCAGGTGTCAGCAACCATTTTATCGATTAATAATTCTATTTTCACTAAAAAAATTACTATATGCTTGGCCGGCCCCAACTTCAACGCGGCATTTGGTGGTTTTCCTTTTTCATATTTTATTTTTACTTTTGTTGAATTGACTAGAATCAGCACTCAGATTGGTAGTTGGAGCAGGGGTTCTACGAAATTACGATATAATTTGCATGTTATATTTGTTGGTTTTATAGACATTATAATAATAGTTGTGTGTTAGGATCGAACTCGAGATCACAGGATTGCACACAATAAGTATGAAGAGTAAAAGAATAATTATTTATAAATGTTATATGTAATTATTAATAAACACAAAACTAGTAACGACCGTTAGTATTTAACGGAGAATGACTAACGACCGTTAGACGAAGATTAGGAAAGTAATACTTGTGAATAATTGGAAACAAGAGAAGGTTCCGGAATCCCCTTAGGGATGTGTGACCGATCGGCCAAGGGGGTTTCCCCACCTCTTTTGTGCCTTGAGCTCCAAGTATTCACTAGTATATAAACACCTCATGGGTTATTAGTTTTCTCATAACTTGTACACACATATCTTGGTGTTTTTCTCTCCTCCTCTTGTCCCTAAATCGATCCATCAAACAATCTCTTTAAGCGATTCGATTTTCTTACGCCAAAAAGTTTTGTGTTTAATTTACTTGCATAAACTTTTACTTGAATTAGTACGTGTGTAGAAGAACGCGATTCAAACACACTATTGTTTGATTCTTGGATTAAATTACAAAAGAGGTAAGGGGTAACTCTTATAATCCACATAAACCCTAATTAGGGTTCTTGATTTGAAGATTACATTTGATTCTTGTTCGGGCTAGAATCACAAAGGTATGTTTACTTTTATATTTGATTAATTAATTACATATTATATGATCTTGTAATTGCTTCCGCTATGCTCACTTGATGTTTTTGGTTTATTGATATCATAATTCAACAGTGGCATCTAGAGCCGTTATAATGTGTAATTAATTATCGAAACGTATAAAAATTGAATCTTGATTCGTTTAGTTACATGTTTTTAGGGTTTTTTTGATTCCTAACCCTAAATTTTAATTGGGTCGATTGACCTTTTAGGGTTTTAGGGTTTTGGTTTTGATTTTTTTAATATGATTAGAAACCCTATGATGTCTTGTAATTGGTTATGCGTTTTAGTAAACAATCTTGGTGCAATATGTTAATTGTTAAGCATAATCCATGAAAAGTGCATGTTTGCATGGATTTAATTGTGTGATAATTTAAATGGTTTAAATCGGATATATGAATTAATTGTTAAGTTATATCGCAACATGTATATATATTAATAGATGTCAAATTGGGGAAGACTCCAATATTAAGTAATCAATTACGTGCTATGTGGTATTTTTTTAGTTTTGGCTTACGCAATCGATTTATCGATGTATGTGGTTCTTTTTCCTTTGAAGAAGAAAGCCCTAATTGAATAAATGCGTTATACACCTAGTTTAATTATTAATAGGATTATTGAATATATTTTGCATGTGGCTACATGTTTATACATATTTCATTGGTATGATTATGTATATGTTTATTTGGTTGTTTTATTTTTTATTATGTATTACTTGTTTTTTGTCTATTATTATGATAGACATGTTTATAAACGAAAAAGGGTAATTTTATAATAGAAAAATAATATGGACTAAATAAATGGCGAAATTGTTTTGGTTTTTAAGAGCTTAAATTTCAAAGGATTGGTTGATTGATGTTTTTGTACGTAATGGTTAATTAGGCCCGACCGAAGTTTACACACTACAAGATGGGTATAAGGTTGGCTTCGCATTAAATTGTGGCCTTAGATAGACAACATTCTGTCTTAACGCTCGTTTGTGTGTAAATTAGACTTATCGAACAACCATTACATGCACACTGTCATATTAAGGGTGAATTCACCACAATTCCATAATGATTATCCGAAACACTAAGCCTTAGGGCTTATGCAAAAGTACGATATAGTGGACGATAATTGTTGGTAATTCTTTAATTGGTGAACCCGATACCTCAATCAAAACTTTGCTATTTTACTCTTAGTTAATTGGTAATAAAAATGTTTTATAAAACCAATGTTATGAAGTTGTATGCATGCTTCTTCATACATTATTTTGATCACGTCAAAATTAATACCCTTATAAAATTAATTCAAATGCCATCTAATTATGAACACTTGAAGTTGTAGTTTACGTCATGTGAGAGCTTGGCTAGATTGCAATGGAGAGGTAAATTTCATAAATTCATTGCTAGCAGATCAACTGATGTGATGGATTTGTGAGTTTGCAGTTTTTAAGTTAGACGACTTAAATTGAGTAGGAAGTAAGATCTTGGACTCAAGGCATTAAGATGGGGATTAAACATGCTTACAATACAAATGTTTTGTGATTGTAAATCCCATAAATATAGGAATTGGACAAATGTTATGCCAATTATTGTACGACAAGTTACCTCATATTATACTTTCATTACTAGCAGATCAACTGATGTGATGAAACTATGTTTATGGAGGATCCTAGTTTTCAAGATTATTCTATGGATATGATTTCCTTGGGTATTTTATTTTCTTGAAAAATTGTATTATCAAAATACTAATGTTTTGAACTTTCTTTATCTGTAGAAATGGCTCAAACTGATAACACCAACTTACGTTCTGCGTTCAAGGCTTCTTTTGAACGAGAAAAATTGACTGGCTCAGAGAATTTCAATGATTGGTATCGTTCACTCAGGATTGTCTTGCGAGTGACTGTTCAACTTGAAATCTTGAAGACGCCTTGTCCTGCTGAACCAACTGGTCCTGAAGCTACTGATGCTGCTAAGGCTAATTGGAAAATAGTTTGTAAGGAACATATTGATGTGGCCGCAATGATGTTAGGGGTGATTGTCACCTGCTTTACAAAGGCAGTTTGAAGAATTCTTCCCCATGGACATGATTGATGAACTAAAGAAACAATATGAGAAACTATCAAATGTAGTGATTTACGATTTGATGGAGTCTCTACATGGTTGTAAGCAGGGTGATGGTGAACCTGTGAGTGCTCATGTGTTGAAAATGAAGAGTTTCATGGATCAACTACAAACACTTGGTAAACCCTATGACAATGATATGGCTGTGAACTTAATCAATAGATCCCTTAATAAAGAATTTAGTGGTTTTGTGAGGAACTTCAATATGCATTGCGTGGGGAAGACAGTAAGTGAATTGCACGCACTGCTCATTGATTATGAGAAAGGTTTACCACAAAAGGCTCCTACACCCCAAGTACTAGCTATTCAAAGGAGTAGAATTAACAAGCCAAATGCGAACAAGAAGAAGGGTAAGGGTAAGGCTAAGACTGATAAGAATAAACAAGTTATGGCTTATCAACCTCCTCAACCTAAGAAGAACCCTCCTAAGAAGGATAATCCGAAGAAGGATCAAGGATGCCATTACTGCAAAGTGATGGGTCACTAGAAGAGGAATTGTCCTCTTTATCTCGATGACTTGCGAAATAATAAGGTTAAGAAGACTGGGCACATGGGCGCCAATACTTCAGGTAACTTATTTGTCATTGAATTATTTACTTTATCTCATAAATTAAATTCCTGGGTATATGATACTGGATGTGGTATTAACATTTTTAATACACTACAGGGGTTTAGAGAGGAAAGGAGACTATCTTATGGGGAGCAATTTCTGCATGTGGACAATGGAGCACAAGCAGCAGTTGAAGCCATAGGAGTGTTTAATTTAGTTTTACCTTCTGGTTTAGTACTGATTTTAAACAATTGTCATTATGCACCTTCTATTATTAGAGGTGTTGTTTCCGTTTCATGTTTGTTGGATCTTGGTTTTACTCATACTATTGATGGCAATAAAATTTCTGTTTCTTTAAAAGGTGTATTTTATTTTAATGTTGTTGCTATGAATGGTGTGTTTGAAATTGATATGAATGATTGTATGTCCAACAATAATAATAATTCAATGTACAACATTAGTAAGAGAATGAAGTATGACTTGAATTCTTCTTGCCTTTGGCACTATAGACTTGCCCATATAGGCAAGACTCGCATGCAAAAGCTGCAACAAGATGGGCTTTTGAATAATATCAATGATGAGTCATTTGATAAGTGTGAGTCTTGTATTTCTGGGAAGATGACTAAGAAACCATTTCATAGCAATATGGAAAGAGCTTCAGATCTACTTGGTTTGATACATATTGATGTGTGTGGACCACTTAGACATGTGTCAAGGAGAGGTGTTGTCTACTTCTTAACTTTTACAGATGATTTCAGCCGTTATAGTTATGTTTATTTATGATGCGTGGGAATCGCACCTTGCTTTACCTCTCGAGGGATCTCGAGAAGCTTACAACCCCCACCAGGCAGTGTACCTGATCGTTGTAGTATAGTATAGTGACAAGTACCGGGGGATTGATCGTTCAGCTTAAGAATAGTGTCGCTAGGATTAGAAAACCTAATTAATAGTTCTAAAGGTGCGAGATGATTATTTTTGTGTTTTTATATTTTTATGAAAGCAATTAAAATCTCGGTTTTTGAAGGAGTGGGCGGAATTAGTTGCTATTCAACTAACCCAAAGCTAATATATAATCAAAATAAAATACTGAAAATGAAATTAAACTAATTTATACTAAAGTTGTGAGCAGTAATTGGAGAAATTGTGTTTACTTAGACTTCATTACTCCCTAGATATCTTTTACATGTTAATTACTTGTTATAATTGCATGGATGACGGATCGTATTCCTTAATACCATTCATGGGGTGGCATACATAACTCCCCAATTCTATGAGCTCTTATCTCCTCCTACACCATGACCCAGCACAACTATAGGGATTGTAAACAGTGGCTCATGCATTAAATACAACCAATAAAGACCTAGTACGCCTCGGTTCATGTTTCTTAAGACGTTCAAGCATGTTACCATTTGGAGATCTGCCAGTTTTCTTAAGCCTAACATATAAATCATTCATCCAAGAACAAGAATAAACAAGTAATCAACATCTAGGTTTCATTAGATCTAAGCAAACACAAGAGAGATCTGGCCTAGCATAATTGAATTGAGACAAGAACAAGAGATAAACAACCAACACATAGACATATTGATTGAATTAGAAGAACACTTATCTCAATTACAATGCAAGGTATCAAGGGTTTGAAACCCTTGAAAAACCTGTAAAAGAGGCACCATATTCGTCTTTAGGGTTTCACCAAAACTTCTCTTTTTTTAATGAAAAAACTAGAAAACTATATATAGGAAAACTGGTCTGACGGCGTCAAGACAAGCTTGTGACGCCGTCACCTCGCCGCCAAATACTTCCTCGGACGGCCTTGATCTCCTTATGACGGCCTGTGTGACGCCGTCACCACCTACGGTATTTTATTCTTGGGACTTTGACGCCGTCAAGATGGATTTTGACGCCGTCACCACCTACGGTATTTTATTCTTGCTATCTGACGCCGTCAGGTGTGACTCTTGACGCCGTCACCTAGTGCTTCCAGCATGGAAAATTGATACTTTGCCGTTTTATTCACTTTTATGCTCCAAAAACGTCCAAAATATCTTCTTTTCCAGAATTCACTCTCCAAACACCTAAAATCACAAAAGGAACGATTTAGGGCAATATTTGATCAAATAAAGTCGGATTCGGGCTTAAATGACCCCCTAAAAACGGATCATTTTTCGCCTCATCATATACCCTTACACTTGAGATTTGCTTGTCCTCAAGCAAATGAGCTTTTATTCTACTCAAAAGACAAGTTAGGGGTCATTTAACACTAATATAAAAGTAATTACAACAAATAATCGTTCCACTAAAGACCAATAGACAAGCACGGAGGTCATACACAAGCACCTCACAAATAGTGTTTAGATACTCACATCTCTCGGGTGTAATAAAGTATAAATTACAATATGGAAACGGAAGATATCTCTCACTACCTGTCATAGCAAAATAGATTACCATAGGCTTTGGAAAGGATCAAACCTCCACCACATGGCGTAAGCACCTAGGATAAACTATCAAAGAGGTCTTTTAAAGGGTTGTAATGTTAGGTATAGGGATATGAATTACACGGTTTTGTTGGATAAAGGAAGTTTTACTGGTGGCGAGTTAACAATCTTGGTTAATTACATGTACAATATGGCGTTGCTAAGCCAAGACTAGACTCGACTTAAGCTAATAAATGAAAAATAACAAAAAACATAAAATGAACATAGAATGAAAACGGGATGGTAGTCCGTATGTTTTTTCTCTTTTTCTTTTTCTATTTTTTTTTTCTTTTTCTTGATTTTTTTTTTTTTTTTTTTTTTTTTTTTTTTTTTTTTTGCATACACTCTTACCCTACCATCCAAAATAATACATCATAGGGGATGAGAATTCCCCTTACACTTGAATCTTTACATACTTTACATTTAACTATTATAATGACTCGAATTAAGAAAATCAAAACACTTGGAGCACTTTTAAGATTAACGTACGTATGGGGGTAATAAATGATGTTCTTCCCCATTACTCCATAAAATAAGTACTTACCCATGAGTCCCAATCGTCCCAAAACAATATGTACAAGGATATGACTCGACTTAGCAACCATGTAATCAACTAGAAAGTTAACTTAGGGTTTAACAATTAACAATAATGCACTAAAAATGAGCGCATACACGGAAGGCTAAGGAGATTTGGTTGTACATTTAAGTGGGGTGTAACAAATTCTTCCTTTAAGTAAAATGCTTAAAGTTAGAAACGAAAAGATAGGCTCGGAGGGGTGTACTAGGGGTATCGTGTACTAAAAATGAGTACAACGCTAATGGTGTGGGGAAAATTAGTTGACTTAACTAGCCAAGTAATATGACTTAAATGGTCAAGTAATTATAATACGGGTTTAACACAAGGGTGATCCTAATGCCTCTTATCATGTAGTAAATCCTACCACACGAATGTAGTCTCACTAGCGGTCTCGGGATGCATCACTAACGCAAGTTCTAGAATCTAAATGCTACCGGTACACTCATAAGCACTAATAATGAATGCTTTTCCTATCAAATCTAAAGGCGAACCTCACATTTTTGGGTGGAAAATTTTTCTGAATATACGGTTATGTGCTAGTCATACAATCTCCTATCCATGAGACGCTTGCTATGGCTAAAGTTTCACTCCTAAATGTTGTAAAAAATTTTAAATTTGGCGCTAAAATTACACTAACAAGTATTTCTCGTAGTTTTATTACACATCTACTATTAAACAAAACAAACTCAAGCGAAAGTGCATATGTAAGGTATCATCTTTTTACCCTCCCCTTACACTTAAGATGAACATTGTCCCCAATGTTCAAGTAAAGAATGTAAAAGTGAAAAAGTAAAGAGAATGAAATCAAATACTCCCCTGATTCGCTTGGTATGGATTTTAGGTTGACCAGGTTAAATCTTCTTCCAAGAAAACGAACAATCAAAGCTTCCCTTCCAGAATATAAATCATCTTCTTGTCATAAATAACCTGTAAATCCTGACAACATAGACAAGACAACCTCGCGTAAAATCGGCGGCATCCTATATAAGTTCCTAAATCCTAGAAAACAAAGTAAGATATAATGCTTGTGGAATGAAGTTTGCAGATTTCCTGGAGATTATAAAACTTAATAATTCACAAAAACCATAAGACTCCGTTAGAAAAACAAAACCGGTAAAATTTCCAGATTTTTAACTCCTGACGCCGTCAAGAGTACACTCTGACGTCGTCAGAATAGACCTGCAGAAATTCTTATGTTAAGTTTCCAGAAAATTTCTGGAAAAACTTCGTCCTACTTCCTGGAAAATCCTGCAAAACTTCATTATGACTCAATACAAGTATTTGACTCTAACAAATACGAATACACATGTTCATTTAATATTGTGGAGAATCATGATCGGTTTGTTTCTTGAAAACATATTTGGGGTTTCCCCTTACACTTATCTTTTGCAAAAATACCTTTAGGTTGGAGTTAAGACTAGGCCAAACAACATAGTAAAGTATTTCCACATTTTAATTGAGAAACATGATCAACCAACAATAAAAATAAAGCATGCATACGGAAGCAAATAACAATCAAACAAATAAAATCACACAAAACATGGGTTGCCTCCCAAGAAGCGCTTTTCTTTATTTACGAGTCTTGTAGCTAGACTCAAAGTCATGGGCTACTACGTGATCTCATCATTTGAAATGATGTACCCCATATAGTTGCGATCATTACTGTTATGGTGGTAGTGCCTCAATCTGTCGGTACTCGCAATCACCTTCCCACCTAATTTGCTTCTCAAGTTAGCTACCCCATCTTGGCTCAATCCTTCGATTGTGAATGGCCCATACCACCAAGGACTTGGTTTATCGGGTGGTATTGTTGTTTCCGAGTGTCTCAAGAGTACCAAGTTCCCTTCCTCAAAAGGTGTATGATTTTCTTCATGTCGAGTATGTTCGAGTTCAATCGGAACCTTATTGCTTTTTCTTCTTTCATCCTTAGCTTTCTTATAGCTTTTGATCCTTGCCTCCCATTCAAGAATCTTATTCTGAACACGAATGGGTGTCGTGCCATTGTTATTTTTGATCATTCCCCAACTCAAATTCTCATGCCCACTTTGCTGGGTCATGGGGAAACTAATCTTTCTTTTTCCAGATTTAAGCTCAATCTTCCTACCTTCATACTTAATGACAGCCCTAGCGGTGGTGAGGAATGGTGCCCCGAGGATTATTGGCATGCATCCATTCCCTTTATCATCGATGATCATAAAATCAACGGGGTACATGAATCCTGCAACATTAACTAATACATCTTCTGCGATTCCTAGGGGGTATACGTACGAGTGTCCAACAAGAGATAACCTAACACGAGTGGGTGCTGGCATTTTTGACGTTAGTTGGATGTAGGTAGTTAGGGGCATAAGATTTACTTCCGATCCTTGGTCGGCGAAAGCACTAAGATGTTTCAAGTCCCCGATGCTTGTTGGTATTTCAAAGTTCCCACATGCTACCTGCTTAGTAGCCACTTTCTGTACCAGCAACCTCTCGAATACTGATCCTCCAGGAAGCGTATCATACTCATCTTCCTCTTCTTCCTCTTTCTTAGGAACCTGTCCGGAGGATTGGTTACGCCCATCACCCTTAATCCAATTTGTTATGGTGTTTTCGTTTATATCATGTTTCAGGTAGTAACTCAAAGGTTGGGACTCTGGTTGTTTTTCTAAGGTTTGTTTAGCAGGAGTTTCTACCTTCTCGTTATCTTTATGGACAATGGTGATGGAGTTAACAAATTGGGTGGTGGGAGTGGCGCTTTCTTTCCATAGTAGTATTCGTTCGGGGGTTTTCTGATTGGCATACTCCTCCAATAGACTCAACACCTCATTCATTTTTTCCTGCATCTCCTCTTTTTGCTTATAAACTGCTTCTTCAAATCTAGCAAGCCGATCAGAGTGAGTTGCCATATATTCTCTCATCCTAGCCTCAAATTCCGAGCTAAGTTCCTTGGGAGGGGAACAAGGTGGGCCATAGTTCTGAAAAGTCTCGGCGTTTTCCCTAGAGGGTGATTCAGATAATGGTGCCGAAGTTGTTTTCGAGACAGAATTGACAGTAGCCCGTCTAGGACTCAAAGGTCGCCTTTGCCTTTCCTCAAAATAGTCAACCTTTGCCTCAAGTTCGCATAAGAGTTCATCGGGTACTTCGGTGGTTCCTCCAGATGTCGAGACTGCATTGATGGCCGCTTCTATCGTATGTTTAAACTCCCACAATTCCTGATTGTCAGTGGCGAGCTCCTCGATAATTGCCCAAGACTCCTCGGCGTTCTTATCACGCAGTTTACCTCCCGCGGCCCTGTCGATGGTGCGCTTAGTGTGATAGTCAACATGGTCGTAGAAAATCTGGACTAATAACCAAAGGTTTATGCCATGATGAGGGAGCTTGTGGAGGAGATCCTTAAAACGGGCCCAAGCTTCGTAGAAAGTTTCACCCCGCTGTTGCTCAAACCACAAAATGTCCCTTCTAAGCATTGCAGTCTTTTCCGGCGGAAAGAATTGGGTAAGGAAGCGATTGGCGAAATTGTCCCATGTGGTGATGGATCCCGCGGGTAACCGCTCAAGCCATTGGTTAGCTTGATCCCTTAGAGAGAATTGGAATAGGCGTAAACGGGTAGTCTCTCTAGTTTCAACATCTGGGTCTATGGAATCTACGATTTTGAGGAAGTCCTTAAGGTGTTGGTTTGGATCTTCGGAACGAAGTCCATGGAATGCACACCCGCTTTGCACCAACCGGATGGTGTCGGATCGCAAGGGGGTCACATTGGCTCCGGTGAGCTCAATGGTGTTTCGGTAGCCTTGATGGCTAGGTCGGGAGTACTCTCCTAAGGTTCGGGGCCTAAGGGGTTCTAGTGGTGGGTTTTGTTGTGGTGGGATGACGGGTTCAAAGATGTTACCACCTTCCATGATGTCGGATGGTAAAGAGTTACGAACAAAGGCACGAAGAAATAAGATAGACTAAAGAAGACCTAAAAATAAAAATAAAATCTTACTAGAAAGGAATCTAGCAAGTAGACCTAATAAAAAGAAATCCTAACCTAGACAATAACTATTCCCCGGGCTGCGGCGCCAAAAACTTGATGCGTGGGAATCGCACCTTGCTTTACCTCTCGAGGGATCTCGAGAAGCTTACAACCCCCACCAGGCAGTGTACCTGATCGTTGTAGTATAGTATAGTGACAAGTACCGGGGGATTGATCGTTCAGCTTAGGAATAGTGTCGCTAGGATTAGAAAACCTAATTAATAGTTCTAAAGGTGAGAGATGATTATTTTTGTGTTTTTATATTTTTATGAAAGCAATTAAAATCTCGGTTTTTGAAGGAGTGGGCGGAATTAGTTGCTATTCAACTAACCCAAAGCTAATATATAATCAAAATAAAATACTGAAAATGAAATTAAACTAATTTATACTAAAGTTGTGAGCAGTAATTGGAGAAATTGTGTTTACTTAGACTTCATTACTCCCTAGATATCTTTTACATGTTAATTACTTGTTATAATTGCATGGATGACGGATCGTATTCCTTGATACCATTCATGGGGTGGCATACATAACTCCCCAATTCTATGAGCTCTTATCTCCTCCTACACCATGACCCAGCACAACTATAGGGATTGTAAACAGTGGCTCATGCATTAAATACAACCAATAAAGACCTAGTACGCCTCGGTTCATGTTTCTTAAGACGTTCAAGCATGTTACCATTTGGAGATCTGCCAGTTTTCTTAAGCCTAACATATAAATCATTCATCCAAGAACAAGAATAAACAAGTAATCAACACATAATCAACATCTAGGTTTCATTAGATCTAAGCAAACACAAGAGAGATCTAGCCTAGCATAATTGAATTGAGACAAGAACAAGAGATAAACAACCAACACATAGACATATTGATTGAATTAGAAGAACACTTATCTCAATTACAATGCAAGGTATCAAGGGTTTGGAACCCTTGAAAAACTTGTAAAAGAGGCACCAAATTCGTCTTTAGGGTTTCACCAAAACTTCTCTTTTTTTAATGAAAAAACTAGAAAACTATATATAGGAAAACTGGTCTGACGGCGTCAAGACAAGCTTGTGACGCCGTCACCTCGCCGCCAAATACTTCCTCGGACGGCCTTGATCTCCTTATGACGGCCTGTGTGACGCCGTCACCACCTACGGTATTTTATTCTTGGGACTTTGACGCCGTCAAGATGGATTTTGACGCCGTCACCACCTACGGTATTTTATTCTTGCTATCTGACGCCGTCAGGTGTGACTCTTGACGCCGTCACCTAGTGCTTCCAGCATGGAAAATTGATACTTTGCCATTTTATTCACTTTTATGCTCCAAAAACGTCCAAAATGGCTTCTTTTCCAGAATTCACTCTCCAAACACCTAAAATCACAAAAGGAACGATTTAGGGCAATATTTGATCAAATAAAGTCGGATCCGGGCTTAAATGACCCCCTAAAAATGGATCATTTTTCACCTCATCAATTTACTTAAGCATAAACATGAGGTATTTGAAACATTTAAATTTTTCAAAGCAGAAGTAGAATTGCAATTAGGAAAGAAGATTAAAGCTCTTCGTTCTGATCGAGGTGGTGAATACCTTAGTCAAGATTTTAAAGATTTCTTAACTGAGAATGGAATTGTCCAGAATCTCACATCTCCATATACTCCACAACAAAATGGTGTATCTGAGAGAAGGAATCGTACATTGTTGGACATGGTTCGATCAATGTATAATCTTACTAATCTTCCTTTGTCTTTTTGGGATTATGCTCTTGAATCAGCTATTCCTATTTTGAATATGGTTCCCACAAAGAAGGTTGATAAGACACCATATGAGATGTGGACTGGAAAAGCTCCGAACTTGTCTTATTTAAAGGTCTGGGGTTGTGAGGCATATGTTAAACGTGACTCACAAGATAAACTCCAACAAAGATCTATAAAGTGCATTTTTGTAGGATACCCAAAGGAAACAATGGGTTACTACTTTTACTACCCACCTGAGAACAAAGTGTTTGTTGCTAGGTATGGTGACTTTCTTGAAACTGATCTTGTATCTCAAGAAGTCAGTGGGAGAGTATATGATCTAGAATATGATCAAGATAATGCATTACCTTCAGAAAACACTAGCACACTTCCTGTAGAACCTGAAAGTCTGGGTCCTCCACCGGAAGTTGAAGTAGTTCCCATTCGCAGATCTTCTAGACCTGTGAAAGCTCCTGACTGTCTATGTCTTAATGTAGAGGTTGAGGAAAATTTACTAGGGGATCTTAATGAACCTACTAGTTATAGAGCTGCCATTAATAGTCCTGAAAAGGAAAAATGGAAAGCTGCTATGAATGGGGAAATACAATCCATGCATGATATTGAAGTCTGGACAGAAGTAGACCTTCCTCCTGGTGCTAAGGTAGTTGGGAGTAAATGGCTCTACAAGATTAAGACTGACATGGATGGAAATGCACACACTTATAAGGCTCGTCTGGTTGCTAAAGGTTTTACTCAAACTTTTGGAATTGATTACGGGGAGACTTTTTCTCCTGTAGCAGACATAAGAGCTATAAGGATTCTCATAGCTATAGCATCGTACTATGACTATGAGATATGGCAAATGGATGTGAAAACTGCTTTCTTAAATGGTCATCTAGATGAAGACATCTATATGGCACAACCAGAAGGGTTTGAAAATCCAAAGTTTCCAAATCGTGTATGCAAACTTCAAAGATCCATTTATGGATTGAAGCAAGCATCACGACAACGGAACAAGAGATTTAATGCTGAGATCAAAAAGTTTGGATTTACTCAGAATCTTGATGAGCCATGTGTGTATCACAAAGTTAGTGGGAGTGATAATGTAATTTTCCTAATTTTATATGTTGATGACTAGGGCTGTAAACGAACCGGACGAACACGAACGGAGCCCTGTTCATGTTCGTTCATTTAATTTTAACCGGACAAATAAATGGACACGGACGCTTAAACGGACGAATTTTCTTGTTCATGTTCGTTTATTAAGAAAATGAATTGTTCGTGTTCGTTTATGTTCGTTCATTAAGACACTAAGCGAACGTTAAACGAACATAAACGATCGAACATAAAAGAAAATAGACAAACAAGCATAAACTTTATTGAATTCTTCACAATTGTTTATAAGTGTTGCTTTGTTTAAACAAACCAATTTTTAAAATTATAAAATTAAAAGATATATTATATGAACGTAAATAGATAAATAAACATAAACGAACTTTAACGAACGCCTAATTGGACGTTCACGAACATAAATGAACGAACGAGACTTTTGTTCATGTTCGTTCATTTAACTAAACGAACGTAAAATATTGTTCATGTTCGTTCATTTAATAAACGAACGAACATAAACGAACTTTTTACCGAACGGTTCAAGAAATGTTCACTGAATGTTCAGTTCATTTACAGCCCTATTGATGACATATTGATCATGGGAAAAGACATTCCAAGTTTGCAAAAGGTTAAGGCATATCTTGGAAAGTGCTTTTTTTATGAAAGATTTAGGAGAAGCTGCATACATTATGGGAATCAAAATCTATAGAGATAGATCAAGGCGGTTAATTGGATTAAGTCAAAGTGCTTACATTGACAAAATATTGAAAAGGTTTAATATGCAAAATTCCAAGAAAGGATATTTGCCGATGGAAGTGAAACATGGCTTATGTGATGAGTTTTGTGCTTCAACACCTGCTGAGGTGGCTCACATGAGTAAAGTTCCTTATGCTTCGGCTGTAGGATCTATTATGTATGTGGTAAAATGCATAAGGCCAGATGTGGCGTTTGCTCAAAATATCACCATTCAATTTCAACAGAATCCAGGTGAAAAACATTGGATTGTTGTTAAGCATATTCTTAAGTATTTGAGAAATACAAAAGATATGTTTTTGGTATATGGTGGAGAACCAGCTGCAGAACTTGGTGTTACAGGTTTCTGTGATGTGTCATTTCAAAGTAATAAAGATGATTCGAAGTCTCAGACGGGTTATGTCTTTGTTATCAATGAAGGAGCAGTAGACTGGAAGAGCAAGAAGCAGAGTACAATTGCGATATCTGCAACAGAAGCTGAATACATTGCTGCTTCAGAAGCTGCTATGGAGGCTGTTTGGATTAGGAAATTCATTTCAGGGCTTGGTGTTATGCCTTCAATTGAATTACCTATTAATATGTATTGTGACAATTCTGTTGCAATCATATTTTCCAATGAACCTGGAGTCATGAGAGGCACCAGACATTTTCTACGGAAGTATCACTTTGTTCGTGAAAAGGTTAATGAAGGTGAAATAAATCTGCTAAAAGTTCACATAAATGATAACTTAGCTGATCCATTCACTAAGGCTTTGGCGAAAGAAAAGCTTAATGAATTAGCCAATGGAATTGGGCTTAAATTAGCTAGTAGTTTCATGCATAACTGTGATTAGTATTTGGATAAAGGATATTGTAAACAATTATTATTTTAATAAAATAAAGTATGTTGGTATGTTTATTTCTATTATTAATTGTTGTTGTCCTATTTTTGCATGTTTAAATCCATGAATAAAAGTTATTCTAAATTGTTCGTTGTCAGTTAATAATATGGGAATATTATTAAATTAAGACAAATCTGAACGTTGGTATAATATACTTAAAGTATATTGATGCGTAGTCATGCCATTTCAGATGATATTCGATGATACTGAATATAGGACTTATCCCGACTATATGATGTTACTTTATGGATCTTGTCATTAAGTAAATCATAATAAGTTGTCCTCAGACTTGAGATACAAGATAACGGTCATGAATGTAGTACATTTTTGTAGAACAACTTAACGCTATACGTAACTGGTAGTCATAAGGGTTGTTTTCAGAAGTGTTACAAAGTTTGTGTGTTTTGCTTGTAGTCAATATAGAATTTGTTCATTCAAATTAATTTTTGAAGTTTAATACTGTTGGGTCCCTCGTAGGGTTGTCAAGGTGTTTGCGTGGCCACGCCCAAGGTCTTTCCTGAAAGGTTCAGAAGATTTGGTAATCTTGTCAATTTCTAACAACGAGAAATAGAATGGTTAAATAAGGAATGACCTAGATCCATATCCTTATTAACGTGGTATTAGAAACAAATGGATAATAATAATGAGAAATCATTAAAAGGTTTTCCAGGAGCCTTACTCGAGTTGTACTAGAGGCATCGGTGTGTTACAAGTCGCTAACTGATGTCATCACACTATTATGACATGTCTAAGTGGGAGCTGTTGGTTTATAGACATTATAATAATAGTTGTGTGTTAGGATCGAACTCGAGATCACGGGATTGCACACAATACATATGAAGAGTAAAAGAATAATTATTTATAAATGTTATATGTAACTATTAATAAACACAAAACTATTAACGACCGTTAGTATTTAACGGAGAATGACTAACGACCGTTAGACGAAGATTAGGAAAGTAATACTTGTGAATAATTGGAAACAAGATAAGGTTCCGGAATCCCCTTAGGGATGTGTGACCGATCGGCCAAGGGGGTTTCCCCACCTCCTTTGTGCCTTGAGCTCCAAGTATTCACTAGTATATAAACACCTCATGGGTTATTAGTTTTCTCATAACTTGTACACACACATCTTAGTGTTTTTCTCTCCTCCTCTTGTCCCTAAATCGATCCATCAAACAATCTCTTTAAGGGGTTCGATTTTCTTAAGCTAAAAAGTTTTGTGTTTAATTTACTTGCATAAACTTTTACTTAAATTAGTACGTATGTACAAGAACGCGATTCAAACACACTATTATTTGATTCTTGGATTGAATTACAAAAGAGGTAAGGGGAAATTCTTATAATCCACATAAACCCTAATTAGGGTTCTTGATTTGAAGATTGCATTTGATTCTTGTTCGGGCTAGAATCACAAATGTATATTTACTTTTATATTTGATTAATTAATTATATATTATATGATCTTGTAACTGTTTCCACTATGCTCACTTGTTATGTTTGGTTTATTTTATATAATTGTCATGATATAATAATTCCAACAATATTTTACATTAAGTACAACTTGAGGTTCCTATATGCAATACAAAAAGACACGAAGTGTAACTAACAATAGTCAACAATGTTTTATTTTAATTTCTCTCATAACGAACCATTTTCCATGTTCAGATTGACACATTTGTGCCTAGCTAGTTGATACACACGGATTATTTGTACAGCATCTTCAATGCTACGGACTTTGCCAAATGCATTGCAGTCTCACGTCACGTCGTGCCATATCATCTGTTCATTAACCATGAACTCACATAAACTTACCAATTCACTCATTTAAACTGCAAGTATAGTTTATAAGTAGGTCCACTACATACAGCATCTCTTTCATACAAACTACTCACGTACAAAAGTTTCCATCTCATCATTTGATGAGTATAAACCTCATTTTCGATCTCTTGCACCGTAATCTCTATAAACTAATTATTTCAACGGGAGGTTACCATTTACATGCATTCTCCATAAACCTCCATCGGAGGTGACGTAATACTTGCATGTCAATCATTTATAAATTTGAAAACATGGCTCACTATTTAACATAGGTTATAAATTACGTGTAACAACAAAAAGATAAGTTAAGTTGTATTATGTAGTTTCTTAAATAATAAGCAAATGGTGAATAGATAAATTGTGGAACGTAAACTAATTTATTTCTTCAGTCGCATTTTATATAAACAAAAAGAGATACATATTTTGGAGTCTAATTGTCATCTTTATACAATAACGAGGATCATTCTTGCCGAGCTTCGCCATGAAATGTTATAAGACTTGAATCCTCGACTGTACATATATATAAATTTTTACCAATGCATAAGCAGGGCGGAGCCACCATGTAAGTAGTGGGGAAAGGCCCCCAATAAAGCTTCAATATAATGGATTAATGGTTAAACTAATAGAAAAAATGGTTAGATTGGGTGTAAAAATTGGCAGTGCCCTCACTATAGGAAACAGAGTGCCCTCGTTAAAAAGCAAAAATCATAAACTTGAATCTTCAAAAGCAATTTTTATTGATAGACTGGAAAATTAGTCGGAGATTTGGAAAGGATGGTGGAGAGTAGAGATAAAGAGTTGTAACATTAAATATTATTATTTGTCCAACTAACATATATTTTAGTTTTTTATTCTAGAGATTGTAAATCTGGTCTAGTTTACCAATAATATATTAACTAGTCTTCTTTTTTTTAATCCTTGTTCTTCACATGGTAGCATTACAAAACTTTATGTTAACATTTGAAAGAAACTTCCATATTATTATATATATAACCGAATATAAGTGCCTAGTTGAGCTCTTAATTGCTTTGATACAAGTTTAGCTGTTCTTATAGTGTCTTGTTTTTACTTCTATTGTGTTTACTTTTTTGTGTTTCTTTTAAAAGTAAGAACAAACTATAAGTCAAAGTTGATTTTATTTAAGATGAATATGATGGGACTGCGATATAAGACGATTCTCATTTTATATATATCGCATCGGGCCTTTAGTTAGTGTTAATTGCCTAAAATAACTTTTTTACGTTTAAATTAAATCGACCCAACCTGATCATCTTTTATTTTATTAAAAAAAATTAACTCGAATCATTCATATCGCCCGTTGCCCCTTTCGATTACATTTACTGGCTTTGCCACTGTGTGTAAAAGAACATTCGGATTCAAGCTCGTATGTAAATTATCTATCTCTAGCCGTAATTTGATAAAGATGTTTATTTACTCTTTTTGTCCCCAAAATTTAGCGCTTGAAATTATAATATTTGAAAAATTGTATGATAAAACCATAGGCCGGTTTATTATCAAGTTTCTCATTGTTTCATTACTAAAACGATAATTATCACCAAAATCAAATTAAAATGACTAAGTTAAAAAGTTAATTTAAGTGAATGCACATGCCAAGATATGAACAAGAAAGGAGAAAAGAAGAAGTTTGGCATTCTATTGAAATCAAGTGTACCAAGGGATGAATACATAGGGATGTATTTATACCCTTATGGTCGAGATCAAGTTTACAATGATTTCCGATGTGGAATTCCATTGTTTTGGCCATAAACAAGCTCAAGAGAGGATTTCTAGAACATTCTCTTGTCTTGTTTTATTTTCTTCGTATCCCGTTGACATTTACCGACCGTTAGTCAATTCCATTAATTACCTAACGCTTTTTAGTCGTTTATTGTGAATTATATAATTAAATATAACATTTTATATTAATTATTTAAACATCGAGTCTCATACGTAAAGTGTGCAATCCTATGATCTCGAGTTCGATCCTAACATACGACTACTAAAATAATGTCTATAAATTAACAGCTCCCACTTGGACATATTTTAATAGTGTAATTACATCGGTTAGCGTCTAGCAACACTTCGATGCCTCTAGTACAACTCGAGTAAGGCTCCTGGAAAAACCTTTTAATGATTTCTCATTATTATTATCCTTTTGTTTCTAATACCACATTAATAAGGATATGGATCAAAGTCATTCGTTAATTAACCATTCTGTTTCTCGTTATTTGTGATTGATCAAGATTACCAAATCTTTTAAACATATTCAAGGGAGATATTGGGTGCGGCCACACATACATCTTACCAACCCTACGAGGGCCCCAGCAGTATTAAACTCCAAAAATAAAGTTTTAATTGAGGTATCGGGTTCACCAATTAAAGAATTACCAACAATTATCGTCCACTATAACGTACTTTTGCATAAGCCCTAAAGCTTAGTGTTTCGGATAATCATTGTGGAATTATGGTAAATTCACCCTTAAGATGATATTGTACGTAAAATAGTGATATAGGTAAGTCTAGATCGGCACACAAGCGGTTGTAGAGAACCTGTAGGAGCATGATCTTTAAAAACCCCTCTCTATAAGCACATTGTATGGCGATTTCGGTCCGCCTTTCACACACTATTGTACAAAAACATCAATCAACTAAACCTTGTAAATTTGACTCTTAAAACCAAAACAAATTTCGCCATTTATTTAGTCCATATTATTTTTCTATTAAAAAATTACCCTTTTTCGTTTATAAACATGTCTCACATAAATAATAAACAAAAAACAAGTAATACATAATAAAAAATAACACAACTAAATAAACATATACATAACATTACAATTAAATATGTATAGAGAGAGAGAGACAGAGAGAGTTAGGATCAAATAAGAATGATAAGAAGAAACCACAACCACTCATTTCAGATGCAAAAATGGATGCATCTCCCCTTAAAATTCTCCCTCCTATTTGAAATGTGTAGAACGCTCATTTGTAGAATACGCAAGAGATTTATTATTATTATCATTATTATTATTATTATTATTATTATTATTATTATTCATTTTTATTTTTATTTTTTTTAGAAGACAATATATGTTTCAATTAATTGTTGTAATGTTTATTTTCAGTTGAATCATCTTGTGTTAAAAGAATTCAATTACATTTTTTATTATTTTACATTGTATGCATAAGCCTTACCTGAAACACTTAACCAAAATATCTTTAAGAAGATGAGGTTAATGTAAGATTGTAAATTTTGTTTATAGCGTTTTACTTTTCATAACAATAATTATCAACGGTCATTAAATCTCGTCGTTGTGCGCTAGTACTCATTTAGTCTATTACTCTATTTACAAGATGGGTGAATGATCTAAAAAATGCAGATTGCTTCACTCGTACAATATCATTATTAGCCAAATGCATGAAAGTATCGAACTCCTCAGTTGCACAATCATTGCACAAATGTGTGAGCTTTTCAATAGGGTCTCGATTGCTAGGCTTACAAAATGGCCCCAAAATATCAATTATCAATGTAATATATTACATACTGGACTAGCTTATTTCAAGGGTCTATGAAGTACTGGCCTTGTGCTGGCTACACACCGCCTATACATGCTCATCATCGGCCCTCAAACTCCTCATCAGTTGAATAATGAGCATCTGAATAATGAGCATCGCTTGTCTCCTCCTCACCATCACCTAAATTATTTCGACAAAGAATTGGCTTTTTGGGGACAGGCCCGAGATCGATAGAGGAGGTGCCAAGCAACATGCCAACAACCTCTTCCATTGTTGGCCTTTCCTTAGGAAGATCTTGTATACACAACAATCCAATGTGGATAACTCTTTTCATGACTGTTGAATCAACATTAGTATTAATTCTAGGATCAACTATATTTGAATATGTTCCTTTCACCCAATTGCTCCAAACCTACATTAGTTCAACAAACATGTCAGTAGCTACAATTTATAAGCATTTTCCCTTGTTATATCCTTTCTGCATTTTCCACACTCACATCACAATTGTCACATATTATATGAAAGAGAAGAATATAATATATAATATAATTAAAAACCAAAACACTTTTCCACAATTTGGACATTCTTTTCAGATAAATGAGAAGTACTAAAAAAGGTCGGGCTTGCTTTGATATTAAAATCCATGTCAACTCTATGTTATATGAGATTAATTTGAAAAAGTAGGAATGCCTCTACTTTTGGAAAATAAATCACACAAACACAGTTCTACCATCATATATAGAATCTAATCACACTTACAAATTCTAGCAATCGCTTGCTGATTCCGGGAATATTCCTGAATACTCTATTCCCACTTAGAATTTCCAGAATTACCACACCAAAACTATAGACATCAGTCTTAGCTGACAGATGACCATGAAAAAGATATTCTGGAGGAATATCACGTATGAAATGCAGGTATTAGTCATGACCAACACTATATAATACCATAATATCATAAAAGAAGGCAGATAAACATAAATGTGAATAAAGCTTAAAACCTTATTAATTATTAAACATATACATCTCTCTTTGAATGTACGAATTATTTAACGACATGTAATATACTCCAAAATCTGAAGAAGATATAAAAGATAAATTTCTAGATAACCAAGAAATTGCATTATTTCCTGTTGAGCTAAGTTTCAACCTAAACTCACTTTCTCAAATCCTTTTTCTTCTAAACCAATAACGGCTATCTAAGATATTTAATTAGTACAAGTTGGGTTGAAAAGCAATTGATTACCTCGTTGCATAATATTTATAATTCAGATTGTTAATGATTCATAAGAGTTCTGGGATTTAATTTGTGATTATTAATGATAGTGGCATCTAGGCTTGACAAGAGCTCCAACTTATTAATTTTCAGCTCTTCAATGCCCAAATGGAACCAATACTAGACACAAATTGATTTCACAATACTTTACTACTTACTGGGTTCCAATTACTCTACTTGGATAGCAGAAATGATCCTCAGTATTTGAATAACTTCTTGCTAGCCCAAAACTGCATAGTTTTGGGTTCATTCGTTCATCTAAAAGAATGTTTGAAGGTTTGACATCACGATGTATGATCCGACTGGGAGTATGCTGTTGAAGGTAAACAAGTGCCCTTGCAACACCTAATACTATTTTGTAAATCTCATCCCAGCCCAAGAGAGCACAATCAGGATCTGCAAAACACAAGTTTGACAAGGTTCAGTCTTAAATATATAATCTTAAAAATTATCATTGGGTATACATGCAGTTTTAATATCGAAATGCACCAAATAGTAAGCTACTCAAGGTCGCATAGGGTGCAAAGTCATAGATGAGGTATGTGCCTGTTCCATTAATGCAATATCCAAGCAACTGAATCAAATTCTTATGTTCTACCTGTACAAGTATAGACACTTCATTGATAAAAAAATCAAATCTGCGACCAAAACGAGAAGAAAGTTCAAGAGGTCCAAAAAGGGGATAACTTAGCTACACCATGGTGTAGCCAACTTAGCTACACTAATACGTCAATTTGAGGTATAAAACATCAAATTTTATGCCCGATTAACATCATAAATCCATTTCCACTACAAAGTATCTTAGAACTAACATCAATAATTGATATTTACACTAAAGTAGTTATTGTTGCAAATGTATGATGTTAGTAGCTATTTTAGTAACCGAAACTAGATTCAAGAAAACACACATAAAAAATAGCAACAATATCAAATAATAGATGTTGGAGGTGATGGATTAGGAAGGTTAGAAAGTTTAGGTTGTTAAGATAACATCATAATTGGGGTTTTATGCATGAAATAGGCATTTTGGTGTAGCTATGTTGGCTACACCCTTGGTGTAGCTAAGATTTCCCCTATATGTATATATATATATATATTATAACTTGAATAACATACGGAGTAATTTTTTTCTAACAGGCATAGTACTTTAAAAAAAAAAAAAAACATTTAGTTAGCTTTATGATTATGGATACCTTGTAGATGTAACCATACCATTCATTTCTTGAAATTGTATTAGCTACAGAGAAGTTTTCTGTTGCAACACTGATGGTATCAAAATCAAACCAGCGTAACATTTGGTTTTCACCTCCGACAGTATGAAGGTACATTCACTACAAGAATCAGGAGAACAGGCGACGAACAGTTTCCCGTCGACATTATGTCGACGGCATAAGGCAGAAAACGACAAAAAAAATGATTGACCGAGGCCAACTACGTTGAATTTTTCATAATCGTATTTTCCCGTCGACATGTCGACGGGAACATTTTAAAATATTTTTTTAGCCTCAATAATTCACCAAAGTTGGGCGCGAAATTTACCCGCTAATATATTCCCGTCGACATGTCGACGGGAATATATTAATAACGTTTTATCCCACAATTAACGTGTGATTAAGCATAATAATTATTATGTTTTAAGATTCCCGTCGACATGTCGACGGGAGTATATTACTAATTATAAACATTTTTAATAAATGGGTAAAATATTGGGCGGGATATTTTCCCGCTTTATTGTTCCCGTCGACATGTCGACGGGAATATATCTTTAAAAATCAAGCTATATATATCCTCACAAATACATTCCCGTCTCATTTTTTTACCAATATATACATTCTCACGAAATTATTTCCGTCTCATTTTACACATCTCACAAATAATTCAATCGTCAATTCTTACAAGACACACATGACTTGGCGTGGTTGCACAGTTGAAGAGGAGTACTCAAAAATCTTGTCACATGAGCTCCTCTTTAATGAAGTTATGTTAACTTTTGGTCATGCAGTTTATGAGGAATATGGTGATTTTAAGGATACTGAACCCTGGATGAGAGACAAGATTATCGAATGGTGTAGGAAAAAGCCATACTACAAAGAGTACATGGACGAGCTAGATGCTGCTGAAGCTCAAGCTGCTGCTGAAGCTCAAGTTGTTGCTGTTGGAGGTGACGACGAAGTTGAAAGTACGTTGGAAACAAAACTTGATAATCTCAGAAATAGGATCACAAATCTTGAAGCTACGTTTGCACATATCAAGGAAATGAGAGCAAGGAAGGGAAAAGATGGTGCGAGTTCGAGTAAAGCAGGAAGTAGCCACAAAAAAAAATAAACGGGTTGTTTCGTTTGATCTGTTGTTTTAGTTGTCGAGTTGTTTAGTTTGAGTTGTTTCGTTTGGTTGTCGAGTTGTTTAGTTTGAGTTGTTTCGTTTGGTTGTCGAGTTGTTTAGTTTGAGTTGTTTCCTTTGGTTGTTGAGTTGTTTAGTTTGGTTGTCGAGTTGTTTAGTTTGAGTCTGTATGAAAATGCATGTGGTTAAGAACTCTTGCTTGTTTTAAATAAACAGTTTGCCTTTGTGTTTGATAATTATTGCTCCTTCAGTTCTAATTATTGCTCCACAACAACAACATTTTATTAAACAACAACAACAACATTTTATTAAACATCAATAACATCAACAACAACAGCAAACAACAGCAACAACAACGATAACCGTACTACATATGAAATTTATCCATGTCACCTACAAGGTCACGGAGTATTGTATCCGACTGACATGCGTGGTCGTGGTTGGGATACGTTGCCATGTCAAGTTTTGCCTCCAACACCCTTAATTTTGTCTCTAGCACCTGTTTTTGTGCCTCCAACACCTGTTTTTGTGCCTCCAGCAAGTTTATTCTAAGATTTTTTTCATGACAGTTTGAGCACCTTTTTGGAGCAAATCCAGAACCGCTTGATGTTGAAGCTCCCAGAGAACCGATCATCATTTTGGCGAGTCGTTCCTCCTTCCATAAAAAAAATTACATCCATGGTCTTCTGTCCCAGGCTGTTAAAGAGTAAAAACTATTATTTTTAACAACTAACCAAATTATTTAAAGAAAAAATATGTAATTGTTCACCTGCGAGAAAGGACACGCATAGTATAGTTTACCATGGGAGTAAGATTTACACGATTCTCGCAGAATCACGTCTCCTCGTTCACAAGGACAAGGAAAAGCTTCAAATTCTGCCATCTTCTTCACCATGATAACAGTGTATGTTTGTGGTTGTGAGGTTGAGTGGTTGAATCGTGACCGGTGTGGCCCGATCTACAAGTTGAGGTGATAAAAGGTGGTGGCCTGAAAAAGATTCCGGCGGCCGGAAAATGCTGGTGTCGCCAGAAAACAGAAACTGCTAGAGAGAGATAGAGAGAGAGAGATATAGTAAGATGAGTATGTGTGTGTGTGTGTGTGTGTGTTTATATTGTGAGGATAAGGTGTTAGGTAGAGAGAGAGAGAGATATAGTGAGATGAGACATATCATGTATAAGCATAGCATCTCGACTCGTTCGTTTTACATATCATGTATAACCATTGCATCTCGACTCGTTCATTTTACATATCATGTATAACCATTGCATCTCGACTCGTTCGTTTTACATCTCATGTATAACCATTGCATCTCGACTCGTTCGTTTAACATCTCATGTATAACCATAGCATCCCGACTCGTTCGTTTTACATATCATGTATAACCATTGCATCTCGACTCGTTCGTTTTACATATCATGTATAACCATTGCATCTCGACTCGTTCGTTTTACATATCATGTATAACCATTGCATCTCGACTCGTTCGTTTTACATCTCATGTATAACCATTGCATCTCGACTCGTTCGTTTTACATCTCATGTATAACCATTGCATCTCGACTCGTTCGTTTAACATCTCATGTATAACCATAGCATCTCGACTCGTTCGTTTTACATATCATGTATAACCATTGCATCTCGACTCGTTCGTTTTACATATCATGTATAACCATTGCATCTCGACTCGTTCGTTTTACATCTCATGTATAACCATTGCATCTCGACTCGTTCGTTTTACATCTCATGTATAACCATTGCATCTCGACTCGTTCATTTAACATCTCATGTATAACCATAGCATCTCGACTCGTTCGTTTAACATCTTATGTATAACCATAGCATCTCGACTCGTTCGTTTTACATATCATGTATAACCATTGCATCTCGACTCGTTGCTTTACATATCATGTATAACCATTGCATCTCGACTCGTTCATTTAACATCTCATGTATAACCATAGCATCTCGACTCGTTCGTTTTACATCTCATGTATAACCATTGCATCTCGACTCGTTTGTGATATTCTAATTATTTTATTTTATATTTTAATAAATGATTTTTTTAATTATAATATAAGTAATTAATTTTAAATATATATATTTTTTTAATTTTATAAAAGTATTTATAATAAATAATTTTTTTCAATTATATAAATTTAGTTTATTAATTTTATAAAACTTATTTTTTAATATTTTATAAAAGTATTTATAATAAATAAATTTTTTTAATTATATTAAAGTAATTTTATACAAGTATTTATAATAAAGTAATTTTATAAAGTATTTATTATAAATAATTTTTTTTAATAAAAGTTATTTTCCCGTCGACATGTCGACGGGAATAAAACCGCCAAAAATTTCATGAAAATTTAATACGTCCCGCCAAACGTAAACGACAAAATATTGTAATATTACCGTCGACATGTCGACGGTATGAGTAATAATATAAAAAATTTCCTTAATATTCCCGTCGACATGTCGACGAGATAATAAAAAGCAATACCAAAACCAGATCTGGTCAAAATTATTGCTCATAACTTCGAACCATCAAAATAAACCATCCCCCCCCCCCCCTCTCGCCGGCGATTATACCACCACTCCTCCACCACACCTCCACCACTCCTCCACCCCAACCACATTATACCACCTCCACAGCTCACCACACCACTCCACCACTCCGACACTCGCACCACTGTGCACCTCCTCCTCCTCTACCCCTCCATTATTTAATTCTCTCCTCTACCCCTCCATTTTTTAATTCTTCTTCTTCCTCACTTCTCTTCTTCTTCACTCCGACACAGCAGCAGCAGCAGGTGAGAGCCTCGTTTATTGTTAATAAATTTTGTTAATAAAATTTGTTATTATTATTGTTAATAAAATTGGTATTAAATTTTGTTAATAAAATTGTTATTAAAATCTTGTTAATTTTTGTTACAGTAGCAGCAGGTGAGAGCCGAGGGTAACAGCAGGGTGAGAGCCTCGTTTTATTTTTTTATTTATTAACTTTTGGTATCCCGACGACATGTCGACGACAACAGTTTTTTTTTTTTTTTTTAATTTTGATATAACCATTATATATTGCATCTCTTTTATTATAGCCCGAGCCCAAGACGAGACCACAGCCGAGCCACAGCTGAGACACAGCCGAGACCACAGCCGAGCCACAGCCGAGACAGCCGAGACCACAGCTGATACGTACGGTATGTATTCCTTTTAAAAAATTTTTTTTTCATATTTATGCTTTGTTGTAGCGTTTGGTTACTAGTTTAGTGATTGCAGCCGTACGTATAATTCGGTTAGTATATTAGGTTTTGATATAAAAGGGATTGTTGCGGATTGTGAACTAGCCGTAGGATATTGTGTACCCACGGTGCAAATAGCACCTTGGGGGACTTGGTATTGAACTAGCCGTAGGATATTGGGCGGGTTTGGTTAAATGTTAGTTGGCGTTTGGTTAGTATATATTGGTTAGTATATATATGGTATACTACTTTTAATATATTGGTTATGTTTTGTGTTAGAATTTTTGCGGATTGATTATGTTTCTGCTTATATAACGGGCTTATGGTTTGTTTGGTTTTCGGCTTATGTTTCACAAGCTTAATTTTTATGGCTTATTTTGAAACTTTTTAACTTAAATAGTTTCAAAATAAGTAAAAAAACAATAAGCTTATGAAACATAAGCCGAAAACCAAATAAGCCATAAGCCCGTAGATATATTGTTTGGTTTTCGGCTTATGTTTCATAATAGTTTCAAAAATAAGTCACAAAAACAAGTTTCAAAATAACAAAATAGTTTTATGAAACATAAACCGAAAACCAAACAATTGTTTATAGTCTAATTGTTTAACTTAAAATATATGCTATTGTTAGACTTTTGTGAATGTTTTAGGATTTTAGTGATTAATTTCGGAAAGTCCCCGTCCGAAGTTAATCATCCTATAGAAAACCCGTCCGAAATTAATTTATTAGAAATTAATTTCGGAAAGTCCCCTGTTTGGGACTGCTTTTTGAATGTTTTGTCTCATTTAGGATATGGATGCGTATAATTGATTTACTATTTGAGATGATTTCGACAGTGTTTCTCCTTTACTCCTACGAATATGTCTTTAATGTACATATTTGGGGAGTTGAGGGGAAATGCTGCCGAAATTTTCTCAGATAGTAAATCAGTTATACGCATTCATATATGAGATGAATCATTCAAAGAGTGGGTTAGGATTGCCTTCCATAGTTGCACTAGGTGAACAAAACAACTTTCCTTTATTTTGAATGTGTAATAACTAAGAGTTGAACAAAACAATATGCAGTTATGATACTTGATAAGAGTTGGACCCGTTTAGACACTCGTGTTTCCAAAGAGTTTTTTGATGGTCTTGCCGCATTCGTTGAACATTGCAAGCCGTTATTGAATAGTTACGGCAACATAAAATGTCCATGTCGTCTTTGTTGTAATGTTCCATGGGTATCTCTCGCCTTACTTAAAAGCCACATAAGCGAAAGTGGGTGGGACCCAACTTATACACAATGGCGTGAACACGGTGAACCGGATCCTCTTCCTATACAAGATAACACAACACAATGTGAGATAAGTGACATGCGTGCGTGCATTAATGATATTTTTGATATTCCTCCAAATAATGAACAAAATGAGCCAACTCTTCCAAATATTGGCGAGACAAGTAACGAGCCAGCTCAAGCAACGACACCTCCTGTACGTAATGAGTATGAAGAGTTACTTGCCAGTTCCACCCAGCCTCTTTACCCGGGTTGTGACTTTATGACAACCTTGAAGATCCTGCCAGACGACCACTCCATTGGAAGGTCGTCCAAGAAGTGAATCACAACACAACCTGGGATGTCATTGTGACAGAAGACGATGATGATGTGATACATGGCAACAACTCATCGAATCTCCAACTGTCTGCTAATTTGAATGATTTGGCATTTGAAACCTTAAATATCGATGGTCAATCAACGTTAGTTGAGGCACCACCACCAATCATTCAAGTTGATGACGACGGTGAATTTATTGATGATGAGGACGACGATCCTTATGATTTAGCAGACTCTGATGCAAACAATTCTGATGATGAAGTTTAAGATGCGACTCATGCTGTTTATGATAGTGATGTAGATGTAGCAGATTGATCTTAAATTGTAACTTGTAAAACGACACTTAGCTTATTTGAATGAAATTGTTATGGATTTTTTAAATGTGTATATTTATTTTAAATGTGTATGTATTTGAATGTGTGCATGCTTATGTTAATTTGTTCCCGAATTTCTATATGTTAATTCAACTTGTACTTTTACAGATGGCAGCAGTAGCGCGAGGTCACGGTGGTGACGGTGCCGATGACCCACCACCACCTTATCATTCGATTACTAGCGGTCACCGTAGTGGTAAGAAAATTAAACTTGATAATTTGAATTTTGTTACTTGTTATTTTTTAACGTTTTCACTCACTTCAATTGTAGGTTCGTCACAAAAACCTCGACGAGGAGGTAGAGCGAGACAAGCTGGTGGCAGGGGTGGAGGTCGGGATGGCGGCAGGGCACAGGTCCGTGAAGCCAACAAAAACAAAGACCTCAGGAAAGCTGTGACTGCCTCGGGCCGGCAATCGATCGAGTTCGAGTGGCGTGATCAGAAGACATTTCATCATGTTGGGCCCAACCGCGCATGGTTCGGTAACTATGTTGGCGAGCTGGTTAGGTCCTTGCCGTTGCACTATCCCTCCTGGCACAACCTTCATGAAGCGACTCGACAGGGCTTCATGAACCGACTCGGGGTCAGTTATTTTATTTTCCTTTTAGTTATATCTTTATATTTAATTCTTTGAATGTGTACATTTATTTAAATTTGTTAGTTAGTGTATATTTGTTTAAATTTGTTTGCAGGAATTCTTCGACTTGCAGACCCACATGAACTCACCCGATTGGAAAACCATTTCGGCGGGCCTCAACGCGTACATTGCTAAGGTCTACTCCGACAACAAGGGCACGATGAAGAGGGTTTACTTCGACGGGGAGGGTGGGCCTGAAAAAGTGGATGAGATACGAAGAAACCCTCCTCCGAACGTCGAGCCATCTGTGTGGGAGGAGCATATCAAGTTTTACATGAATGAGAAGACCCTGAAGCGTGCTGCTGTGAACAAGGAGAACCGAAAGAAGTTGAAGGTGTACAGCCGCCACGGTTCCAAGTCATTGGCCGCTATTCGCCACGACTACGTAAGACACATTTTATTTTTATACAAGTATTTTATTTTTATAAAATTATTTAATTATAATTATATAAAAGTAATTAATTTTGATTTTATAAAAGTATTTAAGTTTAATTAAAATAAATATGGTGTTTGATTTGCCATTTTTAATTTGTTTCATCTTATATATATGCTTGTGTATATACAGTTTCTGAACAGCAAGGACAAAAAATACCCGTCCCTCATCCAGTCGTTTTACGACACACACTGCGACAGTGATGGTATGTGGTTGCAGGATGAGGCTCGTGTTCAATATGTAAGTATCTTTTATTTATTTATTTTTAATTTATATATATATATATATATATATATATATATATATATATACACTTACATATATATATATATATAAATTTTCTCAATTAAATAGGAAGAGATGGTCCGGCTGCGAGATCTGGGAGCGAATACGCCGGAAGGGGTGGCGTACACGGAGGAGCAGGTACTTGCTAAGGTTTTGAAGGGCAAGCAGCGGGGCCACATCGCCGGACGGGGTAGGGTCGTACCCGGGCTCTCCAGGCCACCGTTACCATACACCCCGCCTCCACCTCCAGGTATGTACAGTTTGATAATATATTAATTATAGATTACTCGATCATGACTCAAATTAAGTATTGCAATAGATGTTTTTTAATTTTGATTGTTTCATTTTCAGAATACGCTGAGATGGAGAAAAAGCTTGCTGAGGCCGAGAAGAAGATTGTTGAGGCCGAGGAGAATCGCCTTCGAGAAGCTGAAGAGCGTAAGGCCTTGAAGGCGGAGATTGCTTTGATCACAGGTTTTATCTCCTCCAACCCGCGATGGAACGAGTATGTTAGTCAGGCGGGTTCTCAGCACGTGGATGGCTCAGGCAGTGGCGTTGGAGGTAGTGGCTCAGCTGGAGGGAGCGGGAGTCGCAGAGGCGATGAGGATGGTTCTGGCGATGATGAGGGTCCTACTGATGATCACGAGTGATTTTGGATGTAGAGGTACAAACTTGGGTATTTTGTGTTGTACTTATGCTTGAAACAATATTTTGGCGACCCATATGTTAGTATTGTATAGTTTAACCTTTTGGCGACTTGAACGTCGCGGATATTAAAACATTTGTAGATATGGCAGCTAGGTTTAGACTTTAGACATTACCACACCCCGTTTTGTAGACTTTATATGTTTTTATTCATTTTGAGGGTGTTTAGCGATATTTTGCAAGTGTTATAGCCGATGGCGAGTTATACGTTTAGGACATGTTGATATTGAGTGGTTATAGGTGCTTGTAATGTTACAGGTTTTGGTAGATTTTTTCCGGAAAAAATCTGGAAAATTGCAATATTTGCAGCCTGCTGTTAGCAGGGTGTTAATAATGATGCCGTCGACATGTCGACGACATCATTGAAACATAATTATTGGTTATTTAATGATACCGTCGACATGTCGACGGTATCATTAAAACAAAAACAGTGTTTTAAATATTATGCCGTTGACATTTCGACGGCATTATATTAAAAACAATACTTTTGTTTTAATGATACCGTCGACATGTCGATGGTATCATATAAACCATAATTATAATCAACTAATTAAAACGTTAATTAGTTATATGGTACCGTCGACATGTCGACGGGAAGAGTTTGACGGACACCAAATTTCTTTGACTGGAAAACGACGTGGGACCCACAGTGTCGACGGTGATTGTCGACGGAAACACTGTTCCCGTCGAAGCACAACCATCAATGTGATCCCGTCGACATGTCGACGGAAAGGGCTTAAAAAAGTCGCCGGGGAAAGCCTCGATTGTACTAGTGATTTCCAATGATATAAAATTACTACGTTCACCTACAAGCTCAACCAATTTATAACAAGTTGTTAGAAAGGGACATAAGGGTAATATATCTTAAATATCTATTCTAACTTCGTGATAGAAGACAGGTAAAGATAAGTTGTTAAGATAGATGCAGTGAATGGTTCAATCAAGCATGTTCATCTGTTTATGATATACGTATATTATATATGGAGTATTCCCTAGGTCGCGTGCCAATTGAAAGCTTCAGTACTTACTTGGCTAGTTATTTTTGCAAAGTTTACAATATATACTCCTACGGCATGTACGTGTTTTAAATGAAAATATATATAAAATAGAAAACGGACCAGCGAGAAGTTAGAAGTACAAGAGCACCAAAAACAATTAGTAGTACTAAATAGAAGTAGGGCCTATATACTATATGAATTCAGTTACAGCGGTCAGCTCGATCATTCCAAGTAATGTCTTCATGAATCATGATATATCATTCATGCATCCCGACAAGCAAGTTGAATCCATCGACGTAAAACGTGAAGGTAACTGAGATGAGGTCAACTCTAGAAGTCAGGCACGAGGTCTCGTCAAAGTAAATTCCAGTCAAAGCATCCCCAGTGACAATGGCGACGACGTTAGTGGTGGAGGTGACTATGGTGGCAGCGACTTCGAAATAGCCGTTAGAGACACTGAAATGACAACAGAAAAAGCACCTCTCCACGTTGACGTTGCGCATGACTTTAAATTAAAGTCTGTTAGTGTTAGACGTTAGTTTGAGTACTTGGGTTATATTTTTGTATTGGGCTAAAGACCGGCTTCTAGAATAGTCCATGTATCTCTATATTTATGTAACCCGATTCTATGATTAATGACATAACGAACATTCACAAACTTACAGTTAGTATGTCAGCTATTGAAAAGATTCCAAACCATGTTTTGGAGGAAGAAATAATTGAAAAAAAGGTGATGTTTCAAATTTAAAGTTTTTAGCATTGATCACATGTATACATTCAAAGCTGAAATTTAGTCGAATAGGCTCAACTCTTTAACTCGTGGGAGTAAGTCCTTAAAGGAAGATCCAAAAGGTAAAGATCCAAGCAAGGTCAAGGTTGGGCCAGGTGTCAATCAAATGGAAAGAATTTGAAGCACTTTTCCTAAGGTTGAGTTTGATGCAATTATGGAAGGCAGAAACACTAACACTGTGTTCTCTTTTTATGTAGAGGAAAATGAAAGTTAATGGAAGTATAGAAAGTGGTTAGAAAAGAAAAAGAAAGATTGCTAAAAATTTGGTAGTGTTCTTGAGTTGTAAAAAGAAAGAGATGAAAGAAATGAAAAAAAATATTATTTGACGATTATGTCCTCCATCATGTATTTAATTGAGGCTCATATTAAATTAAAGAAGGGTCAATCTAGTCATAACAAATATTTTAGTTTTGTCTCATTCACTTTCATCCCAAAAATGGGATGAAAGTTTTAGCATAAAAACCCATACCATTTTACTTCCTATTTCACACTTTACTTTCACTTTCCATTCTAAAAAAAACTTGAGAACCCCAACTCTAGCTAACTCTAGCTAAGAAAATTATTATTATTATTATTATTATTATTATTATTATTATTATTATTATTATATTGCAAGTCTATTGTTCTCTTTCCGAATATTATTATTATTATTATTTGAATATTGCAAGTCTATTGTTCTCTTTCCGAATTAGGAGCTATCCCTGCTCTATAGAAGAAACACTGCCTAGCTTAGAATAGAGGGTACCTACTATGTGATCGAGTCAAGTTGTCATGTGCTGAGAGAGGCTATTGAACGGGCTACCCTTAATGCTTCTAAATAGAGGTTATTGAACGGTATACCTTAATGCTTCTAATTAGTCCTGTAGACGGAGAGTGCGGGAAGATTGCTTGCCATTGATTTAGCTGCTACCGGTAAGAAAAATGTAAAATAATAAAACTAGTGGTGGGCAAGTGAGTTTATGTGAGATTGTCAGATGTGTCAGTGTAATGCGGACCTCATGGTTATGCTTTTTTGATGCCCATTTATTAGGATTTGATCAATGTTTAGATTTGTACATGAAGCAACCAAACAATGCATTTGACTCAATTCTTTTTTTTTTTTTTTTTTTTTTTTTTTTTTTTTGCTGAGTACCTCAAACCAAACAGGCCATTAAATGAACTTAATTGCATTTTTTGTCTTATTAGTTTGGTATATTACAGGGTAGTCTGAACGAAAAATCGGAATTCAACATTTTTTTTCTTTTCTGAAAAGGGACCGGAATTGAGCATAATACCTGAGTTTTTCCGAGGAGACCGAAAGAGAAACGTCGGTACATTTTTACCAAATTTTTTCATGTCTAAAGGCGACAGCATTTGGTTAGCTTTCTCTTGTGAGGCTAGGATAGATTCAAGACCTGCTACAACTTGGGCCATTGTAGGCCGTTGGTTTGGACTGCTATGCAAACACCTGGCACCTAGTTGCGCGAACTCCTTTAAACATTTAGAGGATATACTCCCCCTTAAATTCAAATCAACAATTTGCTTGACCCTGCCTTCTTTAACAGAGTCGTGTGCCCATGCTGCTAAACTACATTGTTCCTCATCAATACTTGTATCTACTGCTTTTTTCCCACACAAGACTTCAAATAGTACTACCCCAAACGCATACACATCAGACTTTCTAGTCAACTTACCCGTGTAAAAGTAATTTGGATCTAGATATCCAAATGTACCTCTTACCATTGTGTTAACATAAGTGGAAGGTTGATTAGTTGGGCCTATTTTTGATAGCCCAAAGTCAGATATCTTAACAGCCCAATTGATATCTACCAATATATTCGAGCTTTTAACATCTCGATGTATAACTCCATGGTTTATACCCGTACCAGTGTGCAGGTAATCTAAGCCACGAGCGGCCCCTATGCACATTTTGAGTCTTGGCACCCAAGTTAGAGTAGTTAGACATTTATGGAGACGATCTGCAAGAGTTCCATTAGGCATATACTCATAAATAAGGATCATCTCTTGCTCATCATTGCAGTAACCAATCAAAGACACCAAGTGTCCAAGTGGCAGTGCCTTAACTTCGACAGCATCTCAATTTCAGCCCAAAATTCTACAGCTCCTTGATTAGAAGTTGATTCCAGCCGCTTAATAGCTGCATCCACATGACATGACCCATTAGAGACAGTCCCTTTGTAAACCTGGCCAAAACCTCCACGTCCAATAACCAATGACTCATCAAAGTCATGTGTTGCTAGCTGAATCTCAGAAAATGTAAACAGGCGGCACGGTTGTATCGACTCTAAGGATAAGGAGGATTGACCGTGCTGGCTGCTGGTTGGAAATGACATGATTATGGATAGGAAATAAGAAGAGAACTAGACAATAGCATCTCAAAATGAATAAATGGCCATAGTTAATTTGTTATAGATATGCATCAGCTGCATTATTTATTGATATTTCTTCTTCCAGGAAAGAGACATGGACCCAGCTTCATTTGGCGGTTCTAGTACGTAATACCGTGTGAGGCCAACAAAAGAAAAGGTCACCAGTTCATCTAAAAGTAGTCAACAATGTTGCATGCTGCTTAATAGCATCTTTTAGGCTTAATATCCATCCAAACCAAACATGTATTACTAATATCAACATCGACATTAACATATATGCAAAAATTTTAAAAAGTATATATATATATATATATATATATATATATATATATATATATATATATATATATATTTTGGGGGGGGGGGGGGGGGGGGGGGGAGTGGGGCTACCCTACGAGAACTGATACTACAAGAAAGAGAAGATGATGAGGTGCATGATCTAGACTGGGAAAAAGATGAACCGGAAGATGAAGATGAACCGGATGGTGATCGATCATGTGCCCTGTTTTTGCCATGGGGATTTTGGTTATTGGTTCTGTTTAGTGAATGGAGCATATCTAACTATCATATAAGGCAATGCCTCTTATGAGGATACTTATGCTTAAGAGGAGAAAATTCTCGAGTTGGATACTCGGGAGTGGAGTAGGGCAAGGAAAAAGAGTCCTGATAGCCGAACAACTATAAACATCCGTGTTGTGGTTTGATCGTTTCTTACTTTATTTTGCACTTTACTTATTAGACTTTGTCGATTACACGTAAAGTTTTCAAAGGTAATTATAATTAAAAATGGTAAAACTATTCAACCCCCTTCTAGTTTTCCACATAAAGGAATGAGCATTTGTTGTCTGATCTGTGCAGCTTGGTTGGTTTAGGTACTAGACTTTTGCTATATAGGTTTGTCTGAGATAATAATCTCCTTGTATCCGAGAAAGGATGTATGTACTGTCTGATATGTTCTGTTTTGTTCGTTGTATTTCAGTTGGTAGTATGAAAAGAGGGATAGGTGTAATTTGTCATTGATTATTAATATCCAAGTTCACCTTTTGCACCCAAAAGAAAACACAGTTCTTCCCATTGTTAATTAGGAGGAGATTGCATATATACTTTCTCATCAAGTTTGCCATGTACAATTTTTTTTTTTTTAATAACAGTTTTTTTCTCAGCATTAGTAAATTTACAATAAGGAGATGCATAGTTTTAGTAACGACCTTCCTCAAATTTGGTTATGCTTTCCAAGCATGACGTTGCCATTGAACACGAACCAATCTTAGTCCTTACAGTATGTGCATGTTACATATAGTAGTAGTTATACTTCTTCTGGAATAGGAGTAGGACTTGATAGCTCTAGCACTGAGGTTGTGATTCCTTGATTGATAGTTATTCTTTCATCGCTCACTTGTGGTTGATTTTGTAATCTGTTGGAGTGACTACTTGCACCTGATCTTGAGTCTGGTCGCCTGCTCCTTTCTTCTCTCCAATTGCTAATCAGGTCAAGTGCAGACTGATTAAATACACTTGGTTTATACATGCTGCCCATCTGCAAGGCATTATAATTGTAATTAGTCACATACAAATTATGTTTTCTCATAGATTGAAATGAAGATTAAAATCAGTATGTATAAGTATACCTGAGATACAATGGCATACAAAGGTAAAGTGCTATAACTGCAAAGCACTTGAACAATTGCCCTGCAGATATTTATAATTTGGTAAAGTATTTTGTTCTTAAGTAAAGAATGTAGTCTTGAACAAAAACCTTATTACATTAGTACATAATCAATCATACCAAACAGTCCTTTTTTTTCTTTTTTTTTTTTTTTTTTTTTTTTTTTTTTTTTTTTTTTTTACTTAAATTCTCATTGCTTAAAACTACCTTGTAACAAATACCAAACAATTTATATTACTTAAATTCTCATTGCTCAAAACTCTTTTAAAAAAATTTACATATTAACAGAGAAAAATAAATTGTCTTAATAAAACTTACCCAAGAACAAGTTTGGTGACTATGTAGCCCACTTTCTCCATCACACACGAGTCAAATCCATACGTAGTCTATACAACATTTACCACAAGATAGATTATAAACATCATTATGGAAATTCTTTGGAATAATATATATATATATATATATATATATTCCTATTTCACATAATCAATTACTTACCCAAACCCAGAAAAAGAAGGCAATCTCAAAAGAGTTTTGAAACAAGATGAAATGAATCAAATAAATGATAATGTTAGGGTTATTGAACCAGAAATGATCATCTGAAGGTTGTACTGCCTCTGCGCCACTCTCGACAACATCTCTTGCCAAGCGTGTAATGATGTGCTCGAGATGGGCACCCACAAGCAGTAGAAGCTGAAATGTTAATCACTAAGTCGCTAAATTTCTTAACCTAATGCCGTTTATGTTTGATGATCTTTAGGAATTCTACATTTCAAACTTACAGTGAGTGGCAAAAACGACAACCAAAAGTATGTGTACCAACCTGCATTTCATACACAAATCATTATGTTATAATTTAATACAATTAATCAACTCTATAAGTCTATAATATGATGACATTCATGATACTTACCACTAATGTTGAGAAGCAAAAAGACGACAACAAATAGCCACAAGTACCAACTGGCAGAAAACAATCAACAGCGAACATGATAAAATTGTAAAATACCCTTAATATATGTATTTACTCAGAATACAAAATGGTATAAAACCTTATGCCAACAATTGTTTTGAAATCATATTCCAATGTTCGTAAAATGTACTTGTGGAAATTAAAGTTTGGGTTCCCTGGAAAATGTTCCTATGGAGCAAAAACAAATTATGTCAGAAGGGACTTAGAAATATCATAAGCAGTAAAGACGGATCTGTTTACCTTTGTGAATCCTTGTCGCAGTGCAATGTAATCTGATTTGGTTACCGATCCATAGAACTGTTTGAAAAATGACACCTACAAATAATAACATATTTATGATTTTCATCCATGGTATGTATAAGTTTTATGTCACTGCGGAGGACCGAGGGGTTTCCAGGGAGTGCACGTATGGGAACCCCATGAATTTTTCTTGCATAGTGTAAAATTATGTTAAATATACCGATTTTCCTAAAATGAACGTGGTCCTTAATTTTTGGATCACGATTTACGCTGTTTTTCTTAAAAATGAATCTGATCACTATTGGTCCTGGTCCGCCTCACTCACACTTAAATCAAATTTTAGAGAGGTAGACATACTATCCATCTCACTACAGGCAACTTTCTGTAATGTCCAAGAGTACGCTGTGTGAAGAATTGGCGAAATTGATGACGATGAACATGGTCTATAGATTATGAAAAGAACATGTTAGCATGTAGTATTTCGGATAATGAAATTGCTTTCAAAAGTACAGGGTGGATGAAGTGTAAATTTATTACGTTTGCTTTGTCCATCAGTGCTCTTGAGCGACTCCTCCCAACGCTTCCACTCATTTATCTACACGGATTGATATCATGTAATGCAAAAAGAACACTACACTTGGTATATAAGGTAACAAAGAGTAGAATATTACCTTAGTAACTCCAAGGAACATGGTAGTGGCACAAAAAATGACATGTACAACTGCTAAAACGAATATAAATATATGAAGTTGATGTAGTCCTTCTAACGACACCAATGGCACTTTTCCCTTGCTTTCACAAACTTGTGTAGCAAGGTCTTCTGATAGAAGATGTTGCCGAAAATTGAAGTTAAAATGTTCGGTCGTAGAAGTGGTTGTTTCTTTTCTTTTGCAAGGAAGCATGTAATTGGCAAGATGCGTTGGTATACACATTTTGCTTATCGTACTTTGTGAAACCGTTAACAATAACGATATGAATCCCAACAACATCAATTCTGAAAGTAAGATTAGTCAAGGAAAACATTAAAACATACCCTAAGAACATTTACAAAGCTTATAATTTATTTAAGGGACATGCAAAATCTATTCTATCATAATTACCAAATGGGATTAGCTTTAAACAATAAAAAAGTGGTAAGTATGAAAATTTAATTATTACTCGTTTCTGTTAACTATAGAAAATTAGTTTTTAACCCTCATTCACGAATGACCTATAAGTATAGTGATAAAAAGTCTGTGGCTAATCATAATCAATGAATTAGCTATGATTAAAAAATCCATAAATAAATTACATGCAACAATCAAAGTCACTGTATAATATTAAATTTCAATTCAGAATGGTATTGATAGCGTATCATTATTAATAGCTCAAGGCCCACTAATCACATGCTCGGATCAAGCCTAAAATAGTTCGCGAAGTCAACACTGACTAGAACAGCATAAACATAGGCCAAGCTAGGCATGGCAACTCCTCTTAGGTAGCATAATATGTTGGGTCACTTCAGTACCCAATTAGTCTTAATCTAGGATTTGAACAAAATATAACCTAAGTGTTACATAACATATAACAACATTCAAGTCACTAATCTAAGTGAACAGTCACTCATTGAGTCATCTTCAGGAAGCCTAGGACGAGACTAAGAAGAAAGCCTCTCCATTCAGTGAGGCGAAACTCAATAAATGGCACCTGAGCCAAAGAAGAAGGTGATGGGTTCAATGAGTGATGACAATAACTCACTGAACCACAAGACTCCTCAACAACTATGAAGACTGAAGACTCAAGACTGAAGATCTAAAGACTGAAGGAAAGGCGGGACAAGCAGGAAACATTTAAAAGGATAAGGAGAAGTCATTATCAAGCAAAGGTCAAACTTTTCCTGAAAGGCTAAAGTTCAGGACAGTGTCATCACTGTTCCTCAGAATGCAGTATTGTCCTATACTCAAGATAGGCACTTGTAACAAAGACAAAATAGGTAAGTATTTTGTCCACACTAGCTTAGATCATCTTTGTCTTTATCATAACGGTTGTAATATACTTGCGTATAAATATGATCATAAGTAGGAGTAAAAGGTTGACAAGGTTTGTGCACTAAATGCTTAAACATTCACAAACTCCTTTTACTCCTCCAAACACAACAAATCCCTAAGGTTATCTCAGTTAGTCAGGCATAGTTGTACTTAAGTTTAGTGAGGAGATTACCATACTTCTCATTCAATCTCAAGTGTTGTTTCCGCAAACACTTGAGTATAATTCTTTGTTAATTGCAAATAGAATTAAAAATTGAAAAAACCTTTGTGTCTTTTACATTACGTTTATCTTTTAACAAAGTATTTCTTTACATCACTAATGCATGGAACATGATTAAATTAACTTTCTAGTTAAGCTAATTGTGTAAAGGGGAACAACATAACACGTGCACAAGGAGACAACTGTTACAATTGTCGCTAATGGTTAAGACGTACGAGTCTGACATAACACAATGGGGAACACACAAGGGAGCATAGCACTCTCCTGTACGAGCCTAAGGACGCATGACATCTATACTCCTTGTCTGCTCTTGGATGATCAATACTTGGCACCCTAGCAGCCGTTGATAACCCCCGAAGGGTTTATATCTAAACCTTACAAGCTTCTTTATAAAAGGAGAGCAACACACAATATAACACAAGTTTTTCACACACTTGGGAAAATACTGCCTTACAACAGTGTAGTATGATTCTTGTTTATGTGTTACCTGAGATTCTTGATCTATATCAATCTCATCGGGTACTTACCGTTCAACACGGAAAACCAAACAATAAAACCATTCTCATCCCATCTCTAAACCAATTTACATACCATACGTAAACATGGCGCCATCCGTGGCTGATACAAAATAGCCACAAATTTTACGAAAAGTTTCACCTATTTTCACTCATTTCTCATTCAAAAAATCCATTTTTTTCTCAAAACCACTAGTTTCTTGGTTAAACGTGTCTGGTGAACAACCCCGCCAAACTTCGTACATAACCCAGTTTGAAGATGTTGTGTCTGATTTTCGACCCAATAGTCTCTGACAATGTATTTAAACATAAAATAGCCTAATCGAGTAAGTCTCTCATATAAGTCAGTGAGAACAACACTCACTGATAAAGATAAGAGAGTAAGTTTCCCTCTTATGGAAATCAAAGGTCTTATTCTTTGATAGTTATCAAAAAGTGTTACTCACTGATGGTTATCAAAGAGTACACCATGATGGTTATGAGTAATAGATGCCTCACTAATGATATCAGTGGATGTAACCTTACTGATACAAGAAATCAGTGAGAGTTGTATAAAGTTTAAACAATTTCCAAGCTTTAGGGAAGTGGAAGACCAACTAAAGAAACACTTTGTATAACTGATGCGGTGTCAGGGAGCAAGGTATAAGGAGCTACAAGAAACACCAGTGGGATTGAGGACTGACAAATGCCTCAGTTACCCTGAAGACTTATCTCTATAAGGGGATGTTTGGTACACTGGAATGGAAAGATGAGAAAGGGAAATGGGGTTCATTCCCGTGTTTGTTGACATACATAATGGAATCATGGAATTAACTTATCATTCTCATTCTCCCTTTTTGTTTATTTAAAAAAAGTGGAGAAAGGTAGAGAATTAGAATTTTAGAAGGGCTCTTTCTCTCTATACATTCTCTGAAGAATGAAAAAAGTTTCATACAAATTAAGGAGGGGAGATATGTGCAACGCATAAAACATTATAAATCAAATAAACAACCCTACATCAGACATTTTCTCTCCAAACTGATCATCTCTACGTTCGTGAATTTCATTATCAGGTAAATATATTTTCTTTCTCATTAGTATTTGCATTTTGAACGCTACCTATAACTTGTTCCTTCTTTACCATTGTTTACTTTTACATGATCATCGAGAAAACTTGTAAACTAATTATATAGCTTGTTGTATTGTTTTGACCGTTTTTGGCTACACATATTATATGACTCCAAGGATTCATTTGTTTTAACCTTCTTGTATTATGAGTTCCAATGACTTTTTAATTAATATATCATACGTATAGACCATGACTTTGAGACATTTCATCATTTCAACTTGAACTTTCTTTCTCATTAGTTTAAAATCTTATGTTATGTTGGCCCATGCTTGATTCAACAGTTATCTTCTATAGCATGATTAGAAACATAGGTTGTATAGGGCTGAAATTGTTCTTCTATTGAGTGGAGTGTGTGTATTAAAGAATTAAATAATCAACTCAAGAAAAATAAACTGAAAATAAATTTTCCTTCTCTATTGTACCAAACAAAGGAATGAATTCTTAATCAATTCTGACACTCTATTCTCTAATTTTGCCAAACAGTGGAATCCAATCTCTTATTCCAGAGTCATTCTCTTTCTCTGCTATTCCATTCTTCACTGCATTTTCATTCTTTACGATTCAGTCGTACCTAACGTCGCCTAAAGGACTTAGTATCTGATGAATGGGTGGGAAACTTCTTGGGAAGATAAGCATAAGGTCTTTTCAAAGGACGATAAAGAAAGACCTTGCGTACAAAAGTTTTCAGCATTGGAAAGCCAAACGCACGCTCCACCCTGTATACTAGGCACATGCTATCTACCCCAAGGTCGGCAAACCAATATACTCATGTGCATCCACATTATTCCTTCATCTATTTAAACGAAACTTTGTAACCGGGATAAGTAGGATTCTAAACAAACACATAAAGTAGAACTTAACACTATAGTTGATAGAATCCCCTCTCCTAGGAACTTCTAAGCAAAACTAGCTGCCTCTAGATTTTCTCAAAGGAGTGGTTACATTTGTCGCTCAACTGGAATAGTTTTACCGAGAGCTATTCCATTGTAAATCTTTGATTCTTTAATAAGAGATTTATACAAGTTTTAAAATACAAATGGTGTTATTATAGTTTTGGGTGATATTGTTACTATCCTTGTTACAAGTAGTAAGATTTCATCATTTACTCAAACCTTGTGGACCAACAGAAGACCTCACTCATTGATGAGATCAAATAAGTACATTTTATTAGCATCATTTATCCTATTTAATTGAATTGTTTTATATTGTTTTGTATGAGAATCGATGCTTAATTGTCTACTTTAGTAATTCTCAGGTAAAAACAAGCAATTGGTGAAAGTTGATGATTTTGGACGAATTATGGAGCTGAATGATCAAGATTGGAAAAGTCTACTGAAATCCAGGAGATGCGCCGTATCATCCTCAACAGATACGCCACAACATCATACTTAGACAAATTCGAAGACCATTGCCTGACTTTGAAGAATGCGCCACATCTAATTACAACATGCGCCGCATATGAAACATTCGTCAACGAAGGATAGCCAATTTCTTCTACTCCAAAATACGCCGCAACTCATTTACAACATGCGGTGTATCAGCTAAAGACTTCACCAACCACTATCCAAGACGTTAAAGGACATGCGCTGCATAGAGAAACAAGTTACGCCGCATCTGATGGCAGTGTATGAATATTTCAGAATATAATAATCTTGGACCCCACGCGAAGTTAAGTAGATGTGCCACATCTATCATCAAGATGTGCCGCATCGATCCCTCAGACAGAAACTATAAATACCCCAAGACAGATACGAATTTAGTGTGCAACAAAACCCTAAGAAGACGAATTCAGTCGAAGAAGCATCACAAGACATGCCCCAAACGAAGATCTTAGAGTCATAAGAAGATACTGCATATGTATAATTCATTATGTATTTTTTTTTTTTTTTTTTTGTATTAGTAAGCTTTAATCCATCAGGATTGATGGGCATGTGGCCACCATACTGCTCCCCTTAAAATTGGTTTCCCATCGATTAAAGTTTATATGATGATGTTTTTGGTGACTTTATATGTGCATTGATAACCTCTGTGTTTAGTTGAGTCTTCTAGGCTACCATACCTGTTCTTCGCCTACTTATCTAGCATCTAGAAAGTAGGATAAACATAAGTAATCTTTAAGAGTTTACTCGCCTATAGTAGGATCCAACGAGACAGATTAGATTACGATACTCATCATATAAAACTAGCAATAAAACAAGTGACAAGCTACTTAACCATAGGACAGGTCTTGTACGTGTTTCTATTATCTATCTGTGTACGTGATTGCTCTTCACTGATTTGTTCTCATTAGTTTTACTTTTTTGTTTAAATCAAATCCGTGCTAGTCTCTCAGGCTAAAACTCCTTTTTATTATAATAGATTGTAAAACTAACTTAGATATTAAAATACTGATCAAATCTACTAGATATTACGTTCCATTCTTAGTGTTCGACACTTTACTTACCACTATATACATATTGATCGGGTACACTGCTCGTTAAGTGTGTGTGTTAGTAATAAGTCGGCTAAATATAAATATAAATTTAAAACTTGATTAGGCATAATTTGTTTATTTGATTAGTATTTTAATTACATTCTAACCACTAACTTTGTTGTATATTAGTTTAGATTGCATTCATTGTATATTTTGCATATTTAGTTTTCTTGTTTGTTTGTTTTCTTTATTTTCTGTAATTTTTGTTTTTATTTTATTTTATTTTATGTATTACTGCTTTCTGCTGTATTTTGCTGATCTAAATGATGCGGCGCATTTGATTTATCAGATACGGCGCATTACGTTTTTTATTTTATATACAGCGTTAACTTAAAAATTCGAAGTACGGCGCATCTATCCCCTAGATACGACGTATTCTGTTTTTAATCAGAAAATTTTCAAAACCCTAACGAGAAACGACGCATCTATTTCGACAGTTGCGGTGCATCTATTTATTTATTAAAAACAATTTTTCGAATTTAGGGGTTCGTCTATATTTTTAAATGGCTTATGATTGTCGATCTATTTGTGACCATGCATTTACCTGTTTAAGGGTTGGTTTGTTGATTTATTAATCAGTTCTTGTTATGATTCGTGGGTTTTAAGAGAGTTGCAAGTTAAGTTTGTAGGGTAACTTATTCAAAAACCCTAGTTACGATCAGTAGGTTGTCCCATCTATTTGATCGTTTATGGGTGGATCGATCTACATAATAGGGTTTTTTCTTCTTCATTGGATCAATGCTGCTGTGTTTTGCTAGAAGTTAAGGATTGAAACCTATGTTAGTCCCATGTTGGTCTGGGTACATGTAATTGGAAGTTCCTAGGCATGGTGGATCATCATTCATTGATTATTATGGCTGGAAGTTAGGATTATTTAATCCAAGATTCAGTCAATGATGGTCCTATGCATGTTGCTGATGTTGGTGGTTGGTGTGGTAGTGCTTGATTCTTGTGTGTTGGATCTTTTGATTTGTACTACCATTTGGATGTTATCATGGCGTGTATGTTACCTGAGGCCCTATTTTAGTGCTGAGTGATTTATCATGGCTGTTATTGGAAAGGGTACCCATGGAGTGTAATCCCATCGTATTTTTTAGACTTGTGGTGTTTGAAAATTTTGAAATTATTGTCTATAATACGATGGGAATGGTGGAGGTTTTGTTTGTGGTGTTTTGCTACTACAAACAGATTCTTTGTTGATTCGAATCATTCCATAGTTCTTATGGGTTGTACGTTTGATCATATGGAAGATTTGTGGTATGATGTTAACATACTTGATCCTTGGTTGTCTTCATGAGATTCACTCGGTTTGTTTTTGAAGATTGGTTCAAGTTTTTGGGTTAACAACAGATATGTTTTTCCTTTAGTAATCACACGCGTATGAAGGGCTGGTGTGCGATTGATGTTACTTATTTCAGTCTTTGTGTGATCATGGGAGGTGTGGTGTCACTGTGACTTGATCCTTGGTTGTCTTCATGTGTTTCACTTTGATTGTCTTGAAGATTGGTTTAGGTTATTATATACTGGAAGTTAGGGTCGCTTTACCCTGTTTATGTTTCAAATTCGATTTGCTATGGATTGCATTCTTGTTAGGTTATTAGATTATGCTTCATGCATAATACTAATAGAAGTTTCAAATGGATTTGTTTTGGAATGAGCACTTGGAAGGTGGGGAAACTTGGTTATGGGTTTCTTCATGAGCAAGTTCTGGATCGTGATGATGACTAAGAAGACTTAAGTGTTTATTTGAATTATGATGTATTGTATATTTATTTTTAGTCATTGTTAGTTGTATTCGGATATGTAAGTTATAAGAATGGCCTGTCATTCTTATATAGTGGTTAGGTAAGTGTCCTAAAGGACTGAGATGAGGGACTCACTCTCATCTATTGTACTTCAATGTTTTTTTTGTTAATATACTTTAACATGGTGCAGGATTACTCCCCTTTACCCAAAAAAAAACAATTTTTCGAATTTATTAAACTGAGATACGTCACATCTGTTTTTACAGATACGATGCATCGTTTTTCTGAATAAAAGTATGATTTGATTTTTAACATAATAAGATACGGCGCATCCTATTTTTGGGATACGGCGCATCGTCTGCAGATATCAGCAACTTTTATTTTTTGTATTCTTTTTTTGTTACTTGTTTTATGATATTATACTTCATAAAACGTATCCTACTTATGCTTTTGTACTGAATTTCAGAAGTGCATGACCTAGAGCTCTGTTAAAGAACTCACCAAACCTTTCGACGTCCTGAAAAATCTTTTCATTCAATTAAAAGGCTTTTCAACAAAAAAGACTTTGATCATTCGAGCCCAACTGAGCTCGACTACTTTTCTAATCAAGAACCATCTAAAGAAGAAGATGTAACTGAAACAATGACGGAAAACACAATCATGGAGGAATACATGAACAAGACCCGAGCAGACTATAGTTCGGGAGTTACTAAACCAAAGTTTGATGATGATACTAAGTTTGAGTTGAAGGGTTAATTTCTCAAGGAGCTTAGAGAAAATGCTTTCAGTGGATCAGAGAATGAAGATGCCAATGACCATGTGGAAAAGATCCTTGAAATTGAAGATTTGTTTACTACTGAGAAACTAAAAATTGACCAAGTTATGCTTCGTGTTTTCCCTATCTCTCTTACAGGAGCCACTAGTAGGTGGCTAAAGAATGAACCTGCTGGTTCTATTGACAAATGGGAAGACTTGAAAAGAATATTCCTCAAGCGATATTGTCCACCTGCAAAGACCGCTAAAAAGATGGAGGCTATCAATAACTTCAAGAAAGAGCCCGATGAAACTCTTTATCGTGCTTGGGAGCGATTCAAGGAACTATTATTGAAATGTCCTCAACATTATCTAACCCCTATGCAGGAAATAATATTGTTTTATCAAGCTTTGTACGTGCCCACTAGAAAGCAGTTGGATTCTAAGGGAGCTGTACCTTAGATGAGTGCAGTTAATGCTAGGAAAGCTATTCAAGATGCTGCTGATCATTCTCAAAAGTGGCACGATGGAACCTCTACTAGGTCTAAAATCAGCACTAATTTTGATGGTTTTGCTGCAATTCAAGCTCAATTGGATAAGTTTAGTAGAGAGATGAAGAAGAGAGATGAAAGAGCTTATGCTACCCAAGTTGGATGTGAAAAGTGCCAAGGACCCCACTACACTAAAGATTGTCCATCAAAGAATGATGAAACATTTGAGGAGGCCTACTACACACAATTTGGACAACCATTCCAACCTTCAGGAAGATTTAGGGAAACTGCTCCAGGTTATTATCAAAGAAACAATGGAAATCCCTCGTATCAAGAAAGGAGGCAGACTTTGGATGACACCTTGAAGCAGATGATGGCCGATGCTGCCAAAAGATATGAAGAGAATACTGCTTTGATCAAAGAAATCTGAGCTTCAACTGATGCTACCACAAGGAACCAAGGAGCTTCGATCAAAGCACTTGAACAATAAATCGGTCAGATGAGCAAAGTACTTCAAGAAAGGGGATACGGAAGTCTACCTAGCTCAACTGAAACTAATCCAAGGGATCATGCCAAGGCTATTACAACTACCGAAGAAGTCATGCTTAACATACCTTTTCCTGGAAGATTGAAGAATGGTGATGTTTTGAAACCCCAATATTTTTTTAACTCTTTAATCTATGTATGGAGACTGCTCAAGGAAAAATCAAGGATTGAAGAGGAGATCAAGGCTGCAATGAAAGAAGAGAACTCTGCAACTAACTATAACGCCTTGCCTCATAAAGAAAAAGATCCAGGAAGTTTTACTTTACCTTGTTCAATTAATAACTTGACTTTCAATAATGCATTAGCTGACTTAGGAGCTAGCGTTAGTGTTATGCCCTTTAAGACATTCACTACCCTAGGCTTAGGAAAATTAGCACCAACTAAGCTGCTTATTGAATTGGCAGATAAAACGGTAAAACGACCTGAGGGGATTGCTGAAAATATGCTTGTTAGGATCGAAAAGTTTGTGTTCCCCGTAGACTTTGTAATACTAGACATGCCTAAGGATATTAAGATTCCCTTGATCCTTGGAAGACCTTTCTTGTCTACTACTCATGCTAAAATTGATGTGTTTAAAAGGAAAATATCATTAAGAGTAGGGAATGACAAACTTGTTTATAAATGCAATAATCCTGTTAAAAGCATAATTAAGAATGTTTACATGCTAGGATTAAGAGAACACATGGACCATAACCTGGAAGTAAGATTAATAGGAGAAACTATAATTCAATATAATTCTAGTAATACGATTGATAAATCTGACGATGAATGGTATGAATGTGATGTTATTAACAAACGTAGAAGGGTTGAGGAACATGATGAAATATTTGTTGAGTTACCACCTTTTCTAGAATATTTATGCCTTCACATGAACAAGAATTTCCCATCTGTTATCTTATCAATACTACCCGAAAGGGATAGGAGTTTACTTGTGCAGATTTTGAGAAGGAATGGCGTGGAAATCAAGGAGGGGCATGATGTACTTGATATTACTGGATTGAGGATGAGGGAGCGCGACGCCGCGGATGGCGTTAACAATACAAAAAAGAAGCTGAACGTGAGTCTAACTTGAAGACTCTGGAATAAAGAAAAGTGCTTACCGGGAGACAACCCGGATTTATCTTTATTGTTTTTGCTGTCGAGTCTGTCAGACCTATAGCAGATGCGGCGCATCTCTATCAATAGATGCGGCGTATCTACTACACAGGTCATATCTGTTTTTATGTTTCTGCATTTTATTTTCTGAACTATAAACCTTCTGCCAGTTTATTTAATGCGGCGCATCCCTAGTTAAGGATGCGACGCATCTAATCTTTCTGACCCGTATTAATTCCAGGCTCAATACAGCGCATCTTCTTCCATAAGATGTGGCGCATCGACTGACTTGATGATTTACAGTTTTATTTTTATTTTCTACCGCTAATGATTTTTTTTACAAGTACCGATATTCTTAAACTCAGGTGTATAATTAGTGGTATTTATATTTGTCTACACTTTCTGTGGATACAAGAATAATGAAAAGCCGAACGCCTAACATCCACAGAAATTATTGCTCGCAAACGCATAATGGAGGATCAAACTGAGCAAATATCAGGGGAGTTTTTCAGTTCTGATTCTTTTTAAATTCATGTTTTTAATTTCAATAAACAACATGGACGTTGTTTAACTTAAGTGGGGGGATGGAGAATTAGAACTCTTACTTGTCCTTACTTTTCAAGAATATGCTTTAATTTGTGCTTAAAATATCAAAATTTAAAATTTTTTTAGCATGTTTTTGTTTAATCTAAGTTGCATAGCTGTACACAAGACTTTATTTTCTATTATTGTGATTTGAGTTATTAAAATTCACAAATCTATGAGTGTGTCGGTGACTTGTAAACTTTAGAACTTGACTTGTATATTATTGGAGACCACCATAATGAGTATTATTTTTATAATTGGAGTGACTTGTCTAAATTGGTAAAATTCTAGGATTACACCAAAAAGCCTTTATATGTTATGTTTTATTAACTAACTATACTGGTTAGTTAACCCCCGTATAAACCTTTGTTACTCTCATTTTTAGAGTAAGATACCCCTAGAAAAACCCGTAGAGCCATTCCTTTAGGTTTTATACACCCTTATTATTATGTTTTTCGTTACACCTTACACGAAGTCAACACTAACTAGAACAGCATAAGCCCAGGCTAAGCTAGGCCTGGCAACTCCATTCAGGTAGCATAATACATGCACAAGGTGACAACTATTAGAACTGTCGCTAACGGTTAAGACATACGAGTCTGACATAGCAGAGTGAGGAACACACATGAGAGCAGAGCACTCTCCTGCACTCTGCTCTTGGATGATCAACACTTGGCACCCTGGCGGCCGTTGATCACCCCCGAAGGGTTTATGTCTAAACCCAACAAGCCTCTCTATAAAAGGAGAGCAACACACAACATAACACAAGTTTTTCACACACTTGGGCAAATACTGCCTCACAGCAGTGTAGTATGCTTCTTGTTTAAGTGTTAACTAAGCTTCTTGATCTATGTTAATCTCATCGGGTCCTTACCGTTCAACACCGGAAACCAAATAACAAAACCATTCTCATCCCATCTTTAAACGGATTTACATACCATATGTAAACATGTATAATATGTAGTTTTTTTGGAACATGAGAATGCTTATTTAACATGTTTATTCAGTTAGTTCCTCATTCGGTTTGAATGAAAACAGAAAGAGTTAATCCATATAAAAACAAGATACTTTTTAAATTGTACAAATTATTAGCTGATAAGTTGGGCTAGCCTAATTTATCAGCTACTACAAATAGCATACGTAAACTTTAAAAAATATCAATATCGTATACGTATTTTCAAATTTCGTCTCGATATCATACCTTAGTTTGGTATGACTAGTCACCGGTTAAATATATTAAATGACATTGTTAATGATGTTTATTGGCGATGTGAAAATTTGTCCAAATGTTTATTATATCTTATATTTTTTATATATATTGTAATACACAAATTAAATATTAATCCTAGTCATCATAAGTAGATGTGATCAAAATATTGAAAGAGAAAATGGTTAATATACTTGGCGGAAAAAAATTATTCATTTGTTTGTCATCCATACAAACTTTTTTTTTTCAATGTTATTCATTTGTTCAATGTTATTGCATCGTACAAAAACCAAGTTCCAAATGTTATTCATTTGTTCAATGTTATTGCATCGTACAAAAACCAAGTTCCACTGCACTATAAAAAGCATACTTCTTGGTACAAAACAAATGCACTTTCAATAGTGATGAAGCGAATTAGAGAATGTAACTAAATATACCTCAAACAAAATCCAACACGATAGTAAATGAGTGGCATATAATAACGTGTCATGTACCTAAAGCACATGGTGTGAAATTTTGTATATTATACATAAGTTTGTGAATGTACAGAAAGCACATGATGTGAAATTTTCCATATTTTAAATAAGTTTGTGATGATAACAGAACAAATTTTAAAAGTACATGTATAATGTTTGTATTCTTTAAAGTCCACGTATGATATTTGTATTTTTTTTAAATGCGTTGCTACTATTATATGAACTTAACTCGAACAGAAAGAACTTAAATTATGATATGGTGTAGAAACCTGCTTGTAGTTTTTGCAAGGCCTCGTAAGGAGCATCTTGATGTCTTCGCTTTAAAAACTATGTAATAATTGCGCAAAAAAACAACCCTTTAGTGAAAGCAGATATACATACAGATTTTCACTATCTACGGTCGTTATATTTCTACATACCTATGTAAATTTGTGCATTTAAGTATGTAAAATGAAGGTAATACCTTGCCAAGTCGATGTAGGCCACGCTCGACAATTAGAGAGATGAGACCGATGATAGAACAGATAACTGCGATAATCCATGTTGGCGCGTACTCCAAAGATCCCGATTGAGCGTCTTCCGCCATGTTTTCTTTGGGTAAAAGAGAAATGGAATAGAAGGAAGCATGGTATTTTAATTAATTAATGGTGTAGATTAGATAGAAGAGGAGGCAAAGAATGTGTGCTACAGAAGGTGGTGGTCACCAAGTAAAGAACAACACTTTTATACGATTCATAGTTTATACTTTTGGTTTTGCACTTTTGCTAGTGTATTTCGTTTGATAGAGACAAATTAACATTTATCAAGAAGCTAGGAAGTCTAATATTATAATAGATAGGACATATTTCTAACACACATAACAATTCAGTGAGTAGAAGAAACTGACAACACAAAGTCGCCCTCTAATTAGATTAACCAAAACAGCTTCTATCATCAGATATATTCCATGATTTTAACAGAACGATAACACAGTCATACTACAAATTTATGCCTAATATATGCTCAGACGAGGAGATGGCAGTCAAGCGCAACTGCTGCTGCTTCTACGGCTTAGAGGCCTATACATCAACAATTACAGTATACTTTGATGAGAAAACTCAATGAAAAAATGATAGTGCAATGTACTCAAGCATTGATTAGAGATCGCAATTTTAACCCATTTGTGTGAAAATGGGTCTATTTGGGTTACTTTAATTTATAAAGAACCAAACAAGAAAAAGTTGAGGTCTTTGATTGTGATTTCCAACAAAAAAAACCAAATTAATTCCCGTTATCTTCACGAAATCAATGGGGATCGTCTGATACACGATCGTGGTCAAAAGGAATACTGGAGTCTAGGGGTGAGCAAATGGACTGAGAACCGAATTGGATCCGAGAACCGAACCGGAATTCCGGAACCGACCCAACCTGGACCGTATTTGAGAACCACGGTTCGGTTCTCGGTTCTTAGCTATTGCAAATTGCGGTTTTCAGTTCGGTTAGGAACCGCGGGTATCGGTTCTGGAACCAAAGAACCGCACGACTTTTCAAATACATACTATTAGATATTCGTGCTAGTTAAAACTTGTCCTTAATTGTGAAAGTCATACCTGCATTATTTATAACTTTGTGATTGGCTCTCTCAGTATGACAAACAAAAAAGCTTTTAATAATTACTGTATATAATTACCAATTACTCGACGTTTTCAGCCTTAACATTTTAATCATGTTGACCCTCACAAAATGTATAATTGTAAATCAAAACTAAATACCGTCGACTTGTAGTGTGGTAAACCTTTTTAGCCTAGCAACATCTGGATGTCATTAACTAATAAGTTATCAATCTTACAATTTGCAAGACCAGGTATTCTAATCAACCATAGACCATAGTTAAGCAGCAAAATATAAAACGACAATATTTTAAACCATACAAATACTATCAAACAAGCATTTGTGGTTCCAATCGGGTAGAACCGAAATACCCAAACCGGAACCGAGAACCAAACCGGAACCGAAGCATGTTCTTCGGTCCGGTTCTCGGTTCCTAAATTATGAGTATTTCGGTTCTCGGTTCTGGGTCGGTTCTGTACGGTTCAATAACCAACTGGACTCTTACCAAACGAAATTAACCACGTGCATGGTATTTTAAGAATGCACCATCTCGGGCATAAATCAGATATGAAATCTTCAACTGCACTAGTATCATAATCATCAACAGGTTCAGTAATACATGTTGAACGCTCTCTTATCATCCTTTCTCGCATTTTCGTCCCAGGGATAGCAAGAGATGAGTTTCCAAGCAACATGCCAACAATTTCCTCCATTTTCGGCCTATCCGCTGCCTCTCCTTGAATACACAGCAACCCAACCTCAATGAATCTTGCCAAGGAACTTGAATCGGCATTGATTCTGGGATCAATTATATTTGACAATGTTCCTTCCAACCAATTTCTCCGGACCTACAACAGTTCAACATGTCTGTAACTATTCTCCCTTCATTTTGATTAAAAAATGTTCTCTTTACATTACTGCTTAAATCATACTATCACCCACAAAATAATAATGTGTTCAGCACTTTAGGAAGTACTGGATTTGATTTGAAAGGGTAGTATACATCTAGAATCCAGACATACTTACATATTCCACCGACCGCCTGTCAGGTTGGAGGTAATTAGATATTTTACGCCCGCTTATAGTTTCCAAAATCACAAGACCCAAACCAAAGACATCTACTTTGGTTGATAAATTGAAATTCATTAGATGCTCCGTTGTAGTGTATCCCCTGTGGCATGTGCAGATATTAGCCACCTTTAATGAAAACATAGGAACAGAGCATTCAAGTGGATGCAGATCTTTTAATACCACATTTGTACTTACATGGGCGTGCGGACAACATTAACAGGATTGCAGTCAGTTTTGTTGATTGCCTTTGCAAACCCAAGTTGTGATAGTTTCGGTTGAAAACTTTTGGCTAAAAGAATGCTTGCCGGTGTTAAATGACCATGTATGACCGTAATGGGAGCATGCTTCTGAAGGTAAACAAGTACTCTAGCAATACCTAGTATTATTTTGCACCGTTTATTCCAGTCCAGAAGATTACACATAGGATCTGTAAACATACATCACAAAACAAATGTTTGTCAATCTATTATTCGTCTAGTTTCATAATATTTAAATAAAGTAAGGTTAACATTAAGCATGAGATGTCCAACTCAAAATGGGATTCGTACCAAATATTAAATGATCCAGGCTTAGATGAGGTGCAAACTCATGAATGAAAAAAACTTTTGTTCCTTCAATACAATATCCCAGCATCTTGATCAGATTCTCATGCTCAAGCTTAACCAGTATTGATGCTTCATGCATTTTAAATCTCTTATACCCAATGGTAAAAGGTAACGTGACTGCTATATCTTGTCCATTTTGTAGCCTTCCCTGATAAACAAAGGTAATTCTGAAATACGTAGCTAGAAATTGGAGCAAAGTTGTTCGTGACTATTTATGCTAATAACCAAAAATGATATGTACGACTAGAAACCTTGTAGATTGAACCATATCCTTGATGGACAAATCTATTAGCTTCAGAGAAGTTTTCAGTTGCAATGTTGATAGTATCAAAATCAAACCGACGGAATGTTTGGTTTTCACCTTGAATACTATCAAGGTATAACTCCATGGTATTTAAACTTGTATCTTGAACTGCAATTTCAACAGAAAAACAAGTTTTAAGAAAACAGTTGCCATTACTTATGTATTGCAAAGCTAAAGTTGTAAGTTATGTTCTTTAGGGTCATCAGTAATTTAATGTAACTGAGATTTACTCGAGACCAAATAGATCTCTGGTTAATCTCAAATATGGTTTAAGAGGCACGGTCGTTTGGAGTGCATGCTCGTGTAAGGTAACTGAATCCGGCAACGACAAATAGCGGGGATCTAGGGAGCTGAGTCCGGGGTCTAGGAGCAGCACTAAAATTAACTGTTACAGAATCAACTGATCTTTGCCTATTACCTGCTAAAACAACCAACCGCACAATGGTTGTGTTATGATAACAGACAAACCGGTTTAATAAAACATGACATAACTTGCACTACAAAAAAAGGGACATTTAGTGACACCACTTTTAATGACACACAAAAAAAGTGTAAGTGAAAGTACGTGTTTACTTACACTTTTAAAAAAAAGTGTAAGTAAAAGTTTAACTTTTACCCACACTTTACATAAAATGTAAGCAAAAGTCTAGTTATGCCTACACTTTTAGAAAAGTGTGAGTAAATGTCTAATTTATACACACACTTTTTAAAAAGTGTAAGTAATAATCTTACTTTTACTCACACTTCTTAAAAAGTGTGAGCAAAAGTCGAATTTATACACACACTTTACGTAGAGTGTGAGAAAAAGTGTAGTTTTACTCACACTTTTTGAAAAGTGTAAGTAATTGTCTTACTTTTACCTACACTTTTTAAAAAGTGTGAGCAAAAGTCTAATTTATACACACACTTTACGTAGAGTGTGAGAAAAAAATGTAGTTTTACTCACACTTTTTAAAAAGTGTAAGTAATAGTCTTACTTTTACCTACACTTTTTAAAAAGTGTGAGCAAAAGCGTAGTTTTTATTAAAAAATTGTTATGAAAAGTTTAACTTGTATATGTACTTGTTGAAAATGTAAATACGAGGCTAGTTGTTGTTTCAAGATCGTTAGATTTTACGTGTATTAAATCAACTGAAAATCAAAACGAACCGATTCAACCCAAACCGAACCAACCTTACTCGGTTTGGTTTTCTACTTTACATATTTCTGGTTTTCGAATTCAGTCTGGCTCAGTTCAGTTCAAGCCAAAAGAAAAAACACACACAAACCATCTAAACCAAACCAGTTCGGTTAGGTTTCGATTTGACTCAATTCACTTTGATTCGGTTCTCAATTAATATTTTTCTCAAAATCGGTTTTCAGTTCGGTTCGGTTCGGTTTTGAGCCGATGCTCGACCCAGTTTTACTACACTTTTAAAAAATGAATACATCTGTTTTGTCTATAGTTTAAATATCATTTAACTCTAATAACTAACCAACTGGGCTAGCTCAGTTGGCCACCAATGATAACCTTAGGGAAGTTTCCTTGGAGAGGTCTCAGGTTCACCATTGACCTTCAGGGGCCCGAAATAAATATAAGCAAGAGTGGGGTTTATCCCTTAAGGAGAAAAGTTCGAGGCTTGCATACTGCCAAATTGGATGTCACTGTGGGCTCGGATCACTAACTACTAACTCAAAAAAAAAAAAAAAAAAAAAAAAAAAAAAAAAAAAAAAAAAACTCTATTAACTAATAACATAATTAAAATATATTTTTTTTAATCCAAACGCACCATAAAATTATATACTCGGTATCACTTACCAAACGCACCATATCTGTCACATCTATCTCTCTACAAAAGTAAAACAATGAGGATCTGGGAATACTTATTCACTGTTCTTCAATACGCACCACATTAATTCTCTTTTTCACCACTTTAAAATTCCATTTCATTTTTTTCTATTTCTTCATCAAATTCATTTCTATTAGCTAATCCTTTCAAGTAGCCGTTAATTCACCAAACGTCTTCCTCAAACTCATCAGTTTAGCCGTTAATTCTCCTGCTCAGGTATTCATTTCTCTAATAGCAGTTAAATTTGTGGTGTTTATTCATCAAATAGCAGTTAAATTTGTGGTGTTTGATTTGTGAATTTGAACTGAAATTTTAGTTGAATTTAGTTAATTAGTTCATTATAGGTTTGTAGTGTCTAAAATTGTTGTGTTAATTGTTGCATATAAGGTGTTTGATGATATGCCTAACTCAAATTAGTTAACTGATAGCTGAATCTGATGCATGTAAGGTGTTTGATGAAACGCTAGAATACTCTTTGTTTGTAAAACGTGAGTGAGTCTAATAGAAATTTTGATGTACAACTTTATCTTTAGTAACCGTAGGTAAGAGAATGAGATTTGCGTGAGGGGATAGTGTTAACTTAATTACTTAAATGTGGTGCACCGGTACTAGTTTTTGTGCACGGTTTCTAGATGCATGTACTCCAATTTGTAAAGTGTATCGTAGGAGCAATTAGCTTATTTGATAGGCTTTATGAGCTTATTGAACATTTGATAAGCTTATACTATCGTTTTTATGGCTTTTGAATGAGCTATTAACTTGAGCTTATGAACTTAAAGACACTATAACTTTTCGCTATATGTATGGGGGTAGGCATTCTAAACCGCATGGACCATAGGTCACATGATAATGCAGGGCCTTAAACTCATGGAAGTGGTCGTGATTAGTTTGCTTAGTGTAAAAAGTGTTGGTTAAACAGCTTCGTATGGCCACTGTTGCTGCATGGGCTACTGGTTTCATGTGTTTGGCTATATATTTATGGAGTAAGCATTGTAAACCGTACGGACCAAAGGTCACTTTGATAATGTTAGCTTCATACGGTATGAAAGGGACCCATAGGACTGTTATAATTGCAGGGGCTGTACTGTTAGTATTAGTGGTTCTCACAAATGTAGGTTTTGTTTTACGAGTCAAATAGTATGGCACCTATTGCTTCAGGGCTGTTGGTTTGTATGCATGGGTCAATTGGGTCAAATAGTATGGAGTAAGCATTTTAAGCCATAGGGACCAAGAACATTATAATGCAGGGCCTTAAAGTTGTTGTAATTAGTTTGCTTAAAGTGTACAATTGCTGATTAAGCTGGACTGAATAATTTCACGTGGTCTGTGATTGAGATTGTGTTATAAAGTATATATTATGTAAGTAATCTGTTACTAATCCCTATAATATTGTTCTAGGAAAAGTTTTCATTTGAATCAGAGTACAATGGTTACCCTGCAACATGATTATAAAATGATGGCTAGACCTACTTCATTCTATATTATTACGTTATTTGAATTAGTTGATTTGACTTTCTGTCAAGGAATAAACATGACAATACTTGTAAATTTGTGGTACTCGTTTCTCTAACTTTTTTTTTTTTTTTCATTGTAGGTACATGTCGAGCAGGTTACTCTCCGTTGCTAACAAGCATAATTCTATGGTTGCAGTTGTCGGAAAGGGGCACCTTCAGGGAATCAAAAAACATTGGCAACAGCCTGTTGCGGTTAGTGCTACTTTTCTTTTCATTGTTGTGGTCCATATACTTTTTCTAATATTTTGGTGCATAATTCTGTTTCAGGCCTCACATGTGGTAAGACATGGTGATAAGGTTGAATGGTCAATATCGGAGTTGCAACCCTTGAAAGCTGAAGGAGAGGATATACCTTTAGAACTTAATGCTCACATCCAGGTATATTGAAACAGAGAGTGATACTCAAGGTAAATTTTGGTTTGCTTGATGGTGGTGGTTAAGTGTAGTTTATGTTTGTGGGTTTGTGTTTAATCTTGGAACAAGCGTTTTTTATTTTATTTTAATTGTACTTTTAAAAAAATTTGTTGTTTTGTTAGGGGGTGTTTGGATTGGCCTATTTTCCCTGCTTATTTTGGCCTTATGGGGTGTTGCTTATAGGGTTGGTATTAGCATTTTCTTAAGAATCGTTTAGCACTATAGCTACTTTAACTGCTATTAGATTAGTGGTTTTGAACGATTCTATACATTTTAGTATTGAATGTTATTAGATTGGTTCTGAACGATTTTATGCGTTTTGATGTGATTTAGGGCCTCAAGTAAATGGAGTTCGTCTTGCGAAACCAGTTTCCCCTGGATACCAATTCCAGATCTCATAGCAAAACCTATCCAAGATGTTGCCTCCTAAATCCATCAAGGAAATCAAACAGTATCGTCACAGTTACGTTGTAAGTTTGAAAAGATTGTACGTTATGTTATGTATCTTGGTGGATTTGATTTATAATTATTATCCTAATGGCGTTTGTAATTGTTTGACAGGAATGTAAGATCGAGGAATCAGAGAAGTAACTGGCCAAGGGCCCTTGTCTTGAAAGTGGGAACTCGAAGACCGCCTCGTATGGCCTTCCTTGGCAATCCAGGAACAGGTGAGTATGGCTTTCTTGGTAAATATCACTCGTTCGCCAACTACCACCTTGGGAGGTGGGTGAAATTAGGATTTGTATCTTTACTTCATACACGGTGGCATAGCGGGCAGGTTGGCCATTGGGTCAAATGGGTTCAAGAAACGGGTACTTCTTAGGTTCAAAATTGACTGGTTCGGGTTTGTCCACATACTGTATTTTGTAAGTAGCTAAAACATTAGATAAATGGATTTGGGTCAGTAAGCATTGAATGCACGCTGGACGATTTTTGACTCATTTGTTTCCTTCGTTGCTAATTTTGTACATTTGAACCATTATCAATAGAATAGAACCTGATATGATTCATATCCATGTAAATTGAAATTAGAACCTGATCACTCTCTGTTTCCATATAATTGGGGCTTGAAGGAGAGCATAATTCTGTTTATTTTGCAGGTATGAATGTCGGCTTTCAGAACTTAATGCTCACATCCAGGTATGTCAAATACATTTTCTTTTGATCAGTGCATCATTTTTCCAATAGGATATCAAATTATCTGTCTTAATACTTTTTCCTGTCTGTTTTGTTAATGCACAGGGAAAGCTTCAACAAAATCGTAAATACTATGCTACCTATAATGCTTTGCTGGAAATAAAAGAGCCACTGCTTAAGGAAACTTCCTTGTTAAACTCTGAGTTCACAGGTAATCACTGTCTTGCCTAGATTGTTACTATGAAAGTCTGTTTCTTTGTTATTCTGGCGCGTTCACAGGTAATGCACGGGGCTGACCTGGTTTCTTTCACTTTGCACCCCACTACTGTTATATACTCCTCAAAAAATGGATAGGACGGTACGTATATCATAATGTTATATCATAATGGTACAGGCAGCTGTGCAATCTATTAGTGTGCATAATAGTAAGTGCAATATGTATATGGAGGAAATGGCTTGTTTTTTGCTCAATTTTGACATGTTAATTCTCATATTTTTAAAATTTTAGGCGGTCGGGGAGTCTGGACTGTTTACTCCTGCAGCTATTGTATATGTACAAGATGCTGGTGTGAAAGCTGTATGTATCTTATTCTACTCGCTTGCCTTTTTTTTTTCACGATGATCAATGTTGATGATGTGTTTGGTTTACTATGTAGATATTGTTCGAGGAGTCAATTGTGAAGCAGAAAGATCTGACACAAGGAATTTGAGAACTTTTTGGAAAAGTTATATCAATTTAGGTACTTTGTTGAGATCAGTTTCACAGCATGTTTAGTTCAAAGAATTAGTTATACTTGGTTTATATCGACTTATGGTTGAACTAATAATAGGTTTCAATCTCAGTTTTTTGTTATTAATTACTAGTTTTTCATGTGTATATTTTGGATATATATAAAGCAGCCTAAAAGGTATATATGTATACAGTAGATACATACCTATAGTGACAGATGTAAGTGTAAGAAAAAGTCTCAACCTTTCCTGACACTATTAAGTGTCAGAAAACTTTGTCAGTATATACTTTTACCGCCTGGATTTTTAATGACACTTTTTATAAGTGAAGGTGAAAAGAAAAAGGATTTAGTGACACTTTTTTTGACATTTCCTGACACTTTTTGTGTGTCATTAAAAGACATTTTTCTTGTAGTGTTGCAGAAATAATCTCAAGTTTTCTCGCTGTTTTCTAAAAGTAAGTGCTTTCTTGAATTATCCACATATGAATTTTGTGTAACCTAGGCTAATATTGGGTCTAAAACTCAAAATAGTATACACAGATAATGAGATTTTTTAACGTACGTGGTCCAAAAAATTATCCAAGCAGGGTATTGATTGTCATTAAACCTATACCATAGGTCTAACAATTTAATCACAAAGAACTAGATTGAAGAAAATATCATACCTAAGTTTTCCCCATTGGATGGAGAGACAATCAGCGGTACCTTCCTACCAAATATTGTCATGCTTCCTGCACGCTGCAACGTATTGTCGGCTTTCTCCTGTAAGTTTAGCACAGACAGAAAAGACCCACCACAACCTCTGCCATCGTAGGACGCTGCTTCAGATGGCTATGCAGACACCGGTCCGCTATCCGTGCAAACTTCTTTAAACATTTAGAAAATATACTCCCCCTTAACTTTGAATCGACAATTTGCTTTAGTCTACCTTCTTTAATGGATTCTTGAGCCCATATTGCCAAACTCCATTGCTCCTCATCAAGACTTCCATCTACTGCTCGTTTCCCGCACAAGACTTCAAACAATACCACTCCAAAAGCATACACATCAGATTTTCTGGTTAACTTACCTGTGTAAAAGTAATTAGGATCAAGATATCCAAATGTGCCTTTGACAGTAGCATTAACATAAGTGGACTGCTGATTTTTTGGGCATATTTTGGACAACCCAAAGTCCGAAATCTTTGCTTCCCAATTGTTCTGTAATAATATGTTAGAACTCTTGACATCGCGATGTATAACACCGTGCTTAATACCCGCACCCGTGTGCAGATAGTCTAACCCACGAGCTGCCCCTATGCATATTTTGAGTCTTGTTATCCAAGGTAGAGAATATAGACGTTTGTGGAGATGGTCTTCAAGGGTTCCACGGGGCATATACTCGTATACAAGGATCATCTCATTCTGATCATTGCAATAACCAATCAAAGACACTAGGTGACAGTGCCTTAACTTAGATAGCATCTCAACTTCTGCCCAAAACTCCTCTCCTCCTTGATTAGAAGTTGAATCAAGCCGCTTAATGGCAACAACCAAACGAATCTCACCATTAGAGATGGTTCCTTTGTAAACTTTGCCAAACCCACCACGTCCTATTACCAATGACTCATCAAACTTATTAGTTGCCTGCTGAATCTCATACAACGTCAGCCGACGGCAAGGTTCTAACAACTCCATGGATATTGAAGATTCTGGCTCGTAACTGTTAGGATTAGTGTCAAATAGTTATGTTCATATACAAGATCATTAAGGTTACATATACAGTCATTATATAAATTGATAGTTGACTTTTCATAGTCGACAAAGACAAGTTGATATTTTTATTCCATGAAAGAGACATATACACATTAAAAAAATGCATCTCTAGAAGAAGTAACCCCTTGACAGATTTTCTTTATATTACTACCTCCGTCCCACAATAAGTGTCCACTTTGAATTTTCAAAGTTTTTCTCATTCAACTTTGACCATAAATATTTATATTTGTGTTATGTAATACTTGATGAAAATTATATGAATGGATTGAGTTTTAAATGTATTTTCATTGATATAATTTAGTTATGAACATATCATTGAACATTTAGAAAATATATTCCATTGATGAGTCAATGTAAATGATATTCCACAATAAGTATTAATGTGTATATGTTCATATAATTTTAATGTGTATATAACTTTCAAAACTAAATTTTAATGTATTTTAAATGATATTCCATTGAACATTTAGAAAATATATGGGGCAATTCTACAAACGGACCAGTCGCTCAAAGTGGTGGGCTTTTGTGTACCTAAGTAGGTTGGTTTCTTGAAATGGCCTGAGCGACTAGCGAAGTTGACATAAGTTCGACATGTGGCACCGCAAAAGTAGTGCCCAATCATTATGTGTCGGGGTTACTTTTGTGCTACTTATCACCAACGACCTATCAAAAGTTCGAGCGACCTTCTAATAAAATTATTTTAATCTTTTTTCCCCTTCCCAACACTTCCCATCACCACCACCCTCTACCACCGCACAACCATTACCACCACCCTCCACCACCACCACCAACCTCTACCACAGATTCAAGCATAATTATCACCTTATTCGAAAAATGATTAACATGAAATTTCAACTAGCTTAATCTTGGCTTGAAAACATGAGAACACAGTGCAAATATATTCCTTACTATCAATAAAGCATAACTGAGTCATGTAACAAGAACAATTATCACCAACATTCATTATTCGAAAAATCTAAGAACACCATTATTTGAATATCATGCAAAACAGTGAATTAAACTAATTGATTTAGAACAGATGCACATGAGATAATCCTAAACTAAACCCCTTTGGTTAATTAGACTCAAACAATCATCACAAAAAATACCCAAATTCGAACGATGAACCCTAAAATTCGAAGATCAATCAACACATCATGTTAGTTCAATTTAGTTAGGTCGAGTGTTCTATTAATCCATCTAAACAAAACCCCTATGGTTAATTGAACTCAAACAATCATCCATGATAAAACCCAAATCGACCTATATGCTCTAAGATTCGAAAAATCATTCAATCACATTTCTGGGTATGATTGTTTGCTAGAAACATGTTAAGCATAGATGTATTAACAAAACCCACTAACCAATTTAATAATATGTGTGGTGGTAGAGGTTGGTGGTGGTGGTGGAGGGTGGTGGTGATGGTTGTGTGGTGGTGGTGATGGGAAGTGTTGGGAAGGGGAAAAAAGATTAAAATAATTTTATTAGAAGGTCGCTCGAACTTTTGATAAGTCGCTGGTGATAAGTAGCACAAAAGTAACCCCTACACATAATGATTAGGCACTACTTTTGTGGTGCCACATGTCGCCCTTGGATTAAGTTCGCAAGTCGCTTGGGCCATTTCAAGAAACCAACCTACTTAGGTACACAAAAGCCCACCACTTTGAGCGACTGGGCTAGTCTCAAATTTAGCCCAAAATATATTCCATTGATGAGTCAATGTAAATGATATTCCACAATAAGTATTATTAGTTATGTATTTTTGATACTTAATATTGTTTTTTAGCTTTGAATATGAGTGACTTGTTGCCTCTTCCATTGGTGCCATATTTGTTCACTACATACACTGTCTTAATCTACTGAACACCTAAATTAATAACAATAATAAGACACAGATTAGTACAGTTTGCAAGGTTCTAGCTCAAACATCACAGTTCACACCAATGAAATAAAAAGATGTACCTCTCAGTTGTTGATATATCTTATGCAGGTTCCAAGTATGTCATTCGGCAGCGGTAATCTTCTCGTCTTCTAGTTATACAATATTGCACGCTATTCATTAAAACATAGTTTTCAATGTATAGAATGGTTTGCTGATGACCAAATTATATGCAAATTCCCATCTCTTGTGAGAGTGTTTTGTGAGATGAGGGATTTAGGTGTTGAGTTTGGTAAGTGTGTTGTCTGCGTGTTCTCATGTGGGTGCTCTTGGTTTGGGTCGTTGGGTTCATGAGTATATTGGTTGTAATGGTTTAGATGTGAATAGTACAGTCGCTACTTTGTTGGTTAACTTTGTTTTGGAGCTGTTACAATGGTTAGCTGATCCATACACTAGTTGTATCGATAAGCTGTTAAAATGTGTAAATTGAGTTATTTATCATGTGCGTTATGTTGCTAGCATGCTCTTCCTAATTCAAGATTTATATAAGGCACTAATACACCAATTTTTATTTTGTAAATGCGGGTTACAGAGACAGAGATGGTTTCCAGTTCCAGTTACAGAGACCAATTTTTCCAGTTACACTTCTAGTTGTAAATGCAGGTTACGTTTCCAGGTACTTATTTATTTTAACACATTAATTATCATCTTGTTTGCATAATTGACATGTCATACAAATTGGGCACAGAAGATAGCCAGTCTTAATTTCAGCTAAGATATTAGACTTTATCGATATAGTCTTATTTACCTTCAATTTAGTCTTATTTACCTTTTACACTCAAAGTTTCAGCTTTTCAAACCATTTTTTAGCCTAAATCTCCAAACAGTCCCCATAAGGGGGTGTTTGGCACAAAGTGTCTTTTAGCTTTAAATCTAGTTCTTGCCATATTTTTTATTTTTATTACCTTTTTCTACTAGTTGTTATTAATTTGTAAGTCAATTTTACCACTTTCCAATATTTGATAGCACTTTAAGCTTATTTTCAAAATTTTGATGCATAAGCTGTTTTCCATAGGATAGTAGGGTAGATTCTAAGTTTAGCTTCTTAGTTTCAAGTTTTTGGTTCATTTCATCTTCATTTAGGATTATAGTAACTTAGGTAATCTTGTTTTTGACTTTCCAAGTCAAAATAGTCCACTTTTGTACCCCTGCACATCTGTTGCAAAATTGCCACAGCCACTTTGATTTTCATTTTTAATTTCTTTAATAGATCTTTTACTCTAAAATTTAGTTTACTGCTTATTTGATAGTTAATTTAACTGCTTATAATTTTAGTTTATTTTTAAGAATTTTTCTTAAATGATTTCTTCAGCTCTCAACTTAGCCCCTTAACTGATTTTGCATTTGCAGCCCTTAGGTTCACTTTGCTTACTTAGTGCTTTAGTCCTTTATTACTGCTAATTTTTGTCCCCTTAGATATAGTAGGTATCCCCTAGTTTCCATTAGCTTTTTTTCCCCTTAGGTCAGCTTATTTGGTGGCTAAATTAAGGCCTGCTCATCTTTTGAACCGTCCCAACCCAGTCACTTAGTAAGCTTCTTATTCAGCTCATATACTGGTATCTTGTTTTGTGTTGCTTTCACAGTTTCACCTGGAAAATATATTTAACCATGCAGAGTATTGTTTCTAGAATTTGATAAATTTGGTACATCTGTAACAATAGCTAAGTCTTATTTTCTTTTTTATTTGCAGGTCTGAGTTAAGTGCAGCGTACAGTAGCTAGAATTGGTGTATTTTCCAGGTCTGAGTTGATTGGCTGCACCATTAACAAGAACACTTATTGCAAAATGGACCAGCTTATTTTTGTACATTTGAGATTACATATATTGCAAAATGGAACAGCTTATTTTTGTACATTTGAGATTGAAATTGAGATCGAGATTGAGATTGTTTTAGAAATTGATGTGTTTGAACTTATTTTGTAATTTTTTATTTTTAATAAATGCAGAATGTAATTTTGTACATTGATATTGCAGTTTCTATGTGCATTTTTGCCATATAGTGCGCCTTTTGCTTACTGAAATCTAACTAAACAGATCTGCCATTTTAGTGATTTTGTATTTTTGTATAAAGGTGGTGTACCCTTTAGTGACTAAAAAATTTTAGACACTAAATCTTTTAGACATTTGCTCACTAAAATTTTAGTAAGAAAAGACTTTTAGTGATCCCGGGAGTTGAATATATAACTTTTAGTGACCGTTTTGTATCTTTTGCTCACTTGATTTAGTGAGCAAATGTCTAAAATTTTGTAGTGTGTTAAGCGGCTGGACTCAACATCTAATCAAGGAGCAGTCGAGTTTTGGGCTGAAGTTAAGATGCTTTCTAAGTTAAGGCATTGTCACTTGGTTTCTTTAATTGGTTATTGCAATGATAGGCAAGAAATGATTCTGGTTTACGAATATATGCTACGTGGGACCCTTGAAGATCATCTCCACAACAACCTTCAAACTCTTTTACCTTGGGTAAGACAACTTAAAATATGCATAGGGGCCGCTCGTGGGCTAGATTACCTCCACACAGGTGCAGGTATTCACCATGGAGTTATACATCGAGACGTCAAGAACTCTAATATATTGTTACATAATAATTGGGCTGCTAAGATTTCTGACTTTGGGTTGTCAAAGATAGGTCCAACGAATCAGCCATCTACTTATGTTAACACTTTGGTGAAAGGTACATTTGGATATCTGGATCCAGATTACTTTCAGACTGGTAGGCTGACTCGAAAGTCTGACGTGTATGCATTTGGAGTGGTACTACTTGAAGTTCTGTGTGGTAAACGAGCAGTAGATAGAAGTCTTGACGAGGAGCGATGGGGTTTAGCAATTTGGGCTCTAGATTCTATCAAAAAAGGTAGACTTAAGCAAATTGTTGATCCTAACATAAAGGGGAGAATATTTCCTAAATGTTTGAAGGAGTTTGCACGGCTTGCAGAGCGTTGTTTGCATAGCCATCCAAAGCAGCATCCAACAATGGCCAAGGTTGTGATCAGTCTTGAGTCTATGCTAGTCTTACAGGAGAAAGCTAACACTGCATTGTGCCCTCCAGCCAAGACACTATTTGGTATAAAGATGCCGATGTTTCTATTTCCATCTAACCAAGAAAACTTTGGTATTATGCTTGATCTCTATTCTCTTCCATTCTGTTATATCATAGTTCTTTGAAACGCTTAATACATGTGTTGTTTTTGTAGTTGGCGGCATAAGTTTAAAACCTTTGGAGTTATACCTTGATAGTATCCAAGGTGAACACCAAGTATTAAACCAAGAAAACTTTGGTATTATGCTTGATCTCTATTCTCTTCCATTCTGTTATATCATAGTTCTTCCAAACGCTTAATACATGTGTTGTTTTTGTAGTTGGCAGTATAAGTTTAAAATCTTTGGAGTTATACCTTGATAGTATCCAAGGTGAACACAAAGTATTAAACCAGTTTGCTTTTGAAACTATCAGCACTGCAACTGAAAACTTCTCTGCAGCTAATAAAATGTCAGAGCATCGATATGGTTCCATGTATAAGGTAATAACATTCACATATCTTTACTACTTCTTTTTTCTCTTTCAGGTTTTTGCAAGGTTGTGAAAAGTGAAAACTTCAACTTATAATTATTTATCATTTTCAGGGAAAGCTACAAAATGGACAAGGAATAGCAGTTTCACGGCCTTATTTAGATACCGAATTCCTAGGATATAAAAGGGAATTGTCGTTAGTGGTAAAGTCTCAACATGAGAATTTGATTCAGTTGCTTGGATATTGCATTAAAGGAACAACAATGTTCATTGTTTATGACTCTGCACCATATGCAAGTCTGGATCGCTTAATATTTGGTACGAATTTTCATTTTTAAATGTGAACCTTCAATGATACTTTTATAAACACCACACAAGTATTTACTCTGACCAAAAGGGCTTGTGTTCCAATGGTACCCATAGTTGTGTGAGAAACTCTCCAACCACATCGTTGTGGGTTCAAGTCCTGCTTAGAACATGTGAGATGGTTGTGGCGTATAATTTGTGAGATAGTTGCCGTTCAAAAAAAAAAAAAAAAAGTTTTACTCTGACAAGAATGGCAGATTTTTTTATTATTATTATTATTTTTTTTTTTTAATTTCTTAATTGATTAATTCTTTATTTTCAAAAGTAAACGAATATGTTTTGGATTTTCCAAGAAGTTTAAAGGTTTGTATCTTGATCTACCCTGTTTTTTCTCTTCTGTCGATTTGGTATGCATGAAATGTGGCCTTATAAAGTAGTTTTTGATAGTTGGCTGACATTAATGATTAAGATAATTGTTGGGTGGCTTGTGTTTACACTGTCCCCTTTTGAATCGTGTTAATATTGATGGAGTAATCTTTGACAAACATGCATATTGTGATCTATGTTTCTAGATCCTATGTCTACTCTTTTGGACTGGAATGAGCGGTACAAAATAATTCTAGACGTTGCTAGGGTCCTCATTTACCTTCACAAACATGCTCCTATTCAGATCATACATGGTAATGTCAAACCTAGTAATATTCTATTGGATGAAAGTTTGGACCCCAAACTTGCAGATTTTTGGTTTGCAAGATGCTTAGCGAACAACGAGAATGATTCTGTTAATGCGGAGATAATTCTTCAGACCTCGTAAGTTCATGCCCATCTCAATCAACATTCTTCTAGTTTTGTAAGGTCTCAGAATATTGAAGCAAATTCATCTGACATGTTTGTTTCTTTTAGTCTCTTTTCTTTCTAATAACAATAATACACAGATATATATCATGGTCCTGTGTCAACTAAATCCGATGTCTTTAGTTTTGGCATGTTAATTTTGAAAACTATAAGTGGATGTAGAAAATACAATGAAATTCCCACAGCTGACGAGAACTTTGTACAATATGTAAGTATGTTTATGGATGATCAACTTGGAGGAGCAGTGTTGACCCATCTACCAATGACTGGGCCGGTCAAGTCATGCTTTATCTTAATGGGTCAAATGGTTAAGTAAAGTCGTTCAAAGTAAACTATTAATGCAGAAACTAAAAGGTTTGAAAAGTGATGTATTCTGTGTCAACCCAATTGGACACGGCATACTTTGACCCGTGTAAAAATATACATGTTTTGACCCATATAAAATGATACATGTTTTTCTTTTTGGTATAGGGTAACCCCGGTAAAGTATAAAATGATACATGTTTTGACCCACTCAAAATGTTTGCATGTTTTCACTTGATATGACATATTTTTTATCGCGTTTATAATCATTTTGTTCATTATGGTGGACTGGTGGGAGTGTAACTACATGCTCGTTGATTTGTTGCAGGCATGAACGAATTGGTGAGCCGGAACATCTTCAAGTATCGTTGATCCTAGAATTGATGCAGATTCAAGATCCATAAGAAGCTTCATTCACATTGGGTTGTTATGTGTTCAAGAAGATGCAAGTGACAGACCAACAATGGAATATGTCCTTGCCATGCTACTTAGCGGTTCTTTTCTGACTCTCCCTATTCCCAAAAAACCGGTATCACCACAAATTAGCGGTTCTTGTCTAACTCTCCCTATTCCAAAAAACCAGTATCACCACAAATTATAGAAGAGGATTTGGCTATTACTAATGTTCCAGTTGCATTGTTATTGGAAAACCATGATATAGAGACAGTTGATGAGTTCATATCAGAGCTACATCCCCGATAAGTGTCTTTTACATATAAGCAGGGCCTCATTGCTACATAAGTAATTGGGATGTAAAATGTACCTTAAAGCTCATCCAAGGATTTTAATAATCTAACATATCAGATTATTTTCCTTTTATTTTATTCGGTTTGATCCTGCTACTTTAAAAAGAACTGCTCCTTCATCTAATAATGATGGACTGACAAAAAAATTTCAAAGGAAAAAGCTCACAAGATAATGTGCTAGCTTCCCCTCTTAATCAACATTTTGCTGATACAGCTAGGAACTTGAGTTCAAACATAGAAACTGTGAATCTCTAACTTTCTACAAGGTTTTTTGGATGTGCGGATCTGTTCAAGTTAGCCACCTCACTTTCACTGATTACTATTGCATAGTTTTTCTTTTGAGTAAAAAATGTCAAAAGACGTGTCAATCTTTTTAATTGAGATGAAAATTTTGACATATTTATAATTAAATGATCAATGTTGGTTATGCTTGTATCTTAAACGGGTCAGATGGATTAAGCTAAAGGTATTAACTAAAAAGAACACTAGTGACCTGGTCAAATGGGTCGAAATTCATCCGAACTGTATTCAAATTTATAAAAAGCTCCTAAATTGCTTAATTTAAAAAGTTAGATTTGTTTTCTGTTGACATGGTATTATAGCAATTTAATTTATTCAACCTGCTTTGACCAACAACAAATTTTAACTAGTTTTGACCCTTTACCCAACAAACCCAAATCCGCCCATTTTGTTAATGCCATCTTGAGTTGTATATAATGGGTTTGAGAATTTCCCCTCATATCAGAAGTTTATGGTTGTATGTGTTGGATGGATGTATCTGTATGTAATTACTCTTAAATTGCTGTTATTCAGCATTTATTTCTTCTAAAAACTTTCGTCACATTTTTGTTGAATTTGTATATATACTTTTTTTTTAACAGAACAGGATCTGATGTCTGTTGCGGTTGGGAATGGAAGTTGAAAAATGAGATACTTTTACTGATGAAATTAGCGAAGTGACATTTACCGATGAACAAATCTTCCATCACATCGATGGCTTGGTGGTTTGTCAGCGTCCTGCAATAACTATATTTGGCGTTGTTCTATATAAAAACTTTGGGTTGTCCTGTAAGACTATAAATTTTGTAAGTCGCCTTAGGATTACTAAACTATAACGGGGAAGAGACAGAAAGAGATTTGTTTGAAAAATCCTTCTCTCTTTACCCAATTGTAATATATTTTCATGAGAATGTGCTTCCATTCTGATGTTATAAAAAGCTTTGTTTACTGCTGTTATTACATATAAAGGGGATAATTTATGTAAGATCACCCCTAAAATCATATTTTATTCAGTTTGTGGATTTTTTTCACCATGATATCTATGACATTACAACCCTTATTCTTTATAGCCAATTGGTTTCGCATAATGGGTATCTCCGCATCACCCTGACAATCTTCATGTCGTTATATCCTGGACAGTTGCAGGAGTAGTATAATATCGAGTTTGATCATAAAATATGAAAAGGTTGTAAAGTTTTGAAAAATGTTTAGATTAGTGTCACGATGTGAATAGTCTCAATATTCCACTCTCTTCCTTCTTTACTCGGTCTATTGGTGAGGGAGTCTCGATTAAATTTTGGGATGAAGAGTGGCTCGGTACTTTCAAGCTAGCTTTAGAGTCCAGGAAAGATTGCAACATAGCTGATCGCCTTTTTAAATTGAATGGTCATCTTTCGTTGGCATGGAATTGGCATCGATCTATTCGTGGCGGTAGAGAAAAAGAGGAATGGGATACTTTGGATTGTTTAATTCAAGGAGTAGAATTAAAATCAGGACCGGATGGTTGGAATTGGGCTCTTGAGAGTTCCGGAAAATTCACAATTAAATCTCTTCGGGTCAAACTAGATGAGAAAATTCTAAGTTCATCTCACGAGAAAACAAGATGGAATCCTTTAGTTCCGAAGAAGGTGAACATCTTAGTATGGCGAGCCGACAAAGATAGTCTTGCAACAAGATGTAATCTAGACAAGAGGTGTATTGACTTGTATTCGATTCTATGCCCGATGTGTGAAGATGATGTTGAAACTCTAGACCATTTGATGGGTCGGTGCTCATGGTCTCGTGACATCTGGAACCTCATTTTTAAATGGTGTGGTTTCTCTCTTTTTGGAGACCTAGATTACTAAAGTGTTTGCAATTTTGTTAATCATTTGAGCATTGAGAAAAAAAGGATGTTCTCGCCATTTCATCTTCAATGCTTTGAAGCAATCATTTTCACCTCTATATGTCATATTTGGAGAAGTAGAAATGATAAGATTTTCCGTTTAAAAGAGACCATCGGTGATATCTTCAAGGAAGTTCAAAGCTTATCATTTTGTTGGGTTAGTAATAGGGTGTAAGAATTTTAGATTAGATTGGGATCTATGGGTGAAAAACCCGGTTTTAACCATCTCTCCAATCATGTATGTTCTTTTGTTCTTTCTAGCATAGATCTTTTAATAAAAAAGCCGCCGTTCAAAAAAAAAGTATAGCAAAATGGATATCAAATTAACTAATTCGAGGATGATACATACAAGGTTGGAATAGTTAGATGGGATTAGAATTATCATTTTGGTCTTATGGTTTGAAGCCAAAAGATCAATATAGAACTCATATTTTTCATAGAATCAATGAATCATTTCTAGCCACTCATTTTTTTTTTTTATCAAAATAAAAAAAATAAACTTTCTATCATTTTTTAAAAGTTAAATATCTCGCAAACCGTAAATCGTTACGCGAAAAAAAATACCATCGTGACTAGAATTAAATTATCATATGTTATATACTTTTGACGAATTTTTTTTTTTTTGATGATTTTTTTTCTTTCAAAATTTTCGCCGAGAAAAATCATATGTGATTCGTTAAAATCAAATCATTTGTGATTTTTTACAAATTATATATGATTTTTACAAATCATATGTGATTTTTACGAATCATAGATGATTTTCTTGGGCAAAAAAAAAAAAAAAAAAAAAAAAAGTTCGCGAAAAGAAAATGTTCGTCGAAAGTATATAACAATGCATATCTATAGAAAGATAATTTAATTCTCATCGCGATGGTATTTTTTTTTGTAGCTTGAAGATTTACCGTTTGCAAGATATGTTATTTAAAAAAAAGGTGGAAAATGGTTTTTTATTAATTCAGATAAAAAATGGGTGGCTATAATTGGTTCTATGTCAAATATGAGTTCTATATTAATCTCATTCGGTTTGAAATCTTGAACACTACTGATATACAAAATTGATCAACGATGGACTGTATGATGTTAAATACACACTTTGCATCGTACCAATGTAATGCTACCTGGGGCATAATTCTGATATAAACTCTTCAACTGCACCAGTATCATGATCATCATCACTAATTAGCCATCTAGATTTCCACTCCTGACTTTCAAATTCTCGCCTTTTAAACTCTTGTATAGTGTTTGCTCGCATTTTCAATAAAAGGGCCGAGTTGTCAGTAAGCAGCATATCAACAACTTCCTCCATAGTTGGCCTGTCGTCTGGACAACAGTTGGTACAGAGCACCCCGATATCGACAAGTCTTTTCATTAAACTTGAATCGACATCCATTCTTGGATCAATTATGTTTGAATAAGTTCCTTCCATCCAATCTATTTCAACCTACAAAAATTTGACATGCATGTTACTAACTATATATTCTTATAACAATGGACACACATATTTCATCTAAAAAAATCGGTGGTCGAGATTAAAAACATTTTAATATTTCATATATTTTTTATAATTTAAATATCTCTTAAACCGTTAATCGTTAAGCGAAAATAATTAGACTATCACAACGAGCATTTAATTATCTTTCTATAGATGAGCACTTTGATATACTGTGATTAAACGCTAAAATATCACATGTGATATTAGCGTTAAATCATATTTAACACTAATGTCACATGTGATATTATTATAATATATAGTGTTTAATCTCATTTGATTTTTTCATGCAAATTTCAGTAACCAAAAAAAAAAAAAAAAAAAAAAAAAAAACGTACAAAAATACATGAAAAACATGAAAAAAAATATTAAAAATATATCAAAGTGTCTATCTATAGAAAGATAATTAAATGTTCGTCGTAACGGTATAATTCTTTTTTCGCTTAACGATGAACGGTTTGAAAGATTTTTTTTTTTTTTTGAACGGCAAGAGAATATATAGATTAACAAACTAGCAAGAAACTAGAACAAATTACATACACGGGGATAGAGCGTTACAAGGGTTACATATCACTCTATCCACTTAACAGGAACCTATTTTTTGTCTACTAGAGATCCAAGTAAATGATATGAGCTTTATATTTAACACTAAAAGCTGCTTGAAAGATATTAGTAATATTTGAAAAGAAAAAAAAATAGGGTTTTTAAATTGTTGGGATTAATCTCATCCATTAGATCAAACTAGAATGGTACGCGCGTAATGCGACGGCGGGTATCTGTGACTATATTTTGCGTTATTCGGTTACATATTTAGTTGTCTTTATGCTAGAGATGGTAGAGATGGTTAAGCCAAATAATTTTAGTTTGAAAAACCCAACCTGCTTCATATCAAACTTCATAACCAATTAATTTTGAAATTCTTCTATAATAAGCAAGTAAAAGTCTGAATTTTAAGTCTTTCTAATTATAGAATAGCCCGAAATGCATTATATAATAGTATAAATAAAGATGAAAGGTCGAGATTGATTGTAAAAAAAGTTTAGTAATGTAAATGATCTTTAATCTTCTTTGGTAATTATATTTGAAGTATTCTCGTTTGATAATTCAAAGTATACATACAAGCACAACAAGACTGCCATGATAGAATCTAATCATTCTTACTTGACGCTTAGGGTCCTCGAAAGTTCCGGAAGTGCAACAATTCGCCAATCTACGCCCCTTGATAGTTTCCAAAACCAATATGCCAAAACTATAGACATCACACCTAATTGACACCCGCAATGTTTGGGGATACTCTGGTGCAATGTATCCTCTGTCAAATAAAAGTATTAGCCCTTATCAACAATCCAAGATATTATAATTATATGTTAAGCGCAAATATCACTAGATTACTTCTTTCCATTGCTTTTTTAAAGTTTAACATTGGAATTTTTTTATGAAACCAAAATTTGTCAGGGACTTCAAGTCTTCAACAAATGAGCACCAGACAAAAAATGAGAGTATTTAAAAGATGGCTATGTACTTACAGGGTCCCACAAATATTATCATCTTGAATGTAGTCAGTCTCGTTGATTAACTTTGATGTCCCAAAACATGACAGTTTGGGGCAATAACTTTCATCTAAGAGAATGTTTCCAGGTTTTACATCACAATGTATGATCCGAATGGGAGCCTGCTTGTGAAGGTAAACAAGTGCCCTAGCAATACTTAGTATTATTTTGTACTGTTTATTCCCGTCCAAAAGAGTACACATAGGATCTACAAACAAAGATCACATAACACATGTTTGTTGAATATAAATCAAGTTTCATCATATTTAGATATAAGAAGGTTAGAAACAGTGATTGATTGCTCTTAAAATCTGTCACAAGTTCCCACGAGTTGCAATATGGTTTGAAAAAGAAAAGTCATACCAAATATTAAGCGATCGAGTCTTGAATGATGTGCAAACTCATAGATGAGGAACACTTCTAATCCTTTAATGCAATACCCAATCAACTTGACCACATTATCATGTTCAAGCTTTACAAGTATTGATGCTTCATGCATAAAGTGTTTAAAATCTCTTGCGGTAATGAGAGTCATTTTAGAAATTGCTATATCATGTCCATTTTGTAGCCTTCCCTGAAAAGAGAAACCAAGTTGGGAGTTTTAACAACTGGAAAACCATATGAAATGTGTCAATAGATTAATATATGACATGGATACCTTGTAAATGATGGGAAAATGTCGATCATCGACCTTATTAGCGTCGGAGAAATTTGTGGTAGCAATGTTGATAGTATTAAAATCAAAGCGACTAAATATCGTATTTTCACCTTGAATACTATCAAAGTGTAACTCCAAGAATTTTAAACTTCTTTCTAGATCTACACGAAACAAAAAAACAAGTCATTAGATACGCAAATAGTATGGCATAGTAATTTTTTTGTCTGTTTATTTAAAATCGAGTAAATTAGGCCGTTCGTCCATGTGGTTTGCTCCAAATCACTACCGTAATCCATGATCTTTTTTTTTTTTTTTTTTTTTTTTTTTTTGATCCTTATGGTTTACATATTGCACGTTGTCAGTCCTTATCGCTAACTGTCGTTATATCCTCCGTTAGGAGACAATCGTCAAGTGGCAACGTTAGTCCATTAACCAAACGATCATTTGCAACGTTAGTTCTTTATACTAACGACCGTTACTAATTAACTCAAATTTGGTTTTCTTAAAAAAATTCTTTTCTACGCGGGTTTTATCGTTTTTGCCCGTTTTCATGCATTCGTCCATTTTTATACGTTTTCGTCCGTCTTTATACGTTTTCATCTGATTTTCTTATGTTTTCATTCGTTTTTATACATTCTCTTACGTGTCATACTATTTTATCTGTCTTTATACATTTTTTTTTTCTGTTTTTCCCCCATTTCATGTGTTTTCTTACGTTTTCAACCGTTTTTATACGTTTTTGTCCATTTTTATACTTTTTGTCCGTCTTTATACGTTTTCATCTATTTTTTTTACGTTTTCATACGTTTTTAAACGTTTCCGTCTCTCTTTATACGTTTTCGTCTGTTTTTCTTACGTTTTCATACGGTTTTATCCGTTTTTATACCTTTTCTTACGTTTTCATATGGTTTTATCCGTTTTTATCTGTTTCTATACGTGTTCCTCCTATTTTTACACTTTTGTCCGTTTTTCTTACTTTTTCATCTGCTTGTATACGCTTTCATCCGTTTTTATACGTTTTCATCCTTTTATATACGTTTTCATCTGTTTTATAATTTTTCTTGCGTTTTATTTGTTTTTATCTATTTTCATATGTTTTTATACATTTTCATCCATTTTTATACGTTTTCATCTGTTTTTATACATATACAAACGGACAAAAATGTATAAAAACGTAAGAAAACGTATAGAAACATAAGAAAACGGGTGAAAACATAAGAAAACAAGGGAAAACGTATAAAAACGGATGAAACCATATAAAAACGGATGAAAGCATATAAAAACGTAAGAAATACGGAGAAAAACGTAAAAAACGGAGGAAAACGTATATATAAAAAAAATGTAGAAAAACGGATAAAACCATATGACAACGTAAGAAAACGTATAAAAATGGATAAAAACGCATAAAAACGTAAAAAAAGCATATGAAAACCTATAAATACAGACAAAAAAGTATAAAAATAGACAAAAACGTATAAAAACGGATGAAAACGTAAGAAAATGCATGAAACGGGGAAAAACAGACAAGAACGTATAAAGACGGATAAAACAGTACGACAACGTAAGAAAACGTATAAAAACAAATAAAAACGTAAAAAAAACAGATGGAAACGTTTAAAGACGGACGAAAATATATAAAAACGGACGAAAACTAAGAAAATGCATGAAAACGGGCGAAAACGATAAAAACCGCGTAGAAAAGAAGTTTTTTAAGAAACCCAAAATTTGAGTTAATTAGTAACGGTTGTTAGTATAAAGGACTAACGTTGCAAACGGTCGTTTGGTTAATGGACTAACGTTGCCACTTGACGATTGTCTCCTAACGGAGAATATAACGACAGTCAGCGATAAGGACTGACAGCGTGCAATATGTAAACCATAAGGATCAAAAAAAAAAAAAAAAAAAAAAAAAAAAAAAAAAAAAGACTACGGTAGTGATTGGAGCAAACCACATGAACGAACGGTGTAATTTACTCTTTAAAATCTATGTGAATTGCACATTATTTATACTAGATATAATACACAAACACCTCTCTCTCCAATAAATGTACAAAGAAATACTACACACAAATACCTTCTCTCCATTAAATGTTACAATAGTCTTAAAATTAAGACATATAATATATTAAGCTTTTGGTACAAATCAATTAAACCCGCATTTAAAAATTTTAAAATTAAGAATACAACATTAAACACACTAATTAATGTTATTTTTAAAACACTCTTATAGTGAAAAATAAATGTTATTAGACACATTGTACAAACAAATAAAACACACAAATCTTTATACAATTTATATGCTAACAAGTTGATTATACATATGATTTTGAAAACTGGACCGGACCAACGGGTTCAACCGGAATCCGAGTCGACATCAGTTCGGCTAGCCAATAAAATCCGTTCAAAAACGAAACAGAAGAGGGCTAGTCGGAACGGGTAAAAACGGGTGAACTGGGATCATTTTTTTTCCTTCATTTAATCGGTTTGTCATTGTTATTTTGTTACTGCCTAAACTTTAATCACAGGGTACCCGCGCTGCATCACGCGGGTACCCTTTTAGTTTTCTACTTTGGGGTGTTGCAAAATTTAAGAGGTAAATCTTATTGGTTCTGATGTACGCGGTCTAATCGGTATTCCGGTGGCCATTTCGGCATCTTCCTTAGCCATCACAAACCTAACGAGGTTTGAACCTTGGTCTCCTATGAGACCTTCGAGGCACCTTAACACTAGGCCACCTTGGAGATGGTTGTAAATCAAATATAAAAAACTAGAAGATAACATGATACCTGAGTCGGATGTAAAGACAAACATCGGTACCTTCCTACCAAATACGGTGACGCCTCTTGCAGCCTGCCATGTAGTGTTGGCTTTCTCTTGTGAGACTAAGATAGACTCTAGTCCAAACACAACCTCAGCCATTGTAGGACGGTGTTTAGGATGGGTATGCAAACACCGGTCTGCTATCCGTGCAAACTCCTTTAAGCATTTAGGTGATATTCTCCCCCTTATACTAGAATCGACAATTTGCTTAATTCTACCTTCTTTAACATAGTTTTGAGCCCATCTTGCCAGACCCCATTGCTCCTCATCAAGACTTCCATCTACTGCTTTTTTCCCACACAAGACTTCAAATAGTACAACCCCAAAGGCATACACATCTGATTTTCTGGTGAGCTTACCTGTGTAAAAGTAATCCGGATCAAGGTATCCAAATGTGCCTTTTACAACAGTGTTGACGTAAGTTGACTGCTGATTTATTGGGCATATTTTGGTCAGCCCAAAGTCTGAAATCTTAGCAGCCCAACTGCTATCTAGCAATATATTTGAGCTTTTGATATCACGATGTATAACTCCATGTGTGATACCAGTACCCGTGTGAAGGTAATCTAGGCCACGAGCGGCTCCTAAGCATATTTTGATTCGTGTCACCCATGTCAGAGAAGTTGCACGTTTGTGGAGATGATCTTCAAGGGTTCCGCGGTGCATATATTCATAAATAAGGATCATTTCTTGGCCATCATTACAATAACCAATCAAAGACACCAAGTGACAGTGCCTTAACTTAGATAGCATCTCAACTTCTGCCCAAAATTCCTCTGCTCCTTGATTAGAAGTTGAATCCAGCCGCTTAATGGCAACAACCAAACGCCTTTCCCCATCAGAGATGGTTCCTTTGTAAACTTTGCCAAAGCCACCACGTCCTATTACCAATGACTCATCAAAGTAATTAGTTGCCTGCTGAATCTCATAAAATGTAAGCCGGCAGCAAGGTTCTGACAACTCCAAGGATACAGAAGATCTAGCCTCGTGATTGTTAGAAGGCAACATAGTTATTTATCGTAATGAATAAGAATTATATTCAAAATGGTATGTTAATGTACATGATCATTAAGGTTACATATATAAACTGGAGTCATTACATAAATGGATTGTTGACTTGCTTGTAGTCAACATATACTAACTGATATTTTTCTTCCATGAATTGAAAGAGACATGTAAGGTAGCATGGTTGGACACTTGGACCATAAGAAGAATACTACTTCAGGGGTCTACCAGACCTAAATATTATTGGTGTTTAAGACGCGCGCAGTTTCTACGAAATTATGAAATGCACAGGAAATCAAATGTCTCTAGAAGCAGTAACAGCAGCTTTTCTTTTTTTCTTATTCAAAAACATATAAGGATGGTTATTCTTTTTAAGCTTTGGTTACGAATAAATTGTTGCTTCATTTATTATTTCCATATGTTTTCACTTTATACACTCAATCTACTAAACCCTTAAATCAATTGCAACTAGGAAATCAAATGTCTCTGTTTCAAATTTGTTCACACCAATAAACGACATGCACACCTCTGAATTACTCATATATTATATGCTGATATTCAGGTTTTCAGTTTGCAACTATTGATTTTTGATTTTATTTCCTGCGCCACCAGACCGGCCCTGAGGTGTAAAATCTACTTGCATGTTAAACACCAGTGACTAGGAAGTCTAATATTATAATGGATAGCATATTTCTATCACATAACAATTCAGTGCGTAGAAGAAACTGTCAACACAAAGTTGCCCACTAATTAGATTAATCAACACAACTTCTATCATCAGATATATTCCATGATATTAACAAAACGATAACACAGTCATACAACAAATTTATGCCTAATATTTGCTTAGACGAGGAGGTGACGGTGAAGTGCAACTGCTGCTGCATCTACGGCTTAGAGGCCTACATCAACAATTACAGTATACTTAGATTGAGAAGTCAATGCAAAAATGATAGTGCAAAGTACACAAACATTGATTAGACATCGCAATTTCAACCCATTTATGTGAAAATGGGTCTATCTGGGTTTTGTTTAATTTAATTTATAAAGAACCAAACAAGAAAAAGTTGGTCTTTGATTGTGATTTCCAACAACAAACCAAATTAATTCCAGTTATCTTCACCTGCACTTGTATCGTATTACTGGACTGTACCAAACGAAATCAATGGGGATCGTCATTGTGGTTAAAAGGAACACTGGACTCTTACCAAACGATATTAACCACGTGTATGGTATTTTATGAATGCACTATCTCGAGCATAAATCAGTAAGTTCGAACACTCAACTTTTATGAATAAACTGTATTGATTTGTCAAAAACTATGTGTGATACATGGTTGGAAAGCTAAGGATACCGATTTACGGTTTTTGAAATAAACTGTATTGATTTGTCCCTCTATTGAAAGATAATTAAATGCTCGTCACGATTGTGTAATTTTTATAGGTTACCGATTTACGGTTTTTGAAATACGTAATTCTTAAAAAAGAGCGGTGAAAGTGAGTTTTAATTAAAAAAGATGAGGTGAAAGGAGTGAAGGTTAATGTTTTTTAATGTTTAATCTTGTCAATAATATGGTAGGGAAATGTCCTTAAATGAAACTTTCTCGCATTAAACGTCAAATCATGCTTTGGCCCATATATTCCTTTCGTGGAAGAAGAAATATGAGTGTGAATGCTTGACTATGAATAAGCTACCAGGTTCATTTTCATACCATGACCCTAGTGCAATTATTTTATGTTTGCTTATGAGTAAGCTACTAGACTTTTCAAGCTAATAAAGTTTATCTAATAATTATCATCTATAACCATGTTTTTCCCTACGAGTCGCGAGGCTGGATCTTCTTCATTCTCAGAGTCGCCACAACCATGTCGTGATCTTTCGTTTTCCGAGATTCAGTTAGCAACTCAAGACTTTGATGAGTCACTGGTAATTGGGCATGGGGGATTCGGCAAAGTTTACAAAGGAACCATCACCAATGGAGAAAGTCTCTTGGTTGTTGCTGTTAAGCGGCTGGACTCAACTTCTAATCAAGGAGCAGTCGAGTTTTGGGCTGAAGTTAAGATGCTTTCTAAGTTAAGGCACTGTCACTTGGTTTCTTTAATTGGTTATTGCAATGATAGGCAAGAAATGATTCTCGTTTACGAATATATGCCACGTGGGACCCTTGAAGATCATCTCCACAACCTTCAAACTCTTTTACCTTGGGTAAAACGACTTAAAATATGCATAGGGGCCGCTCGTGGGCTAGATTACCTCCACACAGGTGCAGGTATTCACCATGGAGTTATACATCGAGACGTCAAGAGCTCTAATATACTGTTACATAATAATTGGGCTGCTAAGATTTCTGACTTTGGGTTGTCAAAGATAGGTCCAACGAATCAGCCATCTACTTATGTTAACACTTTGGTGAAAGGTACATTTGGATATCTGGATCCAGATTACTTTCAGACTGGTAGGCTGACTCGAAAGTCTGACGTGTATGCATTTGGAGTGGTACTACTTGAAGTTCTGTGTGGTAAACGAGCAGTAGATAGAAGTCTTGACGAGGAGCGATGGGGTTTAGCAAGTTGGGCTCTAGATTCTATCAAAGAAGGTAGGCTTAAGCAAATTGTTGATCCTAACATAAAGGGGAGAATATTTCCTAAATGTTTGAAGGAGTTTGCACGGCTTGCAGAGCGTTGTTTGCATAGCCATCCAAAGCAGCGTCCAACAATGGCCGAGGTTGTGGTCAGTCTTGAGTCTATACTAGTCTTACAGGAGAAAGATAACACTGCATTGTGCCCTCCAGCCAAGACAATATTTGGTATAAAGATGCCGATGTTTCTATTTCCATCTAACCAAGAAAACTTTGGTATTATGCTTGATCTCTATTCTCTTCCATTCTGTTATATCATAGTTCTTTCAAACGCTTAATACATGTGTTGTTTTTGTAGTTGGCAGTATAAGTTTAAAATCTTTGGAGTTATACCTTGATAAGGTGAACACAAAGTATTAATCCAGTTTGCTTTTAAAACTATCAGCACTGCAACTGAAAACTTCTCTGCAGCTAATAAAATGTCACAGCATCGATATGGTTCCATGTATAAGGTAATAACATTCACATATCTTTACTACTACTTTTATTTCTTTCAGGTTTTTGCAAGGTTGCGAAAACTTCAACTTATAATTAGTTATTTACTATTTTCAGGGAAAGCTACAAAATGGACAAGGAATAGTAGTTTCACGGCCTTATTTAGATACCGAATTCCAAGGATATAAAAGGGAATTGTCGTTACTGGTAAAAGCTCAACATGAGAATTTGATTCAGTTGCTTGGATATTGCATTAAAGAAACAACAATGTTCATTGTTTATGACTTTGCACCATATGCAAGTCTGGATCGCTTAATATTTGGTATGAATTTTCATTTTTAAATGTGAACCTTCAATGATACTTTTATAAACGCCACACAAGTGTTTACTCTGACAAAAAGGGCTTGTGTTCCAATGGTAACCATAGTTGTGTGAGAAACTCTCCAACCAAATCGTTGAGGGTTCAAGTCCTGCTTAGGACATGTGAGATGGTTGTAGTGTATAATTTGTGAGATACTTGCCGTTCTATTAAAATAATAATAATAATAAATGAAGTGTTTACTCTGACAAGAATGGCAGTTGTCTTAATTTTTTTTTCCTTTTTTTGTTTTTTAATTTCTTAATTGATTAATTCTTTATTTTCAAAAGTAAACGAATATGTTTTGGATTTTCCAAGAAGTTTAAAGGTTGATCTACCCTGTTTTTTTTTTCTTCTGTCGATTTGGTATATACATGAAATGTGGCCTTATAAAGTAGTTTCCGATAGTTGGCTGACATTAATGATTAAGATAATTGTTGGGTGGCTTGTGTTTACACTGTCCCCTTTTGAATCGTGTTAATATTGATGGAGTAATCTTTGACAAACATGCATATTGTGATCTATGTTTCTAGATCCTATGTCTACTCTTTTGGACTGGAATGAGCGGTACAAAATAATTCTAGGCGTTGCTAGGGTCCTCATTTACCTTCACAAACATGCTCCTATTCAGATCATCTATGGTAACGTCAAACCTAGTAACATTCTATTGGATGAAACTATGAAAGTTTGTACCCCAAACTAGCAGATTTTTGGTTTGCAAGATGCTTAGCGAACAACGAGAATGATTCTGTTAATGCGGAGATAATTCTTCAGACCTCGTAAGTTCATGCCCATCCCAATCAACATTCTTCTAGTTTTGTAAGGTCTCAGCATATTGAAGCAAATTCATCTGACATGTTTGTTTCTTTGAGTCTCTTTTCTTTCTAATATACCGATACACTATATGTGCCGTGGCAGGGAATACACAGCACCAGAGTATACAGATATATATCATGGTCCTGTGTCAACTAAATCCGATGTCTTTAGTTTTGGCATGTTAATTTTGAAAACTATAAGTGGATGTAGAAAATACAATGAAATTCCCACAGCTGACGAGAACTTTGTACAATATGTAAGTATGTTTATGGATGATCAACTTGGAGGAGCAGTGTTGACCCATCTACCAATGACTGGGCCGGTCAAGTCATGCTTTATCTTAATGGGTCAAATGGTTAAGTAAAGTCGTTCAAAGTAAACTATTAATGCAGAAACTAAAAGGTTTGAAAAGTGATGTATTCTGTGTCAACTCAATTGGACACGGCATACTTTGACCCGTGTAAAAATATACATGTTTTGACCCATATAAAATGATACATGTTTTTCTTTTTGGTATAGGGTTACCCCGGTAAAGTATAAAATGATACATGTTTTGACCCACTCAAAATGTTTTCATGTTTTCACTTGATATGACATATTTTTTATCGCGTTTATAATCTTTTTGTTCTTTATGGTGGACTGGTGAGAGTGTAACTACATGCTTGTTGATTGTTGCAGGCATGGACGAATTGGTGGACCGGAACATCTTCAAGTATCGTTGATCCTAGAATTGATGCAGATTCAAGATCCATAAGAAGCTTCATTCACATTGGGTTGTTATGTGTTCAAGAAGATGCAAGTGACAGACCAACAATGGAAGATGTCCTTGCCATGCTACTTAGCAGTTCTTTTCTATCTCTCCCTATTCCCAAAAAACCGGTATCACCACAAATTAGCGGTTCTTTTCTAACTCTCCCTATTCCCAAAAAACCAGTATCACCACAAATTATAGAAGAGGATTTGGCTATTACTAATGTTCCAGTTGCATTGTTATTGGAAAACCATGATATAGAGACAGTTGATGAGTTCATATCAGAGCTATATCCCCGATAAGTGTCTTTTACATGTAAGCAGGGCCTCATTGCTACATAAGTAATTGGGATGTTAAATGTACCTTAAAGCTCATCTAAGGATTTTAAAGATCTAACATATCAGATTATCATCCCCTTTCTTTTTTTTTCCCTCAGTTTTTCACATTGACGTATATGACAAGCAAACAATAATTTTCTAATAGACGACTTTACTTTTCACAATTACACATTAAGCACCAGTTACCATCAGGAGCATACTTTTTAAAAACATGCATATTTAATTCAGTGATGAGAATAGGCATGACCGCACAAACTAATACTCCGTAAGATTAATCAACACAACTTCTACCTGATATGTTACTTCCATGATATTGAAAGATAGCAAGTACCATAAACTATAGTTCTATAGCAAAACGATAACACAATATTTATACTACAAATTTATGCCTAATATGTGCTCCGACATCATTAATTCAAGCCTTGCAAGGAGATGGCAGTGAACTGCTACTGCTGATGTTCCTGCTGCGTTCTTCGTCTTGGAGGCTTGTACATCTTTTACCTAATAAAATAAAACCCCTAGTGGGGACTTTTCCATTTCAAAATAATCAAATCATACCTTATTTGGTAAAAGTTGAATTAATTTTAATTTTTAGAAAAAATATTTAAAGAAGAAAAAAGGCTAAATATTTCCTTAATTGGCCAAAAGCTATAAAAAATCGTTTTTATATAAAAAATTGGTAGAAAAATATGCGTGTCAAAAATATAAAAAAATGAAACTTAAAGAAAGCGGAGTTATCTTCAAAAGCATAGGGGTGAACACTAAAACTTTAACAAACAAACCTAAGTTCTTCTCACCTTCAATTTTCAATCGATAGACACACCCACACAAAGAAACCCAAACGACGACTGACGACACCGAAAAAAAAAAAAAAAAAAAACTGACTTTCAATCTTATTGATCAAAGGTATGTTTTTCAGTTAATGGAGATTAAAGGTATATTAATTTATTACTTATTAATTTATCTACTAATCTAGGGCTTTTGTTTAAGTTATGGGTTTGTGTTATTGTGCTTTAATTTATGTGTTATGGCTTATTTGTCGTGATAACTTTTGATACAATTTCGTGGTGGTGGTCAGTTTAGCGCCGAAGGAGAAGAGGTATGATTTTTAAGGTGTATTTTCTTTATTATCTTTGCAATTGATGTACTTTTTTTTAATTAAATGTGAAAAAATTTCGTAAATTAGTTGCATCAATTTTGTTTATCTGATGGTTACCGATAGATTTTTCCTAATTTTGAAACTTTCTCAACTATGGTATAAATTATTGCTAATTTAATTTTGATGCCATTCTTGATTTTGATGTTTGTTATTGATAAAATTATGTCACGGCTGCAATGTGATTCGAGTATGGGAAGTAAAATAAGAAGCAGTTGAAGAGAGAGAAAAAAGGTTGAAGAACGACAATAGGAAACATGTATTCTTTCTTAAATTTCGTTGGTCTTTCAGTAGGTTATTGGTCACTATTTAGTTTGAAAGTGCTGAATATTTATGGTCCTGGAACTGTTTGAATTTGTGGGTCAAAATTGGTTATAGGCTCTTTAGTTTTGTGAGATTTTTTGGTCAAATTATTGTCTTGCTATGGTTGTCTGATGACACATTGATAAGGGATACCGTGTACTCGAGTTGACCCTTACGTAACATTATTTCCATCTGTGGTAAAGTTTGCACACACCTGGTTTATTTACTTAAAATAGTAAATTGGGGTTAAATTAGAGAACACAAATCTTCAACGAAAGAGTTAAATTGGTTGAATGGGTTAAACGCGTCAGACCCCGCCCATTCTGTTTATTAATGCATAAACATTATAAATCAGAGTGCAAACCATGGAGGTTGTTAACACTTATTTTTAGAGATTAATGCCTTCTTATCGAGCGGATCCAACCAGTCAGTTGTTCACGTTTACAGGTTCGGCATTCATTTGGTATGTTTTGTACACTATTGTCATGGAATATAATTCTTGTGCTTTTAAATTCATTCCAAAAATAATTCACTAGATATTCATGATGCACAATTGATCATTAAGGTTGGATACAACTTGAACTCATTTGTGCACGTTATTAACTGCGATTAACTTTTCGCCTTTGTACTGTGAACCCCTACTGGACATTGAAGACTATATTTATCGATCTGGAAGGACAGAAAGAGCAGGTAATTCTAAAATAGCAACATTCAGCATTACGTTATCATTTTATTTTTGTTGGTAACATTGCTTCCTGGTCTATCACTTAGTAATTTCTTGAGGAAATTATGGTGTTGCCATCACTCTTTATGAGCCACAGAAAGCAAATATATCCAGCTTAGAGAGGGAAGTTGGTGTGAAATTTGAACACGTTTCAGCTCCTCAGCCATTGGATATTGTAATTGCTGGTTTGGATGTTGCAGAAGCAATACAGGTAGTTCTGACAGGTATGATCAATTTTTATAATTTGTTAACGTTTCCTCAACCACTTTTGAGACGTAGAAAAGTTCTCTACTGTTTTGTGAATATATCTGAGACCAAAGTAGAAATGCACCTCTTTACGGGAACAGGACGAGGGAGTGGGGGCAGGTTACATTTTCTGTTAAATTTGTGAATATGTGATTATGTTTTATAGTCCTAAGGTTTCAGTGGTGGGTAGGAGTGTTAAAGATATTTACTAATATGTGATTATTTACTAAATTATAAGGAGTATAGCAATTGCATTTTCAATTAATGAAGTTATGCTTATATTAGCATTGATAAAGTAGGGAATGAATATGCTTCTAACTAGGGACGAACATGTCATTGGCCAAACTGTGGCTGATACGCGGTTCCAGATTTTTGTCAAATCAAGCAAGTCAACAGCATTGCAGAATATATAGGAAGAAAGTTACTACAAAAGATGAGAGGGTCAATCTAGACTCTTTAACTGTGGCATTCTGAGAGATACCAGGTTGTTTACCTTTTAAGTAAATGGAAGTTATCTGTTTAAATATGCAGTATTGAATTTATTGACTATTAATTTTTTTACAACACAATTGGAATGTATCTCAACTGGGAAAAGTTAAATAAGAACAGCCCCGAGTCGAAACTACATCATGGAGACATTATAGCATTCGCACCACCTCCTCAACATGGCAAGTTTATTTTACATTTTTTTTTGTGGTAGCAGAAGTTGCGTATGCATTTGTGTTCCGAGAAGTTCTTAGACCTACACCAGGTAGAGATAGTAGCTCACCGCTAAAAAGAAAAGCAGGTATGTACTTTTCGGTGTATACTCCATTATTGTATGAAGTCATGTTTAGTTGGTTATTACTTATGTGTAAAATTTTCCAAGGTGATTAGTATAACTTGAATGATTATTTGATCCTCCTATTGATACAAGATTTGTTGTGATAATGTTGATGTTGATATTAATATATAACGACTTGCAACATCGGAAAACTTTTAGAAGGGTATCTGCAACCTGATGGGGTAATTTTGTTAAGTATTTTATGATTCTATATGATATATATGTGCTACTGAACTAAATAATTTTCGTTACACATATAAGTTTGGCTCTGAACTCAAGAGGCTGAGAGGAATTGGTATTGGTGCTTTTGAAGGTCCCAATTCTCTTGATGATTTTTGGAAACTTCAACGGTCAAATACGGTATTCTTATCTGTAACTTTAATTCACCACCAAATTGTGATTGATGAAATAGATCGTTTGACCGATTACCTTTAATCGATATGTAGGATTTAAGGAAACAACCAGAATATCAAGTTGCAACCATTGAATAATTACATAATGAACACCGTACACCTATCAATTATTGTTTCTTTGATTTGTTAGTTTGTTTGTGAATTTAGTTTAGGTTTTTTTTTACAGGTTTTCTTATGAATTATTGTTTCTTTGATTTCTTAGTTTGTTTATAAACCTTTTTTTTATTATTTTTTTTATTTTTTATTTTTTATTTTTTATTAAAGATTGTGAGTTTTCTCGGATAAATTAGTAGCATTAATTGTGTAGTATTATAGTCAGTGATGGACCCAGGAAAAATGGATGTGGGGGGGATTTTTTTTTTTTTTTTTTGAACATAACAACAAAATGCGGGAAAAAAAAATAAGATCGTAATGATAAATCGAGTATTTTTACTTATAGATGAATGATTTATAAGGCTTTAGAGCGTTGAATGTTAGATTTTAGTATGTGGGTGGGGGGCAATTTGAGTTTTGGGTGGGGGTCACTTTTGAAAAAAGGTCAAAATTTTAAAAAAATTACACTAAAATTTCAACTTTTTCGGCTAGCCATGGGGGGCACCGGCCCCCCATACTTACACTCTAAGTCCGTCCCTGATTATAGTAGCAACCTTTTTCGACGGTTTATGGTTAAATATATTTGTAGTGATCAAGAAGTTGGTATTTTTTAAACGAATCTGGATAAGTTAGTAGCATTAGATGTATTGATAATTTGGAATTGTGTCTTAGAGTTTGCTGTTTAGGATATTAGTAGTGATTAAGAAGGTGGTAATTCTTGAATGGTGACATAGTTTAAGGTTTATACTATATGTGTGTTGTTATGGTGCTTACATCAGCAACGAAGTTGAAAGTTTTCATAAAGGTAATAAAAAAGCATGGATTTCACTTCGATACCAATACCCCATTTGAGTTTTTGTTGGTTCGATTGTTACTATTATCCTTTTCCGATTTTAAGCCTTAATGAACTGTCTGATTGATTTTGATGTAAATTTGTCATGTAAGTGAGACCCCAATACCCCATTTGAGTTTTTATTGGTTAGATTGTTAGTAGTGAATAGTGATCATGAAGTTGGTAATTTTAGAAGTAAATCTGGATAAAAATGCATTAGATTTTATGATAATGTAATTTTTTTAGACCCTTAACATTGAACATTACAGATTTGTACTTTAATTTATGAGCCCAGTTAGTTTTTCCCCATTTTTCAAACATTGCTGACTCAACTGATACAGCAACCCTATAAGGGTCACATGCATTCACTTCATCCCTTGATTCTTCATCAGCTTCCCCTAAAACTTTGCACAATGCATCTGCTGTTTTCTTGCAGAGGCTCATCAGCAGGCAGGTCAGTGTTTTCTTGGATAATTTCTTTTCAAGTATTATGTAATTGTGTTGTCAATTTGTTTTAAAAAAAACTTTCGAACCTTTGGCCTGATCTTGACATCTTTTTGTTGCATTAGGTGTAAAGTCATATTGCGAATATATAAGGTATTTATGTATGCTGGATGGGTCAATTAACACATCTTATGCTTAAATTGTTTTATTTTTCTATATTTTACATAATAATAACTAAAGTTAGATTGTACCTCCATTTGGTTCCACTCATTACTTGATTTATGCATGGTGACGGTTTCGAGTTTGTTTCGTTCAACTCAATCATCAAGAACCGAATCAGCATGGATAAAGCTTTCGGTAATTTATAGTAAATCGTGAATTTAATATCTGTAAACCGTCATTAACAAACAATGAATTCAATTTGCAGATGTGATTGGCCAGATAGTGTCAAACAAGAAACTCAAACAATTAACCATCGACCATAAACCGACAAGCCTAACTGAATATGAGCTGCAAAATAAGAGGTTTGTAATCAACACTTATGAAGTATAGTTATTTCCTTTACTATTAATTGTTTGTAGGTATGTCAAATGAATCGTAATAGTATGACTGGTGATAACTACATTTTCAACAAGTAGTGTCCTTGAATCTTTCACTAATAAAAGCATGTGATAAAAACTTTCATAGTTATATGCTTAGTATTTTTCATTTTTGACATAAACTTTCACATTGATGTGTATGCACGCACACTAAAATCCTGTTGCTCAAAAGTGAATGAAAAATTAAAGGGTTGGGTAGCAGGTAATGGTAGCAGGTAATGTAGCCAAAGTGAATGAAAAATTGAAGGGAACCCTTCAATTGAAGGGTTGTATATAAACTTTTATAATGTACCATTACCTGCAGTTCATTTTTCATTCACTTTTAGTTTTACGGTTCACGTTGTCTTAGTGTTTTTATAACAAATTAATGTGTTTTCGCATTGTGAAAGTAGCCAAAAGGCCATGTTACACTTGCTCTATTGTCTGCGATTCTCTTTTAGTAGGAGATAATAATTAGTCTTTTTTAATAATTTAAGTTATTAAATGACAGATTATCGTCTTGTCAATTGCTGTGTCCATTTCATAAATTAATGTTATACAGAGTTTACAGCTGCAGCAGGGATGTTTGGTTGATGTAGCATGGACGTTGGTACTGAGTTTACTGCAGTAGAAGGGGCGTTTGGTTGCTTCAGCAGAAGGGCCATTTGGTACTGAGTTTACCGCTGCAGTGTAACTAAGATTTGAACAATTTATAAGTGGGTGCATGGCTTCATTGTTTGCTATGTTTGAAAGGTTCTTATACAAGTTGTAAGGATAAAGAGTATAGTTGATGTTGCAGTCAAAAAGAAAATCTGATTTGTAAAGTAAATTCCTACACATACTTTTGTTCAGTGTAGTTGTAATACTTCTACTGCATGGTGTATGTATCATACTGTTTCATAGATAAATTGTTTCTGATGTTCAAAAGAATTTGACCAAAAGTGTGGCGCAACCCTTTATTATAAGCCAAGGTTATACTCACTAAAAATATAAGCCAAGGTTGCCAGTCTGACTCATTTAATCAAACATGAAGCTCTATTTATAGTTATCTTATACAAATTAATCAAAACGTGAATTAATACACAAGATTAAGTTTATTACTTCAAATACCTGGGACTAAAAAATCTTAAAATAATTCGATCATAGCACCAAACTAAAATTGATAATTCGAACCCTTAAACTAATCAACCATTCTATTAAAACCCACAAATTATTAAAAAAATTTAAAAAAAACCCCGCGCGTGCGCGGGTATTATAACTAGTCAACAATTACAGTACATTTAGATTGACCAAATTTAATGAATTAATAATAGTAAAAAGTACACAAATATCTATTACAGTTCGAAATTTCAACTCATTTATGTGAAAATAGGTCAATTTAGGTTATATTTAAATATCAAAGAATCAGACAAGAAAAAAATAGTCTTTCTTCGTGATTTCCCAAAACACCCCAAATTAATTACGGTTATCTTCAACTGCACTAGTAAGGCAATACTAGACTGTACGAAACGAAATCAACCACGCGTATGGTATTTTAAGAAATGCGCTATCTTGGGCATAAATCAGATATAAACTCTTCAACTGCACTGGTATCAAAATCGTCAACTGGCATTTCAGTAGTACATGTTGAATACTCTCTTATCATCTTTTCTCGCATTTTCGTCACAGGGAGACCAAGAGATGAGTTTCCAAGCAACATGCCAACAATTTCCTCCATTTTCGGCCTATCCACTGCCTCTCCTTGAATACACAGCAACCCAACCTCAATGAATCTTGCCAAGGAACTTGAATCGGCGTTGATTCTGGGATCAATTATATTTGACAATGTTCCTTCCAACCAATTTCTCCGGACCTACAACAGTTCAACATGTCTGTAACTATTCTCCCTTCATTTTGATTAAAAAAAGTTCTCTTTACATTACTGCTTAATGTGTTCAGCACTTTAGGAAGTACTGGATTTGATTTGAAAAGGTAGTATACATCTAGAATCCAGACATACTTACATATTCCACCAACCGCCTGTCAGGTTGGAGATAATTAGATATTTTACGCCCGCTTATAGTTTCCAAAATCACAAGACCCAAACCAAAGACATCTACTTTAGTTGATAAATTGAAATTCATTAGATGCTCTGTTGTAGTGTATCCCCTGTGGCATGTGCAGGTATTAGCCACCACTAATGAAAACGTAGGAACAGAGCATCAAGTGGATGCAGATCTTTTAATACCACATTTGTACTTACATGGTTGTGCGGACAACATTAACAGGATTGCAGTCAGTTTTGTTGATTGCCTTTGCAAACCCAAGTTGTGATAGTTTCGGTTGAAAACTTTTGGCTAAAAGAATGCTTGCCGGTGTTAAATGACCATGTATGACCGTAATGGGAGCATGCTTGTGAAGGTAAACAAGTACTCTAGCAATACCTAGTATTATTTTGCACCGTTTATTCCAGTCCAGAAGATTACACATAGGATCTGTAAACATACATCACAAAACAAATGTTTGTCAATCTATCATTCGTCTAGTTTCATAATATTTAAATAAAGTAAGGTTAACATTAAGCATGAGATGTCCAACTCAAAATGAGATTCATACCAAATATTAAATGATCCAGGCTTAGATGAGGTGCAAACTCATGAATGAAAAAAACTTTTGTTCCTTCAATACAATATCCCAGCATCTTGATCAGATTCTCATGCTCAAGCTTAACCAGTATTGATGCTTCATGCATTTTAAATCTCTTATACCCAATGGTAAAAGGTAACGTGACTGCTATATCTTGTCCATTTTGTAGCCTTCCCTGATAAACAAAGGTAATTCTGAAATACGTAGCTAGAAATTGGAGCAAAGTTGTTCGTGACTATTTATGCTAATAACCAAAAATGATATGTACGACTAGAAACCTTGTAGATTGAACCATATCCTTGATGGACAAATCTATTAGCTTCAGAGAAGTTTTCAGTTGCAATGTTGATAGTATCAAAATCAAACTGACGGAATGTTTGGTTTTCACCGTGAATACTATCAAGGTACAACTCCATGGTATTTAAACTTGTATCTTGAACTGCAATTTCAACAGAAAAACAAGTTTTTAGAAAACAGTTGCTATTACTTATGTATTGCAAAGCTAAAGTTGTAAGTTATGTTGTTTAGGGTCATCAGTAATTTAATGTAACTGAGATTTACTCGAGACCAAATAGATCTCTGGTTAATCTCAAATATGGTTTAAGAGTCACGGTCGTTTGGAGTGCATGCTCGTGTAAGGTAACTGAATCCGGCAACGACAAATAGCGGGGATCTAGGGAGCTGGGCCCGGGGTCTAGGGGCAGCACTAAAATTAACTGTTACAGAATCAACCGATCTTTGCCTATTTCCTGCTAAAACAACCAACCGCACACTGGTTGTGTTATGATAGCAGACAAATCGGTTTAATAAAACATGACATAACTTGCAGAAATAATCTCAAGTTTTCTCGCTGTTTTCTAAACTTAAGTGCTTTCTTGAATTATCCACATATAAATTTTGTGTAACCTAGGCTAATATTGGGTCTAAAACTCAAAATAGTATACACGGAGAATGAGATTTTTTAACGTACGTGGTCCAAAAAATTATCCAAGCAGGGTATTGATTGTCATCAAACCTATACCATAGGTCTAACAATTTAATCACAAAGAACTAGATTGAAGAAAATATCATACCTAAGTTTTCCCCATTGGATGGAGAGACAATCAGCGGTACCTTCCTACCAAATATTGTCATGCTTCCTGCACGCTGCAACGTATTGTCGGCTTTCTCCTGTAAGTTTAGCACAGACAGAAGACCCACCACAACCTCTGCCATCGTAGGACGCTGCTTCAGATGGCTGTGCAGACACCGGTCCGCTATCGATGCAAACTTCTTTAAACATTTAGAAAATATATTCCCCCTTAACTTTGAATCGACAATTTGCTTTAGTCTACCTTCTTTAATGGATTCTTGAGCCCATATTGCCAAACTCCATTGCTCCTCATCAAGACTTCCATCTACTGCTCGTTTCCCGCACAACACTTCAAACAATACCACTCCAAAAGCATACGCATCAGATTTTCTGGTTAACTTACCTGTGTAAAAGTAATTAGGATCAAGATATCCAAATGTGCCTTTGACAGTAGCATTAACATAAGTGGACTGCTGATTTTTTGGGCATATTTTGGACAACCCAAAGTCCGAAATCTTTGCTTCCCAATTATTCTGTAATAATATGTTAGAACTCTTGACATCGCGATGTATAACACCATGCTTAATACCCGTACCCGTGTGAAGATAGTCTAACCCACGAGCTGCCCCTATGCATATTTTGAGTCTTGTTATCCAAGGTAGAGAATATAGACGTTTGTGGAGATAGTCTTCAAGGGTTCCACGGGGCAAATACTCGTATACAAGGATCATCTCATTCTGATCATTGCAATAACCAATCAAAGACACCAAATGACAGTGCCTTAACTTAGATAGCATCTTAACTTCAGCCCAAAACTCCTCTGCTCCTTGATTAGAAGTTGAATCCAGCCGCTTAATGGCAAAAACCAAACGCCTTTCGCCATCAGAGATGGTTCCTTTGTAAACTTTGCCAAAGCCACCACGTCCTATTACCAATGACTCATCAAAGTTATTAGTTGCCTGTTGAATCTCATACAATGTCAGCCGACGGCAAGGTTCTAACAACTCCATGGATATAGAAGATTCTGGCTCGTAACTGTTATGATTAGTGTCAAATAGTTATGTTCATATACATGATCATTAAGGTTACATATATAGTCATTATATAAATAGATAGTTGACTTTTCATAGTCGACAATAGTTGACTTTCCATAGTCGACAAATACAAGTTGATATTTTTATTCCATGAAAGAGACATATACACATTAAAAAAATGCATCTCCAGAAGTAATCCCTTGACAGATTTTCTTTATATTATTGTTATTTATGTATTTTTGATACTTAATATTCTTTTTTAGCTTTGAATATGAGTGACTTGTTGCCTCTTCCATTGGTGCCATATTTGTTCACTACATGCACTGTCTTAATCTACTGAACACCTAAATTAATAACAACAATAAGACACATATTAGTACAGTTTGCAAGGTTCTAGCTCAAACATCACAGTTCACACCAATAAATTAAAAAGATGTACCTCTCAGTTGTTGATATATCTTATGCAGGTTCCAAGTATATGCGTCTTGCAATCAGGTTAAAATTTAGTGATATATTTCCTACTCCATCCCCTGAGAGGTCTCTTTCTAACAAATCAGGTTAAAATTTAGTTATCTGCACCTGATATCTTCAATGGAATATTATTCACATTGGATTCTAGTTACATATTAAACACCAATCACTAGGAAGTCCAGAATTGATAGCATATATCTAACAACATGCATAATAATACAGCGAGTAGAGTAGACTGAAAACACAAAGTCACAAACTAATCAGACCAGTCAACAGAGCTACAATCAGATATGTTACTTCTATGATATTAAAAGATAGCAAGTACCACAAACTACAGCTCTTTAGCAAAACGATAACACATCCATACTACAAAATTATGCCTAATATATGCTCTGACATCATTAACTCAAGGCTTGCGAGGAGGTGGCGGTGAACTGCTACTACTGCTGGCGCTGCTGCTCCTACGTCTCAGAGGCCTAAATATAAACAATAGGAGCATATCATGAGTGGCCAAATTAAACTATATAACTATAGTACAAAGTACAGAAACATTGATTAGCGGTTGCAATTCAACCCATTTTATGCTAAAATGGGTCAACTTGGGTTATTTTTTATTAATTAAAAATCAAACAAGAAAAGACTAGTCTTTGTTGGTGATTTCCAGTAAGTATCAGAGTTGATTTCCAGAAACTTAAGTCTTACAATTACCATATGTCTTATAATCAACTATCCTTCATAAGTGTTTTGTCTTTTTGAAATGCATGTTTTTCTTTGATCAACACATACAATCACCCTCATAATATCCATGTTCTCCAGAAAATAGTACTTATAAACACAATAATACCTTTTAGGACTGCGACTCCTTGATACCTTCCTTGTGACCTGTAATAATCACAAAAGTAAAATATTATCAGTAAATGAGCCGACTAAATTTGCAACAGATACTTTCGACAGAGTCAGACCTTTCTTGGACTTGGAGAATCTGAGAGGGATGGCGACCTCCCACGCCTGCCAACTGGCGGTCGCACTCTGTTCTCAGGAAAACACAATGGAGTTCAACAAAAGCATATACGACAAAGACCAGAATTATTTTTAAGAAAAAAAATATATATACAACATAAGTCTGGATCAGAAATGAGATGTTTTACCTCCTTGGTGAGATTGAACTTGAGGGTGAACGAATAGGCCTTCGGATAGGTGGAGTTCTCACTCGTCTAGGAGAGCTTCATTAATAAAAACTTGTTTCATATAAAATTCGCTATAAATAGATCATTTGACAAAATAATATATGCTTAAACATCAGAAATTGTGGTACAAAAATAAGCATTCGACGTATTGATAAGAACACAACTAAATCCAGTCGATATACTTATTAAAGGGAGTATTAAGAAGCATCATGATGAATTCCAAAAGATTTAAAAATTACCGGCGCCTTATCGGGGGTGAACGCCTTCTAACCGGACTACCACGCATACGTCGAGGAGAGGGCCTAATAGAGACACAATTAGCAAGAATTGATGACGTCTGATATAAAAAAAACAGATATAAAAATAACACCACACCTATTATAGCGCCTTCCAAGAGGAGAAGGTGAGCGGCGTCTTAAAGAAGGTGACCAAGGTCGTCTTCTAGGAGGGGGTGAACCATCACGACGATAAGGTGGAGAACCACGTCGATGAGGTGGAGATCCTCTTCGGGCTATAGGAGATCTGCGGCGCGATGGTGACAGAGGTTTACGACGAGGAGATCCTGGAGCAAGTAACAGAAGTAAACACATTTACTCTAATAAACCTGAAGTAAATTCAAATCAAAGAGGGCTAATTGCATCAAAAGGTAACCAATTTAAGTCTGATTTCTATTCTAGGTAATATATCATACCAAAGTTGGTTACTTCTTATGCAACTACGAATATCAAAGACAAATATAGTACATATCATACCATCCCTTATGCGCGTTGACCCATCCTTTTCAGCATCATTCTTTGCTACATCTCTCCTTGAACCAGTGGCTAAAGATTTGGGAGGTGGTGAAACCTTCTTCCTCTCAGGTAAGGTAAACTTTGCTTGAACAACTTTCCCATCAATTTGAGCCTGCAATATTACCATAACAGCATGAGCTAATGAGGTGTAAAAATAAACATAACCAAATGTGAACTATTATGAAGTGTACCCCATCCATGTGTATTTGAGCTTTTTCAGCATCGCTTCGTTTCTTGAACTCAACATATCCAGACCCTCTAGGAAGGTTAACCTAAGAATAAACAGAAGTACACGATGTAAAGTAGAGCACACCCATTTGGATTCTTATTACAAAGGGAAACCAGGGTTGATGTAACTTACAGTAGGATCCATTGCCAACCGAACGTGTACAACTTCACCGAAATTGCCTATTAAAAGAAGCAAATTAAACAAGCATAATTTAAAATTGATTTTATTTTTCACGTCTCCATGAACATAATACACTTTTTTAGACAGATGTAGGCAGATCATACCAAAAATTTCTCGTAGGTGGTTTTCATTCACATTCCTTGTAAGCTGGTCAATGTGAAGAACCAGCGACTCAGATATGGGAGAAGATTTCCTGTAAACAATAACTCAGAATATGAACATGAGTAAAAAACCTTAAATCAAGAAAAAATAACAATGATACTCCTTTTGTGACAAAAGATAAGAAAATACACCAAGTGAAAACCAGTTCCACAACAGAACTACTATTTCTATCAGGCCTAAGAATCCTAATGAACACATTGGAGAAAAGGATTACTCGCGCATTGCCTTTGAGAAAGTCCTTCTATTTGAGGATGTCCGAATAAAGGGCCTAGTTTTACACAGATTATTTACCTGTTTATGTTTATATTCAAGTTACCGGTGCGATTGAATTACCAATATTAAAGCATTATCGGCTAAGTGTACATCAAAATGGAAATGGTGCAAGATATTAACTTAGATTAGCCCTAAAGATGGACATGCAGCACTTATGCAATGTTCTGAGCCTTAATCTACTCTATCATTTTGTACTACTGCATTAGGATTTAAAACTTGCACAAGTTATACCATATTTTCCCTTATTCTTTTTTTACAAATTCATGTCCCTGCTACTCACTAAAGCGTTTGATTAGTCGCCTCCAAAAAGAACTCCAATTGCCAAACAAGATTTCAATTCTAAACACTAGAAGCTAGGCGCTCGTCACCAAACACAGCCTATGTATTTCGTCTAGTGGATAACTATTCTAGAGCGAATGGCGTGTTATTTTATATAACTACAACAAAAATATCCCTCCAAATCATCATTATAACCAAAGATCAAGTTTCTTACACAAAGTACATTCAAAAAGGATGTATGGTTCTCATTGCCTAGGCTAGGTATGTGGGGAAGGGTTAGTCAACACCCAAAAGGGGTGCACGGGTGTCGATTTAAACCTTTGGGAGACATTCTAAAAAGGATGAATCTGACATTTACATTCGATAAACAGTTTAGTAATTGCACCTTCCTAAATTTTCTAGTGTACACATAACCAAATAATAATCGCGTCACAATTAAGGGGTGTTTGTTTAAGCTTATCTATGGCTTATGAGCCTATCTGAGGGGGTGTTTGTTTCATCTTATATAGCCAGCTTATGGCTTGTTTGGTTTTGGGCTTATGTTTCATAAGCTCACTTTAGCTTATTTTGAAACTTTTCACCTTATATATATTTATTATGTCATAATAAGCTTATAAAACCCAAAACAATGCAAAAGAAGCCATGAAAAGTGAAGTTATGAAACATAAGCCCAAAACCAAATAAGCCATAAGCCGGCTATATAAGGCGAAACAAACACCCCCTAAATCCGAAAGAATTACCTTGGAGGTGGAGAACGACCACGTTTAAGTCCATCACCAGAACTATTAAACAAAACCCAAATATAATAAACAATCAAAACAATATTGAAACTGGAATATAAATGTAAAATATATGAAAATGTGAGTACCTTTTTTTGGGACGAGTGGGGCTAGGGCTGCGAGAGAGTGAAGATGAAGAAGTGTAGGATCTGGACCGGGAACGAGATGAACCGGAAGATGATGATGATGAAGATGAAGATGAAGATAAACCGGATGGTGATCTACCACGGCCTGGTTTTGCCATAGGGGGATTTTGGTTCAGTTCAGTGACTGGAATATGTTATAAACCTCCGGAATGATAATAAAGACCGGGGCAAAATTATAAAGACCGGGGCAAAAGAATCCTAATGAACACATTGGATAATAAAGACCGGGGCAAAATTATATATTTCATTCTTTTACTACGTAAGAGATTATAAAAAATATACTACCTTCGTCCCAAAATATAAGTCCACTTTGACTTTTTCAATCAAACTTTGACATTAAATATTTTTTTTTGTATTATACATCACTTGATGAAAATTATACCAAATGAAAATATATTTCAAACACTATCCGTTTATGTATTTTGCATCAAGTATTATAAAATACAACTAAAAATATTTAAGGTCAAAGTTCGAGTCAAAAAGTCAAACTGGACTTATATTTTGGGACGGAGGGAGTAATATTTTTTGTAATGTCATAAAATTAAATGCTACATCATGTAGCTTATAAATATCTACAAGCTTAAACTCCGGTTACAAGAATAATTATTTTTGTCAAACATATCTTTTAATAAGTTTCATCGTGGATATATGAGGAGAGTTCAATTTTTATATATAAATATTTATTTTCAGTTTAGCATAGCTATTCAGTGTTCGAAGATACATATTATTATTAAATCACATGTAATATGTCATGCTAACTTTTATATTGAAAAACACATTGTAAAAATATGAAAATTGAAAATTCGTCAAAGGTATATAAAAGTATACATCTATAAAAAGATAATAAAATGTTTGTCGCGACAATATGATTTGTTTTATTTAATGATTAACTGTTATTGAAAAAGATAATGGCTTTGAGAAACCTAGTTAGTCAAAAGTAACATAGGCTATGTAACACTCCCAATTCATAGATGCAGCGGAATTCAAACTGGGTGTTACTCGACGGCAAAATAGTCACAATGATAGAAAACGAACTCTAATTGAGTCGTTTTAAAAGATTTATCATTCAAATTATATAAATATCAGATATTACAAAATGAGGTCCCAGATGGTTCCATGTTTATAAATTTCATTAAATGAGTTTTTGAATGATAATAAAATTTATAGCCCTCTTGAATATCCGTGCCCTTCTGTGCCATCCTTGATCATCATGGACCTGAAATACATGCTTAAGAGGTCAACACAAAGGTTGAGTGATATTCATAGAGTTTGTTTAATGGTTGAACACAATATGTTGGTAGTGTGAGCTAATTAGACTCATACTCATGTTTGGAAAACAAAATGATGAGCTACGTTATTATACGCCCATAAAATGTATTATACACTAAGCTTATGACACCAAAATGTTAACGGGGTACCAATATTAATCGGCGGAGTTATCCCGGTAGGTACTTTGCTGTCATACCTAAATCTCAAATATAGTGCATTTGTTTGAACTTAGTCAATACAAATGGGATTCGTCAATCCCAATAGGCCTATTCACAATATTCGCGCTTACTATTACTAGTGATTAAATGGTTCATAATAAGGGATATTGGTTTTAGCAAGGATAGTACTTAGTGATAATAAAACAATCAGGCAAGCATACAATTGAAAAGCATTGTGTTCGGTTTAAAATAGCATGTATTCCCCCCAAGGGTTTGTAAAACAATTAAGTAATGGAAAGTGGGGCTATGAACTCACCTTAAGTTAAATAGCAAGTAGTGAATGTAATGGTTGAGTCGTGAAAGTTTCTACGAGCAACCTATAATAGAATGTTGCGACTTAGGATTGGAGTAAAGAATATGTAGAATTGCCTATATATATGTTTTGCATTTAGTCCATGATGTGGTACAATGTATAGTGTAGGTCTTTGAAAAGAAATTGTTCATGAAACATGTATAGTTTATATATCTTTTACTACCGTTCGGGCCGACATAATTCAGAAGTCATGTAGTAAACGTTCGAGGAGCTAGTACACTTTAATTCGTAAATCCACAATTCATCTCGACGGCTTACTTAATGAACTCCTCACATGAGGCTCCCTACTATTGTAGTATTTGATAAAGTATATATATATATATATATATATATATATATATATATATATATATATATATATATATATATATATATAAGTTTTGATCCGAAAAGTTACATGTCCAATATTTGAATAAACTTAGGAAAGTTTATTTTTACATGAAGATTGTTATTAGGGTAAGTTTCTTAAGTCTTGTATGACAATTACTTGTAAGATCTCATGGTTCTTTAGATGAAGTAGATCCAAATTGTATGTTTAAGTTATCGCCAACTCTTTAGCTCATGTTTTCGCCTAAGTGAGTTTATATGGTCATTTAGTCATGGTCTTGCCATGACCTTTGGTCATTGTTCCATGGTCTTGAGACTCAACCTTGGCCTTAGCCATGGTTGTGGTCTTGGCTTTAGGTCATTAGACCTCTTGGTTTCAATTAATCATAACCTTTTACATGGTCATTGTATAAAAATGGGCTGTTAAGAATTTGAAGAAAAATATCAGTCGAAAAGCATTTTCAGGGCTCGAACTTCTTTGCTACTAAATGAAAACATCGTTCCGGACAACTTTCGTGTTTTAACTTTTTGATGAATCAGACCACAAGGGCCTCGAAAAAATACGGATTTTGATCAGAATGCTATTTTGGCAGATTCGGCGTTTTGGTTTCGCTAACTTCTTTTGGCCATAACTTTTGACTCGTATACTCGTTTTGGGTGATTCAAATTGCTATGTTTTCCTTGTTAAGTCCTTTTTAACAGTAGGTAAGTGTCCAATATCATAGTTATACTATTTTGGTCGTGGTTCTCCATGAAAGTCACTAGTTTTCTTGTTTGTTTAACATAAGTTAACATATGTTTACCATAACTTGTTTTGCCAATTTTTATACATCATGAACATAATCACAAGACAAAATATAGTATGAATGACATATAAATAGCATGAAAATGATATTTAGTAAGAAAGTATGTTAGGGTTTGCTTACAACTTTGGGCTTTCTACACAGAAAGGTAAGTAACATGTAAGGTAAGGACTTTGATTGAACTAGGATCTCTAGCTTCCAACTTCTCTAATCTCTTGACACCAACTTGTGACTACTTGAGAAGGCACTTGAAGTCTCTACAATACACTTCTTGTGTGGATGGAAGATCACCAAAGGATGGAAGAAACAAGGACTTTGGATCAATCAAAGCTTTACAAGAGCTTTGGAATTGATATGGAACTTGTATTCTTGAATAATACTTAAAGTATAAGATCAAATGAAGAGAGTATGTGTTGTTTATGGTGGTGAACGACCAAATGAGGAGGGGAGGGCTTTATCGAGCCTTGAGAAGGTGCTAGGAAGGTGACTAACCAAGCTTGTTAGCAAAGCTTTGCAAGGTGTTGCAAGATTAGGCTAAACTTGGAGCCTAAGTTGCAAGGTGTTGAAATATTGGACAATCTTATCATCAAGACACCAAGTGTCATGGTGACACTTCCTAAAGTCGTTCACCATAAGTCTTGGATGACTAGATGGTTAAAATTTGGTATTATCTGGTTTACGGAGTCAGTTTTGGTTCCGGTAATCGATAACAGTAAGTATTTAAGTCACGAAACTTAAAACCGGGTATCTTAAAAATATGAAACTTATAAATATGTTAGAACTTATTAATATAACATATCTTAGCATATTTAATAAGTGATAAGTTCTATCGGGTTGCTTAAACGCTGTTAAAACTGGAAACGCGAGTCTAAAACGCGTAAAACGCTGAATTGGAAAACGTAAAATTCCAAAACTTTTGGAATTGTCGTAAAATGAAAGAAAATCATTTTTCTATTGTTTATAGTGTTTTATGGACATATCGGGATGCTGGAATGACGTTTAAACCTAAAAGTAAATCTCGGACACGGTTTCGTATTTTTGCAGAAATGATCCGACGAGTGTCAAACTCTCGGATTATCATTAAAATAGTTTAACTTACGAGAATATGAAATAAAATTTTTGGGAGTGAATAGCGAAAGTGAATAGTAAAAATGAATAGTAAAATTTTCGGGAATAGAAGTTAACCTGAAAATGCGAATTGTTACAGTCTCTACCCCTTAAGGGAACTTCGTCCCGAAGTTTTGTGTTTGTTATATATTGGAGTGGTGTCTATGAAGAGGTGTGGTTACTTATGAGAACTAGAGTCTGGGATTACCAGTAATGTAGTTTGATTTGTCTCAGAATACGGTGTGTCAATAGAGATTGATAATATAGTTGAATATCAGTAGAGATCCATATAATAGTCGAATATCAAAGGAAATTGATATAGCAGTCGAATATTAATAGAAATTGATATAGTAGTTGTACAGAAATTGATATAGTTGAATATCAAATGGAAATTGATATAGTTGTCAAGTATCAATAGCAATTGATATAGTAGTTGAACAACAATAGCAATTCGACATAGGAATCCAATAAATGGAAATTGATATAGTAGTTGAATATCAATGGAAATTGGGATAGTAGTTGCAATCATAGTCTAGTAGGTAATCTGCTGTTGTACCTAGTGTTTATTGACTTCATACTTATGTTATTTCAGATACAAATAAGCCCACTTGTTTATAATTCTTTATTTACATAGAGAGGCATCCCAAACAATGTAAATAGGGGAATATATATAGGTGATGTATGAATATAAAATATATAAATATCAAATAAACGCAGCGGAACAACATCACCCACACGGATCCATACGGCCATATGATCAATCAAATGAAAAAAACAAATTAAACATATAAGTTTTATACCTTTGTAGCGTGCACCGGGAATCACCAACAAAGTCACCACCACAAATGTTAATAGAAACCCAAGAGATCAATAAGGTTGATCTCCTCTATGTGTGAAACACACTACACCTCCTTGGTTACCCCTTTGATGCTAGTCCTTAACCCCGTAACCTTTCTAATGCCTTTGAATGAACAAGATTCAAAACAATAGATGATGAAAACCAAAACCCTAGGTGGGTTTGTTTATTTGCCGTGAGATGGAGAGGGAGAGAGGAGGGGAGAAAGTTTTGGTAAGTTGGTTATCAAATAATGAGGAGATATCTCCCATATATTTTGACCAAAATTCAAAACCAATCACCCCTAAAAAACCTCCCCATGGCCGGCCCCCTATGGGCTTTTTTATGGGCTTCCCATAAACTTTCCAAGTCCAAAATATTAAGTCCATTACTTAATAATTAGAAGCCCGATAGAGTTTCCTAGTTACGTAAGGTTATTTATATATCGTAAGTACAATAAACACGACATATAAAGTGGTACCTAAGTGTATATGTGTGTGACCCCATAGGCTCACATATGTCTAGCCATATAATTATTTATTATGACACGAGCATACTCCAACAGCTCCCACTTGCGACGTCATAATAATCAAGTAATTATACAAGCAAAGGTTAGCGTCTAGCAACACGCCAATGCCCCTAGAAATATGTGAGGGTAGTTTCTTAAACTTCTCAATTAAATGGTTTTAATGCCTTCTTTCCTTTTGTTACAGATACTATGTTGAACACTAGACATGGATCAAAGTCATTCCATTTGTTCAACTATTCTGTTTCTCGATCTAGATATTGAACAAGATTACCAAGTGAATTAAGATTCATCTTAATCTCATTTGGGTACGGCCATACAAACATCTGTTCAATTCATCGAGGGGCCCAATAGTATCTAACTCCATGACATGTGGAGGAACAAATCCTGTTTTGACTGCACGTGTCATTCATGTGTTTCAAATCACTCCTGAAAATGGTTTTTATAACTACCTTGTTCAGGACAGCGTTTAACCATATCAAAGAATAAAATTCCGCACATGCAAGACCTACTTGCATCTCAAGTCTAAGGATAAGAGACATAACCATTTGCGAGATTCACTATTGACGCCGATCCATGTAGTGAAATCTCGAAGGTTGGGTCAGTCCAATGTTCATCACAATGAACAACATATGAGTTTGGCAATAAATCACCAACACGCTCACATTTGCCTTAATTCGATGATACTCCCGTATCGTCAACTGACAATGGACAATTTTTGAATAATTTAAATCATTCATGGATTAAACATGCAAAAATGGAATACAGTTGATATGTATGAAAACGACTATAACCATTACATCAATTCATTAAAGATATAAACTGTTCAACATTCCAATTATTTAAAATACTAAAAACAGATTTACATGAGACTATTAGCAGGTCGCAGCCCAATGTTCCTAGCATGCTCCACATGTTTGGTACAAGACATTGGTTTAGTAAAAGGATCAGCTAAATTGTCATCTGTGTGAACTTTGAGGAGACGAATATCACCACTTTCGATAACTTCTCGAATATAGTGAACTTTCCGACGAAAGTGTTTGGCACCCTTTAGAACACCTGGTTCATTAGCTATGATTATGGCACCGGAATTATCGCAGTACATATCCATAGGTCGTTCATTGCTGGGAACAACGCCAAGCCCAGAAATGAATTTCCGTATCCAAACTGCCTCCATTGCAGCTTCTGAAGCAGCTATATATTCAGCTTCTGTAGAGGACATCGCAAGTGTGCTTTGTTTGGCACTCTTCCAGTCAACAGCACCTCCATTCATGACGAAAACATACCCAGTTTGGGATTTGATGTCATCACGATCTGTCTCCCAGCTCGCATCAGTATAACAAGTAACACTGAGCTCACGCTCGACATCACCACCATAAACAAGAAACATATCTTTAGTATTCCGCAGATACTTCAATATGTTCTTAACAGCAGTCCAGTGACATTCTCCTGGATTCTGTTGAAATCTACTCGTTAGGTTCTGAGAGAACGCTACATCAGGTCTAGTGCACCTAACCGCATACATGATGGATCCCACAGCCGAAGCATAAGGGATTCCCTTCATCCTTTTCACCTCGGCGGGTGTAGAGGGTCCTTGAGCCTTGCTCAATTCCGTATTTGGTTGCATTGGAAGACTTCCACGTTTGGAATCTTGCATTCTAAATCTCTTCAGGATTTTTTCAATGTATGCACTTTGACACAAGCCGATTAACCGCTTTGATCTATCTCGATAGATCTTGACTCCAAGTATGTACGATGCTTCTCCTAAATCTTTCATTTCAAAACACTTTCCAAGCCAGGATTTTACATCTTGTAGCATTGGAATGTTGTTTCCTATGAGTAATATGTCATCGACATATAAGATTAGGAATGCGACTATACTTCCACTAGTGTTTATGTATACACATGGCTCATCGGGATTTTGTGTGAAACCAATCTTCTTGATTTCCTCATCAAATCTCTTGTTCCAGCTTCTAGATGCTTGCTTCAACCCATAAATGGATTTTTTAAGCTTGCATACTCTGCTAGGATACTTTGGATTCACGAAGCCCTCGGGTTGCACCATATAAACGTCCTCGTTTAGGTGGCCGTTCAAGAAGGCAGTCTTGACATCCATTTGCCAAATCTCATAGTCATAATACGCTGCTATGGCTATAAGAATCCTAATTGCTTTAATGTCTGCAACAGGCGAGAAGGTTTCATCATAGTCAATTCCGTAGATTTGAGTGAAACCTTTTGCTACAAGACGAGCTTTATAGGTGTGTTCATTTCCATCCACATCGGTCTTTATCTTGTAGAGCCATTTGCTCCCAACGGTTTTAGCATTGGGAGGTAGTTCTACTTCGACCCAGACATCATTGTCTTCCATGGATTTCATTTCCACATTCATAGCATCGTTCTACTTTTCGCGTTGAGGACACGATATAGCTTCCCGATAGTTAGCGGGTTCACAATGATCCCCTAACTCATGTTCCTCAGCATCGATATAAAACCCATATCGTTCAGGTGCTTGAGGTATCCTTTCGGATCTACGAATGGGAGCAACATCTCGAAGAGGCTCAACATTTTCATGCTCAGTCTCATTTTGATGTTCACTAGTGTTACTAGAAGGTTGTGCATCTTCGCTTTGAAGTTCATCAAAGTCTACTTTGCTCCCACTTGCTTCTTGTGAGATGAGACTATTCTCAAAAAACTCAGCATATCGAGCAACAAATATTTTGTTCTCGGTTGGGTAGTAGAAATAGTAACCCATCGTTTCCTTTGGGTATCCTACAAAGATACACTTGATAGCTCTAGGCTCAAGTTTGTTTGGCGTATCTCGTTTAACGAGAGCCTCACAACCCCAGACTTTCAAGTAAGACAGATTAGGGACCTTCCCATGCCATATTTCGTATGGAGTCTTATCAACCTTCTTAGTTGGAACCATATTGAGTATGCGTGCAGCAGACTCTAGAGCATAACCCCAAAAGGACATTGGCAATGTTGTTAGACTCATCATAGATCGAACCATGTCTAGCAAGGTTCGATTTCTCCTTTCAGACACACCATTATGTTGTGGTGTATATGGAGGAGTGAATTGTGAGACTATCCCACACCTTTTTAGATGATCTAAAAACTCTTGACTCATATATTCACCTCCTCGATCGGATCGAAGAGCCTTAATGGTCTTGCCTAGCTGATTCTCTACTTCACTTTGGAAGACTTTAAACGTTTCAAAGGCTTCATGTTTATGTTTAATCAGGTAAACATAACCATATCTACTGAAATCATCAGTAAAAGTGATGAAGTAGTTAGCTCCTTCTCTAGACATTGTTCTAAATGGGCCACATACATCAGTATGAATGAGTCCAAGTAGATCTGTAGCTCTTTCTCCAACATGGGAAAAAGGCTTTCGTGCCATCTTACCAGATATGCAAGAAGTGCATTTATCAAACGACACATTGTCGATTGACTCTAAAAGCCCATCATGTTGTAGCTTCGTAATGCGTTTCTTGTTTATGTGACAAAGACGACAATGCCATAAAAAAGTGGAATCCAAATTACGTTTGGATTTCTTATTGCTAACAGTATATATAGAACTATTGTTTGAAATAGGATCACGCATATCAATTTCAAAAATGCCATCACGTGGAATAGCATTAAAATAAAACACATTATCCTTAGAAACAGAAATGCCAAAATCCGTAAAAGTATGAATGAAACCATCATCTTTCAAACGCGAAAGTGAAACAACACCTCTAGTGATAGTAGGTGCAAAATGGCAATTATTTAAAACAATAACTAGTCCATTTGGGAGGATAAGATCAAAGCTCCCAATTGCTTCCACAGCTGCACGATCGCCATTACCAACGTACAGATGTAAAGCTCCTTGCTTCAGCTTTCGACTTCCCCTAAGCCCCTGCACATTATTACAAATGTGAGTACCACAACCAGTATCATATACCCAGGTTTTGTTAGGAAAAGTATAAAGTTCTATAGTGAAGATACCTGATGTGCTAGCAACGCTAGCTTTGTTCTTCTTCAGCCCTTCTAGGTAGGCGTGACAGTTGCGCCTCCAGTGTCCTACCACTCCACAATGGTGGCAGACGGTGTCCTTGGCTGGGTGCTCCTTCTTGGCAGGTGGGGGAATTTTGGGTTTGGGGGCATAAGCAAGCTTAGCCTTGCCTTTCCCTTGTCCCTTGCCAGGTGCCTGCGGTTTTCCCTTGTTCTTTTTCTGAATTCTACCTTGGTTGATAGCTAGGACAAGTGGAGCCTTCTTGGGCATGCCTTTCTCTGCAAGTTTCAACATGTTATGCAGTTCGGCAATGGTTTTTCCCATGCTGTGCATGTTGTAGTTCTGCACAAATTGGTCATAATCCTTCGACAGTGAGGTAAGTATCATGCTCACTCCAAGGATTTGAGGCATGGGGTATCCCAGTCGCTCCATCTGATCCAGATAGCTTTTCATTTTCATGACATAGCTACTGACCGATTGCCCTTCCTCCTGCTTGCAGGCATGAAAAGATTTGACCGTGTCAAACAATTCTTGCTCTGCTTGCTGCTCGAACATAACTTTCAGTTCTCGCAGCATGTCAAATGCTGAAAAGTTCTCTAAGTTCTTTTGCAACTCAGGGATCATGCTAGCCAACATAAGACAAGCCACCTCCTGCTGTTCGTTACTCCTACGTTGGTGGGCGTTACGAACAGCAGCAGTAGCATTAGCAGCAGGTGCTTCAGGTAAAGGTTCTTCCAGATGGTAAAACTTTTGTTCAGCCTTGAGGACAATCCTCAAGTTGCGGTACCAGTCCAAAAAGTTGTTACCATTCAATTTCTCTTTCTCGAGAATTGATCTGATTGACGAGTTGTTCATGGTTGAATTTGGAGTTGTCATCTACAAAATAAACAAAGTTCAATTTTAGTAATTTATCAATAATTAATCCTTTTTTAAATTAACTACCCAAGTTTACGATGTTAAAACAATTAATTTTACGAAAAGGCTAAGATCCTCATTGAGGTTCCACCATCACATCAGTTGATCTGCTAGCAATGGAGGATTCAATAGGTAGGTAACGTCGACCAATTGCATTACAAGTGCAACTCTTAGATCTTTATGGGACCCATGGCACTAGTGAACAAGCAACTAGTGTCAAGCTGGCATGTTTAGTCCCATCTTTGCCTCGGGTCAAGGTCTCACCGCTTAACTCGATTAAGTCATCCAATTTTTAGAACGTGCGAGAATATATCTAGGTCCCACGCATAGAGAATAGTCACCTTGGGTTACAATTCAACCTAGGTCCCACGCATAGGCAAAAAGTAATTGCAAGTGTTCTCAAAATTGGACGGCGTGACTTAAATTTTGACGGGTAAAAGTTTTGATGTGGATCAAAAGGTGTACGAAAAGAGCATGCATTCACCTTTCGTAGCACAAGTTAAAAACATTTCTTAACTTAAGTCTAATCATTGTTTTAATTTATGTGTGTCAAGTTGTCCATTTTCATGACTAATATTAATCCTACATGGATAATAAAGTTTGGACAATACATAAATAAAATAACATACATAACAAGTTAAGGTGTTATTATAAAACAATGACTTTAAGTTTCAAAAACTTAGTAAAACTAAATCATAAGACTTAGTTTTAAAAATGGTTTGTGTTTCGTTTTAAGTTTTATCAAAAACAATTTGCAATTTTACATATGAAACAAGATATATAAAAAGCAACACAAACACACAACCACAATATGCAAAGCCTCAACCGATGAAGAAACCTATGCTTGGTCTCGTGAGCCATCACAAGAACCAAGAGTCAACTAGGGACAACCACACAACCACACGGAGGACTCCCACTTGCTCCAAGACAATCAAGAGCAAGTAGGAAGCCCATGATGTACATGAAAAGCAGTTTCTGTCCTTCCAGAATTTCTGTGTTAGAGGGCCCAAAAGTCCATGATGGAGGCTTCCCCGGGCTTAGCTCAAAACTAGAAAGTTGTAGGCCCATGTCTTGGGTACCTGCAAAAAAAATTTCAGCCAAAAATACCTTACCAATCACCGGGAAACTCCGTTTTACCAACTGGTGTTCCAGCAGTCATTTTTCGGCAAAAACGTCTTTAACTCTTTCGCCTTTCACCACCAAGCCACGATTACATTATATTGAAAGTAAAATACAATTAATCTACTTTTAATCTACTGTAAAAGTGCCCAAACAATGGCTACAACCAAAAGAATATAATTACATAAATGCCGAAACAATGGCAAAAACCCCAAAACACCAAATTAAGCAACATAAACAACCATTCAATGCACAAGTGGTCTAGGTTTTCATCGGCTTTGCATATAAACATAATAATACCATAATATTATGAATGAAACATGGTGTTGGCTAACTCCATGGTCAAACATGCATGTATTTGCCATGGATAACAAAATAATAACAAGAATTAAATTGTTAGCCAACGAAAACGAAGAAATTAATTGACAAGAATTAAAACCCCGTTAGGTACCCGTGTCAAATGGCCTTAGGTTCAAAACCCACTGATGTTAGGACCTTTTAATTATCTTTTTACCACAGAAAATTAAGCCATAGGACCTGATTTGAAATCGTTTCATAAATCGATCAAAAACATGCGTTTTAGGCCATTTTCACGTACCCGATCAAGAAACCAATAGATGTATGCATAACAAATGGCCATAGGATTAAAAAGTCCAGATCTTAAGACCTCTTAAAGGTCAACATATTCATAATATATAAGCCCTAGGGGCTGTTTTAAGATTATACTTTTAAATCCATTAAAAAAACCCGTTTTTAGCCATTTTTACACATACAAGATGATCATATGACATCATATGATGGCTCGTGATACCACTTTAGGTGATGTATGAATATAAAATATATAAATATCAAATAAACGCAGCGGAACAACATCACCCACACGGATCCATACGGCCATATGATCAATCAAATGAAAAAAACAAATTAAACATATAAGTTTTATACCTTTGTAGCGTGCACCGGGAATCACCAACAAAGTCACCACCACAAATGTTAATAGAAACCCAAGAGATCAATAAGGTTGATCTCCTCTATGTGTGAAACACACTACACCTCCTTGGTTACCCCTTTGATGCTAGTCCTTAACCCCGTAACCTTTCTAATGCCTTTGAATGAACAAGATTCAAAGCAATAGATGATGAAAACCAAAACCCTAGGTGGGTTTGTTTATTTGCCGTGAGATGGAGAGGGAGAGAGGAGGGGAGAAAGTTTTGGTAAGTTGGTTATCAAATAATGAGGAGATATCTCCCATATATTTTGACCAAAATTCAAAACCAATTACCCCTAAAAAACCTCCCCATGGCCGGCCCCCTATGGGCTTTTTTATGGGCTTCCCATAAACTTTCCAAGTCCAAAATATTAAGTCCATTACTTAATAATTAGAAGCCCGATAGAGTTTCCTAGTTACGTAAGGTTATTTATATATCGTAAGTACAATAAACACGACATATAAAGTGGTACCTAAGTGTATATGTGTGTGACCCCATAGGCTCACATATGTCTAGCCATATAATTATTTATTATGACACGAGCATACTCCAACAATATAAACTTATGGTTCTGTGATTTACAATTTCTTTATTTAAATGAAAAAGGTATCCCAATCCATTCAAATAATTATAAATCATCCTACTTAAGAATTCCCAACACAACATTCATACTTAGCCGGTGAGTTACAAGGTAGTGTATTACGAGATGATATTGGTGTTCCAAAAGTACAAGATGAATATTCAATCTTATAAAGCTGATGAGGGTGCTTGTGGTGTAACTAAAGATGATTTGAGCTTTAAAAGTGTATCAAGATCTGTTAATGAGCTTGTGGTTGCAACGGTTGTGAAGACATTGATGTGATATGTTGATGAACAAAAGTGTGTAGTGTATGCTTAACATTAATATTCTTAGGTATAGATGTTGAGTTTGCTTTGAAAATCTTAAGAGATTTTAAAGGTTTATGACGGAATGGTATTCTTAGGACCTAAACAGGATAGTACTTCTACGGGATGAAGAGAATAATTGATAACTATCCCAAGATAGTAGTTCGGATTATCTTATAAATGAAAACTTTCAAGAATGAAATTAGATAATACAAATAAGGTGTTAAGATCTTGCTGAGTGGTAAGACACTATCGTGTCTCTAGATCTTTTAAATGAATTCTGGTGGTTTATCGAGTTCAAGTAGGAAATTAATCTGAACATAACCCTAGTACAACTATTCTCAGTATTTGAAAATTTTAAGTCGAACATAGTTAGTCAGACTATGTTCCACTGTCCCTAGGTTAAATATAGGTGACTAGTCTATATTTAGCCAAGGTTTGATAAAATTTTCAAATACCTAAATTAGGTATACTTGTGATATGTCCGTTACTTTTGAGAAACTGTCCACTAAACAAAGGCGATGTGAAACCATTCAGTTGCAAGTCCCGCCCATACAAGACTTGTAACCTATGTTTTCACATTCCATTGCATAGAAGATAGTACGGGTAGATACGTGTGGAAAGGAAGTTTTAAGTAGTTCTAAAACAGTCCATACTTGGCCAGGATCACGAACTTTTAACAATGAAGGTTTCAAAAGAAAACTTTGATGAATGTAGAGAAAGTTGTTGAACTTTGATGAATGTAGAGAAACTTCAGCTTTTGTAGATGATGGATTAGTTTGTCCTTTAGAAATCTCATATTTCTATTTGGAAATCGATAGATTGTGATGGGTTTTTGATATCATATGAATTAATATTGATGAGGTGGTGGAATAATTCCAAAGACCATTGCACGAATCATAATGTCTCGGAAGTAGATTAGACCATTGTGCAATTCACAATGTCTGGGAAGTAGATTAGACCATTGTGTGACTCAAAACATTTGAGAAATGATTAAGACCATTGTATCATACAATGTCCGGGAAATAGGGAAGACCATTGTAATTCGTTACAATATCTTGGACATAAAATGTTGGAGTAGGAACATGATTGGGAGAATGTGGTTGTGTCGAAATGCCCTAGAATAGGCATACGCAGATATGTTTAGTCCATTGTTTAGATAAAATGATTGAAAATAACTCGAGTGCATATATCAATATACTAATATGTTCATGTAGTATAAAATGCTTACGGGGAAATGCTCAATTATGCTAAGGGTACATATATCCATATGCTAACATGTTTGTGTAGTATAAAATGCTTAATAAGTCCATAATCGTCTGGAGGATGAAAGACACGGAGAGCGGAAGGCTATAAAATGTTTTTGCTTGTACGTGTGGTTATAGTTTAGGTCTCAATTAGACCCGTTTCTCTATAACCATGGCTCTGGTACCAATCTGTAACACCCCCAATTCATGGATGCAGCGGAATTCAAACTGGGTGTTACTCGACGGCAAAATAGTCACAATGATAGAAAACGAACTCTAATTGAGTCGTTTTAAAAGATTTATCATTCAAATTATATAAATATCAGAGATTACAAAATGAGGTCCCAGATGGTTCCATGTTTATAAATTTTATTATCATTCAAAAACTCATTTAATGAAATTTGTAAACATGGAACCATCTGGGACCTCATTTTGTAATCTCTGATATTTATATAATTTGAATGATAAATCTTTTAAAACGACTCAATTAGAGTTCGTTTTCTATCATTGTGACTATTTTGCCGTCGAGTAACACCCAGTTTGAATTCCGCTGCATCCATGAATTGGGGGTGTTACAGGTTAGTAGGTTAAATAAAAAAAATAGTTGATAAAAATAGGTACAATTTGTAAAATAATAGTAGGATCCTTTTGGATATTCATTATACCTGTCTTTTTCCTCGCCCGTTTCTTTTTTGTTTCTAGATTCAGATGAGTATAATGAAATGTGGGTCCATGTGGGTCCATTGCTGCTAATGGATCTGTATGGGGAGGATATAGCAATTTTATGTCCTTAACGTATAGATCTTGCAACATTTTATTGTGGACCCAACTAAAAGAAAAACATTACAGTAATATATTTAAAGGACCCACTCATGTTAGTGGACAGATGATGCAAAAGAAAAAGAAACGGCCTAGTATAGTCGCACAAAATCTTCACCTGCACTTGTATCATATTACTGGACACTACCAAACAAGAAAAATGGGTCTATCAGGGTTTTGTTTAATTTATAAAGAACCAAACAAGAAAAAGTTGGTCTTTGATTGTGATTTCCAACAACAAACCAAATTAATTCCAGTTATCTTCACCTGCACTTGTATCATATTACTGGACACTACCAAACGAAATCAATGGGGATCGTCATCGTGGTCAAAAGGAACACTGGACTCTTACCAAACGATATTAACCACGTGTATGGTATTTTATGAAGGCACTATCTCGGGCATAAATCAGTAAGTTCGAACACTCAACTTTTATGAATAAATTGTATTGATTTGTCAAAAACTATATGTGATACATGGTTGGAAAGCTAAGGATGCGTAGTTTTCAATGCCAAAATCGATGAGTCATTTGGAGTTCCACAAAAATGTTAATTATACCCGTTTTACGAAAGCATGTTGAGTGTTCGAACTTATCGATTGTGAAAGTGTATGAAAGTATCCCTCTATTGAATGATAATTAAATGCTCATCACGATGGTGTAATTTTTATAGGTTACCGATTTACGGTTTTTGAAATATGTAATTCTTAAAAAAGAGCGGTGAAAGTGAGTTTTAATTAAAAAAAGATGAGGTGAAAGGAGTGAAGGTTAATGTTTTTTAATGTTTAATCTTGTCAATAATATGGTAGGGAAAAATCCTTAAATGAAACTTTTCTCGCATTAAACGTCAAATCATGCTTTGGCCCATATATTCCTTTAGTGGAAGAAGAAATATGAGTGTGAATGCTTGACTATGAATAAGCTACCAGGTTCATTTTCATACCATGACCCTAGTGCAATTATTTTATGTTTGCTTATGAATAAGCTACTAGACTTTTCAAGCTAATAAAGTTTATCTAATAATTATCATCTATAACCATGTTTTTCCCTACGAGTCGCGAGGCTGGATCTTCTTCATTCTCAGAGTCGCCACAACCATGTCGTGATCTTTCGTTTTCCGAGATTCAGTTAGCAACTCAAGACTTTGATGAGTCACTGGTAATTGGGCATGGGGGATTCGGCAAAGTTTACAAAGGAACCATCACCAATGGAGAAAGTCTCTTGGTTGTTGCTGTTAAGCGGCTGGACTCAAATTCTAATCAAGGAGCAGTCGAGTTTTGGGCTGAAGTTAAGATGCTTTCTAAGTTAAGGCACTGTCACTTGGTTTCTTTAATTGGTTATTGCAATGATAGGAAAGAAATGATTCTCGTTTACGAATATATGCCACGTGGGACCCTTGAAGATCATCTCCACAACCTTCAAACTCTTTTACCTTGGGTAAAACGACTTAAAATATGCATAGGGGCCGCTCGTGGGCTAGATTACCTCCACACAGGTGCAGGTATTCACCATGGAGTTATACATCGAGACTTCAAGAGCTCTAATATATTGTTACATAATAATTGGGCTGCTAAGATTTCTGACTTTGGGTTGTCAAAGATAGGTCCAACGAATCAGCCATCTACTTATGTTAACACTTTGGTGAAAGGTACATTTGGATATCTGGATCCAGATTACTTTCAGACTGGTAGGCTGACTCGAAAGTCTGACGTGTATGCATTTGGAGTGGTACTACTTGAAGTTCTGTGTGGTAAACGAGCAGTAGATAGAAGTCTTGACGAGGAGCGATGGGGTTTAGCAAGTTGGGCTCTAGATTCTATCAAAGAAGGTAGGCTTAAGCAAATTGTTGATCCTAACATAAAGGGGAGAATATTTCCTAAATGTTTGAAGGAGTTTGCACGGCTTGCAGAGCGTTGTTTGCATAGCCATCCAAAGCAGCGTCCAACAATGGCCGAGGTTGTGGTCAGTCTTGAGTCTATTCTAGTCTTACAGGAGAAAGCTAACACTGCATTGTGCCCTCCAGCCAAGACACTATTTGGTATAAAGATGCCGATGTTTCTATTTCCATCTAACCAAGAAAACTTTGGTATTATGCTTGATCTCTATTTTCTTCCATTCTGTTATATCATAGTTCTTTCAAACGCTTAATACATGTGTTGTTTTTGTAGTTGGCGGTATAAGTTTAAAATCTTTGAAGTTATACCTCGATAGTATCCAAGGTGAACACAAAGTATTAAACCAGTTTGCTTTTGAAACTATCAGCACTGCAACTGAAAACTTCTCTGCAGCAAATAAAATGTCACAGCATCGATATGGTTCCATGTATAAGGTAATAACATTCACATATCGTTACTACTTTTATTTTTTATTTTTTATTTTATTTATTTATTTATTTATTTTTCCAGGTTGCGAAAACTTCAACTTATAATTATTTACTATTTTCAGGGAAAGCTACAAAATGGACAAGGAATAGCAGTTTCACGGCCTTATTTAGATACCGAATTCCAAGGATATAAAAGGGAATTGTCGTTGCTGGTAGAGTCTCAACATGAGAATTTGATTCAGTTGCTTGGATATTGCAATAAAGGAACAACAATGTTCATTGTTTATGACTTTACACCATATGCAAGTCTGGATCGCTTAATATTTGGTATGAATTTTCATTTTTAAATGTGAACCTTCAATGATACTTTTATAAACGCCACACAATTGTTTACTCTGACCAAAAGGGCTTGTGTTCCAATGGTACCAATAGTTGTGTGAGAAACTCTCCAACCAAATCGTTGTGGGTTCAAGTCCTGATTAGGACATGTGAGATGGTTGTGGTGTATCATTTGTGATTGTTGCCATTATATTAAATTAATAATAATAATAAAAAAAAAAAAAAAAAAAAAAAAAGTGTTTACTCTGACAAGAATGGCAGATTTATTTTTTTTATTATTACTTTTTTTTTTTTCTTTTTTTGTTTTTTAATTTCTTAATTGATTAATTCTTTATTTCCAAAAGTAAACGAATATGTTTTGGATATTCCAAGAAGTTTAAAGGTTTGTATCTTGATCTACCCTGTATTTTTTTCTTCTGTCGATTTGGTATATACATGAAATGTGGCCTTATAAAGTAGTTTCCGATAGTTGGCTGACGTTAAGGATTAAGATAATTGTTGGGTGGCTTGTTTTTACACTGTCCCGTTTTGAATCGTGTTAATATTGATGGAGTAATCTTTGACAAACATGCATATTGTGATCTATGTTTCTAGATCCTATGTCTACTCTTTTGGACTGGAATGAGCGGTACAAAATAATTCTAGGCGTTGCTAGGGTCCTCGTTTACCTTCACAAACATGCTCCTATTCAGATCATACATGGTAACGTCAAACCTAGTAACATTCTATTGGATGTAAGTTTGGACCCCAAACTTGCAGATTTTTGGTTTGCAAGATGCTTAGCAAACAACGAGAATGATTCTGTTAATGCGAAGATAATTCTTCAGACCTCGTAAGTTCATGCCCATCCCAATCAACATTCTTCTAGTTTTGTAAGGTCTCAGCATATTGAAGCAAATTCATCTGACATGTTTGTTTCTTTTAGTCTCTTTTCTTTCTAATATACTGATACACTTATATGTGCCGTGGCAGGGAATACACAGCACCAGAGTATACGGATATATATCATGGTCCTGTGTCAACTAAATCCGACGTCTTTAGTTTTGGCATGTTAATTTTGAAAACTATAAGTGGATGTAGAAAATACAATGACATTCCCACAGCTAACGAGAACATTGTACAATATGTAAGTATGTTTATGGATGATCAACTTGGAGGAGCAGTGTTGACCAAGAAAACTTGGGGAGAATATTTCCTAAATGTTTGAAGGAGTTTGCACGGCTTGCAGAGCGTTGTTTGCATAGCCATCCAAAGCAGCATCCAACAATGGCCAAGGTTGTGGTCAGTCTTGAGTCTATACTAGTCTTACAGGAGAAAGCTAACACTGCATTGTGCCCTCCAGCCAAGACACTATTTGGTATAAAGATGCCGATGTTTCTATTTCCATCTAACCAAGAAAACTTTGGTATTATGCTTGATCTCTATTCTCTTCCATTCTGTTATATCATAGTTCTTTGAAACGCTTAATACATGTGTTGTTTTTGTAGTTGGCGGCATAAGTTTAAAACCTTTGGAGTTATACCTTGATAGTATCCAAGGTGAACACCAAGTATTAAACCAAGAAAACTTTGGTATTATGCTTGATCTCTATTCTCTTCCATTCTGTTATATCATAGTTCTTCCAAACGCTTAATACATGTGTTGTTTTTGTAGTTGGCAGTATAAGTTTAAAATCTTTGGAGTTATACCTTGATAGTATCCAAGATGTACACAAAGTATTAAACCAGTTTGCTTTTGAAACTATCAGCACTGCAACTGAAAACTTCTCTGCAGCTAATAAAATGTCAGAGCATCGATATGGTTCCATGTATAAGGTAATAACATTCACATATCTTTACTACTTCTTTTTTCTCTTTCAGGTTTTTGCAAGGTTGTGAAAAGTGAAAACTTCAACTTATAATTATTTATCATTTTCAGGGAAAGCTACAAAATGGACAAGGAATAGCAGTTTCACGGCCTTATTTAGATACCGAATTCCTAGGATATAAAAGGGAATTGTCGTTACTGGTAAAGTCTCAACATGAGAATTTGATTCAGTTGCTTGGATATTGAATTAAAGGAACAACAATGTTCATTGTTTATGACTCTGCACCATATGCAAGTCTGGATATCGCTTAATATTTGGTACGAATTTTCATTTTTAAATGTGAACCTTCAATGATACTTTTATAAACACCACACAAGTATTTACTCTGACCAAAAGGGCTTGCGTTCCAATGGTACCCATAGTTGTGTGAGAAACTCTCCAACCACATCGTTGTGGGTTCAAGTCCTGCTTAGAACATGTGAGATGTTTGTGGTGTATAATTTGTGAGATAGTTGCCGTTCTATTAAAAAAAAAAAAAAAAAAAGTTTTACTCTGACAAGAATGGCAGATTTTTTTATTATTTATTATTTTATTATTTTTTATTTTTTTAATTTCTTAATTGATTAATTCTTTATTTTCAAAAGTAAACGAATATGTTTTGGATTTTCCAAGAAGTTTAAAGGTTTGTATCTTGATCTACCCTGTTTTTTCTCTTCTGTCGATTTGGTATGCATGAAATGTGGCCTTATAAAGTAGTTTTTGATAGTTGGCTGACATTAATGATTAAGATAATTGTTGGGTGGCTTGTTTTTACACTGTCCCCTTTTGAATCGTGTTAATATTGATGGGAGTAATCTTTGACAAACATGCATATTGTGATCTATGTTTCTAGATCCTATGTCTACTCTTTTGGACTGGAATGAGCGGTACAAAATAATTCTAGGCGTTGCTAGGGTCCTCATTTACCTTCACAAACATGCTCCTATTCAGATCATACATGGTAACGTCAAACCTAGTAACATTCTATTGGATGAAAGTTTGGACCCCAAACTTGCAGATTTTTGGTTTGCAAGATGCTTAGCGAACAACGAGAATGATTCTGTTAATGCGGAGATAATTCTTCAGACCTCGTAAGTTCATGCCCATCTCAATCAACATTCTTCTAGTTTTGTAAGGTCTCAGAATATTGAAGCAAATTCATCTGACATGTTTGTTTCTTTTAGTCTCTTTTCTTTCTAATATACTGATACACGTATATGTGCCGTGGCAGGGAATACACAGCACCAGAGTATACAGATATATATCATGGTCCTGTGTCAACTAAATCCGATGTCTTTAGTTTTGGCATGTTAATTTTGAAAACTATAAGTGGATGTAGAAAATGCAATGAAATTCCCACAGCTGACGAGAACTTTGTACAATATGTAAGTATGTTTATGGATGATCAACTTGGAGGAGCAGTGTTGACCCATCAACGGTCAAGTCATGCTTTATCTTAATGGGTCAAATGGTTAAGTATAGTCGTTCAAAGTAAACTATTAATGCAGAAACTAAAAGGTTTGAAAAGTGATGTATTCTGTGTCAACCCAATTGGACACGGCATACTTTGACCCGTGTAAAAATATACATGTTTTGACCCATATAAAATGATACATGTTTTTCTTTTTGGTATAGGGTTACCCCGGTAAAGTATAAAATGATACATGTTTTGACCCATTCAAAATGTTTGCATGTTTTCACTTGATATGACATATTTTTTTATCGCGTTTATAATCTTTTTGTTCTTTATGGTGGACTGGTGGGAGTATAACTACATGCTTGTTGATTTGTTGCAGGCATGGACGAATTGGTGGGCCGGAACATCTTCAAGTATCGTTGATCCTAGAATTGATGCAGATTCAAGATCCATAAGAAGCTTCATTCACATTGGGTTGTTATGTGTTCAAGAAGATGCAAATGACAGACCAACAATGGAAGATGTCCTTGCGATGCTACTTAGCGGTTCTTTTCTAACTCTCCCTATTCCCAAAAAACCGTTATCACCACAAATTATAGAAGAGGATTTGGCTATTACTAATGTTCCAGTTGCATTGTTATTGGAAAACCATGATATAGAGACAGTTCATGAGTTCATATCGGAGCTAGATCCCCGATAAGTGTCTTTTACATGTAAGCAGGGCCTCATTGCTACATAAGTAATTGGGATGTAAAATGTACCTTAAAGTTCATCCAAGGATTTCAATAATCTAACATATCAGATTATTTTCCTTTTATTTTATTCAGTTTGATCCTGCTACTTTAAAAAGAACTGTTCCTTCATCTAATAATGATGGACTGACAAAAAAATTTCAAAGGAAAAAGCTCACAAGATAATGTGCTAGCTTCCCCTCTTAATCAACATTTTGCTGATACAGCTAGGAACGTGAGTTCGAACATAGATACTGTGAATCTCTAACTTTCTTCAAGGTTTTTCGGAGGGGCGGATCTGTTCAAGTTAGCCACCTCATTTTCTCACTGATTACTATTGCATATTTTTTCTTTTGAGCAAAAAATTTCAAAAGAAGTGTCAATCTTTTTTAGTTGAGATGAAAATTTTGACATATTTATAATTAAATGATCAATGTTGGCTATTCTTGTATCTTAAACGGGTCAGATGGATTAAGCTAAAGGTATTAACTGAAAAGAACACTAGTGACCTGGTCAAATGGGTCGAAATTCATCTGAACTGTATTCAAATTTATAAAAAGCTTCTAAATTGCTTAATTAAAAAAGTTAGATTGGTTTTCTGTCGACATAGTATTATAGCACTTTAATTTATTCGACCTGCTTTGACCAACACCAAATTTTAACGAGTTTTGACCCAAACCCGTCTTGACCCTTTACCCAACAAACCCAAATCCGCCCATTTTATTAATGCTGTCTTGAATTGTATATAATGGGTTTGATAATTTCCCCTCATATCAGAAGTTTATGGTTGTATGTGTTGGATGGATGTATCTGTGGGTAATTACTTTTAAATTGCTGTTATTCAGCATTTATTTCTTCTAAAAACTTTCGTCGCATTTTTGTTGAACTCTTTTTTTTTTTTTTTTTTTTTTTTTTTTTTTTTTTTGTTAACAGAACAGGATCTGATGTCTGTTGCGCTTGGGAATGGAAGTTGAAAGATTAGATACTTTTACTGATGAAATTAGCGAAGTGACGTTTACCGATGAACAAATCTTCCATTACATAGATGGCTTGTTTGTTTGCGTCCTGCAATAACAATATTTGGCATTGTTCCAAGTTCATGTTTATGTGTCTAAACACTTTGGGTTGGTCCTGTAAGACTATAAGTTTTGTAAGTCTTTTTAGGATTACTAAACTAAGATGGGTGAAGAGACAGAAAGAGATTTGTTTGAAAAATCCTTCTCTGTTTACCCAACTGTAATATATTTGCATGAGAATGTGCTTCCATTCTGATGTTATAAAAAAGCTTTGCTTACTGCTGTGATTACATATAAAGGGGACAATTTATGTAACATCAGTTATCTCCATGTCCCTAAAATCATATTTTATTCAGTTTGTTGATTTTCTTTTTTCACCATGGTATCTAAGACATTACAACCCTTAAATCTTTATAGCCAATTGGTTTCACATAATGGGTATCTCTGCATCACCCTGACAAACCTCTCCATGTCAGCTATATCTTGGACAGTTGCACGAGTAGTATAATATCGAGTTTTATCATAAAATATGAAAAGGTTGTATAGCTTGGAAAAATGTTTAGATTAAGAAAAGTATAGCAAAATGGTATCAAATTAAGTAATTCAAGGATGATACATACAACTTTAGAATAGTTATATGGGATTAGAATTATCATTTTGGTCGTATGGTTTGAAATCTTGAACACTGATATACAAAATTGATAAACGATGGGCTGTATGATGTTAAATAAGCGCTTTGCATCGTACCAATGCAATGCTACCTGGGGCATAAATCTGCTAAAAACTCTTCAACTGCACCAGAATCATGATCATCATCACTCATTAGCGATCTGCCGATCTCGCTTGCCACATCCGATTTTCAATTGCTTGCCTTTTAAACCCTTGTATAGTGTTTGTTCGCATTTTCAATAAAAGGGCCGAGTTGTCAGTAAGCAGCATATCAACAACTTCCTCCATAGTTGGCCTGTCGTCTGGATAATAGTTGGTACAAAACAACACGATATCGACAAGTCTTTTCATCAAACTTGAATCGACTTCCATTCTTGGATCAATTATGTTTGAATAAGTTCCTTCCTTCCACTTTGCTTCAACCTACTCAAATTTGACATGCATGTTACCAAGTACTCTTATAACAATCTTGGACACACATGCATATTCCATATTCTTTGGTAATTATATTTGAAGTATTCTCATAATTCAAACAATACATACAAGCACAAATCTGCCATGATAGAATCTAATCATTCTTACTTGGTGCTTAAAGTTCCCGAAAGGTCCGGGAGTGTTCTCATATGGTCTACGCCCACTGATTGTTTCCAAAACCAACATACCAAAACCATAGACATCACTCTTAATTGACACCAGCATTTCTCGGCGATACTCTGGTGCCATGTATCTTCTGTTAAATAAAAGTATTAGCCCTTACCAACAATCCAAAAGGTATTATAATTATATGACATTATTTCAATAATGGTTATGTACTTACATGGTCCCGGGAACCCTATCATCAACATGAACGCAGTCAGTCTTGTTGATTAACTTTGATAACCCAAAATCTGACAGTTTGGGGCAATAATTTTCATCTAAGAGAATGTTTCCAGGTTTTATATTACGATGTATGATCCGAATGGGAGCCTGCTTGTGAAGGTAAACAAGTACCCTAGCAATACCTAGTATTATTTTGTGTCGTTTATTCCAGTCCAAAAGAGTACACATAGGATCTACAAACAAAGATCACATAACATATGTTTGTTAGAATATAGATCATCAAGTTTCATAATATTTAAGGTTAAAAACAGTGATTGACTGCTCTTATAATCTGTCACAAGTTCCCACGAGTTGCAATATGCTTTGAAAAAGAAAATTCATACCAAATATTAAGCGGTCGAGTCTTGAATGATGCGCAAACTCATAGATGAGGAACACTTCTGATCCCTTAATGCAATATCCAACCAACTTGTCCAAATTATCATGTTCAAGCTTTACAAGTATTGATGCTTCATTCATATACTGTTCAATAACTCCTGGGCGATAGCAAGTCAGTTTAAAAATTGCTATATCATGTCCATTTTGTAGCCTTCCCTGAAAAGAGAAACCAAGTTGGGAGTTTTAACAACTGGAAAATCATATGAAATATGTCAATAGATACATATATGACATGGATACCTTGTACATGATGAAATAATATCCATGATCGATCTTATTAGCGTCTGAGAAATTTGTGGTTGCAATGTTGATAGTATTAAAATCAAAACGACTAAATATCGTATTTTCACCTTGAATACTATCAAAGTGTAACTCCAAGAATTTTAAACTTCTTTCAAGATCTACACGTAACAAAAAACAAGTCATTAGATATGCAAATAATAAAACAATGGTATGGCATAATAATTTTTTTTTTTTTTTTTTTTTTTTTTTTTTTTTTTTTTTTTTTTTTTATTTAAAATCTATCTGAATTGCACATTATCTATACTACATATATACACAAACCACTCTCTACAAAGAAATCTTAATTTTAAAATTAAGATGCACATTAAATGTTACAAAAGTCTTAAAATTAAGACATACAATATATTATACATATTGTACAAACAAATAAAACACACAAAGCTTTATAAAAAACTAGGAGATAACATGATACCTGATTCAGATGTAAAGACAAACATCGGTACCTTCCTACCAAATACGGTGACGCCTCTTGCAGGTTGCGATGTAGTGTTGGCTTTCTCTTGTGAGGCTAAGATAGACTCTAGTCCAAACACAACCTCAACCATTGTAGGACGGTGCTTAGAATGGGTATGCAAACACCGGTCTGCTATCCGTGCAAACTCCTTTAAGCATTTTGGGGATATTCTCTCCTTTATGGTAGAATCGACAATTTGCTTAATTCTACCTTCTTTAACATAGTTTTGAGCCCATCTTGCCAGACCCCATTGCTCCTCATCAAGACTTCCATCTACCGCTTGTTTCCCACACAAGATTTCAAATAGTACAACCCCAAAGGCATACACATCTGATTTTCTGGTGAGCTTACCTGTGTAAAAGTAATCCGGATCAAGATATCCAAATGTTCCTTTTACAACAGTGTTGACATAAGTGGACTGCTGATTTATTGGGCATATTTTGGTCAGCCCAAAGTCTGAAATCTTAGCAGCCCAACTGCTATCTAGCAATATATCTGAGCTTTTGATATCACGATGTATAACTCCATGTGTGATACCAGTACCCGTGTGAAGGTAATCTAGGCCACGAGCGGCTCCTAAGCATATTTTGATTCGTGTCACCCATGACAGAGAAGTTGCACGTTTGTGAAGATGATCTTCAAGGGTTCCGCGGTGCATATATTCATAAATAAGGATCATTTCTTGGCCATCATTACAATAACCAATCAAAGATACCAAGTGACAGTGCCTTAACTTAGATAGCATCTCAACTTCTGCCCAAAACTCCTCTGCTCCTTGATTAGAAGTTGAATCCAGCCGCTTAATGGCAACAACCAAACGCCTTTCCCCATCAGAGATGGTTCCTTTGTAAACTTTGCCAAAGCCACCACGTCCTATTACCAATGACTCATCAAAGTAATTAGTTGCCTGCTGAATCTCATAAAATGTAAGCCGGCAGCAAGGTTCTGACAACTCCAAGGATACAGAAGATCTAGCCTCGTGACTGTTAGAAGGCAACATAGTTATTTATCGTAATGAATAAGAATTATATTCAAAATGGTATGTTAATGTACATGATCATTAAGGTTACATATATAAACTGGAGTCATTACATAAATGGATTGTTGACTTGCTTGTAGTCAACATATACTAACTGATATTTTTCTTCCATGAATTGAAAGAGACATGTAAGGTAGCATGGTTGGACACTTGGACCATAAGAAGAATACTACTTCAGGGGTCTACCAGACCTAAATATTATTGGTGTTTAAGACGCGCGCAGTTTCTACAAAATTATGAAATGCACAGGAAATCAAATGTCTCTAGAAGCAGTAACAGCAGCTTTTCTTTTTTTCTTATTCAAAAACATATAAGGATGGTTATTCTTTTAAGCTTTGGTTACGAATAAATTGTTGCTTCATTTATTATTTCCATATGTTTTCACTTTATACACTCAATCTACTAAACCCTTAAATCAATTACAACTAGGAGACACAGATTAATACAGTTTAAAGGCTCTGTTTCAGGTTTTCAGTTTGCAACTATTGATTTTTGATTTTATTTCCTGCTCCGCCAGACCGGCCCTGAGGTGTAAAATCTACTTGCACGTTAAACACCAGTGACTAGGAAGTCTAATATTATAATGGATAGGACATATTTCTAACACACATAACAATTCAGTGAGTAGAAGAAACTGACAACACAAAGTCGCCCTCTAATTAGATTAACCAAAACAGCTTCTATCATCAGATATATTCCATGATTTTAACAGAACGATAACACAGTCATACTACAAATTTATGCCTCATATATGCTCAGACGAGGAGATGGCAGTCAAGCGCAACTGCTGCTGCTTCTACGGCTTAGAGGCCTATACATCAACAATTACAGTATACTTTGATGAGAAAACTCAATGAAAAAATGATAGTGCAATGTACTCAAGCATTGATTAGAGATCGCAATTTTAACCCATTTGTGTGAAAATGGGTCTATTTGGGTTATGTTTAATTTATAAAGAACCAAACAAGAAAAAGTTAGTCTTTGATTGTGATTTCCAATAAAATAAATAAATAAATAAATAATAACAACTCCAGCTATCTTCACCTGCACTTGTATCGTATTACTAGACTCTACCAATCGAAATCAGTGGGGATCGTCTGATACAGGATCGTGGTAAAAAGGAGCACTGGACTCTTACCAAACGAAATTAACCACGTGTATGGTATTTTAACTTTAAGAATGCACTATCTCGGGCATAAATCAGATATAAACTCTTCAACTGCACTGGTATCAAAATCGTCAACTGGCATTTCAGTAATACATGTTGAATGCTCTCCTGTCATCTTTTCTCGCATTTTCGTCACAGGGAGAGTAAGAGATGAGTTTCCAAGCAACATGCCAACAATTTCCTCCATTTTCGGCCTATCCGCTGTGAAGAAAAACTAAACTTGCCCAATTAGATTGATAATAATAAATGGTTTACAACCAAACTGTTCTCAACCAGTTACAAAGGCTGAACAATACTTGATCTTAATCAAGGAACACAAAATGAAATACAAGAGTATGAAGAGTATTTTGTGATGAATAACAACATGAGAGAGTGGTAAGATATATAGATCAAGCTCCATGATGAGTCGTTTTCTTTGAGAGAGAGACAAAGAAAACGGCTAGGGTAACACTGGCATAATGAGACACCAAAGCTGATGTATAACACTTTCACAAGTTGCATCCAGACCCTCAGGCTTTATTTACTTGATTATTGGCAACAACACTTTAGAGCACTTGACACTTCTAATCCTTTAACTCCTAATAGCCTTCATGAGAGACCAAAGAGGACCAAGCCTGAAAAGACAAACATGCCAAATTAGTCCTTGTGGTTAGTACCAGATATCTGATGAGTCCTTTTTTCCAACATCCCCCCTTCATCTCATATCTGGTACAAATCTATTAAGCCCAGATTTTTGACCAAAAACTTATGTTGATCTGTATCCAACCCCTTGGTGAAGATATTTGCAATTTGATTTGCATAATCTACTTTAACAGTTTTAATCACACCTTTCAAAATTTTTTCCCTAACAAAGTGCAAATCAATTTCAAGGTGTTTAGTTCTTTCATGGAAAACAGGGTTGGCTGCAATTTTAATTGCAGAATTGCTGTCACAGTGAAGTGAAACAGGAAGAAAGTTTTCCAAATTCAAATCCTTAAAAATTTTTAAAATCCAAACAACTTCACTGGTGACTGAAGCAAGAGCTCTATACTCTGCTTCAGTTGAAGACTTAGAGAGAGTAGATTGTTTCTTGCTTTTCCAAGAGACAAGAGTGTTATTAAAGAAAACACAAAAACCAGTTACCGATCTCCGGGTAATTAGGCATTTAGCCCAGTCAGCATCAGAGTAGGCAGAAAGAGACATACCTGAGTCTTTTGCAATATTAATACCCATACCTGGAGATCCTTTAAGATACCTCAATATTCTGAAAGCAATTCTGAGATGGGACTTAAGAGGACAATGCATGAATTGACTCAGACAATGAACCGCATATGAGATGTCAGGTCTAGTATGAGTCAAGTAAAATCAGTTTACCCATGAGTTTCTGATAATCAGTTATATTATCAAGAATAGGATCATTATCTGTAGGTTCATTTGTTAAAACAAGCTTAGACTGCAGAGGAGTTTTGGCTGGTTTACACGCAAGCATACCATATTCAGATAACAAATCAAGACAATATTTTCTTTGGTTAATGCATATGCCTTTGTTAGTATCATTAACTTCAATACCAAGAAAATATTTGAGTTTTCCCAAGTCTTTTATCATGAACTTAGAATTAAGAAAGGTTTTAAACTTTTCAATCTCAGTGATGCTATTACCAGTAATGATAATATCGTCAACATAAACCAGCAAAGCAAGGAAAACACCCTTATCAGACTTAGTAAACAAGGAGTAATCAGATTTACTTTGACTGAATCCATTTTCCACTAAAGTAGAGGTCAGTTTGGCATTCCATTGCCTCGGGGCTTGTTTGAGCCCATACAGAGACTTTTTGAGTCTACAGACTCTAGTATCATCCTTAGGGAAGAACCCTTCGGGTAATTTCATATAAACAGTCTCATTTAAATCACCATACAGAAACGCATTGTTGACATCAAGCTGAAAGATAGGCCAACTATTTTGAATAGCAACCACAAGAAGACATCTAATAGTAACCATTTTGACAACTGGAGCGAAGATTTCATCAAAATCAACCCCCTCCTTTTGGTTGCAACCTTTAACAACAAGCCTAGCTTTGTATCTATCAACTTCTCCATTAGACTTAAACTTAATTTTCCATACCCACTTATTACCTATAGCCTTTCTACCAGGAGGTAACTCGCATATTTCATAAGTGTCATTTTTATTTAAAGCTTCTATTTCATCATTCATAGCATCAATCCAGTATGGATATTTAGAAGCTTCAAAGAAAGACTGAGGTTCACTCAGTTTATTAAGTTGGGTGGTAAAACAATAATTTGCAGAGTCAAGATTGGAGTAATTGACATATTTCTCAAGACCGTATTTGACTTTAGAGTCAACAACAAAATCATTATAATTTTTTGGAAACACAGAAGGCCTAGAAGACCTTCTCACAGGAACTTCACCCTGAACCGAAGGATTTGAAACTTGGTTCAAATTGCCCTCAGAGATTTGATTTTCTTCAAGTGTAGCAACCCTCTCATCCTTATCGGTAAAATCATTGTCACTGTTTTGATCAGTAACATTGATTCCGCCAGACATAGGAGAGTAGTCGCCTTCACTTTGTAACACAGTGTCACTATTCAGTTTATGGTCTACTCTCTCTAAATCATCGGGCAGTTCAGGGGTTTCAATATCAAAAAAGTTCACATGATTCAAGCCTTGTAAAGCATTTTCGGAAGCATCAGTATTAGAGACCAACTCTTTAAACGGAAATATATTTTCAAAGAACTTTACATCCCTTGAGAAAATAAACTGATGTTTATCAAGATTATATAACCTATATCCCTTTTTTGAATTAGAATACCCCATCATAACACATTTCTCAGATCTACTACTCATTTTATCATTGTTGTTAACAGTAGTATCAAAACATAAACATCCAAACATACGTAAATCAGAGAGAGCAGGTTTGTTGTTATATATCATTTCAAAAGGAGATTTCCCATTAAGGACTGAGGAAGGTAATCTGTTAATAAGAAACGCAGCAGTGAGAATACATTCAGTCCAGAATCTAAGAGGAATTCCCCCCTGAAACAAAAGGGATCTAGCCACATTCAATAAGTGCCTATGTTTTCTCTCAGCAATGCCATTTTGCTGAGGAGTGTATGCACAAGAAGTCTGGTGGATGATACCTTTTGTTTCTCAGAACTTAGAAAAAATTTGATTGACAAACTCAGTTCCGTTATCGCTTCTAAAACTTTTAACTCTTTTATCAAATTGAGTTTCAAGTAAGTTATAAAACACAGTGATATAATGAAAAACTTCATCTTTAGTTTTGATAAGGTATACCCAAACAGCTCTAGTGAAATCATCCACAATAGTCAAAAAATATCTATAACCTTCTCTACTAGCAACCTTGTAAGGTCCCCAAAGATCTAAATGAACAAGATCACCTAAAGCAGTTGTAGAATGATCACTTAAAGGAAACGGTTCTCTAGTTTGTTTAGCTCTTTGACAGATTTCACAAACCATGTTTTGAGAGTTAGAGTTCAATTTTAAATCAGGTATCAGAACATTTAGAACAGGGTCTGCAGGGTGACCAAGCCTGCAGTGCCAGTCATAGTGAGAAAGGTTTGTAACAAAGGAAGAAGTATTGCAAGAAATACCTCCATAATTGAAATAATATAGACCACCACATTGGTCACCAATCCCCAGAACCTTTCCCATTTTCAAATCTTGGTCCAAAAAATAACATTTGTTCTCATCAAAGGCAGTAAAAACTTTATTATCCTTGGCAAGTTTGTGAACAGATATCAAAGTGACACAATATTCTGGTATAACCAGGACATCATACAATGTTAAGGACTCATTTAGCTTAAGATTTCCAATTTTAGTTATAAAGGCTTCTGATCCATTAGGATGACCAACTTTTATTCTAAAATTGGAAATGTCAACCACATTAACTAAGTCCTTATCAGTGTATGTCATATGTTGATTAGCGCCAGAATCAATGATTTTTCCATCTGAATTTAAGTTAGGTTTTAAATTGCTATTAGTGGAAAAAAACTTATGAAAATTTTGATTAAAAACTTTACTCTTGTTGTAGTATGTACCTGCCATATTTGCTTGCACATTGTTATCTTTGAGAGAGTTGTCTTTGATGAGAGACATAAGAGTATGAAGTTGTTCATCTGTGAAACCAGAGGATGAACCAGAACCAGAAGTTGAACCAGGACCAGAAGCAAAGGAGTTGTTATTAGAGTAAGATTTCTTGTTGTTGTTCTGAAATCTTTGATTGTTCCCTTTTTTTCCAAAATTTGGAGGGAACCCAACTAATTTAAAACATCTTTCCTTAGTATGGCCAACGTGGCCACAATGTTCACAAGTAACAGTGGGACCAGCACTAGTGTTTCTTCTATAATCAGGAGCTCTATTAAAGTTAGCAGAAATATTATTGTTCTGATTAAGAATGGGGTTACTAGGTTGGTTAGGTTGATTAACAACTCTGGAAGAAAAAACAGAATTATGGGTTCTGCTAGAACTTCCAGCAACAACATTTCTGTGAGATTCCTCACTAGAGATGATAGCATAGGCACCTTTCACATCAGGCAAAGGGTCTCTTGATAGAATATTGCTTCTAATTTGCATGTAAGTATCATCAAGACCCATTAGAAATTGTATAAGTTTCATCATTTGGTTATGCTTTTTAAAATCATCAGCAGCATGACAAGTGCACCTAGGCAGTTTTACCATAGCATCAAATTGCTTCCACAAAGTGCTCAATTTGTTAAAATATTCAGAAACAGTTGAACCATTTTGAGTTAATGAGTTTATCTTATGATGCAAGTTAAATGTAACAGACCCATCAACTCTATCAAAGGTTTCCTTTAATTCATTCCAGACATCACAAGCCTTTTTTGAAAAAATTTGCCCAAGAAACAACTCTTCTGAGATGGAGTTTAGAATCCATCCCAGCACAACAGCATTGACCCTATCCCATTGTTTACCCAACACAACATCAGTATGAGATCTTCTGCAAGTACCATCTATAAAACCAGTTTTATTTTTGCCCTCAAGAGCTAAAAGCATAGCACAAGACCACACATTGTAATTCTCAGTCCCTTTTAATTTTATAGAGATAACAGTTAAAGCAGCAGAATCATTAGGATGTAAGAGTAATGGGTGACTTAGGCCAAGTTTACTAATTAAGGTGGCATTATTATCAACATTAGCATCATCAACATTATTATCATCAATATCATCATCAGTATATCCATGAAGAGACATGATTCAAAAAACTAAACACACCAGAGAGAGAGAGAGAGAAGAGGAGTTCCCAGGCTTCCGTACCACTCAAAGTGGCAGGTCAACGACTTTATCTACCAGCAAAAAATAAACAAAACACAAACCAAGCAATAACAACTTCAACAACTCTCACATCCTACTCCCCATCACTAAACAGAAAAAAATAACGGAAAATAAAAGAGAGAAAGTGTGCGAGGTGTTACAGAGTACGCAAGGAGAATTGCAGCGGAATAACAACCCTACTATACTCTAGATTCACTTAGTCTAGAGATATAGCAGGAAAAGCAGCACGAGCCCAGAACAGAATCACCAAAGATCACCAAACCCTAATTTGAAAAATTAGGGCAAACCCAAATTGCCACCTCCAATCGATAGATCAACACCAGATATGTGGATAAACACCACTTAATTAACCCAGAGGCTTCCAAATGACAAAAGCCCCAAAAATTATCAAACCCTAAAACCTTTGAATCAATATTCAGAGCAAGTTTATGCAACCTGGCTTTGATACCATGAAGAAAAACTAAACTTGCCCAATTAGATTGATAATAATAAAGGGTTTACAACCAAACTGTTCTCAACCAGTTACAAAGACTGAACAATACTTGATCTTAATCAAGGAACACAAAATGAAATACAAGATTATGAAGAGTATTTTGTGATGAATAACAACATGAGAGAGTGGTAAGATATATAGATCAAGCTCCATGATGAGTCGTTTTCTTTGAGAGAGAGACAAAGAAAACGGCTAGGGTAAGACTGGCACAATGAGACACCAAAGCTGATGTATAACACTTTCACAAGTTGCATTCAGACCCTCAGGCTTTATTTACTTGATTATTGGCAACAACACTTTAGAGCACTTGACACTTCTAATCCTTTAACTCCTAATAGCCTTCATGAGAGACCAAAGAGGACCAAGCCTGAAAACACAAACATGCCAAATTAGTCCTTGTGGTTAGTACCAGATATCTGATGAGTCATTTTTTCCAACACGCTGCCTCACCTTGAATACACAACAACCCAACCTCGATGAATCTCATCATGGAACTTGAATCGGCGTTGATTCTAGGATCAATTATATTTGACGATGTTCCTTCCAACCAATTTCTCTGGACCTACAACAGTTCAACATGTCTGTAAATATACTCCCTTCATTTTGATTCAAAGGAGTTCTTTTTACATTACTGCTAAAACCATACTACTGTGCATGATATAATAATGGAATTTTATATGTTTGACTGTTTGTTGCAAGTTTAAGAAATATTGGATAGACATTGATATTTATAACATTGCAAATTATATGTTTAGGAAGTACTGGATTTGATTTGAATGGGTAGGACACACTTACATATTCTACCAACTGTCTGTCAAGTTGGAAGTAACTAGATATTTTACGCCCGATTATAGTTTCCAAAACTACCACACCAAAATTGAAGACATCTGACATTGCTGACAGATTGAATTTCATTAAACGCTCCGGTGCAGTGTATCCCCTGTCACATGAGCTGATGTGTAGGTATAAGTCACCATGAATGAAAACATAGGAACAGGGCATCCAAGTCGATGCAGATCTTTTAATACCACATTCGTACTTACATGGCCCCGCGGACAACATTAACAGGAATGCAGTCAGTTTTGTTGATTGCCTTTGCAAACCCAAGTTGTGATAGTTTCGGTTGAAAACTTTTGGCTAAAAGAATGCTTCCGGATGTTAAATGACCATGTATGACCGTAACGGGAGCATGGTTGTGAAGGTAAACAAGTACTCTAGCAATACCTAGTATTATATTGTACCGTTTATTCCAGTCCAGAAGATTACACAAAGGATCTGTAAACATACATCCCAAAACAAATGTTGTCAATCATACCATTTAATCTAGTTTCATAATATTTAAATAAAGTAAGGATAACATTAAGCATGAGATGTCCAACTCAAAATGAGATTCATACCAAATATTAAATGATCCAGGCTTAGATGAGGTGCAAACTCACGGATGAAAAAAACTTTTGTTCCTTCAATACAATATCCCAGCATCTTGACCAAATTCTCATGCTCGAGCTTAACCAGTATTGATGCTTCATGCATTTTAAATCTCTTATACTCAATGGTAAAAGGTAACGTGACTGCTATATCTTGTCCATTTTGTAGCCTTCCCTGATAACCAAAGGTAATTCAGAAATATGTAGCTAGAAATTGGAGCAAAGTTGTTCATGACTATTTATGCTAATAACCAAAAATGATATGTACGACTAGAAACCTTGTAGATTGAACCATATCCTTGATGGAAGAATTTATTAGATTCCGAGAAGTTTTCAGTTGCAATGTTGATAGTATCAAAATCAAACCGACGGAATGTTTGGTTTTCACCTTGAATACTATCAAGGTATAACTCCATGGTATTTAAACTTGTATCTTGAACTGCAATTTCAACAGAAAAAACAAGTTTTAGAAAACAGTTGCAATTACTTATGTATTGCGAAGCTAAAGTTGTAAGATATGTTGTTCAGGGTCATCAGTCATGTAATATGATTGAGATTTATTCGAGACCAAATAGATCTCTGGCTAACCTCATATATGGTTTAAGAGCTGTGGTCGTTTGGAGTGCATGCTCGTGTAAGGTAACTGATTCTAGCAACAACAAATTGCGGGGATCAAGGGGACAAGGGACTAGGGAGATGGGCTTGGGGTCTAGGGGCAGCACTAAAATTAACTGTTACAGAATCAACTGATCTTTGGCTATTTCCTGCTAAAACAACCAACCGCACAATGGTTGTGTTATGATAACAGACATTTCGGTTTCATAAAACATAACACAACTTGCAGAAATAATCTCAAGTTTTCTCGCTGTTTTCTAGACAAAAGTAAGTGCTTTCTTGAAGTATTTCCACATATAAATCTTGTGTAACCTAGGCTAATATTGGGTCAAAAACTCAAAATAGTATATAGGGAGAATGATTTTTTTAATGTACGTGGGCCAAAAAATAACATAGGTCTAACAATTTAATCACAAAGAACTAGATTGAAGAAAATATGATACCTAAGTTTTCCCCATTGGATGGAGAGACAATCAGCGGTACCTTCCTACCAAATATTGTCATGCCTCCTGCACGCTGCAACGTATTGTCAGCTTTCTCCTGTAAGGTTAGCACGGACTGAAGACCCACCACAACCTCTGCCATCGTAGGACGCTTCTTCGGATGGCTATGCAGACACCAGTCCGCTATCCGTGCAAACTCCTTTAAACATTTAGAATATATACTCCCCCTTAACTTTAAATCGACAATTTGCTTTAGTCTACCTTCTTTAATGGATTCTTGAGCCCATATTGCCAAACTCCATTGCTCCTCATCAAGACTTCCATCTACTGCTCGTTTCCCGCACAAGACTTCAAACAATACCACTCCAAAAGCATACACATCAGATTTTCTGGTTAACTTACCCGTGTAAAAGTAATTAGGATCAAGATATCCGAATGTGCCTTTTACAATAGTATTAACATAAGTAGACTGCTGATTTTTTGGGCATATTTTGGACAACCCAAAGTCTGAAATCTTTGCTTCCCAATTGTTTTGTAACAATATATTAGAACTCTTGACATCGCGATGTATAACACCGTGCTTAATACCCGTACCCGTGTGAAGATAGTCTATCCCACGAGCTGCCCCTATGCATATTTTGAGTCTTGTTATCCAAGGTAGAGAATATAGACGTTTGTGGAGATGGTCTTATCCAGGGTTCCACGGGGCATATACTCGTATACAAGGATCATCTCATTCTGATCATTGCAATAACCAATCAAAGACACTAGGTGACAGTGCCTTAACGTAGATAGCATCTCAATTTCTGCCCAAAACTCCTCTGCTCCTTGATTAGAAGTTGAATCAAGCCGCTTAATGGCAACAACCAAACGACTCTCACCGTTAGAGATGGTTCCTTTGTAAACTTTGCCAAAGCCACCATGTCCTATTACCAATGACTCGTCAAAGTTATTAGTTGCCTGCTGAATCTCATACAATGTCAGCCGACGGCAAGGTTCTAACAGCTCCATGGATATAGAAGATTCTGGCTCGTAACTGTTAGGATTAGTGTGAAATTGTTATGTCCATATCCATGAGCATTAAGGTTAGATATATAGACAGTCATTACATAAATGGATTGTTGACTTTTCATAGTCAACAAATACAAATTGATATTTTTCTTCCATGAAAGAGACATATACGGTAGCATAGTTGGACACTTGGACCTTAAGACAAATCCTACATTAAGAAAATGCATCTCTAGAGAAGTAACCCCTTGATAGATTTTCTTTATCTTATTTTCTTTTCTTTTTTTGATACTTATATTCTTTTTTAGCTTTGAATATGAGTGACTTGTTGCCACATCCATTGGTGCCATATTTGTTCACTACATGCACTGTCTTAATCTACTGAACACCTAAATTAATTTTATTTTTATTTTTTTTTTAAACGAGAACACCTAAATTAATAACAACAATAAGTCAGAGATTGGTACAGTTTGCAAGGTTCTGGTTCAAGCATCACAGTTCACACCAATAAAACAAAGATGTACAACAAAATTTTTAAGAAATCCCACCGACTACATTCTCCACCAATCAAATATCATCTCTTCCCACTAAAACCTCTTCTCATTGGTTGAAATACAATGTGAACACTTAATTATGAGACGGGGGTATGCAGGTTCCAAGTATGCGGCTTGCAATACAAATCAAGCTTCATCATTGATTTTTCAACATAAAGTGATATATTTCCTACTCCATCCCCTGAGATGTCTCTTTCTGACAAATCAGGTTAGAATTTAGTTATCTGCACCTGATATTTCAATAGAATATCATTTATATTGGATTCTAGTTATGCGTTAAACAACAGTCACTAGGAAGTCCAGAATGGATAGCATATATCTAACAACATGCATGTGGGATTCCTACGGCTTCCATTCTAAAACCAATTGGTTATAGAAGAAGTAGCCCAACAAGCTTATATGTTAACTTTGAGATTATAGTTCTACTGATGTGGGATTGTTGTACACCCAACAATCCTTTCCTCAAACCCAAACCACCATGGGCCTCCCCTTCGACTATAGCCACAATCCCACCTTTTTCATACCGCCGACCTTTACCATCGGAACACACCGCCTTTTACCGGCTTCCTTTCGGAACAAGGTTTACCGGGATCCACTAAAACCGTCGAACCGAGGTCTAATCGAGGAAACACCGTCCACATCATCACCGGGCCCAACGTATCTCTTATACCACTTGTAGAGATTCCTACGGCTCAGCATCTCACCAAGTCCAACATATAAGCCCAACTGAGGTTCCATTCTAAAACGAATTGGTGATAGAAGGAGTAACCCACCGAGCTTATATGTTAACTGTGAGATTATAATTCTACCGATGTGGAATTGGGTTTGTACACCCAACGAACAATGCATAATAATACATTGAGTAGAGTAGACTGAAAACACAGTCACAAACTAATCAGACCAATCAACACAACTATTACCAATGACTCATCAAAGTAATTAGTTGCCTGCTGAATCTCATAAAATGTAAACTGGCAGCAAGGTTCTGACAACTCCAAGGATACAACAGATCTAGCATTGTGACTGTTAGAAGGCAACATATTTATTTATAGTAATGAATAAGAATTAGCTAGATTCGAAATGGTATGTTAATGTACATGATCATTAAGGTTACATATATAAACTGGAGTCATTACATAAATGGATTGTTGACTTGTTTGTAGTCAACATATACAAACTGTTATTTTTCTTCCATGAAAGAGACATGTAAGGTAGCATGGTTGGACACTTGGACCTTAAGAAGAATACTACTTCAGGGGTCTACCAGACCTAAATATTATTGGTGTTGAAAAGACGCACGCAGTTTCTACGAAATTATGAAATGCATGCACAGGATATCAAATGTCTCTAGAAGCAGTAACAACAACTTTTCTTTTTTTCTTATTAAAAATAAAATAAAACAAATAACTGAATAAGGATGGTTATTCTCTTAGGGAATTGCATATATATATCTTTCCAAAAGGTTAATTACTTGAAAGTGTATTATACTTGTCACTTTTTGTTATTGTATGTACTTAACTATTTTTTTCTTATTATGTGTACTAAAATTTTAAATTTCGATTATTGTGTGTATTTTGTGAATATTTAACCATGTAAAATGACAATTGTGTTAGAGTTTGATAATCAATAAACACAATACGCGGAAGCTAGGATCAATTATAACACGTATAAAGATTAACTAAAACATAAACAAGAACATACCCGATGCACTTCAATAAACCTTGAATCTTGTGTAAATTAGATCAATGATAAACCCCTTATCGTTTTGTTTATCGATCTCTTGATAATTACTATAGTGAGTAATTACCTCGTTCTTGTACACACAAACTACCAACGAATAAAGGTTTATGCAAGTAAACAAAACACTTGTTTTTAGCTTTAGGAAAATCGACCCAAAACCCTATGAGGGTGTGAGAGCCGATCGCCCAAGAAAAGAAAGAGAGGAGAAAAGGTTTTAGGGTTTTGTGTGTGTGCACAAAAGATGTGAATGTCTAACCCTTGGCCTTGTTTATATACTAGTTGTAATTCTTGGAGAACAAGCAAAGCCTGGGTCGACCCCTTGTGGGCTTGATCGACCGGCCATGCCCCTTCAAGGGGATTCCAGAACTTTCTTGTCTTCCAAATTACACTCTAGTCCTCGTTCTTTCGTTCCTAATAATAGTTAATACTTACGTTTAATAATTAACGATTATTTAGTCCCTCAAGTGTTTATAAATACATATATACGATACATATAACATATATATATATATATATATATATATTTATTTTACTTTATTCTCGTTTGTAATGTGTGCAATCCCGAGGTCTCGGGTTCGATACTAGTCATTTACTTATTAATATTTATACGTAACTTTTAACAGCTCCCAGTCGTATATCTATTAATAGTAAAATGACATTGGTTGGCGTCTTGCAACACTCCAATGCCCCCAGTTCAACCTGAGCTAGGTTTCCTGGAAAAACCTTTAATGATTCATTATTATTATTATCCTTTCGCTTCTAATACTACATTAATAAAGATGTGAGGTTCTTTATTAAATTCTTTTTCTCGTTTCTTTACCAAAACATCTGAACTTATTCCAGATAGACTTTGGGCGTGGCCACGCAAACATTTTGTCAACCCTACGAGGGGCCCAGCAGTATTAAACTTCTGAACAAATCATAAGGAACGAATTCTCTCTTGACTACAAGAATAACTCATGAACTTTGCAACACTTCTGAAAACAATCCTTATGACTTCCAATTACGGTAAGCGGTAGATTGTCTCACAAAAATGCACTACATCCATGACACTTATCTGGTATCTCAAGTCTGAGGATAACTTTAAATATAATTCTCACATTTAATTTTAAATCATATTGTTGGGATAAGTCCAATATTCAATTCATTGAATATCATGTGAAATTGGTATGACTACGCATCAATATACTTTCAAGTATATCCTTAACCAATACTCAAAATTGTCTTAGTTTAATGATATTCCCATATCATTAATCGACAACGGACTATTTAGAATAATAAATTATTCACGGATCTTAAACATGCAAATATAGGATATATTATTAAGACAATGAATAAATAAACATGACCAATACTTTATTTCATTAAAATAATAATTGTACATTACATCCCTTATCCAAATACTAATCACAATTGGGCATGAAACTTTCAGCTAATCTAAGTCATATTCCTTCAGCATGCTTGTAAAGCTTGGTGCCAGGTAAAGGCTTTGTAAATTGATCAGCTAAGTTTTCATCTGTGTGAACTTTGAGCATTTCGATTTCACCTATCTCAACTTGTTCTCTGACATAGTGGTGCTTAATCGGGAAATGTCTGGTGTCTTTCATGATTCCAGGTTCATTGGCAAATGTAATTGCAGCTGAGTTGTCACAATACATTTTTATAGGTCGCTGAATCGAAGGCATAACCCCAAGCCCTGAAACAAACTTCCTAATCCAAACAGCTTCCATTGCAGCTTCTGAAGCAGCTATATACTCACTTTCTGTAGCAGACATCGCTAGTACACTCTGCTTTCTGCTCCTCCAATCCACAACTCCTCCATTAATGACAAAAACATAACCAGTCTGAGACTTCGTATCATCTTTATCACCTTTCCAAGAAGCATCGTAGTAACCTGTAACATCAAGCTCTGTAGATGGAGTACCCCCATAAACTAAGAACATCTCTTTAGTAGCCCTAAGGTACTTAAGAATATTCTTAACAGCAGTCCAGTGTTTTTCACCTGGATTCTGCTGATATCGACTGGTTAAATTATGAGCAAACGCCACATCAGGCCTTGTGCTTTTCACCGCATACATAATAGATCCCACAGCTGAAGCATAAGGGACTCTCTTCATGCGTTGTACCTCTTCAGGTGTTGAAGCACAAACTTTCTCGCTCAAGCCATGTTGCTCTTGCATCGGCAAATATCCTTTCTTGGAATTTTACATATTGAATCTCTTCAATATTTTATCAATGTAAGCACTTTGGCTTAATCCAATTAATTGCTGAGATCTATCTCTATATATCTTGATTCCCAGAATAAATGCAGCTTCCCCTAAATCTTTCATAGAAAAACAACTTCCAAGATATGCCTAAACCTTTTGCAAACATGGAATATCGTTTCCCATGATCAATATGTCATCGACATATAATATAAGGAAAATTACATTACTCCCACTAGCTTTGTGATATACACATGGCTCATCAAGATTTTGAGTGAATCCATACTTCTTAATTTCACTATCAAATCTCTTATTCCATTGTAGTGATGCTTGCTTTAATCCATAAATGGATCTTTTAAGCTTGCATACACGATCTGGGAATTCTGGATTCACAAACCCCTCAGGTTGCGCCATATAGATGTCTTCATCTAGGCAACCATTTAAGAAGGCGGTTTTGACATACATTTGCCAAATCTCATAGTCATAGTAAGCGGCTATGGCTATAAGAATCCTAATAGCCCTTATGTCAGCTACAGGAGAAAAGGTCTCCTCATAGTCAACACCAAAAGTTTGAGTATAGCCTTTAGCTACCAAACGGGCCTTATAGGTGTGTACAATGCCATCCATATCAGTCTTTTTCTTGTAGAGCCATTTACTCTCAACTAGCTTGGCACCTGAAGGTAGGTCTACTTCTTCCCAGACTTCATTGTCTTTCATGGATTGCATTTCCCCATTCATAGCTCCCTGCCATTTTTCCTTTTCAGGACCATTCATGGCAGCTTTATAACTTGTAGGTTCATCAAGATCCCCTATCAAGTTGTCATCACACTCCATGTTGAGACATAGACGTGTAGGAGCCTTCACAGATCTAGAAGACCTGCGAACGGGAACCACTTCAACTTCAGGTGGAGGACCTAAACTTTCAGGTTCCTCGGGAAGTTGGCTAGTGTTTTCAGAAGGTGTTACATCTTCATGATCGTCTTCCAGATCATATAATCTCCCACTGAATTCTTGAGATATGAGCTCCTTTTCTAAGAAGTCTCCATACCTTGCAACAAAAACTTTGTTTTCAGCTGGGTAATAAAAGTAGTAACCCATAGTTTCCTTAGGGTATCCTACGAAGATGCACTTTACAAATCTTTGTTGGAGTTTGTCTGCTGAGTCACGTTTAACATACGCCTCACAACCCCAAACCTTTAGATAAGACAAGTTAGGAGCTTTTCCAGTCCATAACTCATATGGAGTCTTATCAACCTTCTTTGTTGGAACCATATTCAAAATGCGAACTATAGATTCCAAGGCATAATCCCAAAACGAGTAAGGAAGAGTTGTTAGATTAAACATAGATTGTATCATGTCTTGCAATGTACGATTCCTTCTCTCAGATACACCATTTTGTTGTGGAGTATATGGAGAAGTAAGGTGCTGGACAATTCCCTCCTTTGCTAAGTAATCTATAAACTCTTGACTCATGTATTCACCACCTCTATCGGATCGAAGAGCTTTAATCTTCTTTCCAAGTTGCAACTCTACTTATGCTTTAAACACTTTGAATGTTTCAAATACCTCATGTTTATGTTTAAGTAAATAAACATAACCATAATGGCTGTAATCATCCGTAAATGTTAAGAAGTAGCTAGCACCTCTCCTTGACTCATGTCTAAGTGGTCCACACACATCTGTGTGAATAAGACCAAGTAGATCATTAGCCCTTTCAATCCTATTTTTAAAGGGTTTCTTAGTCATCTTCCCAGCAATGCAAGATTCGCACTTATCAAATGATTCATCATTGATCTTTTCTAAAAGCCCATCATGTTGCAGCTTTTTCATGCGATCTTTGCCAATATGAGCAAGTCGACAATGCCAAAGATAAGACGAATCCAGACCTTTCTTGATTATCTTATTGTTGATGCTATACATTGAATTATTTTTAACAAAAGCATTATCATTATCATTCATATCAATTTCAAACACACCATTCACAGCAATAGCATTAAAATAAAAAACACCATTTAAAGAAACTGAAATTCCATTGCTAGAAACAGTATGATGAAAACCAAGGTTCAACAAACATGAAAATGAAATTACACCCCTAACAATTGACGGTGCATAATGACAATTATTTAAAGATAGTACTAAGCCCGAAGGCAACACTAAATCATAAACTCCTATAGCTTCAACTCCTGTGTAACACCCCCAAATTTAAGTTTGTCGCAGCGGAAAAGTAATTTGGGTGTACGGTGAGGATCGAAGTTTTAACCACATAAAACGGTTTAAAAGAAACGTTTTGAAAGTTATTTGTCATTCAAATAATAATTTTGATAAAAGATGAACCATTTGATTTAAAATCTTATGAAAAGATATAAAGGCTTGTAAAAATGACAAATTTGATTTTTACACCATTTTAATTTATCAGAGTAATAAATGCCCACTCCGTGTCTTGTCCTGCTCAGTTAAATTACCTAAGATACACATGCTTAAAAGTGTCAACACAAAGGTTGGTGAGTTCATAGAGTTTTAGGAAAAACCCTTTATTTTGTTAGATTTCCGGAATATTTGGTATTAATAAAATACAAACAGTAATGAAACAAGTATCGAGTATATTCACAAATAAATCATATAAGTATTCAATCACATTCAAATAAAGAATCAATAACCCTAACATGAGCTGGAAACTCATGATACTAAATCAATCAGATATACAATTCACGTATGGTCAAACCTATACAGCTGTATCTAAATATATGTTGAAAACATACATTTTTCCTTTATAGATATTGCACCAAGCCTCATGACACGCAAGACGTTAACAAAGGGGGTGTTCTATCAAATCAATGACAGATTTTGCCCTCTTATCATAGGTGATTTGCCAATTCCTATTTGTCTCAAATATAGTGTATCACGACTAATACGACTAACCATATGCATAATGGCATTCCGTCAAGTATTAGTGGGATCGAAGGTCAATCCGAAACAGGTTTCGAATCTGTTCACTATATTCGCGCTCACATTACAGTGATTAATGGCTCATGATTGAGGAACTATATGACGATAAGCTAACTTAGGCAATATCAAGGACTAATGGGCTCATTTAGCATAACATCATGTAATCAAGTATCGTATCACAGAAATCAATTTGAAAACAGTATCGTTTTGAGTATCAGAAATTCAGTTTGAAAATATTATCGTTTGAGTATCAGAAATTCAGTTTGAAAATATTATCGTTTGAGTATCAGAAATTCAGTTTGAAAATATTATCGTTTGAGTATCAGAAATTCAGTTTGAGTATTTCGCCAGTAACATATATATATCACATACCACAATAATCGAATTGGAAACATTATCATCAGAGTATCAATATTTCAGTCAAGTAATTCATCAGTAAAATATATATATTACATACCACAATAATCAAATTGAAAGCATTATTATATGAGTATCAGTATTTCAATTAATTATTTCGTCAAATATTGTATATATCACATTTTAAATTACAAATTATATTATTTTAATATCAATTAGGAAATTGATTTGAATCATGTATTTTATTTCATATACTTATCAAGTTATCAAAGTATATGTAAGCATGTATCTCCCCCAATGAGTTTAAAAACAATTATTGGAAATGGGGCTATGACTCACCTGGATTGATTTGGAAATGATGAAAAGTAAAGTAGGATGAGATTTATGGGAACGATTATGGAAACGTCTTTGATACGGAACCTGATAAATAAATTTATCAGAGAATATAACCAAATACTATTTGGTAATTACGAACGAATAACGAATAATTATTATCCGTTATGACGAATAGATGATGTGCAATGTAATTATTATGTCATGCATGATATGATAAAATACTTTATTTAAAATATCCATCGTAGTTTTACCTTTTTAATCGTAAATAAAAATATTAAATTATAGATATCGTTATATATATTATTAACGTAAAAATAAATAATATATATATATATATATAAAACGTAATAAAATGCATATGACGTGATGGTTGCCGTAAAATAGAAAATAAAATAAGAATGTCAAATAGATTATGTGTAGTCCTTGTCCTTTTCCAATTTTTACACTTTTTATACTAACGGCGTTAGCGTCACACCGTTAGTCCTTTTCGTATCTATTTTATATTTATAGTCCATTACTTGTCCAAAATTACAATCTAAGCTTGGAGATTAATAATAAATCATTTTCTACCTTAATAATTCTGTTTTTACAGTTTTAGTCCTTAGTTTTCACAGTTTTGCATTTTTAGTCCTTTTAGGTGTCGTCGCGTTACATTTTTAGTCCAAATTTATAAAAATGATTATAAAAATTTTATAAAAATTTCCGTAGCTTCTTTTATTAATTTCAAGCTTATTTCAACAGCTTATATTATGAAAAGCTTTATTTTCTAGCTTATGGGCCTTAACGAAACAATACATAAGCCCATTTAAAAATTTAGAGGCGAGGGCATGTAAAATGTTTTGGGCTTAAACTTGGGCTTCTTTTGTGATTCCAAAAATATATTTTATGGGTCCAGTGGGCTATTAAATCTTAAAATCTTATTGGGCTTTAAATAAGCCCAATTGACACATATATAGTTTTTATATGAATTTTTGGTTTGAAAAACTTGTTATTGCCGATTCAATATGGGTCGATTGTGGTGTCAAAACGTGATTATTTTTACAAGTCGTGTATACGAATTTAATAGTTTTCTAGGTGGTCTATTAGATCGAGTAAAAATATTGGGTGCTTGTTACGTGAAATTAAAAGTTATACGATGCGTTTGTATGGTGTTTGAATCATTTATATATTTTGAAAAACTTGAAATATTACTAAGTGTTGTGACAAATTTTTATACGATGGAGTATGGTTTAAAATGGGTGCATGAAATGCTTGTACGTTTAAACTAAGATGAACTTGGTGTGCTACGTGACTCCTAGGCCTTCCAAGATAGAGGCTAGTCACGTTTAGTGTACTGTATATAAATATGTATGCGTAAACTATATATAAAAGTATATTCGATCAAATAAAAATAAATATAATGCATGACTAAAATTTAACGTATGATTGTGATTGGAACTAAGTAAAAATGACTTACAAACACCCTTAGAAGTGATAGAGAGTCGAGTGTGATAGTATGGAACACAAGAATATCACGTTTCAAAATATAACCCAAACGTTATATATATAAATCAAACCCGATTTCCTTTTCTTGCTTCCAAATAATTATACAATCGATCTCTGTTTTGTAAGAATAGTTTGATGGACGATTTTAACTATGTGAAAGAGTATGGGAATGAAGAGAAAACAAATGCATGCATGAACGTATATATATTCTCATTTAACAACACGTATGGTGTGAAGGGAACAATGATAACTATGCATCGTCAGTACAAGGACTTATTGATCGACATTATATGCTTATTATATTGGATTGTGAGGACATGAAATAAGTAAATTTGTTTGGATGATTCATATGCATGTCGACATCTATATATTACCCACACGATTTGCATAATCTAGTACTACTTGATTATAGTTGATCATCATTAATATTTAAACATGAAAACATGTTAGAAATATTATTAGGATCATTTAGAAACAAACCGGGATTAAAACGGTTAAGTTTTGAATAATATATAAATCGATTGAATTGATTTTTGTTCGATCACTTTGCCACTTAAAAATGTATCAAACGTCGTCCAATGAACTTGGGATTTGACACACTAATATTTGGCTAGGTGGTGAACAAGATGATGCAAAAATATATAGGTGTCGTGTGTACGAATTTGAGAATAAACGAGGCGTTTTGGAGCTCCCTTAGTCGACTTATATGAATTATTATTAATGAAAATGGGTTTGTATTTTTGGGCCGGTTGGGCTTATGAAAGAACAAGGCCCATTTGGTTTTGTGATTAATATTGTTAATTAAGATTAGTGAATTATTAATATTTTGTTAATTGTGTCGAGAACTTGTTTTGTCGTTTGACGAATTTTGCAATATCGTAATCGTGACCATTTTAATATACTAAGAAAATTTTAAATTTCCCCGTAAAAATGGTGATTAAAATAATGATGAAGATTAATATATAATTAAACGTTTTTTAATTATATGGATTTTTGCGAGGTTTTACAGTACCCACATGTCATTCTGAATTTCGTCCCGAAATTCAAATTTAATGTGATTACTTGAGTAAAGAATTTTTGAACAGAGGTTGTCGAGAGATTTTTATTCCTAAAATACGTGACTCAGTTAGATTTACCTGTACTAGACAAGACAAAATAACTGATGTATTAAAGAGATGTGAATATTTGAGAAGAGTGATCACGAATAGTAGAATAACGGCTAGTGATGAGGCGAAAAATGAACCACTTTTAGGGGGTCATTTAAGCCCAGAATTGACTTTATTTGATCAAATATTGCCCTAAATCGTTCCTTTTGTGATTTTAGGTACTTTGGGAGAGAAATCTGGAAAAGGAAGCAATTCGGACGTTTTTGGAGCATAAAAGTGAAGAAAACGCCAAAGTCTTAATTTTCCTTGCTGGGAACAGTAGGTGACGGCGTCAAGAAGGAATTTCTGACGGCGTCAAGAGTAATTTCCATGACGACCCAGTACAGAATTGACGGCATCACGAAGTAGGGCGTCAAGAGTAAAATTCACGATGGCCTGGAAATGCATAACACATGACGGCGTCAAAAGTAGATCAAGGCAGTCCGAGAAGTATTTTGGCGGCGAGATGACGGCGTCACAAGATTTGTCTTGACGCCGTCAGACCCTATTTCCTATATATAGTTTTCTAATTTTCACAAAAAAAAGAAGTTTTGGAGAAACCCTAAGTACGAACTTGGTACGAATTTTACAGGTTTTTCAAGGGTTCTAAGCCCTTGATACCTTTCATGTGTAATTGAGATAAGTATTCTTTTAATGCAATCAATATGTCTATGTGTTGGTTGTCTATATCTTGTTCTTGTCTTAATTCCATCATGCTAGGCTAGATCTATCTTGTGTTTGCTTGGATCTAATGAAACCTAGATATTAATTATGTGTTGATTACTTGTTTGTAGTTGTATTGGATGAATGAATTCGATGTTAGGCTTAAGGAAACTGGCAGATCTCCAAATGGTAACATGCTTGAACGTCTTAGGAAACATGAACTGATGTGCACTAGGTTTTATTGGTTGTATTTAATGCATGAGCCACTGTTTACAATCCCTTTGGTTGTGCTGGGCATGGCATAGGAGGAGATAAGAGCTCATAGGATTGGGGAGTTAAGTGCGCCACCCCATGAATGGTATTAAGGAATACAATCCGTCATCCACGCAACTATAACAAGTAATTAACGTGTAAAAGATATCTAGGGAGTAGTGAAATCTAAGTAAACACATTTTCTCCACTTATTGCTCACAACCTTAGTAATTTAGTTTATTTTCATTTCTAGTATTTTATTTTGATTGCATCTTTAGTATTGGGTTAGTTGACTAGCAACTAATTCCGCCCAAATCCTTCAAACTCGAGATTTTTACTTGCTTTCTAGAAAATATAAGAATACAAAAATAATCATCCCTCACCTTTAGAACTAGTATTTAGGTTTTCTAATCCTAGCGACACTATTCCTAGCTGAACGATCAATCCCCCGGTACTTGTCACTATACTATACTACAACGATCAGGTACACTGCCTGGTGGGGGTTGTAAGCTTCTCAAGATCCCTTGAGAGGTAAAGCCTGGTGCGATTCCCACGTATCAAGTTTTTGGCGCCGCAGCCTGAGGAATAGTTATTGTCTAGGTTAGAATCTCTTTTTATTAGGTCTACTTGCTAGATTCCTTTCTATTAAGATTTTATTTTTATTTTTAGGTTTTCTTTAGTCTATCTTATTTCTTTGTGTTTTTGTTCGTAACTCTTCACCACCCGACATCATGGACGATGGGAACATCCTTGAATCCGTCATCCCACCACAACAAAACCCACCACTAGAACCCCTTAGGCCCCGAACCTTAGGAGAGTATTCCCGACCTAGCCACCAAGGCTACCGAAACACCATTGAGCTCACTGGAGCCAATGTGACTCCCTTGCGATCCGACACCATCCGGTTGGTGCAAAGCGGATGTGCATTCCATGGACTTCGTTCCGAAGATCCAAATCAACACCTTAAGGACTTCCTAAAAATCGTAGACGCCATAGACCTAGGTGTTGAAACTAGAGAGACAACCCGATTACGCCTATTCCAATTCTCTCTACGGGATCAAGCTAGTCAATGGCTTGAGCGTTTACCCGCGGGATCCATCACCACATGGGATGATCTCACCACTCGTTTCCTTGCTCAATTTTTCCCACCAGGGAGAACTACTAAGCTTAGAAATGACATCTTGATGTTCCAACAACGTCAAAATAAATCTCTTTATGAAGCATGGACTCGTTTCAAGGACTTACTCCAAAAAGTCCCTCATCATGGCATAGATCTTTGGCTCCAAGTCCAAATCTTTTATGACCATATCGATCTCTCCACGAGGCGAGCCATTGATCAATCGGCCGGTGGTAAGCTAAGTGATCTAAGTGCGGAACAATCATGGGAACTCATAGAAGATCTTGCTCTCTATGACAACGAAAGTTGGAATGATCCCCGTGATTTGAACAAAACGGTCAAGGCAATATCTTTGCCTTCGAACAATTCTAGCACTCCCGACCGTAGGATCGTGGAACTTGAGGACCAAGTCAAGTTTCTCATGAAATCTTACGAAGCTCCTAAACCTTCAAGCCAAGTGAACAAAATCACTTCTTCATGCGAATTATGTAGTGGTCCCCACGACACTCATGATTGTGTGGAACTCCCCGGAACAGCTTTTGCGGACTACGCATCCACGCGTACCGACGAAGCGGGAGATAAGTGGTACACTTTCAAGCCCGAGCCAAACACTTACGGTGATTCATACAACCCCTCTTGGAAAAATCACCCAAACCTTAGGTGGAAACAAAATCAACCCAATTCTTCCAATCCGCCTAATCGTTACCAGCCAAACGGTCCACCCTCCAACCGTACTTTCAACAACAATCCTTCTAACAACTATGGTAGTACCAACAATCTTGAAGGATTGATGTCTAAGTTCATGGCATCTCAAGAAGCTCGCATATCTAAGTTTGAAGCCGATTTCAAACAAAAGCAAAGCGAGATGACCACCAAAATTGACGCATTGTTGAAAGTCTCAATGACCGAGAAATGGGAGCACTCCCAAGCGACACGATCAAGAATCCGAAACTAAATGTTAATTCCATATCCTCAGTTTCGTCACCCACTTCGTGTCCACAATACTACTCGGTTAAATCAACGAGCACGTGTTTCAAACAAAACCAAATTCTTCAAAAGGACCAATCAAATAAAACACCCGATATAGAACCGGTCAAAATTATAGTTGAAACACCTCCTACGTACGACCTTGACGATGAATTCAAAGAACTTCACCTTGAACGCCCCGTCATTGATGTCTTAGCGCGTGCTCCTTACTATAGTGCCCTCCTAGAAAAATATGAGAAGTTTAAACTAGGTAAAAATGGGACCGCCTTCGTTCAAAACAAGTTGCCTAAAAAGCTTGATGATCCGGGTATATTTGTTTCGCCTTGTAAGATAGGAAGATCCGAAGCTTTCGACACACTAGCCGATTTAGGGTCAAGCCTCAACTTGATTCCCTTATCCTTATTCACCGCTCTTAAGCTAGGAAAGTTAGAGGAAACGGAGGTATTGATAGGGCTAGCGGATGGGAGTATTGCCCACCCGGTTGGAATGATTAAGGATGTAGTTGTTCACGTAGGAAAGTTAACTATATTAGCGGATTTTCACGTCCTAGACATGGTTAGTCACTACATGCCCATTATTGGTAGGAAAAGGATTTTTAGCAACTGCTAGCGCCATGATAGATTGCAAGGAGTCTAAGATAGCGGTAGGTGAAGGCGATACTTGGTCGGTGTACGATGTAAAGAAGCATAGTTATGATTGTGATAATGAACCGACACCGCATTGGGTAGAGATGAATAGGAGACCATCTAGATATGGACCTTGGATAGAAAGGAACTTCATAGGACCTCAATGCCCATTTTATCTAGAGAAATATTTAGTTAAAAAGACACATTCGGTAGAACAACTCATAGCTAGAGATGAAGAGCTAGATCCCTTTGAGGACCCCTTAGTCTTTAGGAAGATGATTGAGTTCTTAAGCGTAATGCCTATTAACATAGAGATGAATAAGTGGAAAAGAGAGGGAGACAAGTGTAAATGGAGGTGGGACAAGCCACCTAAAGAAGGTGACGGATCATGGCATATGAGGATGACTTTGTATGATCCAGATGGAGAAAAGTTTGAAAGGTCATACCATACTAAGGAAACCGATAGGAAGTTGAAACCTAAGTTTGATCCCAAGGATGTCCTCAATGAGGATCTCACCCGTATCACGTAGTAACCCATGACCTTGAGTCTAGCTACAAGACTCGTAAATAAAGAAAAGCGCTTCTTGGGAGGCAACCCATGTTTTGTGTGATTTTATTTTGTTTGTTTGTTATTTGCTTCCGTATGCATGCTTTATTTTTATTGTTGGTTGATCATGTTTCTAAACTAAATAGTGGAAATACTTTACTTTGTTGTTTTGGCCTAGTCTTAACTCCACCTAAAAGTATTTTTGCAAAAGATAGTGTAAGGGGAAACCCCAAATATGTTTTTAAGAAACAAACCGATCATGATTCTCTACAATATTAAATGAACATGTATATTCGTATTTGTTAGAGTCAAATGCTTGTATTGAGTCATAATGAAGTTTTGTAGGATTTTCTAGGAAGTAGGACCAAGTTTTTCCAGAAATTTTCCGGAAACTTAACATAAGAATTTCTGCTTCTGACGGCGTCATGAGTTAATTCTTGACGGCGTCACGTGTAAAAATCTGGAAATTTTACCAGTTTTGTTTTTCTAACGGAGTCTTATGGTTTTTGTGAATTATTAAGTTTTATAATCTCCAGGAAATCTGCAAACTTCATTCCACAAGCATTATATCTTATCTTGTTTTCTAGGATTTAGTAACTTATATAGGATGCCGCCGATTTTACGCGAGGTTGTCTTGTCTATTTTCTCAGGATTCACAGGTTATGTATGACAAGAAGATGATTTATATTCTGGAAGGGAAGCTTTGATTGTTCATTTTCTTGGAGGAAGATTTAACCTGGCCACCTTATTATCCATACCGAGCGAATCAGGGGAGTATTTGATTTCATTCTTTTTACTTTTTAACTTTTACATTCTTTACTTGAACATTGGGGACAATGTTCATCTTAAGTGTAAGGGGAGGGTAAAAAGATGATACCTTACATATGCACTTTCGCTTGAGTTTGTTCTGTTTAATGGTAGGTGTGTAATAAAACTATGAGAAATACTTGTTAGTGTAATTTTAGCGCCAAATTTAAATTTTTTACAACATTTAGGAGTGAAACTTTAGCCATAGCAAGCGTCTCATGGATAGGAGATTGTATGACTAGCACATAACCGTATATTCAGAAAAATTTTCCACCCAAATATGTGAGGTTCTCCTTTAGATTTGATAGGAAAAGCATTTACTATTAGTGCTTATGAGTGTACCGGTAGCATTTAGATTCTAGAACTTGCGTTAGTGATGCATCCCGAGACCGCTAGTGAGACTACATTCGTGTGGTAGGATTTACTACATGATAAGAGGCATTAGGATCACCCTTGTGTTAAACCCGTATCATAATTACTTGACCATTTAAATCATATTACTTGGCTATTTAAGTCAACTAATTTTTCCCACACCCTTAGCGTTGTACTCATTTTTAGTACATGAAACCCCTAGTACACCCCTCCGAGCCTATCTTTTCGTTTCTAACTTTAAGCATTTTACTTAAAGGAAGAATTTGTTACACCCTACTTAAATGTACAACCAAATCGCCTTAGCCTTCCGTGTATGCGCTCATTTTTAGTGCATTATTGTTATTTGTTAAACCCTAAGTTAACTATCTAATTGATTACATGGTTGCTAAGTCGAGTCATATCCTTGTACATATTGTTTTGGGACGATTGGGACTCATGGGTAAAGTACTTATTTTATGGAGTAATGGGGAAGAACATCATATATTACCCCCGTATGTGCGTTAATCTTAAAAGTACTCCAAGTGTTTTGATTTTCTTAATTCGAGTCATTAGATTAGTTTATTGTAAAGTATGCAAAGATTCAAGTGTAAGGGGAATGTTCATTCCATATGATGTATTATTTTGGATGGTAGGGTAAGAGTGTATGTAAAAAAAAATAATAATAATAATAAAAAAAAAAAAAAAAAAAAAAAAAAAAAGAGAAAAATCAAGAAAAAGAAAAAAAAAATAGATAAAGAAAAAAACATACGGACTACCATCCCTTTTTATTCTATGTTCATTTTATGTTTTTTATTATTTTTCATTTATTAGCTTAAGTCGAGTCTAGTCTTGGCTTAGCAACGCCATATTGTACATGTAATTAACCAAGATTGTTAACTCACCACCAGTAAAACTTCCTTTATCCAACAAAACCAGTGTATTTCATATCCCTATACCTAACGTTACAACCCTTTAAAAGACCTCTTTGATAGTTTATCCTAGGTGCTTACGCCATGTGGTGGAGGTTTGATCCTTTCCCAAGCCTATGGTAATCTATTTTGCTATGACAGGTAGTGAGAGATATCTTCCGTTTCCATATTGTAATTTGTACTTTATTACACCCGAGAGATATGAGTATCTAAACACTATTTGTGAGGTGCTAGTGTATGACCTCCGTGCTTGTCTATTGGTCTTTAGTGGAACGATTATTTGTTGTAATTACTTTTATATTAGTGTTAAATGACCCCTAACTTGTATTTTGACTAGAATAAAAGCGCATTTGCTTGAGGACAAGCAAATCTCAAGTGTAAGGGTATATGATGAGGCGAAAAATGAACCACTTTTAGGGGGTCATTTAAGCCCGGAATTGACTTTATTTGATCAAATATTGCCCTAAATCGTTCCTTTTGTGATTTTAGGTACTTTGGGTGAGAAATCTGGAAAAGGAAGCAATTCGGACGTTTTTGGAGCATAAAAGTGAAGAAAACGCCAAAGTCTTAATTTTCCTTGCTGGGAACAGTAGGTGACGGCGTCAAGAAGGAATTTCTGACGGCGTCAAGAGTAATTTCCATGACGACCCAGTACAGAATTGACGGCGTCACGAAGTAGGGCGTCAAGAGTAAAATTCATGATGGCCTGGAAATACATAACACATGACGGCGTCAAAAGTAGATCAAGGCAGTCCGAGAAGTATTTTGGCGGCGAGATGACGGCGTCACAAGATTTGTCTTGACGCCGTCAGACCCTATTTCCTATATATAGTTTTCTAATTTTCACAAAAAAAAAAAAAAAAAAAAAAAAAAAAAAAAAAAAAAAAAAAAAAAGAAGTTTTGGAGAAACCCTAAGTACGAACTTGGTACGAATTTTACAGGTTTTTCAAGGGTTCTAAGCCCTTGATACCTTTCATGTGTAATTGAGATAAGTATTCTTTTAATTCAATCAATATGTCTATGTGTTGGTTGTCTATATCTTGTTCTTGTCTTAATTCCATCATGCTAGGCTAGATCTATCTTGTGTTTGCTTGGATCTAATGAAACCTAGATATTAATTATGTGTTGATTACTTGTTTGTAGTTGTATTGGATGAATGAATTCGATGTTAGGCTTAAGAAAACTGGCAGATCTCCAAATGGTAACATGCTTGAACGTCTTAGGAAACATAAACTGATGTGCACTAGGTTTTATTGGTTGTATTTAATGCATGAGCCACTGTTTACAATCCCTATGGTTGTGCTGGGCATGGCATAGGAGGAGATAAGAGCTCATAGGATTGGGGAGTTAAGTGCGCCATCCCATGAATGGTATTAAGGAATACAATCCGTCATCCACGCAACTATAACAAGTAATTAGCATGTAAAAGATATCTAGGGAGTAGTGAAATCTAAGTAAACACATTTTCTCCACTTATTGGTCACAACCTTAGTAATTTAGTTTATTTTCATTTCTAGTATTTTATTTTGATTGCATCTTTAGTATTGGGTTAGTTGACTAGCAACTAATTCCGCCCAAATCCTTCAAACCCGAGATTTTTACTTGCTTTCTAGAAAATATAAAAATACAAAAATAATCATCCCTCACCTTTAGAACTAGTATTTAGGTTTTCTAATCCTAGCGACACTATTCCTAGCTGAACGATCAATCCCCCGGTACTTGTCACTATACTATACTACAACGATCAGGTACACTGCCTGGTGGGGGTTGTAAGCTTCTCAAGATCCCTTGAAAGGTAAAGCCTGGTGCGATTCTCACGTATCAGCTAGTTAACAGTAATTACTAACTGTCAAGTCTACCAAAATAAAATAAAGGAAAAATATTTCCAAACCCTTTTAAATACTACTGGCATACTTGAGTTTTTCACACACACACACACACAAAAAAAAACACTCGATGCCTTGCAGACTTCCACATAATCCTGAACAATTTCGATTGTTTATCAAGGCAGAAACTGAAAATAGCGATGTGGATCGCCAAAATACTATTGTGGAAGCCATTAATCAATATGAGATGGCCAGACAATTGTATCAAGAACTTAGAGGACGCTATGTGAGATGCACATATATATCGGCGGAGAGGAGACAGGTGATTGATAAATTTTTGGAGGATGAGTGCCGCAAGCACGCCGCTGTTATTGAATCGTTGCGGGCTTATGTCGGTCAGACTCAGGCCCAGATCTCCAATAAAATTCGTTGGAGTTTTGAAGAAAATTTTGGTGTTGTTAGGGTTGAACAACAACAACAACAACAACATCAACAACAACAAAATCCACCACCATCACAACAACCCCATTTTGGTGCATCAAGTTCATCCGTGTTGGGATCATAGTTTTCACTATTTTATCAAGTCTCGGTCATTTGTAATTATGCTAGGTTGCTTAACTATTATTTACTTACACTTATGTAATATTACAAGTTTACTAGACTTTAGACAAAAGGTCCATGGGCTTTAAGCCCACACGATTTGAAGAAAGGAAGGAGATGGAGTGTTGCCCTAGCTCCTTCCCTATAAATAGAACCTTTAGGTCACTTGTAAACTTGGTTGGTTATTTGATTTCTTAAGGAAACTCTTGCACTTATATTTCTCTTATTCATATAATCACCCAAATCTTATTTCTCATCTCATTTCTATCATTATTATGCTTGTGTTTACTAAATGGTGACCTAACAAGTGGTATCATTCGCCGGAAGAAGGTGTAGTTATAGTTTTTTCATTGAATTTTTTAATCTTAAATGTTTTTTTTTTCTTTTTTCAATCGAATTTTTTGCTAAAATTTGGCACTTTCTTGCTTGTTCTTTGGTTTTTAGCACATCTTTGCTTACAAAATTGTTCTACAAATCATAACAATCAAAAAGTTCCAAACTTTTATCCCAAAAATTCGAATTGGGTTTCTTGTACTTGTTTTCGAAAACATTTTTGTTTTTTATAAAGTTTATCAAGTTTTCAACTTTCTTCAAGAAATCTTCATTTTATACTTATAAGTACAAGAATCTTTAAGAAAAAACGCGTTTTGGTTAGCTTTCTTTGAAAATACTACTAGCCAAGGTTATCGAGAACATTATTTGTCCCTATTTCGAGATCTACTCAAAGTACTCTACATCGACTTCGTTTTTGTGGACTCCGTATTTTCTTTCTTGTATAAGAAAGTAAAGTACTTCGACTTTTGGTAAATTTTCGAAATTGTACAATTTCGAAAATTGGGATCGTGGTGTTTTTTGTGTTTTCGAAAAATACCATTTTTCTCGAAATCACAATTTGTTACTTGTATAAGTTTCGAAAACCTCCTTATTTTGCGAAAACTTTCTTTCAGTATCGAAATCACTTTATTTCGAGAACCTGAAATTTTCGCAATCCCTATCAGAAGTATCGCAATCATTGGAATTCAAAAGTTTCGCAATCCCTTATTCAACAAAGTTTCGTAATCCCTGTTGACCAAGGTTTCGCAATCCGAAGTTGAGCAAAATTTTTGAGATTTGGCTAATTCTATACCTTTTACAAGATCCATTACTACACAAGTGTTCTAAGATGTCTCAACCACCTAATTACTACTTCCTTCATTCTCAGCAACAGCAGTATCAGCAACAACAATACCATCAGCAACAACCGTATCAACAACCTTCACAATCACACATTCAAAAACTACCATTTAATCCACTACATCATTACCTAATGATGCAACAACATCAAATCATTCCTCAACAACAACCATATTTAATGCCACAACAAAACACTCAGTTTTCCTCCAAACAACCTCACTGGTTTGACAGAATGTGTGAAGTTATTACAACTCAACAATCCCGACATGAGGCAGGATCACTTGAAACACCTCCAATGCTAACACCTGGGAACTATGTTCAATGGTCAAGTCGATTCTTACGATTTCTCGAACTAAAGAAACCTCATGGGAAATTCTTGAAACAAGTGATACTTGAAGGACCATTTGAGTGGCCAACAAGATTTGACGTTGGTGATCCAAATGCTGATCTTCCACGCCCCCTGGTGATAGACCTCTTCCAGAATCTGGACTCACAGAAGAACAGAAATTACATCGTGAAGCTGATGAGTATGCAATGGCTTATTGATGAGTGCTCAAACACTCATCATTTTTGGTCTAATCTGAACTGCAAAACATACAAAAACAATCAGAAATGCATCAAAATACCAAAAATATTTCAAAATTGTGTTTTATATGTTTTAGATGCAAAATGAGCAAAAACAAATGAAAAAAGTACAAAGTTTGCAAAATTGGCAGTTTCAGTCCCTCAACTTTCATAAAATTACAAATCTAGTCCCTGGATATTCAAAATATGGAAAATTATCACCAAAGGTCCTTTTACAATCATAAGTTGTCATATTTTGTCCTTTGGTGAAAAATTGGAAAAGTTTTGAGAATTTACACTTTTGGTCCCTGGAGTTTCAGATTTTGGCAGATTTGGTCCCTAGTGGGATAATTTTGAAAGAAAAATCACTTTTGGTCCTTGGGGAAGTCACAAAAGTCAATTTTAGTCCTTGGGATGAAAGTTTAGGAAATTTACATTTTTGGTCCCTCTACTTTCACATTTTACATTTTTGGTCCCCGGGATTTAAATTATGGAAATATTAACTTTTATGGTCCTTGTATTATTAAAGTTTGGCAAAAATGGTCCTTGTGAGTATTTGGGAAAATTTACATTTTTAGTCCTTAATCTTTCACCAAATTACATCCTTGGTCCTTGTGGTTTCCTAAAGTTACTAAACCAAAATACCCTTTGAGTTTTAAACCTGATCCAACAAATACATACCTTGGCCCATTACCTTTCACCAGCCCACCACTAAATCAAGCCCACACCCTAAAAACCACCACTCCCCCGTTTTTATTAACCCTCGGTCAAATCCCCAAGGTTGACCCTTTGACCACTTCACCTTCCTTCCCTACTTGTCTGCTAAACCACCCCAACACTCCAACCCCCCTCCTCCAGATCATCTTGTCTCTTTGACTCACCACAAACCTCCAAACCACAATTAATATCCTTGAATTACTCCAAGTTACCTCAAACTGCCCCTTCCCAATTTCCCGCCAATATTAATTTGAACGATGGGGATCGATTTGATGCATCCAACGGCTCAGAGAGGTGTGGGAAGGAAAGAGAATGCTCCAGGGATTATAAAAAGAAAAGAAAGAGCAATGAAGAAAGGAGTTAGAGTAGCAGTAGGTAGTTTTATTTAGATATAGTTTAGTTTAATGTAATTTCATTCCTTTTTGTTTTTCAAGCTTTGAGTTGTATTCTTAAAAGTTTCTTAGTGTAACAACAATCTAGTTCAATTCAGAATCAAGTTCAAGTTTTTATTTCACCATTGCAATTTTTATTTAAGAAATTTAGTTCATTCTGTGATGTTATGAAAATGCTTAATTAGTAGTAATTGTGGTTTAAATAAGTCTTTTATAAAGTTTCATAAGTTCAACAAGGTGCAAAATAGAGTTTAGTTCAAAAAGGGTTCACCAGTCAACAAAAGTCAACATATGATCAAAAATTGGGTGAGATGATGTAGCAGGGTGTTTGGGATTGTTTTCTGTACCATTCAGCTTGGAATCAAGCTCCCATGAGCTTTAAGTTTCTGGTTTGAGGTTTGTAGTTTTAAAAGTCCATTATAAATTATTGTCTTGTTTTATATATGTTTCAATTTCCAATTTTTAGTTTGTACTTGTTATTGTGTTTAGTTCCTCATCAATATAGTTTTCAAATTATCTTATTAGCTTAGAATATAGGTTAGAATCAGTAAGCCTTCCTTAACTCATCATTTGTTTTGAAAAATCTCCAAACAGTTGCATATAAGGGAGTGTTTGGCTCAAGTGGTTTCCCTGGGATTTAGGGTGATTCTGTTTATGGGTGTTTCTTAGTCAGGTCTCATTAGGTCATATTAGGTTAGAATAACAATAAAAACACTAAGTTAGTTGGTAGAAAGTCAAAATCAACTCTTAATCCCTTGCATTTGTTAACTGTTAAGGCTTAGAGGTAGTAATCCACCCATATCAGTGCAATAGTATTAGTTTTAACTTATTTTAGCTTTCTTACAACTTTTAATAACATGTTAAATTAGTAGGAGTGATCCAAATTTCATAATAGTCAACTTAGCAAGTTATTATAAAAAGTCAAAATTGCACATTCTCAGTTTTTACAAAAATTGCATGATTTTTAGAGAATTTTGTGATTGAAGTTAGGAGCTGAGATTTTTAGGAATCATTGTCCCCCAGCCCATCTCTGAGTTCCCCCCTTCACTTCATTTTAGTGATTTTTCTTGTGGGGTCCACACTTGTTCAAAGATACCTGCAGGGCTGAGCCTTGCTCTGTCTCAGCAGCTGCACACCCAAACACCACCCTTTGGTGGTGGTTTCCAGCCACTTCAGTGGTTCCCATGGCCACAACTCAGCTCATTTCAACCCCCCTCCTAGTAGGGATCATGGATTGACCTTTACTTTGACCTGAGAACCACTGGGACCCACCTCAATCAAGGCCCAAAGTCTGTCCCCATTTTCAATTTCAAACAAGATTCCATGTGCTTATTTTGAAGCTTAATTGCTTATTGTGTGGTCCACCTCTGCTTTTTCTGGCTTATACTTGTCTAATACACTCAGTTGAATCAGATTAACCCATTGTGGGCCCCCCTAGCTGCTTAAATTACCATTTTCCCTTGACAGTTGACCAAAGTCAATTGTCAACCAAATAAGCACTTGCTTTGCTTATTTTTAAGCTCCAAGAAAATTGTTTTTGTAAAAGTTTCTTATTTTCAGTAGTGTAACAAGTTTCCAAAAGAAAAATTCCAAAAAACCAATTTATTTCTAAGTGATAGTTTCTATTTAATTTTATTTAAATTTTATTTTTCATTTTTATATTTTTATTAAGTACTTAGCTATTTTATATTTTTATTAAATTACTCATATATTAAAGTATTTATAATAATTTTTTCAGATTTTTATTTTACCATTAAGTATTTATTAGATTTAATCTTAGTTTTATTTATAATTAATTAATAATTAGTTTTAAATAGCATTATTAGGTTTTATTAAGTAAAATCTAGTTTTTATATTTTTTATAGCTTTTATATGTTATAAAATAATTTTAGAAATTTTATTAGAATTTTTACTGTTCATTTTCTCTTTTTCTTAATTTAAAATAGTTTAATTAGTTAATTAGAAAGTAATTAGTTATTAATTAATAGAAAATCCACAAAAAGACAAAAACAATTATTTTTAATTTTAAAACTTATTTTAAGTTATTTTATAATTTTAGAAATTTTATTTTCATTTTTCTAAGTGTTAAATTAGTATTGTATTATATTTAAGTTGTTTAAATATTAATAATTAGTAATTAATTAATATTAAATAAATAATTAGTGTTAAAATTTATTTTCTTTTTCTAAAAATTTTATTTTACCTTTTAGTTTATAAAAAAGTCATTTTCACCCCCTGGGTGTTTTCAGATTTCCGTTTTCACTTTTTATTTCGTACGTTTACGTTTTATTTGAACGTAACGTACGCGTTTTAGGTTTAAATCGTTTCTGGTTTTTCCTAGTTTCCCGTCTTATTCATATAGCTTATTTAAGCTATTCTCTTGTAGATTCCTTAGTTATAAATATCATCAAACCCCTTTCCATCCAAATTCACCCGATCACAAAGCCGTTTGTTTACAATCCACACCTCGTCGGGACATAACGACCCGGGGAAACACTATATTCCACGGAGCATTGACTCTAGGCAGTTTGACCTTGTTGACCATTCCCTGGTCAATTTAGGTTGACCGTTTGGAGCCAATCACTTATATACTTCAAGGAATACCTAATCCAATTTATCGAAGTGTTGATGCTCAGAAAACAGCCAAAGCTATGTGGGAACATGTTCATCTCCTTATGGAAGGCACTCAATTGAACAAAGATGATATGGAATCCAAACTCTACATGGAATATACAGACATCACAATTGAACCAGGAGAGTCACTTGAATCCTACTATCATCGTTTCACAAATGTGGTCAATGACCTGGAACGTCACAAAATCACAGTACCGAGGATAGCAGTGAACTCCAAATTCGTCGGTAGTCTTGGTCCAGATTGGCATAAATATGTGACATTTGTTCGTCAAACAAAAAATCTTCATGATGCTCCATATGGTTTGTTGTATGATTTTCTGAAACACCATGAACCTGAAGTTGAAAAAGATCGAGGTCTACGAGGAGGATACACACCAACACCAACACCAAATTCTTTGGCTCTCATAGCTCAATCTCCTTATGCTCCACCACCAATGTCTAATCATGCATATGTTCAAGAGCAGAACTATTTCAGTTATCCACAGTCTTCCACCTCGAACCAAATGGTCCCTTATGATTCATCTCCACAGAATGCTTCTACTCAACTTGTTCCATTAAACAACAATGATGCAGTATATTACTCAAATTCCAATGACGATGACGATGATGACTTTAACACATTGAATCAGGGACTTGCTCTTATTGCTCGTGCTTTTAGCAAATTCTCCAACAAGACAAACAACCGTCAACGTTCATCTTCTAACACAAGGAATCAAGCTGTTGTCAATGATGGAAGAGTGGAAATTCAGAATCGTAGCTATGGTCGATCTGGTTCAGGAAGTTCTTCAGGAAACTTTGGGAATGGTCAGAGGTTTAGTAACAATGCGGGGTTCAAGAACAACTCAGGGTCTTCTCAGCAAAGGTCTGAACCAGTTGCAACTAGAAACTCCAACTCAGGGAATGCAGTGTGGTGCTATAACTGTAATGAACAAGGTCATATAGCGACAGCATGTCCCAAACCGAGAACTCGGGGTAGTAAGTTTCACAAGCAGGCATTACTCATGGCTCTTCAAGATGAAAAAGATGGACATTTCCCTGAACAAGATAACAACTTCATGGCAAATGTGTACAATGATGATGACATGGAAGATCTAGAAGCCAATGCAGCTGTGATGCTTATGGCCAACATGCAAGAACTTAAGCTTAATGATTCAGGTCCAGTGTATGACACTGACGGCTTGTCTCAGGTACATGACCTCAATGCATGCTTTATTAATGATATAGTCTCACCTTCTGCCTATGAATCAGATATGGCACAAGTTGTTCCATCTAACTCATCTTCATCTTCTCAAACAGATGAACAAATAAGCACAGTTGTCATATTTGATGATGACACAGTTGTTTCATTTGATGATCCTATTGAGAATGATAAACATGATAATTTAGAACAACATGAACCATCATTTGATCCAGACCCTGACCTAATATTGTTATCTAAACAACTGGATGCTCAACAATTGCAAATCATAAAATGCAACGAGAAAAATAAAGTTTTAAAAGAACAAAATGCGTCACTTGCAAGAGATATTGAGTGTTATAAAATTCAGCTTTCAAATCAGGAAGACAAGATTAAAAATGCAAAAAGTTTTGAAAAAGCGTTTCAAGATTCTTACAACAAAGAACAAGATCTTCAACGCAAAATGCAAGATTTAATTGAGTCAAACGGAAAGTTGATTTCGAAACTCAAAAGTGAAAAGTGTGAATTGAAAATGCAAGTTGAACGTCTTCAAACAGTACTTTCAAAAACAGAAACAGAATTGTCAAATTGTAAAAAGGATTTTTGTGAACATAAAATACGAAAAAGGAAGTATATAGATGACTTACTCGGTGATATTGTTGATCTTGAAAAACAACTCAAAGAATTTCGTCACATTGTTTACAAACACGGGAACTCTGTCACAACAATTCAGAAATTTGCTTTAAAACCGAGACCCGATAAAGGATTTGCACTTTGCGATTTCAAATCAATGTTTCTGCTCACAGCATTCAAAGAAAATCCTAAGATTTACAGTATAGATCACATGTTTGATAATACAATTGTGCGTGCTGTTGTTTTTGATACTGAGGAAGAAGAAGAACTTGAAGACGAGAGTCGATCTAAAATGAGTTATGTTCAATATTGGACACCATATGACTATTCAAAAGCTCCACCTCTGTCTAAATCTTTTGTTACTCAAAAAGAATCACCTGTGAAATCATGGTTTGTCGAAGAGTCATATGTTTCATCCTCTAATGCGGTCCCTGTCCAAACTGTAGCACAAATAAATGGTCCTTTACCATCATTCGGTGAACTTACACCTTTACCAAAAAGTTGTCGTGTCTTAAATTATTTCAAAACTTTTATGGAAGACATCGAAATTTTGGAGGAAACAATTGCACGCAATTCTGAAATAAAAGTTGAAACTTTTCAATCCGCTTACGAGCGAGAAAAAAGAGATATTTTTCAAAAACAAATGCTGCCAATTGTCAAACACCCCCGTCTCTGTGCTACACGTTGGGATCAGGAACTTCAAAACGAGGTCACAAACATGATAAACGTTTTCAACTCAACTGAAAATGAAATTTTGGCTCAAAAGCAAAGAAATTGAGTTTTACAAAAAGATGTTGATCGACTCTTGGAACAAGTTCTCAATGCTGATATTTTGTCTGTTATCATGAATGATCTCTATAAATCTGGTACTTCTATGCTTATGGATGATCTTTGTGTTGATAATAACTTGTTGAATGAGGAAATTGAGACACTCAAACAGGAAAATGATAAGTTGAGAAGTACAAATGATGATGTGACAAAACAATTTTCAAAAGAAATTTGTCTACTCAAACAGAGGATTGAATGGTGTCAAGCTCAAAGTCTTGAACGAGAATTGAAACTTCAAAATCAAAACATTTCAACCTCTTGTCAGCTTTGCAAAAACAATGAGTCTTTCAAAAGTTTGTGTCTCAAATACGAGCAAGAAATTGCGGATTTAAAAATTGAAAATGACGCATTTCTACAAAACCACATAGACATTAAATATTGCAATGGCATATTTGAGTCAAATATTCAGGATAAGAATCACATCATCATAGATTTGAAAGAGAAAATTAAGATACTCCAAAAAGGAAAGTTTGTTGATGATGAGTGTCTAAATACTCATCATTTTATACCAATCTGAGATGCCAAAACATACAAAAACACTCAAATATGCATCATAATACTTAAAATATCTTAGAAGTGTGTTTTATATGTTTCAAATACAAAATATGCAAAAACAGATGAAAAACGTACAAAGTTTGCATAATTGGCAGTTTCAGTCCCTCAAGTTTCATAAATTGGCAAAACTAGTCCCTGGTCACTCAAAACTTGTTCAAATATCATAAAAGGTCCTTGGGATTCATAAGTTGTTAGGAAAAGTCATTTGAAGTTAAAAATCATAAATTTACAACTTTGGTCCCTCAAGTTTGAAAAAGTGTCAAAATCAGTCCCTGGGTTATCTAAAATGGAAAATTTATCAAATATAACCCTTGTAATATTCCTTAATGACATATTTGGTCCTTTGTGTTAACATTTTGATATTTACAGGTTTGGCCCTTCAATTATCAGAAAATTACAAAATGGTCCCTGAAGTTTCACTAATTGGCAAGTTTAGTCCCTAAAGGTGTAAATTTGGAAATTCTCAAATTTGGTCTTCATATTATCAATACTTGGCAAATTACAACCCTTGGGTAAATTTGGGAACTTGCCATTTCAGCCCCCAAACTTTTCATAAAATTACACTTTTGGTCCCTATGGCTATAATACAAACCGGACCCTTAGTTTTATTATATACCCTAATCCAAAAACAAAACCAATCCATTATCCTAGCCAAGCCCACCCAAGGCCCAACCTACACCAGCCCATACCACCCTTTAATAATAAACCGGGGTCAAACCCCCGGTCAAACCCATCTTCCCTCTTTTCTTTCTTCTTCTTCCTCACATGAAACTGTAAAACCAAAACCACCCTTCTCACCCACAGTATTACTTCTCCCCTTTCACACCATGTCCCCTCCACCTCTACAACTTCCCAAAACCCATTAAATGCCTTAAATCCCTCACACGATACCCTATCTGACATAAAGACATTTTTGGCACGAAAAAGAGTTTTAAACGGTGAGGATTAATCAGACACAATCAAGGGCTAAGAATTGGTGGGAAATACTCCAGTGGGTCCCACAAGCTCAGAAAATAGCTACAAAAGGGAAAAGAAGCAGAAGAAGAAGTAGTATTAGTTTAGTTGTAGTTTAATTAAGTCGTAGCTAGTATAATTCCAATTTCTAGTTGTAATCTGTAGTTAAAAGTTTGTTTTTATCATTCTCATTGTACTTAAAACCTTTTATGATACTTAATTTCAAGTTTCAGTTACTATCTCAGTCTTTGCAATTTTCTTAAATTTCAAAAATCTCTAATAACCTATTTGTTGTTTCTAGTTGTTATTCTGGATTAATAAAGTTAACTTAAGCTTTGACAAAGCTTAATTAAGCTTTTATTTATATCAATTATCTGTTTAGCTCATAAAAGAAAAAAATAAGAAAAATACAAATTAAATATAGTAAAAATAAAAAATCAGTTCTTGGAATACTTGGATCAAAGGGGCAGGATACAATTTGAATAATCTTGGTACTAGAGTCTTATGGGAGACATTAGGAAGTGAGTTTGGTCCATGGTTCATTGTTGCTCAGTTCAATTCCAATTGTAAGCTTATTTCTCAATTTTTATAAGTCTACTGTAGCTTAGCTTATTTCTGCTTATCTGAATGTTTTTATACTTATTTGGTGTTAATTAGTCATAATATAGTATAACATAGTTTATTTGTTCATTAAATTTACTTGTTGCTAAAAAAATCAAAAACTCACAGCCTAAGACTCATACTTGACAAATCTGAGTTTTAAACTTGTGGAGTGGTTGATTCTTGCTCATTTGATCTTACAATATCATAACTTAGTGTTAGGAATCTGAGTTGTGGTTTTAAATCACCATTTCCTTTGGAAATCACCAAAACTGCCTAGTAAGGGTGTGTTTGGATCAGTAGAATCCATTGACCTCAAGGGTGTTATAGTTATTGTTTCTGGTTCAGGCAATTCATACTAGGTCTTAATAGTTTAGAACAAAAATAAAAACAGTAGGTCATTACTTAAGAAGTCATAATCCATTTCCTAACTCCTTGACAGTTAACTGTCAAGGATTTAAGGTCCACAAACCCACCATTTAGCTTATAAGATATAAATTTAGCTTAATTTAGGTTAAAAATAGCTTATATTAACTTATTAAATCAGTAGTAGTGATTAGAAATCCATAAAAGTCAAACTAGGTTAGTTTCATCAAAAGTCAATTTTGCTCATCTCAGGTTTTTACAAAAATTCAAGAAATTGTTTTGATTTATGAGAGTTGATTGAAACCTTGAAACTTGTTCCTAATCCTAGCCTACCACCTCAAATTTAGTATCCCATCTTCATTACATTTTTAAGATTTTTGTACTGGGCCCCACTCAACCCCAAACACAACTGCAGGGCTGAGATCTCCCCTGCACATCAGCAGCTCAGTCTACTCCACCACCTTTGGTGGTGTTTTGTGACCACCTCAGTGGGTCCCACACCTCTTAATTAGATTTTACCAACCCCACTCCTACCAGACTCTTAAAGTTGACCCTTAGTTTGACCTGGTACCCAGTGGACCCCACTTTGTTTGGCTTCTTATCTTTGTCCCCAAAACTGTCTCAGAACACAATAAGCAAAGTGCTTATTTGTGTTTTGTGGCTTATTAAGGCTGCTTATTCAGTCAAATCATACTCATACATGTTCAACTAACTCAGGGGAACAAACTTTTACCATTGTGGGTCCAACACAAGCTCAGTAGAGCTTATTTGCTTAGTTGGTCAACTTTGGTCAACTGTTTTGGTTAATAGCTTATATCTAGCTTATTTTTAAGTTATAGAAATATTGTTTTCACAAAAGTTAGTTATATTTAGGTATAATATAGTTTGGAAAAAGAAAATTCAAGAAAAACAAATATAAAATTAAGTGATAGTTTCTATTTAATTCAATTTAATTTTAATTTTCATTTTTAGATTTTTATTAAGTAATTTGTAATTTTATATTTTTATTAATTTCCTCTTATATTGAAGTATTTTTAATAAATTTCTTAGATTTTTATTTTATCATTTAGTATTTATTAGAATTAAAATTAGTTTAATTAATAATTAATTAATAAATAAGTTATAAATAGCATAATTAATTTTTATATAGCAACACCTAGTTTTTATATTTTTTATAGCTTTTATATGTTATAAAATAGTTTTATAAATTTTTTCATAATTTTCTAAGTTGTTTTAGTATTATTTGTAATTTAAAATAGTTTAATTAGTATAAATAATATAAATAGTCTTTAATTAATAGAAAATTCATAAAAAGACAAAAATATTTATTTTTATTTTTTATACTTTCTTCAAGTTCATTTTTAAGTTTAGAAATTATTTTTATAAATTTTTAGTTTAATTTGTAGTATTTATAATTTTTAGTTTTAATTAAATTAGTTTTAATTAAATAGTTAAATAGTTTTTAATTAAATAATTAATAATAAATAATAAAATAATCTAAAAAATAGTTTTCTTTTTAATTAAATTTTATTTTAAGTTTAAGTTTATAGAATTTTCATTTTTAACCCTTGTATTTTATTTTTCTTAAAACTCACCTTTTTCTCAATACGCAGTCGCGTCTGATTTTAAATTGGTGTACGTTTTAACGTTTTAGATATCTAGGTTTCACGTAATCGTTAATTTAGTTTTCCTAAGTTATTTTAAGTTATAAAACCCTAGTTTAAATCACTCACACACACTTTATACCTTTCCTGTTCACATTCACTAATCACTGATTCGTTTTTAATACCATCACAACCTCGTTGGGACATTACGACCCGGGAAAACACTGTATTTCACGGAAGCATTTGCCTCAGCTGTTTGACTATTATACTTGACCATTCACAAGTGGTTGACCAATAATTATCTGACTGTTTGAGGCAAATCAGTTGACACCACGGTAATAGCACCAGGAATGTATCACGTAGACAAAACTGATAAAGGAAAGGTTGTTCAAAACACTAATGTTGATAACTCCACTTCTACAGGACTAGTCTCCACTACTAGCGTTAGCAGACCCAAGCGAAAAAGTAAAAAGAAGAATAGGATCTTGCAACGTAAGAAAGGACAACTAGAAGCTCAAGAAGTAGAAGATCAACTTAGGAACTTGAAAAAGACTCATGTTGCATCAGATTTAGATTCTAATCTGGCAAATTGTAATCAAAATCTAAATGTAACGAATGATGAACCTTTGAATGTTTTCAATATTAATGCATCCTGTGTGTTTTGTCGTAAAAGCGTTTCATCTGGTGATCATACAAAATGTATAGCTAATTCTCTACTTAATCGTCATAAGAAACGTAGGACACGCATTCCTTCTAGGCCCACCATTGCCTCCAAGTCTAATTTAGGAAAGCCGTCTACTACGGTTTCTAATGAAGTTGAAGTTACCCCCATAGGTGCCGAGAACAAATCTAGGAATGAGCCAACTACTAGTGCATTTAACATTAAGAAAGCAAAAACTAGTTGGAACTGGCAACGTTGGTTACAATACAAACCAGACTTTAAATGGATTCCTAAATTATTGAATACCTGTGTTTCTAACCAACAGGAACCCGCACTGTCTTTGGGTTCCACCCTTACTTCTGTTCCATCTGTGTCTTCTTCTTGTGATGCAGGTGGTACAGATCGTTCTCTGGATTGTTGATAGCGAATGCACCCGACATATGACAGGCAATCTCAAACTGTTACACAACTTTGTCTCAAAGTTTATTGGTACTGTCAGATTCGGGAATGATCATTACGCTCTAATCATGGGATATGGTGACTATATCAGCGGGAACATTGAAATCAGTCGTGTTTACTATGTGGAAGGCCTTGGACACAACCTTTTCTCTGTTGGTCAATTCTGTGATGGGGATCTAGAAGTTGCATTTCGTGAGAAAACTTGCTTTGTTCGTGACTTACAAGGAAACGATCTAATGTCTGGCTCACGTGGCTCCAATCTTTATACAATATCAATGTCAGATATGATTGCAACATCTCCGATATGTCTTCTCTCCAAAGCTGAATCGACTAAATCTTGGTTATGGCACAAACGTCTTTCGCACTTGAATTTCAAAACCATGACTGACCTTGCTCGTTATAAACTTGTTGATGGATTTCCAAGATTCCGTTTTACCAAAGATCACTTATGTCCAGCCTGTAAACAAGGAAAAAGTACTCGTGCTCATTTTCCTAATAAACCTGAGCATAGTACGAATCATGTTCTACAACTGCTTCATATGAATTTGTGTGGACCAATGCGTGTTCAAAGTATCAACGGTAAACGCTACATTCTCGTAATTGTGGATGATTATTCCAGATGGACTTGGGTTTATTTTCTACGAAGTAAAGATCAAGCTCCTTCAATGATCATCACCTTTCTCACTAAAATTCAAGTTCAGCTTCGCAACACGATACGAATCGTCAGAACTGACAATGGAACTGAATTTAAGAATCAGACACTTCGGTCATACTTCGAGAAAGTGGGAATTGAACATCAAACATCTATTCCTAGAAGCCCAGAACAGAATGGAGTTGTTGAAAGACGCAACAGGACGTTAGTGGAAGCTGCTAGAACTATGTTGATTAATGCTCAATTACCAGATTACTTGTGGGCGGAAGCGGTCTCAACTGCATGTTATACCCAAAACCGTTGCATGATCACAAAACGTCATCGCAAAACACCTTATCAAATTGTTCACAAAAGGAAACCGAACATCGATTACTTTCATGTATTTGGAGCACTTTGTTATCCGAAGAATGATCGTGATGATTTAGGTAAACTTAAAGCAAAGGCTGACATCGGAGTGTTCGTTGGATACTGTGAAAATTCCAAAGGTTTTCGGATATGGAATCGTCGTACAAGAGAAATTCAAGAAACCATTCACGCTAATTTTGATGAACTCACACAAATGGCTTCTGAGCAACACAGCTTAGGACCCGAATTCAACCGTCTTAACTCTCTGGAATCTTCGGCTGAACCATTGCCACTCAACCGCAAAGAATTAGAAACCTTGTTTGCTCCACTATTTGATGACACAATTGAATACCGTCCTACTGAGGTCTCACCTAATTCCGCTGCTCCACCTGATAACATTCCAGTACCAGACTCACCTCAACAAACAACTACAAGTGTTGAGAGAGACGGTCCTCCAATTGTATCATCATCTACAGCAGAACAAACTGGTTCTAACTCCCGCCATCCAGCTGAAGATCCAACACCACAATCAGTTCCACAACCCACAGAGCATGATCCTGATGCGTTCTTTAATCCATTTGCACCGGCTTCTACAGTTCCTGATATAGCAGAGTCGTCGACACACAATCTGGATCCTGCTAACATGCGAGATACTTATCAACTACACCCGTCAACACACAAATGGACTCGAGACCATCCACTAGTTCATATTATTGGCCATCCAGATGCACCTGTAATGACAAGACAACGACTTCACACTAATGGAGAAACTTGTATCTATGCACTCACAGTTTGTCACGAAGAACCTAAGAACATTAAAGAAGCAATGACTTATGACAACTGGATTGAATCGATGCAAGAGGAATTTCAGCAATTCATAAGATTAGAAGTCTGGGAATTAGTTGAAAGACCTGACGGAGTCTTTGTCATCGGGTTAAAATGGATCTGGAAAAATAACCTTGATGCAGAAGGGACTGTCATACGTAACAAATCACGTCTGGTAGCGAAAGGATACTCCCAACTAGAAGGACTTGATTTTGCTGAATCCTTTGCTCCAGTGGCTAGACATGAAGCTGTTCGGATCTTCTTGGCCTATGCTGCACACAGGAACATGGTTGTATACCAGATGGATGTGAAAACTGCATTTCTTAATGGAGAACTCCGTGAAGAATTGTATGTGAGCCAACCTGACGGCTTCGTTGATCCTGAGCGTCCTAATCACGTTTACCGACTCAAAAAGGCACTCTACGGACTCAAGCAAGCCCCACGGGCATGGTATGACAAACTGTCCACTTTCTTGCTGGCCAATAAATTTTCTAAAGGATCAGTGGATCCCACACTATTTACAAAAACCTACGGGGAGGACTTACTTGTTGTTCAAATATATGTCGATGACATTATTTTTGCCTCAACAAAAAGAAGTTACTCTAATGATTTTGCAAAATTAATGAAAGATAATTTTGAAATGTCCATGATGGGTGAACTTTCGTTCTTTCTAGGACTACAAGTTCATCAATCACCCCGTGGAATTTTTATAAATCAGTCCAAATATGCTCTTGAAATCTTAAAGAAACATGGAATGATGTCTTGTGATACTTATAATACACCAATGGGCTATACCACAAAACTAGATGCTGATTTACATGGGATTCCAGTTGACCCTACTAAATACCGAAGTATGATTGGGTCCCTCATGTATCTCACAGCTAGTAGACTTGATATAGTATTTGCTGTCTATATGTGCTCTCGCTATCAGTCTAAACCAACTGAAAAACACCTCAGTGAGGTCAAAAGAATCCTTCGATACATAAAGGGAACCATTAACTTGGGAATCTGGTATCCGAAGGATTCTGGTTTTGAACTAATTGCTTTTTCAGATGCTGACCATGCAGGATGTTTAGACACACGCAAAAGTACATCTGGTGGATTACAATTTCTCGGAGACAAACTTGTGTCATGGCAATCAAAGAAGCAGGACTGCACATCATTGTCGTCAACAGAATCTGAATATGTAGCCATGTCTGCTTGTTGTGCTCAAGTCATCTGGATGAGATCACAACTTAAGGATTATGGCTACCTATTCAACAAGATTCCTATCTACTGTGATTCCAAAAGTGCAATTGCTATCTCCTGCAACACAGTACATCATTGCAAATCCAAACACATCGATCTCCGATATCACTTCATCAAAGAGCATGTGGAAAAGGGTACAGTTGAACTTTATTTTGTTGGGACTGAGTACCAATTGGCGGACTTACTTACCAAATCTTTAGCACCATCAAGGTTTGCTAGTCTAGTTCACCAAATTGGTATGCGATGTTTGACTCCAGAGGATCTGGAAAAGTTTTTAAAACACAACTGATCGTCAAACATCAAAACTATCTTTGTAAAAATATTTTCTTAAATATAAACCAATCAAAACACAAAAAGATTTTTCATTTCTTATTTAAAAAAAAAATGCAAGTATATCACTTTTAATCAACATTTTGTCATTGTCTTTTCTATATTTTTTTACAAATGTTGAGGGGGAGATAAGCTCAAAATGCTTCACATTTTTTTATACTTGCATATTTTTTCTTAATGATACGGTTCCTCGGAGAATGTGGAAGTACTAAGTTCATTGTCTCGTCTCATCTCGTGTAAAATCTCATTGACATAAGCGATTAGGAGAATATCTTTATGTTGCACATGTTTGCCATCTAACTTTAGGACTCAAGTAAGTATATCAAAAGTTTAAGGGACCAAAAGTGACTAAAATTCATAAAATTTCATAAATAACAAAAAACAAACAAACCGTTTTTTTTCACAAACCTCACAATATCCAAACCCCTTAAAACCCCTTTCGAAATCTACGGACCTAATTCAAATGAGCAATCCACTTTAGAGATCTTCAATCTGTAAGTTCCTTAGTGATCTTTAGGGTATTACTAACATAGGTTTTCGTTTAATTGTAAATCCAACGACTAAATTTCTTGCAAAATCGATTTAGATTTCTAGGGTTTACGATTTCGAAATCTGCAAAATCATGGTTTGGTATCTGATTTCTTGATAGGGTTTTGTTACATTTATTGTCACTAAACTAACAATATCATTTTATCTTACTTCCACTCATGTTTGCTTGATTCACGAAAAACTAGGTTTTGGGTCGATTTAAGATTGTTTGATTCTGTGTTTGCTTGCTTTGTTTTATTGGTGGGATATGTTTCTATGGTCACATGTATACATGTTAGATTTAGTTTTGTTGATCTACACCATTGGTGCTTGGTTCTCGATATACTTGTACGCCTCGTTCTTAGTTAATCTCTATCTATCTGAGTCCATATGTGTTGAATACAGTCATAATGTGCTTGCAACATGTATTTGTGACATGCTTGAAACATTGATAGTCATTAGACTCAAACTTGATATATTATCGAGAACTTGATCTTGACAATTATCGAGATCTTAGTTAACGTGCATATTGATAATATCTAATTGGTGTATATCAATCTTTGTGACAGGCCTGAATCATTGGATAAGATATTCGCAAAAGAAACGTACGTTTGACTTCAAATTTGAATGATTCTTGTATAAGAATTTTTTCGAGAACTCAAGTTTTTTCGCAATCTCTGAGAAATTTTTCGAAATTATTCTATAACTCATGATTTCGATAATTTTTTGTTCAAAATCAGTTTTTTCGAAATTATTATTTTCGAAACTACTCTTTGAACATAGATTTCGAAATCACTAGGTTAAAGCATGATTGCGAAAAGTTTTATCGAGAATTGATTTTTTTCGAAAACATGAAAACTTTCGCAAATCATGTATAAGGAATGATCTCGAAAAATCTTACAAATAAGCATTTTCTCGATAAAATATTTTCTCGATAAAATACTTAGTAACATTTTTCGAATTTTTTTCTCAATACAGGTTTGCGATAAAAGTATTTTTTTATTTTTTTCGAAATCTCATTGAGGCCTTGTCATTTTGTATACATGTAACTTTGTCGTGATTCTTTGTTGTTGTGTAATGTGATGTAACAATGAATTGTGTATATCAATTGTGCTTATATGTAAGACATTGCATTGTCTAATTGATTTCATGATTCTAAATGATCAATGATTCTTCAATTATGCATTATATGACACTTCACACATAACATAATGAAACATTCGTGCTTAATTGTCTTAAGTAGAGATCTATAACCAAACTCAAAACTGTGCTAACACGTAACAAATTTGGATGTTTGGTTTATGACTATACTTTTCAGATTAACATGGCTGAACACAACGAGAATGTCCCTGAACAAGCTCTTCCATTACTCACCATGGATGACATCACTCCCGAAAACTACAATGTCACGATTGGCAACAACAATCCACGAGTTGATTTCGACAAATTGAAAATTACTGAGAACTCGTGCATGATTGTCAAAGATATTCTACTTGCACATCCATGCAAACATCTGCTCATCTGTTCTACTTCAGTTCCTCTGTTTTACCTTCATCAGTTCTGGCTTACTGCTAAGGCTAACTTGGATGATGAATCTTTTACTGTTACATTGGATCGCCAAGTCTACACTGTAGATCACGACGTTCTTCGTTCAGCCCTTCTCCTGCCTCAAACTGACAACGAATTTGCTCCTATACTACCTGAACTGGATCTTCTTGACTTCTTCATTGAGTTAGGATATGAGGTTGATGATGATGTACCGCTAGTCAAGCTTTCCCGATTCAATGCCAAGAATATCCCTTAGCCTTGGAGAACATTCTGTCTGTTGGTTGTAAGATCGATATCAGGAAGAAAAAGTGGTCATGAACATCCTAGGCTTGAACATTTACAAACATTCTGGGGAATGGTGACTCTGACACCTATGGACTTTGCAGTTCCTATCATGAATGATATAGTCCACAGTATTCAAACTGAACGTGTGAAGACTATGATACCATTCACAAGATTCACCAAGCTTCTCATAGAACATTTCTGCAAAGACACTCCAGAATTCATCAAGAGAATGACTGATCCTAATGAGCCGAAGCACCTCTTCGAGGACGACTTCACCACCTCATTCATCAAGACGACCACTTCCTCAACCCAGATCAAAGGAATGAGGCTTACCGAATACCTTCTTGATGACAAAATCAAGAAAAGTCTGAACTACAAGCTGTACGATAATGCTTACAAAGGGGTACAGGAAGAAGCTACTATTCAGACTCGCAGCAAAGGAGGTGTAAAGTCTGGGAGTACTACAAGCACCACTGGCTCACCTCATACTAGATCTAAGGCTGCTCCTAAGTCAAAACCCAAGACTTCCACCAAACCTAAACCTACATCCAAACCTAAACCTGCTACCAAGCCAAAGAAGAAGGTAACTCCTGAGTACACTCTTCATGATGAACCTACACCTCCACCTTCTGACACCGAATCCGAGTTCGACACGGAATCTGAAGAAGAAGAACCAGATTATGAACTGAGAGTAAGAGCACCTGTAGAAAGATTCCCTGCAACTGAGATCGCAATACAACAAAGTCTTGAAACATATGAAGAAGAGACAAGGAAAAGAAAAGGGATCACTATTCAAGAGCCTAATGATGATGCTGAAGACGAACCAATCGTTGAACCTTTGGTCGATAAACGCAAACTGAAAAGTATAGTTGTCGACACTCGAGCTGAAGAAAAGCGACTTCGGAAAGAACAAAGGAAAGCAACTCTTGAAAGCCGACTTATGTCTCAACCTTTAACTCCACCACCTATCGATCAGTCGGAACATGAAGGAGCTACAAGCAGCATGATTCCTCCCATTGTGTCCACAACGTCAGAATCAGCTCCACAGCCTGATGACACCGTTAAAGATACAGACAAAATAGGAGATGTCAACATGACAGAGACTGCTAATATAGAGGAGAATGTTGGCGGACAAGAGAACATAGCTACGGATCAGGAACAGGAATACCTCATTACTCCAGAGTTTCTTGCACGAGAAGCAGAGGAAGCAGAGGAACGTCGTAGAAAAGAAAACGAAGAGAAGAACGCGTTCGACACCAACATATTTCTTAAGTCATCTTCTCAGCAGACTTCCTCAGCACAACCTCCACCTACTCAAGACTCTCCACCAAAGGATCCGACTCCTCCTGCTTCTTCTTCAAACTCTCACAACGAGTCGTCGTCCGAATCATCACCTGAGTATTCATCTCCCACACCTTCAGAAACAGCATCAAAACAGCATTCAATCAATGAACCGAAACAACCAGTTGATCTTCAGGAGCAAGTCAACAAACTCACCAACATGGTTACAAGTCTTACCAAACAAGTTGAGGATTTCCAGGAGTCAAAGCAGCTGATCGATAAGTTCTTGCACTCTGATTACACAGGATTTATCAGGACTGCAACACATGATTTTCTCACTGAAAATCTAGTTGATATGATCACTCCTGAAGTAGCAAACCTTCTTGAATCAATCAAGGACAACTTGGATCACAGAATCAGAAGTGTTACGAGAAAAATGTTGTCAACTACACCATTCACACTTCACACTGCAAAACCTTCTACTGTTGCTCCAACCGTCCCTGAATTGTCCTTCAATGACATGCTTGCCAAACTCTTTGACAACATAGCCTCCAAAACCACACAGACTGCTGAAGAAAAAGCACTTTATGATGCTATGGTGGCTTACATATCCAAAGAGTCATGCAAAGATGCAGCTGGAACCCGGAAAAGGACAAGAAAAGATGACGATCCTGACCCAAACTCTAAAGGCAAGAAACCTAAGTCTGGAACAGGTCCTTCATCCTCTCTACAACCACAAAAGGACTCCACTCCTCCTGGAAATCAACAACACCCCTCAGCTACTGGTCAAGGTCAAACTGAAGAGGAAGAAACATTCATGGAACATACTGATGACTTCCAGGGTCAACCTGACACTGATTACCGTGCTCCACCTATTCCTGATTCTCATGCTGGACCATCGTCACCATCCAAAGCTAAAGACAAAGATGCTACATCTAAGTCTAAGAAATCCAAGAAGAATAGACGTCATTTATGGCTCGACAATGATGATACTCCTCAAAATGACTGGTTGACAGAAATGGTTCAAGCTCAACCTCCTCTAGAAGATGAAGAACCCCTTCCCGACAACACTCTACAGTTCACCCAAGTCATAATGAAGGATCTTCAGATCAACAAACTTACTAAGACGGAGCTCAGAAGAATCAATAGGGATGTACAAGAATTCCTCAAGAAAAGATCTGGAAACAAAGTGGAATACGAATTTCATTTGCAGAATATAGCCAGTGCAATGTCTGCCGAGTTTGACTGGCTAAATCCTGAAATGAATATCGACCTCAGTTCCAGGAACCATGAAAAGCCTTACTTCACTGACTGGACAAAACCATTACCGTTGACAGGGTTTCCAGATAAACCCAAGTTACCCTACAGCTACTTCTTCAACAAAGATCTTCATAATATCAAACTCACCCAAGAGAAACCCAAGAAGAAATATGCTTCCTCACTCACAATCTCAGTACCTGCCGCCAGATACGAAATTCCTGCCATTGAAGAAACTACTCGTGTTTTCAGCAACTCCATCGTAGCTTACGACAGAGATGCTCTACACGGCATTCAACACTGGCCAGAACATCGTCGTCTCGGTTATACTAGCAGATTAGAAGAGAAATCAGTGGAAAATGTGAAGCAAAAATCTAAGATCATCGCCATCTTGGAGATTCAAGAGTCGCAACGGTTTAACTACATATTCATGCGTGAAATTGTTGTTAAACGACAAGATGAAAAGAAGTACAAGTTCTCCGAAGCAGACTTTCCAGACCTTAATCTCAATGACATCGAAGATATGTATCTCGAAAAGGTTAAAGGAAGAATGCGTGGATTCGATAGAGATGTACAGTACAACTTCATGGCATCACTACTTCTTTACATCCGACGATTGATAGTTCAAGAAAGAGTGGAAGATCTTCAGCTTGGAGTGGAAAGTTACCAACAGAAGATCAATTTGACAAAGCCGCAATTCACATTTGATGGAATCTATCAAACGTCACAGTTTACTCTCAACCAAGATCCTTTTGGTTTCACCTACATCAACAGCAAAAGGCTACAAAGTTTCATGAGGTTCGATGAGGTACACAAATTCTGTGATGTTACACTCAAATCTGTTCGTGATGGGCTGGTCAAAAGGTTGAATGATGATCGCCGAAAGATAGCTAAGGGGGAACAACCTAAATGGAAATCCAACACAAGAAGACAAGTTCGAAACTTTGTCTTAAAGATTGAAGAAAGGTTATTTCGACGGGAACAGATCAGACGACTGGAAAGCTATATCGGTGTCAGACCATCGTTTCCTATCAGACTCTTCGAAAGACCAGAACCCAAGTTCACTGACTTTGATGCTCCACTTCTTGACGAAGATTAACTTGGTACATTTGGCTATTCTTTTCAGTATCAATTGTTTCATTTGATTGAATTATTTGCATTATGGCTTGTGTACGCAATACAGTGCACAACCCGAACTTGTAAAGAAAGGACCCTAAGGTACGCTTCAGTGCCTCAATCCTATAATAAGGAGAGAAGGCTTCTTACTTTTGAGTAGAATTAATCAAACATTTATGATTTTTCATAATTCTGCTCAAAAGGACAAGTATTTCACCTCAATAAGACCTAATCACTTGTTGAGGGGGAGCACTTGTCAAAACAAAACACTTTGCTCTAAATCAAAAGTTCTTGGTGAATCTCCTCGTAAGACTCAAAAGGCATATTTTAATCTAAAAGATGGTCAAAAACATCATTTTATATGCTATTTTTGAGGGGGAGAAAATGAAAAAGTGATTAAAATATACGAAGTCAAAGCTTAAAAGTTGTATCATGTGCGAGCTAGACTCAGTATTGACCCAGGAATTGACGAGACAATAAAAGTCAATAATATCGAAAGGACTTATCCTCGACGGGTAATAACATCAAGTTAGTTACTAGAGCTAGTTGTCACCTAAAAGCTGACAATGTATCTCTTTAACTAACCACGTAAGCGTGTCTCGAAAAGGATATGTCTTAGTAGAAATGTACCGTCTCGAGAAACTTTCTGTGAACTTGATCAGGCCGGGTAATAACTTCAAGCTAGTTTAACTAGTGATGTAAGCGTGTCTCGAATCGGTCTTGTTCACGGAAAGTGGATCAATTCAAAAGTGCTTGCTCCTCCCGCATGTGCAAATTTATTAAATACTTATGAGCACATGTGCAGGGGGAGCCCTTCAAAAGTGTACACAAAACTCTCAAAGTGTTAAACAAAATATTTGACTATCACAAACACTTTGAGAGATTTTCAATCAAAGGTTTCTTGGCTATTGTCGGAGTAATAAGGTGATTAAGATAGGAATATCCGTCCTATGATCCGCCAGAGCCGGAGGGATCTACCCAAGGACATCTCCCATAGTTAGAATTAGAAGTCCTTAGGTATGATACGAAAAAAGGAGAAAAGAATGAAAGGGAAAGAAGGAGTTGAAGAATTAAAAAGAAAAGTAAAGAAAAGGGTGAAAAGAAATAGCCCTCCATATGTTCAACCTTAGGGCAGACACCGGGTTCAATACATATGCTACTGGTTGTTGCAAAAGACAACACCGGTATTGAAGACAAAGTCGTCATGGACCCAGTGACGCAATGCACTAAACCTTCTTAACCACTCAAGTTCTCTTAAAAGGACTTGTTTCATTCTCACGGGGAACCCGCGTAACCTATCGACCTATCTCTTAGAGACGGTTGATATTGAAGCAGGAGACCCCTCCCTAGTCTCCGCATAGGAAACCTAGGAGTACACTTATAGAGTCTAGAGCCTTGAGATACATCAAAGATCTCTTAGGAACACTTAGTATTTCTACAACTGGTGTTCTACATCAATGGGCATCAGTTGTAAACTATTGAGTCCTTCGCAGATCTTAGCAATCTGCCGAGAACGTTTATGAGAGGATTACGTAAGTACTTCTCAATGATTGAACGGAAATCCTGCCAGGGTCAACATCAAACAACCCTGACAGCAGGTCACTTCGGTAACCTCATAAGGGTTACGCTTAGTGTTTGCGTTGGTTCCATTATGGTCTACAGTCGTGGAGTGATCCCCAGCGACTCACCCAGTCATTGAGCTACTTAGTAGGTCTAGTAAGCTCCTTCGGGAGTATCTGATATGGGAACGGCCTGGATAAGGATTAGAAGGAGTCTTCACAATATGCTGTTGATGAGCTCTAATTCCTTATCTGTAAGTACCGGTTATTTATTGCTAACTATTTACTCGCAGGTACATCACTTCCATGATGGTAGATTCCAACATGCTCATACATACATCTTGAAGTCAAAGAAAGCTCCCCCAAAGATCTTAACAACACAAAGTTCAAAGAAAGATTCTACACCAATAAGAAGAATCTACAAAGTATAAAGACAAAGATCTCAATGTATGAAAAGGAACTTCTTGTACGTAAAAGTCAAAGTCCAAAGATGTATGAGTATGTTGGAATGGCGGACAACCACCACAGACGCAGGAGTGACGAACGGCAGATTACTTCATAACACAATCACTACATCATCACCTAAGAACAAAGACAAAGAGCAAAGCACATCCATTATCATTCAAATCATTTTTGAAGACGTCTAGAGTTTTACATGTCACAAGTAAACGACAAAGATGAAGACGTCAAGCAACCGTGATGACCGACCCTTAGGGGGAGATTGTTGGGATCATAGTTTTCACTATTTTATCAAGTCTCGGTCATTTGTAATTATGCTAGGTTGCTTAACTATTATTTACTTACACTTATGTAATATTACAAGTTTACTAGACTTTAGACAAAAGGTCCATGGGCTTTAAGCCCACACGATTTGAAGAAAGGAAGGAGAGGGAGTGTTGCCCTAGCTCCTTCCCTATAAATAGAACCTTTAGGTCACTTGTAAACTTGGTTGGTTATTTGATTTCTTAAGGAAACTCTTGCACTTATATTTCTCTTATTCATATAATCACCCAAATCTTATTTCTCATCTCATTTCTATCATTATTATGCTTGTGTTTACTAAATGGTGACCTAACAATCCGCACCAAGAGTTGTTGATCAACAACAACAATTACCTCATCTGGATCACTTCCAGTTTAGCTTCGAGGAAAATGTGGATGTTGGTGATGGTGATTGGACTTCTGACATGGAGCGGGAGCTGAGCAGGTGGGAGGCTCAGATAGAGGAAGAGAGGTTGGCGAATCTTGATCCTTAAGATGATGGTTGTGACTCCAACAACTCTTAGATTTGGGATCACTCAGCTTTTTTTTTTTTTTTTTTTTTTTTTTTTTTTTTTTTTTATCATTTGTAATGTTAAGTATATTTTTAATAATATGATGTTTGAATGTTTACGTTGTGAACAATATTTGGAAGAAAACTCATTAGATGTCGCTTTTAGATATTTATCATAAATTATAAAAATCTGTGCGGGTAACCTACCCGTTAAACAAAGAGCTTTGATGATACAGATTTTTACAAAGAAAATTTTGGATAAGGACGTAGAGTAAAATTGCCGGATTTTCAGCCTTTGGGAATGATGAAAGTCATTTTGTCTTTGTGTAGTGAATAGAGAATGTCTGTGGGTAGGATAGTAGTCTACGGCTACCGCCTTACATATCCCACCTTTTCCTCTTCACCACTCATATTTCTTTCATCCAAAGATTTAAAATGGCATACACCCATACCGTTTCCAATAATTTTGTATGTTGTTGAAGACATTTTCTTGGCTCATATCCCAAAGGAAGATTTGGAGTTTTTGGATTTGATTATAGCACTTCTTGTGCAAATTTTGGTTTTGGTTATTAGTGTGGATGAATTATGAAGTAAGAGATAGTGATATTTTTCATTGGCTTGGCAAGTCAACCAATTGGTTATTCCTGCCTTACCTAATGGTATTTGTGACAATAGCATTACGAATGTTAATTGTATCGTTGTGTATTAATATATGGAGTTTTTAATGAAATTTAGTGGTTCTTGGTTTCATATGCTTGTTATTTCAGATATAATTAAACCTATTTATCTATATTTCGTTATTTACATAGAGAAGCGTCCCATACTATGTAACTAAGGAAATATAAACTCATGGTTCAATGATGTAAAATTTCTTGATTTGAATAAAAGGGCGTCCCAATCCATTCAAATTAAGACATTGTAAATCATATTAAGATTCTGACTTAACATCCATACTAATCGACAAGGTAATTTATGAAGTATTAGTATTTTGAATATTTGTTTTGACATTCACGGGCGTTCCTGAAGACATGCTACAGTAGTAACCGAGAATAATATTTTATGAGTATTTTATATGTTAAAGATATAACAGTACAGATGAAATAACAATTGTATATGAGTAACTATTAAGCATGTACGATAATCTCAATAAATAAAGTATGGAGCACGGCAGTCTGCAGACACGGAGGGCATAAAATGTTATGGTGAAAAATCATTATTTTGAAAATGTAGTTATAGTTTTACTGTTTGAAAACATTTAATTCTCTATAACTGTAGCTCTGATACCAATCTGTAACACCCCCAAATTTAAGTTTGTCGCAGCGGAAAAGTAATTTGGGTGTTACGGTGAGGATCGAAGTTTTAACCACATAAAACGGTTTAAAAGAAACGTTTTGAAAGTTATTTGTCATTCAAATAATAATTTTGATAAAAGATGAACCATTTGATTTAAAATCTTATGAAAAGATATAAAGGCTTGTAAAAGTGACAAATTTGATTTTTACACCATTTTAATTTATCCGAGAAATAAATGCCCACTCCGTATCTTGTCCTGCTTCGTTAAATTACCTGAGATACACATGCTTAAAAGTGTCAACACAAAGGTTGGTGAGTTCATAGAGTTTTAGGAAAAACCCTTTATTTTGTTAGATTTCCGGAATATTTGGTATTAATAAAATACAAACAGTAATGAAACAAGTATCGAGTATATTCACAAATAAATCATATAAGTATTCAATCACATTCAAATAAAGAATCAATAACCCTAACATGAGCTGGAAACTCATGATACTAAATCAATCAGATATACAATTCACGTATGGTCAAACCTATACAGCTGTATCTAAATATATGTTGAAAACATACATTTTTCCTTTATAGATATTGCACCAAGCCTCATGACACGCAAGACGTTAAAAAGGGGGTGTTTTATCAAATCAATGACAGATTTTGCCCTCTTATCATAGGTGATTTGCCAATTCCTATTTGTCTCAAATATAGTGTATCACGACTAATACGACTAACCATATGCATAATAGCATTCCGTCAAGTATTAGTGGGATCGGAGGTCAATCCGAAACAGGTTTCGAATCTGTTCACTATATTCGCGCTCACATTACAGTGATTAATGGCTCATGATTGAGGGACTATATGGCGATAAGCTAACTTAGGCAATATCAAGGACTAATGGGCTCATTTAGCATAACATCATGTAATCAAGTATCGTATCACAAAAATCAATTTGAAAACAGTATCGTTTTGAGTATCAGAAATTCAGTTTGAAAATATTATCGTTTGAGTATCAGAAATTCAGTTTGAAAATATTATCGTTTGAGTATCATAAATTCAGTTTGAGTATTTCGCCAGTAACATATATATATATATATATATATATATATATATATATATATATATATATATATATATATATATATATATATATATATATATATATATATATATATATATATATATATATATATATATATCACAATAATCGAATTGGAAACATTATCATTAGAGTATCAATATTTCAGTCAAGTAATTCATCAGTAAAATATATATATCACATACCACAATAATCAAATTGAAAGCATTATTATATGAGTATCAGTATTTCAATTAATTATTTCGTCAAGTATTGTATATATCACATTTTAAATTACAAATTATATTATTTTAATATCAATTAGAAAATTGATTTGAATCATGTATTTTATTTCATATACTTATCAAGTTATCAAAGTATATGCAAGCATGTATCTCCCCCAATGAGTTTAAAAACAATTATTGGAAATGGGGCTATGACTCACCTGGATTGATTTGGAAATGATGAAAAGTAAAGTAGGATGAGATTTATAGGAACGATTATGGAAACGTCTTTGATACGGAACCTAATAAATAAATTTATCAGAGAATATAACCAAATACTATTTGGTAATTACGAACGAATAACGAATAATTATTATCCGTTATGACGAATAGATGATGTGCAATGTAATTATTATGTCATGCATGATATGATAAAATACTTTATTTAAAATATCCATCGTAGTTTACCTTTTTTATCGTAAATAAAAATATTAACTTTATAGATATCATTATATATATTATTAACGTAAAAATAAATAATATATATATAAAACGTAATAAAATGCATATGACGTGATGGTTGCTGTAAAATAGAAAATAAACTAAGAATGTCAAATAGATTATGTGTAGTCCTTGTCCTTTTCCAATTTTTACACTTTTTATACTAACGGCGTTAGCGTCACACCGTTAGTCCTTTTCGTATCTATTTTATATTTATAGTCCATTACTTGTCCAAAATTACAATCTAAGCTTGGAGATTAATAATAAATCATTTTCTACCTTAATAATTCTGTTTTTACAGTTTTAGTCCTTAGTTTTCACAGTTTTGCATTTTTAGTCCTTTTAGGTGTCGTCGCGTTACATTTTTAGTCCAAATTTATAAAAATGATTATAAAAATTTTATAAAAATTTCCGTAGCTTCTTTTATTAATTTCAAGCTTATTTCAACAGCTTATATTATGAAAAGCTTTATTTTCTAGCTTATGGGCCTTAACGAAACAATACATAAGCCCATTTAAAAATTTAGAGGCGAGGGCATGTAAAATGTTTTGGGCTTAAACTTGGGCTTCTTTTGTGATTCCAAAAATATATTTTATGGGCTCAGTGGGCTATTAAATCTTAAAATCTTATTGGGCTTTAAATAAGCCCAATCGACACATATATAGTTTTTATATGAATTTTTGGTTTGAAAAACTTGTTATTGCCGATTCAATATGGGTCGATTTGTGGTGTCAAAACGTGATTATTTTTACAAGTCGTGTATACGAATTTAATAGTTTTCTAGGTGGTCTATTAGATCGAGTAAAAATATTGGGTGCTTGTTACGTGAAATTAAAAGTTATACGATGCGTTTGTATGGTGTTTGAATCGTTTATATATTTTGAAAAACTTGAAATATTACTAAGTGTTGTGACAAATTTTTATACGATGGAGTATGGTTTAAAATGGGTGCATGAAATGCTCGTAACGTTTAAACTAAGATGAACTTGGTGTGTTACGTGACTCCTAGGCCTTCCAAGATAGAGGCTAGTCACGTTTAGTGTACTATATATAAATATGTATGCGTAAACTATATATAAAAGTATATTCGATCAAATAAAAATAAATATAGTGCATGACTAAAATTTAACATATGATTGTGAATGGAACTAAGTAAAAATGACTTACAAACACCCTTAGAAGTGATAGAGAGTCGAGTGTGATAGTATGGAACACAAGAATATCACGTTTCAAAATATAACCCAAACGTTATATATATAAATCAAACCCGATTTCCTTTTCTTGCTTCCAAATAATTATACAATCGATCTCTGTTTTGTAAGAATAGTTTGAAGGACGATTTTAACTATGTGAAAGAGTATGGGAATGAAGAGAAAACAAATGCATGCATGAACGTATATATATTCTCATTTAATAACACGTATGGTGTGAAGGGAACAATGATAACTATGCATCGTCAGTACAAGGACTTATTGATCGACATTATATGGTTATTATATTGGATTGTGAGGACATGAAATAAGTAAATTTGTTTGGATGATTCATATGCATGTCGACATCTATATATTACCCACACGATTTGCATAATCTAGTACTACTTGATTATAGTTGATCATCATTAATATTTAAACATGAAAACATGTTAGAAATATTATTAGGATCATTTAGAAACAAACCGGGATTAAAACAGTTAAGTTTTGAATAATATATAAATCGATTGAATTGATTTTTGTTCGATCACTTTGCCACTTAAAAATGTATCAAACGTCGTCCAATGAACTTGGAATTTGACACACTAATATTTGGCTAGGTGGTGAACAAGATGATGCAAAAATATATAGGTGTCGTGTGTACGAATTTGAGAATAAACGAGGCGTTTTGGAGCTCCCTTAGTCGACTTATATGAATTATTATTAATGAAATGGGTTTGTATTTTTGGGCCGGTTGGGCTTATGAAAGAACAAGGCCCATTTGGTTTTGTGATTACTCTTGTTAATTAAGATTAGTGAATTATTAATATTTTGTTAATTGTGTCGAGAACTTGTTTTGTCGTTTGACGAATTTTGCAATATCGTAATCATGACCATTTTAATATACTAAGAAAATTTTAAATTTTCCCTTAAAAATGGTGATTAAAATAATGATGAAGATTAATATATAATTAAACGTTTTTTAATTATATGGATTTTTGCGAGGTTTTACATCCTGCATGCGCTCCGTTACCAACGTGCAAGAATTGTTGTCCATAGGCCAGCTTTCTCTCAACTCTGAACCCCTGCAAGGTATTGCAAATATGAATGCCACATCCCGTATCATATACCCATGAATTCAATTTAAGAGTAAGAGTGAATAATTCAATCATAAAAACGCACCTGATGAGCTGGGGTTACCAGCTTCATTCCCCTGCTTCTTGAGTCGCAAGTCATGAATGTAGAGAGGGCAATTGCGCTTCCAATGGCACTTTTCATGGCAATGGTGACAAGCCTGATCCTTCTTGTTTGGCGGATTCACCTTGTTCTGCTTAGGCTGATGTTGCTTCATCTTGGGTTGAGGTTGATAGGCCATGACCTGCTTGCCTTTATTACCTTTCCCTTTGCCTTTGTTCACATGCGATTTCTTCTGGATTCTCCCACCATGAATTGCCAACACTTGCGGGGTAGGAGCCTTGACCTTGGCTGGTAGACTTTTCTCATAATCAACAAGCAGTGCGAGTAATTCTGAGACTGTCTTCCCCGAGCAGTGCATGTTGAAATTCTGCACAAAACCAGCAAAGTCCTTGTTAAGGGCCCTATTGATCAAGTGCACTTGCACATTATCAGGGTAACCAAATCCAATTCTGTGAAGCTGATCAAAAGATTCCTTCATCTCAGTCACATAATCTTCAACTGGTTTACCATCACCATGCTTGCAGTTGTGTAGCTTGTCCAGTTCATCATACAATTCAACTGCAGGAGATTTCTCATAAGATTGCTGAAGTACTTCAAGCATATCTTTGGGGAAAAAGTACTCAAACTTCTTTTGCAACTGAGCACTCATGCTAGTGAGCATTAAACAAGCAACCTCATTAAACTTAGCATGTTTCTCCCTCCATGCCGCCTTAACTGCTTCTGATTCAGTAGCAGCAGGCTCAGCTGGGCATTCATCGGTCAAGTAATTGAGCTTACCGGTCGACCTCAAGACAATTCTAAGCGAACGGTACCAATCATTGAAATTCTTTCCAGTCAATTTTTCTCTCTCTAGATGACTCTTGAAAGCAGAAATCACAGATGGCGTATCGGGTTGAGCCATATCTACAGATAAAAGTTCAAACATTAGTATTTTCGATAATAAATATCTTCAAGAAAATAAAATACCCATAGCTATATTCATATAACCACCAAAATTTTCTTGAAAACCTAGGATCTAACTTTACATAGTTCCACCACATCAGTTGATCTGCTAGTGGTGAAAGTACAAAAGATAGTAATCTGTCGAACAATAATTGGCAAACAAGATTTCCAATTCCTAGATCATTATGGGAATTACATCAAATTGATTCATCAATTTGCCTTGTAAGCATGTTTCATCCCATCTCATGCCTTAAGTTCTAGGTCTCACGCACAACTTAATTAAGTCGTCTACCTTAGGAACTGTAAAATTACAATTATGGTCTCACGCGTTAAAAGAATTTTACCTTGTTATAGTAATTTAGCCTAGGTCTCACGTTTACTAAATTAAAATTCCAAGTGTTCCTTATAGATAGATGGCATGTAACTTAAATTATAAGGGTATTCAATTTTGATGTGTAAATCAAAATATGTATAAAGATGCATGCACTCATCTTTATAGCATAAGTTTTCAAAACCTTTTTATTACCAATTCGTGAAATTAATACACAAAGTTTTACTTGAGGTTTAAAAAACCCTAAGATGACTTTCTACAATTATGATTTTAAAAGTAATTCGTTTAAGACATATTCAAGATTGTGATAACCAAGGCAGACTCTAAGGCTCTTTTCTAAGCCTTCAAATCACGGTTATGAATATCGTCTTAAAGGACTTAATTTTAAAAGCATATTCGTACAAAACATCAATCAAGCAAAAGTTTATGGATTTAATCTCAAAATCATGTAATAAAGATTCAATCTTTATCACTTTAGGGTTTCACCATTATTAGTCTATATTATTTTGTTTTATGAAAATCACCCTTTTTATTGCTTACAACAAGTCAAACAATTAAGAAACAATAAAAACAAGTAATTAAAAGAAAAATAAACAACTAATAATAATAACGTGAAACATTTAGCCACATGCATACCTTGTTAAAAGATCCTAATAAAATCAATTCTGGGTATAATAACGCATGTAATCAACTAAGGTCTTCTCCTCTTAATGGAGGAGAGTCACATACATTGACGAATCAATTGCGTAGGCCAAAATCAATATACACACCACATAGCATATAAATTGATTTTAATGTATATTAATTGGAGTCTTCCCCAATTTTAGATCTATTTAAAACATGTGACAAATAAATAAATCAAGCAAGATCCATGACTAACATGCATGTTTCGTCATGGAATAAACCTAACAATTAGCACATAGGTCACAAGTACGTTCACAAAACCGGTTTAAGACCTAGGGTTTCTATGTGATTATAATTTAATCAAGAAAACCACAAACACTAATTAGGGTTTTAAGTGGAAATCGACCCCCCCCCCCAAATTAGAGTTAGGGTTTAAATTTTATTAAAAAAAAAATTTAAGAAAAAACCCTAGAAAAAACATGTATCTAAAACAATTAAAGATCCGATTTTTATTACGTTTTAGTAATCAATTACATGTTATACATGGCTCGTGATGCCACTGTTAGAGTTTGATAATCAATAAACACAATACGCGGAAGCTAGGATCAATTATAACACGTATAAAGATTAACTAAAACATAAACAAGAACATACCCGATGCACTTCAATAAACCTTGAATCTTGTGTAAATTAGATCAATGATAAACCCCTTACCGTTTTGTTTATCGATCTCTTGATAATTACTATAGTGAGTAATTACCTTGTTCTTGTACACACAAACTACCAACAAATAAAGGTTTATGCAAGTAAACAAAACACTTGTTTTTAGCTTTAGGAAAATCGACCCAAAACCCTATGAGGGTGTGAGAGCCGATCGCCCAAGAAAAGAAAGAGAGGAGAAAAGGTTTTAGGGTTTTGTGTGTGTGCACAAAAGATGTGAATGTCTAACCCTTGGCCTTGTTTATATACTAGTTGTAATTCTTGTAGAACAAGCAAAGCCTGGGTCGACCCCTTGTGGGCTTGATCGACCGGCCATGCCCCTTCAAGGGGATTCCGGAACTTTCTTGTCTTCCAAATTACACTCTAGTCATCGTTCTTTCGTTCCTAATAATTGTTGAAAATAACTCTAAACCTGAACACATAAGTTACAGGGACTGATATTGTCAACTTTGTATTTCAGATATTGAGTAGAAAACAAGTGTAGCTGAGTTTAGAGTTTTGGTCAAAGATGGAGGACTAAAGTTGACAAGCTGCTGAAGTTATTTGGTCAAGACTATATAAGCTCGCTTTACTGCTAGGGTTCTATTCATTCTCTCTTGCCGTTTTCTCTCAAAGATACATACAGTGTTTTTGTTCTCTTATTGTAATCAACCAAGATCTGGTATTTGGTTTTGTTGAGTGTTTGTGAGGAGTTGTAATAGTACTATTGATAATTAGTCAATAGCCTACCACCTGAATAGCAGTGGGTAGGGTTCTGGGTTGTGATTCAGTTCTTGAAGTTGGTATTGTGATTGATTGAGATCAGTTACTTATTGATCTTGTGATTTTGGTTGATTAATAAATAGTTCTTGAATTGAGATTCAAGAAGTTGTTTTCTGGTTAAGTTGTGTTTTTCTACATGGTATCAGAGCAAGGCTACTCATCTTGCTCTTGTTAAAACGATTTTGGAAAATTAGGGTTTCTAAAAAATTTGGGGGTTTTTCAAAATTGCTTTGATTAAACCTAATTAACTGTGGTTAATTAGTGATTCTTTGTGTTAATTGATCAATTAAAAAAGGGATTTTCAAAACGCCTAATTTTTGAGAAAATTAGGGTTTGGATAATTTTGGGGGTTTTTGATCTCTGGCTTCAATCGGTGGTTGGTTTTTGGATTCTTGATCTGGTTGTTGGATATTGGTGAATCTTGGTGATTCTGGGCTGATTTAGACCGTGTGGGTTATAATTCTTGACTAAGTGAATCAAGAGTTATAACTTGGGTTGATTGTTCCGCTGCTGGTTGTGTTCTTGCGTGCACTGTAACACCTCTCACGCTCTCTTCTTTAATTTTGTCTTTACTTTCTTGTTTAGTGACGGGGAGTAGGATTTGGGTTGCTAAAGTTGAGATTATTGTGGTTTGTGTTTACTGTGCTTACTTGGTTCTTGTGCTCTTTATTTTTCATTAGATAATTTGTGTTTGTTTGTGTGTTTAGCCCTTGACCTACCACCTTGAGTGGTAAGGAAACCTGGGAACTACCTTCTCTTCCCTTTCTTGTGTGTTTGTTTTTGGTTCTTATCTTTTTTACTATGTCTGTGCATAATTCTACACCTCCTAATTCTGTGCATAATTCTGATGATGAGGATGATGAGGGTCAAGTTACTTTGATTAGTAAGCTTGACCTGAGCCATCCATTACACTTACATCCTAATGATTCAGCCACTCTTACTGTTGTGTCTATAAAATTAAAATGAACAGAAAATTATAATGTGTGGTCTTGTGCTATGTTGTTGGCCTTAGAGGGAAAAAATAAAACTGGATTTATTGATGGATCTTGTAGAAGATCTAATGTGGATGAAGTTTTAGAAAGACAATGGGATAGGGTGAATGCTGCAGTCTTGGGGTGGATTTTAAACTCTATTTCAGAAGAATTGTTTTTGGGTCAAATTTTTTCAAAAAGAGCTTCTGAAGTTTGGACTGAATTAAAAGAGACTTTTGACAGAGTTGATGGTTCTGTTACATTTAATTTGCACCATAAAATCAATTCTACGTCTCAAAATGGTAGTTCTATTGCTGAATACTTTAATAAACTGAGTACATTGTGGAAACAATTTGATGCTTTGGTTAAATTGCCTAGGTGTACTTGTCATGCTTCTGATGACTTTAAGAAACATAACCAGTTAATGAAGCTTATGCAGTTTTTAATGGGTTTGGATGAGTCTTATATGCAAATTAGGTCTAATATTCTGTCTAGAGACCCTCTTCCTGATGTTAAAGGGGCTTTTGCCATTATTTCTAGTGAGGAGTCTCACAGATCTGTGGTCTCTGGTTTAGTTGCTGGTACCTCTCAGAGGTCTCAGTCAACTGTTTTCAACTCCAGTGTGCCCAATAGAGGTAATTATCAGAGGCCCCCAACCTCTGCTAATTCCTCAAGACCTAATAACAATGCTAGATCTAATGATAATAGGAGGAACACTGGTGGACCTACTTTTGTTTGTGAGCATTGTGGTTTTAATGGTCGTACTGCTGATAGATGCTTTAAACTCATTGGGTATCCTGCTGATTTTGGAAAAAATAAGAGAAATAATAATAGTAATAATCAGGGTGCTCAAAATTTTAATAGAAGGTTTATTAATAATAACAATTCTCTTGGTTCTAGTTCCACTTCTACCTTTTCTGATGAACAGATTTCAAAATTGATCTCTTTGATTAAAGAAAATACTTGTAGTGTTGATGGAAATGGGAAAGGAATAAATGCCAATATGGCAGGTATTGTTTTAAACAATAGTAAGTTCTTTAACCAGAATTGTCAAAGATTTTTTTGTAATAACAGTAAATTTAGATCTGCACTTGTTGCATCTGGGCCTATTGTTGATTCTGGTGCCAATCAGCACCTTACATATACTGATAAGTTCTTGGTTAATGTCATTGACATTTCCAAACTTGGAATCAAAGTTTCACACCCTAATGGTACTGAAGCTTTGATTACCAAGGTTGGAAATATGGTTTTAACCAAAAACTTAACTCTATATGATGTGTTGGTTGTTCCAGAATACTGTGTTAGCTTAATGTCTGTTCATAAAGTGGCTAGAGACAGCAAATTTGTTATTGCTTTTGATGAGTCTAAATGCTATGTCTTACCTCAGGATTTGAGGGGAGTGAGTGTTCTAGGGATTGGTAGACAAAAGGATGGTCTGTATTACTTTGATGGAAATCAAGGTATTGGTTTAGGATTTGAAAATTCTAAGACTTTTTGTAATTTGACCAAAGAAACTTGGCACTGCAGACTTGGTCATCCTTCTGATCAAGTCTTGTCAGTACTGAAAGGTGAAATCAATTTTGAAGATAAAACTATAATTGAACCTTGTGATATCTGTCAAAAGGCTAAACAAACTAGAGAATCTTTTCCTTTAAGTGAACATAAAACCAAAGGTCTTGGTGAACTTGTTCATCTAGATCTTTGGGGACCCTATAAAGTTAAAAGTAAAGATGGTTTTAGATTCTTTTTAACTATTGTAGATGATTTCACCAGGGCTGTTTGGGTATACTTACTTAAAAGTAAGCATGAGGTGTTTGATAATATTAAGGTTTTTTATAACTTGATTAAAACACAGTTTGAAAAATGTGTTAAGATTTTTAGAAGTGACAATGGTACTGAATTTGTTAATAATCAGTTTAATAAATTTTGTGAAGAAAAAGGAATCATTCATAAGACATCTTGTGCTTATACTCCCCAACAAAATGGGGTTGTAGAACGGAAACATAGGCATCTCTTAAATGTTGCCAGATCCCTTATGTTTCAGGGGGGATTGCCTTTGTATTTGTGGTCTGAATGTGTTCTAACTGCCACTTATTTGATTAACAGATTACCCTCTTCAGTGCTGAATGGAATGTCTCCTTTTAATCTTGTTTTTAATAGTAAACCTGAACTAAGTCATTTAGGAACTTTTGGTTGTCTTTGCTTTGCTACCATTCTTACCAGTAATGATAAGTTTAGTAGTAGGGCTGAAAAGTGTGTTTTAGTTGGGTATTCCAACTTTCAAAAAAGTTATAAACTTTATAGTCTTGAGAGGAAACAGTTTATATTTTCTAGAGATGTAAGATTTTTTGAAAATGTTTTTCCTTTCAAGATCAAAAACTCTTCTGCTGCTCCTGACCCCCTCAGTCAAGGTTTGAATCATGTTAACTTCTTTGATGAAGTAGCTTGTGATAATCCTGACACACCCAATGATGACATTACTCATGATGATCATTATGAGAGTGAGGGCAGATACTCCTTGCATCTTGGCAGCCCAACAATTGACCATGAACAGAGTGTTTTGGGGCACTCTGATGGTTCCAATGAGGTTACCAGTGCAAGTGAGATGGCTGCAACTCCTCTTGATGTGAGCAGTTCTGAGGGTGTAAATAGTCCCTTACCTGAACAATCAGCAGATCTGTCTTTTAATAATGATCAGCCTTCTTTAAGAAGGTCTGATAGAACATTTGTATTTCCAAACAAGTATAATGAGTTTGTTGTTGACTCAAAGGTCAAATTTGGTCTTGAAAAATTTCTTACTTATGCAAAACTTAAAAATGATACTTTATGTTTTGTCATTGAGTTAAATAAAAGTTTTGAACCAAAAAATTATTGGGAGGCTTGTATGTATCAGCACTGGAAAGATGCTATGAATAGTGAAATGGAGGCTTTATATAGAAATGATACATTTGAAATTGTTGAGTTGCCTGTTGGTAGAAAAGCTATAGGTTGTAAGTGGGTCTTTAAAATCAAATATAAATCTAATGGTGAGGTTGATAGATACAAGGCTAGACTAGTTGCTAAGGGTTATAATCAAAAAGAAGGTGTAGACTTTGATGAAACTTTTTCACCAGTTGTCAAAAGAGTTACTGTCAGATGCCTTATCAATCTTGCTGTTCAGCAAAATTGGCCTATCTTTCAACTTGACATTAACAATGCTTTCTTATACGGAGATCTTGATGAGACTGTTTATATGATTTTACCTGATGGGTATTTTAATAATAATGATAAAAGAGTTTGCAGACTTAAAAAGTCTTTATATGGTTTGAAACAGGCACCTAGACAATGGAATGCTAAGTTGACCAGTGCTTTAATTGAAAATAACTTTGTGCAAAGCAAAAGTGATTATTCTTTATTTGTTAAAAATGATTCTGGTAACTTTGTGGCATTACTTGTTTATGTTGATGATATTATTGTTACTGGTAATAACTTGGATGAAATTGAAAAGTTTAAAGAGTTTCTTAAGTCTAAATTCCAGATTAAAGATCTGGGAAAACTTAAGTATTTCTTAGGTATTGAAGTTATGGAAACAGATAAAGGTCTTTGCTTGACACAAAGAAAATATTGTTTAGATCTCTTATCTGAGTTTGGTTTATTGGCTTGTAAGCCATCTGCTTTTCCATTAGAACAAAGTTTAACTATCTCTAATGAACCAAGTTTATCTGATCCTGTTCTAGATAATATAACTGAATATCAGAAGTTGGTTGGCAAATTAATTTACCTAACACACACCAGGCCTGATATTTCTTATGTTGTACATTGCTTAAGTCAGTTTATGCATAAGCCTCTTAAGTCTCATTTGAAAATTGCTCTTAAGGTTTTAAGGTATCTTAAAGGCTCCCCTGGTAAAGGCATACACATTGTTAGGGATTCTAATGAGTCTTTAGAAGCTTATGTTGATGCAGATTGGGCTAAGTGTGTGGTGACTAGAAGATCTGTTACAGGATTTTGTATTTTCTTAAATGGTTCACTTGTGTCTTGGAAAAGCAAGAAACAGAATACCCTTTCTAAGTCTAGTGCAGAGGCTGAATACAGAGCCATGGCCTCTGCTACTTCAGAAATTGTTTGGGTCTTAAAAATTTTAAAGGACCTAAACTGGGAACATTTTTTGCCTGTGAAGTTGTTTTGTGATAGTCAGGCTGCAATTAAGATTGCATCAAACCCTGTTTTTCATGAAAGGACAAAACATTTAGAAATTGATTTACACTTTGTAAGAGAAAAAATTTTGGCAGGGGTTATTAAAACAATAAAAGTTCAATCAGCTGATCAAACAGCTGATGTGTTTACAAAAGGTTTAGATAAACTTCAACATGAAAAATTGGTTTCTAAACTTGGAATGTATGATGTGTTCCAGGTTTGAGTTAAGGGGGGATGTTGAAAATAACTCTAAACCCGAACACATAAGTTACAGGGACTGATATTGTCAACTTTGTATTTCAGATATTGAGTAGAAAACAAGTGTAGCTGAGTTTAGAGTTTTGGTCAAAGATGGAGGACTAAAGTTGACAAGCTGTTGAAGTTATTTGGTCAAGGCTATATAAGCTCGCTTTACTGCTAGGGTTCTATTCATTCTCTTTTGTCGTTTTCTCTCAAAGATACACACAGTGTTTTTGTTCTCTTATTGTAATCAACCAAGATCTGGTATTTGGTGTTGTTGAGTGTTTGTGAGGAGTTGTAATAGTACTATTGATAATTAGTCAATAGCCTACCACATGAATAGCAGTGGGTAGGGTTCTGGGTTGTGATTCAGTTCTTGAAGTTGGTATTGTGATTGACTGAGATCAGTTACTTATTGATCTTGTGATTTTGGTTGATTAATAAATAGTTCTTGAATTGAGATTCAAGAAGTTGTTTTCTGGTTAAGTTGTGTTTTTCTACAATAATAGTTAATACTTACGTTTAATAATTAACGATTATTTAGTCCCTCAAGTGTTTATAAATACATATATACGATACATATAACATATATATATATATATATATATATATATATATATATATATATATATATATATATATATATATATATATATATATATATATATATATATATATATATATATATATTACTTTATTCTCGTTTGTAATGTGTGCAATCCCGAGGTCTCGGGTTCGATACTAGTCATTTACTTATTAATATTTATACGTAACTTTTAACAAATTGTACCCTTCGAAATTAGATAAAAGTAAGGGTAACATGATCACAAAATACACACAATAATCGAAATTTGAAATTTCAGTACAAATAATAAGAAAAAAAAGTTTGGCACACATAATAACAAAAAGTGACAAGTATGATACATTTTCAAGCAATTAACTCTTTCCAAAAACCCATAATTACACCTATATTCAAGCAAAACTCATACTTACGTATATGTTTTTCTAAAGACTTAAATATGACATATACAGTATATCCTAACTATTATTTTATATTTATTTTAAACTTTAAAATACATGATAATTATATTTTAAATAGAAGATGTCCATTCTACCCTTGTTGTTACTACATCTCAAAACCTTAACATTGATTGAGGTAAATCATAATCATTTTAAATTATATTTTCGTTCATAGTTGATTGCATTAATTTGCCCAAATTATGTTCTTGCTTTTTGTTGAACGATTGATTGCCTTTGTTTAATTTTTATTGTATTCAAGTTGAGTTTAATAATCGATTACATTCCTACCAGCATCTTTGAATTTGGATATATGGATTGTTTTTGTTTCAAGCAATAAAAAAATTTACTTTCTTTGATTGTTAATGTTAATTAAGTTGTGTGTTTCTTACAAGAAGTATTTATTGCTTTATTGCCTTCGGTAAGTTGTGTTCGACGGGCGTTCATTTCCTTAGCATCTTCACATATTTTGTGACAAAGTGGGGGATTGGTTTTTGTTATCGATAAAAATCTTGTATCTAAGAATAGAAGAAATGCAGAGTCTCGGTAATGTTTGTTTGCTCATAGCCTCATGCCCTCATAGCTTTGTTATGTTTTTTCGTCACTAGATGATGGTAAAGAGCATATTTATGTTATGTCACTAATGTTAAAAAGACATGTATAGAAATATAACAAGGGTGTAATAGACAATTTATATTTCAAATATAATTATTATGTATTTTAAGGTTTTAAATATGCATAGGTTTTAAATATGCATAAAATAATAGTTTGAATATATATGTAATATTTAAGCCCTTGAAATGATATGTACACAATTATGAGTTTTGCTTGAATGCATATGCAATTATAATTTATGAGCATTTGGAGGAATATATATACATGCAATTCCTTATTTTTTTTAAGATATGGATATGAATAAATTGTTGATTCATTTATTATTAGGATAATAACTTGCAAATGTATGGTCATCTTTCATTTTTGGTATTATACCACAAACTATTCAAATTTCGACCTTTTGATATATATTAGCAGGGTCCCTGCGCGATGCAGTTGCGGGCACCCTGTAAATTAATTTTTTCGCCTAATAATTTATTTTATTTGTAAATTTTTTGGCAATATTTTTGCTGATTAGTTTTTTATAGCAAAAGTTTGATGAAATTTTGCTTAGTTTGTATTATTTTATTTATTATCATTATTATTTTTTTGTTTAGTAGTTTGCTTGGTTTGTACAATATGTGAACATATTTTAGTTTATTATGTTCTTTTTAACAATAAATTTATGGATATCAAAAATTTCATTTAGCTCGTGTCCGTTCGGGCTCGAGCCCGTTTGACCTGTTCCTATTCGGGCTCGAGCCCATTTGGCCCATTGCCCGTTCGGGCTTGAATATTTGTATAATATACTTTATTATTTGGTGATTGCCTTTCTAAAAAAAAAAAAAAAAAAAAAAAAAAAAAAAAAAAAAATTGTATTAGTGACATTTAATGCAGAAATTGTATTTAAGTTGGTTGTACAATATACTTGATAATTTGTATTTCTTATGTAAGGTGTTTTAATAAGTGCATTAATTGTATTTATTAACAAGTTAATTAATTGTATTTAATGTAAATAATGATTTATTTATTGTATTTAATGATAGTATTAATTGTATGTTAGAATTAAATATGAGGGGAATTTCTATAAGTAGCATTTGTTGTTGTACTTATAGCTTTAGAAATTATATTGCTTAATTTTAAGTATTTCTATCAGTGTTGCAAAAATCGGCCTACAAGGCCGATTAATCGGCGATTACAAGCTGAACGGCCTTGGACCTTGGAGCGAATTACAAGGTAATCGGCCGATTAATCGGCCTTGGACCTTGGAATCGGCGATTAATCGGCCAAAAATTGCTACACGGCCCTCGGCCGCCTCGGGACCGATTCACGATTTTTGCAACATTGATTTCTATTAATAGTAGGCAATCATGTTTTATAATATAGTATAATGATAATCTTTTTTAACACCAATTTCTTTTACTATAAAATATTTTTATTCTGCCATGTCAATATGTCATTATATCACTCCACCTCACCCTTGATAAATTTATTTCCAAACAGCATTTCTTCTTTCCTCACCATAAAATACACCACTTGCCATCATCACCATTCAATATCCAACAATATACAAATTCATAACAATTTTCAAGTCCCAAAGCTTAACAAATTTTCAATACCCAACAAATTTATCAATCACTAAATCAATTACCTTATATCTGCCATAGATACCTTCGTCAGCGTCGTCGAACCACTTACCCCTGCCACCGTCAACGTAAAAAACCGACTTAACTCGAGGAGAAGAGCATGTATTCTACTGGATGATGGCGACGATGTTTTCTGGTAGGAGGTTGTTTAAGATGGCGGCTTAATTGTTGGTGTTCCCGGTTGTTTTCTGGTAACTCGAGTTTATTGCTGGGTGTTGGTAAAAGATCAAATAAAAGTAGTTATACAAGCTTTCAAATGCTTGCTAATAAAAATAAAAAAAAATTAAAAAAAAATAAAAAAAAATAAAAAATCTTTCAAATGCCGCTAATGATGGAGAACACATTCTAATGCTTTTTTTTTTTTTTTTTTTTTTTTTTTTTAAATGACATAAAGTCGAAAGTCAAATGAGCAACAATCTACGCCGCTAGCCTCTTTTGGATTTCAAAACTAATTCTCTTAAAATAACATTTGTGGATCTTGGTGTTACAACATTACCATGCATAACACGTTAAAATCTGTTGAGAAGCTCCACTGCCGGTGCAAGAAAACGGAAAGTATCAAACGCGAAAGGAATAAAAGCATGTTGATTTTTAATGCACGCTTTTTCGTGTTTTGTCACTTTATACGAGGCGGCTTTTAAAACTATTCAAACCGGATAAACACATTTTGAATTTACAAAGGGAAGACTCAAAATGATTGAATAAAAAGTTCGTATGGAAGAATAATTGATTTTGTTGTTGGTACAAAAAGATGGGAGATTAAGAGGGGAAAAGTCAAAGGTAAAATGGTAAAAGAGGTGTTTGGTTTAATAGAGGATAAATTTATATAAATAAAATTTGTGCCTAGGTGGAAAAAACTTGTTGCATTGGTCACCAGATACATCAAAAGATCGAAATTTGAATGGTTTGTTTTTTAATAGCAAAAAAGAAAGATGACTACATAAAACAACAAAATATAACAATTTAGATACATTTACAAGTCATTATCCCTTTATTATTTCCATATGTTTTCACTTTATACTCTCTCTTTAGTACAGTTAAAAGGCCCTGTTTCAAACTTCACAGTTCACACCAAAAAATGACATGTACACCTCTGAATTACTCATATATCATATGCTGATATTCAGGTTTTCGGTTTGCAATACTACTAATGCCTGCATATTGATTTTTGATTTTATTTCCTGCTCCACCAGACCGGCACTGAGGTGTATGATCTACTTACACGTTAAACACCAATGACTACGAAGTCTAATATTCTACTCTGTAATGGACAACATATTTCTAACACACATAACAATTCAGTGAGTAGAAGAAACTGACAACACAAAGTCGCCCACTAATTAGATTCATCAACACAGCTTCCATCATTAGATATATTCCATGATATTAACAAAACGATAACAAAGTCATACTACAAATTATGCGCAATATATGCTCCGACAAGGAGGTGGCGGTGAGCTACCCCTAATCAACCCACTTCATTCATTATTATTTACTTAGACTACGAGCCATTTTTCTACTAGTTTTTTACATTCAGCCATCCTTATTTTATAGGCATACCTACAAAATTCAATAATGAATAACTAAAATAATAATAAACAACACTATAGATTAAATTCTGAAACAATATCCATCACTATGACTTGCCTTAAGCACGGTCGGCCCCCCTTAACTAAAAATCCTGGCTCCGCCCCTGATACAACTACTGCTGCTTCTACGACTTAGGCCACAGTATACTTTGATAAAGAAAACTCAAAAAAAGAAAAAAAATGATACTGCAAAGTACACAATCATTGATTAGAGATTGCAATTTCACCCATTTGCGTGAAAATGGGTCTATTTGGCCTGTGTTTAATTTATAAAGAACCAAACAAGAAAAAGTTGGTCTTTCATTGTGATTTCCAAAAAAACATATTAATAAATAAAAATAAATAAATAAATTCATGTTTTCTTCACGTGCACTTGTATGGTATTACTAGACTCTACCAAACGAAATCAATGGGGATCGTCTGATACACGATCCTGGTCAAAAGGAACACTGGACCCTTACCAAACGATATTAACCACGTGTATGGTATATTAAGAATGCACTATCTCGCTCATAAATTAGTAAGTTCGAACACTCAACTTTTATGAATAAACTGTATTGGTTTAGAGGTTCAAAAATTATGTGTGATACGGTGATACATGGTTGGAAAGCCAAGGATCCGTATTTTTTCAATGCCAAAATTGATGAGTCATTCGTAGTTTTACAAAAATATTTATACCCGTTTTATGAAAGCATGTTGAGTGTTCGAACTTACATGTTAGTGTTATATCACAAGTAATATATTAAGCAAAATATTGCATCAAGGAAAAAAAATTGTTGAAAGTATATGAAAGTGTCCCACACTATTGAAAGATAATTAAATGATCATCACGATGGTGTAATTTTCATAAATGGGCGAGTTGAAAGGGATGAACCTCCACCTAGGCTATCTAGTGAGGAAATATGGAGTATAGTTCGAAAATACCCTAAGGTAACCGATAAAAATTATCCAGTAGGAAAAGAATTACCGGGATGGAGTTTATCACCATTGGACTAAACGAAGTATATTTTGGGAATTGCCTTCATGGCGTAAGAATCTTATTCGACACAACCTTGATGTCATGCACGTGGAGAAGAATGTGTTTGAAAACATCTTTAATACAGTGATGGATGATAAGGATAAGACCAAAGATAATGGAAAGGCTAGACAAGATGTGAAAGAGTATTGCAAGCGTCGTGAGTTGGAGTTGGTTATACAAGCTAATGGAAAGGTGTTAAAGCCAAAAGCATTGTACTCGTTAACTAAGGAGCAAAAGCTAGTGGTATTGAATTGGGTTAAAGGGTTGAAGTTTCCAGACGGATATGCTTCGAATTTGTCCAGGTGTGTGGATACAGATAAATGCAAGATGCGGGGCATGAAGAGTCATGACTGCCATGTATTCATGGAGAGATTGTTACCAATTGCGTTTAGAGAAATGTTGCCTGATCCTATATGGAAGGCAATGACAGAAGTGAGCCTCTTTTTTAGAGATTTGTGTTCAACTACATTACAAGTGGAGCACTTGAATAAGATGGAGAAAAATATAGTTGTGACACTGTGTAAGCTGGAGAAGATACTCCCCCCGGGATTTTTTGACCACATGGAGCATTTGCTAGTTCACTTGTCGTATGAAGCAAGAGTCGGTGGTCCTGTACAATACCGATGGATGTATCCATTTGAAAGATATTTGTATCACCTAAAGAAGAAAGTGAAAAACAAGGCTCGAGTCGAGAGTTCAATTGTTGAAGCTTACATTATGGAAGAGATCTCAAATTTCTGCTCACACTATTTTGAGCCACATGTTCTAACCAACTCAAAGAGAGTTGGTCGAAATGATGATGGGGGCAACGTAAATTCTATACGGAATAGCTTATCAATCTTTAAGCACCCGGGAAGGCCTTCGGGAAATTGCAAACGTCGATACTTAAAGGATGAAGAGTATGATGTCGCGGTCCTTTATGTACTTCAAAATTGTGAGGAAATCCAACCATTTTTCAAGTAAGTTCATCTTTTAGAATTCCATTTAGTTAAAGTTAATAATTTAGCATATAAATTCTAATATTATAACACACACGTTACTAGGATATTTGAAGCAGAGTTGAGAGCAAGATTACCAAACATAAGGAATGATCAACTCATGGATGCTAAACATAAGAGGTTTGGACAGTGGCTAAGAAAATATGTAAGAATATAATTTTGATTTCTTGTTCACCTTTTGCCTCTTCATCTGAATTCCTTACTATATAATATGTAACCTTTTTTTTCCCTCTCTCTCTCTAAACTTACAGGCACTCAACATAGAAAATAAGGTCAATGATAAAATTAAAAATATAGCTAATGGTCCAAGTCGAGATGTACGTACATGGGAGATGTATTATGTGAATGGGTTCAATTTTCATACAGTGCATCATAGTTCTGGTCGGAGTAGTACAAATACAGATGTTTGTGTTGTTGGTGAAGAAGGAGATTATTATGGTCGCTTGATAGATGTAATCGAACTAGATTACACATGTTTCTCCCAAGTGAATAAAGTTGTTCTTTTCAAGTGTGAGTGGTTTAACCCGGTTAAAAATCGGGGTTGGAAAGTGCATAATGAATTTGGGCTTGTAGATATCAACTACAGGAAGAAGTTACTGAGTTATGACCCATTTATTATGGCACATCAGGCAAAACAAGTGTACTATATCCGATACCCTAGTCTACGAAGAGATAGGGTTGATTGGTGGGCAGTGTGTCAAACCAAAGCAAGAAGTACCATTGTTGCTCCGCCTCAGTCAATAGACTTAGCTTATCAAGAAGATAGTAGTTCAGTACCTTTCATCGTGACCGAGCAGGATGAAGTTGAACTATTACATGATCAGGGGGGTGATATGGAAGAGGTGGAAGTACAAGAGTTGACCCGTTCTAAAGTACACCAATTGGAAGATGAACCAAGCGAAGAGGAAGATGTGGTTGAAGACGACGAGGAAAGGAATAATGAGGATAGTGAAACAGATGATAGCTTTAGTGACATGGATGATGAGGATTTTTGAAAATTACCTTATGTTGTTTTTTTCAAAGTGACATTTTAATGTTTATAACATGTCAATTTACTGTTAAATACTGTTGTTCCAGTTTTATTGCCATCACTTTAAAAGTCGCATGTGTAAATTAACACTAATAAAAAATTTCAGCTTTTCTTGATGCATCTAAATGGCTGCTGATGAGGAACATGACACTAATATGGGAGATAATGATGAGCAACCTGCTGAGCAACCTGCTTTGGAAGATAGACGTGTAAACCTACGAGTTCGAGGAAATGCGTAAGTTTCAAATATAAGTTCAGTCCATACACACACACACACACACACACACACACACACATATATATATATACATATATATATATATATATATATATATATATATATATATATATATATATATATATATATATATATATATATATATATATATATATATATATATATATATATATATATATATATATTTATTTACGTGTATACATCCATGCATATAACTTCTAGTTAATCTTTCTTTCTTTGTAGTTTTATTCCCTCCAATAGTGTGACCAGGAGCATAACCAAAATTTGGAAAGCACGGTTCACAGGTTGTTGGGACACATGGTCAAGTGTTCCGCGAGCTGAAAGGAACATCTGGTACGACGCATTCAAGGTACTGACAACACTTATTGTTTATCTTTTGTCCTAGTTATTATAAAAGTCCAATGTAAGATGACAGTCTTTTTTGGAACTGTTGGGTAACGGGTGAAAACGGGTTCTTTGTGGTATAGGTTGAGTTGGTTGACTTGAAAAGTTTTAGTTCAAATGTTTTTCATAAGCTTTGTTGGACCTGTTTTATCAAAATATGCCATGCACAGGTGAAAACTGCCTAATTACCTAAATTTAGGTGATTAAATTTATATTATGTCTTTATATTGTGAATGATCACTCATTAACAATTAGGTGATTAAATTTAGGTGAAGTTATTTGTTCAATTTGTATGCATCAGTTAAGTAAGTAGATGTGCTTTATCATTTTTGCATTTCATCCACTTTAGCTAAATTTTCTTTTCAAAATTTTAGCGTCAGTCAAAACATCTTAAGTGTCTCAATAACCTTTACACCAGACAAGATTTCAAGCTCAAATTTGTTTGAAAAAACTCATGTAAGTTGGTTTTCTGAGTACTATTGTTGGTAAACTTGAGATACAAGTTGGCTTTTCATTATTTGGTTCAACTTAGATAAGAGAAATTTGATGTGGAATAGCCCCATTGGGCTGATTTATGCCCTGCACACCAGTCCACTGCCCAAACAGCATCAACAGCCTCCTAAGCCCCCTTCACTTGCAATTTTAGGTTAGTTTTTGATTGGATTCAGGTTCAGATATTGGATTTATAATGAGTTAGTAGTATAATTTTCATCTAGGATTACTTAAATTCCATTTAGGAGTACTTTTAATAGCTTATTTTAGGCCATCTATTTGCCCTGCAATTTCCCCTGCACCAGTTGCAACATGTCCCTAATAACCTTTGCATCTGCTGATAATAAGCTCATATTTTCTCCATTTAATTTGAATTTTGCTCTGAACGTTCCTTGCTAGGTGATTGATATAGTTTTAAAGTTTTTAGCTTGTTGTTTTAGCTTGTTCCAGCTTGTTGAGTAGCTTTAGTTTGCCCCCTTAGAATTGTTTGTTTTAGTTTGGATTTGTGCTTATTTAGGAGTACTTTTAATAGCTTATTTTAGGCCATCTATTTGCCCTGCAATTTCCCCTGCACCAGTTGCAACATGTCCCTAATAGCCTTTGCATCTGCTGATCTAATAAGCTCATATTTTCTCCATTTAATTTGAATTTTGCTCTGAACGTTCCTTGCTAGGTGATTGTGATTGATATAGTTTTAAAAATGATATTATTTCTTGAACATACAGATCAAGTACAAATGGGATGCAAGAATTGAAGGTGATGTTAAAAGTGTGTTCAATACTGTGGGGTCAAGGAGTTTTCGAAACTTTATGTCCAAGGCAAGGAAGAAACCTCCCACAGAGAAACCTGAGTTTATGCATGAAGAGGCGTGGCAAACACTTTGTAGAAGATGGAGACTCCCAGCATTTATTGCAAAGTCGAATAAAGGAAAAAAGGCTCGCGAAGCTAACAAACGTTTACATACTGGTGGTTCAGCCTCAAATGTGGATCACGGCATGCAATTGGTATAAAAATCTAGTATATCATTTGTTTATTTATCTGTTCATTGTTGTACATGTAAATAAAAGTTTTATGTTCTATCTTGTGTAGGCAGAGGAGTTAAAACGAGAACCAACTGCTGCTGAAATCTTCGAACGAACCCATAAGGGGAAGAACAAAATGTTTGTAAACAATGAAGCAAGGGAAACTTGGGTAAGTTAATATGGTTCTGGTCGTTTTACTTTTGAAGGTTTTAACGTGATCCGAATAATCTCCAAACATCATACAATAATTTAGTATGGTATTATTCATCATGCTGCTACTATCAACGAATTGCAGCTAACATAAAATTATAGAATTATAATCATTTTTTTTGCAAACCAGTATGTAGGTTACTCAAAAGCTCTGTTATAAACTTGTAGGAACAGTTTACTTATAGAGATAGACTAGGTGATGATGGAATTGTGTGACTCTGTTTTGTTGCCCATTATTATAAAAAGTAACAGTCATATATACCCTATTAATATTTGCGCTCTAAGTTCTTGACTTGCGATTACACCGTGTCAACATAGAGATGCACCTTGTAGGTTAAGCACTTAAGGTCTCATGAATAATCAGTTGGATGTAGCTGACCTGCTTGTAGATTATACCATAATTTATTTGTAGTTTTTCCTATCAGTTGGGTAGTATACTGTTTCAACTTTCAAGCACATATATAAGACACTTACTCAGATAGGCGGGCTGTCCATCATCTAGAAGACCAACACCTGGATGTTGCATATTGTTAGATGCATTCTTAATGTATATTGCATATTGTTAGATGCATTCTTACTTAATGTATTACGGAGCAGTTTTTATTTCTGTATATGCTTACAAGTTTAAGCACACATTTTACAAGTTATTGGTAGAGCTCAACTGAAGGGCAAGTTGGTTAAGTTCTAAGTATCTGATTTTTTTTTTTTTTTTTTTTTTTTTTGAATCCCAGTCAAGAATGAGCATATTCATCTGCTGTTGATCAGGATAAATATGAGGAACATCAGGTCAATAGACTTGTAGCAACTAGGTGTGGTGTACCCAAACAATGACGTGCATACTAGATTTTTGTAGAACTTACTTCACTCTGTCATTGTTGATCTCAACTGACATAATTGACATCTGCTCTATGTATTATGCAATAGAATATACAACTGTGTGACAGAAATAGTTAGAATATACAACTGATTCAATAGTTAGAAATAGAATATACTCTTGTGTGACAGAAATAGAATATACATTTGTAGCAGCATAATAATTGGAAGTTCAACTTGATATCAATAGTTAGAATTAGACAATTAAATGTATGCGTCTTTGTTGTTTGAAGTTTGTATAATATCAGCTCTTTGACTTTTTGACAACCTGCAACTGTTTGAAGTTTCTACATCAGATACTATATATGGTCTGATTCTTTATAAGTACTACATTAGACGCATTTCTAAACGATTGTCTTTAATACAGGAGCAATATACAGAAAACCATGGTGCAGATGACTCTCTTGACATTGCATCTAGAAATATTTCTAATACACACAAAAGATGGATTGGTCATGTTGGTTCCAAGAATGGAAGTTATTATGGATCTGGATCAGGGGTTGACAAGTATTTGTTTCAACGTGATACTGATGATGAGCCTTCAGTCAATAATTCACATGAGGACCTTGATCGTGTTGAAGACAAGTTGAATCAACAAGAACTAGAACAGGGATTTATGAGAAATGAGATTGACACCTTAAGGAATGCACAGGAAGATCAGTCCAGGAAGCTAGCTCAGGTTCTGGAAGCCCAAGCATCGTACGAGCAGAACCTAAAAAAGATTGTCTATGAGGAGGTTACTAAAGTAGTTGCTCAAGAAGTAGGGAAGGTCGTCTCTCAAGAAGTGTCAAAAGCCACTCGTCAAATTCTGAAAGCAATTAGTGGTAAGAAGGTTTGATAGTGTTGTTTTTTTTAGAACTTGAATAAGTTGTAACTAGATGATAACTAGTTCAAAATTTGTTGATGGAGTTCTTAGTCACATTAGCTGAGATTTTATGTTGGGATGGAATGCTTAGCAAAATTTCATGTATCGACATTTTTTTTATATATATGATAATATCTTGGATCTTCATATGTATTATTGCAATTATGGTTTAGTTAACGTTACCGAAATGCAACGTCTTAGACGGCAACGTATAATAACGTTGTTGCTAAAAATAGCGACATAAATAGCGATACAAAACTGAAATGTCGCTATAAATAGACAAAAATAGCGACTTAAACAGTGTCATATTACACCAAATGTGACATTGATAGCGACATAAACAGCATCAAGGTGTACCAGTTGCGACACATGTAGTAACCCAAATAGCGATAGGTGCCACAAATAGCGACTTAGTTAGGGACACAAAGAGATGTGACGCTATTTTAAATAGCGACTTATGAAAGGAAGTCGCTATACTTGTCTCTATTTGTAGCGACTTGTCTTAGATGTCACAAAATTTAGCGACTTGCTCGTAGCGACTTTTAGTGTCGTGTAACTAAATGTGTCGCTGAGCCAAAATAAGTCGCTAAAAGCGTCGCTAAAAATGTGACTAAACTGATGTTTTCTTGTAGTGCGATTTACGGTTTTTGAGATATGTAATTTTTAAAATAGAGCGGTGAAAGTGAGTTTTAATTAAAAAAATGAGGTGAAAGGAGAGAAAGTTAATGTTTTTTAATGTTTAATCTTGTCAACAATATGGTAGGGAAATGTCCTTAAATGAAACTTTTCTCGCATTAAACTTCAAATCATGCTTTGGCCCATATATTCCTTTCGTGGAAGAAGAAATATGAATGCTTGACTATGAATAAGCTACCAGGTTCATTTTCATACCATGACCCTAGTGCAATTATTTTGTTTGCTTATGAATAAGCTACTAGACTTTTCAAGCTAATAAAACGTAATTATCTAATAATTATCATCGATGACCATGTTTTTCCCTACAAGTCACGAGGCTGGATCTTCTTCATTCTCAGAGTCGCCACAAGCATGTCGCGAGCTTTCATTTTCCGAGATTCAGTTAGCAACTCAAGACTTTGATGAGTCACTGCTAATTGGGCACGGGGGATTCGGCAAAGTTTACAAAGGAACCATCACCAATGGAGAAAGTCTCTTGGTTGTTGCTGTTAAGCGGCTGGACTCAACTTCTAATCAAGGAGCAGTCGAGTTTTGGGCTGAAGTTAAGATGCTTTCTAAGTTAAGGCACTGTCACTTGGTTTCTTTAATTGGTTATTGCAATGATAGGCAAGAAATGATTCTCGTTTACGAATATATGCCACGTGGGACCCTCGAAGATCATCTCCACAACCTTCAAACTCTTTTACCTTGGGTAAAACGACTTAAAATATGCATAGGGGCCGCTCGTGGGCTAGATTACCTCCACACAGGTGCAGGTATTCACCATGGAGTTATACATCGAGACATCAAGAGCTCTAATATATTGTTACATAATAATTGGGCTGCTAAGATTTCTGACTTTGGGTTGTCAAAGATAGGTCCAACGAATCAGCCATCTACTTTTGTTAATACTTTGGTGAAAGGTACATTTGGATATCTGGATCCAAATTACTTTCAGACTGGTAGGCTGACTCGAAAGTCTGACGTGTATGCATTTGGAGTGGTACTACTTGAAGTTCTGTGTGGTAAACGAGCAGTAGATAGAAGTCTTGACGAGGAGCGATGGGGTTTAGCAAGTTGGGCTCTAGATTCTATCAAAGAAGGTAGGCTTAAGCAAATTGTTGATCCTAACATAAAGGGGAGAATATTTCCTAAATGTTTGAAGGAGTTTGCACGGCTTGCAGAGCGTTGTTTGCATAGCCATCCAAAGCAGCGTCCAACAATGGCCGAGGTTGTGGTCAGTCTTGAGTCTATTCTAGTCTTACAGGAGAAAGCTAACACTGCATTGTGCCCTCCAGCCAAGACACTATTTGGTATAAAGATGCCGATGTTTCTATTTCCATCTAACCAAGAAAACTTTGGTATTATGCTTGATCTCTATTCTCTTCCATTCAGTTATATCATAGTTCTTTCAAACGCTTAATACATGTGATGTTTTTGTTGTTGGCGGCATAAGTTTAAAACCTTTGGAGTTATACCTTGATAGTATCCAAGGTAAACACAAAGTATTAAACCAAGAAAACTTTGATATTATGCTTGATCTCTATTCACTTCCATTCTGTTATATCATAGTTCTTTCAAACGCTTAATACATGTGTTGTTTTTGTAGTTGGCAGTATAAGTTTAAAATCTTTGGAGTTATACCTTGATAGTATCCAAGGTGAACACAAAGTATTAAACCAGTTTGCTTTTGAAACTATCAGCACTGCAACTGAAAACTTCTCTGCAGCTAATAAAATGTCAGAGCATCGATATGGTTGCATGTATAAGGTAATAACATTCACATATCTTTACTACTTTTTTCTCTTTCAGGTTTTTGCAAGGTTGTGAAAATTCAACTTATAATTATTTACCATTTTCAGGGAAAGCTACAAAATGGACAAGGAATAGCAGTTTCACGGCCTTATTTAGATACCGAATTCCTAGGATATAAAAGGGAATTGTCGTTACTGGTAAAGTCTCAACATGAGAATTTGATTCAGTTGCTTGGGTATTGCATTAAAGGAACAACAATGTTCATTGTTTATGACTTTGCACCATATGCAAGTCTGGATCGCTTAATATTTGGTACGAATTTTCATTTTTAAATGAACCTTCAATGATACTTTTATAAACACCACACAAGTATTTACTCTAACCAAAAGGGCTTGTGTTCCAATGGTACCTATAGTTGTGTGAGAAACTCTCCAACCAAATCGTTGTGGGTTCAAGTCCTGCTTAGAACATGTGAGATGGTTGTGGTGTATAATTTGTGAGAGTGTTTACTCTGACAAGAATGGCAGATTTTTTTTTTCCTTTTTTTTTTTAATTTCTTAATTGATTAATTCTTTATTTTCAAAAGTAAACGAATATGTTTTGGATTTTCCAAGAAGTTTAAAGAATTAAAGGTTTGTATCTTGATCTACCTTTTTTTTTTTTTTTTTTTTTTTTTTTTTTTTTTTTTTTTTCTGGTCGATTTGGTATACATGAAATGTGGCCTTATAAAGTAGTTTCCGATAGTTGGCTGACATTAATGATTAAGATAATTGTTGGGTGGCTTGTGTTTACACTGTCCCCTTTTGAATCGTGTTAATATTGATGGAGTAATCTTTGACAAACATGCATATTGTGATCTATGTTTCTAGATCCTATGTCTACTCTTTTGGACTGGAATGAGCGGTACAAAATAATTCTAGGCGTTGCTAGGGTCCTCATTTACCTTCACAAACATGCTCCTATTCAGATCATACATGGTAACGTCAAACCTAGTAACATTCTATTGGATGAAAGTTTGGACCCCAAACTTGCAGATTTTTGGTTTGCAAGATGCTTAGCGAACAACGAGAATGATTCTGTTAATGCGGAGATAATTCTTCAGACCTCGTAAGTTCATGCCCATCTCAATCAACATTCTTCTAGTTTTGTAAGGTCTCAGCATATTGAAGCAAATTCATCTGACATGTTTGTTTCTTTTAGTCTCTTTTCTTTCTAATATACTGATACACGTATATGTGCCGTGGCAGGGAATACACAGCACCAGAGTATACAGATATATATCATGGTCCTGTGTCAACTAAATCCGATGTCTTTAGTTTTGGCATGTTAATTTTGAAAACTATAAGTGGATGTAGAAAATACAATGAAATTCCCACAGCTGACGAGAACTTTGTACAATATGTAAGTATGTTTATGGATGATCAACTTGGAGGAGCAGTGTTGACCCATCAACCAATGACTGTGCCGGTCAAGTCATGCTTTATCTTAATGGGTCAAATGGTTAAGTAAAGTCGTTCAAAGTAAACTATTAATGCAGAAACTAAAAGATTTGAAAAGTGATGTATTCTGTGTCAACCCAATTGGACACGGCATACTTTGACCCGTGTAAAAATATACATGTTTTGACCCATATAAAATGATACATGTTTTTCTTTTTGGTATAGGGTTACCCCGGTAAAGTATAAAATGATACATGTTTTGACCCACTCAAAATGTTTGCATGTTTTCACTTGATATGACATATTTTTTTTATCGCGTTTATAATCCTTTTTTTTCTTTATGGTGGACTGGTGGGAGTGTAACTACATGCTTGTTGATTTGTTGCAGGCATGGACGAATTGGTGGACCGGAACATCTTCAAGTATCGTTGATCCTAGAATTGATGCAGATTCAAGATCCATAAGAAGCTTCATTCACATTGGGTTGTTATGTGTTCAAGAAGATGCAAGTGACAGACCAACAATGGAAGATGTCCTTGCCATGCTACTTAGCGGTTCTTTTCTAACTCTCCCTATTCCCAAAAAACTGGTATCACGACAAATTAGTGGTTCTTTTCTAACTCTCCCTATTCCCAAAAAACCAGTATCACCACAAATTATAGAAGAGGATTTGGCTATTACTAATGTTCCAGTTGCATTGTTATTGGAAAACCATGATATAGAGACAGTTGATGAGTTCATATCAGAGCTACATCCCCGATAAGTGTCTTTTACATGTAATCAGGGCCTCATTGCTACATAAGTAATTGGGATGTTAAATGTACCTCAAAGCTCATCTAAGGATTTTAAAGATCTAACATATCAGATTATCTTCCCGGCTTCCCCTTTCTTTTTTTCCTTCAGTTTTTCACATTGACATATATGACAAGCGAACAATAATTTTCTAATAGACGACTTTGCTTTTCACAATTACACGTTAAGCACCAGTTACCAGCAGGAGCATACTTTTTAAAAACATGCATATTTAATTCAGTGATGAGAATAGGCATGACCGCACAAGCTAATACTCCGTAAGATTAATCAACACAACTTCTATCAGATATATGTTTCTTCCGTGATATTGAAAGATAGCAAGTACCATAAACTATAGCTATATAGCAAAACGATAACACAATATTTATACTACAACTTTTATGCCTAATATGTGCTCCGATTTCATTGTTCAAGCCTTGCAAGGAGATGGCGGTGAACTGGTACTGCTGATGTTGATGCTGCTTTCTTCATCTAGGATGCTTGTACATCAACAGTTACAGTACATTTAGATTGACCAAATTTTATGAATTAATAATAGTAAAAAGTACACAAATATCTATTAGAGTTCGAAATTTCAACTCATTTATGTGAAAATAGGACAATTTAGGTTAGACAAAATTACATGGATGGTCCTGTGATTTACTCGGATTGCAAGTTTAGTCCCTAAGTCATTTTAATTACATCAGAGATACCTATTTTTTGAAACTTGTCACACATTTAGTCCCTAATTTGGATGGCCGTTAGTTTATCCGTTAAGTTATTTGCACCGTTAGTCCTTCGTTAATATTTTTTGCACCGTTAGTCCTCATTTTCTAAAAAAGTCCTTATTTTTTGCACCGTTAGTCCCTCCGTTAATATTTTGCACCGCTATCAATCTTTTTACGTTTTCGTCCATTTTTTAACGTTCTCGTCCATTTTGTTTTACGTTTTTGTCAATCTTTTTACGTTTTCGTCCATTTTCTTATGTTCTCGTCTGTTTTTTTAACGTTTTCATCCATTTTTTTACATTTTGTCAATCATTTTACGTTTTCGTTCATTTTTTACGTTCTCGTCCGTTTTTTAACGTTTTCGTTTAATTTCTTTACGTTTTTGTCAATCTTTTTACGTTTTCATCTGTTTTCTTATGTATTTAAACGTTTTCGTCTATTTTTTTTTACGTTTTCGCTCGTTTTTTTGTGATTAGGTAAGTATACTAAAAGAAAACTTGACATTTGATAAAAATGTTTCTGTATCGATTATAAATCACGATTTTGACCCCTTTCTGGTCCGAATCATCAAAAGTGTAAAACACGAAAGTTGTCCGGAATGATGTTTTACATCAAGATTTGCGGGATTTTAACCAGAAAATGCAAAACAAGGGCTGTCTACTGCCAAAAGTTAAGCCATTTTTTACTTAATTCATAACTTATAAACTTATAAACTCTTGTAAATTTTGGTACTTGTGTAAATCATCAAACGTATTTGAAAAAACGGACAAGATAAAAATGGATTAAAATGTATAAAAATGTGAAAAAAACTGACGAAACATGTAAAAATGAACAAAAACCTATAAAACCGTGAGAAAAACGGACGAGAACGTAAAAAAATAGACGAAAACATAAAAAGATTGACAAAAACATAAAAAAATGAACGAAGACGTTAAAAAAAATGGATGAGAACGTAAAAAAAAGACGAAAACGTAAAATGATTGACAAAAACGTAAAAAATAGACGAAAACGTTAAAAAATGGACGAGAACGTAAGAAAATGGACGAAAACGTAAAAAAAATTGACAAAAACGTAAAAAAATGGACGAAAATGTTAAAAAAAACGGATAAGAACGTTAAAAAATGGACGAAAACGTAAAAAGATTGATAACTGTGCAAAATATTAACGGATGGACTAACAATGCAAAACATAAGGACTTTTTTAGAAAATGAGGACTAACGATGCAAAAAATATTAACGAAAGACTAACGGTGCAAATAACTTAACGGATAAACTAACGGCCATCCAAATTAGGGACTAAATGTGTGACAAGTTTCAAAAATAGGTATCTCTGGTGTACTTAAAATGACTTAGGGACTGAACTTGCAATCCGAGTAAATCACAGGGACCATCCGTGTAATTTTGTCTTTAGGTTATATATAAATATATTTCAAAGAATCAAACAAGAAAAAAATAGTCTTTGTTCATGATTTCCCAAACAAACCCCAAAATTAATTTCAGGTATCTTCAACTGCACAAGTAACGAACGAAATCAGCCAAACGAAATCAACCACACGTATGGTATTATAAGAAATGCACTATCTTGGGCTTAAATAAGATATAAACTCTTCAACTGCACTGGTATCAAAATCGTCAACTGGCAGTTCAGTAATACATGTTGAATGCTCTCCTGTCATCTTTTCTCGCATTTTCGTCACAGGGAGAGTAAGAGATGAGTTTCCAAGCAACATGGCAACAATTTCCTCCATTTTTGGCCTATCCGCTGCCTCTCCTTGAATACACAACAGCCCAACCTCGATGAATCTTGTCATGGAATCTGAATCAGCATTGATTCTGGGATCAATTATATTTGACAATGTTCCTTCCAACCAATTTCTCCGGACCTACAACAGTTCAACATGTCTGTAACTATACTCCATTTTGATTCAAAGAAGTTCTCTTTATGTTACTGCTAAAACCATACAATTGAGCATGAATTAATAATGGAATTTTATCTGTTTGTTGCAAGTTTAAGATATATCAGGTAGAAATTGATATTTATAACATTGTCAATTATTTGTTTAGGAAGTACTAGATTTGATTTAAAAGGGTAGGAATGCATCTAGGATCAAATCACACTTACATATTCTACCAACTGTATGTCAAGTTGGAAGTAATAAGATATTCTACGCCCGGTTATAGTTTCCAAAACCACCAAACCAAAATTGAAGACATCTGACATTGTTGACAGATTGAATTTCATTAGACGCTCCGGTGCAGTGTATCCCCTGTCACATGAGATGATGTGCAGGTATTAGTCACCATGAATGAAAACATAGGAACAGGGCATCCAAGTGGATGCAGATCTTTTAATACCACATTTGTACTTACATGTCCCCGCCAACAGCATTAACAGGAATGCAGTCAGTTTTGTTGATTGCCTTAGCAAACCCAAATTGTGATAGTTTCGGTTGAAAACTTTTGGCTAAAAGAATGCTTTCGGATGTTAAATGACCATGTATGACCGTAACGGGAGCATGCTTGTGAAGGTAAACAAGTACTCTAGCAATACCTAGTATTATATTGTACCGTTTATTCCAGTCTAGAAGATTACACATAGGATCTGTAAACATACATCACAAAATAAATGCTTGTCAATCTATTATTCGCCTAGTTTCATAATATTTAAATAAAGTAAGGTTAACATTAAGCATGAGATGCCCAACTCAAAATGACATTCATACCAAATATTAAATGATCCAGGCTTCGGTGAGGTGCTAACTCAAGGATGAAAAAAACTTTTGTTCCTTCGATACAATATCCCAGCATCTTGACCAAATTCTCATGCTCAAGCTTAACCAGTATTGATGCTTCATGCATTTTATGTCTTATATTCGTTGGAAGAAGGTATAGTGACTGCTATATCTTGTCCATTTTGTAGCCTTCCCTGATAAACAAAGGTAATTCTGAAATATGTAGCTAGAAAGTCGAGCAAAGTTGTTCATGACTATTTATGCTAACAACCAAAAATGATATGTACGACTAGAAACCTTGTAGACTGAACCATATCCTCGATGGACAAATTTATTAGCTTCAGAGAAGTTTTCAGTTGCAATGTTGATAGTATCAAAATCAAACCGACGGAATGTTTGGTTTTCACCTTGAATACTATCAAGGTATAACTCCATGGTATTTAAACTTGTATCTTGAACTGCAATTTCAACAGAGAAACATGATTTTAGCAAACAGTTGGTATTACTTATGTATTGCAAAGCTAAAGTTGTAAGTTATGTTGTTTATGTATAGCAATCAGTCATTTAATGTAACTGAGATTTACTCGAGACCAAATAGATCTCTGGTTAATCTCAAATATTGTTTAAGAGGCACGGTCATTTCGAGTGCATGCTCGTGTAAGGTAACTGATTCCGGAAACGACAAATAGCGGGGATCAAGGGAGCTGGGCCCGGGGTCTAGGGCAGCACTAAATTAACTGTTACAGAATCAACTGATCTTTGGCTATTTCCTGCTAAAACAACCAACCGCACAATGGTTGTGTTATGATAACAGATATTTCGGTTTCATAAAACATTGACATAACTTGCAGAAATAATCTCAAGTTTTCTCACTGTTTTCTAGACAAAAGTAAGTGCTTTCTTGAATTATCCACATAAATTTTGTGTAACATAGGCTAATATTGGGTCAAATACTCAAAATAATATACACGGAGAATGTTTTTATTTTTTATTTTTTTATTTTTTTTAATTTTATTATTATTTTTTTTAACATACGTGGTCCAAAAAATTATCCAAGCAGGGTATCGATTGCCATCAAACCTGTCCCATAGGTCTAACAATTTAATCACAAAGAATTAGATTGAAGAGAATACGATACCTAAGTTTTCCGCATTCGATGGAGAGACAATCAAAGGTACCTTCCTACGAAATATTGTCATGCCTCCTGCACGCTGCAATGTACTGTCGGCTTTCTCCTGCACGGCTAGCACAGACTCAAGTCCCACCACAACCTCGGCCATCGTAGAACGCTGCTTCGGATGCCTATGCAAACACCGATCCGCTATCCGTGCAAACTCCTTTAAACATTTAGATGATATACTCCCCCTTAATTTAGAATCAACAATTTGCTTTAGCTTACCTTCTTTAATGGAATCTTGAGCCCATATTGCCAAACTCCATTGCTCCTCATCAAGACTTCTGTCTACTGCTTGTTTCCCGCACAAGACTTCAAACAATACCACCCCAAAAGCATACACATCAGATTTTCTGGTTAACGTACCTGTGTAAAAGTAATTAGGATCAAGATATCCAAATGTGCCTTTTACAATAGTGTTAACATAAGTGGACTGCTGATTTTTTGGGCATATTTTGGACAACCCAAAGTCCGAAATCTTTGCTTCCCAATTATTCAGTAACAATATGTTAGAACTCTTGACATCGCGATGTATAACACCGTGCTTAATACCCGCACCCGTGTGCAGATAGTCTAACCCACGAGCTGCCCCTATGCATATTTTGAGTCTTGTTATCCAAGGTAGAGAATATAGACGTTTGTGGAGATGGTCTTCAAGGGTTCCACGGGGCATATACTCGTATACAAGGATCATCTCATTCTGATCATTGCAATAACCAATCAAAGACACTAGGTGACAGTGCCTTAACTTAGAGAGCATCTCAACTTCTGCCCAAAACTCCTCTGCTCCTTGATTAGAAGTTGAATCAAGCCGCTTAATGGCAACAACCAAACGAATCTCACCATTAGAGATGGTTCCTTTGTAAACTTTGCCAAACCCACCACGTCCTATTACCAATGACTCATCAAACTTATTAGTTGCCTGCTGAATCTCATACAACGTCAGCCGACGGCAAGGTTCTAACAACTCCATGGATATTGAAGATTCTGGCTCGTAACTGTTAGGATTAGTGTCAAATAGTTATGTTCATATACATGATCATTAAGGTTACATATACAGTCATTATATAAATTGATAGTTGACTTTTCATAGTCGACAAAGACAAGTTGATATTTTTATTCCATGAAAGAGACATATACACATTAAAAAAATGCATCTCTAGAAGAAGTAACCCCTTGACAGATTTTCTTTATATTATTATTAGTTATGTATTTTTGATACTTAATATTGTTTTTTAGCTTTGAATATGAGTGACTTGTTGCCTCTTCCATTGGTGCCATATTTGTTCACTACATACACTGTCTTAATCTACTGAACACCTAAATTAATAACAATAATAAGACACAGATTAGTACAGTTTGCAAGGTTCTAGCTCAAACATCACAGTTCACACCAATAAAATAAAAAGATGTACCTCTCAGTTGTTGATATATCTTATGCAGGTTCCAAGTATATGCGTCTTGCAATCAGGTTAAAATTTAGTGATATATTTCCGACTCCATCCCCTGAGAGGTCTCTTTCTAACAAATCAGGTTAAAATTTAGTTATCTGCACTTGATATCTTCAATGGAATATCATTTACATTGGATTCTAGTTACATATTAAACACCAGTCACTATGAAGTCCAGAATTGATGGCATATATCTAACAACATGCATAATAATACAGCGAGTAGAGTAGACTGAAAACACAAAGTCACAAACTAATCAGACCAGTCAACAGAGCTACGATCAGATATGTTACTTCTATGATATTAAAAGATAGCAAGTACCACAAACTACAGCTCTTTAGCAAAACGATAACACATTCATACTACAAAATTATGCCTAATATATGCTCTGACATCATTAACTCAAGGCTTGCGAGGAGGTGGCGGTGAACTGCTACTACTGCTGGCGCTGCTGCTCCTACGTCTCAGAGGCCTAAATATAAACAATAGGAGCATATCATGAGTGGCCAAATTAAACTATATAACTATAGTACAAAGTACAGAAACATTGATTAGCGGTTGCAATTCAACCCATTTTATGCTAAAATGGGTCAACTTGGGTTATTTTTTATTAATTAAAAATCAAACAAGAAAAGACTAGTCTTTGTTGGTGATTTCCAGCAAGTATCAGAGTTGATTTCCAGAAACTTAAAGTCTTACAATTACCATATGTCTTATAATCAACTATCCTTCATAAGTGTTTTGTCTTTTTGAAATGCATGTTTTTCTTTGATCAACACATACAATCACCCTCATAATATCCATGTTCTCCAGAAAATAGTACTTATAAACACAATAATACCTTTTAGGACTGCGACTCCTTGATACCTTCCTTGTGACCTGTAATAATCACAAAAGTAAAATATTATCAGTAAATGAGCCGACTAAATTTGCAACAGATACTTTCGACAGAGTCAGACCTTTCTTGGACTTGGAGAATCTGAGAGGGATGGCGACCTCCCACGCCTGCCAACTGGCGGTCGCACTCTGTTCTCAGGAAAACACAATGGAGTTCAACAAAAGCATATACGACAAAGACCAGAATTATTTTTAAGAAAAAAAAATATATATACAACATAAGTCTGGATCAGAAATGAGATGTTTTACCTCCTTGGTGAGATTGAACTTGAGGGTGAACGAATAGGCCTTCGGATAGGTGGACTTCTCACTCGTCTAGGAGAGCTGCATTAATAAAAACTTGTTTCATATAAAATTCGCTATAAATAGATCATTTGACAAAATAATATATGCTTAAACATCAGAAATTGTGGTACAAAAATAAGCATTCGACGTATTGATAAGAACAACTAAATCCAGTCGATATACTTATTAAAGGGAGTATTAAGAAGCATCATGATGAATTCCAAAAGATTTAAAAATTACCGGCGCCTTATCGGGGGTGAACGCCTTCTAACTGGACTACCACGCATACGTCGAGGAGAGGGCCTAATAGAGACACAATTAGCAAGAATTGATGACGTCTGATATAAAAAAAAACAGATATAAAAATAACACCACACCTATTATAGCGCCTTCCAAGAGGAGAAGGTGAGCGGCGTCTTAAAGAAGGTGACCAAGGTCGTCTTCTAGGAGGGGGTGAACCATCACGACGATAAGGTGGAGAACCACGTCGAGGAGGTGGAGATCCTCTTCGGGCTATAGGAGATCTGCGGCGCGATGGTGACAGAGGTTTACGACGAGGAGATCCTGGAGCAAGTAACAGAAGTAAACACATTTACTCTAATAAACCTGAAGTAAATTCAAATCAAAGAGGGCTAATTGCATCAAAAGGTAACCAATTTAAGTCTGATTTCTATTCTAGGTAATATATCATACCAAAGTTGGTTACTTCTTATGCAACTACGAATATCAAAGACAAATATAGTACATATCATACCATCCCTTATGCGCGTTGAGCCATCCTTTTCAGCATCATTCTTTGCTACATCTCTCCTTGAACCAGTGGCTAAAGATTTGGGAGGTGGTGAAACCTTCTTCCTCTCAGGTAAGGTAAACTTTGCTTGAACAACTTTCCCATCAATTTGAGCCTGCAATATTACCATAACAGCATGAGCTAATGAGGTGTAAAAATAAACATAACCAAATGTGAACTATTATGAAGTGTACCCCATCCATGTGTATTTGAGCTTTTTCAGCATCGCTTCGTTTCTTGAACTCAACATATCCAGACCCTCTAGGAAGGTTAACCTAAGAATAAACAGAAGTACACGATGTAAAGTAGAGCACAAGCATTTGGAATCTTATTACAAAGGAAAACCAGGGTTGATGTAACTTACAGTAGGATCCATTGCCAACCGAACGTGTACAACTTCACCGAAATTGCCTATTAAAAGAAGCAAATTAAACAAGCGTAATTTATATATTAATTTTATTTTTCACGTCTCCATGAACATAATACACTGTTTTAGACAGACGTAGGCAGTATCATACCAAAAATTTCTCGTAGGTGGTTTTCATTCACATTCCTTGTAAGCTGGTCAATGTGAAGAACCAGCGACTCAGGTATGGGAGAAGATTTCCTGTAAACAATAACTCAGAATATGAACATGAGTAAAAAACCTTAAATCAAGAAAAAATAACAATGATACTCCTTTTGTGACAAAAGATAAGAAAATACACCAAGTGAAAACCAGTTCCACAACAGAACAACTATTTCTATCAGGCCTAAGAATCCTAATGAACACATTGGAGAAAAGGATTACTCGCGCATTGCCTTTGAGAAAGTCCTTCTATTTGTGGATGTCCGAATAAAGGGCCTAGTTTTACACAGATTATTTACCAGTTTATGTTTATATTCAAGTTACCAGTGCGATTGAATTACCAATATTAAAGCATTATCGGCTAAGTGTACATCAAAATGGAAATGGTGCAAGATATTAACTTAGATTAGCCCTAAAGATGGACATGTAGCACTTATGCAATGTTCTGAGCCTTAATCTACTCTATCATTTTGTACTACTGCATTAGGATTTAAAACTTGCACAAGTTATACCTTATTTTCCCTTTCTTATTCTCTTTTTTACAAATTCATGTCCCTGCTATTCACTAAAGCGTTTGATTAGTAGCCTCCAAAAAGAACTCCAATTGCCAAACAAGATTTCAATTCTAAACACTTGAAGCTAAGTGCTCTTCACCAAACACAGCTTATGTGTTTCGTCTAGTGGATAATTATTCTAGAGCGAACGGCGTGTTATTTTACATTACAACATAAATAACCCTCCAAATGATCATTATATCCAAAGATCAAGTTTCTTACACAATGTACATTCTAAAAGGATGTATGGTTCTCATTGCCTAGGCTAGGTATGTGGGGAAGGGTTAGTCAACACCCAAAAGGGGTGCACGGGTGCCGATTTAAACCTTTGGGAGACATTCTAAAAAGGATGAATCTGACATTTACATTCGATAAACAATTTAATAATTCCACCTTCCTAAATTTTCTAGTGTACACATTCTTATTTTGGTTATTATTTTAAGACAAAGGGAATAATTACTCCGTTTAACCAATTACGCACCAAACATAACCTAATAACAATCGCCAATTTAATACGCGTCACACTTAAGTGGGTGTTTGCTTAAGCATATCTATAGCTTATGAGCCTATGAAGAAGTGTTTGTTTCAGCTTATATAACCGGTTTATGGCTTGTTTGGTTTCGGGCTTATGTTTCATAAGCTCACTTTTTGTAGCTTATTTTGAAACTTTTCACCTTATATATATTTATTATGTCATAATAAGTTTATAAAACCCAAAACGTTGCAAAATAAGCCATAAAAAGTGAAGTTATGAAGCATAAGCCCAAAACCAAATAAGCCATAAGCCGGCTACATAAGCCGAAACAAAAACCTCTAAATCCGAAAGAATTACCTTGGAGGTGGAGAACGACCACGTTTAAGTCCATCACCAGAACTATTAAAAAAAAACCCAAATATAAAAAACAATCAAAACAATATTGAAACTGGAATATAAATGTAAAATATATAAAAAAACGTGATTACCTTTTTTTGGGGTGAGTGGGGCTAGGGCTGCGAGAGAGTGAAGATGAAGAAGTGTAGGATCTGGACCGGGAACGAGATGAACCGGAAGATGATGATGAAGATGAACCGGATGGTGATCTACCACGGCCTGGTTTTGCCATGGGGATTCTCGTTCAGTTCAGTGACCGGAATGAATATGTTATAAACCTCCGGAATGATGTTTGGAAAGTGCAAGGATCGTCCTGTGAGGAAACTTTGGTGCAAGTATCGTCCTTTTTTAGGAAACCTTTGGTGCAAGTATCGTCCCTGTGGGGACGATATTTGCACCAAAGGTTTCCCCACATGGACGATCCTTGCATTTTCCAAACATCAAGGACGAAACATGCAATTTGGCTAAACTTTAGGGATGATTTTGCAATTATCTCTAAATAAAGAGTTGGGGCAAAATTATTTTATATATTTTTTTATTTTTTGGTGGTATTTTTTTAAAACTTTTTTTTAAAAAATTAACTATTTAAAATGCTAGTTATAATGCCCCTGCGTGCGAGTTTTTATTTAATCTTTGTTTTGTTTTGTTTGATATATGATTTTTAATTATAGTTTTTTATTATTAAAGATAATTGTTTAAAAAGTTTAACCATATTGTTAGTTGTTTCTTATCTATAGTTTTTGTATTTATCTTCTACTTGTATAGCATATCAATAAAATAACTTTATAAATTTATAAATTAAAAAAAATAATAATAACTCAATTATTACCTAATAAGGAAATATTCTTTTTTCGAAATACAAAAGTCTCTACTTGAGGTTTTGTTTATTATATAAAAGATAAAGTTTCATGACCTAATTTATAAGAGACTATAAGAAAAAGAATTTTTGCCAAATATACTTTTAATAAGTCTCATCATAAAAATATTTATTTTCATTTTAGTATAGCTTAGAACATACATATTAGTGTTAAATTATATGTGATGAGTGTGAATTTATATATCAAAAAAAATATAGTAAAAAACTGAAAAATATAAATTCGTTGAAAGTATACAAACCAAATTCAAAAGTACAAAATCTAAAATTCCTTATCTTTTATATAATAAAAGAATTACATTATTTCGGAGTTTTTTTTTTATAAAACAATCTTATGGGAAAAAATTTGACCAATAGAAGAGCTTGATTTTGACACATATGCGAAATCAAATAATATGATTGGCCAATAAAAAGTCAAAATTGAGTTGATTTTGGTTAAACTTTAATAAATTTGATTGGGAAAAAAAACACATAAAAATATAGGTGTCAAATTTATAGAAAAAAAAAACTTAAAAAGAAATGAGGTAATTAATAAAACTTTAGTGTTTGCATTTTAAATATACTATATAGAGTTAAGTGTAAAATCACTACTAGAATACTGAGCATCAGTGACGGAAATTAGTGACTGAATTAGTCTGTCGCGCAAAATTGGTTCACAATGACGGATTAGTGATAAATTAGCTACAAATTTGGCTTTGATAAATTTGCGACAAATAAGTGACAAATCAGTAACAAAATTAGAGAGGAATTACGCATCGGTCACAATTCTATCGCTAAATGTAATCATATAGAGACGGAGTTAGCGACGAACTTAGGTCGGAACTATTAGCGATAGAATTATGACTACATAACGATGGATTTTTATTAGCGGTCTCAAATACGTCACTAAATTTTTTTCACTTAATCACTGATTAGTGATAGACTTGAGTATAATAATATAGTGACATATCTTTGAGGGAACATCAATAGAGTAACAAAGGAATTGGACATCTGAAACGCCTACAAAGATATAACTCTTGAAGTAAGTCAAGAATAATCCCATAACTGACAACCAATAATGAACGCAGAACATAATACATGGTTTATGCATGCAGCATGCTAATTCTACATATGCTGCTCTGTTATTTGTTTTTAATCTTAATCGGGACATATGTTCAATAAGGGCCATAAAGCCCAAACAGATTACAAGAAACAGAGGCTACATCTATACTATAATACAACAAAACCTACCAAATAGAAACCCAAACAGGGACTTCCAACGAGATGTCTGGGGCTGGGACACTAAACTGTACTATTAGACTAGAGAAAACTAGCAAGACTACCACACATAATGGACATAAACAAATAAACTGACACGAGCACACAAAGAAACACATGCCACTGACAAGAAACCACAAAAGAATAAGCATAGCATCAGGAGCAGAGCAACTGCCACACAAACTGAACTTACTGCAGGTTATTTGTTTCTGATGTGTTCATGAAACCATCTAACATTGACACAATGTAAAAACCATGCTACGTTATACTTAAATACTCATTAATTCACAATGAGAGATCACTCATCACAATCATTTGAGTTTTTTAGGATAACCTTGTAAAATTGTTGGGATGCAAAATGAGAGACGAGCAACCATATGATTTCTTATATCTATATTGAAATTCATATATTAAGCTATTTATTAAATGCATAGATAAAAAAAAAAAAAAAAAAAAAAAAAAAAAAAAAAAAAAAAGGACATGCATACACATATAAGCGAGCGTTTGTTGCTGAGAATCTATTTAGACATTTAATCGAACACATTAAATACACACTTTTACAAATTCATAACAAAAGGAATATGCAATTGCTTTTTACGTATGACAAAACAAAACATCCAATTGGTCAATAAGTACTAAGTAGCAAATGTAATAACAAAAACTATTTTATAATCGGCATATTTGCTTAACGAAAACAGAAACTCGTGACATAAATTTCTTGTACAAGATAATCACTCAACAAAAAGGATGAAGGGACATACACCTTGGTTCATTGGTAGTTTCAATTTGTTGTTTTTTTTATCCAATCACTATTGACCTCAGGTGAATAACATCAAATAAACATATGTCAAAGATTTTTTTAAAGATCTCTGAATAGAGAGAGAGAAGGGAAAACGTGTGTCAACTGTAAGTAAAAAATATGGCGGGGAAAATTAGCGGGCTATGAAAAATATGGCGGGGAAAATTAGCCAAAAGGTGTGTCAGACTGTAAGTGAATAGAGACCCAACCCGACCCGATTAAGCATGTTTGGGTCGGGATACTTGGGCCAATAATTTATTCGGGCCGATTCGGGCCAACCCGTCTAACCCGAGTCCTAAATAAGGTCGAGTTTGAGTATGCTTTTTTTAGCCTCAAACTAAATTGACCCAACACGAATAGGCCCGAACCCGACTCGACTAACACTTTTACAATGTAAACATATTGAAGCAAGCAAATTTTTTAATCATTTTACTTATATTCGGGTTGACCCGACTCAAATGATCCGAACCCGACTAACCCGAATTCTAAATAGGGTCGGGTTCGAGTATGTTTTTTTAGCCTCAACCCGAATTGACCTGAACCCGAATAAAATCCCTAGTTACAAGCTTTGAGCATAATTATTGAAAATTTGGAAAGACGTTAAGCTTAAATGTATATTATGACTACGTGGGCGTTTGGCTTAGCTTATTGTTTACGTAAGATATGTATTGGGTGAGGTTAGTCAATCATTTGGTTTCTCACGTTTAGTAAGGGCCCAAAAATATGACCGGAGTCAAGAGTTGGTGTAAGATATGACTTGGTCCATTTCAAGGAAATGACCCGGTATTTATAGAGATACATTTAGAGTTTTGCGCAACTCTTAAATGTGATCTAAAGGTTCAGGATGGTCCACATGGTGGACATTCAAGAGAGAGGACAAAAATGACATGTGGCGTGTCATCCTTGGTTATGACAGGTTCATGGAATGTGCAATGAACGATATCACGTACTAGCATGATACTCGTAGCACTACCTTTGTTCGAATGAGGTAGCGACACGTATTATGTTGCAACGACCTTGGAGAAGTTTCCAATCAGAGTAGTTCGCTTGAGTATGTTTATCAGGCTTGACTTTTGTTCGTACCGGCCTGGGATGTTGTCTCCCATACAAGTTATGACGGGGCTTAACCTTAGTGGGCTTGTTTTGGGCCTATAATGACCGTATAGGATTTAGCTAATTGGGCTGAAACTCCCATACACTATCACTTATTTATCGGACTTAAGCTTATGTTATATTAGCGACTCATATAATGAACTCATAAGCTCTTGCTAGGTGGTTGCGTAGCTTATTGTAGTTATTAAGGTAAAATGACAAAAAATATATATATCAACATAAAAATATGTAACTATTAAATGAGGTGATAAAAATCTTTTTGGATAATATACTTATATAAACCTAACCGTGCTCAAATAAGCCACAAAATTTGGGGTTATCAAATCCTCCTCATATAAGCTAATAAACCCAAACATATAATTAAGTTTATTTGTGTTATATGAGCTGAAAAGCTCATAAGTCCCTTAAATAAGCTTAAACAAGAACCCCTCCCCCTCGAACTTGAGCTTATAACCAATAAAACTTGAGCTTATTGACTTAAGAGACAATAAGGCCAAATTGATAAGCTTAAAAACCATTAAACTTGAGCTTATTGACTTTTCATTTTTTAAGAGGTTTCGGCCACGATTTTTTCTCAATGTACTCATTTGGTACGATATAGATTGTCCTACTTTCTTTATAACATAATTTTACCTTTTCTTTTTATAACATACTTTTACCTTTTCTTTTTATAACATACTTTTAGCTTTTCTTTTCATAGGAGTTAAATTCAAAAAATGTGTCACGTCTCGTGCATCAACGCGCCATATCGCGTTTTTTCACCCCTCATCTCACGTCACGCCTAGAGCTAACGTTTTAGTTTATTGCGTAACGTGGAGGTCACGCTTCGCGCGCGCCTTTTAGAACATGGTTTTGGCTAACATAGATTAACTTACTATCTTTGAGGTATGGATATTTAGAAAATCATTAATTTTATAGCCTTTGCGGGTTAAAAGAATTAAATACAGCTAAAACTATTCGAGCTCTTATAATTTACACCAAACAAATATATTTTATATATAATTATGAGTGATACATATAGCTTAAAACCTTAAACCCCGTGAGTGTGCATACATTAAAACAACCAGTGTTTTGAAACCCGGGTCGACCCGGCCGGGTTAACCGGTTCGACCGATTCCGGTAAAAAAATGGGTAAAAAACCCGGGTTAACCGGTTAGACCCGCCGGTTTTTGAGTGACTCGTGTCAACCCGGTTCTCGATACCCGATCGGGTTATGTTTTTTCAATTTTTTTAATAAAAACCCGGGTTGTCCCGGCGGCCGAACCAGTTGACCCGGTCAAAAAAATTAAAAAATAATGAATTAAAAACCGGTTTAACCCGGCGGTCCAACCTGTTCCAGGTGACTTGTCCGGGTCGATTTTGAACCCGGTTTTCAAAACATTGAAAAGAAACTAATGAGTGAAAATTATAAATATAAACAAAATTAAATAATGGATCGTGTGAGTAAAACTGACAGGTGCCTTCTTCTACTCAACCACGAATTTCATCAACGTAACTGTAAAAAGGCAACTACCCATTTGTTTCTCCACATTCACTCGCATCATCAACCTCTTCTTTAGTTTTTAAAAATCTTTTTTATGAAACAAATGATTATTAAGGCACTCGTATCAGTCTTGGTTAATGATTTAAATAGTAACTGTAAAAAAACTTGTTTCCCATCTGCATAATTGACTAAACGAATGGGTAGTTTAGCATCTAAAACTTGTTTTAATAACCAAGAATGCTAAACAAATGGATCACAAGAGAAGAGGTTGACGAGTGGCCTTGTATCATTAGTCGGCATCGTAGGTAAAACCCTTAAACTACTCGTATATCTTTAATTCATCAATTATCAATTCAGGAAAATTGGGATTTACATAATTGACGTATGGTATGATCTTCTTCTGCCTGATTGTGTCGTTAAAAGGCTTTATTTTTTTATTTAATTTTTTTCTTGTTTAGTATGGAATTTGAATGAGGGAGTTGGTTTACTTAATTTACAAGGCTTCACCATCCTTCTTGGCTTTAATTTTGGTTCCATTAGTATCTCGGTTTTAGCATTCGCTTCAAATTTGATAAATTTTGGGTACGATTCTGTATTGTTTACGTGAACCAAAAAGAAATAGCAAGAAGTTTAGCATGTTCAAGAAGATAATTTGTAGTGCCAAATTATATGGAAATGTATTACTGTATGTTGAATTTCGGAAATGTGGCAGAATTTGTTACTTCTCTGCATCGCCCAAGTTTCCTGTGACTTTACTATCGGAAATCCATCATGGTCTTATGTTTAAATTGATGCATACATAGTTACTCAGTTCAAAGAAAAGAAAAAGAAGGTATATATGTTCTACCCTTTTTTATAAACTGTTCTCATATAAAGTTATGATTTTTGTTATATTCTTATGGTCATCTAAAAACGTAAATCATTTCAGCCCAGTTTGTTGTCTTTTGTATGATTGATGCACATAAAGTGTTTGATTATGTGTCTCACTCAGAAAAGAATCATAGCACAAGTGTAGTCCTTTTGGTTTAATGATCTTTTGACTTTTAAGGTGCTAATCTGTATCTATTGACTGTGTTCATGTTTTAGGTGTATTAATATATATGCTTTCCTTAAGTGTTTATATTCTGAAAATTGTAATGTTTCAGATCTTTTGAGGATAGTTCTGTAAGGAGACTAGAATTATAACTCACTTTACATAAAAGACCCACTTAATTTGCATTGAGCTATTTCAAAAAAACTAACATTTGTATTTGTTATGTTCAAGAACTATCTTGATAGCGTTCGTGAAGAGTTAAAAGAAATGAAAGTCGAGCTCAAGGAAGAAATGAAGAATGAGCTCAAAGAAGACATGTGCGAAAAGCTAAAAGAAGAAATGCGTGGAGAGCTAAAAGAAGAAATGCGTGTAGAAATTCAAAATATGCTTGTTGACTATGGTATCAAGAGTCGTGTTACCCGCCAAATAAAAACAAAACAAGGTAATGCAAGTGGCCGAACATCTTAAACATCAACCACTACACTTTCAAGAGCTTTATAGGTCCTCGTAACTTTTATGTAAGAGAGAATCTTTGGTTTAGATTTCCATTTATGTTGTCGAAGATCATATGTTAGTTTTCTTTCAAATTTGCTTGTTATTTGATTTGGATATGTTTGTTATTTATTTGGATACGGATTTCGTGACTATTACCAGTGTAGTATCCGTTTGTGTGACGTCTTGAATAAATGGCAAATAAATTGTTTTGTTTATTGACTGATTAACGACATATTTTATCCTTAATAGATTTTTAAAGCGTGACAAATTAGAGACGGATTTGATCAAACATGCTATGAAATGGTGTTGATTTAAGCAACAAATTATAAGTGACGGTTTTGAGACAATACTTTTAGTTGTGGATTAACGACAAATATCCATCTCTATTAGTGACAAAATAAAAACAAAATGGTTGGCTGATTATTGGAAATGGATTAGTGACTACTTCGTTGTTACTGTTAGTGACAAAAAAGTTTGTCGCTAAGCTGTCACTTGATGGTCGAATCATATTTAATTTAGGTAACTATATAAAGGCTCTAGCAAGGGGCCGGAGACCGATAATCCGTCGCCGAAGCTCTAAAACTTTTGTCGCTAAACTTGTCGCTAAAATTTTGCGAGGCCCTTTTTTGTGATGGAATATATCCGTCACCATTCCATCGTTGAAGGGCTTTAGTGATGGAATAACGATGCAAACTTTCGTTGCTGATGCCAGATTTTCTAGTAGTGAATTATAAGTCTCTATGTTTTTTAATAACTTTAGATAATAAACAAATAATCCCTTACACTTTATACCCCATGTACATTATAATATGAATTATGTTTACAATTACATATATCAATATTAGCTTGAGACTTTCATCTATTTAAATTACAAAATTTAGTAAATATATTAATTAGTTTTAATATACGTTAAATATTTTTAAAATAAATATTAGTTTTAAACTTTCATCTATTAAAATATTTTTTTTTTACTATATATGTTAAATAAGGACTAATGTTATCCTATTTAAAAATTTAATTTATGCGTACACGGGTTTGAATATTAAAAATGGCTAAATTATTATTAACGGTAATATAAATATTAAATATTAAGCACAAGCAACTGTGATATAAAAACAAATATACGCGATTGTACTTATAACAACGACTAATGTAACTATTATTTAAAGTTTATATAAAGATATCTGGAAAAACATTTTTAAAAAACTTTACGAAGTATATTTTAACTTCATCAACACTGATTATGTGCTACTAAACTCGCACATTTTGCACAACATGATATCAAATATACGCGATTGTACTTAAACAACGACTCATATAATTATTATTTAACGTTTATATACGGATATCCTGAAAAATATTTTTAAAAAACTTTACGGAATATATTTTAACTTTATCAACACTTATTATGTGCTACAAAACTAGCACATTTTGTACAACATGATACCAATAGTTAAAGTTAAACAATGACATCAACCTCAACCTCAACATCTTTGTCAGCTAAATAAAAATTTATATACGGATATTCGAAAAAACATTGTTAAAAACTTTACGGAGTATATTTTAACTTTATCATCGCTCATTATATGCTACTAAACTCGCATATTTTGTACATCATAATATCAAGTATACGCGATTATACTTATAACAACGACTCGTGTAATTTTATTTAAAGTTTATATATGGAGTGTATTTTAACTACATCAACGCTTATTAGGTGTTACTAAACTCGCACATTTTGTACGACATGATATCAATAGTTAAAGTTAAACAACAACATCAACCTCAACCTCAACCTCAACATCTATGTCAGCTAAACGAAGTTAAATCTTTCATCCAATAATTTTTTTTACAAAATATTAATAGATATTAATACATAATGAAAAACTCATACATATTTATTAGTTGTACTTATATCACATTTCACGGGTAAATTCTTATATGTCCATATAGTAAACTAAAATTTTAAAATAAATTTGATTTATGTATAGTCGCACTTAGTATTTGCGCAAGTCATTGCTTAACCTTTGTTGTATAATGTATTGACATGAAAAGAAAGATTCATGCAACCTTTTGTTGTGCATGCAAGGGCCTTATACAGACAAAAATGCTGAGAAGATTTAGGCTTTCCCAGAGACTCAAAAGATGTGAAAAAGGAAATTACAATTTACTCATCCTTGGAAAATGGGTAGGTTGTTTGAATTGCCTATTACATGGAATACATTTGGTTTAAACAATTTTTTTTAGTATGGGCTATGGGTCAAAGCCGACGATATTTGGTCCACAAATATTCTTACCTTCAATTTCATTTTGCGAAGACACTCTCAAAGATCCCCTAAGAATTCTTTGAGTGCCTGATGCAGTAGCGTAACACACGCCATAGGGTTTTTTTGCTCTATGACGCCGCCAAACTGCACCTGAGGATGCGTCATTGCTACATCATTGGTCCCTTCACCAGCCCTTTACTTTAAATAAAATTCAAAAAATAACACAAACATGAAAAAACGACATGAAATGTTAGATCAAACTATCTTACAAAAAAATGTTTAACATTTATCATTAAAAACACTTATTTAAGTAATTATCTACCACATAAATTCAAAACAAATTAATGTATATATTTATATAGACTAGCAATAATCAATATTTATATAACAAATTTTTTTGTCATAACCCCTTGCATGCACGGGTATTATAACTAGTTCAAAGATACATAAAAAAACTAATGATATTGATCATTATTTATATGAAACCAATGATTTAATTACCAAATTCTAAATACCAAATTTACCGAATGCCCTTTAAAGTTTAAGTTAATTTTCTAACAACTAATGATCGAAATAATCAAAATAAGAAGTGATTTTACATTTGAGATGAAAACGTTGACTAAATTAGTTGAAGTTTTTACTAAACGATCATAAAACTTGAAGGATTTGTTAAGTGGTCAAACATAATTATTTGTTTATTTAAACGGTTAAACAAAATAAAAGATTAAGACATTGAATCGAGTTATTTTATAAACTAAATATTCTTCACATACCAAGGGACTCATCCATACCATCCATATAAAAAGAAATCAATGGTTGAGATTCAAAGCATTTTAATATTTCACCCATTTTTTATAATTTAAATATCTCTTAAACCGTTAATCGTTAAGTGAAAATAATTACACCATCGAGAAGAGCATTTAATTATCTTTCTATAGATGGACACTTTGATATACTTTCGTAAAAAAAAATTCGTTTTTTTCACGTTTTTTTTTCCTGGCCGAAAATATCACATGTGATATGATATGTAATATCACATGTGATATTACACATCACATGTGATATGTGTAATATCACATGTGATGTGTAATATCACATGTGATATTTTCGGCCAGGAAAAAAAACGTGAAAAAATGAAGAAAAAAAAATGTCAAAAATATATCAAAGTTTCTATCTATAGAAAGATAATTAAATAACACTATATTTTTTTTTCGCTTAACGATTAACGATTTGAAAGATATTAATATTTGAAAAAAAAAAGGATGAAAGTGGGTTTTTTAAATTCTTGAGATTAATTTCATCCATTAAATCAAATAAAAATGGAGAAAAGATGGAGGATGGAGATTAGTTCCTTCGTATATAAATAAAGTTTTGTCGTCAAATTATCTTTACTCTAACATTAACAAAATAATAATAATTAAGTGGTTAATATATAAGATCACTATCTTTGCCTTTGCCAATTTACGTAATCAAATTTATTGAATGTTGTTAAGTCTTCATCTACCCAAATACATCTTTTTTTTTTTTAATCTCTCTCTCTCAAAACTTACAAAAAATGAAAAATGAGTAATGTATTATAATCAGAAATGAATAACTTGACTACAATTTTGTACCCGATTGGTCTTAAATTTCAAAATTTTCTTTAATTTCACACCAAAAGTTGTTGAGTTATGTTTAAAAGCAATTTGCCTATGAGTTGAGATCCATGAAGAACCAATACTTGTCATAGAATCTATCAACCAATCATAGCCACCTATTTATATTTTTCATTTTTTTTTTTTCAAAACAACATATCTTGCAAACGATAAATCTTCAAGCTACAAAAAAAATACCATCGCGACGAGAATTAAATGATCTTTCTATAGATATGCATTGTTATATACTTTCGACAATTTTTTTTTAATTTCCGCCCAGAAAGAATCATATATGATTCGTAAAAATCATATATGATTCGTAAAAAATCATATATGATTCGATTCTTACGAATCATATATGATTCTTACGAATCATATATGATTTCTTAAGAATCATATATGATTCGTAAGAATCATATATGATTTGTTAAAATCGAATCATATATGATTTTTACGAATCATATATGATTTTTCTGGGCGAAAAAAAAGTTCGTCGAAAGTATATAACAATGCATGTCTATAGAAAGATAATTTAATTCTCGTCGCGATGGTATTTTTTGTAGCTTGACGATTTACGGTTTGCGAAATATTTAAGTTTTAAAAAAACGGTGGAAGTTTATTTTTTTATTTTGATAAAAAAAAAAAAATAAGTGACTAAGATTGCTTGATGAGTTCTATGGTAAAAGTTGGATTTATAAAGAACTTTTGGCATGTTTAAATATGCCATTAACATTACATGATTTTGTTAAATTATCCTCCAATCAAATTTGACTACATACTTTTTTTTTTTTTTTTTTTTTCGAACAAAGGAGACATTTCATTACTACTCCGTATATATAATGCACATATTCGACTATATATATAATACAACCATTTCTAGAAAAAGATAAATATATATTTATATATTTGCAAGCTAGGGTGAATGATCGATCTAAAAAGATGTACTTTGCTTCACTCGTACAATATCATTATCAGCCAAATGGAAGTATCGAATCCTCAGTTGGATAATATGGCGACGACAACAGCATGTCGTAGAAGGAGATAACAAGTGGAGCCCGTTGAGCAAATGTGTGAGCTTTTCAATAGGGCCTCGATTGCTAGGCTTACAAAATGGCCCCAAAATATATCAATAATCAATGGATATATATTACAAATTGGACTAGTTTATGTCAAAGGCCTACGTGGTGGCTTATTTTAGCGATAAATGATATATTTACAAAAAGTTTTAAAAAAATATCCACACACATGTGTTATGTGTCATATCATTGTGTGGATCTTATAAATTTTTTTTCTTTTTGGATATAACATTTCTTTATTTAGTAGGTCGGTGTCTTTCATGTTCTCAATCTATACTACATATAATGAGTGTATCTCAAATATATTTTCCTTTGCAACAAAAACATTTTATTGACCACAAACAAAGCGGTTGAAAAGTTTGATATATACAGGGGTATTTGGTTTGAGGGTATAGCTACAAGGGGATGAGTTTCATTCCGTTTGGTTAGTGGGTTTAGTAACTAAAAATAAGAATAAACTCTTAAAACTAAGCATTTTCCAAACCCACTAAAGGTGATGGGTTTCAAAACCCATTCCAATTACTAACCCGTAGTGAGTCCATAAAGATGAAAAAAAAGCGTCTATTTCTAATCAGACTCGTAATAATCGTATTTTTATTGAAGTTCTCCACATAAAACTTTTATCATCGTTATTTTATCATCCTTATACTAGCTTGTATTTCGTTATTATTGTTGCGTATCTAATCCTCAACAATTTTTCGTATAACCCGGCCTAACAATAGACGGACAATTAAAATTCTGGTATTAAAAAAAACGAAAAAGAAAATAAAAGTTTAGTATACAAATTTAAAGAGTGAATGCATAAGGTGGCAGATTTGTGAGGTTTTTATGAAGACTGTAATTTAATCTGAAATAGAAAGGTAAAGGTTTTCTTTGAAACATGCAAAACAAAATACTAAACTCGTATAATAGATGTATAACATTTACTTGAATATGCCAACTAAGGATTTGATCTTGTCCCTATCTATAATTTGATTAACAATTACATACATGGTATTTTAAGAAAAGGTATGGAACCTAGGAATTTATATGGTTGAAAAATTCATCTATATATTCCTAGCTAGGTTCCATACCTTGCTTATCTCGGGCATAAATCAGATATAAACTCTTCAACTGTGCTAGTATCATAATCGTCAACCGGATCATTAATACATTTTGAATGCTCTCTTATCATCATCCTTTCTCGCATTTCTGACACATAGGGAGTGAGACTGAGAGATAAGTTGTCAAGCAATATGTCAATAATTTCCTCCATTGTTGGCCTATCAGCTGGCTCTCTTTGAACACACAATAACCCAATCTCCACGAATTTTGTCATTGAACTAGAATCGACATTAATTCTAGAATCAATTACATTTGAAGATGTTCCTTCCAACCAATTTCTTCGGACCTACAAGAATTCAAAGAGTCTGTAATTGTTCTTATAGGATGTGTTTATATTTTCCAAATTAAACAAGTTTCTTCTTGTAAGTTAAAAAATGTCTGGTATACTATATACATTGATAGTATCTAATTTATAAGGATATATATATTACGCACACACAAACTGGCCATAATATATAGGATAAATCATACTTACATATTCTACTAAGCGTGTGTCACCTCCGAGACTAAGATCAATTGCTCTATGCCCAGTTATAGTTTCCAAAATCAGCACACCAAAACTATAGACATCTATCTTGGTTGACACATTATACTCAGGTGCTATGTATCCCTTGTCACCATGAAAATTACAAATTATCGGAACTATAAAAAAGATTCATAAGAACAGAAGCATCCAAGCTAGCTAGTAGATGGAAACCTTAAACTTACAGTGTCCAGCTGCGAACCTTATCAACGAGAATACAGCCAGTCTCATTGATTTCCGTTACAATACCAAAATTTGAAAGTTTGGGGTCAAAACTTTCATCTAAAAGAATGCTTGCAGAATTTAAATCACCATGTATGTCCAAATGGGAGCATGCTTGTGAAGGTAAAGAAGTACCCTTGCAATACCCAGTATTATTTTGTACTGTTTATTCCAGTCCAAAAGATTAGACGTAGGATCTAAATATACATATCACAAAATGAATGTTTGTAAGGATATAATCCATCAAGTTTCATAATGTTGAGATAAATAAAGATTAACATCAAGCATTAATGCATGATATGTATATTCGGAATAAAAATATGTCACACCCCGTCACGGCGGAAACGCGCGGGTGTAACTTCATGGATATCATCACAACACCTGGTGTCAACATAGAGAACAACTACATGCACATAAATAGAGCAATGTACCAACACACAATGTTGTAACAATACCCCAAGATAAATATCCAAAACATAATCCAAAAGGTATCTTCAATAGATATGAAAGTATCAAACAGAAAACATAAACGTATCAAAACCAAATCCAAATAAAGTCAAATCCCAAAACATAAGTAAGGTCTCCATATGCAACTAAGTCTCGCCTAATTGCTGCCCTCAACTTTGGCCTTAGAATGCTCACCTGAAAATGATGCTTAAAATGTCAACATAGCGTTGGTGAGATTCATAGGTTTAAGACTCAAACACACTAGGCAACCAAAATCACTGTGATTATAAAATATAGTTGGACAAATAATTATAGTTATCATATAAGCTACATGTATCACAAGGTAACATCACACATAAGGCAACCATCGGGCGGAACGTGCCCACCGATCCAAATTCACAACATACCGGGCCGAAACGTGACCCCCGCTCCCAAAAAAAAGGGTAAATTAATACCCTCCGATCGGACCACACAGAATAAAAAGTGAGTAGGGCTGCTACTCTCCAATTAGGTCGTATGCACGAGCAACAGGGTAAGCACCCTCCCAATTGGACCACACAGAATCACACATCATATCATTACCGTTCACATATAGCATAAATACGATAACATTAAAAGTCCGAGCTCTTTAACACACATACACATAATCACAGCAATTCAAATCATTTAAGACAAGCATCATTCCCATCCTAAATTTAAAACAAGTTAAAATATGGGACTATGAACTCACCTTAAACTCCGCAGCTTTCACAAAAACAACTTACAATCTATAGCACACAAAAATAATCCACATTACACAAGGCCAAGCTAAAAGCTACAACCCATGTAATAAACATATGATGGATGTCTAAGACTCATATGACCCACCATGGATCTCCTAGACACCATACTAACCACTACCATAACTTAATACTCACTAAATCCCTTGCACTCTTAAAATCAGAAAACGCAAAAGTTCTGGGTACATTCGCCCACATAAAATCATGACAAATAAAGCTCAACAACTCACACCAAAAATTCACCATGGTCTCTCATAAGCATAGAAGCTAATCCCAGAAGGCCATGGACCAATAACACACACAAATACTCAAAAGAAAATCAAACTTGTCAACTACTCAAATTCGGATCTGAACGCACACCAAAAAGTTTTGATTTACATTAAATACTTCCACAAGTTTTTATCGCGAATCCTTTTCGTGGTAGTCTAATATAAGCTAATACTTAACTATTCCAGAAGGCCTAGTCAAAATACCACTTTTACAACCACAAAACACCCTCAAACTTTTACCCAAAATCTGTCCCGGTTTGACAGCTTTGATACCTTAACAAAGAAAAATCAAAACACCGACTTCCCGACCTTAAAATCGATTGTGGCTGGACTTTTTGGAAAGCTCTTTCATTATACTTCAATTTAGACCTAAAATTCATAACTTAACTCTTCATTATCTGTTATTTACACTCACATCTTTACAGCCATAGTTTTCTGTCCAAACCCTAACACATAATCTAACGCGTTTAACACTCAATTCCCATAACCATTAACCATATTATTGACATCTAATCATCCTAACATGTTTTACTTCATTAATTTACAGAAGTATATAAACCCTAGATTCTATCATATTAAATATTACATGAATCGTAACAATAATTAATTAATTACACGTAAGGGTTAAAGATTTTACCTTGATTCTTGATTATTGCTAGCAAACTATGAAACCCTAATTTTTTTTCTTCTTGTTTCTCCTTGTGTCGACTTTAATTGCAGGAAAAAGGGGTAGGGAGGTTTTGATTTTGTATTTATAATTATTTTGGATAACCCTTAAGGCTTAGAGTTGTATTTGGTATCAAATTTGGTTTCCTTTTTTTCCCTTTATCCCCATAATCGGCCGCCCCCTTAATTATATTTATCTTTTTATTTTTTTATTAGTTTATTTATTTCACTCAAAACCTCATACTTTTCATATTTTATGTATTCCCATAACAAAACCTAACATCTTTCGCGATAAACCTTAATTTTACGACAAACCGGAAAATATCCATTTTCAAAATAAAGTTTCCAAAAATAGATTTTCACACACTCCATAAGCATTTCTTCACAAAAACAACATTCCCGTAACTTACTAACGCTCAATAACTTGAACGAAGACTCGTTACGCAAAACCTCAAAATGCCAAATATACACAAGCCATTTCTACACCACATGGGTGATCAAAATGAACTTTCCCAAAATCAACATTATCAAAAATCACAATAACAACCACAACGCGAAGGGATTTAGTGCTAACCCAAATACTAATCACACTATAACACACAATAACACACATATAACTACTCAAACCACACCAAACAAAGTTAGATTAACTCAAGGCTAAAAGTCTAACTAACCTGCTAAAATCACAGTTGTTACATCATCCCCCACTTTGGGAAAGCTCGTCCCGAGATTTAACAGCTCGTATCATCAGACTTTTCAGCAAACAACTTAGGATACTTGGCTCTCATTTGATCCTCACGCTCCCAAGTAAACTCAGGACCACGTTTGGAATTCCATCGTACCTTTACCAATGCAATCTTACTACGCTTCATACTCTTAACTTCTCGATCCATAATCTCAACAGGTTCCTCCACAAAGTGAAGTGTTCTATCAATCTTAATCTCATTTAGTGGCACATGCAAACTAGCATCCGCCAAACACTTCTTCAAATTTGACACGTGAAACGTATCATGCACACCACTTAATTCCTCAGGCAATCTCAAACGATATGCCACAAGTCCAATCCTCTCCGTAATCTCAAATGGCCCAACATATCTAGGTGCTAACTTGCCTTTCTTACCGAAACGCACAACACCCTTCCATGGTGACACCTTCAACATCACAAAATCCCCAACACTAAAGTCCAAGGGTTTGCGGCGATTATCCACATAACTCTTTTGACGATCTCTCCCAGCCTTAAGTCTTTCTTTAATCCGAAAGACCATATCTGTAGTCTCTTGTACCAATTCAGGTCCAATTAACTGACTCATCCCAACCTCTGCCCATAACACCGGTGATCTACACTTCCTTCCGTACAACATCTCAAACGGTGCACATCTAATGCTTGAATGATAGTTGTTATTATAAGAAAACTCAGCCAAAGGCAAATGAGTATCCCAGCTTCCTCCAAAATCAATAGCATAAGCACGAAGCAAATCCTCCAATGTCTGAATCATTCGCTCACTTTGCCCATCGGTCTGTGGATGATAAGCAGTACTCATATCCAGCTGTGTATTCAAAGCCTTTTGTAACGACTGCCAGAACCGCGAAGTGAACCTACTATCCCGATCTGAAATGATAGACACAGGCACACCATGCCTTGCCACAATCTCATTAATATAGATCCTTGCCAACTTCTCCATCTTGTAATCCTCACGAATGGCCAGAAAATGTGCAGACTTCGTCAATCTGTCGACAATGACCCATATCGTGTCATGTCCATTACTTGTGCGAGGCAATTTAGTAATGAAATCCATAGTTATATTATCCCACTTCCACTCAGGAATTGGCGGCTGCTGCAACAATCCAGAGGGTTTCTGATGTTCAGCCTTAACCTTCAAACAAGTTAAACATCGACTAACATACTCAGCTATCTCCCTCTTTATTCCCGGCCACCAATAACCATCTTTAAGATCATAGTACATCTTATCAGACCCTGGATGAATCGAGTATCTCGTCTTATGAGCCTCATCCATGATCACCTTTCTCACATTTCCCACTAGTGGAACCCATATTCGATCTAAGAAATATAGTCCACCATCTTCCTTCCTTTCTATCTGCTGATCTAAACCACGCAACATTTCAGCCACAAGGTTCTCATCCTTGAGAGCCTCCTCTTGTGCTGCCAATATCTTACTCTTAATTCCTAACTGCAATGTTATGCTCATAGCTTGCACACGTCTTGGCTTAATTCTTTCTTTTCTACTCAACGCATCGGCCACCACATTCGCTTTTCCAGGATGATAACGAATGTCGCAGTCATAATCACTTAACAACTCCATCCATCTTCTTTGGCGCATATTCAACTCCTTCTGATTAAAAATATGCTGAAGACTCTTATGATTGGTATAGACCGTACTCTTCGTACCATACAAATAATGTCTCCAATTCTTGAGAGCAAATACCACCGCACCCAGCTCTAGGTCGTGAGTGGTATAATTCTTCTCATGAACCTTGAGTTGTCGTGATGCATAAGCTATCACCTTCCCCTTTTGCATTAACACACATCCAAAGCCTTGATTCGACGCATCACAATATACCACAAAATCATCTGGCCCGTCAGGTAACGTCAGAATAGGTGCATTACACAAACTATCCTTTAGTGTCTGAAAAGCCGCTTCTTGCTCATATCCCCACTCATACTTTTTATTCTTCTGAGTCAACATAGTGAGAGGCTTAGCAATCGTTGAAAAATTTGCTATAAATCTCCTGTAGCATCCTGCCAGTCCTAAGAAAGAGCGTATCTCAAAAGGTGTCGTAGGAGCCTTCCAATTCTTGACCGCTTCTATCTTGCTAGGATCTACATGTATACCTTCACTATTCACTATATGACCAAGAAATTGCACCTCTTGCAGCCAAAATTCACATTTAGAGAACTTAGCGTACAATCTCTCATTCTCCAACAAGCCAAGTATTAACCTCAGGTGTTCCCCATGCTCTTTCTTCGACTTGGAGTAAATCAGGATGTCGTCAATGAACACAATTACGAATTTATCCAAATAGGGCCTACACACACGATTCATCAAATCCATGAATACAGCTGGTGCATTAGTCAACCCAAATGGCATAACCGTAAACTCAAAGTGTCCATAACGAGTTCTAAAAGCTGTCTTGGGAATGTCCTCCTCATGCACTCTCAACTAATGATAACTAGATCGCAGATCTATCTTTGAGAAAAATCTAGCACCCTGCAACTGGTCGAAAAGATCATCAATTCTAGGTAGAGGATACCGATTCTTCACCGTCAACTTATTCAACTCTCGGTAATCAATACACATTCTAAACGAACCATCTTTCTTCTTAATGAACAAAACAGGCGCTCCCCACGGGGAATGACTAGGTCGAATAAACCCCTTATCTTGAAGTTCTTTCAACTGAGCAGCCAACTCCTGCATCTCCGTAGGTGCCAACCGATAAGGAGCTTTCGCTACCGGCGTCGCTCCAGGAATTAACTCAATACGAAACTCCACCTGTCGTATCGGCGGTAATCTGGACAAATCCTCAGGAAAAACGCCCGAAAACTCACACACTACTGGAATATCCCCCACTTTGAGTTCCCTAGACTTCGCACTCATAAGGGATTTCGAATTCTTCTCCACGCTTTCTCCTTGTACTCGTAGCACACCACCACCCTCTAATGGAATTCGAACGACCTTTTCATGGCATATTACTTCAGCTTTATGCCTAGCCAACCAATCCATCCCTATTACCACATCAAAGCTACCATGTCCTAAAGGTATTAAGTCAATCTTAAACGCAACACCCTCTAACACGATAACACACTCACGAATAACCTTATCAACTTCTATTTCGATACTACTAGCTATTTCAATCAAAATACTAGGTCTAAGTTCACTAAACTCAACACCCAATATTCTAGCAAATTCAGTAGTAGCAAAACAATAATCCGCACCCGTATCAAATAACGTAGTAGCATAATGACCATTGAGAGAGAATGTACCAGTAACAACGTTCGTGTCTTGGCGCGCCTCGCTTGCATTCATTGTAAACGCCTTTCCCTTAGCTGCATTGCTATTAAACCCTTGTCCTTGTCCTCCTTCAATAGCCAGCTGATTCCCAGGCCGTCCAAACATTCCAACAAGTTTGGGACACCCGTTTCGCAGATGATCAGTACTACCACACTCATAGCATGCCCTGCAATTAACCCCTGTGCCAACCGAGTTGATTGGAGTCGCTTGAGTAATCACCACACGGCAGTCCCTAGCAAAGTGTCCAGGTTTGCCACACCTGAAACACACACGACATGGAGTGTTCTCGAGATGATAGTAACCACACTTAACACATCTAGGGGCATTACCCATATATCCCCTCTTCTCATTATTACCAGTCATAGCCATAGAAACTGTTCCCACATAACCTGCTGCCATCATAGGATCCGTTGCTACGAACCCCTTCCCTTTTCTTGCTTTCTTATTATCACCACTAAAACCAGCTGTCTTAGTAGCATCACCCTCCTCTTGCTTCTTCTCTCCCGACTTTGCTAGTGTTCCACTCCTAACCGCTTCATCCGTCAGTGCCCCAGCCTTTTGAATAGCACTTAGAAGCGTTGTCGGCTCAGTCGCCCTAACCATCGAGCTAATCTGTGGAACCAATCCACGGATATACCTCTCAATATGCTTCGATTCAGGAGTTACTAGATGAGGAACAATCCTAGCTAACTCATGAAACCTATCAGTGTACCCCATATGATTAGCTCCAACCATAGTATGATTCCACAACTCTTCTTCTAATTTCTGCATCTCATTGACTGGGCAAAACTCCTCCACCATTAAGGCTTTGAAGTCCTCCCAAGTCATACCCAAAGCCGCAACTCGTCCCCTAGCCTGAAGTTGCGTGTTCCACCAGGTCAACGCCTTGTTAACCAAAGAACTAACAGCATACTTAACTTTCTGGCCCTCACTACATCCACTTATATCCATCACAGACTCCATTTTCTCTATCCATCAAGTGAGTGCAATTGCACCACCCTTTCCATCAAATTCCTTAGGCTTACAGGCCATGAACTCCTTGTAAGTACACCCATTATTTCCGCCTCCTCCACTTCCAGCACCATCAGGATGAGCTCCACTGCCTAACTGCTCACTCAATTGAGTCACAAGTTCAGGCATTAAAGCTTCTAGCTGCTGATTGATCATTTGCTAAAAGATAGGATTTCTATCCCCAATAATAGGTGTCGACTTCTTAGACTTCTTCGGTGTCCGGTAAGCTCCACTCATAGGTGACTTAGTGATAGGTCGTCTTGGTTTCCTTGGCGCCATTTCCTAAACACGCAGGACAATAGAACCATTAGAGACCATTCACAAGATTCCACAATCTCCATAATCCTACTCAATCATCTACCTCCCATCACATGAGACACTCTCAATCATATAACCAAATAAACTCAACTCTACCACACATAAGCATATCACCATTGATTCAATGTAACATTGGCTGTAAGTCCACATATGTCGTGATACATTTATAATTGTGTTGGCCACCCACAATTTTAGATGTATCATTCCACATGTGTACTTACTTCCAAAGCCACACCTAACAATAGTAACATCTTATAACAAATAGCACGCAATCAATACTAACCAAAATATACTCCCATAATACACATAATATACACGCCAAAATATCCAAACTCGCCCAAGGCTTCTTATTAAAACACGAGATAAATCCCAAAAATCCGAAGGAATTCACATTCCAACATACAATCAGCGTCAAAACAACTCAAAGAAATCATAAAACATTAAAAACATAACATTGAAAGCAAGTCGTACGCAGTTCGAGTCCTATCTAAGACCTAAAACGGTGTACGCGCAGTGGACTCCAAATCCGAATCCACTTCCTCCTCCTCGCTTACCCATCCATTCTTATTTCCATGATTCTGTGGTAGAGGATGTCTTACAAAATCATCTTCACGATTTCTTAACTCTTCATCTATCATATCCACAAAATCATACAATCCTCGGAGTCTAGCCCAAACTACCCCATCATCTTCCAGAAACTGAGGACACCTGCACGGGTACTTAGTGGTGAAACCTTCCTTATCAGCTACCTTTGTCTCATATCTCTCCACCATTTCCCCATTCACATTCTCGAGTGTCAGCTTCTCTTCAATCACACATGGTACCATGCTAGCGGGGACCAATATCCTCCTGTTGGTTCTCTTCATCTTCCCAACTCTCTTACGTCCCTTAGCGACTACTGTGGTCCAACGAAGTGTCTTTCGCGCAGGATATGCCATTTTATAAATGACGCACACACGATGCTAAGTACAAGGTTCGATATACGTTCAAAAACTCGGTAAAATAACTCATAATTTAGGAAAATAGACATGTAAAGATATTACACTTACACATAGGTCCTAAATGTAACTATATGAGGGACTCCTAAGTTATAGTCTAGGTTAAACCACCTAATTCTCTATAACTAAGGCTCTGATACCAATCTGTCACACCCCGCCACGGCGGAAACGCGCGGGTGTAACTTCATGGATATCATCACAACACCTGGTGTCAACATAGAGAACAACTACATGCACATAAATAGAGCAATGTACCAACACACAGTGTTGTAACAATACCCCAAGATAAATAACCAACACAAAATCCAAAAGGTATCTTCAATAGATATGAAAGTACCAAACAGAAAACATAAATGTATCAAAACCGAATCCAAATAAAGTCAAATCCCAAAACATAAGTAAGGTCTCCATATGCAACTAAGTCTCGCCTAATTGCTGCCCTCAACTTTGGCCTTAGAATGCTCACCTGAAAATGATGCTTAAAATGTCAACATAGCGTTGGTGAGATTCATAGGTTTAAGACTCAAACACACTAGGCAACCAAAATCACTGTGATTATAAAATATAGTTGGACAAATAATTATAGTTATCATATAAGCTACATGTATCACAAGGTAACATCACACATAAGGCAACCATCGGGCGGAACGTGCCCACCGATCCAAATTCACAACATACCGGGCCGAAACGTGACCCCCGCTCCCAAAAAAAAAAGGGTAAATTAATACCCTCCGATCGGACCACACAGAATAAAAAGTGAGTAGGGCTGCTACTCTCCAATTAGGTCGTATGCACGAGCAACAGGGTAAGCACCCTCCCAATTGGACCACACAGAATCACACATCATATCATTACCGTTCACATATAGCATAAATACGATAACATTAAAAGTCCGAGCTCTTTAACACACATACACATAATCACAGCAATTCAAATCATTTAAGACAAACATCATTCCCATCCTAAATTTAAAACAAGTTAAAATATGGGACTATGAACTCACCTTAAACTCCGCAGCTTTCACAAAAACAACTCACAATCTATAGCACACAAAAATAATCCACATTACACAAGGCCAAGCTAAAAGCTACAACCCATGTAATACACATATGATGGATGTCTAAGATTCATATGACCTACCATGGATCTCCTAGAAACCATACTAACCACTACCATAACTTAATACTCACTAAATCCCTTGCACTCTTAAAATCAGAAAATGCAGAATTTTTGGGTACATTCGCCCACATAAAATCATGACAAATAAAGCTCAACAACTCACACCAAAAATTCACCATGGTCTCTTATAAGCATAGAAGCTAATCCCAGAAGGCCATAGACCAATAACACAAACAAATACTCAAAAGAAAATCAAACTTGTCAACTACTCAAATTCGGATCTGAACGCACACCAAAAAGTTTTGATTTTACATAAAATACTTCCACAAGTTTTTATCGCGAATCCTTTTCGTGGTAGTCTAATATAACCTAATACTTAACTTTTCCAGAAGGCCTAGTCAAAATACGACTTTTACAACCACAAAACACCCTCAAACGTTTACCCAAAATCTGTCCCGGTTTGACAGCTTTGACACCTTAACAAAGAAAAATCAAAAGACCGACTTCTCGACCTTAAAATCGATCGTGGCTGGGCTTTATGGAAAGCTCTTTCATTATACTTCAATTTAGACCTAAAATTCGTGACTTAACTTTTCACCATCTGTTATTTACACTCACATATTTACAGCCATAGTTTTCTGTCCAAACCCTAACACATAATCGAACACGTTTAACACTCAATTCCCTTAACCATTAACAATATTATTGACATCTAATCATCCTAACATGTTTTACTTTATTAATTTACAGAAGTATATAAACCCTAGATTCCATCATATTAAATATTACATGAATCATAACAATAATTAATTAATTACACGTAAGGGTTAAAGATTTTACCTTGATTCTTGATTATTGCTAGCAAACTATGAAACCCTAATTTTTTTTCTTCTTGTTTCTCCTTGTGTCGACTTTAATTGCAGGAAAAAGGGGTAGGGAGGTTTTGATTTTGTATTTATAATTATTTTGGATAACCCTTAAGGCTTAGAGTTGTATTTGGTATCAAATTTGGTTTCCTTTTTTTCCCTTTATCCCCATAATCGGCCGCCCCCTTAATTATATTTATTTTTTTATTTTTTTTTAATTTTTTTATTACACTCAAAACCTCATACTTTTCATATTTTATGTATTCCCATAACAAAACCTAACGTCTTTCGCGATAAACCTTAATTTTACGACAAACCGGAAAATATTCATTTTCAAAATAAAGTTTCCAAAAATAGATTTTCACACACTCCATAAGCATTTCTTCACAAAAACAACATTCCCGTAACTTACTAACGCTCAATAACTTGAACGAAGACTCGTTGCGCAAAACCTCAAAACGCCAAATATACACAAGCCATTTCTACACCACATGGGTGATCAAAATGAACTTTCCCAAAATCAACATCATCAAAAATCACAATAACAACCACAACGCGAAGGGATTTAGTGCTAACCCAAATACTAATCACACTATAACACACAATAACACACATATAACTACTCAAACCACACCAAACAAAGTTAGATTAACTCAAGGCTAAAAGTCTAACTAACCTGCTTAAATCACGGTTGTTACAAAATACATACCAAATATCAAGTGATCCAGGCTTAAATGACGTGCAAACTCGTACACGAGGAACAAATTCATTCCTTCAATGCAATATCCAAGCAATGTGACCAAATTCTTATGTTCAAGCTTTACCAGTATTGATGCTTCATGTATTTTATATCTTTTATATGCACTGGAAGAAGCTAAAGTTACTGCTATATCTTAGGTATGTTTGGCAAATGTAGATGGTGTTGGTGCTGGTGCTGTTGCTGATGCTGATGCTGATGCTGGTGCTGGTGCTTGTGCTGGTGCTGAAAAAGATTATAAAAAAAGATTATTTTTATAAGCTATATGAAGTAACTTTTGATTTTCAGAGATTATGGAAGATTATTTTTTCTATAATCTCTTATAAGTTCTGTCTGCCAAACAAAGATTATTTTTTAAGTAGCTTATTTTTTGAAAAAATAAGCATAATCTCTTCATAATCTTTCATAATCTGCTGCGCCAAACACAACCCTTGTCCATTCTGTAGCCTTCCCTGAAAAGGGAAACCAGGTTGAAGTATCTGGCAGACAATTTAAATAAAGAAACATTGCATGTAATTAGATACCTTGTACATGGAAACATATCCGTGATCCAAAAACTTATTAGCTTTTGAGAAGTTTTCAGTTGCAACATTAAGTGTGTTAAATTCAAAACGACAAAATATGTGGTTTAATTCCAAAGTTTTTAAACATTTAACATCAACTACAATTCAACAAAAAATGCAAGTTGTTAGATATACATGGAGAAGATAAAAGTTATGGTAAGCTATAAGAAATACTTGCTAGTACGTGTTTGTTTCAAAAATAAGAAGGTAAGTTAATCACAGATAACTTTAAAAGAATCTGATACCTGAGTTATCCCCGTTGGATGAAAAGACCAACATGGGTACCTTTCTACCAAAGATTGTCATGCCTACATGCTGCAATGCAGTGTTGGCTTTTCCTTGTAAAGCAAGGATAGACTCAAGACCCACCACAATCTCAACCATCGTTGGACGATGCTTCGGATGTCTATGCAAACATCGGTCTGCTAGCCGTGCAAACTCCTTTAGACATTTAGGTGTTATTTTCCCACTTATTCTAGAATCGAAAATTTGTTTTAACCTACCTTCTTTGATAGAGTCTTGAGCCCATCTTGCCAAACCCCACTGCTCAGCATCAAGACTTTTATCCACTGCTCGTTTCCCACACAGTACCTCAAATAGTACAATCCCAAATGCATACACATCAGACTTTCGGGTCAGCCTACCTGTTTGAAAGTAATCAGGATCTAAATATCCAAAAGTACCTTTAACCAAAGTACTAACATAAGTGGAAGACTGATTCATTGGACCTATTTTAGACAACCCAAAGTCCGAAATCTTAGCTGCCCAACTCTCATCTAACAGTATATTCGAGCTCTTCACATCACGATGTATAACTCCATGGTGAATACCCGTACCAGTGTGAAGGTAATCTAAGCCACGAGCAGCCCCTATGCATATTTTGGTTCTTGTCACCCAAGATAGAGTAATTTCACGTTTATGAAGACGATCTTCAAGGGTTCCGTTGGGCATATATTCATAAACAAGGATCATCTCTTGTCCATCATTGCAATAACCAATCAAGGACACCAAGTGACAGTGTCTCAAGTTAGAAAGCATCTTTATTTCAGCCCAAAATTCATGTGCTCCCTGATTAGAATTTAAATCCAACCGCTTTATGGCAGCGGTCACACGACTTTTCCCACTTGTAATAGTTCCATAATAAACTTTGCCAAATCCACCACGGCCTATTACCAATGACTCATCAAAGTTTTGGGTAGCTAGCTGAATATCGGAAAATGTAAGCTTACGGCAAGGTTATGGCCATATGGTGATTCTAATGTTCAAAAAGCCAAAAACTAAAAAATAGTAAAATAAAACTTAAACTAACACAATCAAAGCATTATATATAGTATCTCTAAGCGAGTATAAAGTCACATACACTTACAGATTCTGAAAATAATAAGGATTCCTGTAGCTTGTTCGATATTCATATATATACCTAAAAAAAAATAAATAAATAAATAAAAAAATTGACTCTTCTTCCTTGTAAGAGAGAATTAATTGGTCCAAAACTCTTGCATGCAAAGTCAAACCGAAGGTTGGCTTAGAACACGGTTTGGACATCTGGCTATATATACTTGCCTCCACGCGGAGGTACATTAATTATTGTCAATTAAAAATTCCTAGTTTTGATGAATGAAAAGGGAAAAAAATGAGTTAAAATCACTTGAAGATGATACATTCTTTTATCGGCGAAAAAAGGAAATTTAAAATATTTTTATTCATTTTTCATTCCATTTTGTTGTGAATACTTTTTCAACTATGTCCATGTGTGGTGTTATCTCAAGCTACTCTCTTATCTGAAAGGGTTGTTACATGCATGGCAATATTAACTTTTTTTTTCCTAGCTAACAATATGATCACTAATTAATGTTACTTTTTTAGCACCTATCAAAGTTGACTAAGTAATAACTGAAGGGTTACTTATTACGGAGTAGTAAAGATGACATGCATGGAGGAGTATAAAACGTAGATTATTGGAAGTCAACCCTAGAAGCCCAGGCTAGTTTCATTTGGGGTCACATAGATTGAATTACTCCGGTGTTTTATATAACCGTGAAGTAAAAAAGAATTATAACAACAAAAATGAATGATTTGTTCGGTTAACCTTTTTTTTTTTTCCTTCTTCTTTGATTAGGCCAAGAGCCCGGAACCACCTTGATTTTCGGGCAAGAATTGCAACTACCAAATGCCGACCCAAATTTGTATGCTCTTATTTACGGTATAGATTTCTAAGTTCATACTTTAGTAGATCATATTACAAAATTGATAAGCATGTACTTTCTATGGTTCTCAAACACCATTAGATTCACTAGCATATACATCGTCTAAATCATTTGTTATCGCCCATCTTGGCTCATTTGGGATGGGCATATCGATAGATGAGCTGTCCAGCAACATGGCAACAACCTCGTCCATTGTTGGCCTCATTGTCGGTTTATCTTGTATACACAGCAAAGCAATGTGGGAAAATCTTCTCATGGAACTTGAATCAGCATCAATCCAAGGATCAAGTATATTTGTATGTGTTCCTTCTATCCAATTACTCCAAACCTTCATTAGTTCAACAAACATGTCAAAAACTATAGCTATAGTCCCATAACTTCTAACAAATTAACACAGTTCAAACATTCATTCTCAATATTTAATAAAGTAACCATCAATTGTCATACTTACATAATCTACTAGCCACTTGTTGGTCCCCGGAATTTCATTGTATATTTTATAGCCACTAATAGTTTCCAAAACAGCAATGCCAAAACTAAAGACATCAGCCTTGGTGGTCAAACAACCATTATCAAGAAAAGACTCTGGTGCCATGTGCCCCCTGCCAAGAAATGCAGATATTAGCAACGGTTAACACTATCGATAATCCAAATTTAAACTAGAAAATATATGCTAATTTCCTCTTTGGATAATAGGAAATCCCAACTGAGCCTACGTTTGGTTTCCCATATAAGCTGTGGACTCCACAGTCCACCCCACAAAACTCATGAAGCTTGGTAAATCACTAGCCATCATCCACAATTCTGGATTACTAGTATATGGCTAGCTAGGGCAGTTGGCCCTGAGGTGTTGCAGCTTACAGAAGTCTAACTTCGGATATGATATTGGGACTCCCAAACCTTTATCGCCAGGCTAATTATACCCCCCTTGTGGTTTCAGAATGGAATTACAGTAAGAGACTCCTATATATTTTGGATCCACTTAATTTTAATGCTAAATATATGAAGAGTTCAGTAAAAGTGCATGTATTGAGACTTGATTTGACAGTTTTCGAACAAATGGGTATTCACTTACATGGTCCCATAATTAACAACATTAAAGCAACCAGGCTCGTCGATTGTGTAACAAGCTGCAAGCGAAAAACATGACAGTTTGGGTTCTAAGCTGTAATCTAATAGAATGTTATCAGGTCTGACATCATGATGGATGTGTTCACAGGACGTTTGCCAACATGTTTGGAATTCAAGATGTGTTTATAGTTAACCATGATATCTGTGGGAATTTGTGTTTGATTCGTTTGTGCAGTAAAGATACAATATGAACAACAATCTTACTACAATATGGACTTTATTATAAATGAAAGAGTAACATTATGTTTTCTGAAAGAAAACATATTTATACAATGTGTAGAGTCATAACTCTTCCTAAAACGACACAACTATCTATTTGACAATTACTTCCATGCGTTGCATCCTTTGGGAATAACTGTCATTTGACTAACTTAACTGTCATATACATACAATAACCAAACAATATTAAATATTCGACACATACTTTAACTAAGTAATACATATACTAAAGTTTTCATTAAACTTGACACTTGACTGCAAATGGTTTCTTCCAAACTTTTGATATGAAGCATTAACAGGTCTACATCTCCCTCCTAATGCTTTAGTATCAAAGTTTTTTCTTGTGAGTGCTTCCTTTTCCTTCACACAATGACATCAAAGTCACTGCTACTTGCATTGCTTGACCCTTCTCCATCTTGATCTTTGTTTCTTGCATCTCTAACACCAAGCCAGTTCTCATTTTCTTCTGTGTACCCATCCCTGACTGATCTACCTATTGAACCTTCAAAGCCTTGTGGGTTGATCTCTTCTGCAATCCAACTGCTATCACCCTTCTCTTCTTGTGCTTTCTCTGTCCATGGTACTTGAGCAGTGTCTTGGTATACCAGAACCATGTCTATGAACTTGGTAAAGCAATCCTTTGTTGCCTCTCCATCCTCAGTTGTCACACCATGCATTTGTGCAATCAATCCCCATTTGCCACTTAATGTGACTGCCACATAGCCTCCAAGGCTATCCACTTGTTTGTGTAAGGCCAGCAAATCAACTTTAATCACCCCAATTTTTGGTGGTATCTCATCCAACGAATTATAATTAAGATACACCAAGTAAAACCATTTTAACATGTCCACAAATTTCTTACTGAGCACTTCCCAATTCTTATACACTATACTATCCTTTTTAAGCAAATTCATGAAAGATAAAAACCTATTGAATGAATTAACCTTTAAGGCATAGAGTGTACCGTTCCAACTTATATAGTCATCATCTATATAATCATGCTCATCATCTCTATCAACATTCAGATCATCCAAACCTTTAACGAGGGAACACTCCTCTTTGGGATCCAAGGATTCAAAGTAACCATCCAAGTATCTATTATGTTCTGCTATCACATGATTTGGTCCCCATATTTGATCCAAATCTTCTGTTTTCATACCCTCTTTCTCTTCAGTCCAACCCTCATCAAACAAGTATTTGATACTGCACTTGTTGTTTTCTGTTTTCACCATATACCCTTGATCTTTCAACAATTCATGACTGATAATATTTAAAGATACCTCTGGTGTATATTGCACGTTTGGTATTATCACTATTCCATCTTCTGTATCAATCGACACATGTCCAATTCCATATGAGAATATAAACTTCTTCTTTGTCTCCTCTTTACCAATCATCTTGAATTTGTACTTAATCTTCTTGAAAAGTTTTCTTCTTGGACATAAATGGAACTTGTACTTGTTGCTCACGTACCAAATCTCATTCCAAGTTTTCAAATTCGTTCCTTCTACCATGTAATCTCCAATAACGTGTACTGATTCTGGGTATTTTGCTTCTTCATCAAGAACATTTGATGTAAATGATACTTCTTGATTCAATTCTGCAACTGCAATACGCTTCCTACTTTCACACGCCCAGAAGGCATGTCCCTTCTCCTTGCATATGTAACATCTTGACTTCTTTTCTTTCTTTGTTTTCATCTTCTCCACCCTCTGATTCTTTTCCACTTTGCCATCGTTGTATGCTTTGTTCTCCAAGACTTCTTTCAGAAGTATTTCTTTTCCTTTGGGAGAAATACTTGCCTTTCTTGTATTCCATTGATAAACACGCTTGGGTGTTTCCTTTAACAAGTATCTTCCAGTGTGAAAACCACCATTGATGGATGATGTTGGCAAATCCCATGGTCGAGAGCCATAGCTCTGATACCATTTGTTCACAAGACGTTTGCCAACATGTTTGGAATTCAAGATGTGTTCATAGTTAACCATGATATCTGTGGGAATTTGTGTTTGATTCGTTTGTGCAGTAAAGATACAATATGAACAACAATCTTACTACAATATGGACTTTATTATAAATGAAAGAGTAACATTATGTTTTCTGAAAGAAAACATATTTATACAATGTGTAGAGTCATAACTCTTCCTAAAACGACACAACTATCTATTTGACAGTTACTTCCATGCGTTGCATCCTTTGGGAATAACTGTCATTTAACTAACTTAACTGTCATATACATACAATAACCAAACAATATTAAATATTCGACACATACTTTAACTAAGTAATACATATACTAAAGTTTTCATTAAACTTGACACTTGACTGCAAATGGTTTCTTCCAAACTTTTGATATGAAGCATTAACAGGTCTACAGGATGATCCGAATTGGAGAATGCGCATGGAGGTATTCAATTGCCCTAGCAACACCAAATATTATTTTGCACCGGGAATCCCAGTCCAAAGGAGCACAATCACGATCTGCAAATAGAGATCACAAAGCACGTACATCAAATATAAACTAAAAACTATCCCAGTAGTACTATATAATTTCAATAAAGAAGGTTAATTAACAATACTGTTATCTGTTGAACAACACATTGATCCTCAATCAAAAGGTGTACATTTCAAAACAACAAGTTTACCATAAATAAAGTAATTGAGAGTTGAATACGGTGCAAAGTCATAAACGAGGAAGACATTTGTTCCGGCTATGCAATATCCAATCAACTGAACCAAATTCTCATGTTCAAGCTTTACCAATATAGACACTTCGTTCATACATAATCCATGTTTGGTATTAGAATAAGGTCCAAAAATTGTTATGTTATGACCATTTTGTAGCTTTCCCTGAAGGAAAAAAGAAGTTGAATTTTCAAGGAAATAAAAGTATATTTTAACTGAAAAACAATGTAAAAACAGATACCTTGTGCATAAAACCAAATATGTCTTCTGAAATTAAATTAGCTTCGGAGAAGTTTTCGATCGCAACTTTGATAATATGATCTTCACCTCCAACTTTATATAGGTACGTATCCATGGATTTTGAATATCTACCTCCAACTACAAGTTTAAAAGCTCGAACTGTTAACGATGAAAATATATAACGCAAAAGAATATATATGTAACGGAAGCGAAAATGCTTGTAGTTAAATAATTTGTATAAAATGGAAGCGAAATTTCTAATACATACATTATCCAAATTCCCTTTAAAGAAAAAATTATTCAGCTAATAAGTATTATGTAAAAAATGGACAAGAAAAGTGTCTGACAGCTGAACCAACCCGTACCGTTTTACATTGCACCAAAAAATGACCCGCTTTAACACGAACCCAATTTGACCCATTACTAAACACGGGTGACATGCTCATTATTTACATTGTCCACATTAGAATCACCATATATTTATTCATATCTGTAAAACAAAGATCTTTCTAACTTCAAGCTATCATATATATATATATATATATATATATATATATATATATATATATATATATATATATATATATATATATATATATATATATATATATATATATATATGTTCGTTTGCGTGAATGCTATTGCGTATTTTTAGCCAACATTTGTTTAAAGTAAAGATCGAGAGGTAAATTAAACACAAAAAGTACAGAATATGTCAATACCTGAGTTTTCCCTACTAGATGGAAAGAGAAATGCAGGTACCCTTATACCAAATATCTTTATGTCCACAGGAAGTAACGTTTTGTTATATTTTTCCTGTGAGGCTAGGATAGACTCAATGCCCACCACAACCTCAGCCATTGTAGGACGTTGTTTGGGATGGTTATGCAGACACCGGACTGCTAGTTGCGCAAACTCCTTTAAACATTTAGAAGATATGGTTCCCTTTAAATTAGAATCGACAATGTGCTTTAGTTTACCTTCTTTAATGGAGTCTTGAGTCCACGTTGCTAGACCCCAATGCTCCTATCTACTGCTTGTTTGCCACAAAGGACCTCAAACAGTACTACCCCAAAGGCATACACATCAGACTTTCGAGTTAGCTTACCTGTGTGAAAGTAATCTGGATCTATATATCCAAATGTACCTTTCACTAAAGTCTTAACATAAGTGAACTTCTGGTCAGTTGGACCAATTTTGGACAACCCAAAGTCTGAAATCTTACCTGTCCATTTGTTATCTAACAATAAATTGGAGCTCTTGACATCACGATGTATAACTCTTGGCTTGATACCCATATCAGTGTGAAGGTAGTCTAAGCCACGAGCTGCCCCTATGCATATTTTGAGTCTTCGGACCCAAGTTAGAGGAACTCGGTTTTTATGGAGACGATCTGCAAGAGTTCCATGTGGCATATAGTCGTATACAAGGACCATTTCTTGCCCATCGTTGCAATAACCTATCAAAGACACCAGGTGAGAGTGCCTTAACTTAGAAAGCATCTTAACTTCAGCCCAAAATTCAGATGCTCCTTGATTTGAAGTTGAATCAAGCCGCTTGACGGCGACAGTCAAACGACTTGCCTTATATATGATTGTTCCTTTGTAAACCTTGCCAAATCCTCCACATCCAACAAGCGATGATTCATCAAAGTTCTGAGTTTCTACCTGAAATCTCAGAATAAGAAAACTGACTGCACGGTTGCATCGACTCTAAGATTAGGGATGTATCAGCCTCATGAGCGGTAGGATTGAGCATGGTTAAAGTCTTATAGAATTGAATAGTCGGGATAGTATCTTCAGAACATGATCAGGGTACACATACATGCATTAGTCGTTGAAAAACTTTTTGAATTAAAAAAAGATAATTCCTAATATGCCTCAACTGCCTAATTGATTTGCTTTTTTGCCCCAGAATTCGGAGTTTCTTAATGTAACACCCCCAAAATTCAGGTATAGCGGAAGCATACATGCATTAGGGTGCTACAGTTGGTATCAGAGCTTAGGTTATAGAGAACTGGGTATTTTTAAAAACCTAGACTATAACCACTTTTGCGAAAACTTAATCCTATGACCGCCACGTGCCTGCCTGCCAAGCTGATGCCTCGCGTAAGATTTTGTTTGAGGATATAATTGTTAAAATGTGTGCCTGACTATTGGATATTTCATATCCGCCTATTTTAACTGCTCACCACAAGCATTTCCATATGCTTGTGCACACACCATACCTATCACAGAGTTACGCTATTTCCTTGCGTAATCTTAAGAATCGATTTTGAGTTTTGGACACTTGCCATGGTTTTGGGAATGAATTTGGATATAAATGAAATATTACTAGTATAACTAGGTTGAGTATTCCAAGATTCATTGAACCTCGGGTGAATATAGACTGATCACCTATATTCAACCAGGGACAGTGAGACATAGCCTGATCACCTATGTCCGACTCAAAATGCTTCTGACGCTACTAAATATCCTCGTTTATGTGGAATTCCTGTTTGCCGCCATCGAGCGTAATTCGCCTTGGGTCGGGCTAGACCCGATTGGCACCATCAGAATCTAAACTGCTTATCGTTGATGTGCGTAGGGTTGCACCAAGCTTTACCTCTCAAGGGATCTTGAGAAGCTTACAACCCCCACCAGGCAGTGTACCTGATCGATGTAGTATAGTATAATGACAAGTACCGGGGGATTGATCGTTCAGCTAGGAATAGTGTCGCTAGGATTAGAAAACCTAAAGATTAAGTCTAGAGATGAGGGATGATTCTTTTTGTATTTTTACACTTTTTAGAAAGCAAGTAAAGATCTCGGGTTTGAAGGATTTGGGCAGAATTAGTTGCTAGTCAACTAACCCAATACTAAGATGCAATCAAAATAAAATACTAAAAATGAAATTAAACTATATTAAACTAAAGTTGTGAGCAATAAGTGGAGAAATGTGTTTACTTAGATTTCACTACTCCCTAGATATCTTTTACACGTTAATTACTTGTTATAGTTTCGTGGATGACGGATTGTATTCCTTAATACCATTCATGGGGTGGCGTACTTAACTCCCCAATCCTATGAGTGCCTACTTCACTCCTATGTCGAGCCGGCTAAGAAGCTCCTGAAATGGGATCATTAGAATTTACTCATGCATTAAATACAACCAATAAAACCTAGTACACATCGGTTCATGTTTCCTAAGACGTTCAAGCATGTTACCAATTGGAGATCTGCCAGTTTTCTTAAGCCTAACATTGAAATCATTCATCCATTACAACCATAAACAAGTAATCAACATATAATTAACATCTAGGTTTCATTAGATCTAAGCAAACACAAGATAGATCTAGCCTAACATGTTGGAATCAAGACAAGCACAAGATATAGACAACCAACACATAGACATATTGATTGAATTAAAAGAACACTTATCTCAATAGCACATGTAAGGGTTCAAGGGCTGAAAACCCTTGAAAAACCTGTAAAATTCGTATATGGTTCGACCTTAAGGTTTCTCCAAACTTGTTCCTCTTAATGAATGAAAATTAGAAAACTATATATAGATATTAGAGGCTGACGGCGTCAAGAACAAATGGGTGACGCCGTCATCTCGCCGCCAAAATAATCCTCGGACTGCCTTGATCTACATTTGACGCCGTCATGTAGTCCACTTTTGCAGGCCGTCACACATTTAACTCTTGATGCTCTACTTTGTGACGCCTTCATTTCTGTACTGGGTCGTCATGATCTTTACTCTTGACGCCGTCAGGAAAGTCTTCTTGACGCCGTCACACACTGTTCCCAGCTTGGAAAATTAAGTCTTTGGCGTTTTCTTCACTTTTATGCTCCAAAAACATCCGAATTGCTTCCTTTTCCAGATTTCACTCCCAAAGTACCTAAAATCATAAAAGGAACGATTTAGGGCAATATTTGATCAAATAAATTCAATTCCGGGCTTAAATGACCCCCTAAAAGTGGTTCATTTTTCGCCTCATCATATACCCTTACACTTGAGATTTGCTTGTCCTCAAGCAAATGCGCTTTTATTCTAATCAAAATACAAGTTAGGGGTCATTTAACACTAATATGAAAGTAATTACAACAAATAATCGTTCCACTAAAGACCAAAGACAAGCACGGAGGTCACACACAAGCACCTCACAAATAGTGTTTATATACTCACATCTCTCGGGTGTAATAAAGTATAAATTACAATATGGAAACGGAAGATATCTCTCACTACCTTTCATAGCAAAATAGATTACCATAGGCTTGGGAAAGGATCAAACCTCCACCACATGGCGTAAGCACCTAGGATAAACTATCAAAGAGGTCTTTTAAAGGGTTGTAACGTTAGGTGTAGGGATATGGAATACACGGTTTTGTTGGATATAGGCAGTCTTTACTGGTGGCGGGTTAACAATCTTGGTTAATTACATGTACAATATGGCGTTGCTAAGCCAAGACTAGACTCGACTTAAGCTAATAAATGAAAAATAACAATAACATAAAATGAACATAGAATAAAAAGGGATGGTAGTCCGTATGTTTTTTCTCTTTTTCTTTTTCTATTTTTTTTTCTTTTTCTTGTCTTTTTTTTCGATTTTTTTTTTCATACACTCTTACACTATCATCCAAAATAATACATCATAGGGGATGAATATTCCTCTTACACTTGAATCTTTACATACTATACAATTAACTAATCTAATGACTCGAATTAAGAAAATCAAAACACTTGGAGTACTTTTAAGATTAACGTACATATGGGGGTAATATATACTGTTCTTCCCCATTACTCCATAAAATAAGTACTTTACCCATGAGTCCCAATCGTCCCAAAACAATATGTACAAGGATATGACTCGACTTAGCAACCATGTAATCAATTAGATAATTAACTTAGGGTTTAACAAATAACAATAATGCACTAAAAATGAGCGCATACACGGAAGGCTAAGGCGATTTGGTTGTACATTTAAGTGGGGTGTAACAAATTCTTCCTTTAAGTAAAATGCTTAAAGTTAGAAACGAAAAGATAGGCTCGGAGGGGTGTACTAGGGGTTTCGTGTACTAAAAATAAGTACAACACTAAGGGTGTGGGAAAATTAGTTGACTTAACTAAACAAGTAATATGACTTAAATGGTCAAGTAATTATAATACGGGTTTAACACAAGGGTGATCCTAATGCCTCTTATCATGTAGTAAATCCTACACGAATGTAGTCTCACTAGCAGTCTCGGGATGCATCACTAACGCAAGTTCTAGAATCTAAATACTACCGGTATACTCATAAGCACTAATAGTAAATGCTTTTCCTATCAAATCTAAAGGTGAACCTCACATATTTGGGTGGAAAATTTTTCTGAATGGTACGGTTTTGTGCTAGTCATACAATCTCCTATCCATGAGACGCTTGCTATGGCTAAAGTTTCACTCCTAAATGTTGTAAAAAATTTTAAATTTGGCGCTAAAATTGCACTAACAAGTATTTCTCATAGTTTTATTACACATCTACCATCAAACAAACAAACTCAAGCGAAAGTGTATCTGTAAGGTATCATCATTTTACCCTCCCCTTACACTTAAGATGAACATTGTCCCCAATGTTCAAGTAAAGAATGTAAAAGTGAAATAAGTAAAACAAATGATATCAAATACTCCCCTGATTCGCTCGGTATGGATAATAAGGTGGCCAGGTTAGATCTTCCTCCAAGAAAATGAACAATCAAAGCTTCCCTTCCAGAAAAATAATCATCTTCTTGTCATACATAACCTGTAAATCCTGAGAAAACAGACAAGGCAACCTCGCATAAAATCGGCGGCAATCTACATAAGTTACTAAATCCTAGAAAACAAAGTAAGATATAATGCTTGTGGAATAAAGTTTGCAGATTTCCTGGAGATTATAAAACTTAATAATTCATCAAAAACTTTAAGACTCCGTTAGAAAAACAAAACTGGTAAAATTTCCAGATTTTTACACGTGACGCCGTCAAGAGCAAGCTCATGACGCCGTCAGAAGTGACCTACAGAAATTCTTATGTTAAGTTTCCGGAAAATTTCTGGAAAAACTTGGTCCTACTTCCTGGAAAATCCTGCAAAACTTCATTATGACTCGATACAAGCATTTGACTCTAACAAATACGAATATACATGTTCACTTAATATTTTGGAGAATCATGATCGGTTTGTTTCTTAAAAACATATTTGGGGTTTCCCCTTACACTTATCTTTTGCAAAAATACCTTTTGGTGAAGTTAAGACTAGGCCAAAACAACAAAGTAAAGTATTTCCACTTTGTAGTTTAGAAACATGATCTACCAACAATAAAAATAAAGCATGCATACGGAAGCAAATAACAAACAAACAAAATAAACTCACACAAAAGCATGGGTTGCCTCCTAATAAGCGCTTGTTTTTGTTCGAGTCACGAGCCTGACTCTACCCTTATTTAACGGAAATAGGGGAGGTTTTCCCTACATTTAGGATCAAGTGCGGGTGTAAGTAGTGATACATACCCTTAGGGTGGAAATATGCCTCGTGAGGAACGTGTGGTGGATGAATTATATGCTCAACGGGGTGTGCTCCTATCATCACAACCTTACCAAATTCAATCAGGTTAATGGGTGGATTAAGATTTTCTCCTAGAAAGGGATCATTTTCAATCAACTTCAAGAGATTACTAGTTGGGGATCCATCTTGACCTAATAAACCCGGTTTAAACCCATAATGTTTCTTGTGATCAATCACAAATGGGTGATGTAAGCATGTAAGGTCATTTTCCGCTCCTGTGTCAGCTTCCTTTCTACAAGGCTTAGAGTCTACTACCTTTATCCCAAGACTACCTGGACTATATGGTTTGATGGGTGGATCGGGACCTTTTTCAATTCCTAAATTCACATCTAAAGATGGAAGATTAGGTAACGGCTTTGGTTGAGGTTCTGGTTCATCAAAACTAGGAACTTCCTTAGAACTAAAAGAAAAGTCATCACTACAAGTGTTAAAACCTATATTCTCTAGTTGTGCTTGATCCAAGGGTTCTACCTCTATTGGGGTTCCTATAGTCTCTTCTACTTCTTCCGGGTAAGTCACGGGTGGTATGTGTGCCTCAAATGATGGTAGGACTTGTGGGGTACTTTGTGGGCTCATGTTATTTACTTCATCATTTCTTGTGTTAAAATCACCTATATCCTCAACATGTGTTTTATTATAATCTAACCCTAACATTTTCCCAAGTATCTCAAGTGCTTCCTTAGGCATCTCAACTTCTATGTCCGAATCATAAGGATCATCCTCAATACTCTGACTGCTATATACAAATTACCCAAAAGATTCATCATCATCGATCATAAAACCTAGGTCTTTTTAATCAATGTGATCATGTTCGGCTACATCCTCCATCACATCAAGGTTACCTATGGGTTCAGCTTGTATTGTGGTGAAATCAAACCACTCCGTATGCCCAGTTATCTCATCTATATGCTTATCCCCAAACAATCTTCTTGCCTGTTCCCTTAAACTTGCTATCAATTGATCCGTAACAACGTTGTTGGGTTGTCTATTTTTTGGGCAAGTTTGGCATAATTCTCTATGGTTTCCCATGCTTCATTAACACTTAATCCCCAAAGGTCCCCATTTGCGGCATGGTCAATGTCCATTTTGGTATAGTGGTCGACACGATGGTAAAATATTTCAATATGGGACCACAGATCGAAATTATGATGAGGGATTTTTCGGAGTAAATATTTAAAACGAGCCCATGCATCATAGATAGGTTCATCTTCATGTTGGTTAAACATCAAGATGTCATTAGGAGTGGGTGAATTTTGTGGTTAGTAGTATGGTGGATTCGCGTTCTCTATAATGGCTAACGGAATAGTCAATGGAAAGGTCTTTACAAACAAAGACACAAAGAAAAGATAGACTAAAGAGAACCTAAAAATAAAAATAAAATCTTACTAGAAAGGAATCTAGCAAGTAGACCTAATAAAAAGAGATTCTAACCTAGACAATAACTATTCCCCGGGCTGCGGCGCCAAAAACTTGATGTGCGTAGGGTTGCACCAAGCTTTACCTCTCAAGGGATCTTGAGAAGCTTACAACCCCTACCAGGCAGTGTACCTGATCGATGTAGTATAGTATAATGACAAGTACCGGGGGATTGATCGTTCAGCTAGGAATAGTGTCGCTAGGATTAGAAAACCTAAAGATTAAGTCTAGAGATGAGGGATGATTCTTTTTGTATTTTTATATTTTTTAGAAAGCAAGTAAAAATCTCGGGTTTGAAGGATTTGGGCGGAATTAGTTGCTAGTCAACTAACCCAATACTAAGATGCAATCAAAATAAAATACTAAAAATGAAATTAAACTATATTAAACTAAAGTTGTGAGCAATAAGTGGAGAAATGTGTTTACTTGGATTTCACTACTCCCTAGATATCTTTTACACGTTAATTACTTGTTATAGTTTCGTGGATGACGGATTGTATTCCTTAATACCATTCATGGGGTGGCGTACTTAACTCCCCAATCCTATGAGTGCCTACTTCACTCCTATGTCGAGCCGGCTAAGAAGCTCCTAACATGGGATCATTAGAATTTACTCATGCATTAAATACAACCAATAAAACCTAGTACACATCGGTTCATGTTTCCTAAGACGTTCAAGCATGTTACCAATTGGAGATCTGCCAGTTTTCTTAAGCCTAACATTGAAATCATTCATCCATTACAACCATAAACAAGTAATCAACATATAATTAACATCTAGGTTTCATTAGATCTAAGCAAACACAAGATAGATCTAGCCTAACATGGTGGAATCAAGACAAGCACAAGATATAGACAACCAACACATAGACATATTGATTGAATTAAAAGAACACTTATCTCAATAGCACATGTAAGGGTTCAAGGGCTGAAAAACCTGTAAAATTCGTATATGGTTCGGCCTTAGGGTTTCTCCAAACTTGTTCCTCTTAATGAATGAAAATTAGAAAACTATATATAGATATTAGAGGCTGACGGCGTCAAGAACAAATGGGTGACGTCGTCATCTCGCCGCCAAAATAATCCTCGGACTGCCTTGATCTACATTTGACGTCGTCATGTAGTCCACTTTTGCAGGCCGTCACACATTTAACTCTTGACGCTCTACTTTGTGACGCCTTCATTTCTGTACTGGGTCGTCATGATCTTTACTCTTGACGCCGTCAGGAAAGTCTTCTTGACGCCGTCACACACTGTTCCCAGCTTGGAAAATTAAGTCTTTGGCATTTTCTTCACTTTTATGCTCCAAAAACGTCTGAATTGCTTCCTTTTCCAGATTTCACTCCCAAAGTACCTAAAATCACAAAAGGAACGATTTAGGGCAATATTTGATCAAATAAATTAAATTCCGGGCTTAAATGACCCCCTAAAAGTGGTTCATTTTTCGCCTCATCAATCATCATAAGCCTCGCTGATTTTATTGGAATCATTGGATTTGGTTTAAACTATCGTTAGAATTGATCTTTGGCTACGTCTTGATTTGATTTCTGACTATGTCTTGATTTGACTCTTGGAGATTTATGGATTTGGTCTCGACTATTTTTGACCGGATTTTGGACCATCTCCTTATGATTTTAGACCTCGTTCCGAACTTGAACTTGTCATTCAGCCTCGTTTCATTGGTGATCTAGTCATAGCCGCCTCTACCCTAAGCCTTGTGCTCAATCGATGATATTCATTTTTCTTAATCAATGACGTTCATTTTCTTAATCGATGATATCCATTTCTTAATCAAGGATGTTCATTTTCTCAAATCCATGTTATTAGATCAATGTTGTCTTAGCGACGATGTTCAATCGAGGTTGTACTTTCCACCTCCAACCTGAGTATCGTGCTGAGTCAACCGACTTCGACTGATTGCTAGTAGTAATCAGCATTCTCTTACAGAGTTGTACTCTGAACTTGCTAAATCTCTCATCCAGCAAGGATTCTGCGCTTAACAGAATTCTTAAGATCTTGAGAAGTAACTTGAACCACTTTCTTTGGGACAACCACCCAATCCACCCCTCGTCCCTCCGGAAATACCAATTATCTTTACTACCCTTGATGTGTGATTTTTCACACATCCTTTTTAGCCTTAAATCAGACCAAATACACCAAATACTAACCAAATATGCCAAGAGAATGTGTGTTTTTGTATTTGTGTATGTGCAGGTACGGATATGTGAAAAATGAACAAAAACGAAGCCAAAACCGATAAAAACGAGCACGAGATTGGAAAAAGGTCAAAAGCCGGAGCCGGGGAAGCAAAATGATCAAAGGAAGCTTAAAAAGTCATTAAAAGTCCTCAGAGATTCATCAAAGTGCATAATTAGTCCTTGATCAAAGTTTGAGAAAATGACAACTTCAGTCCCTCAACTTTTAAAGTTTGTCAAAAATAGTCATTTGAGGAAATATTTCAGGAAACGTCAACCTGTTCCTCCATGATTTAGAAATTGGCAACATTAGCCCTTGCAAGAAAGTTTGAATATTTACAGAATTGGTCCCTGAAGTCTCATATTATACGAAACTTGGTACTTGTCATTTTAATCTTAAAACTAAAACCACCAAATAAATCCAACTCCAAATACTTGTTAGCCCAGAAGAATTATAAGTCCACTACCTGCCTACCAAGCCCATTCCCACATTTATATCCTTAACCGATCCACCTTTTTTTTTACCCATTATCAACCCTCCATACACCCGGTCAAACAAACACAAAATAAAATACCCAATCCCCACATTCCCGCCCCCAAATTAACCTTAACCCAGAAAAACAACTATTCACATAAACCCTAAAAATTTAACCGTACAAATTTACCACAATTAAGGGCATTTTCGTACAATTGCATTGGTTTCTAGAAGTCTGACACCTGCCACGCTGGCTATCCGTGGGATTCAGTACCCAATCATTAGCTAACGATTGCATCCAAGAGCTATTATCAAAAGGAACCATCTGGAACATGATCTAATGGCTATGAGAGGATTCAAAAAAGCACAAGGAGTCATGGATCAGTGACTTGGCATTCCCCTCACATACGGCTATAAATACTCACCTCACACTCATGGATGAAGGCATTAGGAGTAGGTTAGATTTTAGGGTTAGATTAGGTTAGGAGTAATTCAGCTTATTGTAATTCTGGTTTTAAATTGTACTACTAAATTCAGTTTTAATAAAATTCTTATTCTCAGTTAAATTTTCTTACAATTTATTTTTCAGTATTTAGTTATCTTAAATCTACTTTTAAACTCTCATTTCATGTTTTAAATAAGTTCATATTGATTTTAGAGATTAGTATTGTGCAATTCAGATTCATTTTTCTTTGATTACAAAACAGTCAACCAAAGTCAAACCTGGCTTATTTTAAATAAGCCAGCTTATTCAGGATATCAAGACAGCCATAAGGTGTCCAATGGCCTGTCTTAAAGACAGGCTAGCTTAGTGAAACCCCCTCTATTTGAGCTGAGGGGGTATTTTGATTTTTAAGTCTCACTTATAATTTTAGCTTCTTATATCATTACCTGTTTATTGTTTATTTACTGTTGATTCAGAATTAAGTTGAGTTTTAATTGTTTGTTCAGTTGATTTATTGCTTTATTGATAGATTTCTTTGCATTCCACTCATAGATTCTATTTTGTGCATTTAATTTGTCACTTAGCTCAATCTCATTTAGTTTACTATAATACTAGTTGCTGCATCATTTAAGTTTTGAAACACTTCATTCATCATAATAACAATATCAGTTAGTGCATTTAGGGATGTTTGGATTAGGGTAGGCTGCTTCAATTTGGATAGTCTCTTATTGATATTTTAGTTTAGATAGCTTACATTAGGTATAATAGAGTTAGTAGTAGCATAAAAAGTGTAGGTTATATAGTAAAAGTCAAAATTAGACTTTAATCATCCCTAGGCCTGCATCAGTTGTAATCTGATCTTATAAACTTGTTCAATCTCTGCATTTTGTGTTGGTGTTTGAGTTTTTAGTGTTTAAACATAATCACTAAACATCTAGGACATATTCTTAGTCATTGAATTTGGGTTTAGTCAAAGTTGAGGAGGAATTAAAAAGTCAACATCATACAGTCCAATAGGTTCATGAGCTGCTAATCTCAGTTTATTTTGGAGTCCAAATAGGTTTTAAATCTAGTTTTGTTTGGATTTCTAGGTACCCAGTAGTGTAAGCTAGGATTTGCCCCCCTGAGGTTTCACTTCAGAGCTTATTTGAGCATTGGAAATAAGCTACCAAGTAATGTTGTTGACTAGTTTCTATTTACTATTTTAGGCCTGCTTTTGAGTTTGTTTAGTAATTGGCTGAGTATTGTTGTTATTCTGTGTTCATTTATGCCTATATTTATTATTTGCACTGAGCTTTTGTCATTTAGCTTATTTTTCTAGCTTATGCTTATTTCTTATTGCTTATTTGAACTAAATGGGCTCATTATCTGTGTTTCTGAATGCTTTCTGGTCTAATAACTTTTCATTTGAGTTTATTTGGTCTAAAAATCATCTGGTCAAAGTTTGGGGTCAGTTCTGGTCAAAGTGCTTATTAATAAGCACTTTTAAATAAGCAGTTTTTAGCCAAACAATATCCATAGTGCTTATTTTCCAATTTTTATATTTTTCCTATCTTTAAAATATTATTTTAGATTTTCCTTGAATTTTTCATATTTTTATGAGTCCATTTGATATTTTTCTTATTTTATTTTCATTTATATTCAATTTTTAATACTTTTTAATTACCAAAAATTCCAAAAAATTCAAAAAAAGCCAAGAAAAATCCAAAAATATTTTAGAAACTTATTTTTAGTTAAATTAGAATTTTAGAAATTTATTTTGCATTTTTCTCATTTATTTTGAATTTTTAATTAGATTTAATAGTTTTTAATTCCCAAATAATACATAAAAAGCCAAAAAAATTAGTTTTAAGTTTTAAAATTACTTTTTAGTTATTTTATAATTTTCAAAATTTATTTTTCATTTTTCTCACCTTATTTGCATTTTCTTTTAATTTTTAATTAATTAATTAATTTTTAATTCATAAAAAATAAATTAAAAGTCAAAAAAAATATTTTTCTTTTTCCTAAAATTTTCTTTTATCATTTTTAACATTTCAAAATCATTTTCAAGTCCGTAGGAGTAGTGTAGCTCAAAATTCACGTTTTATTTCGTACGTTTACGTTTATTTCACGTTTTAGTTTACGTTTTCGATTCTACGTTACGTTTTTGGTTTAATTACTTGAATTTCGTGCTTAGTTGATTATTTGTGCTTCATTTACCTATTCATTAGTATAATCTCATCCAAATCACTTTTTACCACTTTCATGACACGTTTCACGATTCGGGAATTCGAAATTCCATTCACACCTTCGTTGGGACACGACCCGGGGAAATACTTTCCAAAGCATTTCTTCGGAAAAATAAACACTATACTTAAAATGACAATATCAAAATTTTGGCGCCGCTGCCGGGGAAGGTTGAAGTGAATTTTTCGTTTTCCTTTTTCGAAATTGAGTTTTGAAAACCTTCCTTGTATATATTTTCTATAAAAACAAAAAAAAAAAAAATTGAAAAATCAAAAACACTTTTCCTAAAGTGTTTTCAAAAATACCAAAAAAATAATAAAGTTACAGCCTCAACTCTCCCGTTGAAGGGTGGGCGTTGTAAACCAAATAAGCTTCTCAATATAACAACGCGTGAAATTAGTTGCTAATCGGATTACTTTGAATTCTACGACCGAATAAGCAGAAAATACGGAAGCTTTGACATTAAATTGCAAGCTGAAGAGAGATCCATTCTTCTCTCCCGTTCCATCGCGAGTAGATTTGAAGGAAACGGTTACGATTAATATAACGTTTGAAAAACAAAAATAGAATAAAAGTTTTAAGTTTTTGAAATTTGTTTTCCAAAAATAAAAATACAAAAAGATTTTCCTTTTCCATTTTGATTTTATGATATTTAAAAACCAAAAAAATAATCTTCTTCTCCTCTTATCATTTGATTCTTCTTCTTTAACCCTCTAAACCAATAATTCTTATGGATCAGATTTGTTTTAAAAGTGGAGAACCGTTCTTTGAAGATTCATGTGTTTGGTGTACGTGCGAACAATGTGGTAATGATATTCACGATGGAGTTTGTTTGTTTTGTAATACTCCCGAGTATGTTTAAAACACAATCTTTCAAAACGTTCCCGATTACTATCCAACACCACCGCCATCTCCGTTCACTTGCTTTAATTGTGGAAATCCATCCGATGAAGGATTACCATGTGGGCAATGCTTTTGTAATCAATGTGGATACACGAATTGTATATGTTACGCCCCGAGTGCTGAAACGTCTTACGCTTGTGATACGAGTTTTGATAATTATCCTCAAAATGATTTCAATCTTCCTTTTCAAAACTTTTATGAGCAAGTACCATATTTTAATGATAATTCGTTCCAAAGTTCATCGAATTTTGAAAATAGTGGGGGATCGTTTGAAATTTTTTATTATGAGCCGAATTCATATTATGATTCTCATGGTTTTAACCAACCCCCTCAAACTTCCAATGTTACTAATGATATTTTTGAAATTAAATCCATGATCGAGAAGTTAAAAGAATTGGTGGTTAATCGTTATACTTATAATCCCGAGCCTCGTGAGAAGTCTATTGCAGAATTACTTGCTGAAGAGAGAGCGTCTAATCCTTTTAAAAACTTTGTTTACTATGATTCCGACGACGATGATGAGAAAATTACGTTTGTACTTAATCCTCACAAAGCTTCCGATGTTTCTCCCGTGGAACCCGAGGACTCTCTAAAAATGGGGGACGAGCATCTAAACACTATTCCGGCAACGGAATTGGACAAATTCAATGAGTCAAGTATTGAGAACCTCGTTCCAATCCCAAGTGAGTCCAGGGAAAATTCTAACGGTAATATGGAACTTGTTGTTGATATTACACCCGTCGATGAAGATAAGAGTATAGCCGAATTATTAGCAGAGGAGATCCGAGAATTATGCATTGAAAAGGTCGAAGAAGACGTATTTGATTTATCTCCGAATCCCACCCAATCCTCTGATCCTCTTATATCCGATTCTTCCATTTCTTCTCTCACCCTGGATGAGAGGAATGATGTCTTTTTAGATGAGATCGAGGCATGTCTTGCTAATGATTCCACTCCGATAATGGTTGACGACTCTAATTTTGATCCGGAGGAAGATATTCGTATCCTTGAAGAATTATTGAATGAAGAACCGTCAACTTCTCTCCCTCCGATGAGCAATGAAGATTTTGATGAAGTTGAAAGTTATTCCGATTCTCACAATGAGTATACTACGAGTGATGAAGATTCTTGTGGAGATATCGATGATAATGATGAAGATAATGATGCGGAAATTCAAGATGAAGCTCTTCGTGAAAAATTATTTAATATCAATCTTCTCATTTCTAAGATCAAAGCATTGAAAGATCCTACGAATTCTTCTCCTATCCCCGTTATGGATAGTGATTTCTTACCCGAGCTTGAAATTTTTTGATTTGAAGAGACGAGTAGTGGCAGTCCCACTATTCATGCTGATATCTCTCTTCCGGATTATGAGCGTTTTAATTTTGAGATCGACTCTGTGCTTATTTCCGATAATGCGTCACGTAACCCTCCTTTACAGGATGTCGATCGATTTCTTGCTGCGGATGACTCGATACCACCGGGTATTGAGAATGACGAGAATGACATTCAAAGAAATATTCTTTCCGATTTACCTTCTTCTCGTCCACCAGTGAAACCACCCGATATAGATTTTGAATCAGGTACGAATGAAGTTATTATTGGAGTGGTGGACGAGATTTTTGAACAAGATGTTCCTATGCTTGATATTTTACCCACCCAACCCACCCGTGATTCAGAAATCGACTTTGCTTTTATCATCTGGGTGTTTTATCCGTTCTTTACTTATCCCATACTTTCTTCACTTTTCCACTCCACCGTGAGTGAGGATACCATCTTTGACCCCGACATCTCCGTTTTTCTTACGGGGTGTCCGTTCTTTCTGCTCTCCCCAAGGACGAATTAATTCGAAGTTCGAGTCAAGCTCATGTGACTCGGTGAACAAAAACAAGCACTTCGTGGGAGGCACCCCATGCTTATCCATTTTCCTTTTCTTTATTTTCTATTTTCTTATGTAACGTGGCGTGAGGAGGGCGACCTCTTCCATATCTCGTGTTTTCGTGGTTGTTTGAGAATGTTCAGGAATTTCCCCGAAGTTTGAGGACTCTCATGCTCGTACTTTGTCGTTCTCTCCACTCGAGTCTCATTCTTCGCTGCTCTTTCGGAAATTCACCATATCCAAAATCTTATCGACTAACGTTTATCACTTGGCATACTTAATAAACGGCCTTAGATATTACGTAGGACTACCCGTACCCTTAAAACATTGAGGACAATGTTTCACTTTAGTCTGGGGGGGGGGGGGGGGGTGAATCTTCGATTCGATTTGACCTGTACCATCGTTTGAGCTGTTAACTTGCGCAACTCTGTTTTCCACCAAAAATTTAAAATTTTTGTCACCTTTTTATTATACAAAAAAAATGATATATATGATATGAATAATAAGTTCTGACACCTTGTTTTGACTTTCCTACCGGCGAGAGTAGAAATAAATGTTTCGACTTGACCGGGCGTGTTGAGCCCTAGCTCGTCTCCCTTAACCAATATAATCAAAAGATTATGGCTAAGCATCCGCGGATCTCATTACTTGGGATTTTAAATTTGCGGAGATCGAGGAATGATAGAGTTTATTTAGAAGTTTCGTGCTAAACGTGGAGTAGTTGGATCTCTTTAGAGCCCACGAAAGGTACTTGTGGCCTCCTTGTTCCCACAAGCTTGCACACAAATAAAAATAGATTTCTAGGATTAATTAAGTGTATGGGGTTTGGGCAATACTTAGTTTTTTTCTCGTTCCCAACAAAATCTCTGCATATGGTGGTTTGGTACACATAGGGGTACTGCCAGTGTTACGGTGAAATAGACTATTGCATCTTGCCGGTTCGCAGCCGATGTTGTGATCTTAGTAAAGGCCGTAGGACTCGGGGTTTGGCATATGATTATGAATATCAATAATAATAGTCCAAAGCCAAATAAAAAGGCAGAGGAATCCAAAGCTATAAAAAGCAGCGGATATAAATCCAAGGTCATAATAAAGCTCTTACATCTTGGCGGCTCATAAACCGTTGTTGTAATTGAAATAAAGGACTAAGGACCAAGTATTATTAAAGTGCTTATAATTATGCAAAAATGCCAAGCTTCGACTCCGGGGGTTTCCCTAATAAAAAGCTTCTGTTTCGGGTCTCAGGCATGGGATGTCTCGGTCGTAAATAAAAAGGGAGCCTCCACAAATCGTGTTAAATCAGAGACCTTCATGTGGACCCGATTTCTGTATGCAGGGGTTTTCGAGGGAAAGTTTGGAAACTACTTAGCGTTCAAATTTTGTGCTCTTATCGGACTAACAAATATCAAAACGAGAAAATATGAAGCAATTCATTTCTCACAAATTAAAATCTTGAGATACCAAACTTAGGAACTGGGAACAAGAGGTTATTACACAAGTAACTTTTGTGGGTAGTGTTAGCATCTAACTTGTGAATAAATAATGATCTCGATTTTACGCTTAGTTTGGGAGCTTGTGAAAAATCAAGGATGACAATTTTTATCCGTATGGTCTCTTCTCTGTAAGAAGTGTTTCTACTCGTTGACCCTGAAAGTTATCAACAGATAAGAATTGATAATGAAAGTCAAAGCAAACCGTCACATATATAAAAATGAAAAAGTACAAAAATAGTAGTTGTAGTTGTTATTCATGAAAATCGGAAAACTGAGCGTTTTTTAGAATAAATGATTTTACTATCTCTTTTGAATATCATTGCTACTTTACAACGTCAGTAAAGAGAGTTTTTGAATTTATTTATCTCTTAAGCGTGAGGTGATGACATTGCGTGAGGACACGGCAATACCTTAGTCTGGGGGATTTTGATGTGTGCTTTTTCACACATCATTTTTAGCCTTAAATCAGACCAAATACATCAAATACTAACCAAATATGCCAAGAGAATGTGTGTTTTTGTATTTGTGTATGTGCAGGTACAGATATGTGAAAAATGAACAAAAACGAAGCCAAAACCGACAAAAACGAGCACGAGATTGGAAAAAGGTCAAAAGCCGGAGCTAGGGAAGCAAAATGATCAAAGGAAGCTTAAAAAGTCATTAAAAGTCCTCAGAGATTCATCAAAGTGCATAATTAGTCCTAGATCAAAGTTTGAGAAAATGACAACTTTAGTCCCTCAACTTTTAAAGTTTGTCAAAAATTGTCCATTGAGGAAATATTTCAAGAAACGTCAACCTGTTCCTCCATGATTCAGAAATTGGCAACATTAGCCCTTGGAAGAAAGTTTGAATATTTACAGAATTGGTCCCTGAAGTTTCATATTATACAAACTTGGTACTTGTCATTTTAATCTTAAAACTAAAACCACCAAATAAATCCAACTCTAAATACTTGTTAGCCTAGAAGAATTATAAGTCCGCTACCTGCCTACCAAGCCCATTCCCACATTTATATCCTTAACCGATCCACCTTTTTTTTTTTTACCTATTATCAACCCTCCATACACCCGGTCAAACAAACACAAAATAAAATACCCAATCCCCACATTCCCGCCCCCAAATTAACCGTTACCCAGAAAAACAACTATTCACATAAACCCTAAAAATTTAACCGTACAAATTTACCACAATTAAGGGTGTTTTCGTACAATTGCATTGGTTTCTAGAAGCCTGACACCTGCCACGCTGGCTATCCGTGGGATTCAGTACCCAATCATTGGCTAATGATTGCATCCAAGGGCTATTATCAAAAGGAACCATCTGGAACATGATCTAATGGCTATGAGAGGATTCAAAGAAGCACAAGGAGTCGTGGATTAGTGACCTGGCATTCCCCTCACATACGGCTATAAATACTCTCCTCACACTCACGGATGAAGGCATTAGGAGTAGGTTAGATTTTAGGGTTAGATTAGGTTAGGAGTAATTCAGCTTATTGTAATTCTGGTTTTAAATTGTACTACTAAATTCAGTTTTAATAAAATTCTTATTCTCAGTTAAATTTTCTTACAATTTATTTTTCAGTATTTAGTTATCTTAAATCTACTTTTAAACTCGCATTTCATGTTTTAAATAAGTTCATATTGATTTTAGAGATTAGTATTGTGCAATTCAGATTCATTTTTCTTTGATTACAAAACAGTCAACCAAATTCAAACCTGGCTTATTTCAAATAAGCCAGCTTATTCAGGATATCAAGACAGCCATAAGGTGTCCAATGGCCTGTCTTAAAGACAGACTAGCTTAGTGAAACCCCCTCTATTTGAGCTGAGGGGGTATTTTGATTTGTAAGTCTCACTTATAATTTTAGCTTCTTATATCATTACCTGTTTATTGTTTATTTACTGTTGATTCATAATTAAGTTGAGTTTTAATTGTTTGTTCAGTTGATTTATTGCTTTATTGATAGATTTCTTTGCATTCCACTCATAGATTCTATTTTGTGCATTTAATTTGTCACTTAGCTCAATCTCATTTAGTTTACTATAATACTAGTAGCTGCATCATTTAAGTATTGAAACACTTCATTTAGCATATCTGATCCTTCTGCGTATGTAAGTTGGTTGTTATAGTCTTCATTCATCATAATAACAATATCAGTTAGTGCATTTAGGGGTGTTTGGATTAGGGTAGGCTGTTTCAATTTGGATAGTCTCTGATTGATATTTTAGTTTAGATAGCTTACATTAGGTATAATAGAGTTAGTAGTAGCATAAAAAGTGTAGGTTATATAGTAAAAGTCAAAATTAGACTTTAATCATCCCTAGGCCTGCATCAGTTGTAATATGATCTTATAAACTTGTTCAATCTCTGCATTTTGTGTTGGTGTTTGAGTTTTTAGAGTTTAAACATAATCACTAAACATCTAGGACAGATTCTTAGTCATTGAATTTGGGTTTAGTCAAAGTTGAGGAGGAATTAAAAAGTCAACATCATACAGTCCAATAGGTTCATGAGCTGCTGATCTCAGTTTATTTTAGGAGTCCAAATAGGTTTTAAATCTAGTTTTGTTTGGATTTCTAGGTACCCAGTAGTGTAAGCTAGGATTTGCCCCCCTGAGGTTTCACTTTAGAGCTTATCTGAGCATTGGAAATAAGCTACCAAGTTGTGTTGTTGGACTAGTTTCTATTTACTATTTTAGGGCTGCTTTTGAGTTTGTTTGGTAATTGGATGAGTATTGTTGTTATTCTATGTTCATTTATGCCTATATTTATTATTTGCACTGAGCTTTTGTCATTTAGCTTATTTTTCTAGCTTATGCTTATTTCTTATTGCTTATTTGAACTAAATGGGCTCATTATTTGTGTTTCTGAATGCTTTCTGGTCTAATAACTTTTCATTTGAGTTCATTTGGTCTAAAAATCATCTGGTCAAAGTTTGGGGTCAGTTCTGGTCAAAGTGCTTATTAATAAGCACTTTTAAATAAGCAATTTTTAGACAAATAGTATCCACAGTGCTTATTTTCCAATTTTTATATTTTTCCTAGCTTTAGAATATTATTTTAGATTTTCCCTGAATTTTTCATATTTTTCTGAGTCCATTTGATATTTTTCTTATTTTATTTTCATTTATATTCAATTTTTAATACTTTTTAATTATCAAAAATTCCAAAAAAATCAGAAAAAGCCAAGAAAAATCCAAAAATATTTTAGAAAGTTATTTTTAGTTAAATTAGAATTTTAGAAATTTATTTTGCATTTTTCTCATTTATTTTGAATTTATTTTGAATTTTTAATTAGATTTAATAATTTTTAATTCCCAAAAATTACATAAAAAGCCTAAAAAATTAGTTTTAAGTTTTAAAATTACTTTTTAGTTATTTTATAATTTTCAAAATTTATTTTTCATTTTTCTCACCTTATTTGCATTTTCTTTTAATTTTTAATTAATTAATTAATTTTTAATTCATAAAAAATAAATGAAAAGTAAAAAAAAAATATTTTTCTTTTTCCTAAAATTTTCTTTTATCATTTTTAACATTTCAAAATCATTTTCAAGTCCGTAGGAGTAGTGTAGCTCAAAATTCATGTTTTATTTCGTACGTTTACTTTTATTTCACGTTTTAGTTTACGTTTTCGATTCTACGTTACGTTTTTGGTTTAATTACTTGAATTTCGTGCTTAGTTGATTATTTGTGCTTCATTTACTTATTCATTAGTATAATCTCATCCAAATCACTTTTTACCACTTTCACGACACGTTTCACGATTCGGGAATTCGAAATTCCATTCACACCTTCGTTGGGACACGACCCGGGGAAATACTTTCCAAAGAATTTCTTCGGAAAAATAAACACTATACTTAAAACGACAACATCAACCCTCTTATTGGATAATAAACTGTTTTGCGAATAATTTAGAAACTACATCTGATTTTCTAGAGACCATTTTGCGGTCATTCTACAAAATGGGTCACTACTACTACTTCACAAAATCAAAATTTTAATTTTACAACTATTTTATAAAGGAGAATTGTTTTTCCTGTTGTCTCAAAAACTATCTTACAAAATTGTTTCGCAAAATGATTTTTATAAAATATTTTGTTGCCATATTATGGAATCAAATGCAACCTTACTACTATCTTAAAAATTAAAATTTTGATCTAACTAGCATTTTATAAATGGTGAACTGCTTTCTTGTTACCCCGTAAGTTATTCTACAAATAGTTTAGCAAGACGATTTCATAAAACATTTTACTTCCTTGCTACGATGTTATGAATTCAAACTGAAAAACAAAATTTTGACCTTCCTACAATTTTTTATAAACAATGGGTTATTTTCCTATTATCCTATAAGCCGTTTCACAAATCATTTTGTCGATTGCTATTTTGCTGCCATATCATAAGCTAGACCTCGGGAGCGAATCCCAACCTCTACCTGAGTATTTGTTGATAATCCTACTTAACCTATTCACCTCCTGCTAGTCAACTAAACGAAAAGTATGGACAACCTTGCTAGTCTATACATGAAGACGATCATCGTGCGTCATAGAATGCCGATTTCTATTCTTTCAGATCGAGACAGTCGTCTCACACCCACATTTTTGTCAACCACTTCCTAAGGGTCATGAGAACAGATCTGGAAATGAATATCGTGTATCGTTTCCAGGCTGATGGCTGAAGTGAAGAAACAATTCGAGCATTGGAGGACATTTTGCGTATCTACTTGATCGAATTTGGCAATGGTTGGGATAGACACCTCCTGTTGGTCAAATTCTCTCTTCCCTACCACTTCCGTATTTCAATGGCACTGCAATAGACTCTCTATGGTCGTAAGTGTCGATCGCCAATTTGTTGGGCGGAAATGGAGATACCCAACTTCCTGATCCTGAACCTGTTTATGAAACTACCGAGGAGATCATTTAAAGGCGAAACGGAGGCGCAAGCTACTCGCGAATGATTAGAAACCCTGAAAACGTAAACCTCTTGAATCCTCGGATAAATCCTAGGTTAAGCTTAAAGATTCACCATGAAAATGCGTGAAGCATTTAGTAAACGTAAAAAGCTTAACCCTCACTCTATCGATCCTTTCGAATCATTGCTAGAGTCGGTCTGATAACTTACCGACTTGAGCTACCGTCAAAACCCAGCATTGTTTCCGTCGCTGCATGTGCGTGACCTGGGGAAAGGACTTGCCGATGAGGCAGCCGTTATTCCGCTGGGAGAGATCTCGATGAATGTTTAAGCCTTGTTGAGAAACCTGTCGATGTCATGGACCGTGAGGTTGGACGACTTAAGCACGGTAGTATCTCTACCGTAAAGTTTATTGAAACTCACAAATAAGTCCTGAATTCACGCAGGAATGTGAAGATGAATCATCGAGCGTATGTGCTCATTTCTTTTCGACCTTAACGAGTAATTTGAATTGAATCGAGATGACTCAATTCCATTCAGGAGGTGAGGCTGTGACAACCCGCAAAAATCCTGATATAAATCTAGGGTTTAAAAACACGAAAAAAGGGTAGAAGTATGTAATCTACAATTGCACGGACTAAAATTGAAAATTATGAATTAAATTGCAGTGATTTTTGTGTTTTTTCATGGTGAAAGTTGGCGGGAAAAAAGGTTAGAAGAGAGAGAAAATAGGAGGTTCATTGTTATCACGATCAACAATTACATGTATCGTATTTGTAAAAAAGATATAGTTTAACCTGGCTATCCCGCCATCTTGAGCATATATCCATCATATGTTCTTTAACTGCACTGGCAGTCTCGTATACTCCCAACATCTTTATCATTGATTAACAACTCTTTAGAAATCTTACATTAAAAGATGAGAAGGGTTATCATCAAAATAATCATAATAAAAAATAATATATAATCAAATCGTTAAAGTATTTTTGTGGTTTAGGGCCTCTGAAGAATGTTTATATAAGAATATTAAAAACTTCTCATTTTTTAGGTGATCAAAGTCCTCAAATTTTGTTATTAATAATAGAGTAAAATACATCATTCGTACTTGAACTTGTATAAAACTGCGCGCTGATTCTAAATAATAATAATAATAATAATAAATAAATAAATTAAATACATCTGAGGATATAATGTTCATGTTTTGCATCTTTTGAGGTCTCTTTGACTACATGTTGTCAGTCAACATCCGTTAATTCCCCTATGTGCAATTTTGGTCATTTCATCGAGTTATGTTTATTATTAAAGAGTAAATACACCGTTCGTCCTTAAACTTGTATCACTTTATTCACCTTTCTTCTTCTTTATCTTCACTCAGCACCACCAATCATTACAACCATCCACCATCACCCACCACTATTATTAAAATTTTATTTTATTTTTTTAGTTTTTCTTTATACATCTTCATCTCTAACCACCATCTTTTAACATTAATCTTATCTTATCTTACTATCTTACAATGGATGAAGATACTCTTTAAATAGAAATACTTAAAAATTCCGTTTGCTTATTATAGAAATTCAATAGCTTGCACATAATTTCTCTACTACATAACTTGCAAGTCTTAAAGCTTAATGTGAAAAATACAAAGCATTATTAATGTGGTTAAAATATTTAATTAATTAACTTGTTAATAAATACAATTAATGCAATTATTAAAATACCCCTTACATAAGAAATACAAATTATCAAGCATATTGTACAACCAACTTAAACACAATTCCTGCATTAAATGTTACTAATACAAATAATAAAGCACATTATACAAATATTCAAGCCCGAACGGGCAACGTGCCAAATGGGCTCGAGCCCGAACGGGCATAGGCCAAACAGGCACGGGCTAAAGGAAATTCTTGATATCTGTAAATTTATTGTTAAATAAACATAATAAACTAAAATACATGATTCATCAAAAATTTTATTTCAAGATACCTGCCGCTGCAACGCGCAAGTACCCTTCTCGACTTCTAGTCTTTTAAAAACAACAAACAACTTCAAATCAAACCACAACATCCAAAACTACATACCCCCATCATAAAGCTAGACTTTTTTCTTTTTGCTATAACAATGCAGGAAATCAAAAATGTGTTGGTTGACTTGTCAACCAACAAAAGTCAATAACTGGTTACAGAGCCATTATTAGGGGGTTGACAATGGGTACTTGAAGGCACAACACGACATAGATCTCACACAGGAACACCACCGCCGGCAACACGTGAAGGCACGACATGGATCTCGCCCAGGAAAGTTTCACGCACGAGATGGGAAGAAAATTTGAACGTTGTGCTTTGTTTTTTGACCGTTGCATGCCTAAATGGCTTTATTTATTATTATTTTTTTTTAATTTTTTTAATGAAGTGAGTGAAGGGATGTAGTGAATGATGTGTCATAAGGGGAATTGGTTGGGAGTGAGTGATGGAATTTTGGGTGAGTGACCCATTGCCAACCCCCTTAGAACACAAGGTGTGTTCACTCAGGTTAAAGTTTCACGCAGTGCCACGTCAGCGCTACATTAGCTTTAACCTTTTCACCTTAACTAAAAAAAACACCCCTTATTATGACTCACCTTAACTCGATATTTTGGGCCTCACTTTTATCAAATTTTTTAATTATTTAAACAAAATAAAAATTAAAACAAATTACATTTTTATTTAAACAAATAACTAAAAATAAAAATGTTATTTACTTGGAAACAAAAAAAAGCCAACCTGTATAAACCACAAGGAGTAAACGGTAAATACAGAAAACTACAAAGACTAAATGCAAAATTTACAAAAGTTATCATCTTCCTTCTATGAAAACCTGCACATAAAACACACACTAAAACACACACACATATTATACAAACACACCAAAATCCATTTAAATCGGAGGAAAAAAAAAGAAAAGAAAAAAAATGCTTAATGCCGCGTCAAGTTGTTAACGCAACACGTTAACTTGCTCTTAACACAGCCTTAACATGAGTTAGAAAGAGTCCACGTCCCCTTAACACAAGAGCTGCGCGCGTTAAAGTACCGAATGCCCAGGAGTCAAATGTACAACACTTTTATTCATCGGTCCCACCTGTTGCAAATGATTGATATATTCCAATAAAACACGTATACATTTGAAAATATGCTCAACCCACCTGTTACAACCAGATAAAGCATCCTATTTTTTTCCCTAACATTACAAGATCTGTATTATGTAATCTCTTCAAGTCTTCTACAATCTTCATAATCCATCCATGATAGCCACATGATCGATTATCCGACGTGCACATGATCAAAAAATTACATAACCAAATAAGTGCTTACAACCAAGATCAAAAGGCTAACAAACACAACCTTTTAGGCTATTAGTTTTAAAAAATACTTAGATATCACAAAAGCTAAACACCAGTTGTTAGTTAAAAAAAGACTATGAATTTTGAGTGTGTGGTTTTACGTTCGTCGCACACATTGCCCATACTTCAGTCACTTGTGGTGGTGGTACGAGTAGTGTTTTTGTATGGTATGTTGTGGTTGAATGGCCGGTCCGGTAGCGATGGTTCTTGTCGGTAAAATGAATCAGAGAGATGGAGAATGAAGGATGATCGAGTTTTGGTAGTGTGCATGGTTTCGTTATGAGTATGATTCGTGATCTTTTTTACTCGTAACTGAAGCTGCTTCTAGAAATGAAGAACCTGATCCAAAAGTAGTATTCGTATATCTTATCATTTTCTAAATGAAGGAAAAAAGAAAAGGTAACAATAGAAGGTTTGAAAGCCAGCATGACATGTTGGAATTGCTTAGTTAAGTGGCATACATGGAAAATAAGTATATTTGTTGTTGTTGTGGTTAATCTTACCTATTAAAGTGACATGTTGGTAATATTTGATGTTCTTGATACGAAGATGGTTTCTTGGTAAATAATGCATTTTTTGAAAGTGTTGCGCCACAATTTAACAATGCAAAAGTAGTGTTCGGTCAATCGCAAGCAATTGATTTTGGTTAACTTTATATTTGATGTTCTTGAGTTTGATTTTGATTGTGTATATTAAAATGTTGATTTTGGGTAACTTTATTTCGTTTTCGTTATTGATTCAGACCAATCTATAGATTTTCTTACTCTTAATAATGCATACTCTTATTTTGGTGGATACTAATGGACAAATCCCCACCATCCATCTAATTTGATCTAATGGTGAGGATTAACCTAAGATTAAATGGGAAAACATAAGTCCATGTTTTTTTTTATTTTCTTTTTCTTTGTCTTTTTTATTATTTATTTTTTTCTTTCATTTTTTCCTTTTTTTTTTAATTTTTTTTTTCACACTTCATGGAAATTTTGTTTTTTTTGTTTCTTTCTTTTGGGTGAACTTTTTTTCACGCTTTTCTTTTCTTCCTTTTTTCTTTTTTTTTCTTTCTTTTTTCTAATTCAAGTTCTTTTTTTTAATAAACGTTTTTTTCGCTTTCATACATTTTCGTCTGTTTTCATACGTTTTCGTCCGTTTTCATACATTTTTGTCTGTTTTCGTAGGTTTTCGCCCGTTTTCATATATTTTCGCTCGTTTTCGTCCGTTTTCATACGTTTTCGTCCGCTTTCTTACGTTTTCGCTCGTTAACGTCTGTTTTCATACGTTTTCATATGTTGTCTTACATTTTCGTTCGTTTTCATACGTTTTCGTCAGTTTTAATACGATTTCGTTCATTTAAATACGTTTTCTTCCGTTTTATTTCGTTTTTGTCCATTTTTAATATGTCTTCTTCCGTTTTCAGACTTTTTTTTACGCTTTCATACGTTTTCGTTCGTTTTCATACATATTCGTCCGCTTTCTTACGTTTTCGTTCGTTTTCATTCGTTTTCATACATATTAGTTCATTTTCTTACGTTTTCGTTCGTTTTCATACATATTCGTTCGTTTTCTTACGTTTTCGTTCGTTTTCATACGTTTTCGTTTGTTTTCATCCGTTTTCTTTCATTTTCGTCCATTTTTCAAATGTTTTTGTCCTTTTCATACATGTTATTACACTTTCATACGTTTTCTTCTGTTTTCATACATTTTTGTTTGTTTTCGTTCGTTTTTTCATTCGTTTTCGTCCTTTTTTCATTCGTTTTTAAATATTTTTGGCAATTTTCAGACATTTTCATATGTTTCTAAATATCACAAGTGATATTCTGAATATCACAAATTATATTCTGAGTATCACAAGTGATATTATGTGATATTCTAAATATCACAAATTATTTTCTGAATATCACAAATTATTTTCTGAATGGCACAAGTGATATTATGTGATATTCAGAATATCACAAGTGATATTCTGTGATATTTAGAATATCACAAGTGATTTTCTGTGATATGCAGAATATCACAAGTGATACTATGAGTACCACAAATGATATTCCGGATAGCATAAGTAATATTCTGTGATATACTACTGGTGATACTACAGGTTTGACACTTTTCACTTTTCACATTACCATATTAAACTAAATACCACTCAAAACAAATCCAAGGTAGTAGAAAAGATGGTGATGATGGTGAAACTTTTCCCTTGTTTGGACAAGTATGTCTATTATGATCAGTTAAACTACAAATATTACAACCCTTCTTTTGGTTCTTACTTTTCTCAACAGCTTTTTCACGTCCATCCTTAATATGGTCATTCTTATGTCCTTTAGGAAGATTCTTTATACCCATAAAATCTTGAACAATATCACAAACTTTTCAGGGTGGAAGATGATGCGTGGGAATCGCACCTTGCTTTACCTCTCGAGGGATCTCGAGAAGCTTACAACCCCCACCAGGCAGTGTACCTGATCGTTGTAGTATAGTATAGTGACAAGTACCGGGGGATTGATCGTTCAGCTTGGGAATAGTATCGCTAGGATTAGAAAGCCTAAATTACTAGTTCTAAAGGTGAGAGATGATTATTTTTGTATTTTTATGTTTTTATGAAAGCAAGTAAAATCTCGGGTTTTGAATGAGTGGGCGGAATTAGTTGCTATTCAACTAACCCAAAGCTAAGATGCAATCAAAATAAAATAATAAAAATGAAAATAAACTAATTATACTAAGGTTGTGAGCAGTAATTGGAGAAAATGTGTTTACTTAGACTTCATTACTCCCTAGATATCTTTTACATGTTAATTACTTGTTACAATTGCATGGATGACGGATCGTATTCCTTAATACCATTCATGGGGTGGCATACATAACTCCCCAATTCTATGAGTTCTTATCTCCTCCTACACCATGACCCAGCACAACTATAGGGATTGTAAACAGTGGCTCATGCATTAAATACAACCAATAAAGACCTAGTACGCCTCGGTTCATGTTTCTTAAGACGTTCAAGCATGTTACCATTTGGAGATCTGCCAGTTTTCTTAAGCCTAACATATAAAATCATTCATCCAAGAACAAGAATAAACAAGTAATCAACACATAATCAATATCTAGGTTTCATTAGATCTAAGCAAACACAAGAGAGATCTAGCCTAGCATAATTGAATTGAGACAAGAACAAGATATAGACAACCAACACATAGACATATTGATTGAATTAGAAGAATACTTATCTCAATTACAATGCAAGGTATAAAGGGTTTGGAACCCTTGAAAAACCTGTAAAAGTTCACCCAAATTCGTCTTTAGGGTTTCTCCAAAACTTCTCACTTTTTAATGAAAAAACTAGAAAACTATATATAGGAAAACTGGTCTGACAGCGTCAAGACAAGCATGTGACGCCGTCACCTCGCCGCCAAATACTTCCTCGGACGGCCTTGATCTCCTTATGACGGCCTGTGTGACGCCGTCACCACCTACGGTATTTTATTCTTGCTATCTGACGCCGTCAGGTGTAACTCTTGACGCCGTCACCTAGTGCTTCCAGCATGGAAAATTGATACTTTGCCGTTTTCTTCACTTTTATGCTCCAAAAACGTCCAAAATGGCTTCTTTTCCAGAATTCACTCTCCAAGTACCTAAAATCACAAAAGGAACGATTTAGGGCAATATTTGATCAAATAAAGTCGGATTCGGGCTTAAATGACCCCCTAAAAACAGATCATTTTTCGCCTCATCATATACCCTTACACTTGAGATTTGCTTGTCCTCAAGCAAATGAGCTTTTATTCTACTCAAAAGACAAGTTAGGGGTCATTTAACACTAATATAAAAGTAATTACAACAAATAATCGTTCCACTAAAGACCAATAGACAAGCACGGAGGTCATACACAAGCACCTCACAAATAGTGTTTAGATACTCACATCTCTCGGGTGTAATGTTGGGAACGTAGTTTTACTACTTATCAAGTCTCGGTCATTTACTTGTAATAGGTTGCTAAGGCTTGTATGTTTATTATATCTTAAGGCTTATGTAGCAAGCCCATGGGCCTTAAGCCCATTTCTTTTCTAGATAGGGAGGAAGGGAGTGTTGCCCTAGTCCTCACCTATAAATACTATGTAACCTCTCCTTTGAGAGAGGTTGGTTCTCTTGGTAATTTCATTTCTCTTCTTTTCCATTCTTAAGAGTTCCTTCCACTCTCTCTCTCTACTCTCTTTCTCTCTCTAGATCTATTAGTGATTATGTTATTAAAATCATGACCTAACAAGTGGTATCAGTCGCCAAGGGATAATATAGGTTGATTTAGGTTTGATTTGGTAGAAAAACTTGGTTTTAAAGTGATTTTCTTACAAAAAAATGCTACTGTTCATCGTGTTTTTTTCGAGTTAGGGTTCACTTTGTTTTTTTTCGAGTTAGGTGTCAAGTATTATCGAGTTAGGGGTTTATGCTATGTTCTATCGAGTTAGGTAACTGATCTATCGAGTTAAGTGCCATTTATTATCGAGTTAGGTGTCAAGTGAACTTATCGAGTTAGGTGTCAAGTGAACTTATCGAGTTAGGGGTTTCTTTGGCGAGTTAGCCTTGTTTACCTAATCGTTTATCGAGTTAGGACTATTGTGACTCTAACTAAGGGGATACTCTGTCCAAATCAAGAGCACATATCGAGTTAGGAACCTAACTAACTTATCGAGTTTGCAACCCAAAGCACTTATCAAGTTAGCAACCTTAAGGACATATCGAGTTAGGATCATTATCTGGACTCATCGAGTTAGAAACATACATAACCTATCGAGTTTGAAACCCAAAGCACTTATCAAGTTAGAACCATACTTAACTTATCAAGTTAGAAACCCTAAGTGAACTTATCAAGTTTGAAGATATATTGACATACCGAGTTTGATATCAAGTTTCTCAAATCTAATTACAACCTTTATTTATCTTTAAAGATCCAAGTTTTAACATAATCACTTCATCATATCTTATCAAAAACTTTTTCTTTCTTATCTTTCTCTTGATTTCAAAAAAAAAAAAAAAAAAAAAAAAAAAAAAAAAATTATTTTCTTATCTTATCTCTCTTTTTGGCGGGAAATTTTGAGTAAAATTTATTTTCTACAGTAGACTAAACGTTCAATTTTTACGCGAAATTTAAATTTTGGTATAACGTTGAAAATTTTGGCCCAAAATTCAAATTTTTAGGCCAAAATTCAAATTTTTTCGGTAAAATTTGGCGGTAAATTTTTTGAAACTCAAATTTTTCTTGCAACCTTATAATTGCATTTCATAGTGATTTTCAAATTTTGGGAGAGAAATTTTTTTCAAATAATTTTTGGAGGGAAAATCTGAATTCACTATTTCGACCTTGCGTGTGACATTTTGCTTGATTTTTTCGATTTCATCGCAACAATCAAGGGGGAGAGCAATGTCATCTACAACGTCTCAATCATCTTCTTCCAACTACCTTCCTCACCAATATTCTCATCAGCAACAGTCATCAGCAACAGGACCTTCTTCCAACTACCTTCCTCACCAATATTCTCATCAGCAACAGTATCATCAACAACAAAGTCACAGCTCCCTCATTCGCCATGTTCTGCTCTTTGGCAATGAATCAAGGCCTCCGATGTTGCTACCAGGAACGTATACTGTTTGGAAACGGAGATTTCTACAATGGCTCACAAATCGTCCTGCTGCTGATCTCATGCTTAAATCCATTCAAGATGGTCCATACAAAATGATATTTCTTGCTGACTTAACAGGGATTATGAGACTACAAAGTGATGAAGATCTAAATGCTACTGAACTTGCTCAGTACGATGCTGACCAACAAGCTGCATGGTTCATAACAGTGGCACTTCCCAACTCAATTTACATGTATATGGACTTTCAAGCTAGTGCTTATGAAATGTGGAAATATCTTGAAGCTATGCATCGTACAGAAGAACTTCATCACATCAGAATGAAGCAAATTCTTGAATCCTGTTTAAGCACGAATCCACTGAAGACCATTCTCCCTGCTCCACCATCTCCAGCTGTTGACCATGGATCCTTAATTTACACTCCAAATGGTCTCTTCTTCATTCCTCCAAATGCACCTGAGCATATCTTCATTCCACAGTACCATCCTGCAACACTAAATGATCACGTGCAATCTCTTCTGCAAAATCTAGTGAAGCTTTGTCAAGTATCTTCTAAGAAAGGCAATGGCGATATAACTTCAACTTCTGAATGCTTAAACACAATGAAAGATACTGATGATGAAGAAGATCTTATCGAACCAAGCATGGCATTCTTGGCATATACAGAAAATATTGCAGATGAGGAAGCTCAGGATTATGATTCAACTCCAGTCTTTGACGATAATGTTGAATACAATGCCACACTTAGTCAAATGGAAGTTGAAGGGGGTAATCTCAATGATGTTTTGCAAAGTTTCATGGGAGATATTCCATCTGATGATGAATATGCAGATTTGGAAGCCTATACAGCAGATGTGATGTCAGTGTCAAATCATGATTATGTTCAAGAACATAATTACTTCGGTTATCCACGACCTGCTACTTCAAACCTCATGATCCAATATGATTCATTTCCGCAGCAGACTTTAACTCATCTTGTTCCATATGACAACGGTGATGCAGTGTACTATTCTAATTCCAATGAAGATGACGATGAGGATTTCAAATTTCTGAATCGAGGACACGAACTTATTGCTCGTGCCTTCAGCAAATTCTCCAACAAGACAAACAATTGTCTTCGTTCTTCTTCTAACACAAGGAATCAAGCTAGTGTGCAAGGTGAAAGAGTTGGGATACAAGGAAGTAATGCTCTAAGGTTGGTTGGGAATGGTGAGAACACTGCAGATGTCGTTAATATAGGCAATGAGGTTAAAATATTGGAAGATAATTTGGGTGTCATGGATGATACTGAACCAGTATACGACACAAATGCTTCTGATGACTCTAAAGACCCATTTGAGAGAAAGATGACTGAAGCTGAGATAAGAGCCATCAATTCTACAGAAAATTGCTTAGCTCATTTTGAATCAGTTAAGACTCAATGCAAGATTCTCTCAGATGCATGGTTTCCTACGGGGGGGGGGGGGGGGTACCTTTAATGCATTCTTCGGAACTGAAATGGATCGTCTAACCTTCCAAAGGAAACTCCAAGAAAACATTGTTCAAATTGAAAAGCAAATTGAACAGGGAAGCGATTGCATGGCAGGATTTAGATCGCTCAAGGCTCAGTTCAAAGTGTTCATGGCATTGCATTTTAAAGCTCTCATACACTATAAATATGAAAGCAATGTATGGAGAGAGAACATCACAAGTATGGAGGTTGAAGATTTTAGAGATCAACTTGTTTCACGCCTAAACCGCTTAGAATTTATGCTTAATGAAAGATCACTTCATCTGAGTGCTATCAAAGAACAGAAGTTGCAGATTCAAGAAGAGCATGTTCATAAAGATGATTCATTGAAAGCTAATGTGGTTGTCATGGAAAGCAAAGGGACAGAATCAGAAGTGCAGGATGACAACAGCAGATTGGGGAATGATAAAGATACAGATTGTGCAGAGATCAGACCCTTCTGTGACTCAGAGCCCAACTTTGACAAAGGGCAGATGGATGAGGAAGATGTCATACCCATCTATGACAAAGAACCGAACTTTGACAAAGAGCAAATGGCTGAGGTACAATCTACTGTTGATCATATTATGCCTGCATATGAGAAACAACAATCTGGGCAACCTAACTTCAGTAATGAAGGAGAGGTTGACCAGGATGTTGTTCAATGTCTAGTTATACATTCTGAGTCTCAGTCCTTACCTGATAATCCAATTACTGAAACATCATACCAAACTCTTGAGTCTGAAAACCTTCTTCTCAAAAAGACCATTGCCCAGTGTCATAAAGATTTTTCAAAACTTGAGGCACATTGCATCTCACTTGAACTTCAAATGCAAAACGAATCTCTAAATTCAGGCAACAATGGTCAATTTTTTAATGAACAAAGTAAACGTGTGGATACATTAGTTAAAGAAAATGAGCTTTTAAAAGGTCAAATTCAAGAAAAGGTGTTTGCACATGCTGCATTACAAAACAAATTAAGAAGACTGACTGGCCAGAGTGTGGATACTAAGTTTGCAAAACCATCAATCTTGGGGAAAACAACCTTCTCAAACAAACAGAAAACAATCAGTGGTTCGACAACCAACTGCATTTAAATCTGAACGACCTAAATTTTCAAAACCTCGGTTTGCCTCCCAAGTTGTTGAGAAAAACAATTTGACAAAATCAGTCACTCCACATTCTTGGCCTAAGGAAAATGCATCTGTGTCAGCTAAGTCTCAACACGTGATTATACTTGGCTCATCTAGGATCAGTTCGAAAACAGTGTCTAAAACGAGCATTAAAAGTAAAGAGTTTTATGGCAAATATGACATGTACAAGAACTATGATCTAGAAAAGGCTAGGAAAAAGGCGCTACTTCAAAAGGATGGAATTCTAGGTTCAAAACCTCATGTGATGCCTTCCACTGTAGTACAAAACACTGCTTGTAGTAGCACTCCAAAACCTAAGAGTAAAAAACAAACTAATAGGAATTGGCTAGCTTCTAAGAGTAGTGGCATAAATAATCATGTTGTTGGTGCTTTAAAATATCTTCAAAAGGGAAATTCACTTGAAAAGGCTCAATCGACTAAGACAAACAAACCTGTTGAACCAAAAGTAATAAGTCAAAAACCTAAGAAGTGGATCAATATAGGACGTAGGTTTTCTCAACGAAGTGATGCTCCCACATTTTATTCAACTGCATCTAAAAGGAAAACATCTCCTAGATCTAACATTAGGTGGGTACCTACAGGTAGAATTTTCAAATCGATTGGTCTTAGGTGGATTCCTACAGGAAAGATTTTAGACATTTGCACCAAAACTAATGTGATCTCCACAACTTCTACCTCTGAGACTAGAATGAAAACCATCGGAATTGTGTGTTCGAGTGTCAAGAAGATAATTGACACTACATCTTTATGCTTCTAACACCTGGAACCCATTTACTCTTGGGAATCCTTGTTCTCTGTTTTCTTGTCTCTTCTTTCTTTCTTTGCAGATTCTTCAACACAATGGCTTCGGAACAAATCAGTTTCGGACCCGCACTTCAACAATGGCTTCTGAGCAAAACAGCTTAGGACCCGCATCCAACCGTCTATACTTTCCGGAATCTTCGGCTGCACCATTGTCTCTCTCCTGTAAAGGAGTGGAAACCATGTTTGCTCCATTGTTTGATGATACGATTGTCAACCGTCCCTCTGAGGTCTCGCCAATTTCCGCTGCACATCTTGATCACCATCAAGTACCTGATTCACCTCAACAAACGTCAACAACAACTATTGGGAGAGACGGTCCTCCAATTGCATCTTCAACAACAGCAGAACAAACCGTGTCCAGCTAACGACAATCAGCTAAAGACTCCATACCTAAATCAGTTCCACAAACCGCAAAGCATGACCCTGAGGCGTTCTTTAATCCGTTTGCACCGGCTCAACTCATTCCTGACATTACTGAGTCGTCTACACGCAATTTGGATCTTGCTCACATGCGAGATAATTACCTCCATCAAGGTTTGTTGATTTAGTTCACCATATTGGTTTGTGGTGTTTGACTCCAGGTGATTTGCACAATTTTCTTTAAAAAACAAGTGAGTCAAACATCTAACTCTTATCTTTAAATATTAAAAAAAAAAAAAAAAAAAAAAAAAAAAAAAAAAAAAACTTCTTTCTCTATGTACAAACTTCGTAACTTCAAAACTATGTTCCTTCATTAAAACAATTTTTGCTTTACTCTGTCAAAATGGAACATGTTTTGAGGGGGAGAAAACTTTTCACATTATTATGAAGTTTGCACACCTCATCATAATTCTTCAAGGATAAAATGTTTCTTCATCATTCGGATTAAAATCTCGTTTTCTAAAACTTCTATGATCTCTCGAATTAAAATGTACAAAAAGTTTTCACAAAACATATGCTAATTCGAGGGGGAGAAAGGTAATTCTTTCTGCAATGATTCCAAGTTAACCTTGTTTGGACTTCAAATGGAAAAGTAATTAACCTTTAGTGAGTAAGGATCTTGCATGGAAAATAAAACAGGCTCTAATCAATGTTTTCACAAATGTTCTCAAAAGTTTCACACATAATTTATAAACCTCACGATTCAGACTAACGATTTTTTTTCCTCAATTATCTCCATAATTGTGAGTTTCTAATTTCCTCATTGTTGTCTAATCGTTCCCTAAATGTTTCAAGGGTTTTCAACGGTCAAAAGGGTAAAATTAGAAACTAGGGTTTATGTAAATATCGATCGGGGCATTTCTTTCAATTTTATGTGTTTTGTCTAACTAACTAGTTTATATAGCTTTAGAGAACACTAAAGAATGCTCGATTGATGTGTTTGCTCAATTAGATACAACATAGGTTTAGAATCATGTGATTTAGGGTCTTAGATGTCGATGTCTTTGCTGCTACCAAGGCATTTGTTTGTTCAATATTCCTGCATTTTGATGCTAACATGTGTGCATAGACTCAAATCATAACCTCAAACCATAATCATAATTGGAAAATCTCGAGTGATAGGATGAGTTAATCTATGATCTTGTGTGTTTATTAGAGAATTCTGAGCATTTTTTGGTAGATTTAGAATGAGTTTCTTGATTCATCTGTATACTTGTTTGTGCCTGATGCATTTTCTCTGTGTGCAAGTACATGTCATCCCATTGAAAGTCAAAATTTCTACATTCGACAAAATGTTTCTTATGGAACATATTTTGAGGTCAAAGGACAAAATGTGTTTAAAGGCTAAACTGGTGAATGGATTCAAAATGGTGAGAAACAAATTTTTCCAAACTCTACACTCTCGTTTTACACCGGTAAAGCAAGTGTGAAGACCAAAGCAAAGTCATTCAAAACCTTTCAAATTTTCACAATCTAGAATGCTTTGGCTTCAATAAAAGAATGTCTCTGATCTGAACATCCCAAATACCGGATGTTTTCCATGCATCACAAAAGCGAATCTTCAAAAAGAACCCATGAGGTTCAACTTTAGATGGAAATCTTTTTCAGATTTTTTAAAAACTCAAAAGAGAGACTCCGGGTCTCAAACAACTTTTCAACAGTAAAAGAGTTTTGAATTTCAAGCATTCTTTGTTGTATAATACTTGATTGTGTTTTCTAAAACCTTGAGCAGAGTCGTCTCACGAATTTTCAAAAAGTATTTTATAATACGATTCAAAATTCTGCTCAAGAAGACTGTCTCTCGAATAACATTCATTATTTGAGGGGGAGTATTTTGTTTATAGAAAACTAATTTTGTATTAAAACAACGACTTGTGCACACATTTCAGTGCACAACTCGAGTTTCAAAGAAAGGAAAGTGCCTTGCTAAACCGTTCTTTAAAACCAAACGCGCACTTATCCTTAAAAACAAGAAGAAGTTTTTCATGCGAAGCTTATCTAAAACTTTTTAATCTTGAGCAAAATTTATTCAAAATTTTTCAAAAGGTTTTTCAAAACTTTTCAAAATTTTGCTCAAGATTTTTTCAAACCTTTACTCCCCAATTCGCTCCAAAGTTTAAAAATGTCAAAACACATGCTCGTTTTGAGGGGGAGTATTCAAAATCAAAAATGCTTTGTCAAAATCATGTTTTGATGGTTTGTGCACACATAACAGTGTACAACCCGCACTTGTATTGAAAGGACCCTGAGGTACGCATCAGTGCCTCAATCCTTAGATAAGGAGCGAAGGCATCTTACTTTTGAGTAGAATTAATCAAACATTTTCTGATTTTCATAATTCTGCTCAAAAGACAAGTATTTCACCTCAATGAGTATTCACTTGTTGAGGGGGAGCACTTGAAAACTCATCGTTCTCAAAATCAAAAGTTCTTGTTGATTTCTCCCCATAAGACTTAAAAGGCATATTTTAATCAAATGTTTCTAAAAAACAACATCTTATATGCTATTTTTGAGGGGGAGAAAAGTGAAAGTGATTAAAATATGAAAGTTAAATGTTGCTTAAAAGTCAAACCTCATGCGAGCTAGTCTCAGATTCACCCAGGAATTGACGAAACATAAAAGTTAGTAAATTCGAAAAGACTTTTCCTCGACGGGTAATAACATCAAGTTAGTTACTAGAGCTAGTTGTCACCTAAAAGCTGACAATGGAACTCTTTAACTAGCCACGTAAGCGTGTCTCGAAAAGGATTTGTCTTAGTAGAAATGTACCGTTTCGAGAAACTTTCTGTGGACTTGACCAGGCCGGGTAATAACTTCAAGCTAGTCTAACTAGTGATGTAAGCGTGTCTCGAATCGGTCTTGTTCACTGAAAGTGGATCAATTCAAAATGCTCGCTCCTCCCGCATGTGCAAATTTATTAAAATACATATGAGCACATGTGAAGGGGGAGCCCTTCATAAGTATACATAAAACTCTCAAAGTGTTAAACAAAATGTTTGATAAACACAAACACTTTGAGAGATTTTCAAAGGTTTCAATGGCAATTATAGGATAGTCATGGAGTTATAAGGTGACTAAGGTTAGGAAATAACCGTCCTATGATCCGCCTAAGCCGGAGGGATCTACCCAAGGACATCACCAATAGTTAGAACTAGAAGTCCTTAGGTATGATACGAAAAAAGGAGTAAAGAATGAAAAAGGAGAAAGAAGGGGTTGAAGAATGAAAAAGAAAAGTAAAGAAAAGGGTGAAAAGAAATAGCCCTCCATATGATTCAACCTTAGGGCAGACACCGGGTTCAATTCGTATGCTACTGGTTGTTACTAAGGTGACGCCGGTATTGAAGATAAAGCCGTCATGGACCCAGTGACGCACTGCACTTAACCTTCTAGCCACTCAAGTTCTCTTAAAAGAATTTGTTTCATTCTCACGGGGAACCAGTGTAATCTATCGACTTATCTCTTAGAGATAGTTGATATTGAAGTAGGAGACCCCTCCCTAGTCTCCGTATAGGAAACCTAAGTGAGCACTTATCAAGTCTAGAGCCATGAGATACATCAAAGATCTCTTAGGAACACTTAGTATTTTCTACAACTGGTGTTCTGCATCAATGGGCACCAGCTGTAAATTATCGAGTCCTTCGCAGATCTTAGCAATCTGCTGAGAACGTTTATGAGAGAATTACATACGTATTTCTCAATGATTGAACGGAAATTCCTTCCAGGGTCAACATCAAACAGCCCTGACAGCAGGTCACTTCGGTAACTCCTCGTGAGTTACGCTTAGTGTTTGCGGTGGTTTCTAACGGTCTACAGTCGTGGAGTGATCCCCAGCGACTCACCCAGTCATTGAGCTACCTAGTAGGTCTCGTAAGCTCCTTCGGGAGTATCTGATATGGGAACGACCTTGATAAGGGTTAGAAGGAGTCTTCACACTATGCTGTTGACGATCTCTAATTTCTTATCTGTAAGTACCGGTTGTTTATTGCTAACTGTTTACTTTCAGGGACATATCATCTCCATGGAGACTGATTCCGCATGCTCATACATACATCTTGAAGTCAACAAAAGCTCCCTCAAAGATCTAAGCAACACAATGTTCAAAATTAGATTCTATGCCAAAAAGAAGAATCTACAAAGTTTAAGGACTAAAGATCTATGTGATTGAAAGGGAACTATGTGCATGTGAATGCCTAAGTTCAAAGATGTATGAGCATGTTGAAATGGACGACGACCACCACAGACGCAGAAGTGACGCATGGCAGATAACTTCATAAGATGATCACTACCACATCTATTACGAACAAAGACGTCTTAAGTTATACGAGTCAAAAGTCAAAGACAAAGAAGAAGACGTCAAGCAACCGTGATGACCGACCCTTAGGGGGAGATTGTTGGGAACGTACTTTTATATTTACTCAAGTCTCGGTCATTACATTTTGTAATAAGATGATCACTACTACATCAACTAAGAACAAAGAACGATGAATGATTCAGAAGACGTCTAAAGCTTTGAAAGTCAAAGATTAAGACGAAGACGTTAAGCAACCTTGATGACCGACCCTTAGGGGGAGATTGTTGGGAACGTAGTTTTACTACTTATCAAGTCTCGGTCATTTACTTGTAATAGGTTGCTAAGGCTTGTATGTTTATTATATCTTAAGGCTTATGTAGCAAGCCCATGGGCCTTAAGCCCATTTCTTTTCTAGATAGGGAGGAAGGGAGTGTTGCCCTAGTCCTCACCTATAAATACTATGTAACCTCTCCTTTGAGAGAGTTTGGTTCTCTTGGTAATTTCATTTCTCTTCTTTTCCATTCTTAAGAGTTCCTTCCACTCTCTCTCTACTCTCTTTCTCTCTCTAGATCTATTAGTGATTATGTTATTAAAATCATGACCTAACATGTAATAAAGTGTAAATTACAATATGGAAACGGAAGATATCTCTCACTACCTGTCATAGCAAAATAGATTACCATAGGCTTGGGAAAGGATCAAACCTCCACCACATGGCGTAAGCACCTAGGATAAACTATCAAAGAGGTCTTTTAAAAGGTTGTAATGTTAGGTATATGGATATGAATTACACGGTTTTGTTGGATAAAGGAAGTTTTACTGGTGGCGAGTTAACAATCTTGGTTAATTACATGTACAATATGGCGTTGGTAAGCCAAGACTAGACTCGACTTAAGCTAATAAATGAAAAGTAACTAAAAACATAAAATGAACATAGAATGAAACGGGATGGTAGTCCGTATGTTTTTTTCTTTTCTTTTTTCTATTTTTTTTTTCTTTTTATTGATTTTTTCGATTTTTTTTTTTTTTTTTTTTTTTTTTTTTTTTTTTTTTTTTTTGCATACACTCTTACCCTACCATCCAAATTAATACATCATAGGGAATGAGAGTTTCCCTTACACTTGAATCTTTACATACTTTACATTAAACTATTCTAATGACTCGAATTAAGAAAATCAAAACACTTGGAGCACTTTTAAGATTAACGTACATATGGGGGTAATAAATGATGTTCTTCCCCATTACTCCATAAAATAAGTACTTACCCATGAGTCCCAATCGTCCCAAAACAATATGTACAAGGATATGACTCGACTTAGCAACCATGTAATCAATTAGAAAGTTAACTTAGGGTTTAACAAATAACAATAATGCACTAAAAATGAGCGCATACACGGAAGGCTAAGGCGATTTGGGTGTACATTTAAGTGGGGTGTAACAAATTCTTCCTTTAAGTAAAATGCTTAAAGTTAGAAACGAAAAGATAGGCTCGGAGGGGTGTACTAGGGGTTTCGTGTACTAAAAATGAGTACAACGCTAAGGGTGTGGGAAAAATTAGTTGACTTAACTAGCCAAGTAATATGACATAAATGGTCAAGTAATTATGATACGGGTTTAACACAAGGGTGATCCTAATGCCTCTTATCATGTAGTAAATCCTACCACACGAATGTAGTCTCACTAGCGGTCTCGGGATGCATCACTAACGCAAGTTCTAGAATCTAAATGCTACCGGTACACTCATAAGCACTAATAATAAATGCTTTTCCTATCAAATCTAAAGGCGAACCTCACATTTTTAGGTGGAAAATTTTTCTGAATATACGGTTATGTGCTAGTCATACAATCTCCTATCCATGAGACGCTTGCTATGGCTAAAGTTTCACTCCTAAATGTTGTAAAAAATTTTAAATTTGGCGCTAAAATTGCACTAACAAGTATTTCTCGTAGTTTTATTACACATCTACTATCAAACAAAACAAACTCAAGCGAAAGTGCATATGTAAGGTATCATCTTTTTACCCTCCCCTTACACTTAAGATGAACATTGTCCCCAATGTTCAAGTAAAGAATGTAAAAGTGAAAAAGTAAAGAGAATGAAATCAAATACTCCCCTGATTCGCTCGGTATGGATTATGGGTTGCTAGGTTAAATCTTCCTCCAAGAGAATGAACAATCAAAGCTTCCCTTCCAGAATATAAATCATCTTCTTGTCATACATAACCTGCTAAACCTGAGAAAACAACTACAAAAACCCAAAGCATCAATCCGAACAAAGATAACTCACAACTAGATGTAATTCCAGACTTAGGAATAAAAACAAAACAATTAAAGATATAATGCTTGTGGAATGAATGTTTGCAGATTTCCTGGAGATTATAAAACTTAATAATTTACAAAAACCATAAGACTCCGTTAGAAAAACAAAACTGGTAAAATTTCCAGATTTTTACACGTGACGCCGTCAAGAGTAAACTCGTGACACCGTCAGAAGTGACCTGCAGAAATTCTTATGTTAAGTTTCCGGAAAATTTCTGGAAAAACTTCGTCCTACTTCCTGGAAAATCCTGCAAAACATCATTACGACTCGATACAAGCATTTGACTCTAACAAGTACTAATACACATGTCCATTTAATATTGTTGTGGTTCATGCTTAATTTCGTTCTTATAAACAAATTTGGATCTCCCTTACACTTATCTTTTGCAAAATACCTTTATATGCAATTAAGACGAAGTTAAAAACAAAATAAAGCATTTTCACAATTTACTTTGAAACATGAGCCACAAACAATAAAAATAAAACATGCATACAGAAACAAATAAAATCAAACAAACAAACAAACAAACAAATAAAAACACAAAACATGGGTTGCCTCCCAAGAAGCGCTTGTTTTTGTTCGAGTCACGAGCCTGACTCTACCCTTATTTAATGGAAATAGAGGAGGTTCTCCCTACACTTAGGATTAAGTGTGGGTGAAAGTAGCGATACACACCCTTAGGGTATGAATATGCCACGTGAGGTGAAGGGGGTAAGTGAATGGCTTCCTTCATCCTAAAACTACCCGGATAATATTGGTTGATGGGTGGGTCGGTTCCTCTTTTATCTCCTAGAAATATATCTAAGGATGGAAAAGTGTGTAAAGATTGAGGTTCCGGTTCATCAACACTAGGAAATTCCCTAGAACTAGGAGTAAGGTTATCACTACAAGTGTTCAAACCTATATCCTCAAGTGGTGCCTGGTCCAAGGGTTCTACCTCCATTGGAATTCCTAAAGTTTCTTCTACTTCTTCTGGGTAAGTCACGGGCGGTGCGTGTGCCTCAAATGATGGTTGAGTATTTTGTGGGCTTATGTTGTTCACCTCATCATTCCATGTATCAGGATCTAGCCCTAACATTCTCCCAAGTATCTCACGTGCTTCTCTAGGCATCTCAACTTCTATGTCCGAATCATAAGGATCATCTTCAATATTCTGACTGCTATATACAAATTGCCCAAGAGATTCATCATCTGTTTCTTGAGATTCATCATCATCAATCATAGAACCTAGGTCTTTTTGATCAATGTGATCATGCTCGGCTAAATCCTCCTCAATTGTATTCTTAGGTAGTGATAATAGCAAACCTAGTGCTTCATCCAACTTATGATTTGTTGCAATGGCTCTCTCCATAATTCCTTGGCAAACTAGGTCGCATTTCCTATTGGCCTCACTAAAACTAGATCTTAAACATGGAGGTTGTTCATAAGAATCTATCCTAGGTGAAGGCTCATATGATTCATAGGTGTCTCTAAATGAGGTATTTTGAACTCTCTGGTGTGTTAGCCGCTCAACCCTATCTTGTAATCTTAGAAGTCTAAGTGTAAAGTCCATTTGAAGCAAATTACAAACAAAATCACAAAGAAAAGATAGACTACGAGAAAGCTACAAAATAAAAAATAAAAAATCTCACTTGATAGGAATCTAATGAGTAGACCTAATAAAAATCAAATTCAACCTAAACAATAACTATTCCCCGGGCTGCGGCGCCAAAAACTTGATGCGTGGGAATCGCACCTTGCTTTACCTCTCGAGGGATCTCGAGAAGCTTACAACCCCCACCAGGCAGTGTACCTGATCGTTGTAGTATAGTATAGTGACAAGTACCGGGGGATTGATCGTTCAGCTTGGGAATAGTGTCGCTAGGATTAGAAAGCCTAAATTACTAGTTCTAAAGGTGAGAGATGATTATTTTTGTATTTTTATGTTTTTATGAAAGCAAGTAAAATCTCGGGTTTTGAAGGAGTTGGCGGAATTAGTTGCTATTCAACTAACCCAAAGCTAAGATGCAATCAAAATAAAATAATAAAAATGAAAATAAACTAATTATACTAAGGTTGTGAGCAGTAATTGGAGAAAATGTGTTTACTTAGACTTCATTACTCCCTAGATATCTTTTACATGTTAATTACTTGTTACAATTGCATGGATGACGGATCGTATTCCTTAATACCATTCATGGGGTGGCATACATAACTCCCCAATTCTATGAGCTCTTATCTCCTCCTACACCATGACCCAGCACAACTATAGGGATTGTAAACAGTGGCTCATGCATTAAATACAACCAATAAAGACCTAGTACGCCTCGGTTCATGTTTCTTAAGACGTTCAAGCATGTTACCATTTGGAGATCTGCCAGTTTTCTTAAGCCTAACATATAAAATCATTCATCCAAGAACAAGAATAAACAAGTAATCAACACATAATCAATATCTAGGTTTCATTAGATCTAAGCAAACACAAGAGAGATCTAGCCTAGCATAATTGAATTGAGACAAGAACAAGATATAGACAACCAACACATAGACATATTGATTGAATTAGAAGAATACTTATCTCAATTACAATGCAAGGTATCAAGGGTTTGGAACCCTTGAAAAACCTGTAAAAGTTCACCCAAATTCGTCTTTAGGGTTTCTCCAAAACTTCTCTCTTTTTAATGAAAAAACTAGAAAACTATATATAGGAAAACTGGTCTGACGGCGTCAAGACAAGCATGTGACGCCGTCACCTCGCCGCCAAATACTTCCTCGGACGGCCTTGATCTCCTTATGACGGCCTGTGTGACGCCGTCACCACCTACGGTATTTTATTCTTGCTATCTGACGCCGTCAGGTGTAACTCTTGACGCCGTCACCTAGTGCTTCCGGCATGGAAAATTGATACTTTGCCGTTTTCTTCACTTTTATGCTCCAAAAACGTCCAAAATGGCTTCTTTTCCAGAATTCACTCTCCAAGTACCTAAAATCACAAAAGGAACGATTTAGGGCAATATTTGATCAAATAAAGTCGGTTTCGGGCTTAAATGACCCCCTAAAAACGGATCATTTTTTGCCTCATCAGAAGACTTGGCAAATCAGTCTCAACTTTTGACTTTAGCTCTCTCAGGTTGTCTACAAAAGATGTCCAGTATCATAGACAGCTTATCAGTAATTACAAAAATAAGAAACAAATTATCAAACATATCACTGGTGATACTACACATATATCAAACATATCACTGATGATACTACACATATATAAAGCATATCACTAGTGATACTACACATATATGAAACATATCACTGGTGATACTACACATATATCAAGCATATCACTAGTGATACTACATATATATCAAACATATCACTAGTGATACTACACATATATATCATCAGCAAAAACATTTATTGTGTTTGTCTATTACAGTGAAAGGCACAAAAACCATCTTGTACATAAAAAATACGTAATTAATACCTTGGTGTAAAGTCCAAAAATGATCTTCATTATATACTCAGCATTAAACTCAGAAACAACACGAAAAATGCCAAGAACTCCATAAGCTTTTTTGGTATTAGTCCATTTTTTTGAATATTTGTGATTTTCTAAATATCACTTGTGATATTCTGAATAGCACTTGTGATTTTCTTATGTTATCGTCCATTTTCATACTTCGTCCGTTTTCATATGTATTAGTCAATCTTTTTACTTTTTCGTCCGTTTTTATACGTTTCTGAATATCAATGGTGATATTTTAAATATCACTTGTGATTTTTTGAATATCTATCACTTGTGATTTTCTGAATATCACTTATGATTTTCATGTTACAAAACATTTGTTGAATATCACTTGTCAAATTCAAAAAATTACTTATGATATTCAGAATATCACTTGTGATACTCTGAATATCACAGAATATTACTTATGATATCCGAAATATCATTTGTGATACTCATAGTATCACTTGTGATATTCTGCATATCACAGAAAATCACTTGTGATATTCAGAATATCACTTGTGATATTCAGAATATCACTTGTGATATTCAGAATATTACAGAATATCAATTGTGATATTCTGAATATCACAGAATATCAATTTGATATTCAGAGTATAACTTGTGATATTTAGAATATCACAGAATATCACTTGTGATATTCAGAATATAATTTGTGATATTCAGAATATCACTTGTGATATTTAGAAACATATGAAAATTGCCAAAAACATTTAAAAACGGACGAAAACGAATGAAAAAATGGATGAAAACGTAAGAAAATGAACGAAAATGTATGAAAACGGAAGAAAACGTATGAAAGTGTAAAAACATGTATGAAAAGGACAAAAACATTTGAAAAAAAGGACGAAAACGAAAGAAAACGGACGAAAACATAAGAAAATGGACGAATATGTATGAAAACGGACGAAAACGTATGAAAGCGTAAAAACACGTCTGAAAACGGACGAAAACGAAAGAAAATGGACGAAAATGTATTAAAACGATCGAAAACGTATGAAAGCGAACGAAAATGTAAGAAAACATATGAAAACGTATGAAAACAGACGTTAACGGGCGAAAGCGTAAGAAAAAGGACGAAAACGTATGAAAACAGACAAAAACGTATGAAAACGGACGAAAACGGGCGAAAATGGGCAAACATATATGAAAACGAGCGAAAACGTACGAAAACAGATAAAAACGTATGAAAACGGACGAAAACGTATGAAAACAGACGAAAATGTATGAAAACGAAAAAAACGTAAAAAAACGTTTATTAGAAAAAAGAACATGAAAAAAAAAAAAAAAAAAAAAAAAAAAAAAAAAAAACGTGAAAAAAAGGAACACGTGAAAAAAAGGACAAAAAAAAGAAACAAAAAAAAGAATAAAAAAAGAAAAGAAACAAAAAAACTTTGAAGCGTTAAAAAAAAAGAAACCAAAAAAAAAATAATAAAAAAGATAAAAAAAAGAAAAAGGAAAAAAAAAAAAAACATGGACTTATGTTTCCCATTTAATCTTAGGTTAACCCCTACCATTAGATCAAACTAGATGGATGGTAGTGATTTATCCATTGGTATGCACCAAAATAAGAGTATGCAAAATAAAATGCCTCCAATTCGATCAGATTTTCTTACAATTAAACACACAAATGCTTGAATTCCATAAGATTTTCTTCCATTTCCATATTTGGATGACAGAATCTGCCATGGAAATCCTCAAGGACTTGAGCGCAATTTTGGAGAAAGTGTAATTTTATGAGAACCCTAATAAGTATGTTATACAGTTATAGGTTGTAGAGAAAGCTGGCGTCATTATGCGTTTATAAAGTATTGGTTTGATTTGAAATGTAGAAGATGCATCCTTTTTTTTTTTTTTTTTTTTTTTAACTTCAGGATAATACAAGCCCATGCTGATTATGATCCGGTGAGACGTAACAAAAAATAAATGCATCGTGTTCAAGGCACTCATCATTTTTTATCAATTTCGTCCCGTCTCTCTATCAAATACTTTACACCAACTACTGTTTTCAAACCAACACACCAAACTAAAGACATGCTCGAATATGCAAATTAACAAAGAAGATGTACAAATACAAACATGCACGTTAGACGAAAATACATTCTTGTATATTAAATGCAATGTATCCTTCTATATACAGTAAAAAATTAAAATAAAATTACTTAAATAACAACCACTTTGAGGAGTGTATGATTGTCAATTTTATTTCAAGATGCCCCATTATACTTGTACGTGGAACGTATGTCGATGCAAGCAGAAGATTTTGTGCATACAGCTCTAAAGATAGTACGAAACAACTAGAATACATTATCAACTCTAATGCACTATCTCGGGGATAACTCTGATATAAAGTCTACAACTGCACTAGCATTAGGATCAACATAATAGTCGTTAGAAAACAATGGTCTATTGTATACTCTCATCATCTTCGACAAAAAAGATGTGGTGCCAGTATGCAGCCTGTCAACAACTTCCTCCATCGTTGGCCTGTGGTTTGGATGATATTGGGTACATAACAACCCAATCTCAACAAGTCTTTTCATCAAACTTAAATCTACATCCATTTTTGGATCAATTACACTTAAATGCGTTCCTCTCACCCAATTTGTGTAAACCTGCAACAATCAAACGTGTTAATTAGTAACTATACTTTTATAACAAGCCGGTAACACATGCAATTTCTAGTTCATTTATTACAGTAGGAATGATTTTGTTTTATTTTCTAATGCAGATTTAACAAGCAAAAAACTATAATGACAGTATTTGATAATCTGCTGTTCAAAAAATGACAGTATATGATAATCCAAAGTTTCTTTTATTTATGTATTTATTTTTTGAACAATTTATTTCACACCCTATACCACTTATCTCACAAATGCCTCGAGGCTTGAACCCACATCCTCTAGATTTGGTGGGCAAATCACATACCACTAGACCAAAGGGCCTTAGGTGATAATCCAAAGTTACACTTACATATTCTTCAAGGCTCTGGTTAATTTCGAGCGGTTGCATGTTCGCTCTACGCCCAGTAATGGTTTCCAAGCACGATACACCGAAACTATAAACATCAGCCTTAGTTGAGAAATAACCTGACATACACTCTGGTGCAGTGTATCCCCTGTCACACGTGCACATGATCAGAAGTTTATGTAAGCGGGACGTATCCATACATATACATTGAAATTTATATATAAATGTGGTTTTCCTTCTAAAGAATTATAACAAACCTAGTTGAGTGAATTCGAATACAGAAAAGATGGTAGCTTCATAATTAGTTCTGTATTATGCAAATATGCAATAACTTACCATCTTGATGCCCAAAATTAATGCAAAATTTTCTATTTGGCAAATTAAAATCACAGAGAAGCAGTTTCAAGTAAATTTAATTTCTAAAATTGTCACTTCACTTTAAAAACCATTTCTTAATGTTAAAGTATCCAGCTTTCAAAATCCATGGTATAAACCATTCAACTTCGTAAGCATGATTAAGAGCTGAAAAATGAGCATTGCACCTTTAATAGAATGGATGTGTACATACCAGCTGGTCCCGCGGGTCATAGGCATGTGACAATCACTCTTGTTGCTTGCTAAGCATCTTGCAGTCCCAAAATTTGACAGTTTGGGGTCTAAACTTTCATTTAAAAGAATATTTCCAGACCTTACATCACAATGTATCACCCGAATGGGAGCATCTTTGTGAAGGTAAAGAAGTGCCTTAGCAACACCTAATAATATTTTATACCGTTTATCCATGTTCAAAAGAGTACACGCCGGATCTACAAATACAGAACACAACGAATATTTTGTCAAGGTCAATATTAAGAGAATGTTAACAAGCCACAATCTTAGAATAAAACTGTGATAAAAAGAAGGTTAATTAACAACACTTCTTGCTTGCTATTCAACTCTTCTCAAGATTTGCATTAAGCTTTCTCGGAACCATACAGTGATCTCAAGCATGACATGTAAATTTCAATAATTAATGAAAATTCATGTACCAAATAACAAAGTATCAAGGCTTGTATACAGTTGGAACTCATAGACAAGGAGCAGACTTGTTCCCTCAATGCAATACCCAAGCAACTTGGCCAAATTCTCATGTTCAAGCTTTACCAGTATTGATGCTTCATTCATATAATGTTCTTTATATCTGCCACCCAAAGAAGGTCCAGCAATTACTATATCTTTTCCATTATGTAGCTTTCCCTGAAACGATAAAGAAAGTTGGTACTTCTACCAAATAAAGCAAAACCATATAAAACATGTAATCAGACATGTGACTATATATTGATACCTTGTACAGCGAATCAGATGCGAGTTGCGAAATTTTGTTCTGGTCCGAGAAGTTTCCAGTCGCGACACTCAAAGTCTCATAATCAAACCGATGCAATGTTTGATTTTCATGCCCAATAGTCTCAAAGTATAATTCCATGGAGTTCAAATTGTTACCACTAACTACAAATTCAACAAATTACCAACTATTAGATAAGAGACCCATTAAATACTATGTCAAAGTATGAATTGAAGATTGTATAACCCAAGTACCGAACATAATTGGAGAAATAGTTCAATTGCTGCTAAATGAAGGAAACATTATTGCATTTCTTTTGCTAATTAATAATCTGCATGTACTACAAAAGCAAAATGTTATGTAAGTAGACTGGAAGAGGAAGTGATACCTGAGTTCTTGCTATTTGACGATAATAGAACCACCGGAGCCTTTCTACCAAATATAGTAATGCCCCCAGGCACATTATTTGCTTTCTCTTGTATCGCCAAGACAGATTCAAGACCAACTACAATCTCAGCCATTGTAGGTCGCTGCCTTAGATTCTTATGCAAGCAACGTTTAGCTAACTGGGCAAACATCTTTAAACATTTAAGGGATATTTCCCCCTTTATATGATTATCAACAATTTGCTTTAGCCTGCCTTCTTTAATGGAGTCTTGAGCCCATATTGCCAGACCCCATTGTTCCCCATCAAGACTTCCATCTACAGCTCGTTTTCCACACAAGGCTTCAAACAATACCACCCCGAATGCATACACATCAGATTTTCTGGACAACTTACCCGTGTAAAAGTAATCGGGATCAAGATATCCAAATGTTCCTTTTACCATAGTTTTGACATAAGTGGACTGCTGATTTTTTGGACATATTTTGGACAATCCAAAGTCTGATATCTTAGCTTCCCAACTGTTATGTAACAGTATATTCGAGCTCTTCACATCACGGTGTACAACTCCTTGCTTGATACCAGTACCGGTGTGAAGATAGTCTAACCCACGAGCGGCCCCTATGCATATAGTGAGTCTTCGCACCCAAGGTAGAAAAGTTTGAGATTTGTGAAGATGATCTTCAAGGGTTCCATAGGACATATATTCGTAAACCAGGATCATCTCTTGCCCATCATCACAATAACCAATCAAAGATACCAAGTGGCAATGCCTTAGATTAGAAAGCATCTTAACTTCAGCCCAAAACTCAAGTGCTCCCTGATTAGAAGTTGAATCTAGTCGTTTAATGGCAACAACCAAACGATTTTTCCCATTTGGGATGGTTCCTTTGTAAACTTTGCCAAAACCCCCACGACCTATTACTAATGATTCATCAAAGTTTTGGGTTGCTAGCTGAATATCGGAAAAAGTAAGCTCACGACACGGTTGTGGTGAATCTAAGGATACGGAGGATTCAACCTCTTCTTGGTTTGTAGGAAAGGACATGGCAATTTTAATTTCTTTAGTTTGAACAGAAATAGATATGAAGTAGCTCAAACTAGAGTTTGGATGATATTTTCAATATGTGAACATATTTATAAATGTTCAGCGCTCCAAAATTTATATATGGCCACTATCATAAAGGTCATCAACTTATGATTGTGAAAAATACGTATATATTGATGGGATATACTATTCAGACCCTTTATAGTCAACCGTACAAATCGTGAAGCACACAGTACAATACCGCGATACATACAGTACAATACCGCGAAGCAGACCGTCACTTCTATTGACAAAACAACATTAATTCACACTATACTTTTCGCCGTTTAAAAAAAAATCACACTATACTTTTGTGGAAGATACAGCTATCCCGTAATTTCCTAGAAACTATATAATTTCAAAGAAGACTTTCCACTATACTTTTCGCCGTTTAAAAAAAAAATCACACTATACTTTTGTGGAAGATACAGCTATCCCGTAATTTCCTAGAAACTATATAATTTCAAAGAAGACTTTCCATTTTTTATTTTATGATGCAATGATTTGTTTTGTAGCAATAATATAATTACAGCAACCTGGGAAGAGATCAAGTAAGAATAATACTTTTGTAAATGCATCTGAAATGTGTAGTTGTGGTTACTTCTTATCATTCCTATTTTAATTATTCTTCATATTTGATCATAACTCACAGCAAGTTAACATTATAATTTATATCATAATTTCGTGGAAACCGTCTTCAAAACCACCACCTTGACTTGTCATGTACACCTTTAAAGGGAAGTGATACTTACACCACTTTTTTTGATGCACACACCATAATGTTACATCATTAATGTACATGTTACAACATGCTATATGCATAATTGTGGTGTGTGCATCAAAAAAAGTGGTGTAAGTATCACTTCTCTTTAAAAGTAACTTTATACCAATTAATTTTTTTTTTTTGGTGGGGGGGGGGGGGGGGGTTGGTTGGTGTGGAAGATATCAAATCAATGGTTAATCGAATTTTGGCTATAAGTATATTTTTACTTAGTTCATACCGTGATAACACCAAATGTGTATTTTCTTTATGAACAAGGTATATATAATAATCAACCTACACGTATAAAAGTTTGATATTTTATCTAGAGATACCATCTTCATATCAGAAATAGAAGCGTGAATAATACCCTAACTAGCTATATGGAAATAGTTGTGTTTAATTGATAACAACGAAAAAACAATAACTTATATTTATAGGGAAGTGATACTTACACCCCATTTTTTTATGCACACACCACACTTATATGTATGTCATGTTGTAACTTGTGCATTAATAATGTGATATTGTGGTGAAAGAATCAAAAAATGTGGTGTAAGTATCACCTCCCATATTTTTATAGTAAACCTAACTAAAGTAAAACACGAACTTAAACCACCCTTAAACTTTCCTAAAAACAAATAGGTAAAATTTCGGACCTGGGTATAGAACTTAAGATTGTGGAAAACTAGAAGGGGGTGAATAGTTTACCGCTTTTTAAATCCTTTTTAGCTTGACTATCCTTCAAAAACTTTACGTTTGCTTAAAGATGTAAACACAATATTATATGTTTGATTCTTTGAAAAGCTTTTCATGTGAATGACAATTCTAACTTTATTTGTTTTATACTTTGAAAAGCTTTACTTATGATGATCCTAACTTTGCTTGTTTAGTTCTTTGAAAAGCGTTATATGTGATTAGCGATTCTAACTAAAAGACAACATGTAATAAGCAAAGATAAAGAAAGAAACGATCAAACCACAACACGATTGTTTATCGTGGTTCGGCTACAAGGACTCTTTTTCCTTGCCCTACATCCACGCCACGAGTGTCCAACTCGAGAGTTATAAGCACTAATCAACAAGCTCCTTTCACCGGCGGAGAAAACCTTTACAACGTCGCTTACACTTTTACCGACACTAAGCTAGATGTCGAGTTCTTTACCAAGGGTACAACCACTCCCGTTAGTTCTTTTACAAGGGTACAACAACTCCCGACACACTACGTATTTTGAGGCCTAAAATACTAACCAATCACTTCTACATACTTTAGAGTTGAAGCTTGTAACTTCTTGAATGATCTTGTGAAGTCCCTTGCTACATAAGAGAATCACACAAGTCAAAATGTTACTGAGTTAGTTGAGAGTGTATGTGAAAATATGTCCTAAAGGGGTGACTCAAAACTAACAAATGGTTTGATATTTATAACAAACCATTCTGCAGGTCTGACGGATCAGGCGAAACCCTCAGATGGTTGGTGTAAGTATCACTTCTCTTTAAAAGTAAGTTTATACCAATTAATTTTTTTTTTAATTTTTTATTTATTTATTTATTTTTTTGGTGGGGGGGGGGGGGGGGGGGTTGGTTGGTGTGGAAGATATCAAATCAATGGTTAATCGAATTTTGGCTATAAGTATATTTTTACTTAGTTCATACCGTGATAACACCAAATGTGTATTTTCTTTATGAACAAGGTATATATAATAATCAACCTACACGTATAAAAGTTTGACATTTTATCTAGAGATACCATCTTCATATCAGAAATAGAAGCGTGAATAATACCCTAACTAGCTATATGGAAATAGTTGTGTTTAATTGATAACAACGAAAAAACAATAACTTATATTTATAGGGAAGTGATACTTACACCCCATTTTTTTATGCACACACCACACTTATGTGTATGTCATGTTGTAACTTGTGCATTAATAATGTGATATTGTGGTGAAAGAATCAAAAAATGTGATGTAAGTATCACCTCCCATATTTTTATAGTAAACCTAACTAAAGTAAAACACGAACTTAAACCACCCTTAAACTTTCCTAAAAACAAATAGGTAAAATTTCGGACCTGGGTATAGAACTTAAGATTGTGGAAAACTAGAAGGGGGTGAATAGTTTACCGCTTTTTAAATCCTCTTTAGCTTGACTATCCTTTAAAAACTTTACGTTTGCTTAAAGATATAAACACAATGTTATATGTTTGATTCTTTGAAAAGCTTTTCATGTGAATGACAATTCTAACTTTATTTGTTTTATACTTTGAAAAGCTTTACTTATGATGATCCTAACTTTGCTTGTTTAGTTCTTTGAAAAGAGTTATATGTGATTAGCGATTCTAACTAAAAGACAACATGAAATAAGCAAAGATAAAGAAAGAAACGATCAAACCACAACACGATTGTTTATCGTGGTTCGGCTACAAGGACTCTTTTTCCTTGCCCTACATCCACGCCACGAGTGTCCAACTCGAGAGTTATAAGCACTAATCAACAAGCTCCTTTCACCGGCGGAGAAAACCTTTACAACGTCGCTTACACTTTTACCGACACTAAGCTAGATGTCGAGTTCTTTACCAAGGGTACAACCACTCCCGTTAGTTCTTTTACAAGGGTACAACAACTCCCGACACACTACGTATTTTGAGGCCTAAAATACTAACCAATTACTTCTACATACATGACACAAATGAAGTATAAACTACCAAAGCTTATACATGACCAAGCTACCAAGACTTGCAACTTTAGAGTTGAAGCTTGTAACTTCTTGAATGATCTTGTGAAGTCCCTTGCTACATAAGAGAATCACACAAGTCAAAATGTTACTGAGTTAGTTGAGAGTGTATGTGAAAATATGTCCTAAAGGGGTGACTCAAAACTAACAAATGGTTTGATATTTATAACAAACCATTCTGCAGGTCTGACGGATCAGGCGAAACCCTCAGATGGTTGGTGTAAGTATCACTTCTCTTTAAAAGTAAGTTTATACCAATTAATTTTTTTTTTAATTTTTTTTTATTTATTTATTTTTGGTGGGGGGGGGGGGGGGGGGGTTGGTTGGTGTGGAAGATATCAAATCAATGGTTAATCGAATTTTGGCTATAAGTATATTTTTACTTAGTTCATACCGTGATAACACCAAATGTGTATTTTCTTTATGAACAAGGTATATATAATAATCAACCTACACGTATAAAAGTTTGACATTTTATCTAGAGATACCATCTTCATATCAGAAATAGAAGCGTGAATAATACCCTAACTAGCTATATGGAAATAGTTGTGTTTAATTGATAACAATGAAAAAACAATAACTTATATTTATAGGGAAGTGATACTTACACCCCATTTTTTTATGCACACACCACACTTATGTGTATGTCATGTTGTAACTTGTGCATTAATAATGTGATATTGTGGTGAAAAAATCAAAAAATGTGGTGTAAGTATCACCTCCCATATTTTTATAGTAAACCTAACTAAAGTAAAACACGAACTTAAACCACCCTTAAACTTTCCTAAAAACAAATAGGTAAAATTTCGGACCTGGGTATAGAACTTAAGATTGTGGAAAATGTTAGGTCACCATTTCTACAACATAATCACTTAAGAATTCTAGTGAGAGAAAGAGAGATTAGAGAGAGAGTGGAAGGAACACCTAATAACAATATGAGACTAATAACCTTACTAGTGAACCAACCAACCTCAAAATGAGGTTATACATAGGTATTTATAGGTAAGGATTAGGGCTTCTCTAAACTTAGACAATATGACATACTAAGCCCTTGAACTTTATCCAAACCTATAAACCAAGCTTAAAACTTACAAAATATATAAAATAGCAAATGTTATAATTAAGTAATGCAACCTATACCAAAAAACTCAATGACCGACACTTGAAATAATAAAGTCTATTCCCAACAATCTCCCCCTAAGGGTCGGTCATCAAAGGTTGCGTGACATCGTCATCTTCTAAACTTTTAACTTTGTAGTCGACGTCCTCAAAAATGGTTAGAATAATCTTTCATCGTTCTTTGTACTTATGTTCTTTGTTGATGTGATGGTGAATAAGTTATGAAGTTGTCTGCCGTTCGTCACTCCTGCGTCTGAGGTGGTTATCCGCCATTCCAACATACTCATACATCTTTTGACTTTTATGAACAAGAAGTTCCTTTTCATGCATTGAGATCTTTGTCATTATACTTTGTAGATTCTTCTTATTGGTGTAGAATCTTTCTTTGAACTTTGTGTTGTTAAGATCTTTGGGGGAGCTTTCTTTGACTTCAAGATGTATGTATGAGCATGTTGGAATCTACCATCATGGAAATGATGTACCTGCGAGTAAACAGTTAGCAATAAAACATCCGGTACTTACGGATAAGGAATTAGAGCTTATCAACAGCATAGTGTGAAGACTCCTTCTAATCCTTATTCAGGTCGTTCCCATATCAGATACTCCCGAAGGAGCTTACGAGACCTACTAGGTAGCTCAATGACTGGGTGAGTCGCTGGGGATCACTCCACGACTGTAGACCGAGGTGGAACCACCGCAAACACTCAGCGTAACCCTTGTGAGGTTACCGAAGTGACCTGTCAAGGCTGTTAGATGATGACCCTGACAGGAGTTTCCGTTCAATCATCGAGAAATACATATGCAATTCTCTCATAAACGTTCTCGGCAGATTGCTAAGATCTGCGAAGGACTCGATAGTTTACAACTGATGCCCATTGATGTAGAACATCAGTTGTAGAAATACTAAGTGTTCCTAAGAGATCTTTGATGTATCTCATGGCTCTAGACTCTATAAGTGCACACTTAGTTTTCCTATGCGGAGACTGGGGATGTCCTGTTTCAATATCAACCGTCTCTAAGAGATGGGTCGATAGGTTATGTGGGTTCCCCGTGAGAATGAAACAAGTCCTTTTAAGAGAACTTGAGTGGTTCAGAAGGTTTAGTGCATTGCGTCACTGGGTCCATGACGACTTAATCTTCAATACCGGTGTTGCCTTAGCAACAACCAGTAGCATATGAATTGAACCCGGTGTCTGCCCTAAGGTTGAACATATGGAGGGCTATTTCTTTTCACCCTTTTCATTACTTTTCTTTTTCATTCTTCAACCCCTTCTTTCTCCTTTTCATTCTTTACTCCTTTTTTCGTATCATACCTAAGGACTTCTAGTTCTAACTATTGGTGATGTCCTTGGGTAGATCCCTCCGGCTTAGGCGGATCATAGGACGGTTATTTCCTAACCTTAGTCACCTTATAACTTCATGACTATCCTATAATTGCCATTGAAACCTTTGAAAAATCTCTCAAAGTGTTTGTGATAATCAAATATTTTGGTTAACACTTTGAGAGTTTTTGTGTACACTTTTTGAAGGGCTCCCCCTGCACATGTGCTCATAAGTATTTAATAAATTTGCACATGCGGGAGGAGCAAGCACTTTTGAATTGATCCACTTTCCATGAACAAAACCGATTCGAGACACGCTTACATCACTAGTTAGACTAGCTTGAAGTTATTACCCGGCCTGGTCAAGTTCACAGAAAGTTTCTCGAGATGGTACATTTCTACTAAGACTAATCCTTTTCGAGACACGCTTACGTGGTTAGTTAAAGAGATACATTGTCAACTTTTAGGTGACAACTAGCTCTAGTAACTAACTTGATGTTATTACCCGTCGAGGATAAGTCCTTTCGATGTTACTAACTTGTATTATCTCGTCAATTCCTGGGTGAATCTGAGTCTAGCTCGCATGAGATTTAACATTACAGCAACTTTTTAACTTTCATATTTTAATCACTTTCCTTATCTCCCCCTCAAAAAATAGCATATAAGATGTTGTTTTTGACAAGCAGTTGATTAAAATATGCTTTTTGAGTCTTACGGGGAGATTCATCAAGAACTTTTGATTAAAGAGCAAAGTATTTTTGTTTTGACAAGTGCTCCCCCTCAACAAGTGATTAGGTCTTATTGAGGTGAAATACTTGTCCTTTTGAGCAGAATTATGAAAAATCATAAATGTTTGATTAATTCTACTCAAAAGTAAGAAGCCTTCGCTCCTTATATGAGGATTGAGGCACTGAAGCGTACCTCAGGGTCCTTTCTTTACAAGATCGGGTTGTGTACTGTAATGCGTACACAAACCATGGTAATGGATGAAGAAAGAAAAAAATAATGATGAAACCAAGTTATAGAATACCAATGATCACATTTGAGGAGTGTCTGGACGGCGGTAAGTGAGGATGTTCTGAATAGGTTCCCTTGCTCCAATTAAGCTCTCCAGAGTACGAATCTGCTCCCTGAACCTCAGCTTTTGATCAATCCTAGCCAGGAACTTAAGTGCTTCTTTCTCATCTCTTTTATTCCATCCCACCTTAATCCCATTCTTATACTCTCTGAGCTTTTCATTCAGCTGAATTCTGACAAATCTGAGAGTCTGATCCCCAAACTTATGAACCTCTTCGTACTTCATGAAACGGTAACTATCGTCGTGCGGGTAAACCACTCCAAACGGTTTCTTATTGAAGATGAAAGGTCTTAAATGCGGAATGTTTGGGGTATATAACTGTGGAGCAGTGAAGTTGAGTGACTTTTGGTAACTTTCGACCCCGAGTTGTGCATCTTCGACTCTTGCTTTGATAATAGTTTGGCGCATGAAGAGCAAAACGGAGTTGATGACGTCATACTGAAGGCTGCCGGACAAGTTTTGAAGTTTGCCTTGAACCTTGAGCAAGTATATGTCAGCTATGTCATTGAGGTTCAAGCGATGATAGTCAGCTTCACTGAATGTGTAAATTTGATCATCACTTCGACGGACCTCAATTTTATCAAGAAAGTTGTATCCAAATCTTTTCTCAGTACTTGGGACTGCTGTGATGGCAAGAATGCGAAGATTCGAGAAGACTCTGTGATTGGATCAGAAAGTTAGCTTGTATTTGTAGAACCATTTACGCATCTCTGGCCACGGAAGAGTACATAATGCAGCTTCATGATTATATTTGGAGATAGAGGTGGAATGCAATCCTCTCATTTGATCTTCGAGTGTTTCCAGAGGATATGAGGCGGCTCGGAATTTGGTGAGAGACGTTGCATAATGGTGATTCGGATTCGTGTTCCCATGAATAAGATAGAGAAGGTCTTTGTTGAAGAAATATTGCTTAGGGAGCTTAGGATCACTTGGAGGACCAACAAGAGGTAATGGTTGTGAGAAGTCTTGATATTAGAATTCATCAACGAGGGGTTCCGTGCCATGATAGAGTTTATCCCAAGACGGTCTCTTTTCCCAAGTAATGTTTTCGGACAAAGCTCTTGCAACCTCCTCCACGTTGTAATCAAACTCAAGTTCAGATGTAGTACATGTCTTGAACTCGGTGAACCCTGCTTTGCGAATCTTAACTAAATCAGACAGCTGAAGTCTTTGAGTCTGCATCACCCTTTTAATTCTCTTTGTGAAGCCTATAATTGATCCTTCATTCATTTCTTCAGCTTGAGGGTCATCAGGGTAAGCATCAACCATTTCATCAAACCAATTAAAGGAAGGAGCATCAGGGTTAATCCATTCAGGAGCAGGAATTAACTGAGCATCCTTGGGTGGTTCCAAGATGGTTTCGGTGATTAGTGGAGGGATTTCATCCACATTGATATCAGCGTCTTCAGTAGTTTGTGAGGGGTGAGGATCTTCAGTAGATTGTGGAGGGTTTGGATCAGTAGGAACATTAGTGGTTGTGGTTTTGGTAGGAGCACTGGAGGTGGAACCGGACACTTTCTTCCTCTTGTCAGGTTGTGGCTGATCGTCAGGGTCGGAATCATCATGTCGACGCTTAGTAGTCCTTTTGCAGGATTCGCTTTTCTTTTCCGCATTCTTGATGGACTTGATAAGTGCCTTGCGTAGATCATTTTCTTCTGGATCATTCACAATAGCTTCCAGTAATTTACCTTTGAGATCGCTTATGGAAGGTTTTGAAGGTACGGTCTGAACAGTGATTGGTGTAGTTTGAAACCTGTTAGACACGAGCTCTTTAAGATTCCTATTGACATAATGTCTCACAGCAGATGGAAGTTCCTTCTGAACATACTTCTTAACTTCCTCAGGTAGCCTCTGTTTTACCTGCTCCTCAACTGCTTCATCAACTTTATAAGTCTTGAACGATTCAATCTCAAGCTTTTGCTCATTAACTTGTGACTGGAGTGCGTTGTATTGATCACGCAGTGATTTCAACAGGCTTGAGTGAACCACTGTTGTGTTAGGGATTTGCTGTGGATGACTTTGGGGTTGTGATAAAGGTTGTTGTTGTGGTTGTACTATAGGTTGTCCTTCATCAACTCCTACAGTGTCAATAGGGGTATCTTGACTGGTTTCAAGTAGCTCATCCTTTTTCTCACCATCCGACTCCTCATCATTTACTTCTTCTTCATCGTTTACTTCTTCTTCATTTTCCGATTTGTCTTCCTCATCGCTACTCCCTTCATTCTCGGATTCCTCATTTTCCGATTTGTCTTCCTCATCGCTACTCCCTTCTTCATCGGGAATTCTCATTCCTTGTACTTGTGTGTTTGTCTTCTGAATTCTGGTTTTCGAGTATGTATGATCCATAGACGGGGTGTGAATCTTGTCTTCCGATCGAATATCAATATCAGGGTGTTTCTTCATGAAATGAGCAATGAGACACTTAGTAAATCTGAAGAATGGGATTCTTGAGGTAGATGATTTGAGAAATTGTCTTGCATGATTAACCATGTCTATCCAGATTAATTGAGCATAGTCTAACTGAACTTGTTTGACAACCCCCCAGAAGATCTGCATAGTTTCAAGAGTAGGATGTTCATGACCGGTTTCTCTCCCCGTTAAACTGTTGGCAAGAATTGAGTAAAGCGTGAGCCAGGGTTGTGGAATGTATTTCCTGTCAACGTAGGATATGTTTCTTAGCTTGATTTTCGATTCATCGTACTGAAGTTCCCGAAGAAGTTTGATAACATCGGATAATGACGGCATGTGAGGGAACTTTTTGAGATTCGGCAAACCGAGAACAGTACGGAGGGTTTGTACATCGAACATAACCAGTTTGTGATCAAGATGGACCCCCAGTGACTTTTCATCTTTGCTGATTTCAATACTCTCCCAGAACTGTGTTAAGTAGATCTCAGGTACTTCAGTAGTGATGGTGAGGAGGTTGTGAATGAAGTGTCTCTTAAGGATTTCTGGAATGATAAAACAAGTATCATGACATGTGATTGAGTCAAGATCTATCCTATGGTTTGTCTTAGCTATTACTCTTTCATCTCCTTGAATCAATTCATGTCTTGGTGTTGATTTCTTTACCATAATGTGACCTGAAATGATTCATAGACCAACAAAGATCACAAGGTGATTAGCTCGTTAGTGTTAGATAAACGAATAATATCCGAAAACAATCGCCTAAGATAAAGTCACATATTCAGCTTATGATAATTCGACCAAGAGACATACACAATCCTCATTAGAATCAATCACAATACTAAGATAAACATGAAACTCGATCATTTTGCATTGAAAAAAAAATCCATGACTTGACAAAATTAAAAAAATTTCGGCAGCATTTCTTTTCATAAATGTAGAAAAATTAGAACCCATACTTGATGGTTCCATTATGAAACTCCTGACTCGGAGTGAAATAAGTATACAATTGAAAGATAATTTAAACTTGACTTAAAAAAAAATTAGTACATCTCATGGAAAAATATTACTCCATACTCGATATGCTCATGGTTCTCAAACTCGATATACACTCAAGTCTCAAACTCGATAACAATGTTGAGGCTCAAACTTGATAGAAAACAAAGGGTCTCAAACTCGATATGCAGTAGGGTCTCAAACTCGATAGACCACTAGGGTCTCAAACTTGATAAGTTCATGGGTCTCTAACTCGATATGCTCATAGGTTCTCAAACTCGATATACACTCAAGTCTCAAACTCGATAACTATGTTGAGGCTCAAACTTGAAAACAATTTTAGTCTCAAACTCGATAGACAACTAGGTCTCAAACTCGATAGATAGTTAAGTCTCAAACTCGATAGAACTAGGATCTGAAACTCAATATAGACTCAAGTTTCAAACTCGATATCCACTTATATCTCAAATTCGATATCAATTTTAGGCTCAAACTCAAAAAAAAAAAACCATTTTAGTCTCAAACTCGAAAAACCATTTTAGTCTTAAACTCGATAAAACCATTTTAGTCTCAAACTCGAAAACCATTTTGAGTCTCAAACTCGAAAATTTTGAGTCTCAAACTCGAGAAAAGAACTAAGGCACAATTTCAAACTCGAAACTAATAAGGTTTTACATAACTCAAAATCCATCATATGTTGCAAACTCGATAATCTCTTATAAAACAACACAATAAGCAGTACCAAGATTCAAGAAAAATCAACCTAAACTCAACCAATCAAACAAGCTCAGATTACTCAGTTAAAAAAAATTGGCTTATGAAACCTAAACCACCTAAGGATCTCTTAATTGAGGTAACTACAATTATGACCAAGTTGGAAATAGTTTCAATTAGTCATGCCGCAATTGACTATAACCATTAATTAACCTAAGTTACACTCAACAAGAAACACCCAATTTCGGATTGACATAGAACCCTAGACCCTCGAATGGACTTAGATTAACAATTAGGAGCATGTAAAAAATAACTAAATTGTGAAAACTCACAATCAATAACACAACTTCTTGGAAAATTTTTTGAATTCTGGAAAACTTATGGTTTTGAGTTTTGTTAGGCGCGTATGGTGGTTTAAGGGAATGATTAAGAGGAAACCAAATAAGCCGTATAAAGAAAACATATACCTATGTGTTTAAGATAATGACACTTTAGGCCCCCCTACTTGTAAAATCAAATAAGTCGTTATGATTAACACATTTAGTCCCTTAACTTTTAATAAAATAACACGTAACGAGAATAATGGATGTGGCCTCCTCTTGAACCAAACATAAGAAGTAATTTTGAAAAACTTTTAACAAGCAATGGTTCAAGAGGAGTCAAGATTGAACTAAAATAGTGATGAGAAAAAAAATTGAGAAGTAACGAAAACTTAAGAAGTTAACAAAAATCTTTTCTCCCCCTCAAGATATGCATGTAATAATGATTTGTCAGAAAAAAAACGTTGTGAACTTGCATATCTTGAACAAGAGATTTTTTTTTTTTTTTTTTTTTTTTTTTTTTATAAAAATATTTACAAAGATAGTTTAATGTTTGACGATCAATTGTGTTTTAAAAACTTTTTCAGATCTTCTGGAGTCAAACATCGCATACCAATTTGGTGAACTAGACTCGCAAACCTTGATGGTGCCAGGGATTTGGTAAGTAAGTCCGCCAATTGGTACTCAGTTCCAACAAAATAAAGTTCAACTGTACCCCTTTCCACATGCTCTTTGATGAAATGATATCGGAGATCGATGTGTTTGGATTTGCAATGATGTACTGTGTTGCAGGAGATAGCAATTGCACTTTTTGAATCACAGTAGATAGGAATCCTGTTGAATAGGTAGCCATAATCCTTAAGTTGTGATCTCATCCAGATGACTTGAGCGCAACAAGCAGACATGGCTACGTATTCAGATTCTGTTGACGACAGTGAAGTGCAGTCCTGCTTCTAAGATTGCCATGACACAAGTTTGTCTCCGAGAAATTGTAATCCACCAGATGTACTTTTGCGTGTGTCTAAACATCCTGCATGGTCAGCATCTGAAAACGCAATTAGTTCAAAGCCAGAATCCTTCGGATACCAGATCCCCAAGTTAATGGTTCCCTTTATGTATCGAAGGATTCTCTTGACCTCACTGAGGTGTTTTTCAGTTGGTCTGGACTGATAGCGGGAACACATGTAGACAGCAAAAACTATATCAGGTCTACTAGCTGTGAGATACATGAGGGACCCAATCATACTTCGGTATTTGGTAGGGTCAACTGGAGTCCCATGTAAATCAGCATCTAGCTTTGTGGTATAGCCCATTGGTGTATTATAAGTATCACAAGACATCATTCCATGTTTCTTTAAAATTTCAAGAGCATATTTAGCCTGATTTATAAAAATTCCACGGGGTGATTGATGAACTTGAAGTCCTAGAAAGAACGAAAGTTCACCCATCATGGACATTTCAAAATTATCTTTCATTAGTTTTGCAAAATCATTAGAGTAACTTCTTTTTGTTGAGGCAAAAATGATGTCATCGACATATATTTGAACAACAAGTAAGTCCTCCCCGTAGGTTTTTGTAAATAGTGTGGGATCCACCGATCCTTTAGAAAATTTATTGGTCAGCAAAAAAGTAGAAAGTTTGTCATACCACGCCCGTGGGGCTTGTTTGAGTCCGTAGAGTGCCTTTTTGAGTCGGTAAACGTAATGAGGACGCTCAGGATCAACGAAGCCTTCAGGTTGGCTAACATAAACTTCTTCACGGAGATCTCCATTAAGAAATGCAGTTTTGACATCCATTTGGAAGACTACCATGTTCCTGTGAGCGGCATAGGCCAAAAAGATCCGAACAGCTTCATGTCGAGCCACTGGAGCAAAGGATTCAGCAAAATCAAGACCTTCTAGTTGAGAGTATCCTTTCGCTACCAGACGTGATTTGTTTCGTATGACAGTGCCTTCAGCATCAAGCTTATTCTTCCATATCCATTTTAACCCAATGACAAAGACTCCGTCAGGTCTTTCAACTAATTCCCAGACTTCTAATCTTATGAATTGCTGAAATTCCTCTTGCATAGATTCAATCCAGTTGTCATAAGTCATTGCATCTTTAATGTTCTTGGGTTCTTCATGACAAACTGTGAGTGCGTAGATGCAAGTTTCTCCATCTGTGTGAAGTCGTTGTCTTGTCATAACAGGTGCATCTGGATGGCCAATAATATGAACTAGGGGATGGTCTCGGGTCCATTTGTGTGTTGAAGGGTGTAGTTGATAAGTATCTCGCATGTTAGCAGGATCCAAATTGCGTGTTGACGACTCAGCTATTTCAGGAACAGTAGGAGCCGGTGCAAACGGGTTAAAGAATGCATCAGGATCATGCTCTGCGGATTGTGGAACTGAAAGTGGTGTTGGATCTTCAGCTGAATGGCGGGAGTTAGAAACAGTTTGTTCTACTGTAGATGGTGAAGCAATTGGAGGACCGTCTCTCTCAACAGTTGTAGAAGTTTGTTGAGGTGAGTCTGGTACATGAATATTGTCAGTTTGAGCAGCGGAATAAGGTGGGACCTCAGTAGGACGGTATTCAATTGTGTCATCAAACAGTGGAGCAAACAAGGTTTCTAATTCTTTGCGGTTGAGTGGCAATGGTTCAGCCGAAGATGCCGGAGAGTTAAGACGGTTGAATTCGGGTCCTAAGCTGTGTTGCTCAGAAGCCATTTGAGTGAGTTCATCAAAATTCGCGTGAATGGTTTCTTGAATTTCTCTAGTACGACGATTCCAAATCCGAAAACCTTTAGAATTTTCACAATATCCAACGAACACTCCAATGTCAGCCTTTGCTTTAAGTTTACCTAAATCATCACGATCATTTTTTGGATAACAGAGTGCTCCAAAAACATGAAAGTAATCGATGTTCGGTTTCCTTTTGTGAACAATTTGATATGGTGTTTTGCGATGACGTTTTGTGATCATACAACAGTTTTGAGTATAGCATGCAGTTGAAACAGCTTCTGCCCACAAGTAATCTGGTAATTGTGCATTAATCAACATAGTTCTAGCAGCTTCCTCTAACGTCCTGTTGCGTCTTTCAACAACTCCATTCTGTTCTGGGCTTCTAGGAATAGATGTTTGGTGTTCAATTCCCACTTTCTCATAATAAGACCTAAGTGTCTGATTCTTGAATTCAGTTCCATTGTCAGTTCTGACTATTCGGACCGTGTTGCGTAACTGAACTTGAATTTTAGTGAGAAAGGTGATGATCATTGACGGAGCCTGATCTTTACTTCGTAGAAAATAAACCCAAGTCCATCTGGAAAAATCATCAACGATTACTAGTATGTAGCGTTTACCGTTGATACTTTGAACACGCATCGGTCCACACAAATCCATATGAAGCAGTTGTAGAACATGATTCGTACTGTGCTCAGGTTTTGAAGGAAAATGAGCCCGAGTACTTTTTCCTTGTTCACAGGCAGGACATAAGTGATCTTTTGTGAAACGGAATCTTGGAAATCCATCAACAAGTTTGAACCGAGCAAGGTCAGTCATAGTTTTGAAATTCAAGTGTGAAAGACGTTTGTGCCATAACCAAGATTTAGTCGATTCTGCTTTGGAGAGAAGACATATTGGAGATGTTGCAATCATATCTAACATAGAAATTGTATAAAGGTTGGAGCCACGTGAGCCAGACATGAGGTCGTTTCCTTGTAAGTCACGAACAAAGCAAGTTTTCTCTCGAAATGCAACTTCTAGATCTCCATCACAAAATTGACCAACAGAGAAAAGGTTGTGTCCAAGTCCTTCCACATAGTAAACACGACTTATTTCAATGTTCCCACTTACATAGTCACCATATCCCATGATTAAAGCGTAATGATCATTTCCGAATCTGACAGTGCCAATGAACTTTGAGACAAAGTTGTGTAACAGTTTGAGATTGCCTGTCATATGTCGGGTGCATCCGCTATCAACAATCCAGAGAACAATCTGTACCACCTGCATCACCAGAAGAAGACACGGATGGAACAGAAGTAAGGGTGGAACCCAAAGAAATTGCGGGTTCCTGTTGGTTAGAAACACATGTATTCAACAATTTAGGGATCCATTTAAAGTCTGGTTTGTGTTGTAACCAACGTTGCCAATTCCAACTAGTATTTGCTTTCTTAATGTTAAATGCACTAGTAGTTGGCTCTGTCCTAGATTTGTTCTCGGCACTTATGGGGGTAACTTCAACATCATTAGAGACCGTAGAAGACGGCTTTCCTAAGTTAGATTTAGAGGCAATAGTGGGCCTAGAAGGAATGCGTGTCCTACGTTTCTTATGACGATTTAGTAAAGAATTAGCTAAACATTTTGTATGATCGCCAGATGATACGCTTTTACGACAAAACACACAAGATGCATTAATATTCAAAACAGTTAAAGGTTTATCATTCGTTACATTTAGATTTTGATTAGAATTTGCCAGATTAGAATCTAAATCGGATGCAACATGAGTTTTATTCAAATTCCTAAGTTGATCTTCTACTCCTTGAGCTTCTAGTGATCCTCTCTTACGTTGCCAGAGCCTATTCGTCTTTTTACTTTCTCGCTTGGGTCTGCTAACGCTATTAGGGGAGACTAGTCCTGTAGAAGTGGAGTTAGCAACATTAGTATTTTGAACAACCTTTCCTTTACCAGTTTTGTCTATTTTATACATTCCTGGTGTTATCACCGTGGTGTCAACTATCTTTCCCTTTTCAAGTATCTTAATTTTCTCTTTCAACTCGATGATGATGTGATTCTTATCCTGAATATTAGACTCAAGTATACCATTGCAATATTTGATGTCTATGTGGTTTTGTAGAAATTCGTCATTTTCAATTTTTAACTTCGCAATTTCTTTCTCGTATTTGAGACACAAACCTTTTAAAGACTCATTGTTTTTGCAAAGTTGACAAGAGTTTGAAACATTGTGACTTTGAAACTTCAATTCCCTTTCAAGACTTTTAGCTTGACACCATTCAAGCCTTTGATTGAGTGTACGGATTTGTTTTGAAAATTGTTTTGTCACATCATCATTTTTCATTCTCAGCTTTTCGTTTTCCATTCTGAGTGTCTCAATTTCCACATTCAACAGATTATTATCAACAAAATGATCATTCTTAAGCATAGAAGTACCAGAATTATAAAGATCATTCATGATAACAGACAAAATATCAGCACAGAGAACTTGTTCCAAGAGTCGATCAGAATCATTTTTGAAAACTTTAGTTTGTAGCTTTTGAACCAAAATCTCATTTTCAGCAGTATCAAAAACGTTTATCATATTTTTGACCTCCTTTTGAAGTTCCTGATCCCAACGTGTAGCACATAGACGAAGGTGTTGAACAATTGGTTTCATTTGTTTTTGAAAAATATCTCTCTTTTCTCGCTCATAAGCGGATTGAAAAGTTTCAATTTTTATTTCAGAATTGCGTTCAATTGTTTCCTCCAAAATATCGATGTCTTCCATAAAGGTTTTGAAATAATTTAAGACACGACATTTTGGTAAACGTGTAAGTTCACCGGATGATGGTAAAGGACCATTTATTTGTGCTACAGGTGGGACAGGAGCCGCATTGTGAGATGAAACATATGACTCTTCGATAAACCATGATTTCTCAGGTAATTCCTTTTGAGTAACAAAAGATTTTGAAAGTGGAGGAGCTTTTGAATAGTCATATGGTGTCCAATTTTGAACTTGACTCATTTTAGATCGACTCTCTTCTTCAAGTTCTTCTTCTTCCTCAGTATCAAAAACAACAGCACGCACAATCGTATTATCAAAAAAATAATCCATACTGTAAAGTTTTGGAATTTCTTTGAATGCCGTGTGAAGAAACATTGAATTGTAATCACCAAGTGCATATCCTGTATTGGGTCTCGGTTTTAAAGTAAATTTCTGAATTGTTGTGACAGAGTTCCCGTGTTTGTAAACAATGTGACGAAATTCTTTGAGTTGTTTTTCAAGATCAACAATATCACCGAGTAGGTTATCTATGTACTTCCTTTTCCGTATTTTATGTTCATGAAAATCCTTTTTGCAACTTGACAATTCTGTTTCTGTTTTTGAAAGTTCAGTTTGAAGACATTCAACTTGTTTTTTCAATTCACACTTCTCACTTTCAAGTTTCGAAATCAACTTTCCATTTGACTCAATTAAATCTTGCATTTTGCGTTGAAGATCTTGTTCTTTGTTGTAAGAATCTTGAAAAGCTTTTTCAAAACTTTTAGTGTGTTTAATCTTTTCTTCCTGATTAGAAAGCTGAATTTTATAACACTCAATGTCTCTTGCAAGTGTTGCATTAGTTTCTTTTAAAACTTTGTTTTTCTCGTTGCACTTTGCAATTAGCAATTGTTGAGCATTCAGTTGTTTAGATAACAATATGAGGTCAGGGTCTGGATCAAATGATGGTTCATGTTGTTCTAACTGATCATATTTATCATTCTCAATAGGATCATCAAATGAGACAACTGTGTCATCATCAAATATGACAACTGTGCTTATTTGTTCATCTGTTTGAGAGGATGAAGATGATGTAGATGGAACAACTTGCACCATATCTGATTCAGAAGCAGAGGGTGAAATAATATCATTTATAAAGCATGCATTGAGGTCATGTACCTGAGACAAGCCGTCAGTGTCATACACTGGACCTGAATCATTGAGCTTAAGTTCCTGCATGTTGGCCATAAGCATCACAGCTGCATTAGCTTCCAGATCTTCCATGTCATCATCATTGTGTACATTTGCCATGAAGTTGTTGTCTTGTTCAGGGAAATGTCCATCCTTTTCATCTTGAAGAGCCATGAGTAATGCCTGCTTGTGAAACTTACTACCCCGAGTACGCGGTTTGGGACATGCTGTCGCTATATGACCTTGTTCATTGCAATTGTAGCACCACACTGCATTCCCTGAGTTGGAGTTCCTAGGTGCAACTGATTCAGACCTTTGCTGAGAAGATCCTGAGTTGTTCCTGAACCCACCATTGTTACTAAACCTCTGACCATTCCCATAATTTCCTGAAGAATTTCCTGAACCAGATCGACCATAGCTACGATTCTGAATTTCCACTCTTCCATCATTGACAACAGCTTGATTCCTTGTGTTAGAAGATGAACGTTGACGATTGTTTGTTTTGTTGGAGAATTTGCTGAAAGCACGAGCAATAAGAGCAAGTCCCTGATTCAACGTATTAAAGTCATCATCGTCATCATCATTGGAGTTGGAGTAGTACACAGCATCATTGTTGTTTAACGGAACAAGTTGAGTAGAATCATTCTGTAGAGATGAATCATAAGGGGCCATTTGGTTCGAGGTGGAAGATTGTGGATAACTGAAGTAGTTCTGCTCTTGAACATATGCGTGATTTGACATTGGTAGTGGAGCATGGGGAGATTGAGCTACGAGAGCCAAAGAATTTGGTGTTGATGTTGGTGTGTATCCTCCTCGTAAAGCTCTATCTTTTTCCACTTCAGGTTCATGGTGTTTCAGAAAATCATACAACAAGCCATATGGAGCATCATGAAGATTCTTCGTTTGACGAACAAATGTCACATATTTATGCCAATCAGGGCCAAGACTACCAACAAATTTGGAGTTCACAGCGATCCTTGGTACTGTGATTTTGTGACGTTCTAGATCATTGGCCACATTTGTGAAACGATGATAGTAGGATTCAAGTGACTCTCCAGGTTCAATTGTGATGTCAGTGTATTCCATGTATAGCTTGGATTCCATGTCATCTTTGTTCAATTGAGTTCCTTCCATAAGGAGATGAACGTGTTCCCACATAGCTTTGGCTGTTTTCTGAGCATCGACACTGCGATAGATCGGATTAGGTATACCTTGAAGTATATAAGCCATTGCATACTGATCAGCTTCACGATGTAGTTTCTGTTCTTCAGAGAGTGAAGATTCTGGAAGGGGTCTATCACCAGGAGGACGTGGAGGATCAGCATTTGGATCACCAGCTTCAAATCGTGTTGGCCACTCAAATGGTCCTTCAAGTATCACTTGCTTTAAGAACTGCCCATGAGGTTTCTTTAGTTCAAGAAATCTTAAGAATCGACTTGACCATTGAACATAATTCCCAGGTGTTAGCATTGGAGGTGTTTCAAGTGATCCTGCCTCATGTCGGGATTGTTGAGTTGTAATAACTTCACACATTCTGTCAAACCAGTGAGGTTGTTTGGAGGAAAACTGAGTGGTTTGTTGTAGCACTTGATATGGTTGCTGTTGAGGAATGAGTTGTTGTTGCATCATTAGGTAATGTTGTTGTGGATTGTATTTAGGAGGTTGTTGATTCATTATGTGCGGAAGGTATTGTTGTTGCTGATACTGCTGATGCTGAGGTTGCTGAGACTGCTGATGTTGAGGTTGCTGAATATGAGGGAAGTAATGATTGGGTGGTTGAGACATCTTTCGTGATAATGGTAAACGAAGATCGTTAAAGATTAATAAAGGTTGAAATTAGTGTTGAGAAACGTGATATCAAATTCGGTATGTAAAGATGTTGTTTCAAACTCGGTATGTAGTGATTAGTCTTCAAACTCGATATGGTCAAATAGGGAGTCAAACTTGATAAGTCCAAACTTAAAATTCAAACTCGATAAGTCAGAAAAAACGTCCAAACTCGATAAGTCAGACAATTCCAAACTCGATAAGTCAGAAAATTCCAAACTCGATAAGTCAGGTTAAGTTCAAACTCGATAAGTCAGGTTAAGTTCAAACTCGATAAGTCAGGTTAAGTTCAAACTCGATAAGTCAGTAAAGTCTCCAAACTCGATAAGGTAAAGAAATTTTGACAGAGTAACCCTTAAGACAGTAGCAACACTGATCCTAACTCGATAATCGATTAGGAGAACAAGGCTAACTCGCCAAATTACAAAGATCCAAACTCGATGGAAGTATAGTACCTAACTCGATAGAACCAGCTTAGATCTCTAACTCGATAAAACAAGTTTAACCTCTAACTCGATAAAACCTAATGGACCTCTAACTCGATAAAAAAACAAGTTTGACCTCTAACTCGATAAAATTCAATGTGACCACTAACTCGATAAATATCTTATGAACAGTAACCGAATCCTTAGAAAATCACTTTGAAACCAAGTTTTTCGACAAAATCAAACCTAAATCAACCTATATAATCCCTTGGCGAATGATACCACTTGTTAGGTCACCATTTCTACAACATAATCACTTAAGAATTCTAGTGAGAGAAAGAGAGATTAGAGAGAGAGTGGAAGGAACACCTAATAACAATATGAGACTAATAACCTTACTAGTGAACCAACCAACCTCAAAATGAGGTTATACATAGGTATTTATAGGTAAGGATTAGGGCTTCTCTAAACTTAGACAATATGACATACTAAGCCCTTGAACTTTATCCAAACCTATAAACCAAGCTTAAAACTTACAAAATATATAAAATAGCAAATGTTATAATTAAGTAATGCAACCTATACCAAAAAACTCAATGACCGACACTTGAAATAATAAAGTCTATTCCCAACAGAAAACTAGAAGGGGGTGAATAGTTTACCGCTTTTTAAATCCTCTTTAGCTTGACTATCCTTTAAAAACTTTACGTTTGCTTAAAGATATAAACACAATGTTATATGTTTGATTCTTTGAAAAGCTTTTCATGTGAATGACAATTCTAACTTTATTTGTTTTATAATTTGAAAAGCTTTACTTATGATGATCCTAACTTTGCTTGTTTAGTTCTTTGAAAAGCGTTATATGTGATTAGCGATTCTAACTAAAAGACAACATGTAATAAGCATAGATAAAGAAAGAAACGATCAAACCACAACACGATTGTTTATCGTGGTTCGGCTACAAGGACTCTTTTTCCTTGCCCTACATCCACGCCACGAGTGTCCAACTCGAGAGTTATAAGCACTAATCAACAAGCTCCTTTCACCGGCGGAGAAAACCTTTACAACGTCGCTTACACTTTTACCGACACTAAGCTAGATGTCGAGTTCTTTACCAAGGGTACAACCACTCCCGTTAGTTCTTTTACAAGGGTACAACAACTCCCGACACACTACGTATTTTGAGGCCTAAAATACTAACCAATTACTTCTACATACATGACACAAATGAAGTATAAACTACCAAAGCTTATACATGACCAAGCTACCAAGACTTGCAACTTTAGAGTTGAAGCTTGTAACTTCTTGAATGTTCTTGTGAAGTCCCTTGCTACATAAGAGAATCACAAAAGTCAAAATGTTACTGAGTTAGTTGAGAGTGTATGTGAAAATATGTCCTAAAGGGGTGACTCAAAACTAACAAATGGTTTGATATTTATAACAAACCATTCTGCAGGTCTGACGGATCAGGCGAAACCCTCAGATGGTTGGTGTAAGTATCACTTCTCTTTAAAAGTAAGTTTATACCAATTAATTTTTTTTTATTTATTTTTTTTTTGGTGGGGGGGGGGGGGGGGTTGGTTGGTGTGGAAGATATCAAATCAATGGTTAATCGAATTTTGGCTATAAGTATATTTTTACTTAGTTCATACCGTGATAACACCAAATGTGTATTTTCTTTATGAACAAGGTATATATATTAATCAACCTACACGTATAAAAGTTTGACATTTTATCTAGAGATACCATCTTCATATCAGAAATAGAAGCGTGAATAATACCCTAACTAGCTATATGGAAATAGTTGTGTTTAATTGATAACAACGAAAAAACAATAACTTATATTTATAGGGAAGTGATACTTACACCCCATTTTTTTATGCACACACCACACTTATGTGTATGTCATGTTGTAACTTGTGCATTAATAATGTGATATTGTGGTGAAAAAATCAAAAAATGTGGTGTAAGTATCACCTCCCATATTTTTATAGTAAACCTAACTAAAGTAAAACACGAACTTAAACCACCCTTAAACTTTCCTAAAAACAAATAGGTAAAATTTCGGACCTGGGTATAGAACTTAAGATTGTGGAAAACTAGAAGGGGGTGAATAGTTTACCGCTTTTTAAATCCTCTTTAGCTTGACTATCCTTTAAAAACTTTACGTTTGCTTAAAGATATAAACACAATGTTATATGTTTGATTCTTTGAAAAGCTTTTCATGTGAATGACAATTCTAACTTTATTTGTTTTATACTTTGAAAAGCTTTACTTATGATGATCCTAACTTTGCTTGTTTAGTTCTTTGAAAAGCGTTATATGTGATTAGCGATTCTAACTAAAAGACAACATGTAATAAGCAAAGATAAAGAAAGAAACGATCAAACCACAACACGATTGTTTATCGTGGTTCGGCTACAAGGACTCTTTTTCCTTGCCCTACATCCACGCCACGAGTGTCCAACTCGAGAGTTATAAGCACTAATCAACAAGCTCCTTTCACCGGCGGAGAAAACCTTTACAACGTCGCTTACACTTTTACCGACACTAAGCTAGATGTCGAGTTCTTTACCAAGGGTACAACCACTCCCGTTAGTTCTTTTACAAGGGTACAACAACTCCCGACACACTACGTATTTTGAGGCCTAAAATACTAACCAATTACTTCTACATACATGACACAAATGAAGTATAAACTACCAAAGCTTATACATGACCAAGCTACCAAGACTTGCAACTTTAGAGTTGAAGCTTGTAACTTCTTGAATGATCTTGTGAAGTCCCTTGCTACATAAGAGAATCACACAAGTCAAAATGTTACTGAGTTAGTTGAGAGTGTATGTGAAAATATGTCCTAAAGGGGTGACTCAAAACTAACAAATGGTTTGATATTTATAACAAACCATTCTGCAGGTCTGACGGATCAGGCGAAACCCTCAGATGGTTGGTGTAAGTATCACTTCTCTTTAAAAGTAAGTTTATACCAATTAATTTTTTTTTTATTTTTTTTTTGGTGGGGGGGGGGGGGGGGGGGTTGGTTGGTGTGGAAGATATCAAATCAATGGTTAATCGAATTTTGGCTATAAGTATATTTTTCCTTAATTCATACCGTGATAACACCAAATGTGTATTTTCTTTATGAACAAGGTATATATAATAATCAACCTACACGTATAAAAGTTTGACATTTTATCTAGAGATACCATCTTCATATCAGAAATAGAAGCGTGAATAATACCCTAACTAGCTATATGGAAATAGTTGTGTTTAATTGATAACAACGAAAAAACAATAACTTATATTTATAGGGAAGTGATACTTACACCCCATTTTTTTATGCACACACCACACTTATGTGTATGTCATGTTGTAACTTGTGCATTAATAATGTGATATTGTGGTGAAAAAATCAAAAAATGTGGTGTAAGTATCACCTCCCATATTTTTATAGTAAACCTAACTAAAGTAAAACACGAACTTAAACCACCCTTAAACTTTCCTAAAAACAAATAGGTAAAATTTCGGACCTGGGTATAGAACTTAAGATTGTGGAAAACTAGAAGGGGGTGAATAGTTTACCGCTTTTTAAATCCTCTTTAGCTTGACTATCCTTTAAAAACTTTACGTTTGCTTAAAGATATAAACACAATGTTATATGTTTGATTCTTTGAAAAGCTTTTCATGTGAATGACAATTCTAACTTTATTTGTTTTATACTTTGAAAAGCTTTACTTATGATGATCCTAACTTTGCTTGTTTAGTTCTTTGAAAAGCGTTATATGTGATTAGCGATTCTAACTAAAAGACAACATGTAATAAGCAAAGATAAAGAAAGAAACGATCAAACCACAACACGATTGTTTATCGTGGTTCGGCTACAAGGACTCTTTTTCCTTGCCCTACATCCACGCCACGAGTGTCCAACTCGAGAGTTATAAGCACTAATCAACAAGCTCCTTTCACCGGCGGAGAAAACCTTTACAACGTCGCTTACACTTTTACCGACACTAAGCTAGATGTCGAGTTCTTTACCAAGGGTACAACCACTCCCGTTAGTTCTTTTACAAGGGTACAACAACTCCCGACACACTACGTATTTTGAGGCCTAAAATACTAACCAATTACTTCTACATACATGACACAAATGAAGTATAAACTACCAAAGCTTATACATGACCAAGCTACCAAGACTTGCAACTTTAGAGTTGAAGCTTGTAACTTCTTGAATGATCTTGTGAAGTCCTTTGCTACATAAGAGAATCACACAAGTCAAAATGTTACTGAGTTAGTTGAGAGTGTATGTGAAAATATGTCCTAAAGGGGTGACTCAAAACTAACAAATGGTTTGATATTTATAACAAACCATTCTGCAGGTCTGACGGATCAGGCGAAACCCTCAGATGGTTGGTGTAAGTATCACTTCTCTTTAAAAGTAAGTTTATACCAATTATTATTATTATTATTATTTTTTTTTTTTTTTTTTTTTTTTTTTTTGTGGTGGGGGGGGGGGGGGGGGTTGGTTGGTGTGGAAGATATCAAATCAATGGTTAATCGAATTTTGGCTATAAGTATATTTTTACTTAGTTCATACCGTGATAACACCAAATGTGTATTTTCTTTATGAACAAGGTATATATAATAATCAACCTACACGTATAAAAGTTTGATATTTTATCTAGAGATACCATCTTCATATCAGAAATAGAAGCGTGAATAATACCCTAACTAGCTATATGGAAATAGTTGTGTTTAATTGATAACAACGAAAAAACAATAACTTATATTTATAGGGAAGTGATACTTACGCCCCGTTTTTTTTATGCACACACCACACTTATGTGTATGTCATGTTGTAACTTGTGCATTAATAATGTGATATTGTGGTGAAAGAATCAAAAAATGTGGTGTAAGTATCACCTCCCATATTTTTATAGTAAACCTAACTAAAGTAAAACACGAACTTAAACCACCCTTAAACTTTCCTAAAAACAAATAGGTAAAATTTCGGACCTGGGTATAGAACTTAAGATTGTGGAAAACTAGAAGGGGGTGAATAGTTTACCGCTTTTTAAATCCTTTTTAGCTTGACTATCCTTTAAAAAGTTTACGTTTGCTTAAAGATATAAACACAATGTTATATGTTTGATTCTTTGAAAAGCTTTTCATGTGAATGACAATTCTAATTTTATTTGTTTTATACTTTGAAAAGCTTTACTTATGATGATCCTAACTGTAACACCCCCAATTCATGGTTGCAGCGGAATTCGAACTGGGTGTTACTCGACGGCACAATAGTCACAATAATAGAAAACGAACTCCAATTGAGTCGTTTTAAAAAGGTTTATCATTCCAATTATATAAATATCAGAGGTTACAAAATGAGGTCCCAATTGGTTCCATGTTTACTAATCACATTAAGTGAGTTTTTGAATGATAAGTAAATTTATAGCCCTCTTGAACATCCGTGCCCTTCCGTGCCATCCTTGATCGTCATGAACCTGAAATACATGCTTGAGAGGTCAACACAAAGGTTGAGTGATATTCATAGAGTTTGTTAAATCGTTTGAACACAATATGTTGGTAGTGTGAGTTATAGGTTCACACCAATGTTTGGAAAACAAAACAGGTAGGCTACGTTATTATACACTAAGCTTATGACACCATAACGTTAACGTGTACCAATATTGATCGGCAGATTTATCCCGGTAGGTACTTTGCTAACATACCTAAATCTCAAATATTAATGCATTTGTTTGAACTTAGTCAATACAAATGGGATTCGTCAATCCCAATAGGCCTATTCACAATATTCGCGCTCACTATAGGTAGTGACTAATGGTTCATAATAAGGAATCTCGGTTTAGCAAGGTTGGTACTTAGTGATAATAAAACAATTAGGCAAGCATACAATTTAAAAACATTGTGCTCGGTTAAAAATAGCATGTATTCCCCCCAAGGGTTTGTAAAACAATTAAGTAGTGGAAAGTGGGGCTATGAACTCACCTTAAGTAAGATAGCAAGTAATGAATGTAACGGTCGAATCGCGAAGGTTTCTACGAGCAACCTATAATAGAATGTTGTGACTTAGGATCGGAGTAATGAATATGAAGTAGTGCCTATATATATATCTTGCATTATAGTCCATGATGTGGTATGATGTATATTGTAAGTCCTTGAAAGAAAAGATTCATGAAACATGTATGTTTTGTATATCGTTTACTACCGTTCGGGCCGACATAATTCAGAAGTCATGTTAGTAAGCGTTCGAGGAGCCAGGACACTTTAACTCGTAAATCCACAACTCAACTCGACGGCTTACATAATGAACTCCTCACATGAGGCTCCCTACTATTGTAGTAGTTGATAAAGTATATAGATATAAGTTTTGATCCGAAAAGTTACTTGTCCGATATTTGAATAAACTTAGGAAAGTTTATTAGTACATGAAGATTGTTATTAGGGTATGTTTCATAAGTTTTGTATGACCATTTTCTCTTGGTAATATCTCATGGTTCCCTTTTAAGTGAAGTAGATCCAAATTGCTTGTTCAAGTTCTCGCTAATTCCTTGTTTCATGTTTTCGCCTAAATAAGCTTGTATGGTCGTTCCGTCATGGCCTAGCCATGACCTTTGGTCCTTGTTCCAAGGTCATGAGACTCAACCTTGGCTCTAGCCATGGTTGTGGTCTTGATTCTAGGTCATAAGACCCCTTTGGTCTTCATAAACCATAACCTAGATGTAATAACTTTGTCTAAAAATGGGCTGTTTTGAATTTGAAGAAATTTATCACTCGGAAAGCGTTTTCAGGGCTCGAGCTTCTTTGTTCCTGAACGAAAACGTCGTTCCGGACAACTTTCGTGTTTTAACTTTTTGATGAATCGGACCAGAAGTGGGACTTTCAAAACCCAAATTTGATCAGAATGGTATTTGGCAGTTTTGCCGGAAACTTTGGTAATTTCAAATGGGCGTAACTTTTGACTCGTATACTCGTTTTGGGTGGTTCAAATTGCTATGGTTTCCTTGTTAAGTCCTCTACTGTAATATGTAATGATCCAACATCATATTTTTACCATTTTGGTCGTGGTTTTCCAAGAAAGTCACTAGTTTACTTGTTTTAGTAACTTGTCTTAACAATCAATTACAATAACTTGTTTTGTTCATTTTTATACATCATGGACATAACTACAAGACATAATATAGCAAGAATAACATGTAAATAACATGAACATGATTATTTAACAAGAATCAAGTTAGGGTTTGGCTCACAACTTTTGGCTTTCAAAGATGAAAGGAAGTTAACATGTAAGGATAGGACTTTGATAGACTTGCTTCAACCCACTTCACTTCATGCAATCTTTCTACTCTTGTAATCTTGAAAGAGAGATGATGAAAATTGAGGTGACTTGAGTGGATTCAAACTCAAGAGAAATCACCAAAGTTCTAAAGATTTGAAGTAGTTTTGATGAATCAAAACTAAACTAGGGTTTATGTATGGATATTGCACTTGATTTCTTGGATGGAACTTGAAGTAAACTAGTAAAATGAAGGGTGTTGTGTGTGTGGGTCGTTCATATGGTCAAGGAGTGGGAGGAGAAGCATTTATATGCAAATGAGGAGGTTACATTGTTGACTAGTCAACACTTGGAGGCCAAGTTGAACACATGTTCACATCTCATGACACAAGGCATAAGATCAAGCCACATGGGTGGTGAATCCCCCCTCCAAGGCTGTTCATGAGCTTGGAGAGCAAGGGTGTGGACTTTTCTTGGTATTATCCAAGATACTTGGTTAGTTTTGACTCCGGGAAATGCCAATCGTAAATGATTAAGCCTCAAAACGTAAAACCGGGTGTCGTAAAATTATGGAACTTGAAAGTATTGATAAACATGTCAATAAGTTCCATAATAAAATATAAAATGAGTGGTAGGTTCCATTTGGGTGTAAAACCCTGCTAAAAACTGGAAACACGGGTCTAAAACGCGTAATACGTAAAACGTACGAATATTGCGTAAAATTGAGAAAAGTAAAATGTTACTTTTCTAATGTGATAAAAATGATTTAAAATGACTTATAATGTCTAGACTGGGCTCAGTCTAGTGTCGGTTGGTATTAAATGTCTTTTAGACATCAAACCGTAAGCCTAAAAATCACGAAATGACTTATAACATCAAGGGATGATTTTTGGTCAATGGAGGAGGGAAAGAATATGTTGACTTTTTCTAAGAAGTTGAAAACTCAAATAGTCTTAGAAACGCGTTTTGTGGTCTAACGGTTAATCGCCCAAACGGTTAAGCGTGCTCATGTGAGATTAGTACAGGCTTGGGTGACCTGCTGGGAAGTCTTTGGTCATGTTTTTCTCAGTCACGATTAATTCTCAAATAAATCATGAGTGTGTCAAACATTTTTCTGATGTGGGGTCACCTGACGGGGTTGAATTTCGTTGTGCGTAGAATTTCTGATTGACGTTTTACCCTAAAACGTGTAATTCCGTGTAATTCCTTAATAACTTTCACGAAAATGAGCTTATGAATGTCAAACTTTTAATTTGCCATGGAAATGATTTATCACTCGATAAAATCAAATAAAAATCAACTTTCGGGAAAGTTTCGGGAAAAATGAATAGTAAAAATGAATAGTAAAAGTGAATAGTGAATTTTCCGGGAATAGTAATTAACCTGAAATTGCGAATTGTTACAGTCTCTACCCCTTACGGGGAACTTCGTCCCGAAGTTCTTTGTGTGTCATATGTTGGAGTGGTGTCGATGAAAAGGTGTGGTTACTTATGAGGACTCGAGTCTTGAATTACCAGTGATATAGTTTGATTTGTCTTAGAATACGGTGTGTCAATAGAAATTGATAACATAGTTGAATATCAATAGAGATTCATATAATAGTCGAATATCAAAGGAAATTGATATAGTAATCGAGTATTAATAGGAATTGATATAGTAGTTGAATATCAAATAGAACTCGATATAGTTGTCAAGTATCAATAGCAATTGATATAATAGTTGAACAACAATTGCAATTGACATAGACATCGAATAATGGAATAAATGTTGAACATGTGGTTGGACCAAGTCCTGTTTGAATTGTACGGCTGCCCATGCATATGGCTACATGGCTTCGCAATGAGTTTGGTACGACTGCGCATGCGTATGGCCCCGTAATGAGTTTGGTACGACTGCACATGCATATGGTTACATGGCCTCGCAATGAGTTTGTTTGTTATTGCACTATCATTATGAAAACCAAAATGTAAACCTCGTACTAATGGAAATTGGGATAGTCATTGCAATCATAGCCTAGTAGGTAATCTGTTGTTGTATCTAGTGTTTATGTCATGGTTTGAAGCGATGTCGGTGATAAGATAGGATTTCTTGTGGCGAATATAATGTAGGTATCATGCCATACCCGAGCAATGTAATGTAGGTATCATGCCATACCCGAGCAATGTAATGTAGGTATCAAGCCATACCCGAGCAATGTAATGTAGGTATCATGCCATACCCGAGCAATGTAATGTAGGTATCAAGCCATACCCGAGCAATGTAATGTAGGTTGACTTCATACTTATGTTATTTCGGATATAAATAAGCCCACTTGTTTATAATTCTTTATTTACATAGAGAGGCATCCCAAACAATGTAACTAAAGGAATATAAACGTATGGTTCGATGATTTATAATTTCTCTATTTAAATGAAAAGGCATCCCAATCCATTCAAATAAGGACATTATAAATCATCCTACTCAAGAATTCCCGACACAACATTCATACTTAGCCGGTGAGTTACAAGGTAGTGTATTACGAGATGATACTGGTGTTCCAAAAGTGCAAGATGAATATTCAATCTTGTAAAGCTGATAAGGGTGCTTGTGGTGTAACTAAGGATGATTTGAGCTTTAAAAGTGCATCAAGATCTGTTAATGAGCTTGTGTTTGCAATGGTTGTGAAGATAATGATGTGATATGTTGATGAACAAAAGTGTGTAGTGTATGCTTAACATTAATACACTTAGGTATAGATGTTGAGTTTGCTTTAAAAATCTTAAGAGATTTTAAAGGTTTATGATGGAATGGTATCCTTAGGACCTAAACAGGATAGTACTTCTACAGGATGAAGAGAATAATTGATAACTATCCCAGATAGTAGTTCGGATTATCTCATAAATGAAAACTTTCAAGAATGAAGTTTAGGTAGTACAAATAAAGTGTTAAGATTTCGCTGAGTGGTAAGGCACTATCGTGTCTCTAGATTGTTTTAATGTATTCTGGTGGTTTATCGTGTTCATGTAAGAAATCAATCTAAACATAACTCTAGTACAACTACTCTCAGTATTGGAAAATTTTAAGTCGAATATAGTTAGTCAGACTATATTCCACTGTCCCAAGGTTAAATATAGGTGACTAGTCTATATTTAGCCAAGGTTCGATAAAATTTTCAAATACCTAAACTAGGTATACTTTTGATATGTCCGTTGCTTTCGGGAAACTGTCCACTAAACAAAGGCGATGTCAAACCCTTAAGTTGCAAGTCCCGTCCATACAAGACTTGTAACGTATGTTTTCATATTCCATTGCATAGAAGGTAGTAAGGGTAGATACGTATGGAAAGGAAGTTTTAAGTAGTTCTAAAATAGAACATACTTGGCCAGGATCACGAACTTTTAATAATGAAGGTTTCATAAGAAAACTTTGATGAATGTAGAGAAAGTTCAGCTTTTGTCGATGATGGATTAGTTTGTCCTTTAGAAATCTCATATTTCTTGTTTTGAAATCGATAGATTGTGACGGGTTTTTGATATCATAAGAAATGATATTGATTATGTGATGGAATAATTCTAGAGACCATTTGCACAAAACACAAAGTCTCGGAAGTAGGTTAGACCATTGTGTAATTCACAATGTCTGGGAAGTAGGTTAAACCGTTGTGTGACTCAAAACATTTGAGAAATGATTAAGACCATTGTATCATACAATGTCTTGGAAAATGAATGAGACCATTGCATCTCACAATGTCTTGGAAAATGAATGAGACCATTGTATCTCACAATGTCTCGGAAAATGAATGAGACCATTGTATCTCACAATGTCTTGGAAAATGAATGAGACCATTGTATCTCACAATGTCTTGGAAAATGAATGAGACCATTGTATCCCACAATGTCTTGGAAAATGAATGTTGGAGTAGGAACATGATTGGGAGAATGTAGTTGTGCCGAAATGCCATAGAATAGGCATACGCAGATATGTTTAGATAAAATGATTGAAAATAAACCGAGTTTATATATCAATATACTAATATGTTCATGTAGCATAAAATGCCTAGTGTGTATATATCAATATACTTACATGTGTTCATGTAGCATAAAATGCTTAGTGTGTATATATCAATATACTTATATGTGTTCATGTAGCATAAAATGCTTACGGGGAAATGCTCAATTATGTTTAGGGTACATATATCAATATGCAATTATGTTTGTGTAGCATAAAAATGTCTTCGGGGAAATGCTCAAAATGGGTATATATGAATATATTAACATGTTTGTGTATCATAACATGCTTACTAAATCCATAATCGTCTGGAGGATGGAAGACACGGAGAGCGGAAGGCTATAAAATGTTTTTGCTTGTATGTGTGGTTATAGTTTAGGTCTCAATTAGACCCGTTTCTCTATAACCATGGCTCTGGTACCAATCTGTAACACCCCCAATTCATGGTTGCAGCGGAATTCGAACTGGGTGTTACTCGACGGCACAATAGTCACAATAATAGAAAACGAACTCCAATTGAGTCGTTTTAAAAAGGTTTATCATTCAAATTATATAAATATCAGAGGTTACAAAATGAGGTCCCAATTGGTTCCATGTTTACTAATCACATTAAGTGAGTTTTTGAATGATAAGTAAATTTATAGCCCTCTTGAACATCCGTGCCCTTCCGTGCCATCCTTGATCGTCATGAACCTGAAATACATGCTTGAGAGGTCAACACAAAGGTTGAGTGATATTCATAGAGCTTGTTAAATCGTTTGAACACAATATGTTGGTAGTGTGAGTTATAGGTTCACACCAATGTTTGGAAAACAAAACAGGTAGGCTACGTTATTATACACTAAGCTTATGACACCATAACGTTAACGTGTACCAATATTGATCGGCAGATTTATCCCGGTAGGTACTTTGCTAACATACCTAAATCTCAAATATTAATGCATTTGTTTGAACTTAGTCAATACAAATGGGATTCGTCAATCCCAAGAGGCCTATTCACAATATTCGCGCTCACTATAGGTAGTGACTAATGGTTCATAATAAGGAATCTCGGTTTAGCAAGGTTGGTACTTAGTGATAATAAAACAATTAGGCAAGCATACAATTTAAAAACATTGTGCTCGGTTAAAAATAGCATGTATTCCCCCCAAGGGTTTGTAAAACAATTAAGTAATGGAAAGTGGGGCTATGAACTCACCTTAAGTAAGATAGCAAGTAATGAATGTAACGGTCGAATCGCGAAGGTTTCTACGAGCAACCTATAATAGAATGTTGTGACTTAGGATCGGAGTAATGAATATGAAGTAGTGCCTATATATATATCTTGCATTATAGTCCATGATGTGGTATGATGTATATTGTAAGTCCTTGAAAGAAAAGATTCATGAAACATGTATGTTTTGTATATCGTTTACTACCGTTCGGGCCGACATAATTCAGAAGTCATGTTAGTAAGCGTTCGAGGAGCCAGGACACTTTAACTCGTAAATCCACAACTCAACTCGACGGCTTACATAATGAACTCCTCACATGAGGCTCCCTACTATTGTAGTAGTTGATAAAGTATATAGATATAAGTTTTGATCCGAAAAGTTACTTGTCCGATATTTGAATAAACTTAGGAAAGTTTATTAGTACATGAAGATTGTTATTAGGGTATGTTTCATAAGTTTTGTATGACCATTTTCTCTTGGTAATATCTCATGGTTCCCTTTTAAGTGAAGTAGATCCAAATTGCTTGTTCAAGTTCTCGCTAATTCCTTGTTTCATGTTTTCGCCTAAATAAGCTTGTATGGTCGTTCCGTCATGGCCTAGCCATGACCTTTGGTCCTTGTTCCAAGGTCATGAGACTCAACCTTGGCTCTAGCCATGGTTGTGGTCTTGATTCTAGGTCATAAGACCCCTTTGGTCTTCATAAACCATAACCTAGATGTAATAACTTTGTCTAAAAATGGGCTGTTTTGAATTTGAAGAAATTTATCACTCGGAAAGCGTTTTCAGGGCTCGAGCTTCTTTGTTCCTGAACGAAAACGTCGTTCCGGACAACTTTCGTGTTTTAACTTTTTGATGAATCGGACCAGAAGTGGGACTTTCAAAACCCAAATTTGATCAGAATGGTATTTGGCAGTTTTGCCGGAAACTTTGGTAATTTCAAATGGGCGTAACTTTTGACTCGTATACTCGTTTTGGGTGGTTCAAATTGCTATGGTTTCCTTGTTAAGTCCTCTACTGTAATATGTAATGATCCAACATCATATTTTTACCATTTTGGTCGTGGTTTTCCAAGAAAGTCACTAGTTTACTTGTTTTAGTAACTTGTCTTAACAATCAATTACAATAACTTGTTTTGTTCATTTTTATACATCATGGACATAACTACAAGACATAATATAGCAAGAATAACATGTAAATAACATGAACATGATTATTTAACAAGAATCAAGTTAGGGTTTGGCTCACAACTTTTGGCTTTCAAAGATGAAAGGAAGTTAACATGTAAGGATAGGACTTTGATAGACTTGCTTCAACCCACTTCACTTCATGCAATCTTTCTACTCTTGTAATCTTGAAAGAGAGATGATGAAAATTGAGGTGACTTGAGTGGATTCAAACTCAAGAGAAATCACCAAAGTTCTAAAGATTTGAAGTAGTTTTGATGAATCAAAACTAAACTAGGGTTTATGTATGGATATTGCACTTGATTTCTTGGATGGAACTTGAAGTAAACTAGTAAAATGAAGGGTGTTGTGTGTGTGGGTCGTTCATATGGTCAAGGAGTGGGAGGAGAAGCATTTATATGCAAATGAGGAGGTTACATTGTTGACTAGTCAACACTTGGAGGCCAAGTTGAACACATGTTCACATCTCATGACACAAGGCATAAGATCAAGCCACATGGGTGGTGAATCCCCCCTCCAAGGCTGTTCATGAGCTTGGAGAGCAAGGGTGTGGACTTTTCTTGGTATTATCCAAGATACTTGGTTAGTTTTGACTCCGGGAAATGCCAATCGTAAATGATTAAGCCTCAAAACGTAAAACCGGGTGTCGTAAAATTATGGAACTTGAAAGTATTGATAAACATGTCAATAAGTTCCATAATAAAATATAAAATGAGTGGTAGGTTCCATTTGGGTGTAAAACCCTGCTAAAAACTGGAAACACGGGTCTAAAACGCGTAATACGTAAAACGTACGAATATTGCGTAAAATTGAGAAAAGTAAAATGTTACTTTTCTAATGTGATAAAAATGATTTAAAATGACTTATAATGTCTAGACTGGGCTCAGTCTAGTGTCGGTTGGTATTAAATGTCTTTTAGACATCAAACCGTAAGCCTAAAAATCACGAAATGACTTATAACATCAAGGGATGATTTTTGGTCAATGGAGGAGGGAAAGAATATGTTGACTTTTTCTAAGAAGTTGAAAACTCAAATAGTCTTAGAAACGCGTTTTGTGGTCTAACGGTTAATCGCCCAAACGGTTAAGCGTGCTCATGTGAGATTAGTACAGGCTTGGGTGACCTGCTGGGAAGTCTTTGGTCATGTTTTTCTCAGTCACGATTAATTCTCAAATAAATCATGAGTGTGTCAAACATTTTTCTGATGTGGGGTCACCTGACGGGGTTGAATTTCGTTGTGCGTAGAATTTCTGATTGACGTTTTACCCTAAAACGTGTAATTCCGTGTAATTCCTTAATAACTTTCACGAAAATGAGCTTATGAATGTCAAACTTTTAATTTGCCATGGAAATGATTTATCACTCGATAAAATCAAATAAAAATCAACTTTCGGGAAAGTTTCGGGAAAAATGAATAGTAAAAATGAATAGTAAAAGTGAATAGTGAATTTTCCGGGAATAGTAATTAACCTGAAATTGCGAATTGTTACAGTCTCTACCCCTTACGGGGAACTTCGTCCCGAAGTTCTTTGTGTGTCATATGTTGGAGTGGTGTCGATGAAAAGGTGTGGTTACTTATGAGGACTCGAGTCTTGAATTACCAGTGATATAGTTTGATTTGTCTTAGAATACGGTGTGTCAATAGAAATTGATAACATAGTTGAATATCAATAGAGATTCATATAATAGTCGAATATCAAAGGAAATTGATATAGTAATCGAGTATTAATAGGAATTGATATAGTAGTTGAATATCAAATAGAACTCGATATAGTTGTCAAGTATCAATAGCAATTGATATAATAGTTGAACAACAATTGCAATTGACATAGACATCGAATAATGGAATAAATGTTGAACATGTGGTTGGACCAAGTCCTGTTTGAATTGTACGGCTGCCCATGCATATGGCTACATGGCTTCGCAATGAGTTTGGTACGACTGCGCATGCGTATGGCCCCGTAATGAGTTTGGTACGACTGCACATGCATATGGTTACATGGCCTCGCAATGAGTTTGTTTGTTATTGCACTATCATTATGAAAACCAAAATGTAAACCTCGTACTAATGGAAATTGGGATAGTCATTGCAATCATAGCCTAGTAGGTAATCTGTTGTTGTATCTAGTGTTTATGTCATGGTTTGAAGCGATGTCGGTGATAAGATAGGATTTCTTGTGGCGAATATAATGTAGGTATCATGCCATACCCGAGCAATGTAATGTAGGTATCATGCCATACCCGAGCAATGTAATGTAGGTATCAAGCCATACCCGAGCAATGTAATGTAGGTATCATGCCATACCCGAGCAATGTAATGTAGGTATCAAGCCATACCCGAGCAATGTAATGTAGGTTGACTTCATACTTATGTTATTTCGGATATAAATAAGCCCACTTGTTTATAATTCTTTATTTACATAGAGAGGCATCCCAAACAATGTAACTAAAGGAATATAAACGTATGGTTCGATGATTTATAATTTCTCTATTTAAATGAAAAGGCATCCCAATCCATTCAAATAAGGACATTCTGCAGGTCTGACGGATCAGGCGAAACCCTCAGATGGGTTCCGCTCGTGTACCCCCAGGGTTCCGTCAGAGCTGCAGTTGGTTTTGCAATAAATCCTCCAAACCAAACAAGGTCACATCTCATTACACTTAGTCAAACATAAATCTTGCAAGCAAACATATGGTTAGTCAAACACTATTTCTTACCATAAATGTATATTGACAAAGCTTGCCCTAAATGTGATGTGACATTACTATTTTAAGAAATAAATGTGATGTGACAAGACACTTTCTAATTTAAGAAATAAAAACAATGTTTTGTTTAAAAGAAAATGTAAACCTTAGTGAAACAAGACTTAAACACTTAAAGTGATGATTTACTCATAGCTAAAGTTCATACTTTGTCATTAACAAAACTTAGCAAATATCATAAAATATAAATAACGTTTTTAGGCGATATTTGTATTAACAATCTCCCCTTTTTGTTGATGACAAAACATAAACTTTATTTATAAGTAAGTCACTAGTTTTAGTGTTAAGTCTTATAAGGTTAGTATAAAACTTGTTTTTGCTAAGATGATGTGATATGCAAAAAAATTTTTTAAACAAGTTTATATATAAATTCTCCCCCTTTTTGTCGAAACAAAAAGAAGAGTAGCGAAGCGGAAGTAAGCACTTGCTCCCCCTTGGACGATACTCCCCCTAAATGGAGTGCCAAGAGAGGAGACATGGATTTTGAACCTACAAGAAAAAGGTTAGTTGTCGCACACGATAAGTCATGAAAGCATTTCATGTCAAAAACACAAATAAGAGTTGTGAAGTGGAATAATTTCATACTCATGCTCCCCCTTGAATATTACTCCCCTAAATGGAGTATCAAGGAAGTAAAACATGGATAATGATCCTACAAAAAGAAAGGTTAGTTTCTAAAACACAAGATATATGTATGCTACCATAGTAAGGTATAGTTCACTTATACCTAAATGGTCAACAAACAATGCAAACCTTGTAGTAGAATGAGATTCATTTCATGTAAAATTTTGACTCTTAAAAAGTCAAAGACAAGAAATTTGGATTACACCATCCTACTTCAAAAAATAAAGAAAAAAAACTAAAAATAAACTAAGAACATAAAAAGCTACAAGGAAATCATCATTTTCCTTAATGAGAAACATTTTCCAAAAACAAGGCTAAGGTTGTTTAAGGATGAAAATGTGTGTTGGAGGTTGTAGCGTGCTTTATTTTGAAGGTTGAAAGGATGACACGGTTTTGGTTTGTTGGTTTAAATGGGAAACATTTTCCAAAAGAAATGGTTTTGTTTCATTTTGGAGACTCTAAGGTTGAGGTGTGTGAGACAAGGATTGTAAAAGATCCAAAATGCGGTTTAGTATAAACCTCATTTCTTCGGATAGCTCACGAATTTCCCTTCGACACCCTTCACTAATGTGAGCGGTTCTTTCGCAATGATTGCAATCATGGCGAGGAAAGTTTGGTGGAAGAGTGGTTTGGTTTATTGGTGGTGGATGGTTTGAACTTGAAGGAGCAAAGGTAGATGGTTGAGTGGTGTTTTTGCTTCCTTCATTAGTTGATTGTAGCGTTGTTTGTAAAACCGTAATATGGTTGATTTGAGAGTCAACCATACGTTTGAAGGCATGAAGGTGGTTTAAATGAGTGTCAATCTCATCATTAAGGTTTGGAGGTTTTTCCCATATGGATGCTTCTATTTTCTTATAAGAAGAAAGTAGAGATTCAAATTGTTGGGAAGAGTCTTGTGGTGATGGTTGTTGTTGTTGTAGTTGTTGATTTTGAACAAAATGGCGAAAGCTTGGTTCGCCGGAAGGATTGCCATGAAGGTCTTTGTAAATTGGGTGAAACACAAATGATTGTGAGTGGGTATGACCTTGATCATTTTGAAAAATGGATGGTCTAGCATAATGGTAAGCCAACCGTTCTACCAATGAGGGTTGATGGGGTTCATCATCTAGTTGCTCACTAGATTGTTGTTGGGTTTCCATTTGAGCAATGGTGTCAAAGAGTGATAAGGATGGTGGACTTGATGATTTGGGTGATAGGTCTTCTAATGTTTCCAAATAAGGTAGTGGTGATGTTGGAGGTGTATGGAAAAGTTCCATTGGTGAAATTGTTGGTGATTGAGGTGATGAAGTTTTAGTTGGTTGAGCTTGTTGAGAAGGTGATGTTGAATCACGGTGAAGGAATGGTGGCTATGTTTGTGTAGCAATGTGTTGGAGAGGGTGTTGGAGTATCAAGATTAAGCAAATCTTGAAAGGTGATTACATTGTGTTAATACAAATATCGCCTAAAAACGTTATTTATATTTTACGATCTTCGCTAAGTTTTGTTAACGACAAAATGTAAACTTTAGTTTCTAAGCAAAACATAATCTTAGTTTTTAAGACTTGCATAAACTAGACCTTTGCTACATTTTACATTTCATAAAACATAACACAAGTTTATTTCTTAAATTAGAAATAGTCACATCACATTTATGGCAAGTTTTGTCATTATACATTTATGGTAAGAAATGTGTTTGACTAGCTTTGTTGTTGCTTACAAGTTTCATGTTTCACTTGCTTTAAGTGATGTGACATTGTTTGGTTGCTAGGAGTTATGAGACAAGACCTTGTTTGGTTTGAAGACTAATTGCAAAAACCTACTGCAGACCCGGCGGTACCCTGGGGGTACACGGGCGGAACCCATTTGAGGGTTCCGCCTGATCCGCCGAGCACACAGTTTGTTGTGCTATAAATACCAAGCCATAACTTGATTTTTGGCCACCCTCTTGAGCTCATATTTTACACACACATACTCATCCTTTCTTCTAACCCTTTAACATTGTAAATGTGAAGTTTCCTTTTGTAGCAAAGAAGCTCACAAGGTCGTTTAAAGTTACAAGTTTTCAACACAACGTTGCAAGACTTGGTAGCTTAGTATTGTGTAAACTAGTATTGTTTACTCGTCATTTGTTTGTGTATAATCTGAAGTGAGTGGTTAGTATTTTAGTCCTCAAAATACAAAGAGTGTTGGGAGTTGTTGTACCCTTGTAAAAGAACTCGACATCTAGCTTTGTGTCGGTAAAAGTATAAGCGACGTGTAAGGTTTTCTCCGCCGGTGAAAGGAGCTTGTTGACTAGTGAAAGAAACTCTCGAGTTGGATACTCGGGGCGTGGACGTAGGGCAAGGAAAAAGAGTCCTTGTAGCCGAACCACGATAAATACTCGTGTTGTGGTTTGATCGTTTCTTTCCTTTACTTGCATGTTATATATTGTGTTTGTGCATATATCTTTGATCAAACGGAAAGTTTCAAAGCTAACTAAACAAGTTAAAAAGATTTTAAAACGCTAAACTATTCAACCCCCCTTCTAGTTTTCCACAATTGGCATCAAGAGCTACGTTACTCAAGCTTTTAAAATATATTGTGTTTTAAAACTTGAAACGATCCATGGATTTTGAAAATTACAAAGAAGGGCAATCTATGCAAAGACCACCACTCTTTGAAGCAAATGGTTTTATCTATTGGAAAAACCATTTTGAAACTTACGTGAAATCTAAAGATATAGATTTATGGTATATAATTGTTGATGGTGATAACGTAGTTACTAACATTAAAGATGATGATCAAAAGAAATTAATAGGTAAAAATAATGAAGCTAAAATGATGCTTTACAACGCTTTGCCTAAGAAAGAATATGAAAGAGTCTTTTTGTGTAAAACCGCCAAAGATATTTGGCAATCTTTAATTGTCACTCATCAAGGAAATTCACAAGTTAAAGATAACAAAATTGATCTTCTTGTTCAACAATATGAACAATTTGTTATTACCGAAGATGAGATTATTGATAATGCTTTTGCTAGGTTTAACACTATTATTACTTCACTTAAAGCACTTGATGAATCTTTTTGTAGTAAGAACTTTGTCAGGAAATTTCTTAGAGCACTCCATCCGAAGTGGAGAGCAAAAGTGACGGCAATTGAAGAATCCAAAGATCTTTCAAGCATGTCACTTGATGAGCTTATTGGAAACCTCAAAGTTCATGAAATGGTAATGGAAAAAGATTCGGAACTAGTTAGAGGCAAGAAAGAAAAAGTTAAGTCCATTGCCTTGAAAGCTAGAGTCCAATCAAGTGATGATGAAGAATCTACTTCGGATAGTGATGATGAGGAATATGCTATGGCCGTGAGAGACTTCAAGAAGTTCTTTCGTAGGCGAGGGAAGTTTGTTAGGCAACCCAAAGATGACAAGAAAAACTTCCGGAAAGATCGTGACGATCGAAAAGGAAAAGTTGAAAGAAAATGTTATCGGTGTGGAGACACAAGTCATCTTATAGGAGAATGTCCAAAACCACCCAAGAGCAAACCTCAACAAGCTTTTGTGGGCGGTGCTTGGAGTGACTATGAAGGAGATGATGATGAGCCAAAGAATGATGATATTGCTCTCATGGCTCACAGCTCAAATGAGGTACTCTCCGACTCATCTTACTCCTCTATAGATGATGATACTTTACAAAATGAATATAACAAACTTTGTGAACTAAGTTTAAAAATCATAAACAAAAACAAATTTTTGAAAACTAAAAAGGAGTTTTTAGAAAATGAAGTTTATGAATTAAAAGAAAAAGCTAAGAGATTAGAAAAGAGTAAAGGTATTGACACCGCATGCAAATCATGTGAAGAACTTAAACTTGAAGTTGAAAAACTTAAAATTACTCAAAATGATCTAATCAAACAAACCACAAAGTTCAAAAAGTTCGATAAGAGCATTTCATGTGCGGATGAAATAATGAAACTTCAAAAGTCACCGTTTGATAAAACAGGTCTAGGTTTCAGGAAAGTAGAAACCGTTAAGGAACAAACGAAACAAGAAAAGAACACACATGAAACAAACAAAAATGCTACAGCAGCCCGCGGACCAGACGGAACCCAGATTAGGGTTCCGCCCGTTGGCCCCGAGGGTTCCGCCAGGACTGCTGCAGCAGTTACTCCATCCACATCGGATCGTTCTAAATTTGTTAAAGTTACATATAAAAATGGAACCAAACCTGCCTTTAAAACTGGAGTAGGACTTAGTAAATGTGATGGAGGTAATGTTGAGGTAATGTGATGGAGGTAATGTTACGTTTGGTAGTAATGCTAAGAGCAAAATCATCGGAAAAGGTACAATCTCTCATGACTCCCTTTCTATAGATGATGTTGCTCATGTTGATAACTTAGGATTTAATCTTCTTAGTATTAGTCAACTTTGTCGTAATAAGTATAATGTCCTCTTTAGTGAAAACGGTAGTAAAATACTTAAAGATGGTATAACCATAGCCAAAGGTGTCCTTAAGAACAACGTATACGTCATGAAGTTGGATTCAACATCTAGAGACAAACTTTGTCTTACCTCATTAGATGAATCTTCAACTTTATGGCATAGACGTTTAGGACACGCTAACATGAGACTAATCCAAAACCTCTCCTCCAAAGACTTAGTTCGAAACCTACCCAAGTTTAAATATGACCAACACTTTTGTGATGCTTGCAAAGTCGGTAAACAAGTCCATAGTAGCCATAAGGCTAAAAACTTGGTGTCTACGTCTAGGTGTCTAGAACTTTTACATATGGATTTATTTGGTCCATCCGCTATACAAAGTTATGGAGGCAACTTCTATACTTTGGTCATAGTTGATGATTACTCACGTTATACTTGGACTAAGTTTTTGAAAAGTAAAAATGAATCTTTTGATAAATTTGAAATTCTAAGTAAGAAAATTCAAAATCAAGTAGGATCTAATATTGTGTCTATTAGAACGGATCACGGTCGTGAATTTGATAATGAATTTCAATTTGGAAAATTTTGTGATAATAATGGAATTACTCATAACTTTTCGGCTCCACGTACTCCTCAATCTAATGGTGTAGTAGAACGTAAAAACCGGACATTACAAGAGATGAGTAGAACAATGCTTAATGAACAAACTATTCCACAAAAGTTTTGGTGTAATGCCGTTGACACATCAACGTACATTGTAAATCGAGTCCTAATTAGACGATTTTTGAATAAAACACCTTATGAACTTTATAAAGGTAAAAAGCCTACATTAGGATACTTTAGAGTGTTTGGGAGTAAATGCTTCATTCTTAACACCAAGGATTATCTCACCAAATTTGACCCAAAGTCTTATGAAGGTGTATTCCTTGGATATTCACAAAATAGTAAAGCTTACATTGTCTTAAACAAAGAAACCTTAAGAGTCGAGGAATCGTTGAACGTAACATTTGACGAAAGTCCACCTCCCTCTAAGACATCACCTTTGGTAGATGATGACTTAGTTGAAAGCCAAGCAATTGAAAGTCAAGAAATCTTAGATAATGACAAGGAAGATGAACTATTAAACAAAGAACTTGTTAATGTCAAAGAATCTAAAAGTCATCCATTAGATAGTGTCATAGGCAACATTAACGAAAGAACACTAAGATCAAAAGTCCAAAATGAAAGCAACTACTTTTGTTTCGTGTCAACCATTGAACCGAAAAACATTAACGAAGCCATTAAAGATGAGTCTTGGGTAATTGCAATGCAAGAAGAATTAAACCAATTTGTTAGGAATGATGTATGGACATTAGTTCCTCAACCAAAGAGTCAAACAATAATTGGAACGAAATGGGTCTTTCGTAATAAAATGGATGAAAATGGAATTGTGTCTAGAAACAAAGCTAGGCTAGTAGCACAAGGATATAATCAACAAGAAGGCATCGACTACGATGAAACGTTTGCTCCAGTAGCTAGGCTCGAGTCAATTAGAATCTTACTTGCTTATGCGTGTGCACATAATTTTAAACTTTTTCAAATGGACGTCAAAAGTGCATTTCTAAACGGAGTCATTAATGAAGAAGTGTATGTTGCTCAACCACCGGGCTTCATCGATTTTGAAAAACCTAATTATGTTTACAAACTTAAAAAGGCTCTTTACGGACTTAAGCAAGCTCCAAAAGCATGGTATGATCGACTTAAAACCTTCTTAGTTGACCATAAATACACCATGGGCTTAGTTGATAATACTCTCTTCACTAAGAAGAAAGATTCACATATTATCATAGTCCAAATCTATGTTGATGACATTATATTCGGATCAACTTGTCAAGAATTATGTGTGGATTTCTCAAAAATCATGCATGACGAGTTTGAAATGAGTATGATGGGAGAACTCAACTTTTTCCTAGGACTCCAAATTAAACAACTAGAAGATGGTATCTTCTTTAACCAATCTAAGTACATTAAGGACATGCTTAAGAAATTTGGATTAGAAGATTCGAAACCTATCAAAACTCCCATGTCCACGGAAACTAAACTCACCAAGGATGAGGAAATTGAATCCGTAGATAGCACTAAATATAGAGGTATGATTGGTAGTCTACTTTACCTAACGGCTAGTAGACCCGACATTATGTTTAGTGTTTGTCTATGTGCTCGTTTTCAAGAAAATCCTAAAACTACCCATCTTGAAGCCGTTAAAAGAATATTTAGGTATATTAAGGGCACTACACATTTAGGTTTATGGTATCCCAAAGGAACGGGAATAGACACCATAGTGTATGCCGACTCGGATCATGCCGGTGACTATGTCGATAGAAAAAGCACAAGTGGTATTTGTACTTTTGTTGGACATTTTCTCACCTCATGGTTCTCGAAGAAGCAAACGGCTCTTGCTATCTCAACAACGGAAGTCGAGTACGTTTCGGCCGGAAAGGCATGTCAACAAGCTCTTTGGATGAAGCAAGCTCTTGTCGACTACGGAATTCAACTTAACGACATCACAATTCTTTGTGACAACAAAGGTGCCATTGATCTCAGCAAAAACCCGGTTCAACATGCTCGTACCAAACATATTGAAATCCGTCATCATTTCCTTCGCGACAACGTTCAAAAAGGAAATATCTCAATTGAGAAAGTTTCTTCCGAAGACAACATAGCCGACATTCTCACCAAACCTCTTAAACGTGAACCTTTTAACCTTCTTAGGTTAGGCTTAGGACTCATGGAACCTACATTGTAGTTCTGGACATTAGACAAAAATCACAAAAATCAAAACAAATCCATAACCATTTTTCTCAGCAGGGTCGGCGGAACCCTCAGACACAACGGACGGAACCCAATTATGGGATCCGCCGTGTCCGCCGACCTGCAGAATCAATATATTAGTTTATATTAAACCAAACACCCATTATCTCATACCACAACTTCCAAAACTGTTACTATTCACCATTTCTCTCATCCATACCCACGAAATTCTGGTCTTCAATCCAATCACATTACTAATCCATCATCATTGTAAGTATTCTAAACTTGATTACAATCCTGATCTGAGTCTAGGAATTCTATTTTTGCACAAAAACAAAAACTTGGGGTTATGCATTAAACTTAACAAACTCATGCATAAAAATTAGGTGTTTAACAAAACTAATCAGGTTTCCCATAGTTAGGAAGTGCATTCTTACTTAGTGTAAACATACTTGCTAAACCACCCCATGTCAAATTTTTGCAAACATTTCTCACAAGTAGGACAAATATTTTTTTTTTCGTCTCACATTGAGAATACAAAATCAAAACGTTATGTTCAAAACATCACTTGCATAACTTGAATGCTAAAGGGAATACATAATTAATATGTATTTTCGGGTACATTCAAACGAAGCTACATTGAACTAGGAGTGTTTGGGTTATCTTTTGTTTTATAACAAAAACTTGCATTATAAAACGTTTTTTTTATGCATCAAAATGAGTCAAGATAACCGCACCTCCACATAGTTTTCATATAGGCACACACTAGAACATCCACATTATAATAAGTAGTTTACTTAAACTAAAATGTGAAAATTTTGTTGTTCTAGGTATCATCATGCATCCTCTAACCCATTACGACCACAAGGACACAATCAAGTACCTACCAAAACACCACAAAACCAAAGGCATTGCAATTACCCAAGTCAACATCTTCAAAGCCTTAGAAAAACACTATGTTCATGAGGGTAGAACCATTGACCCGTCCTTTCTAGAAGGCACAAACCTTTATGCCAAATTCGCCACAATCAACTTTGAGTGTCTTTTGACTATCAATGAGCCTATTTGTCCTAGATTCATCTTAGAATTCTATGCCTCCGTCACCCTCTCCACGGGAGAATATGATTTCATATCCTTCAACTTTAGGGTTAGTGGTAATCATTACTCCTTCACTCTCGAAGAGTTTGCTCAAATCTTAGGTGTCCCAAACCAAGGCACTTGCCTCTACTCCGATTTGCACTCCCTATCAACCCTTGACACCCTAGATGACCGTCACCATCCTTATGACACCCCTCTTGTGTCAAAAGATGTACTTCGTAACCACCTTTTTGTTAGGACAACCAACACTAGGAGAACCCGTGGGGGAAATGAGGTTGAAAAGGATCCATATGGAATGGAACTTAATGAACTCTTGCCCCAATTCAAGAAATGGGAGGAAGTCCTTAGAGCCAATGTTATAAGCACCATAGGAAACCGAGACCATATCAACCTTTGCCTATGCTACATGCTCTACTCTTTGTCCACTAGGCAACCTTTCAATCTTGCTTACTACATGGCTAAGAGAATGGCCGACATTCCCGTGCATGGCACAACGGCTATGCCATATGGAATGCTCTTGACCCGTCTCTTTAGGTTCATTTCACCCATTCCACCAACTCCTAACCGTCTTCGTCTTGACTACTCTCTCATCCCACATACCTTTGTCCCACTTAGTGATAAGAGAATGTACAAGGCCCAAGGAAAACGCCCTCATCCTCCTACCTCATCTTCATCTTCCTCCATGAGTGAAGATGATAATTTGCCAAACTCTATGCTCCCACCCCTAGAATACCACTCTCAACTTCCGACTATTGCAAATGAATCGGAAGAATTCAAGCAAACTAAGGGGATGTTCAAAAACCTCGGGAGATTCCTTGGAAAGATGAAGAAGAAGCTCGACAACCAATGAGTGCGGGTGTGTTAGGAGTGTTTGGCACAAGGTGCTATTGGAACAATGTGGTAGTTTAAACAATATTTGTGATGTATTTGTGTGTTAGTACAATGTTTGATACACTTTGGAACATGTTTCAACTAACAATGTTGCAGGAAGACAACTTTTGACAAGTTGTTAAATTTTCATGCTTATAAAATTTTCACCAAGTTTGGTGAAATTCTCGACCTCAAGATCAAACTCCTATGATATGTGTGTTTAAGTGTCTAATTTTTGCATTGCCTAACTAGAAGTTAATTATCTCCTTGGTTTTAGGACTTTTCGAAAATTTTGAAAATCGTCTCGCGGATTTAAAATGCGTTCTGTCTAAATTTTCAGCTCTGGCGGATCAGGCGGATCCCAAATTTGGGTTCCGCCCATGCAAAACATGGGTAACCCAGGTTTGGCCCAACGGACCAGACGGAACCCTCATTTGGGTTCCGCCTGTGTATTCCCAGGGTGCCGCCAGTATCCTGCAGATTTTTTATTTTTCTTTTCAACATTTCAACATCCAAACACCAAAATCCAATCCTCTTAGCTAGAAATCCATTACTTGCAATGTGTTTAGCTTACTAAGGTACTTAGCATTCCTTAGAACTCACCCAAACCCATTTCCCGCCAAAATTCAAAAATAGCCATAACCACCTCAAGTCTCCTTCACACATAAAGGAAGGATCAATTTTAAAGGCTCCTTGAAATCCCTGAGATTTTTCCATCAAACAAATTCACCAAAACCACTAAGCATTTAGTGCAAAACTTGTCTTCTTACTTCACCATTTTCATTGGATTGACTTCCATGACTTGACAACCCACATTTAGTTTTCCAAATCATTAGGAACCACCATTTTTGTATGGCCTTACATCAAATCCAAACACTTCTTCCCACAAACCTTCATCACTATAAATTAAACCATTCTCAACACTCTCAAACCACACCTTCTTCATCACAAATTCTGAAACTTTGAACCATTTTAACAATGACCAAGTCAACAAACACCTCTCAACCATCACGACCCATCCGTAGAACCGCCCGGATTAGTGTAAAACCACTATGGTCAAACCAATCCATCAACATTAGCTCCTCATCTTCGGATGAATTCACCTCACCCATCAAAAATGAACACTTTTTGAACCTTGCATCTCCATCTCCATCACCCAAACAACCAAATGAGCACACTCCACCACCTACTAAATCACCTATTGACCCAACTCCACCAAGTGCTCCAACTCAACCATCAAAGACTTCATCACCATCACCATTACCAAAAATTGAACCTATGAAACTTTTTGGGTCTCCTCCAACATCACCACACCCATATGTCCAAGATTTAAATGATCTTCCACCAAGACATACCCAACCACCACTTTTTGCAAACCAATCACCAAGGTCAATTCTTGACCTTGATGAAGATCTTGAACTTACCCAACCACCACAACATGTGTACCAACACCCAAACCGTTGTTGTTTCACCCAATTTACCGTGAAATCCATGGTCCTCTTTATGGAGAACCAAATTTTGAACACCATGATCACCCAACTCCACCACCTTCTCAACCCCAAACCTATGAGTCTTTCTTTCCTTCTTATGAGGAAATACAAAGCATGGTTGAAAACCACCTTCATCAAGCAATGGAATTTCAAACCACCTTGCTTGACTCAATACCAAATCCATCCTCCAAACAAGAACCAAAACCAAACCAACCCCTAAACCAAGAAACCAAAACCAACCCATTTTCACCCACCCATCCCCACGTTTGCTCAAATTGTGAGCAAATGGGTGAAAGCATAAAAACCTTGCTTCACCAATTCCAAAATGAAACCCGGTTTGCATTCCAACATGTCATTGAACGTTTGGATGCACTCTCTTACCCTAACAAATCCTAAACAACCCTTGGAGGCCGTTTGCCCCAATTTAGGAATGTAGAATTTTATTTTATTTTCTTGGTTATTATTATTTTTTTTAGCTTTTGGTTACTAAGTAGAAGAATAGTTACCATTTCTTGTCTTTTGACTTTATAAGCCAAAATTTTACTTGGAATGAAATTTCTTTCTACTTACTTTTGTTTATTGTTGGTTGATCAATGTTGTGTTGTCATTGTGGTTGCAATGTGTGTGGTAACTACAAGCTTGACTATATATCACCAACTAACCATTTTTTTTGTAGGGTCCAAAATCCATGTTTCCCATATTGGTACTCCATTTAGGGGGAGTATCAAGCAAGGGGGAGCATAGCGATTATTCCGCTTCGCTACTCTACTTTTTGTTTCGACAAAAAGGGGGAGAAATATATTAAACCTTCAATACTTGATAGGCTTTTCATCTCTTAAGTAAAACAAGGTTAATATAATTTTTTTTAAGTCTTGAAAACCAAGATTTTTCGTGTTACTTAAAAACAAAGTTTATGTTTTGTCATCAACAAAAAGGGGGAGATTGTTAATACAAATATCGCCTAAAAACGTTATTTATATTTTACGATCTTCGCTAAGTTTTGTTAACGACAAAATGTAAACTTTAGTTTCTAAGCAAAACATAATCTTAGTTTTTAAGACTTGCATAAACTAGACCTTTGCTACATTTTACATTTCATAAAACATAACAAAAGTTTATTTCTTAAATTAGAAATAGTCACATCACATTTATGGCAAGTTTTGTCATTATACATTTATGGTAAGAAATGTGTTTGACTAGCTTTGTTGTTGCTTACAAGTTTCATGTTTCACTTGCTTTAAGTGATGTGACATTGTTTGGTTGCTAGGAGTTATGAGACAAGACCTTGTTTGGTTTGAAGAGTAATTGCAAAAACCTACTGCAGACCCGGCGGTACCCTGGGGGTACACGGGCGGAACCCATTTGAGGGTTCCGCCTGATCCGCCGAGCACACAGTTTGTTGTGCTATAAATACCAAGCCATAACTTGATTTTTGGCCACCCTCTTGAGCTCATATTTTACACACACATACTCATCCTTTCTTCTAACCCTTTAACATTGTAAATGTGAAGTTTCCTTTTGTAGCAAAGAAGCTCACAAGGTCGTTTAAAGTTACAAGTTTTCAACACAACGTTGCAAGACTTGGTAGCTTAGTATTGTTTACGCGTCATTTGTTTGTGTATAATCTGAAGTGAGTGGTTAGTATTTTAGTCCTCAAAATACAAAGAGTGTTGGGAGTTGTTGTACCCTTGTAAAAGAACTCGACATCTAGCTTTGTGTCGGTAAAAGTATAAGCGACGTGTAAGGTTTTCTCCGCCGGTGAAAGGAGCTTGTTGACTAGTGAAAGAAACTCTCGAGTTGGATACTCGGGGCGTGGACGTAGGGCAAGGAAAAAGAGTCCTTGTAGCCGAACCACGATAAATACTCGTGTTGTGGTTTGATCGTTTCTTTCCTTTACTTGCATGTTATATATTGTGTTTGTGCATATATCTTTGATCAAACGGAAAGTTTCAAAGCTAACTAAACAAGTTAAAAAGATTTTAAAACGCTAAACTATTCAACCCCCTTCTAGTTTTCCACACATTGGTATTGCAATGTGTTGAGGATGGTGTTGAAGTAGTGAGGTTAAGGAAATCTTGGATAGGTGAAGAAATGTTAAGCGAAGCATCACTTGAAGAAGATGAGCTTGACTTGACGGTTTTGTTGAAGCAACAAGGTTTAACACTAATCCTAGTGGTTTTTGAGAAGGATTTTGATGAGTCGGATGATGTGTTGGATTTAGTCATTTCAAAGGTGTGGTTTCGATGTTTTGAGAGAAGAAGTTTTAATGGTGATGGTGTGATTTGAATTGTTGCAAAACTTTTAAATTTATAGGGTGGAGGAGATATTGAAATGGGTGTTTGGATTTGATGTTCTACCACTCAAAGATTGAGGTTTCAAATGATTTACAAAGTTTTCATGAACATGTCAAATCATTGCATGTCAATCCAATGGAATAAGGTGGAGTGAAAGACCAACATATGCACTCAATGCTTTGTGATCATGGGATGTGATTTGGTTGAAAATGTTTCAATGGTTTGAAGGATCCTTTAAAAGGGTTCCTTAGGTTAATTATGTTTGAATTTGAATTTTTGGAGGGAAGTGGCTTCCTAATTGTTTAATTGAGTGAGAGTTGTTCTAATATGATTATTGGAGTTAATGGAAGATGTTTCTCACTTAGGATAATGGTTTGACACTTTACAAGTTTTGGACTTAAAAAAAATGACAAAAATTTTCTGCAGGTGTCTGGCGGAACCCTCGCGGTACACAGGCGGAACCCATTTTAGGGTACCGTCTGGTCCGTTTGCCCAATTATGGGTTTCCCAGAAAATACACTGGCGGAACCCAATTTTGGGTACCGCCAGATCCGCCAGGGCTGAAAAAAATGGCAGTCCGCGTTTTTGACCCGCGAGACGATTTTCAAAATTTTCGAAAACTCCTAAAATCAAAAAGATAGTGCATTTCTGGTTAGGCAATGCAAAAAATAGACACGTAAACACACATATCATAGGACTTTGACCTTGAGGTCGAGAATTTTACTATACTTAGTAAGAATTGCCACAAGCATAAAAAAAAATGACAAACACCTCAAACATTGTCATTATGCATAAAAGCTCATACAAACATAATCCAACAAATGTAATGAAACATGAAAGTGAAAAACAATACAAATCACGTAGTTTAACACATGAAAGGTTCTAAAATATTCATAAGCCAAACACTCCTTAATCTTCTCACAACCGGTCTATCTTCTTATTGAGCTTGCTTAGGTACCTTCCAAAGCATTTGAACATTCCTTTGGTTTGCTTGAACTCTTCGGATGCATTGTCAATGACGGGAAGTGCTTGAAGGTATTCTAAAGGAGGTAACTTAGAGTTAGGAAGTTTATCGTCCTCGCTCATGTCGGATGATGATGATGATGGTGTAGGTGAGCGAGTACATTTGCCCTTACCCTTGAAAACTCGTTTATCACTTAGAGGAACGAAAATGTGAGGAATGAGAGAATAGTCAAGGCGCATTCCATTATCGTTAGGAGAAATGGGTGAGATTGCTCTAAAGAGGAGAGTAAGAAGCATTCCATACGGAAGAGCGGTTGTTCCAACTAAGGATATGTCGGCCATTCTTTTGGCTAGGTAGTAGGCTAAGTTGAATGGTTGACCGGTGGAAATGCTATAGAGCATGTAGCAAAGACATGTGTTGACATGATCTCTATTTCCTATGGTACTTATGACGTTAGCTCTAAGAATTTCTTCCCACTTCTTAAATTGTGGTTTAAGCTCATTGAGCTCCATACCAAAAGGATCCTTATCCACAATATTCCCCGAACGATTCTTTCTTGTGGTAGAGGTTCTAACGAAGAGATGTTCCTTAATTGTTTCCTTACTAACTAGAGGGTTGTCGTATGGATAAAAACGCTCAATAGAATCAAGACTTGAAATGGGCCACTTATCCGTGTAGAGACAAGTTCCCTCATTTGGGACACCAAGAATGATAGCTAAATCTTTTAAATCTATGTAATGTGGTGTTTGATTGGTTGTGCAGTTTAATGATATCTTACCAACAACATTTGTGGAAAGGTTTACGGTTGCATAGAATTCTAAGATGAACCTAGGACAAATTGGCTCATCTATATCAAGGAGACAATCAAAGTTGATTGCGGCAAAGTTTTGGCGAATGGATGTTCCTTCTAGAAAGGATGGATCAATGGTTCTACCTTCGTGAACATAGCGTTTTTCTAGTGCCTTAAAGGTTTCTACTTGAACATTGTTGAGACCTTTGGTCATATGGTGTTTGGGCATGTACTTAAGGGTTTCCTTGTGATCGGATTTATTTGCGTGAGGCATGTTGATTCCTAGAAAACACAAAATTATATGTTAATGACTTTTAACAATGTGGATGTTCTAATATATTCCTATATGCAAACAATGTGGAGACTTGGTTATCTTGACTCGTTTTGATTCCCAAATTGTTTTGTCTTGCAAGTTTTGTTATAAAAACAAAAGATAACCAACACTCTCCTAATTGAATGTGTCTTCGATTGAATGTACCCGAAAATACATATTAGTTATGTATCCCCTTTAGCATTCAAGAGATAGTATGCAAGTGATGTTTTAATGATGTTTTTCATTTGTTTTAACAATGTGGTGATGAATCATGTTCTAGTCTTGGATTGCGATTTTTGAAAGACAATGCACTTGGTGTGTTTGGCAAATCAAAGTAACAACAAAAAGGATACAATTCTTTAACTAATGCAATACATGATTGACTAGCCACCAAGTTTTTTTAATAAATCAAGAAGTTTTATGCATAAACCCTAAGATTCTAGTTAATGAATGTAAATAAGAATGTTATACTTGAATAAAAAATGCAATTGTGATTGGAACACTTACAAAGTTAGTTGGATTTGAAGATATTGGATTGAAAGCCCTAAATTTCGTGTGGTTATGTGTTTTTGAGAGGGTGATGGCTGTTTGAAATTGAATGATTAAGTTAAGAGGGTGTTTGGTTTTGAAATTAAGAATAAAACATTATGTAGCTTTGGCGGACCAGGTGGAACCAAAAATAGGGTTCCGCCCGTATAGTCTGAGGGTACCGTGGGAGCTGCAGGAAAAATTCAAAAGGAATTTTCTTGATTTTTGTGGTTTTATCCTAATGTTCAAAACAAGGTTTTAGGTCTTATGAGTTTTTGACTAAGCCTAGGGATGATGAATGCTTCTCATTCAAGAGGTTTTGTGAAAACGTTGATAGAATGGTTAACGTAGTAGACTTTCTTAGTTAAGACGTTCCTCAATGAACGTTTTTACCAAGACGTTGATGATGAATCACAATATGTCATTTAAGAACCTAATGGATTGAATTGTCGCTGAAGTTGATGCTTCCTTTGTTGAAGAGATAACAATGTTGATAAAAGAATTCCGTTGTTGACGCGTATATGCTTGTTCAAGCGGAGCTTGTTGATGTGCTTCTACATTCGAAACTAATTTGAGAACCTTACGTGTTTTGGAGAATCATTGGATAAGTAAGTATAAAAGTGCAAGTACCACTTGTGCTTTTCTAATCAACTTATTACCGCCATAATTCCATTTGGCATACACTATGGTGTCTATTCCCATTCTTTTGGGATACCATAATCCTAGTTGTGTAGTACCTTACAATGTATCCAAACAAGCTTAACTAAAGAGTTGTTTAAGGATCTTCTTTAAAACGAGCACATAGACAAACGTTAAACATAATGTTGAATCTAGTTGTTATTAGAACAAGTAGTCTTCCGAACATTTCTCTATGTTTAGTTTTACCTATGGATTTACTAATCTCATTCTTGATAAGTCATCAATAACTTAACTATTGAGAACAAGAGAGTAACTAGAAATGTCTTTGAGTTAAAATCCCTTGCTTTTGGAGCTTGCTTTTATTATCAAAAAGACTTTCAAATATTGACACTTATAATCACATAATTACTTCGAAACACTTATTTTATTTCACTGGTTGTTTTACTCTAAATTCCAAAAACTGTTATTGTTGAATTTGTTAAGACACAACTATGACCAATAAATCAAGTTTTATAACTTATGTCAATTTTGCTAGATTCAATGTTTGACTCAAGGTGAGAATATGTTATTTTGTACTTTTATTTTTAATGTTTTACACAACATACTTGTCTTGCCATTATTGGACTTTCGACTAAGTCATCATCTACCAAAGATGATATCTTAGAAGGAGGAGATCACTCGTTAGATGTTATATTCAACGACTCCTCGACTCTTTGGGTTTTCTTACTTAAGACATTATGAACTCTACTTGTTTTGAAAAAGTCCAAGAGGTACAACATCATAAGACTAAGTGTCACATTTGATGTGTGAATCCTAGGTGTTGAAAACTCATTTTCTTCCACACATCCTAATGTATGCTGATGTGATTCATTTCACCTTATGTGTTTTATGTGAGATTATCATAAAGGAGTGATTGAAGAAAAACACAATTTAAGACTTTAATTATGGTGTTTGAGAACGTTGTTTAACAAAGGTTAGTTTTTGCAAGCATCACAAAAGTGTTAGACATTTTAACACTTAGGAAATTCTTTGTTAGCTCACTTGTAAGCAAGAGTTGAGTGAGACTCACTCAAGAGTTTCTCGTGTTTATCTCTTGATGGTTAAAGAACCAAAACACCTTATATCTCCTACTAGTACTAATGACGAAATTCCTTGTTGCATAGAATCTAATCTTAGTTATTACTAATAGCAAGTGAACACTTTTAGAGTATTATTAATAACACATATTTCAATACATAATGCTAGAAACAAGAGACAATCAAAGTCAAGTTGAAGTAATGCGTACCTTTTAAATTTCATAGAGATGCTATCAAGAGGATAAACACTACGCGTAAAATCTTGGTTTGACGACACGCTTTGAAACTCAATTACTCATGTATCCAAGAAGGTTAGATAATGATATAAAAGCATAGAGCATGATAATCTTAATCCTTTTATCATGAGTTTCTATTAGAGATTGAATTATCTCTAAATCTCTCTTCTAGGTTTGACAAATTTCACTTGTTTTGTTTTACTAGCTGATGGTGCTTTTGAGTTAAATCCTAATCCGGTTATATCTTTAAACAACCTTTGACTCCTAAACCATCTTTCAAGAGATTTTGAGCTTTCATCAAATTTAACTAATATTTTTCCTTTCTCATTTTGCTTTTTAATCTTATGTTTGTAATCTAGACACAATTTACATTCTAGATCAATTTCAACATTACACTCAATTCTAGACATTTTATCTTCTAACTAGATTTCCTTTTCAAAGATATTCTTAAAAGATTTTGAAGACTCGTTCTTGAAGATAGTTTTTAGGTCCATGTTGCATAAACGGTTAGACTCATTTTCTAGTTTAGAAAACTCTAGGATAAATTTGTCAAAGCAAAAGTGTTTGGTTTCAAAATGTACCTTGCTTGATGTTTTATCTAGTTGAGAATCACAAACCGGATGGTTGGCTTCATCTTCATCCGTGTTATTTCATGAATCACAAGCAAGTCCAACAAGAGCTCAACATGAGTAATCATCTTCACTTACACCTTCATTTAAAACATTTAAACTAGTAGCACATGTATTCATCTCAACTAAATGTCTATCTATTAATATTTCTAAGACTTCTAATTCATATGTGAGATCAAATTGATCATCTTTGACCTGACATATTTCTTGATGAAGGTTTAACATATTTTTCAAATATCATTAGCCGTTTGACAAAAATACATTCTTTCATATTCGGAACTAAAGCTTTATAAATCATTGTTTTAGCTTTAGTATTTTAATCAAATTTAAGATAGTTATCTTGGTTTTCAAAAACTTGTTTTCTTTGGTTTGAAATCACCGAAAGAAATAATATGCCAAAGATCTTGGTCAATTGATTTCACATAATTTTCAAAATTACTTTTCCATTCAAGTAAGTTTTCTTTTTCAAATAGCGGTGGGTTTTGAATACGTTGCCCTTCTTTGAGATTTTCAAAATCGATGGATCGATCCAAGTTTTAAAATACATTCTATTTTAAAGATCTTGAGTAACGTAGCTCCTGATGCCAATTGTGGAAAACTAGAAGGGGGGTTGAATAGTTTACCGCTTTTTAAATCCTTTTTAGCTTGACTATCCTTTAAAAACTTTACGTTTGCTTAAAGATATAAACACAATGTTATATGTTTGATTCTTTGAAAAGCTTTTCATGTGAATGACAATTCTAACTTTACTTGTTTCATATTTTGAAAAGCTTTACTTATGATGATCCTAACTTTGCTTTTTTAGTTCTTTGAAAAGCGTTATATGTGATTAGCGATTCTAACTAAAAGACAACATGCAATAAGCAAAGATAAAGAAAGAAACGATCAAACCACAACACGATTGTTTATCGTGGTTCGGCTACAAGGACTCTTTTTCCTTGCCCTACATCCACGCCCCGAGTGTCCAACTCGAGAGTTATAAGCACTAATCAACAAGCTCCTTTCACCGGCGGAGAAAACCTTTACAACGTCGCTTACACTTTTACCGACACTAAGCTAGATGTCGAGTTCTTTACCAAGGGTACAACCACTCCCGTTAGTTCTTTTACAAGGGTACAACAACTCCCGACACACTACGTATTTTGAGGCCTAAAATACTAACCAATCACTTCTACATACATGACACAAATGAAGTATAAACTACCAAAGCTTATACATGACCAAGCTACCAAGACTTGCAACTTTAGAGTTGAAGCTTGTAACTTCTTGAATGATCTTGTGAAGTCCCTTGCTACATAAGAGAATCACACAAGTCAAAATGTTACTGAGTTAGTTGAGAGTGTATGTGAAAATATGTCCTAAAGGGGTGACTCAAAACTAACAAATGGTTTGATATTTATAACAAACCATTCTGCAGGTCTGACGGATCAGGCAGAACCCTCAGATGGGTTCCGCCCGTGTACCCCCAGGGTTCCGTCAGGGCTGCAGTTGGTTTTGCAATAAATCTTCCAAACCAAACAAGGTCACATCTTATTACACTTAGTCAAACATAAGTCTTGCAAGCAAATATATGGTTAGTCAAACACTCTTTCTTACCATAAATGTATATTAACAAAGCTTGCCCTAAATGTGATGTGACATTACTATTTTAAGAAATAAATGTGATGTGACAAAACACTTTCTAATTTAAGAAATAAAAACAATGTTTTGTTTAAAAGGAAATGTAAACCTTAGTTAAACAAGACTTAAACACTTAAAGTGATGATTTACTCATAGCTAAAGTTCATACTTTGTCATTAACAAAACTTAGCAAAGATCGTAAAATATAAATAACATTTTTAGGCGATATTTGTATTAACAAAGATCATAACCCAACGTAGAAATCACATATTCTTGATTTCAGCACGCTTGCCATGATCCAATCGCTCTATATACTTCTCGACTAATTCCTCTATTTTGTCCTCATCATTCTCTCCCACTTTAGAAGAACAAATGTCGAACACATTAAAAGTCTTGAAATACTCATAGTATTAGGAAAATATACAACATAAGCATTATCATTAATCTTACGCAAAATCTTGTACGGACAATACTTCTTTTGTTAAAGCTTGCTATAAGTACCTATGGGAAAACGCTCTTTACAAAGAAACACCGTTTCTTCATCACCTACATCAAACAACTTACTCTGACGATGCTCATCCACAACGGCTTTGTACTTAGCATTTGATTTAGCAATTTTAGCCCGAACAACTTCATGAATAGCTTGCACATCTTCCACTATTCTATTTGCTTGAATATTCTTCTTACTCGGTAAATCAACCAAACAACAGAGCATATCACCCAAAGTACGGTTAACCACCTCCGTTTAACCATCAGTTTGAGGATGAGTAGTGCTACAAAAGTTCAATGATGTCCACAAATGCCTCTGAAGTGACAATAAAAAATGTTCAAGAAACCTACTATCACAATATAGAGTAATAGACTTTGGAAATCCATGTAAACGAACCACATCTTGAAAGAATAATCTACGGCATTCGAAGTCTTCTTACAACGAATAAAATGTGTCATCTTGGAAAACCTGTCAACAACAATAAACACAGAATCGACTCCTGTTGAGTACGAGGAAGTCCAAGCACAAAATCCATAAAAATATCAACCGAAGGACACTTGGGTACGAGAAGTTGCATACAAAAACCCATAATTTGTGCCTTGCCATTTCCATCTTGACACAAAACAAATTTACGCACAAAAGCAGCAACATCTCTCTTCAATTGAGGCCAGTAAAACCTCTTCTCCAAAGAAGCAACCATATTATCATGCCCTAAGTGACCACTTAAACCTCTCGCATGTAGCTCCTTAATCAATTGACTCCTAAGAGAAGTCTTAGGAATACACAAGGGATTTCCTCAATCAATTGGCTCCTAAGAAAAGTCTTAGGAATACACAAGGGATTTGCTCAAAACAAATAACCGTCTAGCATAAGAAAATTATCGCTGTGTTGCTTGGTCTCTATTTCTTTTCGTGTATCAAGAAAATCACCCTTGACCAATTTAAAATCAAAAAATTCATTGTTACTAACTAGAAGAGTGTTTTTCGTGCTCAAAGCATCCGCCACTTTATTACTTGCACCCGACTTACGCTTGATCACATAATTAAACTTCTCTAGAAAACTCACCCAACGTGCATGTATCTTCTTTAAATGCTTTTGAGTCTGAAAATATTTAAGAGCTTGATTATCCGAATACACCACAAACTCTCTTTGAATCAAATATTGGTCCTACTTCTTCATTGCTTGACAATCGCATACAGTTCTTGTTGTAGTCCACTTTTGATGAGCTTCATTCAGCTTCTCGCTATGAAATGCTATGGATCTACCCTCTTATGACAAAACAACCCCAACTCTAGTTCCACAACATCGCATTCTAGTTCAAAAACTTTATCAAAATTAGGGAGAGAAAGTACCAACGCGGTTGTCCACTTGTCTTTAATCAGCTTGAAGCTTTCTTTCGCGTCCTTAGTCAACTTGAACGGACACTTCTCCATGTAACCAGTGATATGCTCCAAAATACTACTAAAATTCCGAACGAACTTCATGTAAAAAGTTATCAATCCATGAGAGCTCCTAACTTCGGTCAAAGTCTCTGGTGAAGGCCAATCTCTAACCGCCTTAACTTTATTTTCATCTACATGAATACCTTCTGAACTAACAAAATATCCAAGAAAACAAAAGCTTGTTAGTAAAAAATATACTTCTATAAATTGGCATACAAGTCGTTTTCCTCCAATGCCACCAAAACAACTCATAGATGATCTAGGTGCTCCTTCTTCGTTTGTCCATAAATCAAAATATCATCAAAATAAACCACAACAAACTTACCCATAAATGGCCTAGCAACTCGAGACATGAAACTCATAAAAGTACTTGGTGAATTAGATAACCCAAATGGAATTACAAGCCATTCATACAACCCATCCTTTGTTTGTAAGTGGTCTTCCACTCATCACTCGGCTTAATTCGAATTTGGTGATATCCACTCCTCAAATCAATCAAAATCTTGTTGACAGCTCGACTATCAACACACATCCTCCTAATCCCATCTTTCTTTGGTGTAAGAAGCGCAGGAACCGTACAAGGAGTAATACTATCTTGAATGTACCCTTTTTCCAGCAACTCTTATATCTTCTCATGTAAAATATCCGACTTCTTAGGGCTCATACAAGAGTGAGGAAGATTAGGTATGATTGCCCCGGGAATTAGACCAATTTGGTGTTAAATATTCATAAATGATCGTAAGGAGCTAGGAGTGTCATCCGCAACAACCTTGTTAAACTCTTCAAGCACAGATTTAACAACTTTCGGTATTGAATCCATTAATCCATCTTAAGTTCCTTTAATGACCAATGCATAAGAAATTCCCATCCCCTTTCTCTCTACTTGAAATTCCTTTGGTGAACCAACTAGTATCTTACTTTCCAACTTCCTTTCGGGAGAAACGACAGCTAGAGGTAACATAGCAATATTTTTACCTCTCCATTTAAATAGACACATATTAGATTTACCTTGGTATGTTACATCCCCATCATGTTTTGATGGTTGTCTTAACAATATGTGACATGCCTTCGTATCCATCACGTCACATGTAACCAATTCGTTGTAATATTCCCCGATGGTGAGAGGAATCTTACAAATTCTGGTTACTTTTATAGTCGGTCCCTTCTTAATCCACCCAAATTTATCAGGACTAGGATAAGGCTCGGTTGGTAACTTAAAAACTTTGACGGAGGCCCTAGAAACCGAATTCTCACATCTTCCTCTATCAATAATTATAGAACAAACTTTCTCCTTAACCAAGCATTTAGTTCAAAAGATCTTATTATGTTACAAAGAATCACTAACCTTTGGTGAGCACAATGTCCGTTGGATAACATAAGCTACTTGTTCCTCTTCTCCTTACATGGCCTCAATATATTCCAAACCCTCCTCTTCATGAATTACATAATCTAAATATAATCCCTCTTCATCCTCATGCTATCCATAGAAATTACCTCTCTTTGGACATACATTAGACCTTTGACCCAATATTCCACACCCTATAACACTTGGGACCCATAGGTTTAACATAAGATTTGAAGTTTCCTTTTGATCCTCTTTTAGCTTCTCTACTCTACTTCCACTAGCCTTTGAACTTGAGGTGGTAGTACTAGGAAGGGTAAGTTGGGTTTAATTTGGCCGACCCCCTTGGTTACCAAAAGTAAACGAACTTTCTCTGGTATAACGTCTATAACTATCTTCATATTTATTAACTATCCTCTCCGCCTTCATAACTAAGTTTTTAGCTCGATCCACTAACAAAACGGACACCATACTCAAGTTTTCTAGAATTGATTGGTTCAATCCGCTTATATATCTAGCGGTAGTTTTGTTCCTCGGTATTGCTCAAAATACAACGACCTTGCAATCTTTAAAATTCACCCGTATATTCGTCCACAATACTCTTACCTTGAACACAATTATGAAATTGTTTATTTAAAATTTATTCAATATCAAGGGGTAAAAACCTACCTTTGATCATTTGCTTTATCCTTGTATACGTATCCATATGATGCTTTCCTTGTCTCCTACGGTTGTGTTATTAGGGGGGAGAATCGGTCAAAACCCGACCCAAACTGACCAGACCCAAAAACCAAATAAGGAAAAAACTCCAACCTAGAACCGAACTGAGGAATAGATATCAAAACCAAAACTGAAAAAAAATAGCTCGGTTCAGGTCGGTTTTCGGGTTTCAAACTAAAAAAACCGAAAAAATCTGAATCGAACTGAAACTAAACCGAGACCGTCAAAAACTGAAATAAATATACAACACCAAAACCGCACCGAAAAAGGTCGGTTCAGTCCGGTTTTGGTCGGTTTGTTGGTGATGAGTCCACATATAAATTTTGTGTAACCTAAGGCTAATAATATTGGGTCAAAAACTCAAAATAGTATACACGGAGAATGATTTCATTTAACGTACGTGGTCCAAAAAATTATCCAATCAGGGTATCAATTGTCATTAAACCTATACCACAGGTCTAACTATTTAATCACAAAGAACTAGATTGAAGAGAATATGATACCTAAGTTTTCCCCATTGGATGGAGAGACAATCAGCGGTACCTTCCTACCAAATATTGTCATGCCTCCTGCACGCTGCAACGTATTATCAGCTTTCTCCTGTAAGGTTAGCACAGACTGAAGACCCACCACAACCTCTGCCATTGTAGGACGCTGCTTCGGATGGCTATGAAGGCACTGGTTCCCTATCCGTGAAAACTCCTTTAAACATTTAGAAGATATACTCCCCCTTAACTTTGAATCGACAATTTGCTTTAGTCTACCTTCTTTAATGGATTCTTGAGCCCATATTGCCAAACTCCATTGCTCCTCATCAAGACTTCCGTCTATTGCTTGTTTCCCGCACAAGACTTCAAACAATACCACCCCAAAAGCGTACACATCAGATTTTCTGGTTAACTTACCCGTGTAAAAGTAATTAGGATCAAGATATCCAAATGTGCCTTTTACAATAGTGTTAACATGAGTGGACTGCTGATTTTTTGGGCATATTTTGGACAACCCAAAGTCCGAAATCTTTGCTTCCCAAGTGTTCTGTAACAATATGTTAGAACTCTTGACATCGCGATGTATAACACCATGCTTAATACCCGTACCCGTGTGAAGATAGTCTAACCCACGAGCTGCCCCTATGCATATTTTGAGTCGTGTTATCCAAGGTAGAGAACATAGACGTTTGTGGAGATGGTCTTCAAGGGTTCCACGGGGCATATACTCGTATACAAGGATCATCTCATTCTGATCATTGCAATAACCAATCAAAGACACTAGGTGACAGTGCCTTAACTTAGATAGCATCTCAACTTCTGCCCAAAACTCCTCTGCTCCTTGATTAGAAGTTGAATCAAGCCGCTTAATGGCAACAACCAAACGAATCTCACCATTAGAGATGGTTCCTTTGTAAACTTTGCCAAACCCACCACGTCCTATTACCAATGACTCATCAAACTTATTAGTTGCCTGCTGAATCTCATACAACGTCAGCCGACGGCAAGGTTCTAACAACTCCATGGATATTGAAGATTCTGGCTCGTAACTGTTAGGATTAGTGTCAAATAGTTATGTTCATATACATGATCATTAAGGTTACATATACAGTTATTATATAAATAGATAGTTGACTTTTCATAGTCGACAAATACAAGTTGATATTTTTATTCCATGAAAGAGACATATACACATTAAAAAAATGCATCTCTAGAAGAACACCCCTTGACAGATTTTCTTTATATTATTATTATTTATGTATTTTTGATACTTAATATTCTTTTTTAGCTTTGAATATGAGTGACTTGTTGCCTCTTCCATTGGTGCCATATTTGTTCACTACATACACTGTCTTAATCTACTGAACACCTAAATTAATAACAACAATAAGACACATTAGTACAGTTTGCAAGGTTCTAGCTCAAACATCACAGTTCACACCAATAAAATAAAAGATGTACCTCTCAGTTGTTGATATATCTTATGCAGGTCCCAAGTATATGCGTCTTGCAATCAGGTTAAAACTTAGTAATATATTTCCTACTCCATCCGCTAAGAGGTCTCTTTCTAGCAAATCAGGTTAAAATTTAGTTATCTGCACTTGATATCTTCAATGGAATATCATTTACATTGGATTCTAGTTACATATTATACACCAGTCACTAGGAAGTCCAGAATTGATAGCATATATCTAACAACATGCATAATAATACAATGAGTAGAGTAGACTGAAAACACAAAGTCAAACTAATCAGACCAGTCAACAGAGCTAAGATCAGATATGTTACTTCCGTGATATTAAAAGATAGCAAGTACCACAAACTACAGCTCTTTAGCAAAACGATAACACATTCATACTACAAAATTATGCCTAGTATATGCTCTGACATCATTAACTCAAGGCTTGCGAGGAGGTGGTGGTGAACTGCTACTACTGCTGTTGCTGCTGCTCCTACGTCTCAGAGGCCTAAATATAAACAATAGGAGCATATCATGAGTGGCCAAATTAAACTATATAAGCATAGTACAAAGTACAGTAACATTGATTAGAGGTTGCAATTCAACCGATATAATGTTAAAATGGGCTCAATTTGGGTTATCTTTGTTGGTGATTTCCAATAAGTATCGGTGTTTATTTCCAGAAACTTTCTTACTCTTACCATATGTCTTATAATCAACTATCCTTCATAAGTGTTTTGTCTTTTTGAAATGCATGTTTTTCCTTGATCAACACATACAATCACCCTCATAAATATCCATGTTCTCCAGAAAATAGAACACTTAATAAACACAATAATACCTTCTAGGACTGCGACTCCTTGATACCTTCCTTGTGACCTGTAATAATCACAAAAGTAAAATATTATCAGTAAATGAGCTGGCTAAATTTGCAACAGATACTTTCGACAGAGTCACGCCTTTCTTGGACTTGGAGAATCTGAGAGGGATGGCGACCTCCCACGCCTGCCAACTGGCGGTCGCACTCTGTTATCAGGAAAACACAAGGGAGTTCGATAAATCATATATTACAAAGGCCGGAATTATTTTTAAGGGAAAAAAAAAAAAAAAAAAAAAAAAAAACACGTTCAAGTTAAACCTTATTTTCCCGGCCTTTCTTATTATTTTTTTACAAATTCATGTCCCTGCTATTCACTAAAGCGTTTGATTAGTAGCCTCCAAAAAGAACTCCAATTGCCAAACAAGATTTCAATTCTAAACACTAGAAGCTAAGCGCTCGTCACCAAACACAGCCTATGTATTTCGTCTAGTGGATAACTATTCTAGAGCGAATGGCGTATTATTTTACATAACTACAACAAAAATAACCCTCCAAATGATCATTATATCCAAAAATCAACTTTCTTACACAATGTACATTCTAAAAGGATGTATGGTTCTCATTGCCTAGGCTAGGTATGTGGGGAAGGGTTAGTCGACACCCAAAAGGGGTGCACGGGTGCCGATTTAAACCTTCGGGAGACATTCTAAAAAGGATGAATCTGACATTTACATTCGATAAACAGTTTAATAATTGCACCTTCCTAAATTTTCTAGTGTACACATTCTTATTTTGATCATTATTTTAAGACAGAGGAAATAAATATTCCGTTTAACCAATTACGCACCAAACATACCCACATAATAATCGCCAATTTAACACCTGTCACACTTAAGTGGGCGTTTGTTTCAGCTTATATAGCCGGCGTATGGCTTGTTTGGTTTTGGGCTTATGTTTCATAAGCTCACTTTTTGTAGCTTATTTTGAAACTTTTCACCTTATATATATTTATTATGTCATAATAAGTTTATAAAACCCAAAACGTTGCAAAATAAGCCATAAAAAGTGAAGTTATGAAGCATAAGCCCAAAACCAAATAAGCCATAAGCCGGCTACATAAGCCGAAACAAAAACCTCTAAATCCGAAAGAATTACCTTGGAGGTGGAGAACGACCACGTTTAAGTCCATCACCAGAACTATTAAAAAAAAACCCAAATATAAAAAACAATCAAAACAATATTGAAACTGGAATATAAATGTAAAATATATAAAAAAACGTGATTACCTTTTTTTGGGGTGAGTGGGGCTAGGGCTGCGAGAGAGTGAAGATGAAGAAGTGTAGGATCTGGACCGGGAACGAGATGAACCGGAGGATGATGATGATAAAGATGAAGATGAACCGGATGGTGATCTACCACGGCCTGGTTTTGCCATGGGGGGATTCTGGTTCAGTTCAGTGAATGGAATATGTTTGTTATAAACCTCCGGAATGATAATAAACCCTATAAATAAAGACTTGGGGCAAAATTATACATAGTATTATTAATGTTTTGAAAACAGGGTTAGAAATCGACCCGGTCGAGTTATCGGGCACTGAGTCAATCGGTTCAACTGGTTGGACTGTCGGGTTAATCCGATTTTGATTTATTATTTTTTAATTTTTTTGACTGGGTCAACGTGGGTTTTTATTTAAATTTTTTGAAAAAACAAAACTCGGCCGGGTTTCAAGAACCGGTTGACTCGGGTCACTCAAAACCCGACGGGTCGACCCGGTCAAACAGGTTAACCCGGCTGGGTCGACCCGGGTTTCAAAACACCAAGTATTATATATTATTTTAGTTTTTGGTGGTATTTTTTAAAACTTTTTTATTTTATAAAAAAAAAACAAGTTAAAATACAAGTTTCTTTGTCACAGACTTATAAAATATTATAAGAAATTTAACATTTTATAATCTTTAAAAATCAAATATCACTTGAAGTAGCTTATAAAGTAACCTCTTTTTATAATCTTCATTCCCATCCACAGCTCCAGTTACAGAAACAATTATTTTTGTTAAACATAAATATGATGAGAATTCAATTATTATTTATAAATATTTATTTTCAGTTTAGCATAACTATTCAGTGTTTGAATATACATATTAGTGTTAAATCACCAGTGTTGTAAAAATCGGCCATGGCGGCCGATATGGCGGCTCCATGGCGGTTGGCGGTGGTCCACCGCCACGATATTTTCCATATCGGACTAACTTATCGGTTTTGGTCAATGGCGGTCAAAAATCGGTCAAAATCGGAGCGTGGCGGTCAAAATCGGCCATGGCGGCGGGTCGGTCAACGCCGGTCAACTTCAGATCTAGGGTTTTTTTTTTTTTTTTTTTTTTTTTTTTTTTTTTTTTTTTCCCAAATTCACGCCGGTCAACGCCGGTAAACTTCATATCTAGGGTTTTTTTTTTTTTTTTTTTTTCATATTCATGCCGGTCAACTTCAATTTGCTTGATTTTGTTTTAATTTGGGGAACAAATCATGAAGCTTTTCTATGTTATGTTAGAGAAATAGCAAATTTATAATTATATAACAAAAGATATATGATTAAAAATAATAAAAATATTAATATTGCTAATATTTATTTATTTTTAAATAAATTCTTTTATAATTTATAGTCTCCGTCATGCGCCGCCATATCGCCGCCAAAACCGATATGGCGCTTGAAGAGGGTCGACCGTCACGGTACCGCCAAGCGATATTTATAACCTTGTAAATCAGATGTGATATGTCATTCGTATTTATATATTAAAAAACATATTGTAAAAAAAATGAAAAATAAAAATTCGTCGAAATATATAAAAGGGTTTATAGAAAGATAATAAAATAATTGTCGCAATGGTATAATTTGTTTTGTTTAACGAATAACTATTCATGAAAAAGATAACGGCATTGAGAAACCTAATTAGTCAAAAGTAATATAAGTTACTATAGTAGGTTAAATATTAAAAAGAATAGATAAAAGGGTTAATTCCATATTTACCCAACATAAACGTCAAAATACCATATTTACCTAATTTACAAGTTAATAATGCATATTGTGCAATGATTTTGATACATATTTGGGGAAGAGAGAACTGCAAAATACATCTTTGTGGTTTACAAGTTTTGTCATCTTACATCTCTGTCAGAAACTTTTGGCAAGATACATCCCCCGTTAGGTAAACGTTTGCCACTATACATCCCTCGTTTACAATGAGGACTAACGGTGCAATTTTTTTCTCCGTTATCTCTTAACGAAACAGAAAATATTACACCGTTAGCCTTCGTTAGCCAAACGTTTGTACCATTAGTCCTCATTTTGAGTTTTTTTTCCGTTTTTACGTTTTATCCGTTTTTTGTCAAGTTTTTTTCCGTTTTTTATACGTTTTATCAGTTTTTTTTTTACGTTTTTATCCGTTTTTTGTATTTTTATCCGTTTTTGTCAGTTATTTTTCCCTTTTTTGTACGTTTTATCAGTTTTTTTAGGGTTTTATCCGTTTTTTGTACATTTAATCCGTTTTTTGTCAGTTTTTTATACGTTTTATCAGGTTTTTTACGTTTTTATCCGTTTTTATACGTTTTATCCGTGTTTTGTCAGTTTTCTTCCGTTTTTTATACGTTTTATCAGTTTTTTTACGTTTTTATCCGTTTTTTGTACATTTTATCCGTTTTTTTTGTCAGTTTTTTTCAATTTTTTTCAATTTTTTGTACGTTTTATCAGCTTTTTTTACGTTTTTATCCATTTTTTGTACGTTTTATCTGTTTTTTGTCAGTTTTTCCCTTTTTTGTACGTTTTATCCATATTTTTTTACGTTTTTATCCGTTTTTGTCAGAATTTTTCCCCTTTTTTGTACATTTTATTAGTTTTTTTTCCCCCTTTTTTACGTTTTTATCTGTTTTTTGTACATTTAATCCATTTTTTGTACATTTTATCAACTTTTTTTACGTTTTTATTCGGTTTTTGTATGTTTTATCCTATTTTTTACATTTTTATCCATTTTTTGTACGTTTCATCCGTTTTTGTCAGTTTTTTTACGTAAAAAAACTGATATAACGTTCAAAAAACGGATAAATAAGTAAAAAAACTGACAAAAATGGATGAAACGTACAAAAAATGGATAAAATATTAAAAAAATGATAAAACGTACAAAAAACGAATAAAACCGTAAAAAAAATCTGATAAAACGTACAAAAAACGGATTAAATGTACAAAAAACGGATAAAAACGTAAAAAAAAACTGATAAAACGTACAAAAAGGGGGGGAAAACTAACAAAAACGGATAAAACGTACAAAAAACGGATAAATACGTAAAAAAAAACCGATAAAACGTATAAAAAATGGAAAAATTTTGACAAAGAACGGATAAAATGTAAAAAAACTCAAAATGAGGACTAATGGTGCAAACGTTTGGCTAACGAAGGCTAACGGTGTAATATTTTCTGTCTCGGTAAGAGATAACGAAGAAAAAAATTGCACTGTTAGTCCTCATTGTAAACGAGGGATGTATAGTGGCAAACGTTTGCCTAACGGAGGATGTAACTTGCCAAAAGTTTCTGACAGGGATGTAAGATGGCAAAACCTGTAAACCACAGGGATGTATTTTGCAGTTCTCTCTTTGGGGAAATATGAAATTTTGATGTTTTTATTGAGAAAATATGAAATTGTCATAGATAAATTAGGTACCATTAGTAAAATCTGGTTAGTGCTGTTAATTTTCATCTACTCAGAGAGAGATCTATTTACAAGATGGGTGAACGATCTGAAAAGCATGGGCGATTTTGGGGCGACGCACCATCAGCTACCAAGTCGGGCTCAACCCACTAAGGGGCACTAAAATTTTTTATACCAATTATATGTACTAGGCTCAAGCCACTAAGGGGCACTAAAAATAAACCCTATTATTTTCTAGAAGTAATATTTTTGTTGCAAGAATGATTTTTGTTCGTATTTTTAGCTTTTCGTACTTGATTATGGTATATGGATATTATAATATAGGGACATTTTTTTTCGTGTCGGGCCTAATTTTTTTTTACGTTCTCGGCACCGCCCCTGCTAAAAAGGCATCGTGCATCACTCTCGTTCAATATCATTATCAGACAAATGGAAAGTATCGAACTCAGTTGAACTATCGTTGCACAAAGATGGGAACTTTTCAAAAGGGTTTCAAATCTCAATTGTTGCGCTTATAAAAAGGCTCCTAATACAAAATCTAACTAATTAATGTAATATAATACATAATGGACTATCTTATTTGGAGGCCTGTAAAATAGGCATGTGATATCAACGCCCTCCCTATTCGGTTATCCAAGCCCTCTCTAGAGATAGGGTGTACTTCTTTTCTTTTTTTTTTTCTTTCTTTTGTCCTTTTTGTGGGGTTTTTTTTTTTTTTTTTTTTTTTTTTTTTTTTTTTTTTTTGCATTTTATTTAGGGGTGGGTTGTTTGTATAATGTTTTGTACAATGTTTACAACTTTTATTTTTTTTTACAAAACACTATTTCACAACTTTTATTATTTTTTTAACATTTACAATTTTCTTTACAACTTTTAATATTTTTTTAACAAAATACTTTTTTAACATTAACCGTTACCACATTAGCACGTTAAACGTTACCACATTAAACGACTATACAACTTTTACAAAAATATTACAACTTTTTTTTAATTTTTACAAAATAATTTTTTTAACAAAAATTACAACTTTTATTATTTTTTTAATTTACAAAAAAAATTACAAAATTATAATAAAAATTTACAACTTTTATTTTTTTTTCAAAAAAATTACAACTTTTATTATTTTTAACAAAATACTTTTTTTAACAAAATACTGTTTTTTAACTTTTACAAAAAAAATTACAACTTTTATTTTTTTTTTAATTTACAAAAAAAATTACAAAATCATAATAAAATTTTACAACTTTTATTTTTTTTACAAAAAAATTACAACTTTTATTATTTTTAACAAAATACTTTTTTTTTAACTTTTACAAAAAAAATTACAACTTTTATTATTTTTTTAATTTACAAAAAAAATTACAAAATTATAATAAAAAATTACAACTTTTATTTTTTTTACAAAAAAATTACAACTTTTATTATTTTTAACAAAATACTTTTTTTAAAAAACTTTTACAACTTTTATTAAAAAAAAATCGCAAAAAATTTGGCCGCATATGTTGACCAAAAAGAAAGAAAACAAAAAAAAGTGGGGGACAAAAAAAACTGTGTGACAGTGAGGCTAAGGGGTAGGGAGGGCGGGATAACACAACCCGTAAAATATTGGCCATGTGCCACTGCATCACATGCGTTGTCTCATCACTAGCCCTCAAACTCAGAATTATAAGCATCACTTGGATCTATATCCTCCCAATGAAAATTAGAAGTACGACAAGCTACTGGCTGTTTTGGGATAGGGAGATCCATAGATGAGGTGCCAAGCAACATGCCAACAACCTCCTCCATTGTTGGCCTGTCTTTTGCGTCATCTTGTATACACAACAACCCAATTTGGATCAATCTTTTCATGAATGTTGGATCAGCATTAATATTGATTCTATGATCAACTATATTTGAATATGTTCCTTCCACCCAATTACTCCAAACCTACATTAGTTCAACAAACATGTCACTACAAAAAACTAGTTGAATTTTTCACATTTTAAAGGTCAAATGGCCACATTTAAAAATGTGTAAAATTATTGATTCATAATAGGTGTGACAAATTTTGTTACACATATATAAGTGTGAAGATATTATCTAAAATGCTATGGTTAAAAGTGTGGAAAATTTTTTGAATGTCCACACCTAAAAGTGTAGCAAAATTGCAAAAAATGTTTAAAAGATAAAAGTGTGGAGACATTTGCTACACATATAAGTGTAGCTTTATTGTAATTGTACACACTTATATATGTGGATTATTTTTAAAATATTTGTTACACCTATAAATGTAGCAAAATTATTATTATTATTATTATTATTATTATTATTATTATTATTATATATATATATATATATATATATATATATATATATATATATATATATATATATATAACTTAACAGTTGATCATACCGTGACAAAATAAGTGCGGAGAATAACACTATTTTTTGTAGTGTGTCAGTAACTACTAACTGCAATTTATTAGCTTCTCCCAGTTATCCTTTCTGTATTTTCCACTCACATCACATTCTTGTCACGTAATATATAAGAGAAGAAGAATAATTTAACTAAGATACTTTTCCACAATTTAGACATTCTTTTCAGATAAATGAGAAGTACTAAAAAAGGTCGGGCTTGCTTTGATATTAAAACCCATGTCAACTCTATGATATATGAGATTGATTTGAAAAAGTAGGAATGCCTCTACTTTTGGAAAATAGATCACACAAACACAATTTTACTATATACCATCATAGAATCTAATCATACTTACAAATTTTAGCAATCCCTTGTTGATTCCGGGAATATCCTTGAGTACTCTATGCCCACTTAGAGTTTCCAGAACTACCACACCAAAACTATAGACATCAATCTTGACTGGCATATATTGATAAGTAAAACATTCTGGAGCAATGTATCCCCTGTCACGTATGGAATGCAGGTATTAGTCATGACCAACACTATATAATACCATAATATCATAAAAGAGGGCAGAGAAACACAAATGTGAATAGAGATTAAAACGTTATTATTAACATATACAATCTTTCTTTGAAATGTATGACTTATATACTGACATGTAATATACTCCTAAATCTGAAGACGATCCACGACACAACTATAAAAGCAAAATTTCTAGATACCCAAAGTAATTGCATCATTTCCTATTGAGCTAAGTTTTAACCTAAACTCACCTCCTCCCTTTTTCTTCTAAACACACAAGGGCTCTTTTAAGATATTACATTAGTACAAGTATTATTATTATTATTATTATTATTATTATTATTATTATTATTATTATTATTTTGTTATTATTATTTTTTTTATTATAACACTTCACTTTCATTAGAAACAAAGCAATAGGATTACAAGAAACTAGTGGGGAGCCTCGAAACTATCTGAGCCCCCACACCTTTGGCAACAGCAAAACTAATCCTACTGAAGATATGAGGTGCATTACGCACCCCAATGCCTTGAGTAATAGAGAACTTTTGGATCCGCTTAAGTAAGGCCGCGGCCTCTGTCTCAAGTTCTCCCAAAGAGGAGAATGAGAAAGGGATAAACCCATACCCCATAGTCACACATTTAGTCCCATACTTGACACGCTTGCGTTTTGCAGCATCAATCACCACACCACCTGGCACAAAGTCAATCATACCGGTTTGCGTGAGGGGAGACGACCCGGTCAAATCAACACACACATTCTTCCCTTCATCCCAGGAATAGAGCAAAATATCTGCTGGCCTTAATGCTTGCTCACTTGCTCCATGCAACCCAATATCTACCTCTTTACGAGCCGATATCCCAGAGCGGGAGCAGATATCAAGCAAAGTATTGTGCACCATGTTGTGTCGATGTTTAATACCAATAATGCCGACACACGATATAGCATGGTCCCCAAAAATGTCCTCAGTAAAAACCTTGGAGCATGCTGAGCACGGCGCCTGAACAGAGAAGAGGGGGACACCCAGCCGATAACATAATATGCACCTGTAGGTTCTGGCATTCATAGTCTGTCCTAACCCAGAGATCAGGACCACCCTAAGCTAGTCTGAAGTGTAGTCCTCCCGTTGTGACCTCCAGAGTGCCATTTGTCGAGGAGATAGACGAAAAGTGGATTCAGCCTTCTGTGTAACACGTTTGAAATATATGTCTGCCAATTTCTTCATGAGTTTGGGGGCAGCGATCTCATCCGGGTTACTCAGGAGGTCAACCTCCATTTTCACGTTAAAAGCGCATAAGGCCTCCTCGAAGAAGGGACCAGAGGTAACAATACCCGAATGTATGAGGAGTTTAGTCTGTAGTTTGGCAGATTGTAATCTAGACGCAAGGAATGCATAATTTAAGGCATCACCTGCTGAATATACGCCCAGTCCCCCAAAAGCAAATGGAAGGGTAGCGAGCCTCCATTGCCAATCACTAAATCCAGGTCCAGAGGCAGTAACAATACGTTCCAGAGAAGAACGTAATGCCACATCAAAAGCAAGGTGAGCACGCTCAAAAACTCTAGGAGAACATGTGCGCAAAGAGAAATATAACTTTGAAATGCCAGCACAAGCGCGAAGAAGCAACAATTCACATTGGGGGTCGTTAAGTTTTGCAATAGCCTCCATGAGCTCACTAGTTTTACCAACCCGTTTCATCACAAGCTCACTGCTAAACTCAAGATCCATACTGGCTGCCCCCCCCCCCCCCCCCCCCAATAGTTTAACCCCCTGTAGTGGGCGAGCAATTTTAAGCGGGAAAACACCTTCCAACATGCTTCGAGGGTCTTCCTTGGGCCAAAAAATCTCAGTCTTATCTACATTGAGGTGCAAACCACGCAGTGGTCCCTCCGCCATAATAAGCTCCAGAGCCTTCCCCACAACCAAAGTATCCCCGATAATAGTGCCATTATCAAGATACCAAGCGTGTAAGGACAGATTGAAAGACTCTCTAATTTTACACACCAAAGGATGTAACACTAAGGCAAAGAGAAGAGGTCCAAGTGGATCACCTTGCTGTACGCCTTGGTGCGACCAAAGCGTGTGTTCTCCATAATATAGTCTAGCAGGCCTGGAGTAGCAAAATTCCACCCAACGTGAAATAGCGGGACAACGTAGGCGTACCTTCTTTAACATAACCTCTCGATCCACCAAATTGAAAGCATTTTTGAAATCTACTAATAGCATCGTAAGACCCTCCTCGCTGCCTCGATCTTCAATGAACCTATTCACAACATGGAGAATGGCCTCTCCCCCACCAGGGACTCCCACACCAAAATGAAGATCATTTAAGTAATTGTCTAAGGAGTGGCCAATCATTGAAGCACCTACCTTGGAGACTAACCGCCTCCAGATTGTCCCCACAACAATGGGACGGATGCCACCCCCGGGCTTGATCAGCGGCGTGAGAGGAGCGCTGGCAATGTACTCACCCAGAACCCTTAGGCATTTGCCATCAAGAGAGAGATTTATCACATGGGTGATAGAAGCGAGTAACTCATCAGAAATAGCCACAGCAGCTCCACTGAGGCAGTCTAATAGGTGTTGTGCACGCAAGCCATCATGACCACAAGATGTGCCCCGAGGAAAACTCTTGATCATATCAAGAACCATAGCAGGGGATGCAGTGAGGCTCTGATGATCAATAGGTGTATCCGGAGTGGCCGGGGCAGACTTGAAGGGGTGCTTAGCCTTAAGGTCCTCAAGAGTGGTATCATTATAAGGAGCAACACTGAAGAAGAAAGATCTCTGACCGCCGTGGTATAATGACCATCACAAATCTTTCTCCTATATTGCTTGACATTACGCTCACTCAAATCCAAATTTTCCTCGTCAATATTAGACCATGCAGGGGGAGGTTCAGCTAAGACCTCCCTAACAAGTTGCAAACTCCCACCAGGCGTACCCCAGGATCGAATGGCATTAGCGATATATTCTTCTTGGCGTTGGTGCTTGATGGCGGACCTACACTCCATATTACTCCTCGGGGTAAAAGCTTTAAGGAGACAAAGAGGTAAGACTAACAAGCTGACCCACAAGAAATGTCTTAAGGTGTGCAGATCACCTTATCGAGAGCTCCCTTCAAGACGCGAGAGAAACCCAAACGACACTTAGGAGGAATGGATTTGATAGTGTGCAACCCTTTAGAAAGTAACGCGTCAAGTAGAGATAAGTCAAAATCACAAAGCTCCACTACCTCAGGATCATCAACACACATAAGCTCAGAGGAGGGAGCTGGTGGTTTGACGAGATCAAATAACACAAACCTAACAACGCCATCGCCACAATCAGGGGGAGACACAACATCAGAACCATGCCAACACTTAGAGCGAAGGGAATGCGTCTTAAAACAACCCCCGCATAACCAAAGGCTCATGCGTTTCAAAGTGACCTCAGCTGTCTCAAAAACAGCACGATTAGTAGTTAAGGAAAGTTTAGTGGTGGCTAGTGCATCTCCACTTAAATGACGATCACGAAGATGAGCGATTAACGAGGTTTTGATGAGGCCATTCCCGCTACCGTCCTGACAACCACTCAAACCCGCGAAAGGGCAATGAAAACGTATTGCGACGATTTAGTAAAGGGAACGTAAGTTACTACCTTACCACGTCAAAAACAACTCAAGGTAATAAACCAAAGCCCAATGAGTTGATGCAAGCCAAGGGGCCCCTAAACAAGCACACCCAATATAAACAAAAAATCCAAGTCCACCAAAAAAAAACCACCAACGAGAAATCCAAAGGCCCACCAAAATAAGCCCACAACTTAATATATACAGGAAATGAGATATAACCAACTCGCTACACAGAAGGTGGGGCCCACCAGGAAACCAGCAACAACTCGCTGCCTTCAAAAGTGATAACTAGCAGCCTTCAAAGTGACAACTCGCTGCTTAGAAAGCCACAATAGACCAGGGGCAACCCGCTACCAACATACAACTCGCTACCACAGAAGTGCTACGCTATCACTTTAAAAACCAAGAAGCAGCAAGGAGGAGTAGGTAACCACAACACCCAAGGCGAGTCTCAAGGAATAACAGAAAAACGAAGGAGGCGGGGTACCGGAACACAATCAACAAGTGAGTCTCGAAGGAAGACCCTCAACGAGGAGAGTCTTGAAAGAAGACCCTCAACGAGGAGATTATGCAGGGAACAAAAAGTGTAAAAAGAACTGTACAAGAGTGATGCAGGTATGGCAGATTCAAGGTGGAACCATGGGGATTCAAGGTGAGTCCCTGGTGGAGCTGTGGATCGCCCACACAAACACCCTCAAAATCATTATTGTTATTATTGTTATTATTATTATTATTATTATTATTATTATTATTATTACTATTACTAGTATTACTATTAGTACTATTATTACTATTACTATTATTACTATTATTATTACTATAGTTGTCAGGATCCCGATCCTATGATCTTAGGATCTTACGATCTTATGATACTACAAAGCAAAAACGATCCGGATCCTACATAGGATATTTGCGAGCTTAAGATCTTATAGGATCCCGATCTTGATCATACGATCTTGAGATCTAATCCGATCCGATCTTCCTTTTCTAGGATTACAAAGTAAAAAATTATAAATTTATGGGTTGTTTTTTTTGTAGAATTCGAAAAACAACATATTAATCTTTTTAAACATTTCATAATCATAATTTAGGACAATATTTCTAAGAAACATTCATAATATTTTATGTTTATAATGTATAATAATTCGTAGATTTGTATAATATTATAAAAAAAACTATTAAGAAATAACATTAGAGTAGTATCTTAAGATCTCGATCCGATCTTACGATCACGATCTTGTAAAGACGAAAACGATCCTGGGTAGGATCCCGATCTTGAAAACGACTACTACTACTACTACTACTACTACTACTACTACTACTACTACCACTACCACGACTACTACCACTACTACTATGACTACGACTACTACCACGACTACGACTACTACCACTACCACTACCACTACCACTACCACTACCTACTACTACCACTACCACTACCACTACCACTACCACTACCACTACTACCACTACTACCACTACTACCACCACTACCACGACCACTACCACTACTACCGCTGCTACGCTGCTACTGCTACTACGCTACTGCTGCTACTGCAACTGCTGCTACTGCTGCTGCTGCTGATACTGCTGCTACTGCTACCACCACCACCACCACCACTACCACCACCACTACTGCCACTACCACTACCACGACTACTACCACGACCACTACCACGACCACTACTACGACCACTACTACGACTACCACTACTACTACTACCACTGCGACTACTACCACTACTACTACTACCACTACTACTACCACTACTACCACTACTACCACTACTACCACTACCACTACTACTACCACTACCACTACCACTACTACCACTACTACGACTATTACCACTATTACCACTACTACCACTACTACCACTACCACCACCACCACCACTACCACCACCACCACCACTACTACTACCAATACTACTACTACTACCACTACTACTACTACAACTACCACTACCACTACTACTACTACTACTACTACTACTACTACTACTACTACTACTACTACCACCACTACTACTACTACTACTACCACTACTACTACTACTACTACTACCACTACTACTACTACCACGACTACTACTACGACTACCACTACCACTACCACTACCACTACCACTACCACTACCACTACCACTACCATTACTACTACTACTACTAATACTACTACTACTACTACTACTACTACTACTACTACTACTACTACTACTACTACTATTATTTGTAAAATGTTTTACACATGGGTTTAGGGTTTAGGTCCAAAAGCCGTTTTATTAACATAGGATGTGAGTGAATCCCACATCTCATCCAATTATATAGACAGAAAACAAACTCACTATAAAAGTTGGGTTAAAAAGCATTTGATTATTATACCTCGTTGCTTAATATATATACAAATTGATGGAAAAAAAAGAAACTGAATTAAAAGCACTGACTCACATACTAAGGGCCCGTTTGTTTTGATGCATTTGGCATTAGATTTGGCATTGGACTCATAAAGTGTTATTTGGTTGAGGGGTATTGGATTTGATTTTGGGGTTGAAGCCCTTACCGTAGGGATTGTACAAATCCCCAGCACAAAGATGACTTTTAAAACTATAACCATGGTAACTTGTACGAATTGCACTTATTTTTTGTCTTCTTTTGGTTTTTAGTGATAGCCTTATTTATTTCTTTTTCTATTTTATATTAAAAAGTAATTATAATTAATTTTAACTCTTATGCCAAACCCACTAACCAAACAACTTTTATAATTCAAATCCTAGTTAAAATCCAAATCCAAATCCGAATCCAAGTCCATTAATAAATCAAACGGACCCTAAATGTTCAAACCTTTGAGGCAAAAAAACCAACTACAACATCGTTAAAAAAAACATGACATCTAATTAGAGAGTTGAAGAAAGGTTAAAAAGATTCAGATGGTTTTATCAATGAGTGTTTATGTACTTACAAGGTTCCAACTACCTGAGTCCATTCACCGAAATCATCCTCATGAGTGTATGTATAACCTTTTGCAAACTTGAAATTTGATAGTTTTGGGTTCATTTGTTCATCTAAAAGAATGTTTGAAGGTTCGACATCACGATGTATGATCTGAATCGGAGCATGCTGTTGAAGGTAAAAAAGTGCCCTTGCAACACCTAGTAATATTTTGTACCTCTCATCCCAGCTCAAGAGAGCACAATCAGGGTCTGCAAAATACATGCATGCTTGACAAGGTTTAGTCTCAAATACATAATCTTAAAAACTATCATTGGGTAAGCATGCAGTTTCAATATAGAAATGTACCAAATAATAAGCTACTCAGAGTTGCATAGGGTGCAAAGTCATAGATGAGGTATGTGCATGTTCCTTTAATGCAATATCCAAGCAATTGAATCAAATTCTCATGTTTTACTTGTAGAAGTATCGACACTTCGTCCATATATTCTTGATGTGTGTGATGAGAAGAAGGTCCACAAATTGCTATATCTTGTCCATTCTTTAGCTTCCCCTGAATAAGAAACAAAGTTGGAGTATATATATGGCAAAACTTGAATAACAGACTTTTTTCTAACACACACATTACTTAAAAAAACATTTAGGGTGTGTTTGTTTTAACCAAAAAAGTCTTACCGGCGTCTGACATCTGACCGGTCAAACGCAGTCAGACATTCGGTCTGTTTGTTTTTCCCTTGTGAATCAGAGGCGGTAAGACCTAGAAGCTCTTACTCAGTAAGATGCGGTGGTAACATCTAACTGCCTCTTAACCTTATTAACACCCTCAGATCCCTTCACCATATTAACAAAAGAAAATTGTATTCATTTTTTGAGGGAGAATAAAAGTAAAAAGCAACAGAATATGGGTATTTGTGATTTGCATTTTTCTTAACATAATCGAACAAATCAAAGACCAAGTGAGATAGATATAGGAGATTTGTGTTTCATGGTTGAGAAAGAAAGTCGAAAAGGGTTTTGGTGGCTGAAAAAAAAATATGTAGTACGAGTGGAACGAGTTGTATGATCAATGATGTATTTATTCTTAGGTTTAGGTTTAGGTTTTGGTCTAGTGGGCCTTGTTCTTAAATTGTTTTTGTTGGGCTGAACATTTGATATGCATTTGGTTGTTAGTACTTTGCAGTTTGGATTCACTGATTCATATATGTTTATAATTTTATTACTCGTAATATACTTTAGTGTATTAAAAAAAATTATTTAATGATTAATTATTGTGTTAAATGTATGATAAAAATGCCTTGTTTCATGTTTACACAAGCTACTTATTTATCATATTGATATGATTTAATATATATTTAAAAAAAGGGACGATTAAACCATTTAGACAATTATAGAAAAAACAAAAAACATTATTTCATTCAGATTCAGATTTTATAGCCACCTCTTACCAGTAAGATGCGGTAGTCAGATTCAGACACAAAACATCTTAATGAAACAAACACACCCTTAGTTAGATTTATGATTATGGATACCTTGTAGATGCAACCATACAGACCATTTCCTGAAGTTATATTAGCTACAGAGAAGTATTCTGTTGCAACACTGATGGTATCAAAATCAAACCGACGTAACATTTGGTTTTCGCCTCCGACAGTATGAAGGAACATTTCCAATGATATTAAGTTTCTACGTTCCACTACAAGCTCAACAAATTTATAACAAATTGTTAGAAAGGGACATAAAGGTAATATATCACATATTAAATATAAAAGTAATTACATAAGTGAACTCATATGATACTATTTACCAGAATGGACCAATTTCATTCAATTTACAAAACTGGACCAAGCGCACTTATTTGTTCCAAGCGCATTTTTTTGTGGGGCACATGGTTTTGTTTGTTTAGCTTATACCTAAGGGTCGCTTGGTTCAAAGTGGGGAAAGGGAAAGGGAAAGGGAAAAGGAAAGAGAAATGGAATGCAAAAGTGTTGGAATATGTTGTGTTATGCAAGCTCATGTTGGTCATAATAAGTCCAGGGACTTATTATGTCATATTTATCTAATGTTTGTTTGTTGAGCTTGTTTTGACAGGTTGTTGATTCTTCAGGGGTTGATGTGTTACTTGCTTCTATATAAGCTAAGCCCAACCCTAGCTTCTCATTATTCAGCCGTATTATTTCTCACACATACTTACATCTCTCTCTCTCTCAAGTTATCCTTGGTCTGGTATTGATATTCTCGTAGTTTTCTGATCATCTTGACCAGGTTATAGTTTGGTAGATAGCGTTGAGAGTTGTAGTGAGGCTTTATTGTAACTTGATTCTTGTAGTGTGATAGTTGGATCCTTCTGAAGGGGACAACTGATTTCCTTTGTATCTTTTTTGGTGAGCACATGTTTTGTGGACTCATCTTCTTGCATATTCTGTTAATAAAAGTTTTTCACCAAGGGGTGGTTGGCTGGGTGAATCAGTTGTGTTGTGGTTGTGTTTGGTATTAGATTCATAGTTTTAACATGGTATCAGAGCCAAGTTTTGATCTCCATTGGTTCTTGATATTAGGTTTTCTAGGGTTTGGTCTCGAATTTGGGGGTTTCTTGATTTGAGTGCAATTGGGCTCTATTGAGGCTGTTATCTTAACGGTCGTGGTGTTAATTATTGTTTTTTGTGGTGATTCTTGGATTTTTCAGTTAGGGTTTCTTGAAACCATATATTGTTAATTTGGGGATCTTGATTCTGGTGGTTCTTAAGATGTTATTGGGGTTCATTCGTGGTTACTAACACTCTTGACTAAGTGAATCAAGAGTGTTGGTGATTGATTCTTTCCGTTGCGTATCTTCATTATCACTTTAAGGATTTTTTTCTTCCTTTAATTCACTGGGTACTTTAGTTTTTCACACTGCAAACTCTGTGGGTAACTTCTTGATCTGCTTCCTTGAGAAGTACGGAAACCTGCTCTTCCCACAGACAGGTGTGAGGCTTGGTGCTTCAGTTGAATTGGGTATGAGTTATAGTTTAGTCTTTATCTTTGTTTTTAGTTCTTTTAGTTTGTTTAGATTGGTGGAGTGTTGGTTGTTTCTGTTCTTGTTATTTGTCTGCTTTATCTGTTATCTGATTTCTTGTCTGTTCTTGCCTGGTATTTGTTGCATTTATTATGGCTAAGGTGTTGATTAGTGCTTTGGATGCTGGTAATCCTCTTTACGTGCATTCTAGTGATAGTTCTAGTGTTTATATTGTGCATTTTAAACTTACTGGGTCTGATAATTACAAGATGTGGTTTCTGCTATGAAAATTGCTTTAAAAGGAAAAAATAAGATGGGATTTGTTGATGGGTATTGTGTTAAACCTGTGACTAGTCATGTTCTATCCCAGCAATGGGAAAGATGTAATGCCATTGTTCTTTGCTGGATTCTTGGGTCTTTGTCCCCTGAGTTGTACTTAGGGCAGGTTTACTCAGAAATTGCTTGAGGTTTGGGATGAATTACAAGAGACTTATGATAAGATTGATGGTTCTGTTATTTTTAATGTGATTCACAAAATTAATGGTGTTAAACAAGGTGAATTGTCTGTGCCTGATTATTATCATAAGTTGAATTCCCTATGGAGGGAATTTGATACTTTGACTCTGTTGCCTGCTTGTACTTGTGATGCTCATGAGGGTGTGTTGAAACATAATCAACTTGTTAGACTTATGCAGTTTCTTATGGGTTTAAATGAAGTGTATCAACCAATTAGAAGTAATATTCTTGCTAGAGACCCTTTATCAGATGTTAAAGAGGCCTTTAATGTGGTCTCTTTAGGGAGGAGTCTCATAGAGGACTCCACACTAGTTCTGGTTCTAACAGTAAGGTCCAACCTGCTGCTTTTGTTACTAAGACCAATAACAATTCAAACTCTAATAACAACTTTGTTAGGAGGAATGGTAATGGTAATAATAATAATGGTAATGGAAATAGGGGACCTAATCCTAATCTGGTTTGTAAACATTGTGGTCTAATTGGTCATACCATTGAAAGGTGCTTTGAATTAAATGGTTATCCGTCTGGTTTTAAAAGAAACCCTAATTTGTCTAAACAATCTGCTGCTGTCAAAAGGTTTAATGCTAATGCAGATATGTCTCAACCATCCACTTCTTCTGGTTCTATGACTGGGTCTTTCACTAATGATCAAATGATGAAACTCTTAAGTCTCATTAATGAAAAACCCTCTGCTAATGTGTCTGCAAGTATGGCAGGTATCTCTCCCACTTTCTCTTAATAATAACGTGATGTTTAACTTGCATTTTGAGAATTTTTTGTGCTAAGTCTAGTTCTGTGAGTTACAATGTTACATTAGGATGGGTCATTGACTCTGGTGCAACTCAGCATATGACTGATTCCACTAAGAATATGTTTAATGTTGTTAATATTTCTAGTCTTATGCTTACTGTGGGTCATCCCAATGGTACTGTTGCTAAAATTTCTGCTATTGGTAGTCTGAGACTTACTTCTGGTGTGGTTTTATTTGATGTTCTTGTTGTTCATGAGTATAATGTGAGTTTGTTATCTGTTAACAAGATGATTAAAGATAGTAAGTTCTTTGTTGGTTTTGATGAGCATAAATGTTATATTAAGGATTTGAATCTGGGCAAGATTGTAGGGACTGGTAGTGAGTCTGGTGGACTCTATTTGTTTGATGAAACTGATTGTGGTGATTCTAGTCTTGCTATGTGCAATTATGTGCTTATTTGTCATGTTTCTAATGAGTTATGGCACCAAAGACTTGGTCATCCTGCTGACCAAGTCTTGTCTACCTTGGGTAATAAAATTGGTTTTAAAAGAGTGGATCATCTTTCTCCTTGTGATGTGTGTCACAAGGCTAAACAAACTAGAAAACCTTTTCCATTAAGTGAACATAAAACCGAATCTGTTAGGGATCTCATTCATTGTGATGTTTGGGGTCCTTATAGGGTAACTAGTAAAGAAGGTTTTAAACATTTTTTAACTTTGGTTGATGATTTTAGTAGAGCAGTTTGGGTGTATTTACTAAAGTCAAAGACTGAAGTTGGTGATCATATTACAAATTTTATAAAGCGTATCTTTACACAGTTTAACAAAAAGGTTAAGATCATAAGATCTGATAATGGAACTGTGTTTGTCAACAATCAATTATCTACTCTCTTTTCTGAATTAGGGATGGTTCATCAAACTTCTTGTGCCTATACTCCTCAGCAAAATGGAATTGCTGGAAGGAAACATAGACATCTTCTTAATGTTGCTAGGATTCTTATGTTTCAGGGGGGGATTCCCTTGAATATGTGGCCTGAATGTGTTTTAACTGATGTGTACTTAATTAACAGGCTTCCCTCCTCTGTCTTGTCTGGTGCTTCCCCTTATTTTCTAGTATATGGTAAGGATCCTAGTCTCTCTCACATCAGATCCTTTGGATGTCTATGTTATTCTACTGTTTTAAATTCACATGATAAGTTTGGTTCAAAGTCTGAAAAATGTGTCTTAATTGGGTTTTCTAGTGTTAAAAAAGCTTATAAATTGTATGGTTTAGAAAGTAAGTCTGTGTTTTACTCTAGGGATGTTAGATTTTATGAAACTGTGTTTCCTTTTAAAATGAAGTCTTCAAATGTTTTTAATGAATCTGAAAATGTTTTTAATGTCTTAGAACCAAACTTTGATGAGAGTAGAGTGAACAACTTAAAATTTTTTTTTGACATTCATGGGTCAGAAAGTCCCAATGATGAAGAGGGTGACCCTTCTAATGTGGAAGGTAGTGGGGTGGTATCTCCAGATGATTGTGCTAATACATTCAATGAAGGAGGTACCCCCACAGCAACCCAGATAGATGATACTATCACCTCTGAGGGCATTAATCAAAATGTTTTCAATGGTGAGGATCAACAAGTTCAAATGGAAGCACCACCAAGTGTTAGGAGGTCTAGTAGACATAGGAGTCAACCTGTTAAGTTTAATGACTTTGTTGTTGGAAGTAATCTGAAGTATGGTCTTGAAAAGTATGTTTCTTATACCAATCTTTCCAGAGTTAATATGTGTTTTTCTACCACACTCAATAAGGCTTGTGAACCTAAGTCTTTTTCTGAGGCTGTTCAAAATCCTATGTGGAAAGAAGCTATGAATTCAGAAATGGAAGCTTTACATAGGAACAATACTTATGAGTTGTGTGAGTTGCCTGATGGCAGGTTTACCATTGAGTTTAGATTTGGAAACTTAAATATAAGTCTTCTGGTGAGGTTGATAGATATAAAGCTAGGCTTGTAGCCAAAGGCTTTAATCAGAGAGAGGGAATTGATTATGAGGAGACATTTAGTCCTGTTGTGAAAATGGTTACTATTAGGTGTTTGATTGCCTTACCTGTTTCTAATAAGTGGCCTTTATTTCAATTGGATGTTAATAGTGCCTTCTTATATGGTGATTTGTATGAAGATGTGTATATGCAATTGCCTTCTGGTTATTATGATAAAAATTGTATGTAAGTTGAATAAGTCTTTGTGTGGTCTAAATGACTATTCATTATACACTAAGGATACTAATGGAGTTTTTTGGCATTACTGGTTTATGTTGAAGACATTGTCATCACTGGTAACAATGTTGGTGAAATTGAGAAATTCAAAAGTTTTCTAAACTTAAATATTTTTTGGGTATTGAAGTTTTAGATAATGATACTGGTCTTTGTCTTTCTCAAACAAAGTATTGTTTGGACTTGTTACAAGAGTATGGTTTATTGGCATGTAAGCCTGCTGCTACTCCTTTGCAGCAGTATGTGGTTTTGAGTCATGTTGAGACTGAGAATGATAAATTCTTATCTAACATGACCGAGTATCAAAAATTGGTTGGAAAACTTATTTACTTATCTGTTACTAGACCTGACATCTCTTATGCAGTTCATTGTTTAAGTCAGCATATGCATGCTCCTCTTAACTCACATTTCACTGCTACACTTAGAGTTTTGAGATATCTAAAACAGGCTCCTGGTACAGGTATTCATTTTCAGTATGGTAAAAGGCTTAATCTGTATGCTTTTTCAGATACAGATTGGGCTAAGTGTCCTGTTTCTAGGAAATCTGTGTTTGGTTTTTGTGTTTACTTTTGTAATAATCTGATTTCATGAAAAAGTAAAAGACAAGCCACTATTTCTAGGTCTTCTACAGAATCTGAGTATAGATGTCTTGCATCTACTACTTGTGAACTTATTTGGATTATTAAAATTTTTAAAGATCTTGGAGTAGATGACTTGTTGCCTGCAAATTTGTTTTGTGATAGCAGTTCTGCTATTCAGATTGCTGCAAATCCAGTATTTCATGAGAAAACTAAACATTTTGAAATTGACTTGCATCTTGTTACAAAAGGGCTGAGTATTTCTCAGCATAAGCAGTTTGGTGATATTTTTACAAAAGGGCTGAGTATTTCTCAGCATAAGCAGTTTGGTGATAAACTTGGTTTGGTTGATATGTTCAAGCCATGAGCTTGAGAGGGGGTGTTGGAATATGTTGTGTTATGCAAGCTCATGTTGGTCATAATAAGTCCAGGGACTTATTATGTCATATTTCTCTAATGTTTGTATGTTGAGCTTGTTTTGACAGGTTGTTGATTCTTTAAGGGTTGAAGTGTTACTTGCTTCTATATAAGCTAAGCCCAACCCTAGCTTCTCATTATTCAGCCGTATTATTTCTCACACATACTTACATCTCTCTCTCTCTCTCAAGTTATCATTGGTCTGGTATTGATATTCTCGTAGTATTCTGATCATCTTGATCAGGTTATAGTTTGGTAGATAGTGTTGAGAGTTGTAGTAAGGCTTTATTGTAACTTGATTCTTGTAGTGTGATAGTTGGATCCTTCTGAAGGGGACAACTGATTTCTTTTGTATCTTGTTTGGTGAGCACACGTTTTGTGGACTCATCTTCTTGCATATTCTGTTAATAAAAGTTTTCATCAAGGGGTGGTTGGCTGGGTGAATCAGATGTGTTGTTGTTGTGTTTGGTATTAGATTCATAGTTTTAACAAAAAGAATGAGTGAGGTGGGTAATCAATTTATTAGCTCCCAATTTACTCTATAATAGTTCATTACCCACTACGGAGTAATCAATCCCTTACCCCCACTAACCAAGCACATTTAATGAATACCTTACGCATTCCTCACCCCCTTAACCCCCACCAAGGGAGAAAACTTAATCTACCCAGTGGGTAGTCTACCCATGTGCTTGTAATATGTGGCATGTACATGTCATTGAAAGAAATAAAAAACACAATTAATGCTTTGTTCCTTCTCTCTCAACGACTGAATTACACCTCATCCGGGCAAACTACCCGGTGGGTAGATGTATGTATCTCCCCACCAAGCACCCCTAGTGTTTATAGGTTTCTTTTTTCTTTGTCAATCAACTTTACTTGCCATCACAAATGCATTGACATCCATTGAGTATTGAGTGTATTCCTATTCATTGATTTGTAAGGAATCTATGCGGAAAGAGGCTTGTACGGTATCACACACCATCACTCTTGGATAGAGATTCATGCTAGGATTTTCGTGATGTCCTCACAACTTGACATAACCAACACAAGCACAACACACTTCCTCTGTTTATTAAACAAATGTTATTGTAGGCGCCCTGTGAGTTTCTATGCGCTTCACTTTGTCTTTTAGTGATTTAGTTTACTTATTTGGTTTTCTCTTATTTTATGCGCTTAGGCGCACATGGGCAATTGAGTGCGCAACTGGTATGTGCTTGAAGATGTGCACCGGTGTGTTTGACGGTTTGATGAGCCAGATATAATGTAATATCTAACATACAATAGAGATAAGGAAATCAATACAAAAACACCAAGCCTAAAATATAGCACCTAAAACACCTCCTCTAACGATAAAACTCACCAAATCTAACGGAGGATTGATCGAAAGTCCATTTTGGTAAAATAAATGTGCACGGTCCATTTTGATAATCTAAGTTAATTAAAAAAAAAAAAAAAAAAAAAAAAAAAAAAAAAAAAAAAAAACTGTCTTAAATTAAAGTCTATCAGTATGTGAGCTATTGAAAAGATTCCAAACCATGTTTTGGAGGAAGAAATAATAGAAAAAAAGGTGATGTTTAAAGTTTAAAGTTTTTAGCATCTGATCACTTGGATATTTTTTTAGTGGGTTTGAGATGTTTGTTCGATGTCTCATAGAGGTAACGTTTCTTTAGGTGCTTGGTTCTCAAGTATGGTGTTTTAGTATCACTTTCATTTTCCAATTGTATTTTCTAGCTCTTTGCAAGCTATATTAATGAAATATCTTATTTGCCGCTAAAAAAAATAATACAGTAACAAAATAAAAATTCATTCATGCATATATGTAGAAGAAAAAAATTATTTACTACTGAAAGCTATCATCAGTCAATTTAAATGACCTTAATTGCATTTTTTGTCTTATTAGTTTGGTATATTACAAGGGTAGTCTGAACATGAAAAATCGAAATTCAACATTTTTTACCGAAAAGGGACGGGAATTGAACAAAATACCTGACTTTTCCCGAGATGGAAAGAGAAACGTCGGTACCATTTTACCAAATATTTTCATGTCTAAAGGCGACAACATTTGGTTAGCTTTCTCTTGTGAGGCTAGGATAGATTCAAGACCCGTCACAACCTGGGCCATTGTAGGCCGTTGCTGTGGACTGCTATGCAAACACCTGTCAGCTAGTCGCGCAAACTCCTTTAAACATTTAGAGGATATACTCGCCCTTATATTCACATCAACAATTTGCTTGACCCTGCCTTCTTTAATAGAGTCGTGAGCCCATGCTGCCAAACTACACTGCTCCTCGTCAATACTTGTATCGACTGCTTTCTTCCCACTCAATACTTCAAATAGTACAACTCCAAAGGCGTACACATCAGACTTTCGAGTCAACTTACCCGTGTAAAAGTAATTTGGATCTAGATATCCAAATGTACCTCTTACCATTGTGTTAACATAAGTGGTGGAAGGTAGATTAGTTGGGCCTATCTTGGATAACCCAAAGTCCGATATCTTAGCAGCCCAATTGATATCTACCAATATATTTGAGCTTTTAACATCTCGATGTATAACTCCATGGTTTATACCCGTACCAGTGTGTAGATAATCTAAGCCACGAGCGGCCCCTATGCATATTTTGAGTCTTCGCACCCAAGTTAGAATTAGACATTTATGGAGACGATCTGCAAGAGTTCCTTTGGGCATATACTCATAAATAAGGATCATCTCTTGCTCATCTTTGCAGTAACCAATCAAAGACACCAAGTGGCAGTGCCTTAACTTCGACAGCATCTCAACTTCAGCCCAAAACTCTACAGCTCCTTGATTAGAAGTTGATTCCAGCCGCTTAATAGCAGCATCCACGCGATATGACCCATTAGAGACGGTCCCTTTGTAAACCTGGCCAAAACCTCCACGTCCAATAACCAATGACTCATCAAAGTCATGTGTTGCTAGCTGAATCTCAGAAAATGTAAACTGGCGACACGGTTGTATCGACTCTAAGGATATGGAGGATTGCGCATCTTGGCTAGAGGATGGAAATGACATAGTCTTGAGTTAGAAAGAGATCGAGGGTGAATAACATCTGAGAATTAATACATTTATTTACATCTATATGGTCATACATTTATATATCTAAATCAGGTGTCAGCAACCATTTTATCGATTAATAATTCTATTTTCACTAAAAAAATTACTATATGCTTGGCCGGCCCCAACTTCAACGCGGCATTTGGTGGTTTTCATTTTTCATATTTTATTTTTACTTTTGTTGAATTGACTAGAATCAGCACTCAGATTGGTAGTTGGAGCAGGGGTTCTACGAAATTACGATATAATTTAAGTTATATTTGTTGGTTTTATAGATATTATAATAATAGTTGTGTGTTAAGATCGAACTCGAGATCACAGGATTGCACACAATACGTATGAAGAGTAAAAGAATAATTATTTATAAATGTTATATGTAACTATTAATAAACACAAAACTAGTAACGACCGTTAGTATTTAACGGAGAATGACTAACGACCGTTAGACGAAGATTAGGAAAGTAATACTTGTGAATAATTGGAAACAAGAGAAGGTTCCGGAATCCCCTTAGGGATGTGTGACCGATCGGCCAAGGGGGTTTCCCCACCTCTTTTGTGCCTTGAGCTCCAAGTATTCACTAGTATATAAACACCTCATGGGTTATTAGTTTTCTCATAACTTGTACACACACATCTTGGTGTTTTTCTCTCCTCCTCTTGTCCCTAAATCGATCCATCAAACAATCTCTTTAAGTGATTCGATTTTCTTACGCCAAAAAGTTTTGTGTTTAATTTACTTGCATAAACTTTTACTTGAATTAGTACGTGTGTAGAAGAACGCGATTCAAACACACTATTGTTTGATTCTTGGATTGAATTACAAAAGAGGTAAGGGGTAATTCTTATAATCCACATAAACCCTAATTAGGGTTCTTGATTTGAATATTGCATTTGATTCTTGTTCGGGCTAGAATTACAAAGGTATGTTTACTTTTATATTTGATTAATTAATTGCATATTATATGATCTTGTAATTGCTTCCGCTATGCTCACTTGATGTTTTTGGTTTATTGATATCATAATTCAACAGTGGCATCTAGAGCCGTTATAATGTGTAATTAATTATCGAAACGTATAAAAATTGAATCTTGATTCGTTTAGTTACATGTTTTTAGGGTTTTTTTGATTCCTAACCCTAAATTTTAATTGGGTCGATTGACCTTTTAGGGTTTTATGGTTTTGGTTTTGATTTTTTTAATATGATTAGAAACCCTAGGATGTCTTGTAATTGGTTATGCGTTTTAGTAAACAATCTTGGTGCAATATGTTAATTGTTAAGCATAATCCATGAAAAGTGCATGTTTGCATGAATTTAATTGTGTGATAATTTAAATGGTTTAAATCGGATATATGAATTAATTGTTAAGTTATATCGCAACATGTATATATATTAATAGATGTCAAATTGGGGAAGACTCCAATATTAAGTAATCAATTACGTGCTATGTGATATTTTTTTAGTTTTGGCTTACGCAATCGATTTATCGATGTATGTGGTTCTTTTTCCTTTGAAGAAGAAAGCCCTAATTGAATAAATGCGTTATACACCTAGTTTAATTATTAATAGGATTATTGAATATATTTTGCATGTGGCTACATGTTTATACATATTTAATTGTTATGATTATGTATATGTTTATTTGGTTGTTTTATTTTTTATTATGTATTACTTGTTTTTTGTCTATTATTATGATAGACATGTTTATAAATGAAAAAGGGTAATTTTTTAATAGAAAAATAATATGGACTAAATAATGGCGAAATTGTTTTGGTTTTTAAGAGCTTAAATTTTAAAGGATTGGTTGATTGATGTTTTTGTACGTAATGGTTAATTAGGCCCGACCGAAGTTTACACACTACAAGATGGGTATAAGGTTGGCTTCGCATTAAATTGTGGCCTTAGATAGACAACATTCTGTCTTAACGCTCGTTTGTGTGTAAATTAGACTTATGGAACAACCATTACATGTACACTGTCATCTTAAGGGTGAATTCACCACAATTCCATAATGATTATCCGAAACACTAAGCCTTAGGGCTTATGCAAAAGTACGATATAGTGGACGATAATTGTTGGTAATTCTTTAATTGGTGAACCCGATACCTCAATCAAAACTTTGCTATTTTACTCTTAGTTAATTGGTAATAAAAATATTTTATAAAACCAATGTTATGAAGTTGTATGCATGCTTCTTCATACATTATTTTGATCACGTCAAAATTAATACCCTTATAAAATTAAGTCAAATGCCATCTAATTAAGAACACTTGAAGTTGTAGTTTACGTCATGTGAGAGCTTGGCTTGATTGCAATGGAGAGGTAAATTTCATAAATTCATTGCTAGCAGATCAACTGATGTGATGGATTTGTGAGTTTGCAGTTTTTAAGTTAGACGACTTAAATTGAGTAGGAAGTAAGATCTTGGACTCAAGGCATTAAGATGGTGATTAAACATGCTTACAATACAAATGTTTTGTGATTGTAAATCCCATAAATCTAGGAATTGGACAAATGTTATGCCAATTATTGTACGACAAGTTACCTCATATTATACTTTCATTACTAGCAGATCAACTGATGTGATGAAACTATGTTTATGGAGGATCCTAGTTTTCAAGATTATTCTATGGATATGATTTCCTTGGGTATTTTATTTTCTTGAAAAATTGTATTATCAAAATACTAATGTTTTGAACTTTCTTTATCTGTAGAAATGGCTCAAACTGATAACACCAACTTACGTTCTGCGTTCAAGGCTTCTTTTGAATGAGAAAAATTGACTGGCTCAGAGAATTTCAATGATTGGTATCGTTCACTCAGGATTGTCTTGCGAGTGACTGGTCAACTTGAAATCTTGAAGACGCCTTGTCCTGCTAAACCAACTGGTCCTGAAGCTACTGATGCTGCTAAGGCTAATTGGAAAATAGTTTGTAAGGAACATATTGATGTGGCTGCAATGATGTTAGGGGTGATTGTCACCTGCTTTACAAAGGCAGTTTGAAGAATTCTTCCCCATGGACATGATTGATGAACTAAAGAAACTATATGAGAAACTATCAAATGTAGAGATTTACGATTTGATGGAGTCTCTACATGGTTGTAAGCAGGGTGATGGTGAACCTGTGAGTGCTCATGTGTTGAAAATGAAGAGTTTCATGGATCAACTACAAACACTTGGTAAACCATATGACAATGATATGGCTGTGAACTTAATCAATAGATCCCTTAATAAGGAATTTAGTGGTTTTGTGAGGAACTTCAATATGCATTGCGTGGGGAAGACTGTAAGTGAATTGCACGCACTGCTCATTGATTATGAGAAAGGTTTACCACAAAAGGCTCCTACACCCCAAGTACTAGCTATTCAAAGGAGTAGAATTAACAAGCCAAATGCGAACAAGAAGAAGGGTAAGGGTAAGGCTAAGGCTGATAAGAATAAGCAAGTTATGGCTTATCAACCTCCTCAACCTAAGAAGAACCCTCCTAAGAAGGATACTCCGAAGAAGGATCAAGGATGCCATTACTGCAAAGTGATGGGTCACTAGAAGAGGAATTGTCCTCTTTATCTCGATGACTTGCGAAATAATAAGGTTAAGAAGACTGGGCACATGGGCGCCAATACTTCAGGTAACTTATTTGTCATTGAATTATTTACTTTATCTCATAAATTAAATTCCTGGGTATATGATACTGGATGTGGTATTAACATTTTTAATACACTACAGGGGTTTAGAGAGGAAAGGAGACTATCTTATGGGGAGCAATTTCTGCATGTAGGCAATGGAGCACAAGCAGCAGTTGAAGCCATAGGATTGTTTAATTTAGTTTTACCTTCTGGTTTAGTACTGATTTTAAACAATTGTCAGTATGCACCTTCTATTATTAGAGGTGTTGTTTCCTTTTCATGTTTGTTGGATCTTGGTTTTACTCATACTATTGATGGCAATAAAATTTCTGTTTCTTTAAAAGGTGTATTTTATTTTAATGTTGTTGCTATGAATGGTGTGTTTGAAATTGATATGAATGATTGTATGTCCAACAATAATAATAATTCAATGTACAACATTAGTAAGAGAATGAAGTATAACTTGAATTCTTCTTGCCTTTGGCACTATAGACTTGCCCATATAGGCAAGACTCGCATGCAAAAGCTGCAACAAGATGGGCTTTTGAATAATATCAATGATGAGTCATTTGATAAGTGTGAGTCTTGTATTTCTGGGAAGATGACTAAGAAACCATTTCATAGCAATATGGAAAGGGCGTCAGATCTACTTGGTTTGATACATACTGATGTGTGTGGACCACTTAGACATGTGTCAAGGAGAGGTGCTGTCTACTTCTTAACTTTTACAGATGATTTCAGCCGTTATAGTTATGTTTATTTACTTAAGCATAAACATGAGGTATTTGAAACATTTAAAGTTTTCAAAGCAGAAGTAGAATTTCAATTAGGAAAGAAGATTAAAGCTCTTCGTTCTGATCGAGGTGGTGAATACCTTAGTCAAGATTTTAAAGATTTCTTAACTGAGAATGGAATTGTCCAGAATCTCACATCTCCATATACTCCACAACAAAATAGTGTATTTGAGAGAAGGAATCATACATTGTTGGACATGGTTCGATCAATGTATAATCTTACTAATCTTCCTTTGTCTTTTTGGGATTATGCCCTTGAATCAGCTGTTCGTATTTTGAATATGGTTCCCACAAAGAAGGTTGATAAGACACCATATGAGATGTGGACTGGAAAAGCTCCGAACTTGTCTTATTTAAAGGTCTGGGGTTGTGAGGCATATGTTAAACGTGACTCACAAGATAAACTCCAACAAAGATCTGTAAAGTGCATTTTTGTAGGATACCCAAAGGAAACAATGGGTTACTACTTTTACTACCCACCTGAGAACAAAGTGTTTGTTGCTAGGTATGGTGACTTTCTTGAAAGTGATCTTGTATCTCAAGAAGTCAGTGGGAGAGTATATGATCTAGAATATGATCAAGATAATGCATTACCTTCAGAAAACACTAGCACACTTCCTGTAGAACCTGAAAGTCTGGGTCCTCCACCGGAAGTTGAAGTAGTTCCCATTCGCAGATCTTCTAGACCTGTGAAAGCTCCTGACCGTCTATGTCTTAATGTAGAGGTTGAGGAAAATTTACTAGGGGATCTTAATGAACCTACTAGTTATAGAGCTGCCATTAATAGTCCTGAAAAGGAAAAATGGAAAGCTGCTATGAATGGGGAAATACAATCCATGCATGATATTGAAGTCTGGACAGAAGTAGACCTTCCTCCTGGTGCTAAGGTAGTTGGGAGTAAATGGCTCTACAAGATTAAGACTGACATGGATGGAAATGCACACACTTATAAGGCTTGTCTGGTTGCTAAAGGTTTTACTCAAACTTTTGAAATTGATTACGGGGAGACTTTTTCTCCTGTAGCAGACATAAGAGCTATAAGGATTCTCATAGCTATAGCAGCGTACTATGACTATGAGATATGGCAAATGGATGTGAAAACTGCTTTCTTAAATGGTCATCTAGATGAAGACATCTATATGGCACAACCAGAAGGGTTTGAAAATCCAAAGTTTCCAAATCGTGTATGCAAACTTCAAAGATCCATTTATGGATTGAAGCAAGCATCACGACAATGGCACAAGAGATTTGATGCTGAGATCAAAAAGTTTGGATTTACTCAGAATCTTGATGAGCCATGTGTGTATCACAAAGTTAGTGGGAGTGATAATGTAATTTTCCTAATTTTATATGTTGATGACTAGGGCTGTAAACGAACCGGACGAACACAAACGGAGCCCTGTTCATGTTCGTTCATTTAATTTTAACCGGACACGGACGCTTAAACGGACGAATTTTCTTGTTCATGTTCGTTTACTAAGAAAATGAATTGTTCATGTTCGTTTATGTTCGTTCATTAATGTTAATACAAATATCGCCTAAAAACGTTATTTATATTTTACGATCTTCGCTAAGTTTTGTTAACGACAAAATGAAAACTTTAGTTTCTAAGTAAAACATAATCTTAGTTTTAAAGACTTGCATAAATTAGACTTTTGCTACATTTTACATTTCATAAAACACAACACTTTTTATTTTCTAAAAATAGAATTGTCACATCACATTTATGGCAAGTTTTGTCATTATATATTTATGAAAAGAAATGTGTTTGACTTACTAAGATGTTGCTTGCAAGTTTAGTGTTTGACTTGATATTATGAGATGTGACATTGTTTGGTTTGCAAGGAGTTATGAGATGTGACTTTGTTTGGTTTGCAAGATTTATTGCAAAACCAACTGCAAGCCCGGCGGTACCCTGGGGGTACACGGGCGAAACCCTTCTGAGGGGTCCGCCTGATCCGCCAGACCTGCAGAAGGTTTGGCTATAAATATCAAGCCACAAGTTGAATTTTTGCTTATCACTTGACATCATATTTTACACATACATTCACTCTTTCATCTAACCTCTTAACATTTCATATGTGAAGTTTCTTTTGTAGCAAAGAGATTCACGAGCTCACTAAAAGTAACAAGTATTCAACACAACGTTGCAAGACTTGTTAGCTTAGCATCGTGTAGACTTGTGTAGTTTACACTTCATTTGATTGTGTATTTTCAGTAGTGATCGGTTAGTATTTTAGTCCTCAAAATACAAAGTGTATCGGGAGTAGTTGTACCCTTGTAAAAGAACTAACGGGAGTGGTTGTACCCTTGGTAAAGAACTTGACATCTAGCTTTGTGTCGGTAAAAGTATAAGCGACGTGTAAGGTTTTCTCCGCCGGTGAAAGGAGCTTGTTGACTAGTGAAAGAAACTCTCGAGTTGGATACTTGGGGCGTGGACGTAGGGCAAGGAAAAAGAGTCCTTGTAGCCGAACCACGATAAATACTCGTGTTGTGGTTTGATCGTTTCTTTCATTTACTTGCATGTTATATATTGTGTTTGTGTATATATCTTTGATCAAACGCAAAGTTTCAAAGCTAACTTAACAAGTTAAAAAGATTTTAATCGGTAAACTATTCAACCCCCCTTCTAGTTTTCCTCAATTAAGACACTAAGCGAACGTTAAACGAACATAAATGATCAAACATAAAAGAAAATAGACAAACAAGCATAAACTTTATTGAATTCTTCACAATTGTTTTATAAGTGTTGCTTTGTTTAAACAAACCAATTTTTAAAATTATAAAATTAAAAGATATATTATATGAACGTAAATAGATAAATAAACAGAAACGAACTTTAACGAACGCCTAATTGGACGTTCACGAACATAAATGAACGAACGAGACTTTTGTTCATGTTCGTTCATTTAACTAAACGAACGTAAAATATTGTTCATGTTCGTTCATTTAATAAACGAACGAACATAAACGAACTTTTTACCGAACGGTTCAAGAAATGTTCACTGAATGTTCAATTCGTTTACAGCCCTATTGATGACATATTGATCATGGGAAAAGACATTCCAAGTTTGCAAAAGGTTAAGGCATATCTTGGAAAGTGCTTTTCTATGAAAGATTTATGAGAAGCTGCATACATTCTGGGAATCAAAATCTATAGAGATAGATCAAGGCGGTTAATTGGATTAAGTCAAAGTGCTTACATTGACAAAATATTGAAAAGGTTCAATATGCAAATTCCAAGAAAGGATATTTGCCGATGGAAGTGAAACATGGCTTATGTGATGAGTTTTGTGCTTCAACACCTGCTGAGGTGGCTCGCATGAGTAAAGTTCCTTATGCTTCGGCTGTAGGATCTATTATGTATGCGGTAAAATGCATAAGGCCAGATGTGGCATTTGCTCAAAATATCACCAGTCAATTTCAACAGAATCCAGGTGAAAAACGTTGGATTGCTGTTAAGCATATTCTTAAGTATTTGAGAAATACAAAAGATATGTTTTTGGTATATGGTGGAGAACCAGCTGCAGAACTTGGTGTTATAGGTTTCTGTGATGCGTCATTTCAAAGTAATAAAGATGATTCAAAGTCTCAGACGGGTTATGTCTTTGTTATCAATGAAGGAGCAGTAGACAGGAAGAGCAAGAAGCAGAGTACAATTGCGATATCTGCAACAGAAGCTGAATACATTGCTGCTTCAGAAGCTGCTATGGAGGCTGTTTGGATTAGGAAATTCATTTCAGGGCTTGGTGTTATGCCTTCAATTGAATTACCTATTAATATGTATTGTGACAATTCTGCTGCAATCATATTTGCCAATGAACCTAGAGTCAGGAGAAGCACCAGACATTTTCTACGGAAGTATCACTTTGTTCGTGAAAAGGTTAACGAAGGTGAAATAAATCTGCTGAAAGTTCACATAGATGATAACTTAGCTGATCCATTCACTAAGGCTTTGGCGAAAGAAAAGCTTAATGAATTAGCCAATGGAATTGGGCTTAAATTAGCTAGTAGTTTCATGCATAACTGTGATTAGTATTTGGATAAAGGATATTGTAAACAATTATTATTTTAATGAAATAAAGTATGTTGGTATGTTTATTTCTATTATTAATTATTGTTGTCCTATTTTTGCATGTTTAAATCCATGAATAAAAGTTATTCTAAATTGTTCGTTGTCAGTTAATAATATGGGAATATTATTAAATTAAGACAAATCTGAAGGTTGGTATAATATACTTAAAGTATATTGATGCGTAGTCATGCCATTTCAGATGATATTCGATGATACTGAATATAGGACTTATCCCGACTATATGATGTTACTTTATGGATCTTGTCATTAAGTAAATCATAATAAGTTGTCCTCAGACTTGAGATACAAGATAACGGTCATGAATGTAGTACATTTTTGTGGAACAACTTAATGCTATACGTAACTGGTAGTCATAAGGGTTGTTTTCGGAAGTGTTACAAAGTTTGTGTGTTTTGCTTGTAGTCAATATAGAATTTGTTCATTCAAATTCATTTTTGAAGTTTAATACTGCTGGGCCCCTCGTAGGGTTGTCAAGGTGTTTGCGTGGCCACGCCCAAGGTCTTTCCTGAAAGGTTCAGAAGATTTGGTAATCTTGTCAATTTCTAACAACGAGAAACAGAATGGTTAAATAAGGAATGACCTAGATCCATATCCTTATTAACGTGGTATTAGAAACAAATGGATAATAATAATGAGAAATCATTAAAAGGTTTTCCAGGAGCCTTACTCGAGTTGTACTAGAGGCATCGGTGTGTTGCAAGACGCTAACTAATGTGATCACACTATTATGACATGTCTAAGTGGGAGCTGTTGGTTTATAGACATTATAATAATAGTTGTGTGTTAGGATCGAACTCGAGATCACGGGATTGCACACAATACGTATGAAGAGTAAAAGAATAATTATTTATAAATGTTATATGTAACTATTAATAAACACAAAACTAGTAACGACCGTTAGTATTTAACGGAGAATGACTAAAGACCGTTAGACGAAGATTAGGAAAGTAATACTTGTGAATAATTGGAAACAAGATAAGGTTCCGGAATCCCCTTAGGGATGTGTGACCGATCGGCCAAGGGGGTTTCCCCACCTCCTTTGTGCCTTGAGCTCCAAGTATTCACTAGTATATAAACACCTCATGGGTTATTAGTTTTCTCATAACTTGTACAACTCGAGTAAGGCTCCTGGAAAAACATACGACTACTAAAATAATGTCTATAAATTAACAGCTCCCACTTGGACATATTTTAATAGTGTAATTACATCGGTTAGCGTCTAGCAACACTTCGATGCCTCTAGTACAACTCGAGTAAGGCTCCTGGAAAAACCTTTTAATGATTTCTCATTATTATTATCCTTTTGTTTTTAATACCACATTAATAAGGATATGGATCAAAGTCATTCGTTAATTAACCATTCTGTTTCTCGTTATTTGTGATTGATCAAGATTACAAAATCTTTTAAACATATTCAAGTGAGATATTGGGTGCGGCCACACATACATCTTACCAACCATACGAGGGTCCCAGTAGTATTAAACTCCAAAAATAAAGTTTTAATTGAGGTATCGGGTTCACCAATTAAAGAATTACCAACAATTATCGTCCACTATAACGTACTTTTGCATAAGCCCTAAAGCTTAGTGTTTCGGATAATCATTGTGGAATTATGGTCAATTCACCCTTAAGATGATATTGTACGTAAAATAGTGATATAGGTAAGTCTAGATCGGCACACAAGCGGTTGTAGAGAACCGGTAGGAGCATGATCTTTAAAAACCCCTCTCTATAAGCACATTGTATGGCGATTTCGGTCCGCCTTTCACACACTATTGTACAAAAACATCAATCAACTAAACCTTGTAAATTTGACTCTTAAAACCAAAACAAATTTCGCCATTTATTTAGTCCATATTATTTTTCAATTCAAAAATTACCCTTTTTCGTTTATAAACATGTCTCACATAAATAATAAACAAAAAACAAGTAATACATAATAAAAAATAACACAACTAATAAACATATACATAACATTACAATTAAATATGTATAAAACATGTAGCCACATGCAAATTTATGACATGCATATAAATAAATCAATAACATCAAGTAAGCATATGCGGAAGCGTTATAACAAGATCATATAACATGTAATTAATTAATGAATAATAAATATTAAACGCACCTTTGTGATTCTAGCCCGAACAAGAATCAATTAAAGCAAATCTTCAACTTATGAACTGATGACGTATAATCTATATTCGGGTCACGAACCCAAATGATAAACATTACTAACGCTCAAACCCACCACGAGTGGGCTATCATAACAATGATTCGGGCCAGCACGCTAACGGTTTGAGCTCACGAAAGCCCAAACCAAAGTTATTTATAGTTTGGATATAGATATCTCCTATTTAAAGGATATATATCAAACCGGATATATATCGAAGAGTAAGGAGCACGTATCCAATAAGGATTACGTGCCTATATAAACAATATCATAACCCTCGTTAAAGGTACGACTTTACAACCCTAACTCTTCTACATAACCCTAAAATCGATTACTTACTCTCACGCCGGAGGATAATCGTGGGAGACAATCCCACAATAAGCCTAACGGTGTTTGTTTGCTTTCTTAGTGCGTAGGTCTCAAGCATTAAGGTCTGATTGGTACGAGAACAAGAACCTAGACAAGGAATGCCCAGCTTTTGTATCAATAAGAACCCTAATTAGGGTTTATGTGGATTATAAGAATAACCCCTTACCTTTTTGTTATTCAATCCAAGATATAACCAATAGTGTGGTTATATCACGTTCTTGTACACACATACTAATAGTGATTCGATATGAATGCTAGTTCTTGATCTCAATAGATTTACCAAACACTTTGTAATGTTAAAGGTTACTCGCAAATCCCTTTTCTTGGGGCTTCGCTCGTCGACCTATGAACAAGAGAGGAGAAAAGAAGAAGCTTGGCATTCTATTGAAATCAAGTGTACTAAGGGATGAATACATAGGGATGTATTCATACCCTTATGGTTGAGATCAAGTTTACAATGGTTTCTGATGTGGGATTACATTGTTTTGGCCATAAAAAGCTCAAGAGAGGATTTCTAGAACCTTCTCTTGTCTTGTTTTATTTTCTTCGTATCTCGTTGACATTTACCAACCGTTAGTAAATTCCATTAATTACCTAATGCTCTTTAGTCGTTTATTGTGAATTAAATAATTAAATATAACATTTTATATTAATTATTTAAACATCGAGTCTCATACGTAAAGTGTGCAATCTCATGATCTCGAGTTCGATCCTAACATACGACTACTAAAATAATGTCCATAAATTAACAATATATATATATATATATATATATATATATATATATATATATATATATATATATATATATATATAGAGAGAGAGAGAGAGAGAGAGAGAGAGAGAGAGAGATAGGATCAAATAAGAAGAAAACTTAAAATAAGAATGATAAGAAGAAACCACAACCACTCATTTCAGATGCAAAAATGGATGCATCTCCCTTTAAAATTCTCCCTCCTATTTGAAATGTGTAGAACGCTCATTTGTAGAATACGCAAGAGATTTATTATTATTATTATTATTATTATTATTATTATTATTATTAGAAGACAATATATGTTTCAATTAATTGTTGTAATGTTTATTTTCAGTTGAATCATCTTGTGTTAAAAGAATTCAATTACATTTTTTATTATTTTACATTGTATGCATAAGCCTTACCTGAAACACTTAACCAAAATATCTTTAAGAAGATGAGGTTAATGTAAGATTGTAAATTTTGTTTATAGCGTTTTACTTATCATAACAATAATTATCAACGGTCATTAAATCTCGTCGTTGTGCACTAGTACTCATTTAGTCTATTACTCTATTTACAAGATGGGTGAATGATCTAAAAAGATGCAGATTGCTTCACTCGTACAATATCATTATTAGCCAAATGCATGGAAGTATCGAACTCCTCAGTTGCACAATCATTGCACAAATGTGTGAGCTTTTCAATAGGGTCTCGATTGCTAGGCTTACAAAATGGCCCCAAAATATCAATAATCAATGTAATATATTACATACTGGACTAGCTTATTTCAAGGGCCTATGAAGTACTGGCCTTGTGCAGGCTACACACCGCCTATACATGCTCATCATCGGCCCTCAAGCTCCTCATCTGTTGAATAATGAGCATCTGAATAATGAGCATCGCTTGTCTCCTCCTCACCATCACCTAAATTATTTCGACAAAGAATTGGCTTTTTGGGAACAGGCCCGAGATCGATAGAGGAGGTGCCAAGCAACATGCCAACAACCTCTTCCATTGTTGGCCTTTCCTTAGGAAGATCTTGTATACACAACAATCCAATGTGGATAACTCTTTTAATGACTGTTGAATCAACATTACTATTAATTCTAGGATCAACTATATTTGAATATGTTCCTTTCACCCAATTGCTCCAAACCTACATTAGTTCAACAAACATGTCAGTAGCTACATTTTATAAGCATTTTCCCTTGTTATATCCTTTCTGCATTTTCCACACTCACATCACAATTGTCACATATTATATGAAAGAGAAGAATATAATATATAATATAATTAAAAACCAAAATACTTTTGCACAATTTGGACATTCTTTTCAGATAAATGAGAAGTACTAAAAAAGGTCGGGCTTGCTTTGATATTAAAATCCATGTCAACTCTATGTTATATTGAGATTAATTTGAAAAAGTAGGAATGCCTCTACTTTTGGAAAATATATCACACAAACACAGTTCTACCATCATATATAGAATCTAATCACACTTACAAATTCTAGCAATCGCTTGCTGATTCCGGGAATATTCCTGAATACTCTATTCCCACTTAGAATTTCCAGAATTACCACACCAAAACTATAGACATCAGCCTTAGCTGACAGATGACCATGAAAAAGATATTCTGGAGGAATGTATCCGCTGTCACGTATGAAATGCAGGTATTAGTCATGACCAACACTATATAATACCATAATATCGTAAAAGAAGGCAGATAAACACAAATGTGAATAAAGCTTAAAACCTTATTAATTATTAAACATGCATATACATCTCTCTTTGAATGTACGAATTATTTAACGACATGTAATATACTCCAAAATCTGAAGAAGATATAAAAGATAAATTTCTAGATAACCAAGAAATTGCATTATTTCCTGTTGACTCCTTTTTCTTCTAAACCAATAACGGCTATCTAAGATATTTAATTAGTACAAGTTGGGTTGAAAAGCAATTGATTACCTCGTTGCATAATATTTATAATTCAGATTGTTAATGATTCATAAGAGTTCTGGGATTTAATTTGTGATTATTAATGATAGTGGCATCTAGGCTTGACAAGAGCTCCAACTTATTAATTTTCAGCTCTTCAATGCCCAAATGGAACCAACACTAGACACAAATTGATTTCACAATACTTTACTACTTACTGGGTTCCAATTACTCTACTTGGATAGCAGAAATGATTCTCAGTATTTGAATAACTTCTTGCTAGCCCAAAACTGCATAGTTTTGGGTTCATTCGTTCATCTAAAAGAATGTTTGAAGGTTTGACATCACGATGTATGATCCGACTGGGAGTATGCTGTTGAAGGTAAACAAGTGCCCTTGCAACACCTAATACTATTTTGTAAATCTCATCCCAGCCCAAGAGAGCACAATCAGGATCTGCAAAACACAAGTTTGACAAGGTTCAGTCTTAAATATATAATCTTAAAAATTATCATTGGGTATACATGCAGTTTTAATATCGAAATGTACCAAATAATAAGCTACTCAAGGTTGCATAGGGTGCAAAGTCATAGATGAGGTATGTGCCTGTTCCATTAATGCAATATCCAAGCAACTGAATCAAATTCTTATGTTCTACCTGTACAAGTATCGACACTTCATTGATAAAAAAATCAAATCTGCGACCAAAACGAGAAGAAAGTTCAAGAGGTCCAAAAATTGCTATATCTTGTCCATTCTTTAGCTTCCCCTGAATAATGAAACAAAGTTAGTGTGTGTGTGTATATATATATATATATATATATATATATATATATATATATATATAATATATATCAAAACTTGAATAACATACGGAGTAATTTTTTTCTAACAGGCACAGTACTTTTAAAAAAAAAACATTTAGTTAGCTTTATGATTATGGATACCTTGTAGATGTAACCATACCATTCATTTCTTGAAATTGTATTAGCTACAGAGAAGTTTTCTGTTGCAACACTGATGGTATCAAAATCAAACCAGCGTAACATTTGGTTTTCACCTCCGACAGTATGAAGGTACATTTCCAATGATATAAAATTACTACGTTCACCTACAAGCTCAACCAATTTATAACAAGTTGTTAGAAAGGGACATAAGGGTAATATATCTTAAGTATCTATTCTAACTTCGTGACAGAAGACAGGTAAAGATAAGTTGTTAAGATAGATGCAGTGAATGGTTCAATCAAGCATGTTCATCTGTTTATGATATACGTATATTATATATGGAGTATTCCCTAGGTCGCGTGCCAATTGAAAGCTTCAGTACTTACTTGGCTAGTTATTTTTGCAAAGTTTACAATATATACTCCTACGGCATGTACGTGTTTTAAATGAAAATATATATAAAATAGAAAACGGACCAGCGAGAAGGTAGAAGTACAAGAGCACCAAAAACAATTAGTAGTACTAAATAGAAGTAGGGCCTATATACTATATGAATTCAGTTACAGCGGTCAGCTCGATCATTCCAAGTAATGTCTTCATGAATCATGATATATCATTCATGCATCCCGACAAGCAAGTTGAATCCATCGACGTAAAACGTGAAGGTAACTGAGATGAGGTCAACTCTAGAAGTCAGGCACGAGGTCTCGTCAAAGTAAATTCCAGTCAAAGCATCCCCAGTGACAATGGCGACGACGTTAGTGGTGGAGGTGACTATGGTGGCAGCGACGTCGAAATAGCCGTTAGAGACACTGAAATGACAACAGAAAAAGCACCTCTCGACGTTGACGTTGCGCATGACTTTAAATTAAAGTCTGTTAGTGTTAGACGTTAGTTTGAGTACTTGGGTTATATTTTTGTATTGGGCTAAAGACCGGCTTCTAGAATAGTCCATGTATCTCTATATTTATGTAACCCGATTCTATGATTAATGACATAACGAACATTCACAAACTTACAGTTAGTATGTCAGCTATTGAAAAGATTCCAAACCATGTTTTGGAGGAAGAAATAATTGAAAAAAAGGTGATGTTTCAAATTTAAAGTTTTTAGCATTGATCACATGTATACATTCAAAGCTGAAATTTAGTCGAATAGGCTCAACTCTTTAACTCGTGGGAGTAAGTCCTTAAAGGAAGATCCAGAAGGTAAAGATCCAAGCAAGGTCCAGGTTGGGCCAGGTGTCAATCAAATGGAAAGAATTTGAAGCACTTTTCCTAAGGTTGTGTTTGATGCAATTATGGAAGGCAGTAACACTAACTCTGTGTTCTCAACTTTTTATGTAGAGGAAAATGAAAGTTAATGGAAGTATAGAAAGTGGTAAGAAAAGAAAAAGAAAGATTGCTAAAAATTTAATTTGGTAGTGTTCTTGAGTTGTAAAAAGAAAGAGAGGAAAGTGATAGAAAAAAAATATTATTTGACGATTATGTCCTCCATCATGTATTTAATTGAGGCTCATATTAAATTAAAGAAGGGTCAATCTAGTCATAACAAATATTTTAGTTTTGTCTCATTCACTTTCATCCCAAAAATGGGATGAAAGTTTTAGCATAAAAACCCATACCATTTTACTTCCTATTTCACACTTTACTTTCACTTTCCATTCTAAAAAAACTTGAGAACACACCTTGTTTTTTGTTTTTTTCACTTGCTTTCACTTTCCACCCATTTTTTCACTTGAGAACATAGTGTAAAGGAGTACGATTTCAATAATTCAATTCCACTTCGGAAATTTGTAGATTTTAAAGGGGTTCAAGAGTTGCATTTTAGCTTTTTTTTTTTTAGTGGTTTTGAGATATTTGTTCAATGTCTCTTAAAGGTGACGTTTCTTTAGGTGCTAGGTTCTTAAGTTTGTTGTTTTAGTATCACTTTGGCTTTTCATTTGTATTTTCTAGTTCCTTGCTATCTATATTAATGAAAATCTTATTTGCCATTAAAAAACTTAAAAAATAATTCATGCGTATATGTAGAAAAAAAAAATGATTTTACTAATGAAAGTTATCATATGTCAATTAAGGTCCGTTTGGTTTGTAGATAGGTTTAGAATTAAGATTTTGATTTGGATTAGGATTTAAATTTGGATTTGATGAAGGAGAAAGAAAATATATTATAAAATGTATAAGGTATTATTTTAAAAGTTATATATAAATTTAATATTATTAAAAGAGAAAGAAAAATGTAAAATAATAAATATATAACGAAGAGGTTGCATTGAGATCTTCTATCCAAGGATCTCGATCTAGGAGAGAGTTTGCGCTTGCCATGCTGAACCAACTTTTTCCATTCTTGACTGGTGGTGAACCCTCCTCTTTTCTTTCTAGGTCCGCCCGTACCATCTAACTCGCTTTCCTCCTAAAGGGTCAAATGGGCCTACCTGTGCATTTAGCTGATTTCAGCACCCCTCTCTATATAAGAAGCAGAACGCGCCATCACCTACAGTCCTTTCCTCTGCCGGGGACTCCCACGAAACGAAAACGGGCGGCATCGTCGTATGCTCCACTTTTGTTGCCCTGGTTAGACTCCTTTCATTCTCAAAGTCGTTGTCTCTGTCCCGCTATTCCTGCTTCTAGTTTCTTCTCTTTCGCCTATTGGACGTCCGGTTTTTAGTAGTAGTTCATGAGACCTCGAATTCCCATGTTCCAGCTTGCATTATGCTAACAAGTACCACCCCCAACTCTAGCTAAGAAGTTGAGTCACTTTATTGTTATTGTTATTGTTATTATTATTATTAAAGAAAAAGAATCGAATATTGCAAGTCTATTGTTCTCTTTCCGAATTAGGAGCTATAGAAACACTGCCTAGCTTAGAATAGAGGGTACCTACTATGTGATCGAGTCAAGTTGTCATGTGTTGAGAGAGGCTATTGAACGGGCTACCCTTAATGCTTCTAAATAGAGGTTATTGAACGGTATACCTTAATGCTTCTAATTAGTCTTGTAGACGGAGAGTGCGGGAAGATTGCTTGCCATTGATTTAGCTGCTACCGGTAAGAAAAATGTAAAATAATAAAACTAGTGGTGGGCAAGTGAGTTGATGTGAGATTGTCAGATGTGTCAGTGTAATGCGGACCTCATGGTTATGCTTTTTTGATGCCCATTTATTAGGATTTGATCAATGTTTAGATTTGTACATGAAGCAACCAAACAATGTATTTGACTCCAAATTTTTTTTTTTTTTTTTTTTTTTTTTTTTTTTTTTGTGGCTGAGTACCTCAAACCAAATAGGCCCTTAAATGAACTTAATTGCATTTTTTGTCTTATTAGTTTGGTATATTACAGGGTAGTCTGAACGAAAAATCGGAATTTAACATTTTTTTTTTCTTTTTTGAAAAGGGACCGGAATTGAGCATAATACCTGAGTTTTTCCGAGGAGGCCGAAAGAGAAACGTCGGTACATTTTTACCAAATTTTTTCATGTCTAAAGGCGACAGCATTTGGTTAGCTTTCTCTTGTGAGGCTAGGATAGATTCAAGACCTGCTACAACTTGGGCCATTGTAGGCCGTTGGTTTGGACTGCTATGCAAACACCTGGCACCTAGTTGCGCGAACTCCTTTAAACATTTAGAGGATATACTCCCCCTTAAATTCAAATCAACAATTTGCTTGACCCTGCCTTCTTTAACAGAGTCGTGTGCCCATGCTGCTAAACTACATTGTTCCTCATCAATACTTGTATCTACTGCTTTTTTCCCACACAAGACTTCAAATAGTACTACCCCAAACGCATACACATCAGACTTTCTAGTCAACTTACCCGTGTAAAAGTAATTTGGATCTAGATATCCAAATGTACCTCTTACCATTGTGTTAACATAAGTGGAAGGTTGATTAGTTGGGCCTATTTTTGATAGCCCAAAGTCAGATATCTTAGCAGCCCAATTGATATCTACCAATATATTTGAGCTTTTAACATCTCGATGTATAACTCCATGGTTTATACCCGTACCAGTGTGCAGGTAATCTAAGCCACGAGCGGCCCCTATGCACATTTTGAGTCTTGGCACCCAAGTTAGAGTAGTTAGACATTTATGGAGACGATCTGCAAGAGTTCCATTAGGCATATACTCATAAATAAGGATCATCTCTTGCTCATCATTGCAGTAACCAATCAAAGACACCAAGTGGCAGTGCCTTAACTTCGACAGCATCTCAATTTCAGCCCAAAATTCTACAGCTCCTTGATTAGAAGTTGATTCCAGCCGCTTAATAGCTGCATCTACATGACATGACCCATTAGAGACAGTCCCTTTGTAAACCTGGCCAAAACCTCCACGTCCAATAACCAATGACTCATCAAAGTCATGTGTTGCTAGCTGAATCTCAGAAAATGTAAACAGGCGGCACGGTTGTATCGACTCTAAGGATAAGGAGGATTGACCGTGCTGGCTGCTGGTTGGAAATGACATGATTATGGATAGGAAATAAGAAGAGAACTAGACAATAGCATCTCAAAATGAATAAATGGCCATAGTTAATTTGTTATAGATATGCATCAGCTGCATTATTTATTGATATTTCTTCTTCCAGGAAAGAGACATGGACCCAGCTTCATTTGGCGGTTCTAGTACGTAATGACGATATAGGTTGAAATGGATTTACCTTACATTTTCCAAGAAGTACCGTGTGAGGTCCACAAAAGAAAAGGTCACCAGTTCATCTAAAAGTAGTCAACAATGTTGCATGCTGCTTAATAGCATCTTTTAGGCTTAATATCCATCCAAACCAAACATGTATTATTAATATCAACATCGACATTAACATATATGCAAAAATTTTAAAAAGTATATATATATATATATATATATATATATATATATATATATATATATATATATATATATATATATGTATATATATATATATATATATATGAGGTGAGATCCCCCACAAACAACAAATATCCAAAGAACAAAGGAGAGAATCGTAGCCCTCCATTCTACTTTCATCCGACGGCAAATATCAAAACAACGATCATAAAAGCAGGGTAAAATTGTCACTAATAAAAGCAGAAAAATATCATTCGATCTCATTTTTTAAGCCGTCTTCCACAATTCTCTCTCCTACCAAAACTTCCGGTTAACCGGAATCCTTCTAAATCACCGGAAAAGCTTCCGATTAACCTTCTAAATCACTATAAAGCGTCCGTTTAGCCTTCTACATCAACTTATAAATACAGAAATCATCGTCGATCACCGGAAAAATCAAACAAATCACCGTCGATCACCGAAAAAATCAAACAAATTCACCGTCGTTAACCGTAATTAAGATCTATTATTCAAAAAAGTTGAAAAATGCAATCAAGTGACGGTAATACTTTCTTAATCGTTACTTCTTTATTGGCTTGTACTTTATGCACTGAATTTTGTACACCAACCACCAAAATGATGTCATTATTGTGATAAACAGGTGCAACTTCTGCTTGTTATGCTGGGAGCCCAGGGTGTTGTTCCTAAATCCTTTCTCTGTTGGGGTGAATGGCAATATGAATAGCGATAAAAGGAAGCACAACCAAACAGAAGGTGATATTAAATATTACAGTAGTACCTTGGATTTACATTTTTTAACAACACTAAGACGAGCTTAGTATTTGATTGAAAATTAAGGAATAAAAAAGAATAAGTACCTAAACAAAGTAAAGGAAATGTTTATTGTATATCCTGAGAGTAGATTCGAGCTTGGCGATATCATTAGCGGAATGAGGCACATATTCAAAACCACTAATAATACTAGTACTCGTCGATTGTTGTATAATTGTAGAAACACCTGATGATGTTTGAGTAGTAATTATAATCTCCTTGTTATTGTGAGCAGAAGACAATGTGGTCGGGGATTGGGAATAGGGTACGTAGTAAGGTCTTTTGGAGTGGGGGATTTCGCTTAAACGGGGAACTAGTACGTCTTTTTGCACTACTACTACTCTACTAGTAGTTGTATCAAAACCACTGATAATACTCGCTAATTGTTGTTAATTGTTGAGTCAGCTGTAGTGGTAGAAACATCTGATGATTGAGTGCTAGTAGTCTTCTTGTTTTTACATGTGATTCTCCATGAAATCACATGTGATTCTATATGAAATCACATGTGATTCTATATGAAATCACATGTGATTCTGTTTTGGGCCGACGAGGTGATGAAATGAAACTATGAAAATTTTGGAGACATCATTTCCTTTGTTTATTAGGTATACATTTGCTCACTAAACTATAGATCCTAACATAGCATGCATGGATTTATTTCTGGAAGAAAAATATTTACACACATGTCTAGCAGCCAAGTTGCTATTTTCTATCTTTGTTTAAATTTATTTTGAGTCATAGCTTACTAATTAATTAATTGAATGATATACCTGTAGATCAAGGCTGGTTAGGGAGAACATGAAATAAATTTAAACAAAGATAGAAAATAGCAGCCAAGTTGCTATTTTATATCTTTGTTTAAATTTATTTCATGTTCTGAGAGGCAAATCAGTGGTGTGTGAGGAAATCATAAAGGAAGAAGTGGTAAAGAAGGTATTAAAAACAACTGTAGCTTCCTTGGTCGAATTAAACATGCTCAAGTAACATCGTGTCAGTTGTGTTCCTTTCTAATGGACGAGATCCATCTCAGAACATCGAAAACTCCCATTGTATCACCATAATGGAAGCTGTGAACGAGGGCGAATACCTTCACGTGTCTGTGACCATGCCATTAATTGAGGTTGGGACTGTGGGTGGTGGGACTCAATTAGCTTGACAATCTGCTTGCCTAAACTTGTTGGAAGTGAAGGGTGCAAACAAAGAACTAGCTGGATCAAATGCTCGACAATTGGCTAAGGTTGTCGCAGCTGCAGTTCTAGCTGGAGAGTTATCTCTCATGTCGGCAATTTCAACAGGACAACCGGTCAAAATCTGCATGAAATACAACCGCTCAACCGGAGATCTTGCTTCCAAGGCTTGAGTTTCTCGATCATTTTTCGTCATATCAGAGTCAACTTTCTATTATTCTTGTTTCTCCTGGTCTTTTTGTATTCTTGTTCTGCTGGTTTCATTCAGCTCTTGGTTGTGAGCAATTCCAGTTCTTAAAGGTTCAAATATACAAGTGATTTGTTTCTTTGTTTAATAAATGTAGCCTGGTTTAGTTGGACTTTTTGTCTAATAAACACAAGTGATTTGGCACAAATCAGTTGTGATTTGGCACAAATCACTTGTGATTTGTTCTAAATCACCTATGATTTGTGTCAAATCACTTGTGATTCACATAATTATTACTTAAATTAATCCAATAACAATTAAGAAAATCAATTTAAACATTCATTTCCTGAAACTTGGTAATGTAATCAAATATGTTCGTAGCACAATTACATAGATTCATATGTAAATCACATGTGATTCGCGTGCAAATCACATGTGATTCGTATGTAAATGACATGTGATTCACCTTAAAAAATAATATGAGGTAAAATCACATATGATTTGAGGTAAATCACACGTGATTTGCATATCAACCCCTTAAAAATAATATGAAGAAAGGACAACAAAGGTGGAGTATAAAGACAAAATAAAATGAATGGAAGAGAGAAAGCACTTCAAGTAAGGGTGTTGTTAAAAAAGAAATGTGGACATTGCGGATAGAAGACTACGACACATACAAAATAAATTTCCGCTAATCAGAAGTCAAAGAGAAATATGACAGTGATGGACACTTGAAAACTTTTGATGTGAATTTATTTTCCATTTTCTTTGAAATTTATGCAATGTTTTTTAAGAACTGTTTATTGAATTTATGGAATTGTTATTTTCTTGAAGAATGCCCAACTATGCTATTTGTATTATGTTTGAATGTAAGAAAAAAAAAGCCTACTCAACATTTTTATTAAATGTACAGAAAACAAAACATGTAATTTGTAAGAAATATGTTATCGAATTAAGCATGCAAATCACATGTGATCTGTGTGTATTCCACATGTGATTCTCCTTTAAAAAAAACACGCAATTCAACTATGAAATTCATGGTTTTGCTTTAGCAAAAATATCATCTCTTCGATGATTGTATAATTTAAGATGCAAAGCAAACAACTTTTTCTACAAATAATAGTAAAGCGTGCATAAATTAAAAATAATTTGAGGTAAAATCACATGTGATTTGTGGTAAATCACACGTGATTTGCATATCAACCTGCGTAAAAATACAACAAACAAATCAACAAAGAAGTATTATGACTTGAACTTGTCTTTTTTTCATTTATGATTTATTTAACAGAGAATCACTTAAGATGAACAAATTCATATCAACCAATAATCATCACTCACACATACATAAAATAATTTGAGGTAAAATCACATGTGATTTGCACATTCATAACATGCCAAAAAGAACCAATAGTGAAGTTACAAAAAGAACCAACAGTGACTTCTGTATTATTCAAAATGGAGACAACATTCTTTCAAGAATACTCGTGAAATCAATCGTCTAGAACTTGGTTAGGCCTTATAAATTAACCAAGCCTTAAATTTACCTACCAGACGCCTTTGTGAAATCAAACGTCTAGAACATGATTTGGCCATTTCCACTTCACTATCTTCACTGTCCAAGACAATCACTCCTTCAGCGTTATGTTTTGAAGTATGCATCTCGGCATCTGCTTTCAAGTCCAATTTACGGTTATCTTTTTTTGCTAGTACTTGAAGTGGTTTTCGTGGAAGTTTCGTAGGCTTTGAAATTTCACTCTTTTGATCAGCTTGTGGTGCCTTTAACATGTTAATTACACCTGAACCACCCGCGCCCACATTATTATCACTTCCTCTATTCTTGGTTTGGTTCTTTAATTTGTGATTTGTTTGAAGGTGGTTTGTTCATCCCCATATCCCTATCCTGTGTGCTTGATCCTAAAGCATCCAGTTTTCTACTGATCCCTAAAAGCCTATTACAACCTACAACATAGTCGTGAAAACCACTTTTTTTTTAACATCAGGCATGTTCACCTTTTGGGCATCAGGGTCACCAGTTGTATCTTCAAGTGTATTTGTTGAAACATGGACTTTTTTTTGTAGAATCTTGTTAGAAAGACATAGTTTCTTTGAGCTAATGGCTAGTTGCGGTTTGTTACCTTGACTATTAGCAGATTTAATCACGCTCATAACATGACTTTTACTATATGCAAACTACGTCTCTTTGGAATCGTGGTTTCGTTGTTGAACCTTTACCAGGTTCTCCTTTTGTACATCAAGGTCAATAGGTATCAAGTCATCAAGTGTTTTTTGGTTGAATCAGGGACTTCTTTTTGTAAATTCTTCCTAGAAAGACATAGTTTCTTCGAGCTGATGATTGGCGTTTTCTTAATCATGATCAGAGTTCGTCACAGTCTCAAACAACATAAATTTGGAATCTTGGTTTGATTCTTGATTCTTTGACTCGATAATTGAAGTGTTTGGATTTGATCCTGAAGAATTTGATGAAAGTTTTCTATCGATCCCTGAAAAATTCTTAAAAACCTACAGCAGACTCATATGTGATTGTTTTTACAACTTCTGATGCTTTATCTTCTGTCTGCATGAAGCAATACATAAAAGCATCAACCAGCTATTTGCTGATTACATAGACAGATTGGGTCTAGTGATAGCTAACTATTTTAGGGTCAAATAAAATTCAGTTTGAATGTAGCTGCAATAAAACTGAATCTCATTATTTAGGGGCCTTTTACATATAAATACTCAATTACCAAACACTCATAAACTGAGTATCTAACTAGCACAAGTTTGAACTGAAGTACATCTAAATATTAATGTGCGCAACGCATTTTATTGAAGCTCAACACTTTCAAAAAGCAGTCAAACAACTCTTATATCTAAAGGGGTTAAAAATATCATACTTAACACAAACAAAAGCAATACATAGTACGTGGTGCATACCGTGCTTGAATCTGTGAGAGACTGAAGCCCACCATGGCTCGGACTTGCATCAATTTTGGCATATTTTTCAGTCATAGAACGCGCCTTCTGGTCAAAAACTTGTTTGTTGTACTTATACTCCTTGCTATACACATTGCAATATGAAAAATAGTCATCAACATTTCATTAAACCACGTCTATCTTATACAAAATTGGTCTAAAACTCCAAATTACTAGTCATATTTACTGACCTCTTCACATAATAGACCATCGTCAAGGTTGGGTTCGCTCAATAACAAATATAGAATATTCAAACTACCCAATCTTTACCTACTAAATATCTTATTATAACCGCTATGTAAATTACTTTGGCCATAAATAATACGGAGTAACTCATAATTGTAATTTGTAAACATACTGACCATAGTTATCTCAAAGCGTTTGGTATAAATTGGCTTTCGGCTAACTATAAAGTGTACTGGAACGTATATATCTAAAGTTGCGTGTTTTGTTCAGGGGACATTTTTTTTTGGGAAGAGGGGGAGTATTATTTTGACCCTTATTCATCTTTACTTCTTTATCAGCAATAACTATAATGTTTTATAATGTTGCCATTTAACTTGACCCTTATATGATGTAGCCTCGTTCTGATATCAACACTAGTATGTGATATGCATATATTGCATTTAAATAGACCATTGTGATTTATCATGTCCATCATACATTGAAGCATTCACAGGCATTCTTTAATGGACGAACGCATGAAAATTCATTTACATTATGTAACTTTACACATAGCACCTAACGAAAGATATACCACTCATCTAAGTAAAACTCTTAATATTATGGATCAATAACCGCCACACCACGTCTCAGCGTTTAATAATCTTAAGCCTTAACTACTTATAACAGAACTTCTATCCTACCCAACAATTTAACAATCAATAACCGCTATTGATTCTATTAAACGAAGAAAGCGTGAAAACTAATCTACATTATCCATTTTTCACATGGCACCTAACCGCCTAACGAAAGATTAATCATTTAACAATCCACATTACATAAATCAAGAACCGCTACCGCCTAAACACAATGCATCATTTAATACAACGCAAAATACATTATAATCAAATACAATGCATCATTTAATTTCATTTTAAACTTAAATAAGAATATTTGTCAACACAATCTTAAAATTCAGTTACAAAACCTGCATATCCGGCTGATTATTCCGATTAGGAGACGAACTCGAACTCGAGCTCTCAAGTGGATCTAAAGTTCCAGCCGACGGAGGCGAACCGGTGACCGGTGCCGGAGAAGATGAATCGGTAGTTTGTGGTAGTGACGGTGGCGGTGGTGACTTGTCCATTGATTGTGACGGAGGTGAGGTGCCGCTGGTGGTTTTAGCTGCCATTGGTGATGGTGACCCGTGTTATTAAGATGTTAAAGTGATAAAATGAGGGATGAGTTTTATTTAATGATATTACAAAAGTGCCCTTCAACAATTAATTATATTAAAATGAGGATTAATCTAGACATTTGATTTAAAATAAATAGATGGTTGAGATCTCTTGATTTGATCTTTAGATAATTATTGTTCTGCATTGAACTTTTCTCATATATATATATATATATATATATATATATATATATATATATATATATATATATATATATATTATTTTATTTATTTATTTATTTATTTTATTTTTTTTTTGGGGGGGGGGGGGGGGGGGGGGGGGGGGGGTACCCTACGAGAACTGATACTACAAGAAAGAGAAGATGATGAGGTGCATGATCTAGACTGGGAAAAAGATGAACCGGAAGATGAAGATGAACCGGATGGTGATCAATCATGTGCCCTGTTTTTGCCATGGGGATTTTGGTTATTGGTTCGGTTTAGTGAATGGAGCATATCTAACTATCATATAAGGCAATGCCTCTTATGAGGATACTTATGCTTAAGAGGAGAAAATTCTCGAGTTGGATACTCGGGAGTGGAGTAGGGCAAGGAAAAAGAGTCCTTATAGCCGAACCACTATAAACATCCGTGTTGTGGTTTGACCGTTTCTTACTTTATTTTGCACTTTACTTATTGTCTATTATTTGCATTTGTCGATTACACGTAAAGTTTTCAAAGGTAATTATAATTAAAAATGGTAAAACTATTCAACCCCCTTCTAGTTTTCCACATAAAGGAATGAGCATTTGTTGTCTGATCTGTGCAGCTTGGTTGGTTTAGGTACCAGACTTTTGCTATATAGGTTTGTCTGAGATAATAATCTCCTTGTATCCGAGAAATGATGTATGTACTGTCTGATATGTTCTGTTTTGTTCGTTGTATTTCAGTTGGTAGTATGAAAAGAGGGATAGGTGTAATTTGTCATTGATTATTAATATCCAAGTTCACCTTTTGCACCCAAAAGAAAACACAGTTCTAGCATATTAGAATCATATCATACTTACAAATTCTAGCAATTGGTTGTTGATTCCGGGAATATTCTCAAGTACTCTATGCCCACTTATAGTTTCCAGAACTACCACACCAAAACTATATACATCTGTCGTACGTTGTGATTATCAGTGATAGTGGTCATCTACACTTCACAACAGCTTCAACTAATTAATTTTCAGCTCTTAAATGCCCAAATGGAACCAACACTAGACACAAATTAATTTCATAATACTTTACTACTTACTGGGTTCTACATATTCTACTTGTATTGTAGAAATGATCCTCAGTTTTTGTATAACTTCTTGCAATCCCAAAATTCCATAGTTTTGGGTTCATTCGTTAATCTAAAAGAATGTTTGAAGGTTTGACATCACCATGTATGATCAGACTGGGAGCATGCTGTTGAAGGTGCCCTTGCAACACCTAGTACTATTTTGTACCTCTCATCCCGGCCCAAGAGAGCACAATCTGGATCTGCAAAGATGGATAAAAACATACATGTTTGACAAGGTTTAGTCTATCAAATATATAATCTTCACAACCATCATTATAGTATTAGATATGACAAGGTTAAACAGTGATTTCCTGTTCTTAAACCCCATCACAAGTTCCCAACAGTTAAAGTACGATCTCTTTTCAATCAAGCGGTGTACAAGCAGTTCTAATAACGGAATTTACCCAATAATCTACTGAGAGTTGCATAGGGTGAAGAGTCATAGATGAGGTATGCGAGTGTTCCTTCAATGCAATATCCAATCAACTGACTCAAATTCTCATGTTCTACTTTTGTGACACAAGATAAAATATATCAAGTGAAAAGCAGTTCCTCGACAGAATTACTGTTTCTATCAGGCCTAAGAATACCAATGAACACATTTGGAGAAAAGGATTACTCACTCATTGCCTTTGAGAAAGTCCTTTTATTTGTGGAGGTCCCAATAAAGGGCCCAGTTTTACACAGATTATATACCTGTTTATGTTTATATTCAAGTTACCGGTGCGATTGAATTACCAATATTAAAGCATTATCGGCTAAGTGTACATCAAAATGGAAATGGTGCAAGATATTAGATTAGATTAGCCCAAAAGTGAACTCTTATCAGCCCAAATATCAATGATACAACGAAAACTAGCCTAAAGATGGACATGTAGCACTTATGCGATGTTCTGGGCCCTTATCTACTCATCATTTAGTACTACTGCATTAGGATGTAAAACTTGCTCAAGTTATACCTTAATTTTCATTTTTTTCCTTTCTTATTCTTTTTTTACAAATTCAAGTCCCTGCTATTCACTAAAGCGTTTCATTAGTAGCGCCCAAAAAGAAATCCAATTGCCAAACAAGATTTCAATTCCAAGCACTAGAAGCTAAGTCGCCAAACACAGCCTATGTGTTTCGTCTAGTGGATAATTATTCTAGAGCGAATGGCGTGTTATTTTACATAACTACAACAAAAATAACCCTCCAAATGATCATTATATCCAAAGATCAAGTTTCTTACACAAAGTACATTCTAAAAGGATGTATGGTTCTCATTGCATAGGCTAGGTATGTGGGGAAGGGTTAGTCAACACCAAAAAGGGGTGCACGGGTGCCGATTTAAACCTTTGGGAGACATTCTAAAAAGGATGAATCTGACATTTACATTCGATAAACAGTTCAATAATTGCACCTTCCTAAATTTTCTAGCATACACATTCTTATTTTGGTTATTATTTTGAAACAAAGGGAATAATTATTCGGTTTAACCAATTACGCGCCAATTTAATACGCGTCACACTTAAGTGGATGTTTGTTTAAGCTTATCTATGGCTTATGAGCCTACCTGAGGGGGTGTTTGTTTCAGCTTATATAGCCAGCTTATGGCTTGTTTGGTTTTGGGCTTATGTTTCATAAGCTCACTTTTTGTGGCTTATTTTAAAACTTTTCACCTTATATATATTTATTATGTCATAATAAGCTTATAAAAGCCAAAACGTTGCAAAATAAGCCATAAAAAGTGAAGTTATGAAACATAAGCCCAAAACCAAATAAGCCATAAGCCGGCTATATAAGCCGAAACAAACACCCCCTAAATCCGAAAGAATTACCTTGGAGGTGGAGAACGACCACGTTTCAGTCCATCACCAGAACTATTTTTTAAAAAAAAAAACCAAATATAAAAAACAATATTGAAATTGGAACATAAATGTAAAATATATAAAAAATGTGATTACCTTTTTTTGGGATGAGTGGGGCTAGGGCTGCGAGAGAGTGAAGATGAAGAAGTGTAGGATCTGGACCGGGAACGAGATGAACCGGAAGAAGATGATGATGATGAAGATGAGGATGAACCGGATGGTGATCTACCACGGCCTGGTTTTGCCATGGGGATTCTGGTTCAGTTCAGTGAATGGAATATGTTTGTTATAAACCTCCGGAATGATAATAAACCCTATAAATAAAGACTTGCTTGGGGCAAAATTATATATAATTTTTTTATTTTTTGGTGGTATTGGTTTAAAAATATTTTATAAAAAACTTGGTTTAGAGATTATAAAAAATATAATATTTTTGGTAATGTGAGAAGATTAAATGCTACATCATGTAGCTTATAAATATCTACAAGCTCCAAATCTAATTACAACAACAATTATTTTTGTCAAACGTACTCTTAATAAGTTTGATTATAAAAATATAAAGAAAGTTCAATTATTCTATATAAATATTTATTTTCAGTTTAGTATAGCTATTCAGTATTTGAACATGTATATCAGTGTTAAATCACATATGATATGTCATGTTAATTTATATATTGAAAAATGTGTCATAAAAAATTAAAAAATATAAATTTATTGAAATTATCAAACCAAATTCAAAGGTACCAAAGCTAAAATTCTAATTCAAAGATATAGAAAAAACTAATGGCATTGATCATTATTCATAAGAAACCAATAATTTAATTGCCAAATTCTAAATATCAAATTTACCGAATGCCTTTTAGAGTTGTAAGTTAATTTTCTAACAACTAATGATCGAAATAATCAAAATAAGAAGTGATTTTACATTTGAGATGAAAACGTTGACTAAATTAGTTGAAGTTTTTACTACGATCATAAAACTTGAAGGATTTTGTTAAGTGGTCAAACAAAATTATTTGTTTATTTAAACGGTTAAACAAAATAAAAGATTAAGATATTAACAAAAAAATAATAAGTAAGTGGTTAATATATAAGATGAATGAACTACTCGTAAATTATTCCATAGGAGTATTATTTATCCTATTCACTATCTTTGCCTTTGCCCATTTACGTAATCAAATTTATTGAACGAGGAATGATGCGGGCCGTCGCGTTGCGGCGGGGCGGCGATCATTCGTTCTTATTTGTACGTGATCTGGTAGATGATAGAGCGGCTAAATACCTGATGACTTTTCAGAGAAAGCTGAAACGGCGAGAGGTTCCTCACTCTTCTTTGATCCGTCTTAGGGCCGCCGAGAAGTGATCGGATTAGAAACGCTAGTAAAAATTATTAATTAATTTCATGTGTTCTGTAACTTTTAATGAGGAAGTTCTATGCGTTTGAAATGTTATTCTTAAGACCTTAAGATACCAACAAATATATGTGTTCATAACGGACATAGTTTGATAATTGGAAGGTAGTTAATTGTTGAAAATATCTTGAATGTCACCTTTTGGACAGACGTTGGCTTTGGTAATATTTTTGGGCTAGACTGGACATGGTGACCCAATACAGGCCCAAAAGAAAATATTATATAATCTGGTGGCACATTTCCATAAGATTGACGCTACATTATATTTATATAAGAATGTTGTTAAGTCTTCATCTACCTAATTACATTTTTTCCCTCTCTCTCTCTCTCTCTCTCTCTCTCTCTCTCTCTCTCTCTCTCTCTCTCTCTCTCTCTCTCTCAAAACTTACAAAAAAATAAAAAATGAAATGAGTAATGTGTTATAATCAAAAATGGATATCTTGACTACACTTTTGTACTAAATTAGTCTTAAATTTCAAAATTTTCTTTAATTTCACACCAAAAGTTGTTATTTTATTTATTTATTTATTTTTTTAACAACACACCAAAAGTTGTTGAGTTATGTTTAAAAGCAATTTGCCTATGTTTAAATATGGCATTAACATTACATGATTTTGTTAAATTATCCTCTAATCAAATTTGACTACATACTACTCCGTATATATAATGCACATATTCGAATATATATATATATATATATATATATATATATATAACACAACCATTTCTAGAAAAAGATAAATATATATATTTGCAAGCTAGGGTGAATGATCGATCTAAAAAGATGTACTTTGCTTCACTCGTACAATATCATTATCAGCCAAATGGAAGTATCGAATTCCTCAGTTGGATAATCGTTGAGCAAATGTGTGAGCTTTTCAATAGGGCCTCGATTGCTAGGCTTACAAAATGGCCCCAAAATATATCAATAATGAATAATCAATGGATATATATATTACAAATTGGACTAGTTTATGTCAAAGGCCTATGAAGTATTGGTCTTGTGCAGGCTACACACCCAATACATGCTCATAATCGGCCCCAAACTCCTCAATCCTCATCAGTTAAATAATCCTCCTCACCAATAAATGCTGGCATAGGGAGATCGATAGATGAGGTGCCAATCAACATGCCAACAACCTCCTCTATTGTTGGTCTCTCCTTTGGATCAATTTGTGTACACAACAATCCAATTTGGATCAATCTTTTCATGACTGTTGAATCAACATTAGTATTAATTCTAGGATCAACTATATTTGAATATGCTCCTTCCACCCAATTGCTCCAAACCTACATTAGTTCAACAAATGTCAGTGACTAACTAAAATATATTACCATCTCCCCTTATTATAGGGCTGAGCATCGGGCCGGATCCCGACCCGACTAATCCCGATCCCGAAAGTCACCTAAATCGTAAACTGAATACCGACCCGAAAGTAGTCTGTTTTTTGGCCCATCCCGTCCCGATCCCGACCTGTCCCGAAAGTAGTCGGTTTTTGCTTGTATTTTGTCGGTTTTTGGCCCGTCCTGACCCGATTAGCTATTATTCGGTTTCGAGACGGTTTATGTCGGGATCGGGTCGGTTGTCGGGACTCGGGCGGTTTTGCCCACCCCTGCCTTATTATCCATTCTGCATTTTCCACACTCACATCACATTCTTGTAATCTTTTATATAATACAAGAATTACATCATTTCAGAGTGTTTTTGCAAAACCCTTCTCATTGAGAAAAAAATTGGACCAATAGGAGAGCTCGATTTTGACACATAAGCGAAATCAAGCAATATGATTGGCCAATAAAAAGTCAAAATTGAATTGATTTTGGTCAAACTTTAATAAATTTGGTGGAGAATTTGATTGATAAAAAAAACACATAAAAATATAGGTGTCAAATTTATGAAAATAAAAACTTAAGAAAAGAGGAGATAATTAATAAAACCTTAGTGATTGAATTTTAAATATATTAGAGTTAAGTGTAAAATTATAAGTCTCCGTGTTTTTTTAATAACTTTAGATAATAAACAATTAACCTGATGAGGCGAAAAATGAACCACTTTTAGGGGGTCATTTAAGCCCGGAATTGAATTTATTTGATCAAATATTGCCCTAAATCGTTCCTTTTGTGATTTTAGGTACTTTGGGAGTGAAATCTGGAAAAGGAAGCAATTCAGACGTTTTTGGAGCATAAAAGTGAAGAAAACGCCAAAGTCTTAATTTTCCTTGCTGGGAACAGTAGGTGACGGCGTCAAGAGTAATTTCCATGACAATCCAGTACAGATTTGAAGGCGTCACGAAGCAGGGCGTCAAGAGGAAAATGCATGACGGCCTGGAAACATACAACACTTGACGGCGTCAGATCTGGATCAAGGCAGTCCGAGAATTATTTTGGCGGCGAGATGACGGCGTCACTAAATTTGTCGTGACGCCGTCAGACCCTATTTCCTATATATAGTTTTCTAATTTTCACATTAAAAAAAAAGAGAAGTTTTGGAGAAACCCTAAGTACGAACTTGGTACGAATTTTACAGGTTTTTCAAGGGTTCTAAGCCCTTGATACCTTTCATGTGTAATTGAGATAAGTATTCTTTTAATTCAATCAATATGTCTATGTGTTGGTTGTCTATATCTTGTTCTTGTCTTAATTTCATCATGCTAGGCTAGATCTATCTTGTGTTTGCTTGGATCTAATGAAACCTAGATGTTAATTATGTGTTGATTACTTGTTTATAGTTGTATTGGATGAATGAATTCGATGTTAGGCTTAAGAAAACTGGCAGATCTCCAAATGGTAACATGCTTGAACGTCTTAGGAAACATGAACTGATGTGCACTAGGTTTTATTGGTTGTATTTAATGCATGAGCCACTGTTTACAATCCCTATGGTTGTGCTGGGCATGACATAAGAGGAGATAAGAGCTCATAGGATTGGGGAATTAAGTGCGCCACCCCATGAATGGTATTAAGGAATACAATCCGTCATCCACGCAACTATAACAAGTAATTAACGTGTAAAAGATATCTAGTGAGTAGTGAAATCTAAGTAAACACATTTTCTCCACTTATTGCTCACAACCTTAGTATAATTTAGTTTATTTTCATTTTTAGTATTTTATTTTGATTGCATCTTTAGTATTGGGTTAGTTGACTAGCAACTAATTCCGCCCAAATCCTTCAAACCCGAGATTTTTACTTGCTTTCTAAAAAATATAAAAATACAAAAATAATCATCCCTCATCTTTAGAAGTAATATTTAGGTTTTCTAATCCTAGCGATACTATTCCTAGCTGAACGATCAATCCCCCGGTACTTGTCACTATACTATACTACAACGATCAGGTACACTGCCTGGTGGGGGTTGTAAGCTTCTCAAGATCCCTTGAGAGGTAAAGCCTGGTGCGATTCCCACGTATCAAGTTTTTGGCGCCGCTGCCGGGGAATAGTTATTGTCTAGGTTAGAATTTCTTTTTATTAGGTCTACTTGCTAGATTCCTTTCTAGTAAGATTTTATTTTTATTTTTAGGTTTTCTTTAGTCTATCTTATTTCTTTGTGTCCTTTGTTCGTAAACTATTTCGATGGATAACAATAACATTGATCGTTTGATTCCTGTTATTCGTGTTTTTCGTCATAGGATTTTCCAAATGCCAGCCCCACTCCCTTTAGTGGAGAATGAGAACCCACCTAACCTCTCACCCAACCACCACTTTGACAATAATTCTGAGTTAGAAGAGTCTGATCATGATGATGACCGTAGGGCTAGTCCTTTTTACTATTCAAACTCCGATGAGGATCTTGATGATGGTGATGTGATTAATGAGAATAGGATGGAAGAGGAAATAAACCCTCTTAGGTATGTCGACCCTAGAACTAGGATTGAGTGTGATAGTTCATTCAACATGCAATTTCCTTGTAAAATCGGATTTAAGAGCTTTAATGCCTATCTTAACTCATCTCTCCCGATGAACATAATCTCACGCAATGAATATAATAAAATCATGGTAGATGAGTTAGAATACAAAGGAGAAAACATTATTGGTAGGGCAATACCATTGCATGTGTTTGTAGGAAGCTTGGTCTATCTTGTTGAGTTCATGGTTATGGAGAATCTAGGAGAATTTATTGATGATAAGTTGACCCAAGTTGTGTTTGGAAAACCTTTCAAACAGTTGACCAACCTCGATGAAAAACTCATAGAAGGGTTAATTACATTCTCGGATGGGGATGAAGATTTTGTCTATCAAATGCCCCGCACACACCCTAGGTTCAAGGATTTTTCCATGGAAAAATGTAGTAGATATCCGCCCATAGAAATGCTAAGTGAGAATGATAAGAGAAAAGGACTTAAGTATACTCATGAAAAAAATAAAAGATACTATCGCAGATGCTTAGAGTTAGGAGATGATTATAAGAAAGATGAGGCGACTATTAGATGGCTCACACTTGGTTATGTGAGCATAAGCGATACACGTTAACCCATGACCTTGAGTCTAGCTACAAGACTCGTAAATAAAGAAAAGCGCTTCTTGGGAGGCAACCCATGTTTTGTGTGATTTTATTTTTGTTTGTTTGTTATTTGCTTCCGTATGCATGCTTTATTTTTATTGTTGGTAGATCATATTTCTCAATTAAATAGTGGAAATATTTTACTTTGTTGTTTTGGCCTAGTCATAACTCCACCTAAAAGTATTATTGCAAAAGATAAGTGTAAGGGGAAACCCCAAATATGTTTTTAAGAAACAAACCGATCATGATTCTCCACAATATTAAATGAACATGTATATTCGTATTTGTTAGAGTCAAATACTTGTATTGAGTCATAATGAAGTTTGGCAGGATTTTCCAGGAAGTATGACCAAGTTTTTCCAGAAATTTTCCGGAAACTTAACATAAGAATTTCTGCAGGTCACTTCTGACGGCGTCATGAATTAATTCTTGACGGCGTCACGTGTAAAAATCTGGAAATTTTACCGGTTTTGTTTTTCTAACGGAGTCTTATGGTTTTTGTGAATTATTAAGTTTTATAATATCTAGGAGATCTGCAAACTTCATTCCACAAGCATTATATCTTATCTTGTTTTCTAGGATTTAGTAACTTATATAGGATGCCGCCGATTTTACGCGAGGTTGTTTTTGTTTGTTTTCTCAGGATTTACAGGTTATGTATGACAAGAAGATGATTTATATTCTGGAAGGGAAGCTTTGATTGTTCATTTTCTTGGAGGAAGATTTAACCTGACCACCTTATTATCCATACCGAGCGAATCAGGGGAGTATTTGATTTCATTCTTTTTACTTATTTCACTTTTACATTCTTTACTTGAACATTGGGGACAATGTTCATCTTAGGTGTAAGGGGAGGGTAAAAAGATGATACCTTACATATGCACTTTCGCTTGAGTTTGTTTTGTTTAATGGTAGATGTGTAATAAAACTATGAGAAATACTTGTTAGTGTAATTTTAGCGCCAAATTTAAATTTTTTTACAACATTTAGGAGTGAAACTTTAGCCATAGCAAGCGTCTCATGGATAGGAGATTGTATGACTATCACAAAACCATATATTAAGAAAAATTTTCCACCCAAATATGTGAGGTTCGCCTTTAGATTTGATAGGAAAAGCATTCACTATTAGTGCTTATGAGTGTACCGGTAGCATTTAGATTCTAGAACTTGCGTTAGTGATGCATCCCGAGACCGCTAGTGAGACTACATTCGTGTAGTAGGATTTACTACATGATAAGAGGGTCATTTAAGCCCGGAATTGAATTTATTTGATCAAATATTGCCCTAAATCGTTCCTTTTGTGATTTTAGGTACTTTGGGAGTGAAATCTGGAAAAGGAAGCAATTCGGACATTTTTGGAGCATAAAAGTGAAGAAAACGCCAAAGTCTTAATTTTCCTTGCTGGGAACAGTAGGTGACGGCGTCAAGAAGAAAATCTTGACGGCGTCAAGAGTAATTTCCATGACGATCCAGTACAGATTTGAAGGCGTCACGAAGTAGGGCGTCAAGAGGAAAATGCATGACGGCCTGGAAACATACAACATTTGACGGCGTCAGATCTGGATCAAGGCAGTCCGAGAATTATTTTGGCGGCGAGATGACGGCGTCACAAAATTTGTCTTGACGCCGTCAGACCCTATTTCCTATATATAGTTTTCTAATTTTCACATTAAAAAAAAAGAGAAGTTTTGGAGAAACCCTAAGTACGAAATTGGTACGAATTTTACAGGTTTTTCAAGGGTTCTAAGCCCTTGATACCTTTCATGTGTAATTGAGATAAGTATTCTTTTAATTCAATCAATATGTCTATGTGTTGGTTGTCTATATCTTGTTCTTGTCTTAATTCCATCATGCTAGGCTATATCTATCTTGTGTTTGCTTGGATCTAATGAAACCTAAATGTTAATTATGTGTTGATTACTTGTTTATAGTTGTATTGGATGAATGAATTCGATGTTAGGCTTAAGAAAACTGGCAGATCTCCAAATGGTAACATGCTTGAACGTCTTAGGAAACATGAACTGATGTGCACTAGGTTTTATTGGTTGTATTTAATGCATGAGCCACTCTTTACGATCCCTATGGTTGTGCTAGGCATGGCATAGGAGGAGATAAGAGCTCATAGGATTGGGGAATTAAGTGCGCCACCCCATGAATGGTATTAAGGAATACAATCCGTCATCCACGCAACTATAACAAGTAATTAACGTGTAAAAGATATCTAGGAAGTAGTGAAATCTAAGTAAACACATTTTCTCCACTTATTGCTCACAACCATAGTATAATTTAGTTTATTTTCATTTTTAGTATTTTATTTTGATTGCATCTTTAGTATTGGGTTAGCTGACTAGCAACTAATTCCGCCCAAATCCTTCAAACCCGAGATTTTTACTTGCTTTCTAAAAAATATAAAAATACAAAAATAATCATCCCTCATCTTTAGAACTAATATTTAGGTTTTCTAATCCTAGCGACACTATTCCTAGCTGAACGATCAATCCCCCGGTACTTGTCACTATACTATACTACAACGATCAGGTACACTGCCTGATGGGGGTTGTAAGCTTCTCAAGATCCCTTGAGAGGTAAAGCCTGGTGCGATTCCCACGTATCATAACCCCTTATACTTTATACCCCTATATTTTATAATGTTAACTTTGTTTAAAATAACATGAGCAATAGCATTAGTTTTTTTTTTTTTTTTTTTTTTTTTTTTTTTTTTTTTTTTTTTTTAACTTTCATCCATTAAAATAAATTTATTAAATATGTGAATTACTTTTAATATACGTTAAATATTTTTTAAACTAATGTTAGTTTTAAACTTTCATCTATTAGAATATTTTTTTAAATAAGGACTCATGTTACTATATAAAAGTTTAATTTATGCGTACACGGATTTGAAATACGGTTAAATTATTAGTAACGGATATATAAATATCAAATGGTAAGCATGAGTTACTGTGATATGAAAATAAATATACGCGATTCTACTTATAACAACGACTCATGAAATTGTTATTTAAAACTTATATATGGATATCTATAAAAACATTTTAAAAACTTTACGGAGCATATTTTAACTTCATCAACGCTCATTATATGCCACTAAATTGGTACATTTTGTACAACATAATATTAATAGTTAAAGTTAAACAACAATATCAACCTCAAACTCAACATCTCTTCCGGTTAAAAACGTTATACAAAGCTAATTATTAAAAAAAGAACAAACAAAAACATATCGGTTAGATAGTCATTCTTTAATATAGAAGGTGTGTTTTCTTTAAATTATAAAAAAAAAAAATGCATGCATCACAATCCTTAGTTGATAAGAATCACCTCCTAAATCAAAAAAAGAAAAACTACGTAACAAAAATATAAGTATAAGAAATACCACAATTACAAAACACATCGTAAATTGATAGCACGGGTTTGCAAAACTAAAAGCATATATTAATAACATCTCATGCAAGTCAAGTATTATCATGTGATTTTGCTTGAATAATGAAATATAATTTTTAATTCAAAAGCATTCTCCTAAAATAATAGGTAGATTAGAACATATATACATATGATTTTTTATCTTTAGTCCACTAAGTAAAACTATTTGAAACATGTTAAGTGAATCATTTCTTAATCGATAATAATAAATAATTAAATCAAAATTTTAAAAACCCTGTGCGTGCACAGGTATTATAACTAGTATATTATATATAAGAGAAGAATAATAATTTAACTAAAATACTTTTCCACAATTTAGACATTCTTTTTAGATAAATTAGTACTAAAAAAGGTCGGGCTTGCTTTGATATTAAAATCCATGTCATCATTATGTATTTATGTTATATGAGATTGACTTGAAAAAGTAGAAATGCCTTTACTTGTGGAAAATGGATCACACAAACACAATTCTACCATCATAGAATCTAATCATACTTACAATTTTTGGCAAACGCTTGTTGATTCCGTCAATATTCTCGACTGCTCTATGCCCACTTAGAGTTACCAGAACTACCACACCAAAACTATAGACATCAGTCTTAGCTGACGTACGACTATGCTTAAAATATTCTGGATCCAAGTATCCACTGTCACGTATGCAATGCAGGTATTAGTCATGACCAACACTATATGATACGGAGTACCATAATATATCAGAAAAGAATGCAGAGAAACACAAATGTGAATAGAGATTAAAACCTTATTATTAACATATACGATCTTTCTTTGAAAAGTACGACTTATATACCGACATATAATATACTCCCAAATCTGAAGAGGATCCACGACACAACAAAAAAATATAAATTTCTAGATACCGAAAGTAATTGCGTTATTTCCTATTGAGCTAAGTTTTAACCTAAACTCACCTCCTCCCTTTTTCTTCTAAACACACGAGGGCTCTTTTAAGATATTAAATTAGTACAAGTTTATTTTATTTTATTTTTTGCTTATTATTATTATTATTATTATTATTAAAACGTATTTACACCTAGTAAATATATATTACTCCAAAAAAAAACATTTTATAAACATAGGATGTGAGTGAATCCCACATCTCATCTCATTATATATACAGAAAACAAACTCACCATAAAAGTTGGGTTAAAAAGCATTTGATTATTATACCTCGTTGCTTAATATATAATTATATATACAAAAAAAAAAAAAAAAAAAAAAAAAAAAAAAAAAATCTGAATTAAAAGCACTGACTCACATACAAATGTACAAAACCTTTGAGGCAAAAAAACCAACTACAATATCGTTAAAAAAAACATGACATCTAATTAGAGAGTTGAAGAAAGGTGAAAAAGATTCAGATGGTTTTATTAATGAGTGTTTATGTACTTACAAGGTTCCAACTACTAAAGTCGTTCCGCCGAAATCATCCTCATGAGTGTTTGTATAACCTTTTGCAATCTTGAAATTTGATAATTTTGGGTTCATTCGTGCATCTAAAAGAATGTTTGAAGGTTTGACATCACGATGTATGATCTGACTGGGAGCATGCTGTTGAAGGTAAAAAAGTGCCCTTGCAACACCTAGTAATATTTTGTACCTCTCATCCCAGCCCAAGAGAGCACAATCAGGATCTGCAAAATACGTGCATGCTTGACAAGGTTTAGTCTCAAATACATAATCTTTAAAACTATCATTGGGTATGCATGCAGTTTCAATATAGAAATGTACCATATAATAAGCTACTCAGAGTTGCATAGGGTGCAAAGTCATAGATGAGGTATGTGCCTGTTCCTTTAATGCAATATCCAACCAACTGAATCAAATTCTCATGTTCTACCTGTACAAGTATCGACACTCCATTGATACATTCAAGGATATATTTTTCAGGATTATTGATATAATAAGAATCTTTAGGAGGTCCAGAAATTGCTATATATTGTCCATTCTTTAGCTTCCCCTGAATAAGAAACAAAGTTGGAGTATGTATTGTTGGTTTTATAGACAAAATAATAATAGTCGTGTGTTAGGGTCGAACTTGAGATCACGGGATTGCACACAATACGTATGAAGAGGAAATGTGATAATTATTTATAAAATGTTATAATTAATTATTAAACACAAAACAATTAAATAATAATTAGTATTATTGATTAATGACTAATTAATTATTAAACGAAGATTAGGAAACTAATTACTAGACAATACATGGAAACAAGAGAAGGTTCCGGAAACCCCTCTTGGGCTTCAAAACCGATCGGCCAAGGAGGTCAATCCACCTCCTTTGTGCCTTGAGCTCCAAGTAATGACTAGTATATAAGCAAACCCAAGGTGAAGGTTTTTCTCATAACTTGTACACACACAACTTGGGTTTTCTCTTCTCCTTCTTTTCTTTGGTCGAACCAAAACCGAACACCCCTAAGGGTTTCGTTTTTCTTGTGTCCAAAAATTGTTTTGTGTTATTACTTGCATAAACTTTTCCTTGAATTAGTACGTGTGTACAAGAACGTGAATCAAACACACTATTGTTTGATTCTTGGATTGAATTACAAAAAGGTAAGGGGTAATTCATATAATCCTTATAAACCCTAATTAGGGTTCATTGGTTCCGGAAGATTGCATTGATTCTTGTTCGGGCTAGAATCACTACGGTATGTTTACTATTTAAATTAATGATTAATTAATTACATGTTATTAGATCTATTATAATTGCTTCCGCTTATGCTCACTTTGATGTTCTTGGTTTATTAATATGATTGTCATGATATAATAATTCCAACAGTGGCATCTAGAGCCGTTATAATGTGTAATTAATTATCGCAACGCATAAAAATTGGATTTTGATTCGTATAGTTACATGTTTTTTTTAGGGTTTATGTTTTTTTCCCTAACCTTAATTTTGGGTCGAATGACCTTTTAGGGTTGTTAGGGTTTTGCTTTTAATTTTTTTTAAAAAAATTGACTAGAAACCCTAAGATGTCATGTAATTGTTTATGCGTTTTAGTAAACGATCTTGGTGCAATGTGTTAATTGTTAAGCTAAATCCATGAAAAAGTGCATATTTGCATGGATTTTATTGTGTTATTTAAATTGTTTAAATTGCTTATATATATTAATGGTTAAGTTATATTAAAACATGTAAATTTTAATAGATGTCGGATTGGGGAAGACTCCAATATTAAGTAATCAATTATGTGCTATGTGGTATTTATTTAATTTTGGCTTACGCAATCGATTTATCGATGTATGTGGCTCTTTTTCTAAGAAAAAGAAAGCCCTAATTGAATTAATACGTTATACGCCTAGATTTGATTATTAATAGGACCTTTTAATAAGATTTGCATGTGGCTACATGTTTTATACATATTTAATTGTTATGATTATGTATATGTGTTTATTTAGTTGTTTTATTTTTTATTGCAAATTACTTGTTTTGTTTATTTATTGTGTTAGACATGTTTATATAAACGAAAAGGGTAATTTTTTGAATAGAAAAATAATACGGACTAAATAATGGCGAAATTGTTTTGGTTTTTAAGTGTTAAAATTTCAAAGGATTGGTTGATTGATGTTTTTGTACGTAATGGTTAAATAGGCTCGACCGAAGTTTACACACTACAAGATGGGTATAAGGATGGCATCGCATTAAATTGTGGCCTTAGATAGACAACATTCATGTCTTAACGCTCGTTTGTGTGTAAATTAGACTTACCGAACAACCATTACATGTACATTGTCATCTTAAGGGTGAATAATCCACAATTCCACAATGATTATCCGAAACACTAAGCCTTCGGGCTTAAGCAAAAGTACGATATAGTGGACGATAATTGATGGTTATTCTTTAATTGGTGAACCCGATACCTCAATCAAAACCTTGTTATTTTACTCTTAGCTAATTGGTAATAAAAATGTTTTGTAAAACCAATGTTATAAAGTTGTATGCATGCTTCTTCATACATTATTTTGATCACATCAAAATATAAATACCCTTATAAAATTAAGTTGAATGCCATATAATTAAGAACACTTGAAGTTGTAATTTACGTTAAGTGAGACTTGGCGAGATTTCAATGGAAAGGTAAATTGCATAAATTCATTGCTAGCAGATCAACTGATGTGATGGATTTGTAAATTTACAGTTTTTAAGTTAGACGACTTAAATTGAGTAGGAAGTGAGACTTGGACTCAAGGCATTAAGATGGGGACTAAACATGCTTACAATACAAATGTTTTGTGATTGTAAATCCCATACATCTAGGAATTGGACAAATGTTATGCCAATTACTTGTACGACAAGTTACCTCATATTATACTTTCATTACTAGCAGATCAACTGAATGTGATGAAACTATGTTTATGGAGGATCCTAGTTTTCAAGATTATTCTATGGATTTATTTTCCTTGGGTATTTTAATTTTCTTGAAAAATTGTATTATCAAAAATACTAATGTTTTGAACTTTCTTTATCTGTAGAAATGGCTCAAACTGATAACACCAACTTACGTTCTGTGTTCAAAACTTATTTTGAACGAGAAAAATTGACTGGCTCGAAAAATTTCAATGATTGGTACCGTTCACTAAGGATTGTCCTGCGAGTGACTGGTCAACTCGAAATCTTGAAAACGCCTTGTCCTGCTGAACCTGAAGGCACGGCAGCTACTGATGCTGCTAAAGCCAAATGGAATCTTGATTGCAAGGAACATATTGATGTGGCCGCAATGATGTTAGGGGGAATGTCCACAGCTCTTCAAAGACAGTTTGAGGAGTATTTTCCCAAGGACATGATTGATGAACTCAAGAAACTTTATGAGAAACCATCAAATGTAGAGATTTACGATTTGATGGAAGCTCTACATGGTTGTAAGCAAGGTCCTGGTGAACCTGTGAGTGCTCATGTGTTGAAAATGAAAAGTTACATGGATCAACTACAAACACTTGGGAAACCCTATGACAATGATATGGCTGTGAACTTAATCAATAGATCCCTTGATAAGGAATTTAGTGGTTTTGTGAGGAACTTCAATATGCATTGCGTGGGGAAGACTGTAAGTGAATTGCACGCACTGCTCATTGATTATGAGAAAGGTACACCACAAAAGGCTCCTACGCCCCAAGTACTAGCAATACAAGGGGGTAGAATTAACAAGCCAAATGCGAACAAGAAGAAGGGTAAAGGAAAGAAGAAGGATGATAAGAATAAGCAAGTTATGGCTTATCAACCACCTCAACCAAAGAAGAACCCTCCTATCAAGAATAATCCAAAGAAGGATCAAGGATGCCATTACTGCAAGGTGATGGGCCACTGGAAGAGGAATTGTCCTCTTTATCTCGATGACTTGCGAAACAATAAGGTCAAGAAGACTGGGCACATGGGCGCCAGCACTTCAGGTAACTTATTTGTCATTGAATTATTTAATTTATCTCGTGTAATAAATTCCTGGGTATATGATACTGGATGTGGTATTAATATTTGTAATACACTGCAGGGGTTTAGAGAGGAAAGGAGACTAGCTTATGGGGAGCAATTTCTGCATGTGGGAAATGGAGCACAAGCAGAGGTTGAAGCCATAGGAATGTTTGATTTAGTTTTACCTTCGGGTTTAATACTTTGTTTAAACAATTGTCATTATGCACCTTCTATAATTAGAGGTGTTGTTTCCTTTTCATGTTTGTTGGATCTTGGTTTTTCTCATACTATTGATGGCAATAAAATTTCTGTTTCTTTAAATGGTGTATTTTATTTTAATGCTGTTGCTGTGAATGGTGTTTTTGAAATTGATATGAATAATTGTGTGACTTCCAACAATAATAATAATTCGATGTACAACATAAGTAAGAGAATGAAGTATGACTTGAATTCGTCTTACCTTTGGCACTGTAGACTTGCCCATATAGGCAAGACTCGCATGCAAAAGCTGCAACGTGAAGGGATTTTGAATAATATCAATGATGAGTCATTTGATAAATGCGAATCTTGTATTTCTGGGAAGATGACGAAGAAACCTTTTCATAATAATATGGAAAGAGCTTCAGATCTACTTGGTTTAATACACACGGATGTGTGTGGACCACTTAGACATGTGTCAAGAAGAGGTGCTGTCTACTTCTTAACTTTTACGGATGATTTCAGCCGTTATGGTTATGTTTATTTACTTAAACATAAACATGAAGTGTTTGAAACATTTAAAGTTTTCAAAGCAGAAGTAGAATTGCAATTGGGAAAGAAGATTAAAGCTCTTCATTCTGATCGAGGTGGTGAATACCTTAGTCAAGATTTTAAAGATTTCTTAACTGAGAATGGAATTGTCCAGAATCTCACATCTCCATATACTCCACAACAAAATGGTGTATCTGAGAGAAGGAATCGTACATTGTTGGACATGGTTCGATCAATGTATAATCTTACTAATCTTCCTTTGTCTTTTTGGGATTATGCTCTTGAATCAGCTGTTCGTATTTTGAATATGGTTCTCACCAAGAAGGTTGATAAGACACCATATGAGATATGGACTGGAAAAGCTCCGAACTTGTCTTATTTAAAGGTCTGGGGTTGTGAGGCGTATGTTAAACGTGACTCACAAGATAAACTCCAACAAAGATCTGTAAAATGCATTTTTGTAGGATACCCTAAGGAAACTATGGGTTACTACTTTTACTACCCACCTGAGAACAAAGTGTTTGTTGCAAGATATGGTGATTTTCTTGAAAGTGAATTTGTGGTTCAAGAAATCAGTGGGAGAGTATATGATTTAGAAGATGATCTAAATAATGCATTACCTTCAGAAAACACTAGCACACTTCCTATAGAACCGGAAAGTCTGGGTCCTCCACCGGAAGTTGAAGTAATTCCCATTCGCAGATCTTCGAGATCTGTGAAAGCTCCTGACCGTCTATGTCTTAATGTAGAGGTCGATCAGCATACACTAGGGGATCTTAATGAACCTACTAGTTATAGAGCTGCCATTAATAGCCCTCAAAAAGCTAAATGGAAAGCTGCTATGGATGGGGAAATACAATCCATGCATGACAATGAAGTCTGGGAAGAAGTTGACTTACCTCCTGGTGCCAAGGTAGTTGGGAGTAAGTGGGTTTACAAAATCAAGACTGATATGGATGGATATGCACACATTTATAAGGCTCGTCTAGTTGCTAAAGGTTTTACTCAAACTTTTGGAATAGATTACGAGGAGACATTTTCTCCTGTAGCAGACATAAGAGCTATAAGAATTCTCATAGCTATAGCAGCGTACTATGACTATGAGATTTGGCAAATGGATGTGAAAACTGCTTTCTTAAATGGTCATCTAGATGAAGACATCTATATGGCACAACCAGAAGGGTTTGAAAATCCAGATTTCCCAAATCGTGTTTGCAAGCTTAAGAGATCCATTTATGGATTAAAGCAAGCATCACGACAATGGAACAAGAGGTTTGATGCTGAAATTAAAAAGTTTGGATTAACTCAAAATCTTGATGAGCCATGTGTGTATCACAAAGCTAGTGGGAGTGATGATGTAACTTTCCTAATTCTATATGTTGATGACATATTGATCATGGGAAAAGACATTCCAAGTTTGCAAGCAGTAAAGGCATATCTTGGAAAGTGCTTTTCTATGAAAGATTTAGGAGAAGCTGCATACATTCTGGGAATCAAAATCTATAGAGATAGATCAAGGCGGTTAATTGGATTAAGTCAAAGTGCTTACATTGACAAAATATTGAAAAGATTCAATATGCAAAATTCCAAGAAAGGATATTTGCCGATGGAAGTAAAACATGGCTTATGTAATGAGTATTGTGCTTCAACACCTGATGAGGTGACTCGCATGAGTAAAGTTCCTTATGCTTCGGCTGTAGGATCTATTATGTATGCGGTTAAGTGCACAAGGCCAGATGTGGCGTTTGCTCAAAATATTACCAGTCAATTTCAACAGAATCCAGGTGAAAAATATTGGATTGCTGTTAAACATATTCTTAAGTATTTGAGGAATACAAAAGATATGTTTTTGGTATATGGTGGAAATCCATCTGCAGAACTTTGTGTTACAGGTTTCTGTGATGCATCCTTTCAAAGTAATAAAGATGATTCGAAGTCTCAGACGGGTTATGTCTTTGTTATCAATGGAGGAGCTGTAGACTGGAGGAGCAAGAAGCAGAGTACAATTGCGATGTCTGCAACAGAAGCTGAATACATTGCTGCTTCGGAAGCTGCTATGGAGGCTGTTTGGATTAGGAAATTCGTTTCTGGGCTTGGTGTTATGCATTCAATTGAATTACCTATTAATATGTATTGTGACAATTTTGCTACAATCATATTTGCCAATGAACCTGGAGTCATGAGAGGCACCAGACATTTTCTACGGAAGTATCACTTTGTTCGTGAAAAGGTTGACGAAGGTGAAATAAATCTGTTAAAGGTTCACACAGATGATAACTTAGCTGATCCATTCACTAAGGCTTTGGCGAAAGAGAAGCTTAATGAATTAGCCAATGGAATTGGACTTAAATTAGCTAGTAGTTTCATGCATAACTGTGATTAGTATTTGGATAAAGGATATTGTAAACAATTAATTATTTTAATGAAATAAAGTATGTTGGTATGTTTATTTCTGTTATTAATTATTGTTGTCCTATTTTTGCATGTTTAAATCCATGAATAAGAGTTATTCTGAATTGTCCGTTGTCAGTTAATAATATGGGAATATTATTAAATTAAGACAAATCTGAAGTTGATATAATATACTTAAGTATATTGATGCGTAGACATGTCATTTCAGATGATTTTCGATGATACTGAATATAGGACTTATCCCAACTATATGATGTTACTTTATGGATCTTGTCATTAAGTAAATCATAAGAAGTTATCCTTAGACTTGAGATGCAAGATAACGGTCATGAATGTAGTACATTTTTGTGGAACAACTTAACGCTATACGTATCTGGTAGTCATAAGAGTTGTTTTCGGAAGTGTTACAAAGTTTGTGTGTTTTGCTTGTAGTCAATAAAGAATTTGTTCCTTCAAATTAATTTTTGGAGTTTAATACTGCTGGGCCCCTCGTAGGGTTGTCAAGGTGTTTGCGTGGCCACGCCCAAGGTCTTTTATGAAAGGTTCAAAAGATTTGGTAATCTTGTCAATTTCTAAGAACGAGAAACAGAATGGTTAATTAAGGAATGACCTAGATCCATATCCTTATTAACGTAGTATTAGAAACAAAGGGATAATAATAATGAGAAATCATTAAAAAGTTTTCCAGGAGCCTTACTCAAGTTGTACTAGAGGCATCGACGTGTTGCAAGACGCTAATCGATGTGATCACACTATTATGATATGTCTAAGTGGGAGCTGTTGGTTTTATAGACAAAATAATAATAGTCGTGTGTTAGGATCGAACTTGAGATCACGGGATTGCACACAATACGTATGAAGAGGAAATGTGATAATTATTTATAAAATGTTATAATTAATTATTAAACACAAAACAATTAAATAATAATTAGTATTATTGATTAATGACTAATTAATTATTAAACGAAGATTAGGAAACTAATTACTAGACAATACATGGAAACAAGAGAAGGTTCCGGAAACCCCTCTTGGGCTTCAAAACCGATCGGCCAAGGAGGTCAATCCACCTCCTTTGTGCCTTGAGCTCCAAGTAATGACTAGTATATAAGCAAACCCAAGGTGAAGGTTTTTCTCATAACTTGTACACACACAACTTGGGTTTTCTCTTCTCCTTCTTTTCTTTGGTCGAACCAAAACCGAACACCCCTAAGGGTTTCGTTTTTCTTGTGTCCAAAAATTGTTTTGTGTTATTACTTGCATAAACTTTTCCTTGAATTAGTACGTGTGTACAAGAACGTGAATCAAAAACACTATTGTTTGATTCTTGGATTGAATTACAAAAAGGTAAGGGGTAATTCATATAGTCCTTATAAACCTTAATTAGGGTTCATTGGTTCCGGAAGATTGCATTGATTCTTGTTCGGGCTAGAATCACTACGGTATGTTTACTATTTAAATTAATGATTAATTAATTACATGTTATTAGATCTATTATAATTGCTTCCGCTTATGCTCACTTTGATGTTCTTGGTTTATTAATATGATTGTCATGATATAATAATTCCAACATGTATATAGCAAAACTTGAATAACAGACTTTTTTCTAACACGCACAGTACTTAAAAAAGCATTGAATTTGATTTATGATTATGGATACCTTGTAGATACAACCATTCGAAGGATCACTTGAAATTATATTAGCTACAGAGAAGTTTTCTGTTGCAACACTGATGGTATCAAAATCAAACTGACGTAACATTTGGTTTTCGCCTCCGACAGTACGAAGGAAAATTTCCAATGATATTAAGTTTCTACGTTCATCTACAAGCCCAACAAATTTATAACAACTAGCGGGGTTGCCCGCGCGTTGCGGCGGGTGCGTTTTGTATTTTGTCGGTTGTACGGAAATTTATGTAAAAAAAAAAAAAAAAAAAAAAAAATTACCGAGTACTGTAGCGACGCGTAAAAAAAAACAAAAAAAACTGTAGCATGTACTGTAGCACTGTTCATGCTACAGTACTGTTCATAAGTGTACTATTCATAAGAAGTCCAATAAATGTAATATATACTAATTTGTTAGAAAGGGACATAAGGGTAATATATCACAGATTAAATATAAAAGTAATTACGTAAGTGAACTCATATGATACTACTTACCAGAATGGACCAATTTCATTCAATTTACAAAACTGGACCAATTAAGCGCACTTATTTGTTCCAAGCGCATTTTTATGTGGGTCACATGGTTGGTTTTATTTGTATAGCTTATACCTAGTGTTTATAGGTTTCTTTTTCTTTGTCAATCAGCTTTACCTGCCATGCATCATAAAATGCATCGACACCCATTGTGTATTGAGTAGCGGTGAGCAAAACCGACCGACGACCGAAAACCGACACAAACCAACCGAAACTGACCTGGACAAACATAAATTGAGCTATATTCAGGTCGGGACTCGGGTTGGAATTTCCATTAAGTTGAGACTCGGGTTGGGACGGGTCGGGTTCGGCCCGATGCTCACCTCTAGTAATGAGTGTATTCCTATTCATTGATTTTCAAGGAATCTATGCGGAAAGAGGCTTGTACGGTACCACACACCATCAGGCAGTCCCATGATTTCTAGATATTTTTTAGGGCCCCGGACGAAATTACAAAATAAGACCTTTTGAGAATGAATGTTATATATAAAGTGTTATCATTTATATATAAAATATAATACAATTAGTTATCTAATAATTCTAACATATTACTCATTTAAGATATTTTTTTTATCTAAATACTTTTTACTTTATGGAGAATAATTTGTACGCATGCATATACTATTAACGGGACAAATTTGGGTCCCGTAAAAATTTGAGGCCCTGAACGATCGCTCACCTTGCACACACTCTAAAAGACAACCCTGCACACCATCAGTACTCTTGGATAGAGATTCATGCTATGATTTTGGTGCTATCCTCATGACTTGACATAACCAACACAAACCCAACACACTTCCTTATTTTACTCATGTTATTGTAGGCGCCCTGTGAGTTTCTATGCGCTGCACTTTATTTTAGTGATTTAGTCTACTAATTTGATTTTCTCTTATTCTATGCGCTTAGGCGCACATGGGCAATTAAGTGCGTAACTAGTAACTAGTATGCGCTTGAACATTTGATGTTCGCTTATGTGTTTGACGGTTGGATGAGCCGGATGTAATGTAATATCTAATGGAGGATTGATAGTTTCTTTTGAACGGCTAAATTTTCATTGATAGAATTAGCAAGAAGCTAGAAAATACAATAGAGATAAGGAAATTCATACAAAAACACCAAGCCTAAAAATATAGCACATAAAACACCTCCTCTAATGATAAAACTCGACCAAATCTAATGGAGGATTGATCGGAAGTCCATTTTGATAAAATACATGTGAGCGGTTCATTTTGATAATCTACTACCATAAAAAGGTTAATTTTAAAAACTCTCTTAAATTAAAGTCTATTAGAGCAAGCACAACAATAACGCATGTACTCACGTTAAGCCCTTGTTAACACACGTTAAGGTGCGTTAACTGATGTGATCGTTGGCGTTAAGGCCGCGTTAACGCGGCACGTTAACACACTAACGCAAAGTTAAAGCTGAGTCCATGTAAAAAAAAAAAAAAAAATCCTTTACCCCCACCAACAACTATATTTATATCCGTTAGGTTTGAAAATAGTTGAGTTAAAGCTGAGTTATTGATGTTGGTGTTTTTTCCTGAGTTAAAGTTAATGTATTAAAGCTGACGTGGCACTGCGTTAAAGAATAACTTGAGTTATCACTGTGAATGCTCTTAGTATGTCAGCTATTGAAAAGATTCCGAACCATGTTTTGGAGGAAGAAATAATAGAAATAATAATAATAATAATAATAATAATAATAATAATAATAATAATAATAATAATAAGGTGATGTTTCAAGTTTAAAGTTTTTAGCATCTGATCACTTAGGATATTGCTAGATTTTAAAGTGGTTTAAGAGGTGTTTTGTTTTTTTTTTAAGTGGTTTTGAGATGTTTGTTCGATGTCGCTTAGAGGTAACGTTTCCTTAGATGCTTGGTTCTTAAGTATGGTCTTTTAGTATCACTTTCATTTTCCTTTGTATTTTCTAGCTCTTTGCGACCTGCATTAATAAAAATCTTATTTGCCGCTAAAAAAAATAATAAAAAAAGTCATGCATATATGTAGTAGAAAAAATTTACTTACTACTGAAAGCTATCATATGTCAATATAAGACCTTAATTGCATATTTTTTTTGTCTTATTAGTTTGGTATATTACAAGGGTAGTCTGAACATGAAAAATGGAAATTCAATATTTTTTACCTACAAGGGACAGGAATTGAACAAAATACCTGACTTTTCCCGAGATGGAAAGAGAAACGTCGGTACCATTTTACCAAATATTTTCATGTCTAAAGGCGACAACGTTTGGTTAGCTTTCTCTTGTGAGGCTAGGATAGATTCAAGACCCGCTACAACTTGGGCCATTGTAGGCCGTTGCTTTGGACTGCTATGCAAACACCTGCCAGCTAGTTGCGCAAACTCCTTTAAACATTTAGAGGATACTCTCCCTCTTAAATTTAAATCAACAATTTGCTTTACCCTGCCTTCTTTTACAGAGTCGTGTGCCCATGCTGCTAAACCACATTGTTCCTCATCAATACTTGTATCTACTGCTTTTTTCCCGCACAAGACTTCAAATAGTACCACCCCAAACGCATACACATCAGACTTTCGATTCAACTTACCCGTGTAAAAGTAATTTGGATCTAGATATCCAAATGTACCTCTTACCATTGTGTTGACATAAGTGGAAGGTTGATTAGTTGAGCCTGTTTTGGATAGCCCAAAGTCCGATATCTTAGCAGCCCAGTTGATATCTACCAATATATTTGAGCTTTTAACATCTCGATGTATAACTCCATGGTTTATACCCGTACCAGTGTGTAGGTAATCTAAGCCACGAGCGGCCCCTATGCATATTTTGAGGCTTGGCACCCAAGTTAGAGTAGTTAGACATTTATGGAGACGATCTGCAAGAGTTCCATTAGGCATATACTCGTAAACGAGGATCATCTCTTGGCCATCATTGCAGTAACCAATCAAAGACACCAAGTGGCAGTGCCTTAACTTCAACAGCATCTCAACTTCAGCCCAAAATTCTACAGCGCTCCTTGATTAGAAGTTGATTCCAGCCGCTTAATAGCAGCATCCACGCGATATGACCCATTAGAGACGGTCCCTTTGTACACCTTGCCAAAACCTCCACGTCCAATAACTAATGACTCATCAAAGTCATGTGTTGCTAGCTGAATCTCAGAAAATGTAAACTGGCGACACGGTTGTATCGACTCTAAGGATAAGGAGGATTGAGCGTGCTGGCTGGTGGTTGGAAATGACATGATTATGGATAGGAATAAGAAGAGAACTAGATAATAAAGTCTCAAAATGTACATATGGTCATAGTTAATTAGTTATAGATATCAATATGCATCAGCTGCATTATTGATTTTTCTTCTTCCAGAAAGAGACATGGACCCAGCTTCATTTGGTGGTTCAACGACGTAATTATGATATAGTTTGAAATGGCTTACCTTATATTTTCCAAGAAGTACCGTGTGAGGTCCACAAAAGAAAAGGTCACCAGTTCATCTAAGGGTGTGGTCGTGCCATGGCACAAAACGTGTTGTCACGTCTGCAAAAATCTTCACGGCACCAGAAATCCCACGACAACATTTTGACCGTAACCGTTGGCACCAGAAATTCTGGTGCCGTTGGCCAAATTTTTTTATTTTTTTTACATAAAATAAAATATACACAGTATAAACTAAAATAAACTTCATTTACATAAAATAAAACATTACATTAACTAGTTTTAAGAGTTTTTCTAAACTTGGGTTGAAACTTGAAAGCGTAAATTTTGTAAACCTCATTTGTACTTTATAAAATGAAACAAAAAGTTTATGATGAAAATGTAAAATATATAAAACCTTAGGGTGCAAAATGAATGTTTCCTATATTAATCATCTTCCTAATCTATAGATCTAGCAAATACAAAAAGTGCGGTCTTCTTCTCCCTCGCGTACAACCATTCGCGAAAAAAAAAAAAAAAAAAAAAAAAAAAAGAAAAAAAAGTAGCGACGGCGTGGGATGGTGGTGACGGCCCGACCCGCGATGGCGCCACTTCTGGTACGGTGCGCCGTGGCCTTTTTTGGGCTGGTGGTGATGGCACACCGATGGCACCACCACACCCCTCGCTCTAGCAGTAGTCAACAATGTTGATTTAAAATAGGAAAATGATTAGTAAAAGTAATTTTCATAGATCTAAATATATCTATAGTTATATTTATACTTAGGCTAGTTATGATTTCTATATTGTTTTCATTATGTTTCATACTTTTCGTAATGCTTTTAAGTGAGTGCATGCTTAGTTTATCATAGATCCTTTAGTTGCGGTAGTTTAAAAGAACCGGTTATACTTGGTATGCTAGGAGAATTGACCATAGGACCCTGGCGTAATTGAGTTGCGAGGATATGGTTGGGATGACAACTAGCCATTTACCTTGTGTGCAAATTGACCATAGGACCACTTTTCAGGTTGGATAAACTTAAGTAATTAAAGTATGGTCTAAGATCCGAGAGGCCGGACCATACAAAGATAAATCTAGCATGTAGTGCACTTAATGACTCAAACCCGTCTACCATACGTCGGCTTACTACAGAGGGTAGTGCGTTTGGTTCTCGGCAAGATTCGGGGGAGATAGGCTAGGAAACTTGACCATATAAATCTAGTGACATATGTCCGCCCCACCTGAAGCATTAGATTAGTTTTATAGAGAACAAACGTCTAAAATGGTTAACCGTGACCTCAACCGCGGGTAACCGCTCATTTCGGGTACCCGCGTGTCCGGTTACACGTCTAGTACGGTTCGATTTCTGGTAGTAAAATGAATTACCCGCCCTGCAATGAATAGCATAAATCTTCCAACTAACCGAACCGAACCACCTCGTGAACACCCCTAATACCTGCCTTTTTCCCCTTAAATTTGTCACACAAAATGTGTCTAGTGTTGTTGATTTTTCATCTACTCAGAGAAATCTATTTACAAGATGGGTGAACGATCTAAGAAAGCATCGTATCTCGTTCAATATCATTGTCAGCCAAATGGAAAGTATCGAAGTCAGTTGAACAATAGTTGCACAAAGATGGGTACTTTTCAAAAGGGTCTCAAATCTCATATTGTTGCACTTACAAAAATGCTCCCAAAATAAAATCTAACTAATTAATGTCATATAATACATAACGGACTATCTCATTTCGAGGCCTATAAAATATTGGCGATGTGCGACTGCACCACATGCATTGTCTCATTACTAGCTCTCAAAATCAAACCATACTGGTTTTTCTAGGATAGGGAGATCGATAGATGAGGTGCCAATCAACATGCCAACAACCTTCTCCATTGTTGGTCTCTTCTTTAGATCAACTTGTATACACAACAACCCCATTTGGATTAATCTTTTCATGAATGGTGAATCAGCATTAATATTGATTCTTGGATCAACTATATTTGAATATGTTCCTTCCACCCAGTTACTCCAAACCTACATTAGTTCAACAAACATGTCAGTAACTACTAACTACAATATTTTAGCATCACCCCTTATTGGGGCATAATATAGTGACCCTCCTTATGGGTCAACCATACAAATTGAGAAGCACACAGTACAACCGCTCGATGCGTGCAATGATTGACCCCTCTTTTATTATCCTTTTCTGCATTTTTCACACTCACCTCACATTCTTGTCACAAGAGAAGAATGATAATTTAAGTAAAATACTTTTCCACAATTTAGACATTCTTTTCAGACAAATGAGAAGTGCTAATAAAGGTGGGGTTTGCTTTGATATTAAAATCCATGTCAACTTATGTTATACGAGATTGATTTGAAAAAGTAGTAATTAATGCCTCTACTTTTGGAAAATAGATCACACAAACACAATTCTACTATCATAGAATCTATCATACTTAGTCTACCCACAGTGGTGACCTATATTGCATCATCTTTTCGGTTGTCACCTCAGCATTCTCTCTCCTCAACCCATATTCACCTCTTTCATTACAGTGGCAACCCATATTGCATCATTTTCCTTTATTTTATTTAAAAAAATGTTTTTTTAACACAAACACAACTTTTATTAATAAAACGTAAACATTACATAAACGAAACAATACGGAATTAAAACATTACAATACTAAATTAAATGTAAATATAACTAAACATCACATAAATTCTTCATCGTCTTCGTCCTCATCTTCGTCTTCATTGTCATGAGGGAGACGATGATGTCTTCGATTTCTCCAAATGTGCTCGACCAAATCAGCTTTTAAGTTTTGATGAGTTGCTGCATTATCGAGCTCCAGAGAAATTGCTAAAGATTCTTCAAATGTATTTAAGGGATCGTGTGGTTGGTGGACCTCCTCTTCGAATCATGTAGGACATATCGCCCGCTGGTCGTTTTTTATGATCATATTATGTAGGGAGGTGATTGGCACACTCCCAAATCTTATTGGGACACTCCATTGCACAAGTAGTTAATGCTGGCTATACTTAATGTACAACTGTCTATTACAGACAATAGAGTGTCCCAATAAATTTTAAGAGTGTGCGAATCATTTCCCTATTATGTAATATGATACATGTATATATAATATCTTTGAGATCACTTTTAAAAAACCCTCGAGCCGGAACTTTAAGCATTTTCCACTTCTTCAACACACCAAAAGCCCGTTCCACATCTTTCCTTGCTGCTTCATGCTTCCTCTTGTACAATAGTCTTTTATGATCATCCGTGGGAGGATTTGAAGTGGACTTAATAAGAACGGACCATTGTGGATATATCCCGTCAGTAAGATAATATCCCCTTTTGTATTGTACATCGTTTGCTTCGAATTCAAGGTCTGCTGCTCTCCCAGATCTGATATCATTGAAGACAGGTGAACGACGTAAAACGTTTACGTCGTTATTTGCACACATCCATTCATTTTATTGGAGGCAGTCGCTTCCCAAGATTTATGGATTTAGCATATTGACCTCTCAAACCGTTCGGGCAATTCTCCCACTCCCAACTTGTACAATCAATGCTTCCCATCATCCCAGGAAACTCATGCTTATGCTCGTGATGAGCAAATAATCTTTCAAGATCAAAATACGTGGGCTATCGCAAATACTCAGGACCATATAACTCGATGATAACTTTGCAAAACTTACGGAGACTGGTGTGAGTGAATACACACCTTTTATTCACCATAATCAGACCCAAAAAGACCAAAAAACTAACGAATAATTGCCAAATATGTGTGTTTTTGTGCTTTTGTACATGCAGGTAAGTAAATATGAGAAAAGGACGAAAACCGAGCCAAAACCGGAAAAACGAGCACGAGAAATGGAAATAGTCAAAGGCCGGAATCAGGAAAGTCAAAAAGTCAAAAATGATCCTTGAAGTTTGAAGATATGACAATAATGGCCCCTGAAAGAAGTTTGATGAATTTTACAGGAATGGTCCATGGAATTACAAGACGTCAAATTTGGTCCCTGAAAATACATTAAAGTCAATTCAAGTATTCATGAGAGGTCAAGATTAGTCCTTGAAGATATTTTCAAAATTGGCAGAATCTACCCTTCTAAAAATCCAACTTTACACTTTAGTCCTTATAATAAAAACTACAAACAATATAACCCATAAACTACTAAACCCAAAATAAATCACAATCCAACACCCTTCAATCCAACTCCTTCACCTGGTCCATCAAACTCCAAGCTCAACCCAACCTTAACTTTATAACCCGGATCCACCCATCCGGTCAACTAATTAATACCCAGGGTCAAATAAAACCTAACCCGCCATTTTAACCGTACCCCTTCTTCCCCCCAATCACCATGGTTAAACATCAATCAAACCTCGTACCTGCTAGAACTTTCTGCCAACTCGTCAGGATAAGTATCACATGAGTACCACGTAGACGTTTTAAGCCTATTCATTGGTTAGAACCTCCTGGAATAGTAATTAAGGGCTGATATTGCTTGAAGACTTGAAGATTCTAGATGGGATTTCATCCAAAGGTCCAAATTAAGCTTCTGGGAGCTTCATCCAAGCAAACCGTCCGCCTTTCATAGCTATAAATAGGGATCCTATTCATGGTTGTAATCGTGTAGGTTTTAAAAAAATATAACCACACCTATTATAGCGCCTTCCAAGGGGAGAAGGTGAGCGGCGTCTTAAAGAAGGTGACCAAGGTCGTCTTCTAGGAGGGGGTGAACCATCACGACGATAAGGTGGAGAACCACGTCGAGGAGGTGGAGATCCTCTTCGGGCTATAGGAGATCTGCGGCGCGGTGGTGACAGAGGTTTACGACGAGGAGATCCTGGAGCAAGTAAGAGAAGTAAACGCATTTACTCTAATAACCAGAAGTAAATTCAAATCAAAGAGGGCTAATTGCATCAAAAGGTAACCAACTTAAGTCTGATTTCTATTCTAGGTAATATATCATACCAAAGTTGGTTACTTCTTATGCAACTACGAATATCAAAGACAAAAAAGAGTATACATCATACCATCCCTTATGCGTGTCGGCCCATCCTTTTCAGTGTCATTCTTTGCTACATCTCTCCTTGAACCAGTGGTTAAGGATTTGGGAGGTGGTGAAACCTTCTTCCTCTCAGGTAAGGTAAACTCTGCTTGAACAACTTTCCCATCAATTTGAGCCTACAATATTACCATAACAGCATGAGCTAATGAGGTGTAAAAATAAACATAACTCAACCAAATGTGAACTATTATAAAGTGTACCCCATCCATGTGTAATTGAGCTTTTTCAGCATCACTTCGTGTCTTGAACTCAACATATCCAGACCCTCTAGGAAGGTTAACCTAAGAATAAACAGAGGTACATGATGTAAAGTAGAGCAAAAGCATTTGGAATCTTATTACAAAGAGAAACCAGGGTTGATGTAACTTACAGTAGGATCCATTTGCCAACCGAACGTGTATAACTTCACTGAAATTGCCTATTAAAAGAAGCAAATTAAACAAGCATAATTTAAAATTAATTTTATTTTTCACGTCTCCATAAACATAATACACTTTTTTAGACAGATGTAGGCAACATCATACCAAAAATTTCTCGTAGGTGGTTTTCATTCACATTCCTTGTAAGCTGGTCAATGTGAAGACTTCCTGTAACAATAACTCAGGTATGGGAGAAGACTTCCTGTAACAATAACTCAGAATATGAACATGAGTAGAAAACCTTAAATCAAGAAAAACAAACAACAAAAATAACAATGATACTCCTTTTGTGACACAAGATAACAAAATATACCAAGTGAAAACCAGTTCCACGACAGAACTATTATTTCTATCAGGCCTAAGAATCCCAATGAACACATTTGGAGAAAAGGCTTACTCACGCATTGCCTTTGAGAAAGTCATTTTATTTGAGGATGTCCTAAAAAAGTGCCTAGTTTTACACAGATTATATATCTGTTTATGTTTATATTCAAGTTACCGGTGCGATTGAATTACCAATATTAAAGATGGACATGTAGCACTTATGCAATGTTCTGAGCCTTAATCTACTCTATCATTTTGTACTACTGCATTAGGATTTAAAACTTGCACAAGTTATACCTTATTTTCCCTTTCTTATTCTTTTTTTACAAATTCATGTCCCTGCTATTCACTAAAGCGTTTGATTAGTAGCGTCCAAAAAGAAATCCAATTGCCAAACAAGATTTCAATTCCAAGCACTAGAAGCTAAGTTGCCAAACACAGCCTATGTGTTTCGTCTAGTGGATAATTATTCTAGAGCGAATGGCGTGTTATTTTACATAACTACAACAAAAATAACCCTCCAAATGATCATTATATCCAAAGATCAACTTTCTTACACAATGTACATTCTAAAAGGATGTATGGTTCTCATTGCCTAGGCTAGGTATGTGGGGAAGGGTTAGTCAACACCCAAAAGGGGTGCACGGGTGCGGATTTAAACCTTTGGGAGACATTATAAAAAGGATGAATCTGACATTTACATTTGATAAACAATTTAATAATTCCACCTTCCTAAATTTTCTAGTGTACACATTCTTATTTTGGTTATTATTTTAAGACAAGAGGGAATAATTACTCCGTTTAACCAATTACGCACCAAACATAACCAAATAACAATCGCCAATTTAATACGCGTCACACTTAAGTAAATGTTTGTTTAAGCTTATCCATGGCTTATGCGCCTATCTGAGGGGGTGTTTGTTTCAGCTTATATAGCCGGCTTATGGCTTGTTTGGTTTTGATATTATGTTTCACAAGCTCACTTTTTGTGGCTTGTTTTGAAACTTTTCACCTTATATATATTTATTATGTCATAATAAGCTTATAAAACCCAAAACGTTTCAAAACAAGCCATAAAAAGTGAACTTATGAAACATAAGCCCAAAACCAAATAAGCCATAAGCCGGCTATATAAGCCGAAACAAACACCCCTAAATCCGAAATAATTTACCTTGGAGGTGGAGAACGACCACGTTTAAGTCCATCACCAGAACTATTAATAAAAAAAATAATAATAATAAAAATAAAAAATAAAAAATAAATAAAAATAATTGAAATTGGAATAAATGTAAAATTTATAAAAATGTGATTACCTTTTTTTGGGGTGAATGGGGCTAGGGCTACGAGAGAGTGAAGATGAAGAAGTGTAGGATCTGGACCGGGAACGAGATGAACCGGAAGAAGATGATGATAAAGATGATAAAGATGAACCGGATGGTGATCTACCACGGCCTGGTTTTGCCATGGGGATTCTCGTTCAGTTCAGTGACTGGAATGTGTTTATAAACCTCCGGAATGATAATAAACCCTATAAATAAAAGAGTTGAGGCAAAATTATAAAAAACTTTCTTTCACATACAAAACTTAAGAGATTATAAGAAATATAATATTTTTTGTAATCTCAAAAAATTAAATGCTATATCATGTAGCTTAAGCTCTAACTCAAATTACAGCAATAATTATTTTTGTCAAACGTACCTTTAATAAGTTTGATCATAAAAATATAAGGAGGGTTCAATTATTATATATAAATATTTATTTTCAATTTAGTATAGTTATTCAGTGTTTGAACATACATATTAGTGTTAAATCGCATGTGATATGTCATGTGTATTTATATATTGAAAAACATATCGTAAAAAAATGAAAAATGTAAATTCGTCGAAAGTATATGAAACTGTTCATTTATGAAAAGAGTAAAATGTTTGTCGCGACGATATAATTTGTTTTGCTTAATAATTAACTGTTAATGAAAAAGATAATGGCTTTGAGAAACCTAATTAGTCAAAAGTAACATAAGCTAGCAGGTTAAATATTGAATGATTAATTTTAAACTCGCACAGATTTTACAAAAAAAAACTCTCACATGCATATGTGACAAATAAGATGGACCAATCAAATTTTATTATATTTTCTTTTTCATACTTTCGCTCCTTATAGTTAGACAACATGTGTACATGTAGGAATTATTTTGTAAAGTTTGAGTGAGACTAGTCTTATATTGAATATTGTGTACTTTTTTTTGTGGGCTAAGCGTATATCAGTAGTAGCACCCTATTATAAAGAATAGATACAAATAGTAAATTTTGGGTATTAATAGTAGGATCCTCTATTTATTTATTTATTTATTTTTTAGCAAAATAGTAGGATCCTTTTTGAATATTCATTATACCTGCCTTTTTCCTCTTAGCATAATCACTCAAAATGTGGTTAGTGGCTTAGTGCTATTGTTTTTCATCTACTCATATAAATCTATTTACAAGATGGGCAAAGGATCTAAAAAAGCATCGTGCATCACTCTCATTCATTATCATTATCAGCCAAATGGAAAATATCGAACTCAGTTGAACAATCGTTGCACAAAGATGGGAACTTTTCAAAAGGGTCTCAAATCTCAACTGTTGTGCTTACAAAAAGGCTCCCAATACAAAATCTAACCGAGGACCCGTTTGTTTGTAGATGAGTTTGGGATTTAGATTTGGATTCAGATTTGAATTTGGATTTGTGGGGAATGAAAATTAAAAGATAGAAAATATATTTTATTTAATATAATAATTAAAATGCATTTAAATATAACATTTTAATAAAAAAAATTGTTGTGAGAGATGTATAGTGGGCCCACGGGTTTTGTATAAAACCTACCATATTATAGTGAAATGAAAAGTTCATGGGCCTCATGGGTTTAAAATGATTCCTTATTCAACCAAACATAATAAATCTATTATGTGTAATACCCAAATCCAAATCCCACACCCCTCAACCAAACTGGCCCTAATTAATGTAATCTTTTATATAAGGCAGAATTGCATATATATCCCTCCTAAAATGAATAATTTCATATATATCATTTTTACAAGTTTTTGATGCACATAGTACAATGGTTTTTATGCATGCTTTGGATATATATGCAATTATGCATTTTCGGAAGGATATATATGCAAAACCACTTTATATAATAAATGAATTACATTATTTCGGAGTGATTTTGCAAAATTAATCAAATTAGACCAATAGGAAAGCTCGATTTTGAAACATTGGTGAAATCGAGCAATATGATTGGCCAATAAAAAGTCAAAATTGAATTGATTTTAATCAAACTTTAATAAATTTTGTGAAAATTTTGATTGAAGAAAAAAACACATAAAAATATAGGTGTTAAATTTATGAAAATAAAAACTTAAAAAAAAGATGAGGTAATTAATAAAACATTAATGATTGAATTTTAAATATATTATATGGAGTTAAGTGTAAAATTATAAATCTCCATATTTTTTATAACTTTAGATAATAAACAAATAACCTCTTACACTATATACCCACTATACTTTATAATATAAACTTTATTTACAATTACATGAGTATTAGTATTAGCTTGAGACTTCCATCCATTAAACTTACAAAATTTTATAAATATACGATGTTAAATATTTTTAAAATAAATATTAGTTTTAAAATTGCATATGTTAAAATATTCTTTTTACTATATACGTTAAATAAGGACTCATGTTATCTTATTTAAAAGTTTAATCTATGCGTACACGGATTTGAATATTAAATACGACTAAATTATTATTAACGGTAATATAAATATAAAATTTTAATCACGAATTACTGTAATATAAAAACAAATATACGCGATTGTACTTATAACAACGACTTATGTAATTATTATTTAAAGTTTATATACGGATATCCTAAAAACATTTTTGAAAAACTTTACGGAGTATATTTTAACTTTATCAGCTTATTATGTGCTACTAAGCTCGCACATTTCATACAACATGATACCAATTGTTAAAAGTTAAACAACAGCATCAAGCTCAACATCTATGTCAGCTAAATAAAAGTTTATATATGGATATATTTTAACTTATAACAACGACAGCGCTCGTGCTACTAAACTCGCATTATACAACATGATATCAAATATACGCGATTGTACTTATAACAACGACTCATGTAATTATTATTTAAAGTTTATATACGGATATCCGGAAAAACATTTTTAAAAAACTTTACGGAGTATATTTTAACTTCATCGATGCTCATTAGGTGTTACTAAACTCATACATTTTGTACAACATAATATCAATAGTTAAAGTTAAAGTTAAACAACAACCTCAACCTCAACATCTATGTTAGCTAAACAAAGTTAAATATTTTATGCAATAAAATTTTGTACAAAATATTACTAATAGATATTAATACATAATGACAAACTCATGCATATTTATTAGTTGTACTTATATCACAATTTTCACAAGTAAATTCTTATACGTTCGTATAGTAAACCAAAATTTTAAAATAAATTTAATTTATGTGTAACCCCGTGCGTGCACGAGACTTATAACTAGTATAATACATGATGAACTATCTTATTTCAAGGCCTGTAAAATATTGGCCATGTGCCGACCACACCACATGGTTGTCTCATCACTAGCCCTCAAACTCCTCACCTGCACCATCTGCATCGCTTGGATATATATCCCACTCATCACTTAGATGTCAGTCCCGATAAATAATTCTACTAATATTTGGGCTGTTTTGGGATAGGGAGATCGATAGATGAGGTGCCAATCAACATGCCGACAACCTCCTCCATTGTTGGCCTGTCTTTTCCATCATCTTGTACACACAACAACCCAATTTGGATAAATCTTTTCATGAATGTTGGATCAGCATTAATATTGATTCTAGGATCAAGTATAACTGAATATGTTCCTTCCACCCAATTACTCCAAACCTACATTAGTTCAACAAACATGTCAGTAAGTACTAACTACAAATATTAGCATCTCCCCTTGTTATCCCTTTCTGCATTTTCCATACTCACATCACTTTCTTGTCACAAATAAGAGAAGAATAATAATTTAACTAAAATACTTTTCCACAATTTAGACATTCTTTTTGGATAAATTAGTACTAAAAAAGGTCGGGCTTGCTTTGATATTAAAATCCATGTCATCGTTATGTTATATGAGATTGATTTGAAAAAGTAGGAATGCCTTTACTTTTGCAAAATGGATCACACAAACACAATTCTACCACCATAGAATCTAATCATACTTACAAATCCGTGAATTTTCTCGACTGCTCTCTGCCCACTTAGAGTTTCCAGAACTACCACACCAAAACTATAGACATCAGTCTTAGCTGACAGATGACCCTGAACAAAATATTCTGGAGCTATGTATATACTGTCACGTATGCAATGAAGGTATTAGTCATGACCAACACTATATAATACTACCATAATAATATCTGAAAAGAAGGCAGAGAAACACAAATGTGAAAAAAGCTTAAAACCTTATTATTAGCATATACAATCTTTCTTTGAAATGTACGACTTATACACCGACATTTACTATACTCCCAAATCTAGAGAGGATCCACGACACAACTATAAAAGATAAATTTGTAGATACCCAAAGTAACTGCATTATTTCCTATAAGTTTTAACCTAAACTCACCTCCTCCTTTTTTCTTCTAAACACACAAGGGCTTTTTTAATACTACGTATATTGAATAAGTACAAGTTGGGTTAAAAAAGCAATCGATTACCTTGTTGGATAAATATATATTGATCAGATTGCTAATGATCCATAAGAGTTCTGGATTTACTCTGTGACCATTGATGATAGTGGTCATCTAGGCTTAACAACAGCTTTAACTTATAACCAACACTAGATACAAATTGAGTTCACACTACTTTACTGAGACAAAAAGAAACTGAATTAAAAGCACTTAATTACATACTAAATGCACAAACCTTTGTGTCAAAAAAAAACATCTAACTAATTATATATAGAGTTGAAGAAAGGTGAATAAGATTCAGAGGGTTTTATCAATGAATGTTTATGTACTTACTAGACTGAATCTATCCAAGCGGTGTCGAAAGCATCCTCAACATTGTTTGCATAAGCTCCTGACTTGAAAAGTTTTGGGTTCATTTGTTCATCTAAAAGAATGTTTGAAGGAATGACATCACAATATATGATCGGAGTGGGAGCATGCTTGTGAAGATAAACAAGTACCCTTGCAATACCTAGTAATATTTTGTATCGCTCATCCCATCCCAAGAGAACACTATCATCAGGATCTGCAAAGACAGATCACCGAACACATGTTTGACAAGGTTAGTCTTAAACATATAATCTTAAAAACTGTGATTGTGTTAAAAAAAAAAAAAAAAAAAAAAAAAAAAAAAGCTAGATACGACAAGGTTAAAAATATTGATTTCTTGTTCTTAAACCCCATCACAAGTTCCCTACAGTTGCAGTACGATCTATTTTGGATCAATCGGTTTACATGCATGCAGTTCTAATAAATATATTTACCAAATAATAAGCTACTCAGAGTTGCATAGGGTGCAAAGTCATGGATGAGATATACGCCTGTTCCTTCAATGCAATATCCAACCAACTGAATCAAATTCTCATGTTCTAGCAGTACAAGTATCGAAACTTCATCCATAAATTGTTGATCATTGACAGGATAAGATGGTCTAGGAGATCCAGAAATTGCTATATCTTGTCCATTCTTTAGCTTCCCCTGAATAATGAAACAAAGTTGGAGTATATATATAGCAAAACTTGAATAACATAATTTTTTCTAACAGGCACAGTACTTAAAAAAACATTTAGTTAGTGATTATGGATACCTTGTAGATGTAGCCATACCAATCACTTTTTGAAATTATATTAGCTACAGAGAAGTTTTCTGTTGCAACACTGATGGTATCAAAATCAAACCGACGTAACATTTGGTTTTCGCCTCCGACAGTATGAAGTAACATTTCCAATGATATTAAGATTCTACGTTCAACTACAAGCTCAAAATTTATAACAAGTTGTTAGAAAGGGACATACGGGTAAGATATATATATCACAGATTAAATATCTATTCTAACTTCGTGATAGAAGACAGGTAAAGATAAGTTGTTAAGATAGATGCAGTGGATGTCATGGTTCAACCGAGCATATTCATATGTTTATGATATTATATTATATATGGAGTATTCCCTAGGTCGCGTGCCGAACTGCCAATTGAAAGCCTCACTCACTTGGCCAGTTATTTTTGAAAAGTTTACAATATTCCTATTGCATGTTCGTGTTTTAAATGAAAATATATACTTATAAAATAGAAAACGGACCAGCGAGAAGGTAGAAGTACAAGAGCACCAAAAACAAATAAAACTAAGAGCGCTCAGCTCCATCATTCCAAGTAATGTCTTCATGAATCATATATGATATATCATTCATGCATCCCCACAAGCAAGTTGAATCCATTGACGTATAAAGTGAAGGTAACGGAGATGAGGTCAACTCTAGTAGTCCGCCACGAGGTCTCGGTCAAAGTAAATTCCGGTCAAAGCATCTCCAGTGACAATGGGTGGAGGCGACTATGGTGACAGCAACGTTGAAAGAGCCGTTAGAGACACTGAAATGACAACTGAAAAAACACCTCTCGACGTTGACGTTACACAGGACTTTAAATTAAAGTCTCTTAGTATGTCAGCTATTGAAAAGATTCCGAACCATATTTTGGAGGAAGAAATAATAATATAAAAAGGTGATGTTCAAATGTAAAGTTTTTACATCTGATCACGTGGATACATTCAAAGCTGAAATTCAATCGAATGAGCTCAACTCTGTAACTCGTGGGACTAAGTCATTAAATGAAGACCAAAGGGTGTATGTGTCCCAAATGGTTATGGGCACAAGTACTATGATCGATAGATTTGTGGTGTAAATGTAGTGAGATAGTTAAAATTGTCGTTTTAAAAAGAAGTTCATTAAACGAAGATACAAGCAAGGTCATGGTTGGGCAAGGTGTAAATCAAATGGGCCAGGTGTTCAAATGTAAAGTTTTAGATGCCAAATTTTTTTTTTAAAAAGAAAAAAGAAAAAAAAGTAAGGATTTGAAGCACTTTTCCTAAGCTTGTGTTTGATGCAATTATGGAAGGCTGAAACATTGAAGGAGCACAATTTCAATCCCACTTCGGATATAGGAAGATTTTAAAGGGGTTGTACACTTCAGCTTTATTTTAATGGTTTTGAGATGTTTGTTCAGTGTCTTTTAAAGGTGACGTTTTTTTAGGAGCTAACACTACAAGAAAATAGACCTATAGTTACAGAGGTTTAGTAACACAAAAAAAATGTCGCTAAATCTAACAATTTAATGACACTTTATAAAAAGTGTGTGTAAAAGCTTAAAATTTTGAGATTTAATAATAGTTTTTATATACAAAATGTCTTAAAAGGCAAAAAATTATACCCTCACACTTTTTTGTGTCATTATAAATGTACTTTTACCTACTTGAATTCTACTTACACTTTTTAAGTATAGGAGAAGCACATAAAAGTTTTAGTAACACTTTTTAACTTTTAGTGACACCTTTTAACTTTTGGTGACAACTTTTTTAAGTGTTACCAAAAGACTATTTTTGTAATTTTAGGTTCTTAAGTTTGTTGTTTAGTATCACTGTCGTTTTTCATTTGCATTTTTAGCTTCTTGCTATCTAATTAATGAATATCTTATTTGCCGTTAAAAATAATAATAGTAATAATTCACGCCTATATGCAGAAGAAAAATTTTATTTTACTACTGAAAGCTGAACATATGTCAATTTAAATGACCTTAATTGTATTTTTTTTGTCTTATTAGTTTGGTACTATTACAAGGTAGTCTGAACATGAAAAATCGAAATTCAACATTTTTTTTTACCAAAAACGGACGGGAATTGAACAAAATACCTGACTTTTCCCGAGAAGATGGAAAGAGAAACGTCGGTACCATTTTATCAAATATTTTCATGTCTAAAGGCGACAACATTTGGTTAGCTTTCTCTTGTGAGGCTAGGATAGATTCAAGACCCGCTACAACTTGGGCCATTGTAGGCCGTTGCTTTGGACTGCTATGCAAACACCTGTCAGCTAGTTGCGCAAACTCCTTTAAACATTTAGAGGATATACTCCCCCTTATGTTCACATCAACAATTTGCTTGACCCTGCCTTCTTTAACAGAGTCGTGTGCCCATGCTGCTAAACCACATTGTTCCTCATCAATACTTGTATCTACTGCTTTTTTCCCACACAAGACTTCAAATAGTACCACCCCAAACGCATACACATCAGACTTTCGGGTCAACTTACCCGTGTAAAAGTAATTTGGATCTAGATATCCAAATGTACCTCTTACCATTGTGTTAACATAAGTGGAAGGCTGATTTGTGGGACCTATCTTGGATAAGCCAAAGTCTGATATCTTAGCAGCCCAATTGATATCTACCAATATATTTGAGCTTTTAACATCTCGATGTATAACTCCATGGTTTATACCTGTACCAGTGTGTAGATAATCTAAGCCACGAGCGGCCCCTATGCATATTTTGAGTCTTCGCACCCAAGTTAGAGTTAGACATTTATGGAGACGATCTGCAAGAGTTCCATTAGGCATATACTCATAAATAAGGATCATCTCTTGGCCATCATTGCAGTAACCAATCAAAGACACCAAGTGGCAGTGCCTTAACTTCGACAGCATCTCAACTTCAGCCCAAAACTCTACAGCTCCTTGATTAGAAGTTGATTCCAGCCGCTTAATAGCAGCATCCACGCGACATGACCCATTAGAGACGGTCCCTTTGTACACCTTGCCAAAACCTCCACGACCAATAACTAATGACTCATCAAAGACATGTGTTGCTAGCTGAATCTCAGAAAATGTAAACTGGCGACACGGTTGTATCGACTCTAAGGATAAGGAGGATTGAGCGTGCTGGCTGGTGGTTGGAAATGACATGATTATGGATAGGAATAAGAAGAGAACTAGATAATAAAGTCTCAAAATGTACATATGGTCATAGTTAATTAGTTATAGATATGCATCAGCTGCATTATTGATTGATATTTCTTCTTCCAGGAAAGAGACATGGACCCAGCTTCATTTGGTTGTTCTACTACATAGATGCGATAGGAGTAGCTTGAAATGGCTTTATACTATCCAAAAAGTACAGTGTGAGGTCCACAAATGAAAGAACACCACTTTTTGGCTTTATATTTTGCATGCTGCTTTAGTAGTGTCGGTAACTTATTCTCTATTCAGGTTGAATTCAAAAGAGGAAAATAATTAGTAAATGTATTTCATAGATCTAAATATATCTATATTTATACTTTACTAAAAGCTTTTAGATCCCTAGCATCTTTTAGTCTAAATCCATCCAAACCAAACATGTATTAGCCCCTCATGAAAATAACGTACAAGCGTAACATCGACATCGACATATATGCAAAAAATTTAAAAAGTAACTTTTTTTTGGGGTGAGTGGCCGGTGCTACCCTACGAGAAATGGTACTACGAGAAAGAGAAGATGATGAGGTGCAGAATCGACAAGGAACAAGATGAAACGGAAGATGAAGATGAACCGGATGGTGATCAATCATGCCCTGGTTTTGCCATGGGGATTTTGGTTACTGTTTCAGTTTAGTGAATGGAGTATATCTAACTATTATATAAGGCAAGGCCTATTAAGAGGATACTTATGCTTAAGAGAAGACACGTACATACCTAAACTTTTGACATCTGTGTTTTCAATTGGGTAAAAGGCTAAAAGCTATGGAATAACAACGTATTTTAAAAATGTACCGACTTAAACTTTTTACCTTTTTATTGTCAAATATACAAACGATCGAACTTTCAAATTTTATTTTGACTTAAATCACATTTTCTTTTAATTATCATGCGTCATTTATTTATTTATTTAGTTTCCACCTTGGCAACTTTTAACTATGTAATTCAAGTAAAAAATAAATAAATAAATAAAATTTAACTAATTAAATGGTTCAAGTAAAAATCCACACAGTTAAAAGTTGTCAAGGTGAAAATTTAGAAGGGAAAAAAAAGAAAAAAGAAAAGAAAAAAGAAATGATGCATGGATAATAATAAAAGAAAAAAAAAGTGTTTCAAGTCAAAATAAAATTTGAAAGTTCGTTGGTATATTTGGCAATAAAAAGTAAAAAGTTCAAGTCGATACATTTTTGAAAGCAAGTTGTTATTTTATGTTTACCATTTTTCATAAATAAAAATACAATACAAAGTTGACCTAAACAAGTTTTCATAAAAGAACTGCAACTGCAATATTTACTTCTAGGGCAAATAATATAAAAAGGTAACATACTTGCCACAATTTCTTCGATTGGGTAGTAAACTAAAAAATTTAATAAAGAAGTAAAAAAAGTTATAATTTTTTTTCTAACTGGGTATGTTTTTACTTGGAGACCCGGTTGATGCCATGTTGGCAGGTAACCATCTTTTTCTTGTTCAAATCCTTCAAAGTAGGTCCTAAACATCTGAAAAGTGATCAAATCTGAAGTTGGGCACCACAAGAACGTTTCTCACGTTTCTCAACCGGGTATAGAAGATTTGATCACTTCAAAGTATGAGTAGGAAATGTAGGAATCTGAAAGTACTACATTTCCATGTTGGCAGGTTTCTCAAATCTGAAGTTGGGCAGGTTTCTCAATATACTTTCAGATTCCTAAACACCAAAATCCTTCTATACACGTTTCTCAATCTGAAAAGTAAAAACTAGGTACATATTGACTACATTTCCACGTTTCTCAATATATAGAATTAGCAAATCCTTCAAAGTTCAAATCACCAAATCGTTTCCTTCAAATCACTAACCATGAACAATTCTGATCTAATGGTACCCATGAACAATTCTGATCTAATCACCAAATCCTTCAAAATTACCACCGGCCGACTAATCACCAAATACCCAATCCAAATCACTAACCATGAACAATTCTGATCTAATCACCATCGTGAATCCAAACATGACAAACAATAACCCAAATCAACAAAATTAATAAGCTCACAAGTCACCATCGTGAATCCAAACATGACAAACATGACAAACAATAACCCAAACAATACCCAAGTTGGTCACCATAGTGGATATATATTTTTACCTCGTTTTGGTGGGGATTTGGAAGGCGGTGGGGCGGTAGTGGTGGAGGTAGGTGGCTGTGGTGGTGGGCTGTGGTGGATATGCCGGTTTGGGAGGTGGAGGTGATAGGTTAGTCGGCCGGTGATGGGTTCGGTTTGGGAGGATTGGGTATTTTGACACACAAGAACTTTTTCTTGACTTGTGAGGATTGGGTATTCATAAGCTTATTAATTTTGTGAGGATTGACTTATATTAATCGGTTTGGGAGGTCTCCAAGTAAAAACATACCCAGTTAGAGAAAAAATTATAACTTTTTTTACCTCTTTATTAAATTTTTTAGTTGACTACCCAATCGAAGAAATTGTGGCAAGTATATTACCTTTTTATATTATTTGCCCTTACTTCTAAGTGAACCCGTGTTACTATTTTCTAAAGATAGCCCATTTCTAATTTTTTACCCATATTTTTCTTTTAGAAAAACATAAATTTATTTGCAACAAACAACTCACATTATAATGCATGCTTTCGTTTTCTATATGAGTAAGAACTTTATGGTGAATTGTTGCATGAATGTATATGATTTGGAATCGGTACAAAAAGCTTAACGATTGCTTATATTGGGTATACTTCATCTTCATGTATTAGTAAAAATTTTGGTGAATTTTTGCATGAATGCATATTTCGTGAGGTCGATAAAAGAGTTCGATACATGGATTCGCAATTATTTTGATACCGAGTTTAGTCGGTTGGGGGTCTTTACAAAGTACTGAACCAATAAAACAATCAATAGCGAATCTCGTGGGCTGTTCTACGAACAGCCTTTGTTGCACAGGTTCATAATGAAGCCAATTATATTCTTATTCATGAAGTGTTTATAGTTTACCATTTTGTATTTGTGAATGAAACAGTGTAAGCAATTGAGTAATATAGAAACAATAGATATTATTAACTGAATGTATAATTGTTTACAGATACATATGACTCCCATTTATACATAGTGAAACGACATGACAGTTTCATGAACCATTGTGTCCTTTAGACACTAAAAGTCACATAACTAACTTAACTACCAATAACTACTTTTTACTAACTTGCATAACTGCCTATCTAAACGTCTATTTGGTTTGTTGGCCTTTGGCCCAAACCTTGACCCATAATACTAATACTAATATACATATTTGCTTTTGGCATACAGAGACATTATTTGGTCTAGAGTTCCTCCCTAATGTCTTGATGCCAACATCCTCTTTAGCATGTTTCTTCCAATCTTAAGTAATTACAATGAAATCATTACTTCCTGATGTGCTTGCACTTTCTTCATCATCTGCAGTCCTAGTCATGTTGCCTTCCAAGTTAACATCAAAAGGGGTAAAGCTAAATATACGCAACATATTTATACAAAGAAACACAAGTACGCAACATACTTAGTAAAGTGTCAAACGTACGCAACATATTTTCAAAAAATCATCGATCTACGCAATATGACCTGCTGGCAGCAGGTTACCAGGTCACCTAACTTTAAAAGTTACAACTTTGGTCCCTAAAATGTCTCATATCTCACGTACATAATCTTATTTCGTTAAAAAAGTTTATAAAAAAACTGTATAACATTTTTTTTAAAAAATCGAGATAAAATCTTTTTTTTTAACTAAAATTTAGGAAAAAAAAGTTAAAAAAATTTAAAATTAAAAAAAAAGGAAAAAAATTTAAAAAATTAATTTTTTTTAAAGTTAATATTTAAAAAAAATCAAATTTTTTTAAAAAAATTAATATTTGAGAAAAAAAAATTAATTTTTTTTATAAATACGCATTTTTTAAAAAAAATTTTAAAAAAAAGGAAAAAATTAAAAAAATTAATTAATATTTGCGAAAAAAAAATCAAATTTTTTTTTATAAAAAAATGATTTTTTTTAAATGCGTATTTTTTTTAAATGTGTATTTTAAAAAAATTAATTTTTTTATAAAAATTAATTTTTTTATAAAAAAAAATTTAATTTTTTTCGCAAATATTAATTTTTTTCAAAAATTTTGATTTTTTTTAAATATTAACTTTAAAAAAATTAAATTTTTTAGTTTTTTTCCATTTTTTTATTTTTTAAAAAAAATGCGTATTTATAAAAAAAAATTAATTTAATTTTTTTGCAAATATTAATTTTTTAAAAAAAATTTTGATTTTTTTTAAATATTAACTTTAAAAAAAAATTTAACTTTTTTTTTTTTTTTTTTTTCTAAATTTTAGTTAAAAAAAGATTTTATCTCGATTTTAAAAAAAATGTTAAAAAGTCTTTTTAAAAACTTTTTTAATAACCGTTACCAAAATAGGATCATGTATACGTGATATGAGACAGTTTAGGGACCAAAGGTGTAACTTTTAAAGTTAGGTGACTTGGTAACCAGCTGCCAGCAGGTCATATTGCGTACATCGACGATTTTTTGAAAATATGTTGCGTACGTTTGACACTTTACTAAGTATGTTGCGTACTTGTGTTTATTTGTAGAAATATGTTGCGTATCTTTAGCTTTACACCTTAAAAATAAACAAACAACACTATAACCTCATTAATTACATACCTATAGATTGTGAAACACAAAATACATTACAAACTCCAAAGCCTGTCAAAGTTGCACTAATCTGATGAACCTGCAATAGTTTAATAAAAACGAATGAATTTCTAACAAAATGATGAACCTTAATAAATTATATAACAATTTAAGAAGAGGATAAATCAGATCTGAATAACACTTCTTTTATATTATAAACACCCAAATTAAACACACATAATCACCAAATTAAAATTAACATGCAAAACAACAACAATTTGATTCCTATTCACAATTAACATGAATCATCACAACAAAACCCCTAATAGGAATCGTGATAATAAAAACTCCCAATATGATTCGAGTATAAACAAATAAATTATTTACCTTAGTTTCAGAAGAATGTTGTTTCATGATGACATTACAGATAATTTGAAGGTAAACATAAGCTAATTGAGAAGGAGCGTGATTTTTGAATAACAGATCTAAAAGTATAGGAGCGTGATTTTTGAATAAAACCCGTATCTGATGTTCATGAGGGTAGGAGATATTATCGGTTATTAGAAGTGCTATCAAAAAGAGATGCGTGCATATATGACGTCAATATATGAAAAAAAAAAAAAAAAAAAAAAAAAAAAAAAAAAAACTTTTCTTTTATGACGTCAGAATTGGGGTGGTGGCATTCAAAAACCTTTTCTTTTATTATATATATATATATATATATATATATATATATATATATATATATATATATATATATATATATATATATATATATATATATATATATATATATATAGGGGGACTTTCTTACGAGAACCATTTTATCTGCGAGAACTGAGAGAACCACCAAAAACATGCGTGCACGCCTTTTAAAATAAAATAAAAATACATGTAAATCATCAATAATCGTAAGCATCCATTTATGTTCTTCAATATCATTATGAACTCATCATCTTTTTTCACAAAAACCTTACCCACGGCCGCAATATTGTCGTTGCACGTCTTATAAGAACATACATGCACACCTTCAAAGAAAAAATTTGTATTTTCAATTTCTTATCAAATTCTTTAGAACAACTATGTTTTTTTTAAAACGTATGTGTTGTTTTTAAAACATATGTGCAAAAATACAATTATTGAAGGCGTGCATGTATGTTTTTGGTGGTTCTCTCAGTTCTCGCAGTTAAAATGGTTCTCGTTTGAAAGTTACACTATATATATATATATATATATATATATATATATATATATATATATATATATATATATATATATATATATATATATATATATATATATTAACGAAATCTTGTATATTCACATCAACATTATCATTACCAACATCTTTTACATTGTCATTTCTATTACCATCATTTTGTTCATCAACATTAGAAGGACCCACATCTTATTTTTTGAGAAATTTATTCATAGCCCCTTTTTGAGACTTTATAAGAGCTACTTGTTTTTTTCTTTTTTTCTTTTTTTTCGTTTTAAACTACCGGATGCTTGTTTAGGAGGCATAATTTTTTTTGTCAAATATCAATTACTCAATTTCAGTATATATTGTATATCAGTATATGTATACAATTATGCAAAAAATATTTAAAAAAAAAATTAAATTGTTAACTTGGCAAAATTGATAACTAAAAAAAAGATTAAAATTGATAACTAGTTGAGAGTTCTAAGTTGTAACATGAGTTACGATTTGAAGATGGAGATGGATTATTGAAAGCAAAGCTTCAGTGCTTCACGCCTTCAGCCCTTCACCCTTTTGTCCCTTCACAATCGTTTTGACTTTTTGGATTAAATGATTAATAGGGTTTATTTTTAGTGCCCCTTAGTGGGTTAGGCCTAGTACATATAATGGGTATAAAAAATTCTAGTACCCCTTAATGAGTTGAGCCCGACTCGGTTGCTGATGATGCGCCGGCCCAAAACGACCCATGCCTATACCGGTAAATCAGTCGGACTCTTAACACATTTATTTGAGCATGTTTCTGAGAAAGTCATGTTAAATGAAACTTATAAACTAGAAAACTAAAATATAATTAAGGGAAGAACCCTAAAGGGTTTAAATGTTTAATGGTGTCATTTTTCCAATAGAACACAAAGAGGTGCTCAAGCTAGAGGTGCAAATATACCGGTTAAAACCGGTTTTCGGTTTTTAGAAAACCGGTTTTCAAAAAACCAGTTTTTCTTAAAGCCAGTTTCGGTTCGGTTCGGTTTTTTCGGAGTCGGTTTTTTTCGGTTATAAATGTCCGGAATCGGTTTTTTCGGTTATAAATTTTCGGAATCGGTTTTTTTTTCGGTTTTTTACCGGTTCGTTTTTTTCGGTTATAAATGTTCGGATTCGGATTTTTTTTGGGTTATTTACCGGGTTCGTTTTTTTTCGAAATTTTACTAAAAACTTCGAACGTTTTTTTTTTTTTTTTTTTTTTTTTTTTTTTTTTTTTTTTGGGTTATAACTTGTTAATTATCAAATATATAATTAAACAATATACTCATAACTTTTATTCAAACAATACAATTATACAATCATAATTTTTATTTAAACAATACAATTATACAACTAAAAAAATACAATCATAACTTTTATTTAAACAATACAATCATAAAAACATATGAATACTAATACATTTTGCGAGCTTCGGCATGGCCATCACCCGAAAACATATTAGTGTAATCAAGTATATCGAGCTTCGGCATTGCCATCACTCGTTATACTCAACTAGTCACTCAAGTCGTCATCAAGATCATTTTCTTCCAAAAAATCTTGTACATCTAAATCTTCAACTTCAAATTCTTCAAACTCACCTTCATCTAATTCGCCTTCGGTATTCGTAGTCGAAGACGAAGGTGATATCTCCGCTTCTTCTTCTTCTCTTATTATACCTTCTTCAATCTCTTTATCTAATATTGGACCTTCCAACGATGATTCATGTTGTATCCTATCTACTCCGTCCAAATAATCTTTCAAACATACACATACTTCCACGGATTCACATGTTAGTCTTGTCCTTCTATCCGATATAATTCGACCACTAACCGAAAAGGCCGATTCGGAAGCTACCGTCGAAGCTTGGACCGCTAATAAGTCACGAACCATAGCGGATAAAACCGGATATTGAATTTCCCTTTCTTTCCACCAAGCCAAAATGTCAAAGTTTGCAAACTCATTGGGACTTAAAGTTCTTAAAAAGTTTGTAGCCATATATTGTCCCAATTCGCTTGTTGGGGCCGATGATCGTTGACGCCTTGTAGCGTCTTCAAATAAAGAATTATAAAGGTTTATATTAATGTCTCTTGTCATTTGGGACGATCCGGCCCGCATTTGGTCAACAATTGGGTTTTGTTGGTGACCATATTTTGTTGCATAAATGCCAAACAATTTTTAAAAATGATCGTTAAATCTAAAAATTTGAGATTCTATATAGCCCACGTCATCATCGTCTAACCCAAAAGATAAGTCTAAATTTTCCATTTTTTTTTATTAAAAGTTCTACACCTCCAACATTTAAACATGGATTAAGTGCGGCGGAACAAGTAAAAACCAAAGGTAAACTAGCAAAATATTTTATAAATTTTCTTTTTTATAATTTTAACAATTTTTCTAAACATTCGTGAAGGTGAGTTTTTTAAATCATATAATTTTTCCGTCATAGCATAAATTTGTTTTAAAACTAATGGGCTAGTTGGGTAATAAACACCCGATAATATAGTTGTTGCCTCTTTAAAAACTTGTAAAAACATAGTTAATTCATTTAGTCGATCCCAATCTTGGTCGTTTAGTATTATGTTGGACATATTTTTATTAATTAGTCTTTGATTAAAAGCTTGTAAAGTCGAACGTTGTCGTAATATATTTTCAAACATTATGCAAGTAGAATTCCATCTAGTATTATTATCAAGGCAAGGTCCTAGGGGTTCTTCATTACACATTTTACGAAAACGTTTATAGTTTATTTGTCGTTCATTGCTCGATTTATATATCAATACCAATAAACCCCTAAATTTCGTATATAAACTATCACATATTTTTAATGCTGCTTGTACGGATAAATTTATAACATGAGCAACACAACGGGAATGAAAAAAAGCACCATCTAAAATAGGTTTTACACGTAATTTTAACAAGTCCATAGCTCTAGTATTATTTGATGCATTATCTAGTGAAATCGTAAAAACTTTATCATCTAAATTATATTCAATTAAAGTGTGACAACTGGCAAATTAGGGAGCCGTTTTGAAGACCCGCATTACTTTAAAAACTATAATTTTGGAATATTTGAAAAGTTTATTGGTGACGAGATATTTTATAAACTTTGGAATGTGATTTGATTGTACGTTATTTATGGGAATTTGATTATTTATTTATGGTTTGGTTTGGTTCATTCGTGATGATTTATGTTTGAGATCGTTACTTTGGCACTACATTGACTCCGGCACTAGGATAACCTAACAATTTTAATTATTTTAATATTTGGTTCGGATATTATTATTTTTGGAACGGGTCGCGAAGTTTTGATTATTTTGGAACGAGTTCGGTTTGAGAAAGTTGATTGGTTATTTAAGGTTTCGGGTTTGGTCCGCGTATTTACACCGGGCTACTTAACCAACCTTACCCACTTCATATTATTATTATTATTAATAAAAGTCTTTTTTTTTATAAGAGTGAATTACAAATCGTCCTTGTGAAAGCTGTAACAACACAACACACATCAACACCTTCACCAACAATTCACTCTCTCTCTCTTTTTAATATATCAACCATCACCGCCACCTTTAACCGCCAATAGCACCACCACCGCCACCCTCACACCAAATCTAACACCACCATCTTAACCATCTTCTTCCGATCTATCTATTGGTACAAACCACGCGCGATTTGGACCACTTTAACACTCGTACGAATTTAATACCATCACCTTTCATCTCTTTTCTTGTTGGGTTTTGAAGAAATATATATTTTTGGAGTTGTTTTGAAGGTGAGTGGCCACGATTTCCACATTGTGTGCCTCGATTTGATATTAAATCCGTGTCCTCATGGATTATTTTCTTTGGATTCGAATTAATAATAATGGGAAATGAAGTTTTGGTTAATAAAAATGTTCGTTTGGTATCCGGGTGTCCATGTTTTTGTTGGGTCGAGGCATACCCGAGAGCTTATGCTCTCGGCTTGTGCCATTTTTGGCTTCATGTTGATTCTTAATGTTTCTTGGTCTTGGATTCTTGATTTGAGGATGTTTGGATGAATATTTGAGTATTGGATGAGTTTCGGTTGTTTGGTATATTTTGTTGTTGTCGTGGAATGTTGCCGACGACCCTATGGGTCCGTTTGGTTCGATTTGGCTCGTAAAGAGCAAGCCGAGACTTAGTGGTCTCGGGAGTGACCCACGTTATTATTTTGTGTAGAGTAATATTGACCCGTTTGACTTGGTAAGTCGACCCGGAAGACTTGAATTAATTGGTGATATTAATTGGTTTCTTGGTATTTTTCTTTCTTGTTGTTGTTATTGATATTGTTGTTGAGGTACTTGTTTTGGCGTTGTTATTATTGTTGGTATTACTTGGGAGCCGAGGATGGAATGACATATTGGTTATTGTTGTGGAGTTGAGTTGACGAATTTGATATGGGGACCGATTGTGAGACGGTCAATTAGATGACGGGGATAGGTTAGTCGGGTGCCGTAGTCGGACCCTATTGTTGTAGCATGTGATTGGGATTGATTTGGACGGAGTTGGTTATTTATTATGACTTGTTTGTTTTATTTTGGACTTGGGCTATGAGCCGAGAGTGATGACTCGGACATGTGACCAAATTCTTATGACTCGATAAATATTTAAAATCAAACATTAAAAATAATACTCGTAATAACATTATTGATAATATAATCATTTATATACGTATATGGACGTGATAAACGTATGTATATATATATATATATATATATATATATATATATATATATATATATATATATATATATATATATATATATATATAAATGCGTATATTAATAATAAAACGATCACGAGTAAACGTTATAATAATATAACGATAATTATTATACTATGCGAATAGTGCAATAAATGTCGGGGTATTATTATAAATAATAATTATAAATAATGTCAAGAACTAATACGTCGGGTAAGTAATAATTAAAAACATGACTTTTATAAATTTGAAAAACTTATCGAGTTATACGAGTTGTGGTTACTTAAGTCCAAGTGGACTTTATTAAGTGACTTTTGTGTTGTCATGGATATATGACGATTAATATATCCATTTTCTATACTACGTAACTTATTTAATCGACGGGTTAAATAGGGTTTATTTAGCTATAGAAAATGAGTATATTAATGGGCATCGTATCCTACGATGCCCATAGGTTGTAGTACGTGTATTAGGATAATAAATTACTATATATCTCGTGGAATTGGCTAAATTGACGAATTTTGCAAATTGGACGACATATATAGGGAATTTATTGGACTACGATATATACCATATAATATTCTTTGTGCAATGTGATTCAGGTTGGGTATAATCTTGGAGCGATGTATCACGCAAATAAATATGGGGGATTACCAAATCGACGGATTTGATAAACTTCGATGATTTATTTAAATAATATATCGGGCTAATATTAGACCTATAGATTTGTTTATTATTTTGTTCGTTGTGGCTTCTTGGTTTGAGTTGTGTCGACCCACCACCCATATGGATACCAAACGTCGAATTTCCAATTAATATGAAGATAATTCGAGAAATGGATATTTTTGGAAAGTTAAATGGAATACGTTCGGGATTGGGAATATTTGATTTTTGAGGAAATGATTCTGAACGAGTTTGATATTGTTAGGAAGTGCCAAGTCTGTAGTTGCCGTTACGTGAGTTACTTGAGTTTGCTTACGTCTTTCTTCTATCGATTTCTTTTGAGGATTTGCTGGACTTGAGGTGAGTCATAGCCCCACTTTTACTCTTGAACTTTGTTTTCAATACTTGGGGTGAGAAACGTGCAAATGTTTTATGTGGACTATTATCGCTTTGTTTATTTAAAACTTGCTATGCTTATAGAACTAGGTAGGATTCATGCGAGGCCTAGTCCCGAACTAGGTAAGCTATTGATTTGGTTATAGAGCGAGGCCTATTCCCGAACTAGGTAAGCTATTGATTTGGTTATTGAGCGAGGCCTAGACATGAGCTAGGTAAGCTATTGATTTGGTTATTGAGCGAGGCCTAGTCCCGAACTAGGTAAGCTATTGATTGGTTGTTGAGCGAGGCCTAGTCCCGAACTAGGTAAGCTATTGGATGAATTTTTGAGCGAGGCCTAGACTTGAGCTAGGTAAGCTATTGATTGGATTGATTTGAGCTATAGCATGCACCTATAGGGTTGATTTGATTTGGTTGGATTATTTTGGTTGGATGATTGAGGCCTAGTCTAGCTAGCAAACGTTTTGCGTACATGTCCACTATATTGAATTATGAATTTAAACCTATGATCTCACCAGCGAAAGCTGACTTTTAGCACATTTTCTCAGGTAATTAAGTGATGCCCTTTGGATGCTTGGATTGGAGGCTTGGCAATGGCACCCAGTTATGGATCTATTTTTCTAAAACTCTGATTAACTATTGTGGACCTATGTTTATTTCTTTTGGGCCTTAATTTGGATAATTCTTGGGATAAATGTAAACCTTAAAACCCGTTTTGGTTGTGTTTTTCTTATGTTTACTTTATCTCGTTCTTTCATGACTTTGAATGGATACCAATCCCCGTAGCACCCCGAAAGCTTGTGAGTCTTCCGCTGTATCAAATTTTGGGGGTGTTACAGATTGGTATCAGAGCCAAGGTTATAGAGAACTAGGTAAATGGACACCTAAACTATAACCGATTTTTATTGAAAATGATCCTCGACCATTGCCCGCCAGCCCGCCAAGCCGAAGCATCATTGTTTATTATTGAGGTATTATGAGATTATTGAGATGATTATTAGATTTGGGATTTCTTGAGATGATTTGAGGATTTGAGGTTTATTGATTTAGTGATATGATGGCGTTTTGGGGAATTATATGCGTTTTGGGAATTATATGCGTTTTGAGGAATTATATGGCTTAATTACTTTACGAATGATTTTAGTAATGCAGTATTTTAAATCTTTCTTGATTATATATGATTGGGAATTATATGATGATTTTTGATATGGTATTTTGAGTTCGCAGTTTAGTTGTTTTGAAACACTTACACCTACCCTACGCCGTTGTCACAAATCATAGCCTCCTTTGCACGTGATGTTATTAAGAGTTGTTATTGCTAGTACGCGTCGCCCATCGTAGATCACTATGACCCCTGATGACCCATACACAAGATGGTCATGCGATTGGCCACTACTTTATCGTCTCATTGTCGCCCTAAGTCACCGATTTTATCGCCTCGTGGTTCACCTGCTCAGAGATGACGATTGATGGAGTACCCCTCCGACGAGGAGTATGAGGAGGAGTACGAGGGTGAGCAGAATGATAACCCTCAAGATGAGGAAGAGAATGATGACCCTCAGGATGAGGAAGAGGATGATCCTCAGGAGGAGGAGATGCCTGATGATGATGGGTCGCTAGCACATTCTGCGAAGCCCGATTCCCCGATACATCCGTTAGAGCCGGTTTCACCTGATCATCCATTTTGTTTGTGTTGCCACCTGGTAGTCCCGTTGAGTTGGATGCACCTTCTGAGGTTTTTGCTGAGCATGCAGATTTGGGTGAAATTGGTAGGATGTGGGCTCGGATTACTGCACAGGGCGAGAGGATCTCGCGGATGTCTGACCGACTTGAGATGATTATTGCTAAGTTTATTGCTGAGTTTGTTGCTGAGTTGAGAGTTGATTTGACTACTGCCATGGGCAGGACGACAGCGATTAGGAGAGGTATGATGGAGATACATGAGCAGATAGAGATTCTGCAAAGAGGTTCCCTCACGGCTTGCGAGGCAGATCGCAAGCTGTGGCAGAGGAACACAGAGTTAGAAAAGGAGGTTGTGGACCTCAAGAGGGATAGAGATACACATAGTGTTGAGCTGGGATCGTTATTGAGGAATTTGGATGGTTTGGGATTAGAGTTGAGGAGTCTACGCCAGCATCATGGCTAGATTGATTTGGATTTGTGTTGTTGTTATGTTGCTTCCTAAGCCAGGGAGTACTTGGTTAGGAAAGCTGGTTATTCTATCTCTGAAGTCATGTTATTCGGAATGTATGTTCACCTCGTATGGAACGATTAGTATTTATTATGTCTTTTGGCATTTTGGAGCGAAGTATCGATTGCTACTTGTATGGGCGGTGGTGATCTCGTATGATATTCTACGGTTTTTGGCGTACATGGAGAATTGTGTTCCTATCTGCATGGTTGATATTGTGTTGGTATTATCTTTGTATTTCGACTTTCGCCAATCAGATTCTTGTTGGACGTTATGGTACGTGTTAGACTTATGAATCTTGTATTGTGACTTCGATCAATGGTTGTACGACGAAACCCTGTTAGAGCTACCAGAACTAGTCCTGCAGCGACTACCCCTGGTCGTCGAGGACGCCGTCCTACTCGAAATGTTGAGACCCCTACTCCTGATAACCTGGACACTACTAACCGCAACAACAGGAATCAAAATGTTGATGTTCAGGGAGACAATGATCATGTTCCACTTAATGCACCTACTGTGGATCAAGCAATGATCAATCAACTTGTGGAGCAACGAGTTGCTGAGCTACTAGCTGAGTCAAATCATTCCAATAATTCTGCTGGAACATTTCCACCTGTTCGTGCTAATGGATGTAACTACAAGGAGTTTAAAATTTGTAGACCATTGAGTTTGGTGGAACTAAAGGAGTGGTCTACTTGGTCAGGTGGATAAAGAAGACTGAGTCAGTGTTTAATGTCAGTGGTTGTGCGAAGAATGCGAAGGTAAAGTTTGCTTCTTTTACTTTCAAGGATGAAGCTTTAACTTGGTGGAACAATTACCGTAATTCGGTTGGGAGTGTTGTGGCTTATGCTATGACTTGGGAGCAATTTAAGTCCTTGCTGATTTAGACTTACTGCCCAAGGAATGAGATTAAGAAGCTGGAGATTGAGTTCTAGAACCATAAGGTGAAAGGTACCGATATGGCAACTTACAATCGCCGTTATCGAGAGTTAGCCTTACTTTGTCCCGATATGGTTAGGACTGAGACTCAAAGGATTGAGAGGTATGCCGATGGTTTGCCGGTAGCTACAAGGAACGATGTGATTTCTGCTAAGCCTGCAAACATTCATGAGGCTATCACTATTGCTCAACAATTGATGGACTCGTTGGCATTGGAATAAGCTGAGAAAGACAAGAATGGAAAGAGGAAGAGGGATAATCACTCTAAGGGTAATGATCGTCAAAACAAGCGACAAACAACTACTAAGGCTTATGCTATAGGAGATGGAGATAAGAAGAGCCACAATGGAAATGCACCCAAGTGTAGCCGATGTTATGGGAATCATTCTGGACGATGTACTGTAGTGTGCAAGAATTGCTCTAAGATGGGACACATAGCTAAGGACTGTAGAGCTCGACCACTTGCTATGGTTCAAGCTACTCCTGAAACTATGAGTAAGGCAAATGTTACTTGCTATGGATGTGGGAAGAAGGGACATTATAGGAATGAGTGTAGGGAATTGTGGAACCAAGGAAATCAAGGATCGGGTGGTAATGGGTACTGAGGGCCCAATAGGCCTTGTGCCAATTTCGACCTCAGAACGGCGGGTGATCACAGAAAAGTTCAACTAAATGAATTAAACGAACTTCGTGATCAAGCTTACGAGAACTCTTTGATCTATAAACAAAAGATAAAGAAGATTCATGACTCAAAAATCAAAAACCGCGTTTTCAACGTTGGTGATCGAGTCCTTCTTTTCAATTCTAGACTCAAGATCTTCTCGGGAAAGCTCAAAACCCGATGGACTGGTCCATTCACTATCACAAAAGTTTATCCTTATGGCACCGTCGAATTATCTCAAAGTGACGGTCCAAATTTCAAAGTGAATGGACATCGGTTAAAGCACTACTTTGGAGAGGACGTACCATCCATGGTCGTCCCGGTTCTCCAAACTTTCCCCAAGGATATGACATTTTATGATTTCAAAAGGACCTTTGGTGATAATTTTCTATATTTTGAATATCCAGGGACTAGTTTTGTAATTTTATGAAAGTTGGGGGACTGAAACTGCCAATTTTGCAAACTTTGTACGTTTTTCATTTGTTTTTACTCATTTTGCATCTAAAACATATAAAACACAATTTTGGAATATTTTCAGTATTTTGATGCATTACTGAGTGTTTTTGTATGTTTTGCAGTTCAGATTAGACAAAAAATGATGAGTGTTTGAGCACTCATCAGGTACAATAATGGAAACCGTGGAGCTAGAGGAAACCGTGGACGACAAGATAATGGGGACCAACGTGTGGAAGCTGGAGCTGCTCATGGAAGAGTGTATGCACTTGGGAACGAGAGAGGAGAAGATCCGAACGTCGTTACTGGTACGTTCCTTCTCAATAATCGTTATGCTTCCATACTATTTGATACTGGTGCCGATAAGAGTTTTGTGTCCACTAAGTTTGCACCCTTACTAGAGAAACCCCCGATGGCCTTAGGAATTGGTTATGATGTAGAGTTAGCTAATGGGAACATAGGGAGGATTAGGACTATCATTCGCGGTTGCATTTTAAACTTTCTGAATCGTCCTTTCAACATAGATCTTCTACCCGTCACGTTAGGAAGTTTTGATGTCATTATTGGTATGGATTGGTTGTCGAAGTATCGTGCTCATATACTTTGCGATGAGAAGATTGTGCGTGTGCCTTACGGCAAGGAGATTCTGAACATACCAGGAGATAGAAAGGATTTGAGAGGCCCATCTAGATTAGCGGTCATATCTTGCACTAAATTACCGAAGCTAATGGAAAAAGGATGTTGCCTTTTCTTAGCTCAAATTTATGAGAAAGGAGGGAAGGATAAGAAGAAAATTTGCATTGGAGATGTGCCTATAGTTCGTGATTTTCGGATGTATTTCCCGATGATCTGCCGGGAATCCCGCCTACTAGACAAGTAGAGTTTCAAATTTGAGTTGATACCTGGTGCTGCACCTGTGGCACGAGCGCTTTATCGTCTTGCACCTACTGAACTGGAAGAGTTGTCGAAACAATTAGCAGAGTTAGCCGAAAAAGGATTTATAAGACCAAGTTCTTCGCCTTGAGGAGCCCCGGTCTTATTTGTGAAGAAGAAGGATGGATCGTTTCGTATGTGTATTGATTATCGAGATTTGAACAAGTTAACGGTGAAGAATAGATACCCGTTACCGAGGATCGACGACTTGTTCGATCAGCTTCAAGGATCGAGTGTGTATTCAAAGATCGATTTGAGATCGGGATATCATCAACTTCGAATTCGCGAGGAAGATATTCCGAAAACGGCTTTCAGAACCCGTTACGGGCATTACGAGTTTCAGGTGATTCCGTTTGGGTTGACTAACGCACCGGCAGTATTCATGGATCTCATGAATCGGGTGTGTAAGCCTTACTTAGATAAGTTTGTGATTGTGTTCATCGACGATATTCTAATTTATTCGAAAAGTGAGAAGGAGCATGAGGAGCATCTGAGGCTTATCTTAGAATTGCTCAGGAAGGAGAGACTGTATGCCAAGTTTTCTAAATGTGAATTTTGGATTTCGACGGTACAATTTCTGGGTCATGTGATTGATAGACAAGGAGTTCATGTAGACCCTGCTAAGATTGAAGCGATTAAAGATTGGGCTGCACCTACGACCCCAACAGAAGTTCGTCAATTTTTGGGATTAGCCGGTTATTACCGAAGATCCATTGAGGGATTTTCGAAGATAGCAAAACCGTTGACCAAATTGACACAAAAGAGTGTTAAGTACGAATGGGGAGATAAGGAAGAGGAAGCATTTCAATTACCTAAGGAAATGTTGTGTAGTGCTCCTATCTTAGCGTTACCTGAAGGTAACGAGGACATCGTCGTCTATTGTGACGCTTCGCATAAAGGTTTGGGAGCTGTGTTAATGCAACGAGAGAAAGTGATAGCTTATGCTTCCCGACAGCTCAAGAAGCACGAGAAGAACTACACCACCCATGATTTGGAGTTAGGTGCTGTAGTTTTTGCTTTGAGGATATGGAGACATTACTTGTATGGAACCAAGTGTGTAGTGTTTACTGACCACAAAAGTCTACAACACATTTTGAACCAAAAAGAGCTTAACATGAGACAGCGACGTTGGATTGAGTTGCTAAGCGATTATGATTGTGAAATTCGCTACCATCCGGGTAAAGCAAACGTTGTTGCTGATGCTCTTAGTCGAAAGGAGAGAATTCTACCGTTACGAGTTAGGTCATTAGGAATGACTATCGTATCGCCATTACCGTCTCAAATATTAGAAGCTCAAACGGAAGAGTTGAAAGCAGAGAATCGAGCTGCTGAAAACATATTTGGGATGGCAGAAAATGAGAAGGGATTTGTTAAGCGTTCTGATGGAGTATTATGTTTTGGAGAGCGAAGTTGGGTTCCATTGTATGGAGGAATGCAAGAGTTGATTATGCATGAGTCACATAAGTCAAGATATTCCATTCATCCTGGGTCTGACAAGATGTACCAGGATTTGAAAAAGTTATATTGGTGGCCAAATATGAAGGCAGATATAGCGTTGTATGTTAGCAAGTGTTTGACATGTTCTAAGGTTAAAGCCGAACATCAAAGACCGTCAAGATTATTGACGCAGCCAGAACTCCCGGTTTGGAAATGGGAGTGGATTACGATGGACTTTATTACCAAATTACCAAAGACAGCTAGCGGTTGCGATGCTATATGGGTAATTGTGGATCGATTGACTAAGTCTGCTCATTTAATGGCGATTAGTGAAGATGATAGTGTTGACAAACTTGCGAGGTTGTATGTGAAGGAGATTGTTTCTCGTCATGGAGTTCCGATATCGATTATTTCTGATCGCGACAGATTCTTTAAGTTTCTTTAAGTCAGCGTTGTGGCGATCACTTCAAACCGCTTTGGGGACGAGACTTGATATGAGTACTGCATATCACCCCCAAACCGATGGTCAAAGTGAGAGAACTATTCAGACTTTGGAGGATATGCTTCGTGCATGCATAATAGACTTTGGTAAAGGCTGGGAGAAATATCTACCCCTTGTGGAGTTCTCCTACAACAATAGCTACCACACAAGTCTTAAAGCTGCACTGTTTGAAGCTTTATATGGTCGTAAATGTCGTTCACCTATTGGTTGGGATGAAGTTGGAGATAGCCAACCCACAGGCCCTGAGCTTATTTTGGAAACTACTGAGAAAGTAACGCAAATTCGAGATCGATTGCAAGTAGCTAGAGATAGGCAGAAAAGTTACGCCGATCAGAGACGTAAACCCCTAGAATTCCAGGTTGGAGACAAAGTGATGCTGAAAGTCTCGCCTTGGAAGGGTGTGGTACGTTTTGGGAAACGTAGGAAACTTAATCCCCGCTACATTGGACCATTTCTTATTTTGGAAAGAATTGGGCCCGTGGTTTATCGGTTGGAATTACCACCGGAATTGAATAAAGTTCATGATGTGTTTCATGTTCGCAATTTGAAGAAGTGTCTTTCGGAGGAAACACCAGTTATACCAATTAAGGATATTCGTGTGGATGAAAGTTTGAATTTTGTGGAAGAGCCGATTGAGATACTGGATAAAGAGATTAAACGACTTAAGAGAAGTCGTATTCCGCTCATCAAAGTTCATTGGAATTCGCGGCATGGACCGGAATTCACGTGGGAACGTGAGGATGAGTTTCGAAAGAGATATCCGAAGCTTTTTACTTCGTAGATGGTTTGTTCTGAGAGAAACCTGGGACGGGTTTCTTCTGAGGCTGGGAGGATGTGACAACTGGCAAATTAGGGAGCCGTTTTGAAAACCGCATTACTTTAAAAACTACAATTTTGGAATATTTGAAAAGTTTATTGGTGACGAGATATTTTATGAACTTTGGAATGTGATTTGATTGTACGTTATTTATGGGAATTTGATTATTTATTTATGGTTTGGTTTGGTTCATTCGTGATGATTTATGTTTGAGATCGTTACTTTGGCACTACATTGACTCCGGCACTAGGATAACCTAACAATTTTAATTATTTTAATATTTGGTTCGGATATTATTATTTTGGAACGGGTCGCGAAGTTTTGATTATTTTGGAACGAGTTCGGTTTGAGAAAGTTGATTGGTTATTTAAGGTTTCGGGTTTGGTCCGCGTATTTACACCGGGCTACTTAACCAACCTTACCCACTTCATATTATTATTATTATTAATAAAAGTCTTTTTTTTTATAAGAGTGAATTACAAATCGTCCTTGTGAAAGCTGTAACAACACAACACACATCAACACCTTCACCAACAATTCACATTCTCTCTCTTTTTAATATATCAACCATCACTGCCACCTTTAACCGCCAATAGCACCACCACCGCCACCCTCACACCAAATCTAACACCACCATCTTAACCATCTTCTTCCGATCTATCTATTGGTACAAACCACGCGCGATTTGGACAACTTTAACACTCGTACGAATTTAATACCATCACCTTTCATCTCTTTTCTTGTTGGGTTTTGAAGAAATATATATTTTTGGAGTTGTTTTGAAGGTGAGTGGCCACGATTTCCACATCGTGGGCCTCGATTTGATATTAAATCCGTGTCCTCATGGATTATTTTCTTTGGATTCGAATTAATAATAATGGGAAATGAAGTTTTGGTTAATAAAAATGTTCGTTTGGTATCCGGGTGTCCATGTTTTTGTTGGGTCGAGGCATACCCGAGAGCTTATGCTCTCGGCTTGTGCCATTTTTGGCTTCATGTTGATTCTTAATGTTTCTTGGTCTTGGATTCTTGATTTGAGGATGTTTGGATGAATATTTGAGTATTGGATGAGTTTCGGTTGTTTGGTATATTTTGTTGTTGTCGTGGAATGTTGCCGACGACCCTATGGGTCCGTTTGGTTCGATTTGGCTCGTATAGAGCAAGCCGAGACTTAGTGGTCTCGGGAGTGACCCACGTTATTATTTTGTGTAGAGTAATATTGACCCGTTTGACTTGGTAAGTCGACCCGGAAGACTTGAATTAATTGGTGATATTAATTGGTTTCTTGGTATTTTTCTTTCTTGTTGTTGTTATTGATATTGTTGTTGAGGTACTTGTTTTGGCGTTGTTATTATTGTTGGTATTACTTGGGAGCCGAGGATGGAATGACATATTGGTTATTGTTGTGGAGTTGAGTTGACGAATTTGATATGGGGACCGATTGTGAGACGGTCAATTAGATGACGGGGATAGGTTAGTCGGGTGCCGTAGTCGGACCCTATTGTTGTAGCATGTGATTGTGATTGATTTGGACGGAGTTGGTTATTTATTATGACTTGTTTGTTTTATTTTGGACTTGGGCTATGAGCCGAGAGTGATGACTCGGACATGTGACCAAATTCTTATGACTCGATAAATATTTAAAATCAAACATTAAAAATAATACTCGTAATAACATTATTGATAATATAATCATTTATATACGTATATGGACGTGATAAACGTATGTATATATATATATATATATATATATAAATGCGTATATTAATAATAAAACGATCACGAGTAAACGTTATAATAATATAACGATAATTATTATACTATGCGAATAGTGCAATAAATGTCGGGGTATTATTATAAATAATGTCAAGAACTAATACGTTGGGTAAGTAATAATTAAAAACATGACTTTTATAAATTTGAAAAACTTATCGAGTTATACGAGTTGTGGTTACTTAAGTCCAAGTGGACTTTATTAAGTGACTTTTGTGTTGTCACGGATATATGACGATTAATATATCCATTTTCTATACTACGTAACTTATTTAATCGACGGGTTAAATAGGGTTTATTTAGCTATAGAAAATGAGTATATTAATGGGCATCGTATCCTACGACGCCCATAGGTTGTGGTACGTGTATTAGGAGAATAAATTACTATATATCTCGTGGAATTGGCTAAATTGACGAATTTGGCAAATTGGATGACATATATAGGGAATTTATTGGACTACGATATATACCATATAGTATTCTTTGTGCAATGTGATTCAGGTTGGGTATAATCTTGGAGTGATGTATCACGCAAATAAATATGGGGGATTACCAAATCGACGGATTTGATAAACTTCGATGATTTATTTAAATAATATATCGGGCTAATATTAGACCTATAGATTTGTTTATTATTTCGTTCGTTGTGGCTTCTTGGTTTGAGTTGTGTCGACCCACCACCCATATGGATACCAAACGTCGAATTTCCAATTAATATGAAGATAATTCGAGAAATGGATATTTTTGGAAAGTTAAATGGAATACGTTCGGGATTGGGAATATTTGATTTTTGAGGAAATGATTCTGAACGAGTTTGATATTGTTAGGAAGTGCCAAGTCTGTAGTTGCCGTTACGTGAGTTACTTGAGTTTGCTTACGTCTTTCTTTTATCGATTTCTTTTGAGGATTTGCTGGACTTGAGGTGAGTCATAGCCCCACTTTTACTCTTGAACTTTGTTTTCAATACTTGGGGTGAGAAACGTGCAAATGTTTGATGTGGACTATTATCGCTTTGTTTATTTAAAACTTGCTATGTTTATAGAACTAGGTAGGATTGATGCGAGGCCTAGTCCCGAACTAGGTAAGCTATTGATTTGGTTATAGAGCGAGGCCTAGTCCCGAACTAGATAAGCTATTGATTTGGTTATTGAGCGAGGCCTAGACATGAGCTAGGTAAGCTATTGATTTGGTTATTGAGCGAGGCCTAGTCCCGAACTAGGTAAGCTATTGATTGGTTGTTGAGCGAGGCCTAGTCCCGAACTAGGTAAGCTATTGGATGGATTTTAGAGCGAGGCCTAGACTTGAGCTAGGTAAGCTATTGATTGGATTGATTTGAGCTATAGCGTGCACCTATAGGGTTGATTTGATTTGGTTGGATTATTTTGGTTGGATGATTGAGGCCTAGTCTAGCTAGCAAGCGTTTTGCGTACATGTCCACTATATTGAATTTTGAATTTAAACCTATGATCTCACCAGCGAAAGCTGACTTTTAGCACGTTTTCTCAGGTAATTAAGTGATGCCCTTTGGATGCTTGAATTGGAGGCTTGGCAATGGCACCCGGTTATGGATCTATTTTTCTAAAACTCTGATTAACTATTGTGGACCTATGTTTATTTCTTTTGGGCCTTAATTTGGATAATTCTTGGGATAAATGTAAACCTTAAAACCCGTTTTGGTTGTGTTTTTCTTATGTTTACTTTATCTCGTTCTTTCATGACTTTGAATGGATACCAATCCCCGTAGCACCCCGAAAGCTTGTGAGTCTTCCGCTGTATCAAATTTTGGGGGTGTTACATAAAGTGTCATGCAAAATTTTTCTTAAATTACATCCCGTATGAGGATAACCAAATAATTTAAAAGCGATTGTCCGTTTCATTAATAACCAAGATTCGGGATTAAACCAATGAGCCGTAACGGCGAGATAAGAATTTGCCGTACCATGTGGTGCGGTCCAAGTATCCATAGTTATAGAAACACCATATTTATATTGACGAAAACCTTCAATTATTTCTTTTTTAACCGTTTCCCATCATTTAAAAGCATCACTTCTAAGAGTAGTACGACTTACATGTTGATACCGCGGTTGTAGCCTCGTTTTGATGATCTCCGTTAGCTTGACGTTGTCGAAGTGGTTGAATGGAAGCCCTTGTTGAATGACAAACTTCGTAAAATCAATTCGAAGCGCATCCGCATCATATATAAAAATTTGACCATCCGAACCGATAGTACCTTGCGAACTATCATTTCGAACCGCCTTACAACTACCAATATGACTCCTAAGTGTAGAGTTAGACCCGGTGCTATAAAAATGCCCACATTTGTGGCAACGCGCTTTTACATTACCATCTTTCATAACACACATATCGAAATTAGCCCACACATCATCTTTTCGGGTGGTTGGTCTAACATGTTCAACATCATCGTTTGTGTAATGTTGTTTTCGGACATTGCTAGTAGCAACGGAGGGAGTAGTGGAAGCTTGTTTTGATTGTGATTGTGAGTTTTCCATTATAGCGAAATAGCAATTTTTGAGCGTTTTTGAGAGATTAGAGAAAGAAATGAGATTGTTTTTTATGTGTTTTCAACCCCAACTCATTACCTCTATTTATAGTGCCTTAAAACTCCCCAAAACCCTCAAAAAAATCAAAAAAAAAAAAAAAACGGTCATATAGCATATAGCCGTTTGGCCTCGGTAAACTTAAAAAAAAACCGGAAAAAAACCGGTTAACGGCCATTTTTTTTTAAACGGTTATATTTAAAAAAAAACCCGATTAAAACCGGGTAAACCCGGTTTTTTTTAACTGTAACTTTTTTTTAAAATAAATAAATAAAACCGGTTAAAACCGGTTTTATTTTAAAACCGGATAAAACCGGGTTTAAAACCGGTAAAAAACCGGTATGGGGTAAAAACCCATAACCGGTCTAACCGGTTCGGTTTTAAAAAACCGGTCCGGTTTTTAGAAAACCGGTTTTGTCAAAAACCGGTCGCCGGTTTAACCACCGGTTAAAAAAAAACCGGTTGCCGGTTTGCATCTCTAGCTCAAACTCAAACAGCTTATAAGCAAAGCGAGTGTTGGGCCACAGAAGATGCTCTAGCCCAAACAAACCTCATAAGCATAAGCCCACTTGTCGATCGTGAATTAATTTTAAAGAGCAAATTTTTAACCCTTGTAAGGTACTCCCGAACACACATGTGGCTATCGGTCATGATGTTGAGGGTTCCCTCGTATAGAAACCGAAAACACGATGCTAACACCTAAAATAGAGAACGGTAACAGAAACACAAATTCGAAAAATATTTTAACTAACCATTTTATCACCTTGCATCACATTATGAGTAGTGACACAAGCAATCTCAAAAGTTAGCCTTTCAAAAAAAAATCTCAAAAGTTAATTTAACTGCTAATATATGGTGTTACGTCATGCAATCATAAAAAAAGATATACCAACTAGGTTATCCAATGCTAATGGTAACTGTAATATTATAGTTACCCTTTTTCAACTATATCAACTTTCTCTCATCAAGACTACACTCAATCACAATTTTGCTAATGAGACGACAGCAAAAAAAAAAAAAAAAAAAAAAAAAAAAAAAAAAAAAATTGAAAGAGCCTTTCGGGCAGCCAACCAAGATGAAAAAGTTGGCTGTGTGATCGGTTGCTTTCGGTTGAACTAATGGGAAGAACATGACCGTTTACTCGTTTAGTTGAGGGCAACCTTACAATTAGCATTGGCGTTAATGCAAACTACAACATAAAAATAACATAAACCGTGGGCTACTAACCGACGGTGGGAACCTTTGCAGACATCTTTTATATAATAAAACAAAACTCTTATTGGAATTTTTTTCATTTCAAAAAAATGCATTCATACTTTATTTAGTAAGAATTGTATTTAAAAAAAATTATTTTCTTATTAGGTAACATTTTATATTTATCCATAACACAAGTAGAAGATAAATACAAAAATATAGATAAGATGCAATTAACACAAGATAAATACAAAAAATATAGATAAGCCGCAATTAATAATAGGATTAAAAATTTTAAATAATTATCTTTAATAATAAAAAACTATAATTAAACATCATAAATCAAACAAAACAAAGATTAAATTATTTGTTTTTTAATAAATAAAAATATATTATTTAAAAAATTTTAAAAAGCTCGCGCGTGCGCGGGCATTATAACTAGTATATTCTGTAAGTTTATACTTTTTGTCTTAGATTTTTATATTCTTAATTTTATTATTAATTAATAATAGCTGCAAAACTTTTATTATACTACTATACAAAGGTGTTAAGGTATATGGTAAATTTTGGCTTCTCGTTTTTTGTAAAGACTTGTAACGAGCTTTTGGTTCTGTCTTTTAAACACGTCATATAAAAGTTACTAGGGGTGGCAATAGGAGGGTCATGGAGGCTCGGCATGAGATGCCGATCGGCATGCTCTAAAACCACAAGCCCGACATCAACATTTCGGCATGGCGGAAGGCCATGAAATGCCGAATCGGCATGCACATCAACCCAAAAAAAATGAATGTTGGCATTTAATATATTTGGCCTTTTGAGTTAATTTTGCATTTAATATATGGTTGGTTAATTTTGCGTCACCATTGCCACTAAAAAATGAAGGAAAGTCATGGTGAATTATGAAATGTGTTATTGGCATTTAATTGGTTAAAAATGTGTTGGCTACTTTTTTTTTTCATCACCATTACCACCGCTAAGAATTTAAGACATGTGGGCTAGCTCATACACATTTATTTTTTTTACCAATAAACTTTTGACATGTGACCTAGCGGTACTATATGGTGCGCAATACCAAAAAGTTTCGAGTTCAAAATTTGTCGAGGACAATGTGGTTTATGTTATTGTGATGATGCATATTTTTTTATGTGTATGTGTGTTAGTTCATGTATTTATTTATTTATTCCTACAAAGAAACTATAGAATATTCGATGTAAATTTTTGGTTGAATCAAGTTTCGGGTTTGAGAATGTCCTACTCGACATTCCATGACACTCTTAAATGATCCTCATTACCAAATCAAATACGCTATACTGGCCGTGATTAATGGTTTAGCAGATTGCATTATTTTCCATGCCAAAAATACATATATTCCACAAGGTTTGTATGACAAATCTTCTAAAAACAAGATTGTCTTCTTTTGTTAGGCCTAGTCTTCGTCATCTTTGTATTTATCATGTTTGATGTCGACACTATTTAATTATGCATTTCCTTGGCAGCCACAATTAGCTAGCAACTTCTCAACAATTTAGAACTCAATGAATTGTAATCATAGAACAAATGAATATAAAAGGAGTTAACTATAGAGCATGCATGAGAGTCACATGAAATTTGATTATTACCAAAAATACGCAAGCATTAGATGCATGATTCACACATTAGGAAATTAAGATAGAAAATTCATGATAAAGACTACTTGCTTCATTTAGATTAAACGTAAATCATTTTCAGCTATCGTGACCGGTTCTAATCCATGAAGATAGAGACGAAAACCACATTCAAACAATATTTTGTGTACGTAATGTCGATGTTTGGTGCACAACCACTAATTTGCTTCAAATATTTCTATTTAATATCTAGAAATGTGGACGTTTCTTTACTTTGACTTCATATATTCACATGAACTGAAAAAAGTAGGTAAACATGTCATTCATGTAGAAGGTATACCATCACAGAAATTGGACCATCTTAAGCCATGAAATTAAGTTTTATATTACACATGAGGAAAGTCTATATTCACGATTTTCTCTTTCAACATAAAATAGCAATGTATTTTCTTTCATGTCCTATTTAAATATGTAAACTAAAAAATGTTTTACTTAAGGCTACAAAATTTTAACAAGTATGTCGATATGCACACATTGATTATGTGTCATACCTCATAATATGTCATGTGTCATTGTTCTTTACATGACATATCAAAATATGCATATTAGAACACTTACTGAAAAATCGCAACATCAAGTGGAACACTATTTTGCTCACGTACTCATATGAGACATGAAAGAAAGTATATTGCTATTTTGTAACCTAAACCTTAACAAGAATCCTACACTTATATGACTACTTTGCTTGTTTTATCATTGTGATTAAGCTAGAATTTTTGAACTTCATGCACCAAAGAAACTTGACCTTGCGACACCAATTTTTCTAAACAGCAAAAGAATATCAATTATAATATATATATATATATATATATATATATATATATATATATATATATATATATATATATATATATATATATATATATATATATTATAATGCGTCAGAAATAAATAAATAGAAAACCCAAACCTAATACACCAAACACCCTTATAGAGAATTCAAACTCGAAACCACACTTAGGCAACTTCAAAAACCATCACCCAAACACCACCCATATACCAAACTCAAGATAGAAAAACATTTTAATGGCATACCTATTAGATGAATAAATTAGTTGGCCCAAGCCCGACTTATGGGTTGGGTCCATTATGGTTTCCAGGTATATTGGTTTATAAATACCTGACGAATAAACATTATAACGTACGAGTTTTATCATTATCTTACATGGTATCAATTCGGATTTTTATGTTGAAACCAGGTATATTCGGATTTTTTTGTTTTTAAAAAATAAAATAAAAAAACATATAGTTTTATGTTTTTGTTTATTTAATTTTTTTTTTGTTATTTTTTTATGTCGAATCCAGGGTATCAATTCCCGAGACGACTTGTATTGGTGTCGAATCCAGGGTATCAATTCCCGAGACGACTTTTGTTGGTGTCGAATCCAGGGTATCAATTCCCGAAACGACTTTTGTTGGTGTCGAATCCAGGGTATCAATGGACGACTTTTGTTGGTGTCAACTCCAGAGTATTAATTCCTGAGACGACTTGTGTTGGTGTCGAATCCAGGGTATCAATTCCCAAGAAGACTTTTGTTGTTGTCCAATTTGCTTTCTTCGTTTATTTTGGTTTTGGGTTATCCCGTTTTATTTTTGGTTTGTTGTTTGAAATTTGGTTTCTTAGTTTACTACTCCAGTTCGAGCTTTTGCAATTTCGTCGCTCGAACTGTGGGGGAGTATTAGATGAATAAATTAGTTGGCCCAAGCCCGACTTATGGGTTGGGTCCATTAGGGTTTGCATGTATATTGCTTTATAAATACCTGACGAATAAACATTATAGCCTACGGGTTTTATCATTATCTTACAATACCGACATATACTAGGTCATTTTCTAAAGAAAGAAACTGTATTAAATTCTTATATATAAACATCATATTTGCGTTGAATACAATACAATTCACCCAATACAAATTATACTAATGAAATGACATGAAAAAAACATCATGCTAAAAAACTATAGAACACACACCCAAACTAGAAACAATAGCTAAAACTAGCTAGCCAGAGTCCAGCAATAAAATGTTATGTGTCACACTACAAGAATCATGAGAACAGGCGACGAGCCTATTCCCGTCGACACAATGTCGACGACAATACGCAGAAAACGACAAAAAAAAAAAAATGCTTGACCGAGTCCGGCTGCGTTGAATATTTTGAGTTCATATGATCCCGTCGTCGACATTGTGTCGACGGTATTATCTCCCCAAATTATCCCGCTAATACGCTCCCGTCGACATGTCGACGGGAATATATTAATCACGAATTATGACATGTGATTAGCCTTAATTACCTGTTTTGGTTAACATTCCCGTTGACATGTCGACGGGAAAATTAATTAAATATAAAAGTACTAAATTACTGGCGGATATATATGGCGGGATTTTTCCCGTCGACATGTCGACGGTATTATCTCCCCAAATTTTTTACTCATATATATACTCATAAAATCATTCCCATTTCATTCTTTATCTATATACATTCTCACAAAATCATTTCCGTCTCATTTTACACATACATTCTTGATTCTCACAATGGATGGTTTAACGCCAGAATAGGGGTGGTCGAAGGCTTAATCACACGAACTCTTATATAATAAAATTATAAATCATTGGGGCGTTGAAATTTTTGATGAATATGATTCTTATGCGAACTGTGCACCGTGGCAGAGAGACCGGATTCTGGTATGGTTGAGGAAAAAGTCATAATATAGAGAGTATTTGGAAGAGGTAGATGTTGCTGAAGCTCAAGCTGCTGCTGTTGGAGGTGAGGATGAAGCTAAAAGCACGTTTGATTAAGTTGCTGCTGTTGATAATCTGGAAAATAGAATAACATGTCTTGAAGCTACGTTTGCATATCTCTAGGAAATGAGAGCAAGGAAAGGAAGAGATGGTGCGAGTTCAAGCAAAGCGGGAGGTAGCCGCAAAAAAAAGTAAACGGGTTGTTTCATTTGGTTGTCGAGTTGTTTAGTTTGGTTGTCGAGTTCTTTAGTTTGAGTTGTTTCGTTTGATTGTTGAGTTTGTTTCGTTTGATCTGGTTCGTTTGCTTGTTGAGTTGTTTAGTTTGAGTCTGTATGAAAATGTATCTGGTTTACAACTCTTGTGTGGTTGAATAAAATGTTTGCCTTCGTGTTTGAAGCTAAGCGTGTGGTGTTTGGGATTGCTTTATAAACTGCTTAGTTTCTTACTGCGGATGTTTTGTTAGATTAATAATTACAATCTTGAGTGTTTGGATAGAAGTTTACGATTTTTAGTGATTAAGCAGTTTTGAGTATATCTAATCGTGTGTGGACATCAGTTTTCACAACAACAACAACATTTTATTAAACAACAATAACACAACAAACAACAACAACAACAACAATAACACAACAAACAACAAACAAAACAATAACACAACAAACAACAAACAACAAACAACAAACAACAAACAACAACAACAACAACATTACATACGAAGATTTTCCATGTCACCAAACAGGTTACGGAGTATTGCATCCGATTGACATGCGTGGTCATTATTGTCGGGATTCGTTGCCATTTCAAGTCTTGCCCCGAGCACCCTGACTTTTGTCTCTAACATCTGTTTTTGCGCCTCCAGCATATATATCCTAAGATCTTTTTCATGGCAGTTTGTGCACCCAGAACCGTGAGATGTTAAAGCAGAAGAAATTATTTGTAATTGTTCATCAAATTCACTCTTCCACATAAAATATCCACATCCATGACCTTTGTCTCTTGGCTTCGAAAGAGGACATGCATAATACTCCAATACAAATGTATCTTTTTGATGTGATGTTCTTTTTTTTTATATTTCCTGCTCCACAAGTACACATAAAAGGATTATATCGTTACATTTGGTTGAGGTTGAGTGGTTTTGAGGATAAGAGGTTGTGAAGTTGTGTGGATAATATGTTAGTATATAAGAGCAGATTTGGTGGGAAGAGTTTTGGTGGCAAGATTTTGGTGGGAAATTTTGGTGGGAAAAGTTTTGGTGGGAAAACCCAACCCCTGAACCCTACTTTCTGAACCTGGTCACTAAGCCTGAACACCCTGATCATGAACCATTAGTCACTGAACCTCCTGAAACCCCACTCAATGAACTCTGGTCACTGAACCCCTTGATCATGAACCATTCGTTTAACATCTCGTGTACAACCATATCATCTCGACTCGTTTGTTTAACATCTCGTGTACAATCATATCATCTCGACTCGTTCGTTTAACATCTCGTGTACAACCATATCATCTCGACTCATCTGTCTAACATCTCGTTTATAACCATTGCATCTCGAATCGTTCATTTAACATCTCATGTATAACCATTGCATCTCGACTCGTTCGTTTAACATCTCGTGTATAACCATTGCACCTCGACTCGTTCGTTTAACATCTCATGTATAACCATTGCATCTCGAATCGTTCATTTAACATCTCGTGTATAACCATAGCATCTTGACTCGTTCATTTAACATCTCGTGTAAAACCATATCATCTCGACTCCTTCGTTTAACATCTCATGTACAACCATATCATCTCGACTCGTTCGTTTAACATCTCGTGTACAACCATATCATCTCGACTCGTTTGTTTAACATCTCGTGTACAACCATATCATCTCGACTCATCTGTCTAACATCTCGTGTATAACCATAGCATCTCGAGTCGTTCGTTTAACATCTCATATACAACCATAGCATCTCGACTCTAACATCTCGTGTATAACCATAACATCTCGAGTCGTTCTAATTATTATTTATTTTATATTTTAATAAATAAAAAATACTTTAATCTTTTATATAACAAAATAATTAAATATTTCAAAATTATTTTGCTAAAACTATTCTATCAAAAAAAGTATTTATACAAAAAGTTATACCCGAAAATGTTAAACTACCAAACTCTATATAAGTAATTAATTTTAAATTTAATTAGTTATTTTTTAATTTTATAAAACTATTTTTTCAATATTTTCTTTTTATTTTATAAAAGTATTTATAATAAATATTATATTAAAGTAATTAATATTAAACTTAACTAGTTATTTTATAAAAGTATTTATAATAAATAAAAAATATTTAATTATATAAAAGTAATTTATTAATTTATAAAACTATTTTTTAATATTTTATTTTCAGTTTATAAAATTATTTATAGTAAATAAATTTATTATCCTGTCGACATGTCGACGGGAATCTTAGCGCCAAAATTTTCACCAAATTTTTACACCCTGCCAAACGACAAACGACAAAATATTGTTATATTCCCGTCGACATGTCGATGGGAATATAAAAGGTAAAAACAAAACCCCCACCTCAATTATTGCTGGTCATAACTTAGTATAAAAAAATCAATCTATCCTCTGGCGACATCAATCCTCCACCTCCTGTGAATAACACCATCAACATCAATCCTCCACCTCCGACACTACACCAACACCACTACCACACCAACACCATCACCACAGTCACCACCATAGTCACCACAGTCCAACACCACAGTCACTACACCACCACCATAGTCCAACACACTAGCACCACTGTGCACCTCCTCCTCCTCCTTTGTTTAATTCTTCCCCAACCCATCTCATGTTTAATTCTTCCTTTTCTTCTTCCCCACTCTTTCTTGTTTAACACCACATGTATTTTTTAATTTTTGATTTACATTTGTTAATTTTTTGATTTTATTAATTATTAAATGTTAATTGTTAATGTATAATTGTTATTTTTTTTGTTTTTTTTTTCATACAGCCTGTGAAGCCGACGGTGAAGCCGAGAGTGAGAGCTGAGGGTGAGAGCCGAGACAACCAAGACATAGGTAATGTACCTCGTTTTATTTTTTTTATTAACGTTTGGTATCCCGACGACATGTCGACGACGACAATTTTTATTTTTAAACTTTTGATATATTAATTTTCTCTATTTTATTATAGCCCGAGCCTAAGACCGTACCGCAGCGGAGACCACAGCTGAGCCACAACCGAGACCATAGCTGAAACCACAGCCGAGATAGTATGTTGTTAATTTTTTCATATCCATATTATTTTTTACATATAAACTTGCATTTAATTAGTATAAAAGGTGAGAGTTTAAGTATGTTTGTGAAATGTGAGCGTTAGAAGTAGAATTGATAGTTTGTGTTAGAAGTAGAAATGTGAACGTTAGAAGTAGAATTGATAGTTTGCGTTAGAAGTAGAAATGTGAACCTTGTGAAATGAGAGTGTTAGAAGTAGAATAGATAGTTTGATTTTGCATTTAATTTTTTCATATCCATATCATTAGTTTGTGTTAGATGTCGAATTGATAGTTTGCGGATTAAGTAGTAAGTAGGATATTGCGTTTGGTTAGTACTTATGGCAAAATAGTTTGGTTAGTAATTATATAAACAAAATTGTTTAGTTAGTAACTAAAAAAAAGTTTGGCAAAATAAACTAGTAAAAGAAAGAAAAAAAATAGTGTGATTTTAGAGTGTGTTTGTTTCGGCTTATATAACGGGCTTATGTCTTGTTTGGTTTTCGGCTTATGTTTCATAAGCTAAATTTTTATGGCTTATTTTGAAACTTTTTACCATGATAAACTTATATAAACAAAATAGTTTTAAAAATAAGTCACAAAAAATAAGCTTATGAAACATAAGCCGAAAACCAAACAATTGTTTATTTTCTATTAATTGTTTAACTTAAAATATATGCTATTAATTGTTAGACTTTTGTGAATGTTTTAGGATTTTAGTGATTAATTTCGGAAAGTCCCCATCCGAAGTTAATCATCTATATGTTAACTCAACTTGTACTTTTACAGATGGCAGGAGTAGCGCGCGGTCACGGTGGTGACAGTGCCGATGACCCACCACCCCCTTTTCGTTCGATTACTAGCGGACACTGTAGTGGTAAGAAACTTAAACTTGATAATTTGAATTTTGTTACTTGTTATTTTATAACGTTTTCACTCACTTCAATTGCAGGTTCGTCACAACAACCTTGACGAGGAGGTAGGGTGAGACGAGGTGGCGGCAAGGGTGGAGGTCGGGATGGCGGCAGGCCATAGGTCCGTGAAACCAACAAGAACTTAGACCTCAGGAAAGCTGTGACTAGATTGGGCCCCCAATCGATCGAGTTTGAGACGGCAGATCAGAGGACATATACTCATGTCAGGCCCCACCGCGCATGGTTCAGTAACTATGTTGGCGAGCTGGTTAGGTCTTTGCCGTTGCACTATCCCTCCTGGCACGACCTTGACGAAGCGACTCGACATGCCTTCATGAACCGACTCGGGGTCAGTTATTATATTTTCCTTTTAATTATATATCTATATTTAATTATTTGAATGTGTACATTTATTTAAAATTGTTTAATTGTGTATATTTATTTAAATTTGTTTATTTATTTATATCTTTATGTTAATATTAACTATGTTTGATTGCAGGAATTCTTCGACTTGCAGATCCACATGCGCAGTCCCGAATGGAAAAACATTTTGAAGGGAATCAATGCTTATATTGCTAAGGTCTACTCCGACAACAAGGGCACCATGAAGAAGACTTACTTTACGAGGCCGGGTGGGCCTGCTAAAGTGGATGAGATACGATGGGCCCCTCCTCCGAACATCGAGCCGTTTGTGTGGGAGGAGCATATCAAGTTTTACATGAATGAGAAGAACCTGAAGCAAGCTGCTGTGAACAAGGAGAACCGAAAGAAGAACAAGGTGTACAGCCGCCACAGTTCCAAGTCATTGGCTACTATTCGCCACGACTATGTAAGACATATTTTATTTTTATAAAAGTATTTTATTTTTATAAAATTATTTAATTTTAATTATATATTAATTAAAACTTTTAATTATGTAAAAGTAATTAATTTTAATTTTATAAAAGTATTTAAGTTTAATTAAAATAAATATGGTGTTTGATTTGTCATTTTTAATTTGTTTCATCTTATATGCATGTGTATATACATTTTCAGAACAGCAAGGACAAGCAGTACCCGTCACTCATCCAGAGCTTTTACGACACACACTACGACAATAATGGTATGTGGTTGCAGGATGAGGCTCGGGTTCAGTATGTAAGTATCGCTTTTTTTTTTTTTTTTTTTTTTTTTTTTTTTTTTTTTTTGAATTTATTATTTATTTATTTATCTATTTCCCAAAACACGCACTTTAATGATTCATTGAAACATAATCTTGTAATTAACCGGACATATATATTAATTTTCTCAATTTTTTTCAACTAAATAGGAAGAGATGGTTCGGCTTCATGATCTGGGAGCAAATACGCCAGAAGGGGTAGCGTACACGGAGGAGCAGATACTTGCTATGGTTTTGAAGGGCAAGCAGTGGGGCCATGTTGCCGAAAAGGGTAGGGTGCTACCCGGGATGAACAGGCCACCGTTACCATACACCCCGCCTCCACCTCCAGGTATGTACATTGTGATAATATATTAATTATAGATTACTCGATCATGACTCAAATTAAGCATTGCAATAGATGTTTTTAAATTTTGATTATTTCGTTTTCAGAATTAGCCGAGATGGAGTCGAAGCTTGCTGAGTACAAGAAGAAGATTGCTGAGGCCAAAAAGAAGAGCCAGGAAGAAGCTAAAGAGCGTAAGGCCATGAAGGCGCAACTTGATTTGGTGACAGGTTTTAACTCATCCAACCCACGATGGAACGAGTATGTTAGTCAGGCGGGTTCTCAGCACGTCGATGGCTCAGGCAGTGGCGCTGGAGGTAGTGGCTCAGCTGGTGTTGGGTTTTGAATTATGCTGCTAAGGTGAAACTGCGTCTGAGATTAAAATGCTGCTAAGATTAAAGATTCTGCTGCTGAATATTCAAACTGCTGCTATGGGAAATACTGCTAGTGGAATCTACTGCTTAAGAGATATGCATGTATATGGAATAGATAATTATAGAATAGATTGTGTGTATATCTTATACGTCAAGAATATGCTTATCTTGTGTAGAAAGGTATTGTAAACCTAGTAGGACTCCTTGGTCTATAAAAGGAAGATCCTAGGGTTAGATTGAATACGTATTCTTTTAGTTTTTGTTTACACTTCAAGGTTGTAAAACCCTAGCATTATTGAGTGCTCGTATTATTAATATATTGAAGTGTTGACAGTGAATCATTATTCTTCTTAAGTTAAGCTTTAAGATTCCGCGTTTTAGCTTAAGTGTTTTAATCAAGTCAACTTCTATATAAGATCGTTTGCTCAACTAGGATCAACAAGTGGTATCAGAGCTTGTGATCTAGAAGTTTGATACGTGGGAATCATACCAGGCTTTACCTCTCAAGGGATCTCGAGAAGCTTACAACCCCCACCAGGCAGTGTACCTGATCGTTGTAGTATAGTATAGTGACAAGTATCGAGGGATTGATCGTTCAACTCAGGAATAGTGTCGCTAGGATTAGAAAGCCTAAAAACTAGGCTTAGAGGTGAGGGATGATTCTTTTTGTATTTTTATATTTTTATAAAAGCAATTAAAATCTCGGGTTTTTGGAAGAGTGGGCAGAATTAGTTGCTAATCAACTAACCCAATAACTAAGATGCAATCAAAATAAAATAACAGAAATAAAAATAAAGCTAATTAAACTAGTGGTGTGAACAATAATGGGGAGAATTGTATTTACTTAGATTTCATTACTCCCTATATATCTTTTACAGGTTGATAGTTTGTTACAATTGCATGGATGACGGGTTATATTCCTTAATACCATTCGTGGGGTGGCGTACGTACTTCCCCAACTCTATAAGCTCCTACTTCACTCCTATGTCAAGCCGTTAAAAGCTCCTAACATGGGATCATTGGAATTCGCCCATTCATTAAATACAACCATAATAACCTAGTACGCATTGGTTCATGTTTCTTAAGACGTTCAAGCATGTCACCATTGGAAGTCTGCCAGTTTTCTTAAGCCTAACATCGAATACAATCATCCGTAACAACCATAAACAAACAATCAACCCATAATTAACATCTAGGTTTCAATACATCTAAGCAAACACACAAGAGATCTAGCCTAGCATGGTGAATTCAAGACAAGTGTAAGATATATTCAAGCAACACATAAACATATTGATTGAATGGAAAGAGTACTTATCTCAAATTGACATGAAAGGTTTCAAAGGGTAAAAACCCTTGAAAAAGCAGTAAAATTCATGCTAGGGTTTCTCCAAAGTTACACCCTACTTGTTCCTCCTCTAATGAATGAAAATTGCAAAACTATATATAGATTTTACAGGGTGACGGCGTCAAGAAGGAATTTCTGACGCCGTCAACTCGCCGCCCATAATGAGATCGGATTTCCTAGATCCAGATTTGACGCCGTCATGTGTAATTTAGTTCTGGGCCGTCACCATATCTTGAACCTTGACGGCAAAACGTGACGCCGTCACCTTTTCACTGGACCGTCACCACTTCCACCTCTTGTTTTACTCTTGACGCCGTCACATGAAGACTCTTGACGCCGTCAGGTACTGTTCCCAGCAAGGAAAATTAAGACTTTTCCGTTTCTTCACTTTTATGCTCCAAAAACGTCAAAAATGCTTCCTTTTCCAGAATTCACTCCAAAAGTACCTAAAATGATAAAAGGAAAGATTTAGGGCAATATTTGATCAAATAAATTCAACTCCGAGCTTAAATGACCCCCTAAAAACGGTTCATTTTTTGCCTCATCATATACCCTTACACTTGAGATTTTCTTGTCCTCAAGCAAATGCGCTTTTATTCTAATCAAAATACAAGTTAGGGGTCATTTAACACTAATATAAAAGTAATTACAACAAATAATCGTTCCACTAAAGACCAAAGACAAGCACGGAGGTCATATACTAGCACCTCACAAATAGTGTTTAGATACTCATATCTCTCGGGTGTAATAAAATATATATCACAATATGGAAATGGAAAACATCTCTCACTACCTGTCATAGCAAAATAGATTACCATAGGCTTGGGAAAGGATCAAACCTCCACCACATGGCTTAAGCACCTAGGATAAACTATCAAAGAGGTCTTTTAGAGGGTTATAACGTTAGGTGTAGGGATACGGAATACACGGTTTTGTTGGATAAAGGCAATCTTTACTGGTGGCGAGTTAATCATCTTGGTTAATTACATGTACAATATGGCATTGCTAAGCCAAGACTCGACTCGACTTAAGCTAATAAATCAAAAATAACAAAAACATAAAATAAACATAGAATGAAACGGGATGGTAGTCCGTATGTTTTTTCTCTTTTCTTTTTCTATTCTTTTCTTCTTAATTTTTTTTTCAATTTTTTTTTCTTTTGCATACACTCTTACCCTACCATCCAAAATAATACATCATAGGGAATGAACATTACCCTTACACTTGAATTTTTACATACTTTACAATAAACTAATCTAATGACTCGAATTAAGATAATCAAAACACTTGGAGTACTTTTAAGATTAACACACATATGGGGGTAATAAATGATGTTCTTCCCCATTACTCCATAACATTAGTACTTTACCCATGAGTCCCAATCATCCCAAAACAATATGTACAAGATATGACTCGACTTAGCAACCATGTAATCAATTAGATAATTAACTAAGGGTTTAACAAATAACAATAATGCACTAAAGATGAGTGCATACACGGAAGGCTAAGGCGATTTGGGTGTACATTTAAGTGGGTTGTAACAAATTCTTTCTTTAAGTAAGATGCTTAAAGTTAAAAACGAAAAGATAGGCTCGGAGGGGTGTACTAGGGGTTTCGTGTACTAAAAATGAGTACAACGCTAAGGTGTGGGAAAAATTAATTGACTTTACTAGCCAAGTAATATGACTTAAATGGTCAAGTAATTATGATACGAGTTTAAACACAAGGGTGATCCTAATGCCTCTTATCATGTAGTAAATCCTACCACACGAATGTAGTCTTACTAGCGATCTCGGGATGCATCACTAACGCAAGTTCTAGAATCTAAATGCTACCGGTACACTCATAAGCACCAATAATGAATGCTTTTCCTATCAAATCTAAAGGCGAACCTCACATATTTGGGTGGAAAATTTTTCTGAATAGTACGATTTTGTGATAGTCATACAACTCCTATCCATGAGACGCTTGCTATGGCTAAAGTTTCACTCCTAAATGGTGTAAAAAATTTTAAATTTGGCGCTAAAATTACACTAACAAGTATTTCTCATAGTTTTATTACACAACTACCATCAAACAAACAAACTCAAGTGCAAGTGTATCCTAGAAGGTATCATCATTTACCCTCCCCTTACACTTAGGATGAACATTGTCCCCAATGTTCAATTAAAGAATGTAAAAGTGAAATAGGTAAAAGAATGAAATCAAATACTCCCCTGATTCGTTCGGTGTGGATAGTGTGTTAACAAGGTTAGATCTTCCTCCAAGAAAATGAACAATCAAAGCTTCCCTTCCAGAAATATAAATCATCTTCTTGTCATACATAACCTGTTAAACCTTAGAAAACAAACAAGGCAACCTCGCATAAAATCGGCGGCAATCTATATATACTAACAAGTCCTAGAAAAACAACACATATATCTTAAATTGCTTTCTAGGAATTAAAGGGATATAATGCTTGTGGAATGAATGTTTGTAGATTTCCTGGAGTTTATAAAACTAAGGAATTAACAAAAACTTCAAGACTCCGTTAGAAAAACAAAACAAGCAAAATTTCTAGAATTTTACACATGACGCTGTCAGGAGTTAATTCATGACGCCATCAGAAGTGACCTGCAGAAATTTTTACGTTAAGTTTCCGGAAAATTTATGAAAAAACTTATGTCCTACTTCCTGGAAAATCCTGCAAAACGTCATTATGACTCGATACAAGCATTTGACTCTAACAAATACTAATACACATGTCCATTTAATATTGTGGAGAATCATGATCAATTTTGTTCTTAAAAACATATTGGGGTTTCCCCTTACACTTATCTTTTGTGAAATACCTTTGTATGAAGTTAAGACGAAGTCAAACGATAAAATAAAATAATATAAACAAATAACCCGCCCCTTTTTCCCCCAATTACCCAGCTATGAACCCTAAAAATCACTCCGTTCAAAATTACAGCGATTAAGGGTATATTCGTACAATCAATAGTGTTTCTAGAAGCTCAGTGATGTCAGATGATTGTCAGAGTATCAAAGAAGCACAAACGAGACACATGGCAGTTAGTGATTGGAGGAGAAGCGTCATTTTGGATTGATCCAAGGGCTATCATGAAGGGGCAATCATTGGGAAATGATCACACGGCTCTGAGATGATCAAAAGAAACACATATCACACGGACTGCCAAGCTGGAAATCCGTGAGCCTCTCCTCTAGATTCTTCTTCTTATTAGTATAAATAGAGTGCTAGGATCAGTGTATTAGGTGATGAGTGTTAGGCTAGCAAAGCTCTGCCATTTTTAATTCTCAGTTGGTAGTGTAATGATTACTTTTCAATAGTAATACTTTTATTTTAATGCAATCATTTTTCTTTTAATCAATTTTGTTAAAGCTTTGATTTCTGCTTATTAGTTTAGTATTTGTTTCAACAGCTTAATTCAGTTTTATATATTTACTTTTCATAGAAATTCAGTTTTAATCTCATTCTATTGTCTCATTAAATAAAAAAATAAAAAAATAAGCTTCTAATTTTGAATCAGTTTTCAAATAAGCTCCTTAAGAATAGTTTGAATCTCATCCTAGCTTTTTAGCTATTGGTGAGATTGTTAATTCAGTTGCATTGTTCAAAGTTTCATAAAAGTCAAAGGTAGTCAACTATTGGAGTACTTGGTTTATTTTGGCAAGCCAAATCAGATTTGGAAGGATTTGAGCCTGTCTAGAGACAGGCTAGCTTAGTGAAACATCTCTGCTCAAGCTGAGATGTGAGCTTTTGTAAGTTCTAATTTCATTATTTGCTTTGCATAGTAGCATAAGTTGTGAATCTGAGTTTCTGAGTATTCTGTTGGATTTTATTGATTTTTATTGTTGATTTGGCTTTCAATTGAGTTAGTGTAGCTATTTGGATCTCTTGATTTGTAGATTGTATAAGTTTGCATGGATTCTTAGTGTGTACTGTTATATAAGAGGGTGTTTGGATCTGTGGTTTACTGTGGATTGTAGTAGTAGAGTAGTTTATTAATTGGTACACTTAGACTGCTTTAGTGTTGAAATAATTACTTAGATCATAAAAATAGTGAGTCATTTCACAAATAGTCAAAGTAGTTGTCTAATTTGGTTAACTGTAAGAAATACTAGAAACAATTAGTGTAATGGTATTTATAATTGCATAATCTATCATAGTAGCTTAATTCAGTTCATTATTAGCTTAATTCATCAAGTAGTAGTAGATCTAGTGGATTAAAATTGATATAAGTCAAAGTAGTTTAGCATCAAAATAGTCAACTATTCATGTCTCTTGTTCCTGATGGCTGCTGAACATTGGTCATTTTAGAGTAGCATAGTATAATTTCTGATAGAGCTTTTTGGTTTAGAGAAGCTCAGTAGTATAGAGCTTATTTTGCCCCACTCACATTCTGGTTTGGTGCTTATTTTAGGCATGCTTATAAGTAGTTTGGAACTATCTTCTGTTTTGAAACTTAGGACTGCTATTCCTCATCTTGCTTGTTATTTTAGCTTGATTGATATATCTGAGTTCATTTGGGTATTTAGTAGTGGTTTGAATTGTTTTTAGCTTATTGGCTTAATTTGTGGCTTAATTGCTTATTGTTTGGTTTATCTCAAACTGCTTACTACTTGCTACCATTGTTTTTGTGCTTTTTCTGTTCATTTCTAAGCTTATATGAGCTTATTGTAGTATATTGCTTCTGTGATTTAAGTTTCATATCAGTTTTGTGGCAAGTGCTTATTAATAAGCACTTGCTATAAGCTGTTTTCTAGCAAATAAGCACTTCTGCTACTTGTTTTTAATTAAAATTTTTTCTCCAAGCTTCTCATATTATTTTAGATTTTCTGTGAATTTTTCACATTTTTCTGAGTTGATTTACTATTTTTCTTAATTTTTCTTCGTTAATAATCAATTTTAAATACTTTTTAATAAACAAAAATCAATCAAAATTCAGAAACAGCCTTTAAAAATACAAAAATATTTTAGTTAATTCTTTTATAATATTTTAGATTTTTCAAAGTAGATTTTATAATTTTTCCATTTATTTTTACATTTCCTTTATTTTGAGTTACTTTTTAATTCCAAAAATAGAAATTAATTCCTAGAAAATAAATAAAAAGTCAAAAAAAATATTTTTCTTTTTCTGGAAATTCTTTTTAGTAGTTTAAGATTTTTAGAAATTTGTTTCACACTTGTAGGATCATCTTTCATAAAAAGTTACGTTTTATTTTGTACGTTACGTTTAATTTTGCGTTTGAATTCCCGTTTTTAGATTTTAAACATTTGTGCATATATAACTTGTACTTTATGCTTATTTCACTATTTCTTTTCATAATTTGAATTTCACCATCAAAATTTCCACTATTTACTTTTCACTACACGATTCACGAATCGATAATTCGAGATTCCATTCAATTTTCGTTGGGAAACGACTCGGTAAATCCGTATTTCTTGCGGATTTTCTCGATACTTAATATATATACTATAAATTGAGCAAATCAATTTTTGGCGCCGCTGCCGGGGAAGGTTGAAGTGAATTTTTGATTTTCGTTTTTCGAAATTGTGTTTTGAAAACCTTCATTGTATATATTTTTCTATAAAAACCAAAAAAAAAAAAAAAAAGAAAAATCAAAAACACTTTTCCTAAAGTGTTTTCAAAAATACCAAAAAGAAAGTTTTAGCCTCGACTCTCCCGTGGAAGGGGGGCGTTGTAAACCAAATAAGCTTCCCAATATAAGAACGCGTGAAATTAGTTGCTAATCGGATTACTTTAATTCTACAACCGAATAAGCGGAAAATACGGAAGCTTAGACATTAAATTGCAAGCTGAAGAGAGAAACACTCTTCTCTCCTGTAATATACTATAATGTAAGAACATAGATGGTTTAGTGTTTAGGATGATTTTGGGTTATGTTTTCTAGTGAGAAGTTAGAGAGAGAAAGAGATGGAACCTTGAGAGAAAACTAGTGATGTATTAGATTGAAGTGAAAGGTCCAACCCCTTCCAAGCTAGGGAAGGGGTATTTATACTTACAATCAAACGCCCCCTGAAACGGGCTGTGGAGCGAGCTGACAGTGGGTAAAGACCCGACCCGACTCCACAAATGCTAACTAATACTAAACTGCGTTCTAACTAATATGATAAATTCTACGAGCTACAATATGCTAAGCTACACTCGGGGTGACCGAGTCTTCATATGAATAAACATATTCCTAACAATCTCCCCCTAAGGGAGGTCACCCCGGAAAATAAATATTGAATCATAGCATTCAAATCTTTGACGACATCTTTGTAGCTCGTAGCCTTTTGATTCTTCATTGTTGAGATCTTTGTGCATTAAGTGGTAGACTCTAGATGACACCTTCAATGTGATGGATGATCTTTGGAAATAGCTTCAACTTCATCATCCAAATGAGTGTCTGAGGGTCATCTTTGAGCAGTAACGTCTCCATGTAATATGATCATCTTTGTGTAGGCATGCTCACACTTTTCAGGATCATGATCTTCTGCATCAGAGTTGTGGAAGCATATATGAGGCCCAATCAATGATCATGATTTCTTAGATTGTGATGTTGAAGTATGAGCATGTGTTGATGGATCAGCATCTTTTCAGCAATCAACCACAACCGTCAGAAATTCTTGCGAGTAGACAGTTAGCAACAAATCATCCTATGCTTATAGGTTTGGAATTAGAAATTGTCAACAGCATAGTGTGAAGACTCCTTCTAATCCTTACCAAGACCGTTCCCAATCGGTAAACCCTGAGAGGATTTACACGAACTACTTAAGTAGATCAACGAATGGGTGAGTCACTGGAGATCACTCCACGACTGTTAACCATTTGTAACCATCGCGACCACTAAGCGTAATCCACAAGGAACTGCCTAAGTAATCTGCTTTCAGGGCTGCTTGATGTTGACCCTGGCAGGAATTTCCATTCAATCACTGGGAGTTACAATAACAACATCCCTCATAAATGTTCTGGCAGAGTGCTAAGATCTGCGTAGGACTCATAAGTTTACCACTGGTATCCTTAATGTTGAACATCCAGGGTAGAAGTAGCACATGTTCCTATGAGATCTTTTTATGAATCTCGAGGCTCTAGACTCAATAAGTGCATTTGGTTTTCCTATGCGGAGATTAGGGAGAGGGATAGATTACACTGGTTCCCCGTGAGATTGAAACAAGTTCTTTTAAGAGAACTTAAGTGGCTAGAAGGTTTAGTACAATGCGTCACTGGGTCCATGATGTCTTGTATTCAATACCAATGTCGCCTTAGCAACCATCAGTAGATTATGAATTTAACCCGGTTTCTACCCTAAGGTTGAATAATTGGAGGGCTATTTCTTTTCACCCTTTCTCATTTCATTTCTTTTTAATTCTTCAACCCCTTCTTTCTCCATTCTCACATTTCTCCTTTTTTCATGATCTTACCTACGGACTTTCTAATACTATCTATTTGGTATTGTCCATGGGTAGATCCCTCTGGCTCTGGCGGATAATAGGACAGTTTTCCTAACCTTAGCCACCTTATATCTTCATGACTATCCTATGTTGCCTTTTACCAAATCATTTAAAATTCTCTCAACGTGTTTATGATTGAGAAACACATTTTGTTAACACATTGAGAGTTTTGTCATTTTCAAATGCTCCCCCTTAACATGTGCTCATATGTTTTGATTTGAGAATTTGCACATGTCGGGAAGAGTTGTACTTTTTGAATTGATCCTCCTTAAGTGAATATGAACGGGCGTTCGAGACACGCTTACATTACTAGTTAGACTAGCTTGAAGTTATTACCCGGCCCGATCAGATTCACCAAAGGTTTCTCGAAACGGTACATTCTACTCAGACAAGTTCTTTTCGAGACACGCTTACATCACTGGTTAGACCAGCTTGAAGTTATTACCCGTCCAGGACTAGTCCTTTCGATTCAAGACAATTGTGTTTCGCCAATTCATGAGTCAAGTCTGAGTCTCGAACTCTTAAGATGCAAGGATCCTTTTTAACAAATCATTTGCTCCCCCTCAATATGTGCATTGATATACAAAAGAGTTTAGCACATAGGGAAGAGCATACATTTAGGTTCAAAACATCACATTTTAATCAGTTTTTCATATTTAAATCACATCTTCTCCCTCGATCAAAAATTTCAAACCAATTGAGATTTGTGATCCCAAGTGATTTAAATAAGTTTAAAGATTTTGGGAGAAAGATGTGTCATATTTAAGAATGACTGATTTTGAGACGACATTTTAGCTCCCCCTCAAACCTTGAGGGAGTATGTTATGTGTTAGAAATTATGAGTTTATAAATGATTACGAGTTTAGCGAGAAACTCATGAAAAATTCATATACTAACACATAACAATCACACTTAATACACTGTATTGATGCACAAAGATCTTGTTTTGATGATATATAGTTTTTGAAATCATTCTCCCCCTCAATCGATGACGCATTTTCAGTTAAACATTTTGCACAAAAGATTAATCTTTTAGCATCGATTGAGTGGTAAATTTTAAACAACATTTCAAGTTTGTTTGTTCTTCAAAAACCATGGTACCACCAAGTTTGGAGCAAATACTTTCCTGAAGAATCTTTGAAGGAAAAGTATTTGAGATGTAAAGAAGACTTCTCTTCTTTTACTAGAAATGATGCATGCACTTAAGCGTATATCAGATCAGAAAGGCACGGATATAAAGTAATTCATGCCTTTGTTAGGAACAGTCGTCTTTTTGGCGATGAACTTTCCCTAATATTAAGACCGGGTTGCTATCTGAAGTAATAGCAAACCATAATGAAATATACATAATCAAGAATGTAACCACACACACTACATTATGTGCATCAGTGCAGGACAAGTTCACATAGTTACCAGTCCTCAAAAGATTAATATAACTATTACATAACATGATGAAGCACAGTTAGATGGTACGTTCCATAAGCCTGTAGTCCCCTTCCCGAATTCTCCCACCAATAAAACATTGGAGAATTCGGAAAATTCATCTTTCCAGCAAGAGTTTTCTGATGGCTTGAAGAAATTGCTTGTTTCTTTGGAACACTTTTGTAGTCCAAAATGCAGTGTACTTCCCATCCTTAGCAATTCTGTATGTGGTAAACTAGAAGGGGGGGGGGGGGGGTTGAATAGTTTTACGTCTTTTTAATTTGTTATAAAAGATAGTTTTAGTGTTTTCTTAGTTTTTAAAACTTAGATTCGATAATATGTGATCTCAAGTCTTGCACAATATGAACAACTATCAATAAATAAGATATAACAATGATAAGTAATGAAATAAATAAGAGATGGAAAGATCGAACCGCGAGACAAGAGATTTATAGTGGGTCGGCTACAACGACACCTTCCTTGCCCTACTCCACTCCCCGAGCACCTAACTCGAGAGTTTTCTTCACTATATCAACAAGCTCCCTTATGGCGGAGAAAACCTTACACACCAATTTACACACCAATCTACACACCACAACTTCTTCACAACTAAGTCACAACTTCTACACAACTTCTTCAAATCAATCTACTTCACAACTAACTACTCCAGCCTATCTTCTTCAGACCAATTCACTTCACAACTAACTACTTCACAGCTAGCTTCTTCACTACAATCTAATTCCTAACTTTTCTTCTTCACACCAAATAACTAACTAATCACACAGTCTATATATCTAGCACAACTATCTACAATCAAATATTCACAACAATCTTCACAAAGAATAATGTAAATAATCTTGATGATGCACCAACAACTTGGATGTGGAGGTCACAACAAGTTGTAATACTTCTTGTCTTGGGGGATAGAAGTATTCTTCTCTTGCACTTGAGAGGATGAAGTTTGAATCACTTTGAAACAAAGAATTATGCACTTATGATTAAAGGATTAAGAGAATAGAAATGTGGATCTAGAACAGAAAGTTTAGGAGTGCAAAAGGTGAGAAAATTCTGTGGGATGAACCAGTATTTATAGGGGAGAAAATTACTGTTCTGGAGCGTGGCCGGTCCCCTTAATTGATGGCCGGTCCCCTTAATGATTAAGGGGGCCGCCTAAGGAATTAAGGGGGCCGCCCCTTCAGAACGTTGGATTTTCTTGTCTTTTAGTGAAGATTATTTTTCTGGATAAAATTTGCTATTTTTGGCTGGAAATTTGAAATTATATATTTATAATGAATTAAACATATTCTTTTAATTCCAAAAGTAATTTTGTAAAAGATATAGAATGTTTAATACATTTTATAAAAATTCTAGTGATTAGAAAAATTTCCTTTGATCATGAAATACAATAAACATTTTGTTTATTCATACCTTAAGTGATATGGATGCAAAGACAAATATTAAGCACTAAAAACTTGTTTACGTCATAAGTTTTAGATTAATGAATTTATGCATTGTAATTATCAAAACATAGAGACATTGTTAATATGCTAACAATGTTTTTAGACATTATTTATGTCAACAATCTCCCCCTTTTTGATGATTACAAAACCTTAAACTCATTAGGTCTAAAAAATAATTTTTAGACAAGTATTATTAGAGTTTAACATTCTCTTCTCCCCCTTTTTGTAAAATCAAAAAGGTTAATGCTCCCCCTTGATATATGCTCCCCCTCATTTGAGAGCACCAAGGGAAAGAGCTATGGAAATCTTGGCTACACAAAATATTAGAAGAGAACAAGACACATATACATGCAAAGCAATAATTATGCAAATAAAAATAGATTCATTCAAGCATCATAGAAAGCGTTACAACATTCAATATGCTTAAGGCATATTGATCACAATAAAACAAAAGAAAAGACATAGCCCTATATTGCCTAAGAGAGCACTTGGACTTGCTTACAACCTATGGTTGATTGTTTTATTTGCTTGAAGGAAAACATAAGCATAAAGCTTAGTTGTTAGATGGAGAGGGATATGGAGTGGGGTATGAAGCGGAGGAGGTGGATCTTACGATATTGTATCGTGTTAAGGGTGGTATGGGATGAGGACGAGTGAGGAGATATTCAATCCAAGAAATATCTTCACTCAAGTATAGGATTTGTTTTTGAAGGAAGATGCAACAAGGGAAATAGTGAGTGTGGTTTGTAACTTGATCCAAGTTGAGAGAGTGAGGAAGGCAATTGTTGTAGGGTGATGATGGAGGTTTCCCTTTGTTGCGTTGTGCAAGATGCATGGCATTGAGATCACAAAGATCATGGATTTGTGATATTTCATCACGGAACTTTTGCTTTTCCGTGGCAATGCGGAGAAAGTCATTGTGTGGATATGGATGAATTAGGTTTGTGTAGTTGGAATTGTAGTGTGATGGTTGATCAAACTTGTATGGATCATTACAAATGGTTGGAGGATGAGAAGAGTGGTTTGGCATGAAGGAAGATGTTTGGCCAATGTTGTATGGTTTGTAGAGAGGATCAAATGAATGTCCTTGTGAATTTGGTGTAAAGTTTGGGAAGTAAGTGGTTGGAGGTGTTGAGTGATTCCCAACTTCATTGGTTATGATGGATTTGTTTCGAGGGCTTTTTCTTCGCCAAACGGGTTTTTCCGTCATTCTTGCAAGCCTTGAGGCTTTTGGTTTTGGTTTGTTTGGAGAAGTCATGAAGGGATGAATGGAGAGTGTGGAAGATTTGGGGTATTTATAGTGTAAGATTTGTGTGTTTAAGGATGGATAAGGTTTGTTTGGGAGACTAGGACAAAATATGTAGGTGAAAAATGGGAAATGTAGGTGGAAATGGGCTAAAAAGCAGAAAAGTTTCTGTAAACCCGACCATCAGATGACCGGTCCCCTTAATTAGGGGGCGGTCCCCTTAATGATTAAGGGGGCCGCCTTACAAAATTAAGGGGGCCGCCCATCTGCTGATTTCCAGGTTGCCAGAATTGGGTTTTTGGCAGAAAATTTGCATAAAGGTTGTGTGTTTGGATTAGAATTCAAGCAAGTTCAATCCCTTTATGCAATATAGCATCTAATCTAATCAAGATATAGCATGCATGCAAAAACACATAAGCAAAAGAGCAATTAAGGAACACATAATAAGCAAGAGGAGATAAGTAAAGGCAAGAGCACTTAAACTTCCTAAGGCACCTATCTTAGATCAAAGGCAAAGGCAACTAGTGAGTGGAAAACTAGTGATGGAGCAAGATGACATTATTAGTGAATTTGTCCTAGTGTGTGTCTATATGCAACAAATGTGGAGTTGTGATTGTTTCGACTCCTAAATGCAAAGAGAGATAACGATCCTAAGAAACAATCCAAAAGATCTCTTTGATTCAATTTTTGCTCGATCATGAATGTCAAAGATACATATTAGATTATATACTTTGACAATTTATGTGAGAGTTTATGCATCATTTTTGGAAGACAATGTTTTTAGCATTAGTCAACAATGCAAGAAAAATGATGTTCATGTGATTCCTAGACGTGAGAATAATTTTTAAAGAAAATTGATTGGGTTTTACAAAAGAGTTTACGCACAGAAAATAAACTTTCCCAATCTTTAATTTTGTACGAAATAGATTCCTAGACTCAGAAATAAAGAAGTGGACGAAAAGTAAATTTTATGCACGTATAAATTTGTATTAGTTCAATATAATTTAGTCAACTTGTTCCATCATTCCTAATCCTAAACGCAAGTGGTTGAATAATTCACGCTTAAGGGGTTTTGTGAATATATCCGCAATGTTATCTTCCGATGCCGATGCAACTTTTTCTATAGATATGTTTCCTTTTTGTACATTATCCCTAAGAAAGTGGTGGCGTATTTCTATATGTTTAATCCTAGAGTGTTGCACCGGATTTTTACTTAAATCTATCGCACCTGTTGACATAAATAATGTCTAAAAACATTGTTAGCATATTAATAATGTCTCTATGTTTTGATAATTACAAAGCATAAACTCATTAATCTAAAACTTATGACGTAAACAAGTTTTTAGTGCTTAATATTTGTCTTTGCATCCATATCACTTAAGGTATGAATAAACAAAATGTTTATTGTATTTCATGATAAAAGGAAATTTTTCTAATCACTAGAATTTTTATAAAATGTATTAAACATTCTATATCTTTTACAAAATTACTTTTGAAATTAAAAGAATATGTTTAATTCATTATAAATATATAATTTCAAATTTTCAACCAAAAATGGCAAATTTTATCCAGAAAAATATTCCCCACTAAAAGACAAGAAAATCCAACGTTCTGATGGGGCGGCCCCCTTAATTCCTTAGGCGGCCCCCTTAATCATTAAGGGGACCGGCCATTAATTAAGGGGACCGGCCACGCTCCAGAACAGTAATTTTCTCCCCTATAAATACTGGTTCATCCCACAAAATTTTCTCACCTTTTGCACTCCTAAACTTTCTATTCTAGATCCACATTTCTATTCTCTTAATCCTTTGATCATAAGTGCATAATTCTTTGTTTCAAAGTGATTCAAACTTCATCCTCTCAAGTGCAAGAGAAGAATACTTCTATCCCCCAAGACAAGAAGTATTACAACTTGTTGTGACCTCCACATCCAAGTTGTTGGTGCATCATCAAGATTATTTACATTATTCTTTGTGAAGATTGTTGTGAATATTTGATTGTAGATAGTTGTGCTAGATATATAGATTGTGTGATTAGTTAGTTGTTTGGTGTGAAGAAGAAAAGTTAGGAATTAGATTGTAGTGAAGAAGCTAGGTGTGAAGTAGTTAGTTGTGAAGTGAATTGGTCTGAAGAAGATAGGCTGGAGTAGTTAGTTGTGAAGTAGATTGATTTGAAGAAGTTGTGTAGAAGTTGTGACTTAGTTGTGAAGAAGTTGTGGTGTGTAGATTGGTGTGTAAATTGGTGTGTAAGGTTTTCTCCGCCATAAGGGAGCTTGTTGATATAGTGAAGAAAACTCTCGAGTTAGGTGCTCGTGGAGTGGAGTAGGGCAAGGAAGGTGTCCTTGTAGCCGAACAACTATAAATCTCTTGTCTCGCGGTTCGATCTTTCCATCTCTTATTTATTTCATTACTTATCATTGTTATATCTTATTTATTGATAGTTGTTCATATTGTGCAAGACTTGAGATCACATATTATCGAATCTAAGTTTTAAAAACTAAGAAAACACTAAAACTATATTTTATAACAAATTAAAAGGACGGAAAACTATTCAACCTCCCCCCCATCTAGTTTTCCACAATTGGTATCAAGAGCCACGTCGAGCAAGATTTTTAAAATATATTGTATTTTAAAACTTGTAACGATCTATGGAATCTGAAAAATATTTAGAAGGGCAATATATGCAAAGACCACCACTATTTGAAAGTGATGGATTTTTATATTGGAAAAATAGATTCGAAACATATGTGAAATCAAAAGATGTTGATCTTTGGCATATTATTACCTTTGGTGATTTTCCCCCTACTCAATATAATGTTGAAACTAAAATGGATGAAATTGTATCTTTTGAAAAACAAAATGATGATTTGAAAAAGAAACTAGCAAAAAATAATGAGGCTAAAATGGTCATTTATAATGCGTTACCACGCAAAAATATGAAAGAATTTTTATATGTAAAACCGCAAAAGAAATTTGAGATTCTTTACTAATTACTCACCAAGGTAATAGCCAAGTCAAAGATAATAAAATAGATCTTCTTGTACAACAATATGAACAATTTACGATTCCGGAAGAGGAATCAGTTGATAATGCTTTTGCTAAATTTAACACTATTATCACAAGTTTAAAAGCACTTGATGAGACATTTTCTAGTAAAAATTGTGTTAGAAAATTTCTTAGGGCATTGCATCCGAAATGGCGAGCTAAGGTCACAGTAATTGAAGAATCAAAGAACTTGATGACGTTATCACTAGATGAACTAATTGGCAACTTGAAGGTTCATGAAGAAATTATAAGAAGAGATTCGGAAATGGTCAAAGTCAAGAAAGAACAAACCAAATCCATTGCTCTAAAAGCCAAAAAGGAACCTAGTGATGATGATGATTCAAGTGACGAAAGTGAAGACGAAGAATATGCAATGGCCGTAAGAGAATTCAAGAAATTCTTCAAGAGACGAGGAAGATTCACTAGATCATCACGAGACGAAAGAAAACCATTTCAAAGAAATAGAAGTGACAACTACGGGAAAAGAAAGTGCTTTAGATGTGGAAGTCCAAATCATCTCATTGGCGAATGTCTAAAGCCGCCGGGTTATGAAAATCAAGGCGCATTTGTTAGAGGAACATGGAGTGATAGTGACAAAGAAGAAGTTGAAAAGCCAAGAGACGAAAAGTGTTTTATGGCAAAAGAAACCGACGAAATATGTTTAGGAATTGACTTGGAGCCTGACGAATGGATCAAAGATAGCGGATGTTCGAGGCACATGACGGGGAACCACAAGCTATTCTCTACATACAAGGCATACAATGGAGGTAACGTTATTTTCGGTAGTGACTTACGTGGAAAAATCATTGGCAAAGGTACGATCTCTCAAGACTCACTTACTATTGAAAATGTAGAGCATGCAGATAATTTAACATATAACTTGCTTAGTATAGGACAAATATGTGATAATAAATGTAGAGTCACTTTTACCAAAGAGGATAGCGAAATAGTTAAGAATGGAAAAATTATAGGTAGAGGAATTAGGAAAGGTGGCATATATGTTATGAAACTAGGAAATAAGCCTGAGGATAGGATATGCCTAACGACCCTAGATGAAAACTCTACATTGTGGCATAGGAGATTAGGACATGCTAACATGCAAAAAATACAATCTTTGGCCTCTAAGGAATTAGTTAGAAATTTGCCTAATCTAAAATATAACAAGCATTTTTGTGATGCATGTAAAATTGGAAAACAAGCTCATGCTAGTCACAAAGCTAAGAATATAGTATCCACTACTAGGTGCCTAGAATTATTACATATGGATCTTTTCGGTCCATCCGCTGTGCGGAGCTATGGAGGAAACAAATATACCTTAGTAATAGTAGATGACTACTCACGATACACGTGGACTAGGTTTTTAAGTGACAAAACCCAAGCCTTTGAAAAATTCGAAATATTTAGTAAAATGATTCAAAATAAATTAGGATGCTCAATAGTTGCCATTAGGACGGACCATGGTAGGGAATTAGATAACGAAGTACAATTCGGAAAATATTGTGAGTTAAATGGAATATCTCACAATTTCTCCGCTCTTCGTACTCCTCAATCAAATGGCGTAGTAGAAAGAAAAAACAGGTCACTACAAGAAATGAGTAGAACAATGTTAAATGAACAATCCATCCCACAAAAATTTTGGTGTCACGCCATAGATACATCGACTTATATTTTAAATAGGGTATCAATTAGGAGAATTCTAGGAAAAACTCCTTATGAGCTACTAAGAGGTAGAAAACCAAACTTAAGCTACTTTAGGGTATTTGGAAGTAAATGTTATATTCTAAACACTAAGGATTACCTCACTAAGTTTGATCCAAAATCATATGAAGGAATATTTTTAGGATACTCACAAAATAGTAAAGCATATATAATACTCAACAAACACACCATGAAAGTAGAAGAATCACTTAATGTACAATTTGATGAAACACCACCACCTCCTAAAACATTACCTTTAGAAGATGATGACTTAGTCGAAGATGAAGCTATTGAGGTTAGTAAAACAAAACCCATAGGAAATGATAATGAAGACATTCACTTAGAAAATAACGAAATTGTTAATATTAAAGAATCTAGATCACATCCATTAGATAATATAATAGGACATCTTAACCAAAGAACCCTTAGGTCACAAGCCCAAGATAAAAACAACTTCTTTTGTTTCCTCTATGCAATAGAACCTAAGAATATTAATGAGGCTTTAAAAGATGAAAGTTGGGTTGTAGCTATGCAAGAAGAATTAAATCAATTTAAGGCAAATAATATTTGGGAATTAGTCCCAAATCCAAAGAATATGACCATCATAGGAACTAAATGGGTATATAGGAATAAGTTAGATGAGAACGGAATAGTTACTAGGAATAAAGCTAGGTTAGTTGCCCAAGGTTATAATCAACAAGAAGGAATTGATTATGACGAAACTTATGCCCCCGTAGCTAGACTAGAATCGATTAGGATATTACTTGCCTATGCTTGCGCCCTAGATTTTAAGTTATTCCAAATGGACGTGAAAAGTGCATTCCTTAACGGTTTTATCAATGAGGAGGTATATGTGGCACAACCTCCAGGATTCATTGACTTCGTAAAACCTGACTATGTTTATAAGTTAAAGAAAGCTTTGTATGGACTCAAACAAGCTCCCAAAGCTTGGTATGATCGATTAAAAGCTTTTCTTATTAAACATGATTATTCCATGGGAATGGTAGATAACACTCTTTTCACTAAAATGAAAGACCCAAATCTCATCATTGTCCAAATATATGTTGATGACATTATATTTGGATCGACTTGTCAAGACATGTGTGATTAATTTGCCAAAATCATGCATGATGAGTTTGAGATGAGTATGATGGGTGAACTTAACTTCTTCCTAGGATTACAAATAAAACAATTAGAAGATGGAATATTTTTTAACCAATCTAAGTACATTAAGGAAATGCTTAAGAAATTTGGCCTAGAAGACTCAAAACCCTTGAAAACTCCCATGTCTACGGAAGTAAAGCTCATAAAGGATGATGAAGGTGAGTCCATAGATAATACCAAGTATAGAGGAATGATAGGTAGTTTACTATACTTGACGGCAAGTAGACCCGATATCATGTTTAGTGTCTGCCTTTGTGCCCGTTTTCAAGAGGATCCCAAAACCTCTCACCAAGAAGCGGTTAAGCGTATCTTCCGATACATTAAAGGCACTATACACTTAGGATTATGGTATCCTAAGGGATCCTGCATAGAAACCATCGTCTATGCGGATTCGGATCATGCAGGAGACTACGTAGATAGAAAAAGCACTAGCGGTATTTGCACGTTTATGGGATGTTGTCTAACATCTTGGTTTTCGAAGAAGCAAACCGCTCTTGCTATTTCTACCACCGAAGCCGAATATGTAAGCGCTGGAAAGGCATGTCAACAAGCACTATGGATGAAACAAGCTCTCGTAGACTATGGCATTAGGTTAGAACATGTTCCCATTATGTGCGATAACAAAGGTGCGATAGATTTAAGTAAAAATCCAGTGCAACACTCTAGGACTAAACATATAGAAATACGCCACCACTTTCTTAGGGATAATGTACAAAAAGGAAACATATCTATAGAAAAAGTTGCATCGGAAGATAACATTGCGGATATATTCACAAAACCCCTTAAGCGTGAATTATTCAACCACTTGCGTTTACGATTAGGAATGATGGAACAAGTTGACTAAATTATATTGAACTAATACAAATTTATACTTGCATAAAATTTACTTTTCGTCCACTTCTTTATTTCTGAGTCTAGGAATCTATTTCGCACAAAATTAAAGATTGAGAAAGTTTATTTTCTGTGCATAAACTCTTTTGTAAAACCCAATCAATTTTCTTTAAAAATTATTCTCACATCTAGGAATCACATGAACATCATTTTTCTTGCATTGTTGACTAATGCAAAAACATTGTCTTCCAAAAATGATGCATAAACTCTCACATAAATTGTCAAGGTATATAATCGAATATGTATCTTTGACATTCATGATCGAACAAAAATTGAATCAAGGAGATCTTTTGGATTGTTTCTTAGGATCGTTATCTCTCTTTGCATTTAGGAGTCGAAACAATCACAACTCCACATTTGTTGCACATAGACACACACTAGGAAAAATTCACTAATAATGTTGTCATCTTGCTCCATCACCAGTTTTCCACTCACTAGTTGCCTTTGCCTTTGATCTAAGATAGGTGCCTTTGGAAGTTTAAGTGCTCTTGCCTTTACTTATCTCCTCTTGCTTATTATGTGTTGCTTAATTGCTCTTTTGCTTATGTGTTTTTGCATGCATGCTATATCTTGATTAGATTAGATGCTATATTGCCTAAAGGGATTGAACTTGCTTGAATTCTAATCCAAACACACAACCTTTATGCAAATTTTCTGCCAAAAACCCAATTCTGGCAACCTGGAAATCACCAGATGGGCGGCTCCCTTAATTTTGTAAGGCGGCCCCCTTAATCATTAAGGGGACCGCCCCCTAATTAAGGGGACCGGCCATCAGATGGTCGGGTTTACATAATCTTTTCTGCTTTTTAGCCCATTTCCACCTACATTTCCCATTTTTCACCAACATATTTTGTCCTAGTCTCCCAAACAAACCTTATCCATCCTTAAACACACAAATCTTACACTATAAATACCCCAAATCTTCCACACTCTCCATTCATCCCTTCATGACTTCTCCAAACAAACCAAAACCAAAAGCCTCAAGGCTTGCAAGAATGATGGAAAAACCCGTTTGGCGAAGAAAAAGCCCTCGAAACAAATCCATCATAACCAATGAAGTTGGAAATCACTCAACACCTCCAACCACTTACTTCCCAAACTTTACACCAAATTCACAAGGACATTCATTTGATCCTCTCTACAAACCATACAACATTGGCTAAACATCTTCCTTCATGCCAAACCACTCATCTCATCCTCCAACCATTTGTAATGATCCATACAAGTTTGATCAACCATCACACTACAATTCCAACTACAAAAACCCAATTCATCCATATCCACACAATGACTTTCTCCGCATTGCCATGGAAAAGCAAAAGTTCCATGATGAAATATCACAAATCCATGATCTTTGTGATCTCAATGCCATGCATCTTGCACAACGCAACAAAGGGCAACCTCCATCATCACACTACAACAATTGCCTTCCTCACTCTCTCAACTTGGATCAAGTTACAAACCACACTCACTATTGCCCTTGTTGCATCTTCCTGCAAAAACAAATCCTATACTTGAGTGAAGATATTTCTTGGATTGAATATCTCCTCACTCGTCCTCATCCCATACCACCCATAACACGATACAATATCGTAAGATCCACCTCTTCCGCTCCATACCCCACTCCATATCCCTCTCCATCTAACAACTAAGCTTTATGCTTATATTTTCTTTCAAGCAAATAAAACAATCAACCATAGGTTGCAAGCAAGTCCAAGTGCTCTCTTAGGCAATATAGGGCTATGTCTTTTCTTTTGTTTTATTGTGATCAATATGCCTTAAGCATATTGAATGTTGTAATGCTTTCTATGAAGCTTGAATGAATCTATTTTTATTTGGATAATTATTGCTTTGCATGTATATGTGTCTTGTTCTCTTCTAATATTTTGGGTAGCCAAGATTTCCATAGCTCTTTCCCTTGGTGCTCTCAAATGAGGGGGAGCATACATCAAGGGGGAGCATTAACCTTTTTGATTTTACAAAAAGGGGGAGAAGAGAATGTTAAACTCTAATAATACTTGTCTAAAAATTATTTTTAGACCTAATGAGTTTAAGGTTTTGTAATCATCAAAAAGGGGGAGATTGTTGACATAAATAATGTCTAAAAACATTGTTAGCATATTAACAATGTCTCTATATTTTGATAAATACAAAGCATAAACTCATTAATCTAAAACTTATGACGTAAACAAGTTTTTAGTGCTTAATATTTGTCTTTGCATCCATATCACTTAAGGTATGAATAAACAAAATGTTTATTGTATTTCATGATCAAAGGAAAATTTTCTAATCACTAGAATTTTTATAAAATGTATTAAACATTCTATATCTTTTACAAAATTACTTTTGGAATTAAAAGAATATGTTTAATTCATTATAAATATATAATTTCAAATTTCCAACCAAAAATGGCAAATTTTATCCAGAAAAATATTCCCTACTAAAAGACAAGAAAATCCAACGTTCTGAAGGGGCGGCCCCCTTAATTCCTTAGGCGGCCCCCTTAATCATTAAGGGGACCGGCCATTAATTAAGGGGACCAGCCACGCTCTAGAACAGTAATTTTCTCCCCTATAAATACTGGTTCATCCCACTGAATTTTCTCACCTTTTGCACTCCTAAACTTTCTGTTCTAGATCCACATTTCTATTCTCTTTATCCTTTGATCATAAGTGCATAATTCTTTGTTTCAAAGTGATTCAAACTTCATCCTCTCAAGTGCAAGAGAAGAATACTTCTATCCCCCAAGACAAGAAGTATTACAACTTGTTGTGACCTCCACATCCAAGTTGTTGGTGCATCATCAAGATTATTTACATTATTCTTTGTGAAGATTGTTGTGAATATTTGATTGTAGATAGTTGTGCTAGATATATAGATTGTGTGATTAGTTAGTTGTTTGGTGTGAAGAAGAAAAGTTAGGAATTAGATTGTAGTGAAGAAGCTAGGTGTGAAGTAGTTAGTTGTGAAGTGAATTGGTGTGAAGAAGATAGGCGTGGAGTAGTTAGTTGTGAAGTAGATTGATTTGAAGAAGTTGTGTAGATGTTGTGACTTAGTTGTGAAGAAATTGTGGTGTGTAGATTGGTGTGGAAATTGGTGTGTAAGGTTTTCTCCGCCATAAGGAAGCTTGTTGATATAGTGAAAAAACTCTCGAGTTAGGTGCTCAGGGAGTGGAGTAGGGCAAGGAATGTGTCCTTGTAGCCGAACCACTATAAATCTCTTGTCTCGCGGTTCGATCTTTCCATCTCTTATTTATTTCATTGCTTATCATTGTTATATCTTATTTATTGATAGTTGTTCATATTGTGCAAGACTTGAGATCACATATTATCGAATCTAAGTTTTAAAAACTAAGAAAACACTAAAACTATCTTTTATAACAAATTAAAAAGACGGAAAACTATTCAACCTCCCGTTCTAGTTTTCCACAGCACCTTTGTTATCGCACATAACGGGAACATTTTCTAACCTAATGCCATAGTCTATGAGAGCTTGTTTCATCCATAGTTCTTGTTGACATGCCTTTCCAGTGCTTACATATTCGGCTTCGGTGGTAGAAATAGCAAGAGCGGTTTGCTTCTTCGAAAACCAAGATGTTAGACAACATCCCATAAACGTGCAAATACCGCTAGTGCTTTTTCTATCTACGTAATCTCCCGCATGATCCGAATCCGCATAGACGATGGTTTCTATTCAGGATCCCTTAGGATACCATAATCCTAAGTGTATAGTGCCTTTAATGTATCGGAAGATACGCTTAACCGCTTCTAGGTGAGAGGTTTTGGGATCCTCTTGAAAACGGGCACAAAGGCAGACACTAAACATGATATCGGGTCTACTTGCCGTCAAGTATAGTAAACTACCTATCATTCCTCTATACTTGGTATTATCTACGGACTCACCTTCATCATCCTTTGTGAGCTTTACTTCCGTAGACATGGGAGTTTTCATGGGTTTTGAGTCTTCTAGGCCAAATTTCTTAAGCATTTCCTTAATGTACTTAGATTGGTTAAAAAATATTCCATCTTCTAATTGTTTTATTTGTAATCCTTGGAAGAAGTTAAGTTCACCCATCATACTCATCTCAAACTCATCATGCATGATTTTGGCAAATTCATTACACATGTCTTGACAAGTCGATCCAAATATAATGTCATCAACATATATTTGGACAATGATGAGATTTGGGTCTTTCCTTTTAGTGAAAAGAGTGTTATCTATCATTCCCATGGAATAATCAAGTTTAATAAGAAAACCTTTTAATCGATCATACCAAGCTTTGGGAGCTTGTTTGAGTCCATACAAAGCTTTCTTTAACTTATAAACATAGTCAGGTTTTGCGAAGTCAATGAATCCTGGAGGTTGTGCCACATATACCTCCTCATTGATAAAACCGTTAAGGAATGCACTTTTCACGTCCATTTGGAATAACTTAAAATCTAGGGCGCAAGCATAGGCAAGTAATATCCTAATCGATTCTAGTCTAGCTACGGGGGCATAAGTTTCGTCATAATCAATTCCTTCTTGTTGATTATAACCTTTGGCAACTAACCTAGCTTTATTCCTAGTAACTATTCCATTCTCATCTAACTTATTCCTATATACCCATTTAGTTCCTATGATGGTCATATTCTTTGGATTTGGGACTAATTCCCAAACATCATTTGCCTTAAATTGATTTAATTCTTCTTGCATAGCTACAACCCAACTTTCATCTTTTAAAGCCTCATTAATATTCTTAGGTTCTATTGCTTAGAGGAAACAAAAGAAGTTGTTTTTATCTTGGGCTTGTGACCTAAGGGTTCTTTGGTTAAGATGTCCTATTATATTATCTAATGGATGTAATCTAGATTCTTTAATATTAAGAATTTCGTTATTTTCTAAGTGAATGTCTTCATTATCATTCCCTATGGGTTTTGTTTTACTAACCTCAATAGTTTCATCTTCGACTAAGTCATCATCTTCTAAAGGTAATGTTTTAGGAGGTGGTGGTGTTTCATCAAATTGTACATTTAGTGATTCTTCTACTTTCATGGAGTGTTTGTTGAGTATTATATATGCTTTACTATTTTGTGAGTATACTAAAAATATTCCTTCATATGATTTTGGATCAAACTTAGTGAGGTAATCCTTAGTGTTTAGAATATAACATTTACTTCCAAATACCCTAAAGTAGCTTAAGTTTGGTTTTCTACCTCTTAGTAGCTCATAAGGAGTTTTTCCTAGAATTCTCCTAATTGATACCCTATTTAAAATATAAGTCAATGTATCTACGGCGTGACGCCAAAATTTTTGTGGGATGGATTGTTCATTTAACATTGTTCTACTCATTTCTTGTAGTGACCTATTTTTTCTTTCTACTACGCCATTTGATTGAGGAGTACGAGGAACAGAAAAATTGTGAGATATTCCATTTAACTCACAATATTTTCCGAATTGTACTTCGTTATCAAATTCCCTACCATGGTCCGTCCTAATGGCAACTATTGAGCATCCTAATTTATTTTGAATCATTTTACTAAATATTTCGAATTTTTCAAAGGCTTGGGTTTTGTCACTTAAAAACCTAGTCCACGTGTATCGTGAGTAGTCATCTACTATTACTAAGGTATATTTGTTTCTTCCATAGCTCCGCACAGCGGATGGACTGAAAAGATCCATATGTAATAATTCTAGGCACCTAGTAGTGGATACTATATTCTTAGCTTTGTGACTAGCATGAGCTTGTTTTCCAATTTTACATGCATCACAAAAATGCTTGTCATATTTTAGATCAGGCAAATTTCTAACTAATTTCTTAGAGGCCAAAGATTGTATTTGTTGCATGTTAGCATGTCCTAATCTCCTATGCCAATATGTAGAGTTTTCATCTAGGGTCGTGTTAGGAATACAAATATTCCTATAAAAGACTCGGTCACCTTAATATTGTAATAGCATTAAGTTAGCTCGTAGTTAGTTTGTTTATTAGTTAGTTAGTTTTAGATTAAGTAACACCGTGGAAGAAGGATGGGTCTTTACCCACTGTATACCTGATCCACAGCCCGGGTGTGGGTGTTTTATTAGTTATCTTGTAGGGACTATATATATCCCTCTCCACATGTGGAGAGGGTGAGCCTTTCATTTAATCTAATTTTTCTTTCTTCTTTTATCTCAAGGTTCCAAACTCTCTCTCTCTCTAGTTCTTGAATCTAACTCAAACATGGATATCATTTACCATGAATTAAGGCCACCCGAATCTAGATGTTCATATGTTACAATTGGTATCAAGAGCCAAGGTTTCATCCTAGGATTGTTAATGCTCAAATTTGTGGCTTGATTTTTGGTTCGAAATATTTTTCAATCAATCACCTCGAATTGATTTTTTGGTTGAAGTGTTGTTGATGATTTGGTGGTATTGTTGTGTTTTGAGGTGTTAGTAGTTCTTAACTTTTCACTTGGGTTGGTTGAATTAGTTGTTTGGGTGATGTTTGATGTGATTTAGTGCATGATTCTTGGTTGAGATTAGCTTGTTTCTTGGTTGAGATTAGCTTGTTTCTTGGTTGAGATTAACTCTAAAACAGGAAAAAGACGAAAAAGGACGAAAGTGACTGTTTTGTCTCTATTCTGCGGTTAGCTTTGGTCAACTGCGGTTAGCTTTGGTCAACTGCGGTTAGCTTTGGTCAACTGCGGTTATCTTTGGTCAACTGCGGTTTGCTCATTATTGCGGTTAGCTCCAGCGTTTCAGTTTGACCAAAGTTGACTTTTTATGTCAAAACTTCAAACGGTCATAACTTTTGAACCGTAACTCCGTTTTCAGCGAATTAGCTGTCAAAACGTCCGGAACAAGTTGAATATTGTGCGGTTTCACCACGAAGTCGTGAAACGAATTTTTCGAGGCCCAAATCACCTCCGGAGTGAAGTTTTTGAGGTTTTAAGTTTTCAGACCAAAAATTTCACCGTAAAAACTTGCATCAACCGAACCAAGATCACAACTAAACAACATATAACCTTGTCAAAACAAACAATCACCACTCTTAACATAAAATCACATTCCGGTATCAGGATTGAGTATAAATTTTGGGCAACGACTTTGCTTGAGCTTCAAGAATCCAGGATTGAATATTAATCTGGGTTGTGATATTCTCGAGTTTAGTGGATATAATTTCGGGGTATATATATATGTCGACGTGATTACAGAGTGTTTAAGTTTGTCAGCATTGTGGATGCCTATGATTTGAGTGAGCCTGCAATTTAATTTTTGCGACTTGAGTTACAATTGACAACTTGCGATTTGATTAATTGCAGTTCGTCAAATCGCGTTTTGATTTGTTACGACTTGACTGATTGCAATTTGACCAATTGCGATTTGACGTTGCGAGTTAACGCTTGCGATTTGACGTATTGCAATTTGGTTGTCTGCAATTTGACTTGTTGCGATTTTTCAAACTGCGACTTGACTTGCTGCAATTTGATCAAGTTGATACTTGACTTCGTTGACTTAAGTTTTGAAGATTAGTATTGCATCTCATCCTTAGATTCTTGTTTATTTCGCGGTTACTCTTGATGTTTTTTGTAAATCCCGCGAAAGATTCGATAGGCTGGACTTGGTTTTTGACATATTAAAACTTACGGGATCTGACTATTATCTTCAGGATAAGTTTGTGCTTCGAGAACAGCAGTAATTGGGAAATTACGGTGACTTGGTTGGTGTGTTAATTCACGGGTTGGTTTACTTAGTGTCACAAACATCTCGGGGTGGATGGACGCATGATGTTTGGTGACCCTTGCTCGAGTGTATTTAAGGTGATTAGACTTGGATGTTCAAGAAGTGAATATATACAATTAAGGATGGAAGGTTGGATATATCACTACCTATATTTAAAGGAGTTACGTTGTTGTGCTCAATATAGGTTCTAAATCACGATTTTAGTGCAAGTATAAGTCACTAACTTGTCCTTTATCATGCTTCATCAAGAGATTGTTGTTTCTCAAGCTTCTAATGGGATTGTAGTACAAGAACTTCTCAAGAGATGGTCAGACTTAAAGACAGGAGGTGATTTGTTTAGAGACGTGCTTTAACTCGTTACTCACTCTATAGTTAAGCACATTTCATCCAGTGGTCTAGCATATTCCGAACTTCAATGAATCATTAATCTGCTAAATCATTGATGAGGAGTCCAGCAAGGTGTTACTACAAGCATGTCTTTATCACCATCTTCTCTGCAGTAGGTTTATGTGTCTCCTTCCATGTATCTGTTTTGCACATGTCAAATTCACAACTATCACAGACTTTCAGTTTTTGGGAAAAAGGTCATTGCATGTCCTTTTTGAGGGGGAGAATTTGCGCAAGTTTCCTAGCGATTCCGTCTCCTGTAGTGTGAATGTTTGCAGTTCCGGTTTCAACAATTCAGGATTCAGTGGGTCAGTCTCTAGAGGTTTGCTCACTCTTTAGCGACTATCTCTAACTTATTGGCAAGTTACTAAGTGATGAGATTCGTGTGATTGGTTAATCATTTTGCAATTGGTGAATTGTTGTAACTTAAGTCGTTTTAATTTATCAAATTGTTATCTGACGTTGTGAGTTAATCCTTACGACTTGACTAATCTCAATTTGATATATTGTAACTTGACTTGTCACGACTTGACACTTAGTGCGAATTGTGACTCATCCGGTATCTCTCTCTTAGTTTAACTTGCTGAATATATCTTCCGGTTTCTTTTGTTGACTTTAGTAAAATCCCTAGAAAGAAACATTTCTCGGTTTAAGTCACTTAAGTTGTAAAATCCCGTTTGAAGATATTGAGATGTCGACTGTTTCGGATGACATTCAAGCAGCTGGGTCAGACAGCTATGTTTGATTGGTCTGACTATGAGTCATGGGCACTCCTAAGAATTTGCGCATGTTTCTTCTCACTTTGATTGCTCAACCGCACAAAATGATCACGAAGCTAATTTGGTATCCCTTGCTTGAGGGTGAAGTTGGATTTCACGAAAGAGTATACCTATTTTATCTTGAAATCGGGGATGGTTGGATGCAGGATTTCAATGATAGCTTGCTCGCGCATATGATGTAAGTTGAAGACTTGGGTTATCTAGTTTCCAGATGTCGGGGTGGATGGTTGAAGACCTGGTTAACTATCACTTAAAGGAGTTACGTTATTGTACTCAGTGTCACACGTTGATGACGTTGTGGATAATCGCAAGAGGTGATGATTGTCTCATACTTTGTCAAGATAGTATTGAGTACTTAGAGATTTGCATGGTTCACAAATTCTCTACACCGTTCTTCCTAAAACAATGCAAGCTTAGGTAACAAATTTGAGTAATTCTACTTCATTTTCAAGATTGGTATATCGGGTTCCTTCATCATGTGGTCAAAATTGTTTGTGTTCAAGGTTGGTTAATTGGACAAAGACTTTAAAATTGTGATGTGATCTGTAATTCTCACATGATATTCTTAACCCAAACTGATGTTTGCCATTACCAAATCTGTCATGCCACATTCAACCTGTTACTATCTCACGGTTTCTTCTTGGTTTTGTAAAATCCCGCGAAAGAACTTATTTCTCGGTTTAAACTATAGATTTGTAAAATCCCGTGATGATGGGCTATGTGCTCTTGACCATGGTCGGGTTAAAACCATTATCAAAATTCAGCCATAACATCACAAATGGCTGGATTGAGGCATTGAATTGACAAAATGTGACTACGGGGTTAGTTCAGTATTATTTATTTGAGGCTGAAGTGAAATTTCATGGGTGCGTGTACTTAGTATCTGAAGATATCGGGGAGGTTGGATGAAGATTCTTCGAGATCCTTGTTCGAGCTTTCAATACAACGACAAGGACTTGGATATCTAGTTATTTTTTCTTTCTCTCTATTGCAAAATAACTATCACTTTAAGGAGTCACGTTGTAGTGCTCAGTGTCACACGAAGTTGTGGATATCCAAGAGGTGATGTACATCTTATACTTGATGGTTGGTTGGTTGAAGAGTATAGACTACTTAGGGATTCGATGTTGCACGAAGTCTCTGCACCGCTCTTTGTCCCGCATTAGTACAAGTTTAAGTCACAAATTCGGGTCATATTACTTCGGTCTCAAGTTCATCATATTGGGTTTCTCTCCATCAGTAGTCACGACATATATCCGACAGAATGATAATGGGGTTGGTAACGAGTTAGCAAGAGAGTAGAAGAAAAGAGAGAGATGACGTCTGTACACTTCAGTGCAGGCCTCGTACTTCAACATAATGACGTTTGGACACTTCGGTTCAAGCCTCGTTCTTCAACATTATGGCGTCTGCTGACAACTCTTCAGGCCCCGCTCATCAATGAAAAGAAAGGTGTACGATTCAGTGCACTTTATCTTCAAAAGAAGAGGAATCTTCTTATTTATGGCCATTCTCATCAACATGTTCATGCTCTTTCCGTGCTTATTCTGTTTTCAAGTGGATCGGCGCATATTGGAGTATTCTATTATTCACTTATTCAACCAAAACTTGCAGTTGACAGGCATATGCAATTTTTGAGGGGGGGGGGGGGGGAAAGGGTGAATAAACAACATGTCAGTCCTCAAGAACCGTCAAGTGGAGCTTCCTACCGTTGATGGTATTCATATTCACTAGTTCAATCATCAAAAATTGCAGTTGGCTGGCATATGCAATTTTTGAGGGGGGGGGGGGGGGGGGAAGGGTGAATATTAATCTACATGTTGGATGATGATTGAGAAATGGTCATACGACTCCTGAATACGTCAGTTCAGGAGTCGTGCAAACCATGGTTCTCCAACACTACTTCTTCCTCTCTATCAAGGTGTTGAAGAACATGGTCATGGAATGCTAATCGTCATAGTCTCACGGGATGATTCAATCAGTAACAAAGGGTTTCTAGTCAATGCTTCATGTATACGTCATCAGGCTACATGTACACATAATGATGATGATTCCGATTAATCGTAACCATCATGGGGGAGAGAAATGTGTACACCAAGGACGCACAAAAGGTTCACGTGATCGGGCTTAATCATGTATTCCGGTGTTGAAAAGCCGCAGAGATGATCAGTGGTTCAACTTGTCACCTTGGTATTAACGTTTCACTGTTACGTCATGGTATGATTATTCGTAACCATCAGGGGAGAGAGAATGTGTACATCAAGGACGCACAATAGGTCTACGTGATCAGGGCTTAATATCCAAGGATGGATACATTCTATAGATGATCAGTGGTTCAACTTGTTACTTTGGTGTTATACTAAAGACTGAAGAAGGTCGAGTCGTCGGTCTTTTCTTTATTCTCGGTTGGGTGTTATCGTCTCATGTGTGCGCTGCGGGCTGATGGGTTATATGTAAGGTTACTGGAAGGCATTTGGTGAGATGAAGATGGTTGGTATTCTGTTCCTCCATATTGGGCAATCTTGAAGAAGGTCGTGTCTACAGTCTTCTCTACATTCTCCGCTATGTGATTAGAAGACTAAAAGACGGCATGTATTTGGTTATCAAAAGACTTCTTCATATTATGGGTGTTCATCCAAAGTCTTCCTTCTATTGTGGGCGTTCATCAGTAAGGTTGTCAGGATTGGGGGAGAGCACTAATTAGGGGAGAGTGAAATGCCTGAATTAATCCCTGGTTAAATGTGCTCACGTTACTCTTCAGCATGTCAAATGATGGAAGCGGAGAATTTTCTGGAAGCTGAGGAGTAATAATTTTAGTTCGTATCCTTGTATATATTTTGCCTCACATATCCTTTGTACATAGCTTAAAACAAAAAGAAGATAGAAAAATATAAAAACCTATAAAAACCATAAAATTTTTTGAAAAATCCTTAAAAAAAAAAAAAAAAAAAAAAAAAAAAATTCTTCTCTCGACATGTCTCTTGTGTAATCAATATTATGTACGTCTCTAGAAATGTCATTCAACAATGACACGGAATCATACATATGCTTGAGCAAGAGTTTTTCGGTTTCAAATAAATGTTTTTCTAAAACATGTCGATCCTCAATACATTCTTTAAAAAAAAAAAAAAAAAAAAATGGTTTGCTATTACTTCAGATAGCAACCCGGTTTTCAAAACTAAGGAAAACACGTCACCAAAAAGACGGTTGTTCCTAACAAAGGGTGCCGTTCATCCGAGCGTGAATTACTTTATATTCATGCACCCTCGATCTAATGTACGTTTCAGTGCATCATTTCTTGAAAAAGAAGAGAAGTCTTCTTTGTATACAAATAGTTTTCATTCTATGATTCTTCTGAAAATTATTTGTTGAGACACTTGGTGAATATTTGTTGTATGAAATTTGTTTGTCTTGGATTTGCATAAAATATTTTTGTCACTCAATCAACGACTAGAAATGGTCATTGATTGAGGGGGAGAGTGAATTAAAATTTTACACCATTAAACGAATTTCGTGGTTAACTCATACTTGGTTTTGTGGTTAATGGGGTTTAGTTGAAGATGATCTTGCTAAAATTTATATTAAATGGCCAAATGTGTTAGTTGCTAGAAAGTTTAGGACATTATGTGCAACTTACTTATAGTCTCCTAGCTTTATGTACCTAGAAGATTCAGTTGTGTTACTTTGATATCCTCGTATAATCCCCTAAATACGTTAAGACTCAAAACCTAGAAGAAGTTTGAAAACCAATGGTGTTTGATGTTTTTGAATTCTCCTATGACATTTGTATGTTCTAAGTGAATGAGTTTCAAATGTTGCTTGTTTCGGCTTAAGTGTTGTTGATATTGTGCATATGTTCTCAGAATTTGCTTAGGTATAATGTTATCATGCTTGAATCATGTTCCTAAGATCCTGAGTTGAATATTGATATCTGTATGAACTGCCATGTGCATGATTGCTATCTGCTCATCATGCTAGATAGTAGTTTGACGTATTTCCTGACTATGATTCGATTTAATGAATTTGGTATTATTATGTGGCTAGCTGCTGAATGGTAGCTATTAAGGTATAGAGTATCTGTATGTATGTATATCTTTGTTGATATTCTTATGCAGATTCCATAGCCAAAATGAATGTGCCAGTTCCAGCTCGAACCATGTGTTCAGACGTTCAAACTCTATTGATTGGCTCAGAATTCATCACAACAACAACATCGGCAACAACAACAACAAGGACAACACTTCACCTCCACCACCTTCAGTAAAACATAGCAATACTTATTCCGATCTCGCCATGTGGGGATCTACAATATTTGGACATTTTGCTGGTGGTGCCCTAAATGTTGTCTTGTGTAAAATAAGCAGTGAATCCCCCTCTTAATTTAAGGGGGAGCAAAGTATGTTCCATTATCAGAAAACATTAAATTGGACACATTTTCTCCCGCATTTTCTAACTTATTTAAATCAATTGGGATCACAAATCTCAAATGGATTGAAATTTTTGATCAGGGGAGAGAATGTGATTTAAATATGAAATCTGATAAAATGTGATGTTTGGACGAAAATGTAAGCTCGCCCATATGTGCTAAACTCTTTCGTATATCGATGCACATATTAAAGGGGGAGCGAATTGACTTAAAGGATTTGGCAAGCATCTTGTGTGAGCAAGGCTCAGACTTCACCAATGAATTGACGAAACAAAAACAGTCATCAATCGAAAGGACTTGTCCTGGCCGGGTAATAATTTCAAGGTGGGTTAACCAGTGATGTAAGCGTGTCTCGAAGAGGACTTGTCTGAGTAGAGTGTACCGTTTCGAGAAACCTTTGTGGACTTGACCAGGCCGGGTAATAATTTCAAGCTAGTCTAACTAGTGATGTAAGCGTGTCTCGAATGCCTGTTCATGTTTACCAAAGGTGGACCAATTCTAAAGTGCAACTCTTCCCGACATGTGCAAATTTATTTTCAAAACATCGGGGCACATGTTAAGGGGGAGCATTTGAAAATGGCAAAACTCTCAACGTGTTAACAAAATGTGTTTTTCACTCATAAACACGTTGAGAAAATTTTCAATGATTTGGTTTACGGCAACATAGGATAGTCATGAAGTTATAAGGTGGCTAAGGTTAGGAAAACCGTCCTATGATCCGCCAGAGCCGGAGGGATCTACCCATGGACAATACCATCTAGATAGTATTAGAAAGTCCGTAGGTATGATTATGAAAAAAGGAGAAATGAAAGAATGGAGAAAGAAGGGGTTGAAGAATTAAAAAGAAATGAAATGAGAAAGGGTGAAAAGAAATAGCCCTCCATTTATTCAACCTTAGGGCAGAAACCGGGTTCAATTCATAATCTACTGATGGTTGCTAAGGCAACATCGGTATTGAAATCAAGACGTCATGGACCCAGTGACGTGCTGCACTTAACCTTCTAAGCTACTCAAGTTCTCTTAAAAGAGCTTGTTTCATTCTCACGGGGAACCGGTGTAACCTATCAACTTATCTCTTAGAGATGGTTGATATTGAAGCAGGAGACCTCTCCTTAATCTCCGCATAGGAAAACCAAATGCACTTATTGAGTCTAGAGCCTCGAGATGCATAATAAGATCTCATAGGGACACGAATTATTTCTACAATGGTTGTTCAACATTAAGGACACCAGTTGTAATCTCATGAGTCCTACGCAGATCTTAGCAATCTGCCAGAACATTTATGAGGGATGTTACTCATGTAACTCCCAATGATTGAATGGAAATTCCTGCCAGGGTCAACATCAAGCAGCCCTGAAAGCAGGTCACTTAGGTAATTCCTCGTGGATTACGCTTAGTGGTCGCGGCGGTTTCAAATGATCAACAGTCGTGGAGTGATCTCCAGCGACTCACCTAATCGTTGATATACTACGGTACGATCTTAAAAAACCCTCTGTGGGTTTTCGATTGGGAACGGTCTTGGTAAGGATTAGAGAAAGTTTTCACACTATGCTGTTAACAATCTCGAAGTCCAAACCTGTAACTACCGGACGTTTTATTGCTAACTGTCGTATGTAGGAACTTCTGGCGGTGGTAACTGTGGAATGCTGTAGCTGGTTGCTGAAGTAGCTGGTCGCAGAAAAGATGCCAATCCTATACCACATGTTCACACTACATCATCATTGCAATTTAACAAAGTTATGATCAACCTAAAAGACCTTTAACATGGCTTCTACAAACTCTGATGCTAAAGATCATGACACCAAATAGTGTGAGCATGCCGGCTCTTAGATTATCACATCACAAGGAAACATACTGCTGAAAGATGACTGGGAAACAAATGTTGGATGACAAAATCGAAAAATACTCAAAGATCATCCAAGACGATCAAACAGTCATCATAATAACTCTGCTGAATGCACAAAGTTTCTAGACATTGAAGAATCAAAGACTACGAGCTATTAAGACATGTTTTGAAGTCAAAATGCTAGAAGATCAAAGAGCTTAATTTCCAAGGTGACCTCGCTTAGGGGGAGATTGTTAGGAATACAAATATTCCTATAAAAGACTCGGTCACCTTAATATTGTAATAGCATTAAGTTAGCTCGTAGTTAGTTTGTTTATTAGTTAGTTAGTTTTAGATTAAGTAACACCGTGGAAGAAGGATGGGTCTTTACCCACTGTATACCTGATCCACAGCCCGGGTGTGGGTGTTTTATTAGTTATCTTGTAGGGACTATATATATCCCTCTCCACATGTGGAGAGGGTGAGCCTTTCATTTAATCTAATTTTTCTTTCTTCTTTTATCTCAAGGTTCCAAACTCTCTCTCTCTCTCTAGTTCTTGAATCTAACTCAAACATGGATATCATTTACCATGAATTAAGGCCACCCGAATCTAGATGTTCATATGTTACAGGTCGTTAGGCATATCCTATCCTCAGGCTTATTTCCTAGTTTCATAACATATATGCCACCTTTCCTAATTCCTCTACCTATAATTTTTCCATTCTTAACTATTTCGCTATCCTCTTCGGTAAAAGTGACTCTACATTAATTATCACATATTTGTCCTATACTAAGCAAGTTATATGTTAAATTATCTACATGCTCTACATTTTCAATCGTAAGTGAGTCTTGAGAGATCGTACCTTTGCCAATGATTTTTCCACGTAAGTCACTACCGAAAATAACGTTACCTCCATTGTATGCCTTGTATGTAGAGAATAGCTTGCGGTTCCCCATCATGTGCCTCGAACATCCGCTATCTTTGATCCATTCGTCAGGCTCCAAGTCAATTCCTAAACATATTTCATCGGTTTATTTTGCCATAAAACACTTTTCGTCTCTTGGCTTTTCAACTTCTTCTTTGTCACTATCACTCCATGTTCCGCTAACAAATGCGCTTTGATTTTCATAACCCAGCGGCTTTAGATATTCGCCAATGAGATGATTTGGACTTCCACATCTAAAGCACTTTCTTTTCCCGTAGTTGTCACTTCTATTTCTTTGGAATGGTTTTCTTTCATCTCGTGATGATCTAGTGAATCTTCCTCGTCTCTTGAAGAATTTCTTGAATTCTCTTACGGCCATTGCATATTCTTCGTCTTCACTTTCGTCACTTGAATCATCATCATCACTAGGTTCCTTTTTGGCTTTTAGAGCAATGGATTTGGTTTGTTCTTTCTTGACTTTGACCGTTTCCGAATCTCTTCTTATAATTTCTTCACGAACCTTCAAGTTGCCAATTAGTTCATCTAGTGATAACGTCATCAAGTTCTTTGATTCTTCAATTGCCGTGACCTTAGCTCGCCATTTTGGATGCAATGCCCTACGAAATTTCCTAACACAATTTTTACTAGAAAATGTCTCATCAAGTGCTTTTAAACTTGTGATAATAGTGTTAAATTTAGCAAAAGCATTATCAATTGATTCCTCTTCCGAAATCATAAATTGTTCATATTGTTGTACAAGAAGATCTATTTTATTATCTTTGACTTGGCTATTACCTTGGTGAGTAATCAGTAAAGAATCCCAAATTTCTTTTGCGTTTTTACACATAAAAATTCTTTCATATTCTTAACGTGGTAACGCATAATAAATGACCATTTTAGCCTCATTATTTTTTGCTAGTTTCTTTTTCAAATCATCATTTTGTTTTTCAAAAGATACAATTTCATCCATTTTAGTTTTCAACATTATATTGAATAGGGGGAAAATCACCAAAGGTAATAATATGCCGAAGATCAAGATCTTTTGATTTCACATACGTTTCGATTCTATTTTCCAATATAAAAATCCATCACTTTCAAATAGTGGTGGTCTTTGCATAGATTGCCCTTCTAAATATTTTTCAGATTCCATAGATCGTTACAAGTTTTAAAATACAATATATTTTAAAAATCTTGCTCGACGTGGCTCTTGATACCAATTGTGGAAAACTAGAAGGGGGGGGGGGTTGAATAGTTTTACGTCTTTTTAATTTGTTATAAAAGATAGTTTTAGTGTTTTCTTAGTTTCTAAAACTTAGATTCGATAATATGTGATCTCAAGTCTTGCACAATATGAACAACTATCAATAAATAAGATATAACAATGATAAGTAATGAAATAAATAAGAGATGGAAAGATCGAACCGCGAGACAAGAGATTTATAGTGGTTCGGCTACAAGGACACCTTCCTTGCGCTACTCCACTCCCTGAGCACCTAACTCGAGAGTTTTCTTCACTATATCAACAAGCTCCCTTATGGCGGAGAAAACCTTACACACCAATTTACACACCAATCTACACACCACAACTTCTTCACAACTAAGTCACAACTTCTACGCAACTTCTTCAAATCAATCTACTTCACAACTAACTACTCCACGTCTATCTTCTTCACACCAATTCACTTCACAACTAACTACTTCACACCTAGCTTATTCACTACAATCTAATTCCTAACTTTTCTTCTTCACACCAAACAACTAACTAATCACACAATCTATATATCTAGCACAACTATCTACAATAAAATATTCACAACAATCTTCACAAAGAATAATGTAAATAATCTTGATGATGCACCAACAACTTGGATGTGGATGTCACAACAAGTTGTAATACTTCTTGTCTTGGGGGATAGAAGTATTCTTCTCTTGCACTTGAGAGGATGAAGTTTGAATCACTTTGAAACAAAGAATTATGCACTTATGATCAAAGGATTAAGAGAATAGAAATGTGGATCTAGAATAGAAAGTTTAGGAGTGCAAAAGGTGAGAAAATTCTGTGGGATGAACCAGTATTTATAGGGGAGAAAATTACTGTTCTGGAGCGTGGCCGGTCCTCTTAATTAATGGCCGGTCCCCTTAATGATTAAGGGGGCCGCCTAAGGAATTAAGGGGGCCGCCCCTTCAGAATGTTGGATTTTCTTGTCTTTTAGTGGGGAATATTTTTCTGGATAAAATTTGCCATTTTTGGTTGGAAATTTGAAATTATATATTTATAATGAATTAAACATATTCTTTTAATTCCAAAAGTAATTTTGTAAAAGATATAGAATGTTTAATACATTTTATAAAAATTCTAGTGATTAGAAAAATTTCCTTTGATCATGAAATACATTAAACATTTTGTTTATTCATACCTTAAGTGATATGGATGCAAAGACAAATATTAAGCACTAAAAACTTGTTTACGTCATAAGTTTTAGATTAATGAGTTTATGCTTTGTAATTATCAAAACATAGAGACATTGTTAATATGCTAACAATGTTTTTAGACATTATTTATGTCAACACTGTATTCCTTGATCCTTAGATCCAGAGCAGCTTCCACCTGTTCGAGCGTTCCATCACTGAAGTGGTAAATCTCTTCAAGTCTCATTAGCATTCGAGTGTTGAAACAATCAGTAAAGACCACAGCTCTAGGAGTCTCAATGACTGCGTAATCTTTCCTGAATTCCATGTCTCTTGCTTCCCATCGAGGTCTTGTGATGTTGAGTTGAGTCTGATAGCTTTCAATACCAAGCTAGAAGTCCTTAACTCTTTGCCTGATAACAAGCCCACGGATCCACTAAGTGACAGCAGAGACAAGAGTTTTTCTTTCAAGTCTAGGATGGTGATCCAGCTTTCCTTGGAGATGTAATAGGTAGAGATCTTCAAAATTGTTAGGATGTAGATACTTGAAGTCACCCTCGGATATGACATGCTCCCAATAGCGTGACCGTCGAAGAACAATCTTTTTCATGTAATTGTATCCACATGTGGGAAAGATCTTAACTCGAATTACACTCAGAATTCTTTTCTTCGAGTAGGCAGCTTTAGGATCACCAGCAGTAGTGTGTCTTGCAATATAGAACTCACACTTTTTGAACCACCAGTGGGAGATACCAAAGGATGAAGCTATATCATATTTTCACTCTTCATCACACCACATGTTATCTGGTACCATTTGTTCCAAACCGACATTTATATAGCGAGCAGCTTTCATTTTGGTAATGGATAGTGCATGTTTGTTGCCAGAGCGAAGATACTCAAGGTCTTTGTTGAAGAAGAAGTCTGCTTGAAGAGTGAGTCGACCTAGAGATCCTCCAAGAGGAAGTGGTTTCCCGAGATTTTTGTCAAGGATGTCCTCTTCTACTTGATCAGTAAGTATCTTGTGACATAGTTATTTGCGACAGCATATGCCCAATTGTGGGAGGAGGAACATAGTTATTTGCAACAGCATATGCCTAATTGTTATCATGGACAGACGGATCGTCGGAGGTGATCATCCACTCAGGTTCAGGGGAAAGAGACTCTTGTTCAGCTTCATCGGGTTTCCACCATGTGCCAATAACATCCTCAGTAATGGTTACAAGAGTAGTAGGAGACCCATCTCTTCGTGTAAACGATTCCACCATTGATCCCGTTTCGGTTTGTGAGGAGCCGTGTTATCATCATCATTATCATCTTCATCCTCAGCAGACGAAGGGTCTTCATCGGGTAATCCAGTATCATAGCCCAGATCATGTTCTACAGAGACTGATGATATATGTCGACTTTCAGTTGTCGTCCATGCTTCGTAAGTGACATGTCGGGAAGACTTGGGATGACTGGATTCAGTTGTAGGGTCAGGCTGATCCTTTTGAGAAGATGATTGTGGTACGAGAGGTGGTTGCATAGATTGGTGTGTACCTGCTCCACCAGACGACCCAGGCGTTCCAGCAGATCCTGAAGGTGGTGGTTGAGGAGGAGCCCCTGATGGTGGTTTAGGGATGTTCTGTTTATGTTTCTTTCTTCTTCGTTCTTCAGCCAAATCTTTCTTAAGCTCATCGGCGTTGTCAACCTTCATAGACCATTCCAGCGACTCATACAGCTGTTGATGTGCCTCATGTACTTTGTGATGATCTGTTTCAAACATTCGTTGATGCAGCAGATCTTTCATCTCAAAAGTGGACAAGTCTCTAAATCGAGCTTTGAGTGGTGCCTCCGTGGCACTTTTAACAACATCAGACACCTGATCGTCAACAGCATCACGTACCAATGCATCAACGTTGAGGTGTTCGAGCTTAGAGATTCTAGAAGCTTGATAATGGATGACTGGATGCAGATTGAGCTGTTGGAGATCTTTAAGTACATCCCGGTGCTTCTCAAGCGTGGTCCTGATGTCTAGAATTTCATCATTTTCCCTCTCAGCAGTAGACATGGCCCTTTCAGCTTGAGATGACAAGTTTTCATGAGTGCTTGGAGGGATGGTGGTAGTGGGTGCAGCAGTGGAAGTATCTCTTGATGATGTAGTGGTGGGAATCGGTATGGTCATAGTGGGAATAGTAGACATGTCTTATTCGATGGGAATGTTTACCATAGAGATGACTTCACTCTCATTGGTAGGTTTAGAGGTTTCCTTCCCTTCAGGATTGTCATCAACATTGAGATCCCCATAGGTGAAATCATGATCTAATTTCTTGAATGAGGAAAGAGTTCCCGTTGATGTATCAGGTTCAACAAGCAGCTTTTGTTCATCAGATTTCATCTTTAGATTCACTTGAACCCCAGGATAAATAGATGCCACAAAATCATCTTGCAGTGTCGAGTGGGGTTCAGCAGTGGGTACGAATTCTGGTGGAGGTGAAGTATAATGAGTTTAGTAAATCGGATACTGGGGATTAGAGACTTGGATTTCCATTTCTTGCTTTCTTTTTGAGTTTCCAGCTTCATCTTGTCATCTAAGAAGGTATTAATAGAGTGAGCAAATTCTTCCCATATTCGTTCAGCATAATCAATATCTTTCCCTTTAACAATACCCCACAGTATCTGCAGTGCTGGGGCACGCAGTCTCTCATGTCCTGATGTCTTCCCCGTGAGACAAGTGTGATGAGCACTCTCCAGGGTTGGTACATTTCATTTGTGGACATAGACGATAGTGTGGTGACCTCCTTAGGGTACCCTAGATCATTCACGAACTTTAGTAGGGCCTCAGGATTAGGTGGGGATGAGAATGGTTTGTCAGGGAGAATTGGGTTGATCTGGAGAGCATTCCTGAGCGTTTCTTTAGTAATTTCAAACCATTGTTCATCGAGTTGACAGCGATAAGTGTTGTTGTCCTTGTTATGGGTCATGATGTTCTAGAATTACTAGATGTATATGGATGGAATTGATGATGACACTGTGAAAGCCCTGAAGAAGGATGTGTTTCTCAAAATATCCACAACAATCTTATATGTGGGATTATTCCGGGGTTTGTCCACATCTATGTAAAGATTACTTTTACCAATGGTGATTCATTCATTGTATGGTAGGATTGCATCATCAGTGCGTGCGGGTGGCGGTGGTACAGGACCCAGTTCAGTTGGAAAATTAGCATCAGCCATTTAACTGCACAATCACCATAACACTCCACGAAAGATACATATGTATGGTTAGAGGTTAGTTAGATCATTGAGACAATGTCATGAATAACATCTTGAACATACGAGATAGGATAATCATGACATGCAAACGTAACCTTAAGAGTGATGAAAGTAGACATAATAACTAAACTAAACACAATCGAGTCACGCACCACATATATACCAAACACCAACACAAGACAAGCCATTAAAAGCATACATACTAAAGATAGGCTCACAACAGTGAAATATATTCACAAGTAAAACTACGCAAGAAAAGACCCACATATGACTGAAACAAGTCATTACCCATGATTATGGACTACTTGCGAGTGATAAGTAATCAACCCGCTAGTAAACAGGAGAAGAACACGCTATCCATATAACAACTCGCTATATTAGCACATATGTTAACTCGCCAGCATATAAGGGTGTCAACTCGCTAATTAGTTAAACAGGATCAACTCTCTAAATTTCCTAAGCCATCCCTCTAACAGGAGTTTTTAGACAACTCGCTACCTGAAGTCTTAATCAACTCGCTATCAGGAATTTCGATCAACTCGCTAACTGAGTTTTAACCAACTCGCTACCAAGAACTTCAATCAACCCGCTATCGGAAATTTCAGTCAACTTGGTAACAAGAACATCTGACAACCCGCTAACAAGAACATTCATCACTTAGCAAATAGGACTAACTGTCTACTCGCTATTAAGAACGTTATCAACACGCTATCAAGAATAACTGCAACACGATATCAAAAGGACATCAACTCGCTACCATGAACACACCATAACGCCCCCCTCCAGTCAATCGGACAAGAACAAGGCCCATATAATCCATCGAAAGCCTAAGTAAATCAAAACAATACTACCCCATATCATAACACTAGGTATAAATCATATATATGAACCCAAGATTAAACGCGAATGATACAAGATGTGCTAAAATCCTAGATACACATACACGTAGAGATAATGGGGAGCAAAAGTTAGGATAACTACATACCTTTCCGCAGATCAGTCTCTCCAAAGTTTAATGCACCAACACACACAACACACTAAACCTCAATCGATAGAATGAAGTGACCTAGACATAAATCAAGCAGTGACTAAGCCTAAAGTAACAAGAGATAAGCTATCGTATAGATGCAATTCTGAATCAAAATTTAAATAGGAACCTGGATTACTTAGATGAATCGAGTGAGAATGGGAAAGAATTAATAGAGGCAGCGAGATGGGATTTGTGATATAGAAATCTTAATGATCAAATCGCTAAAAAAAACTATATATATGTCCAATTTCACTTTTGAGAAATAACCAAGTAGTCACTCTATTTAGTGTATCCTTTTGCACTTTCAACAAATGACCAAACAAACCCTTTATTGGAGTTCTAAAGATATAATTACAAGGAAAAACCTTCTTCTTGTGATTGACTCAATTAAAGACAAACGGTGTCATCATTCCTGAATCCCACTCACTTCGTAAAATCAAACATAGTAATACCACATATGCACTAAACTCACTCATAAAGTCACACATAGTAACACCACAAATGTATTAAACACCTAGATATACCATCCTCACATAGTAACACCACAAATGCATAAAGCAGAATACACTCTCCCCCTTAATCAATGACCTGAGTGTTACACCAAAGTAAAGGTTGTTGATTGACTTAGAGATGCATGAATAAGAAGAAAAAGAGTGGGTTGCTATCAGATATAATAGCAAGCCATAATGGCAAGTTTTAAACTTTTGTTCGAACTTCATTTAAAGACCCGTGTCATTATTGAATGATATTTCTAGGACCGTAAATGTTATCGATGCCAGAAGACTTGCCAATGCAAAAAAATTATGATAGCTACGATTTAAGATTGAGCTAATTCTATATGTAACTGTATATGTATATATACAAAGGATACTGGATGAACGATCTCATGCGTTCATATACATCACAATCACTGAAGTTCGAGTCCTGATAAGGAAGATTACCAAGAGTCATCATGCACCATTCAACATTGTCTGTTCTCCAGAGTCCCTATAATGGTAGGGAGTGGTCTTTTAGGGCGCCAAACTTTGAGCTTCTTTGTATGAGGTCCTGCACATGAGATAGATGACCCTGCACTATCATGGAAATTATAATTGTCTGGACATGAGTTAGTGTTGTTAGAGCCTCGTAAAGTGGGGGTCATACAGCTAACTTTGATGTTTTCAGTGGACCTCATTAGTATCCAACTAAGACCGATCAACTTAAAGATTCTACCTGTAGGGACCCACTTAAGGCAAGTATTGGATAGCATATCATCAGATCTTTCTGGTCTGATGGAGGACTGCCTTGTAGATGGTGAGTTGAGCCTTATGGGATATTTGCTCTTAAGTGATGGAATTCTAGCCACGGTTGGGATACTTACATTAGCTACACAGTCTTTCCTGATGAGGTTCTTGAGATACGACACAACCTTATGATGACGTTGTGAAGTGACTGGTTTTGATAATTCCTGTTTAGTATCTGCTTGGGGAGCACACCTTGATTTAGGAAAATTTGATCTATTTGTACAAAAGGCAGATAGTTGTCTAGTAGACCTAGGTTTTCTATGTGGCAGGGATGGAGATGCTCCTACAGTTGAAGATTTATCAAACTTAGTGTTCACATCTTTCTTGGTCAATTTTAACAGTTCATTTTTTAATGTCGTGATCTCGAAGTTTTTCTTCTGAAGTTTAGTTTTGAACTCATCATTGTGTGCAATCAAAGACTTTGTGTGTCGGACAATTTTAGATCTCTCTTCTTTGATAAATTCATTTAGTGTTTTTCTATGTCTTTTCAAAGATTCATTTTCATTATGCAACACTTTTACCTTGTGCACTAACTCAGCAAAGGTTTTAGAGTCAATATTGTTATCTTGTGTGGCTTTGACCTTAAGGTTACTACACATATCATTCATCACATTAATATGGTGCTTAAGGCGGTTGATTGTCAAATCTTTGGTTTCAATTTGAGCTTTTTAACTCATTAATCATGAAATATTCGCGGACCTCAGGAAGTTCTGAGTTCTTGCGTCGTTGGTTGATTAGAAACTGTTCTTCATTTTGTTGCATCGCAATTTCAAGAGAAATGCAGTGTTTTTCAATTGAGAAAATATGTTACTCAGTTCTTTAAAAATATGTATGTCAACCGTTTCATTTGATTTTGTGAGTTTGTTTGAAACCAAAGGATCTGACACATCACCTTTTGTAGTATCCTGGTCACAATTCTCCCAAATAGGATTCGTGTAGATTGAATTAGACATGACATCACTATCAGTCTCTTCCAATGGACATGAGTCATAGGTGGGTAAATCCTGATCAGGATCCTTGTCATAATCAGAAACATGAACATCTAGAGCTTGATGTTGCCTTGTGACCTGTTGGTGTGAAGCATCCACCTCATGTGTAGAGAGGACTGCAGGAGATTCAATACAAGTCCTTTCAGTAGTGACAGCATCACTTGTTGGAGGTGTGTATGTGCCTTAATAAACTCTTTAACATTCCCAGTGATCTGAAATAAAGTGACTCTGAAGGTATCCACATCAAATCCAGTATGATCGACAAACTGTTTACTCGTCATATGAGAGTCATAGTCATATTCCATTGTGAATCTTGAGTCAATGAATGCTTGGAGTTGTTTGAGAATCACCCCGTATGCTGCAGTACAATAGTTTTCAGAGAAATCTGCTTTGTCCATTTGTTGTTGCAGTTGATCTAAGTACAGGGTCATTGTGACAGTGAATGACTCAATGTCATGTCCAAAGAGTGTCACAAAAGCACGTCGGTAACCTCCAGAGTAGCCTGATTTTTCAAAAAGTCTTTCAATGTGGGTGTGAAGTAGCTTGATGCATTCGGCACACCTTTCAGATATTTGTGGTAGCTCAGTTGAGTTCAGAGCATCATTAAATTGATTGCTTGTCATGTTGTGGAAAGTGAGTAAGTCTTAGTACCAAGTTTTAAACACAAGTGTATTTCGTGTTTTGTTGCAACAAGTCAAATTACAACCGCTCCACAAATAACAAGTCAAGTCGTAAGATTAGCCTCACAACGTCAAGTTACTGTAGAAATAGTAGTGACAACTTAAGGTTCAACAGTGCACAAATTTCACTAATGTAACAGAACCAAATCGCTAACACCACTCAACAAGTTACCACAAGCTAGACCAACTTGCCAAGAAAAAGGAACCAACTCGCTAACAATAACACAACTCGCTAAGTCCTCAACTCGCTAGACACACCAAATCTCTGAAGTAGATCAACTCACTACAAAAAAACATTTCAACTCACTAGAAGTGCACCAACTCGCTAGAAGAGTCAACTCGCTAAAATCTGATCAAATCGGTAAGTATACCAACTCGCTACCAACATCAACTCGCTAAAATTTGACCAATATGCTAGAAAGGATCAACACGCAATAGTAATCAACTCGCTGGAAATCTTAACCCGCTGGAACTTATCAATTCTCTGCATACACCAACTCGCTAGCAGCATCAACTCGCTAGAACAGTAAGACAAAAACGTTACTGTCTAGCGATTTGGCTTTATACCCAGAAATAGCAAAACGCCAAATCTCTACCTCAACTCTCTAACTAAACCTGTCAACCCTCTACTTTGATATGTCAACTCACTGGTAAGAAACTCCACACGAATTACCACTTACACCTAACACATGAATGATTCAACCACTCCAAATGCAAACCTAAGAACTTATAGCTCAACTAATCAAGAAAGTACAAGAAAAACACCAAGAAAAACATCTAACAAAACCAAACTAGTGAGAAACCTAGTAAATAGGTTCGAACCATCCAAAGACACCAAAACCACACTAAAATTCGAGCACACCACTAATCCTAGGATAGAACCGTGGCTCTGATACCAATTGTAATATACTCTAATGTAAGAACATGGATGGTTTAGTGTTTAGGATGATTTTGGGTTATGTTTTCTAGTGAGAAGTTAGAGAGAGAAAGAGATGGAACCTTGAGAGAAAACTAGTGATGTATTAGATTGAAGTGAAAGGTCCAACCCCTTCCAAGCTAGGGAAGGGTATTTATACTTACAACCAAACGCCCCTGAAACAGGTTGTGGAGTGAGCTGACAGTGGGTAAAGACCCGACCCGACTCCACAAATGCTAACTAATACTATCCTACATTCTAACTAATATGATAAATTCTACGAGCTACAATATGCTAAGCAACACTCGGGGTGACCGAGTCTTCATATGAATAAATGTATTCCTAACATCTCCCGTTTCGTCGCGAGTAGTTTTAAAGGAAACGGTTACGATTAACGTAACGTTTGAAAAAAAAAAAGAAAAAAAGAGAATAAAAGTTTAAGTTTTTGAATTTTGTTTTCCAAATATAAAAAAAATACAAAAAGATTTTCCTTTTCTACTTTGATTTTCTTTTTCAATAATTAAAAACCAAAAATAATCTTCTTCTCCTCTTATCATTTGATTCTTCTTTTTTAACCCTCTAAACTGATAATTCTTAATTCTTATGGATCCAACTTGTTTTAAATGTGGAGAACCGTTCTTTGAAGGTTCATGTGTTTGGTGTATGTGCAAGAAATGTGGTAGTGATATTCATGATGGAGTTTGTTGGTTTTGTAATTCTCCCGAGCATGTTCAAAGATCAATCCTTTAAAACATTCCCGATTACTATCCAACACCGCCACCTTCATTTACGTGCTTTAATTGTGGAAATCCATCCGACGAAGGAGTACCTTGCGGGCAATGTTTTTGTAATCAATGTGGATACACGAATTGTATATGTTACACCCCGAGTGCTGAAACGTCTTACGCTTGTAATTCGAGTTTTGATAATTATCCTCAAAATGATTTTTATTTTCCTTCTCAAAACTTTTATGAGCAAGAACCGTATTTCAATGATAATTCGTTCCAAAGTTCATCAAATTTTGAAAATTGTAGGGGCTCATTTGAAAATTTTTATTATGAGCCGAATTCATGTTACGATTCTCATGGTTTTAACCAACCCCCACAAACTCCTGACATTTTTCAAGTTCCGGATGAATTTATTGCTGAAATGAAATCCGTTATCAAAACGGTACGAGAGTGGGTGGCTAATCGTGAAACTCATACTCCCGAGCCTCATGAAAAGTCTATTGCAGAGTTACTTGCTTAAGAGAGAGCGTATAATCCTAATAAAAATTTTATTTACTATGATTCCGACGACGATGATGAGAAAATTACGATCGTTCTTAATCTTCACAAAGCTTCCGATGTTTCTCCCGTAGAACCCGAGGACTCTCTAAAAATGGGGGACGAGCATCTAAACACTATTCCGGCAACGGAATTGTACGAATTCAATAAGTCTAGTGTTGAGAACCTCGTTCCAATCCCAAGTGAGTCCAGGGAAATTTCTAACGTTGATTCTGAAATTGTTGAAGATAAGCCGTCAGATCCTTTGGAGCCCGAGCTCAAGGATTCTTTACCCAACTTTGAGAAACATGATTTTCATACGGCTGAAGAATGTGAGTTATCTCCGATTGATAATTTGATTGATCCTGATGAGATGTTCTCCGATTCTGACAATGATGATTCTATATCTTGTGGAGACATCGACTATGTGGATGAATTACCTTCTAAGCTCTTTAGCTTAGAAGAAGAGAATGATGTAGAAGTTGACGCCGAAATCCAAGATGAAGCTCTTCGTGAAAAATTATAGAATATCAATCTTCTCATTCTAAGATCGAGGCATTGAAAGATCCTCCGACTTCTTCTCCTATCCCCGTCATGGATAGTGATTTCTTACCCGAGCTTGAAATTTTTCGATTTGAAGAAACGAGTAGTGGCAATCCTACTATTCATGATATCTCTCTTCCGGATTATGAGCATTTTAACTTTAAGATCGACTCTGTACTTATTTCTGATAATCCGGCACGTGACCGTCTTTTAGAGGATGTCGATTGATTTCTTGCTGCGGATGACTCGATACCTCCGGGTATTGAAAATGACGAGAACGACCTTCGAAAAAATATTCTTGAAGAAATACATGATAATGCTGTACTTTCCGATGTTGATTCATCTATCTTCAATTTAACTTCTTCTTGTCCACCCGCGATGTAACACCCCTAAAATTTGGTACAACGAAAGACTCAACAAGCTTTCGGGGTGCTACGGGGATTGGTATCCAATACAAGACATAAAAGAACGAGATAAAGTAAACATAAGTAAAACACAACCAAACGGGGTTTTAAAGTTTACATTCATCCCAATTTTATCCAAAGTGAGGCCCAAAAGGAATAAAAGTAGGTCCACAAATACATATCAGAGTTTTAGAAAAGTAGATCCATAACCGCATTGCCAAGCCAAGCCTCCAATCCAAGCATCCAAAGTCATTACTTAATTACCTGAGAAAACGTGCTAAAAGTCAGTTTTCACTGGTGAGATCATAGGTTTATATTCAATATCAAATCAAGTGGACATATACGCAAAACACTTACTAGCTAGACTAGGCCTCAATCCTCAACGCAAAATCCTATAGGTGCACACTACAGTTCATCCACAAAATCCTCAAATAAGCCATTCTCATTATCCAACCATATTTAGTCTACACGCGATGGTTCACTATGTGACTAGGGTTGATGTAACTCATCTAACCAAATCTAGTCCACACACGATGGTTCACTATGTGACTAAGGTTGATGTAACATTCGCCTAACCATAATTAGTCCACACACGATAATTCACTATGTGACTAAGGTTGACGTAATATCCTAGTTCCATAGCATAGTAAGTTTTGAGAAAACAAAAGCGATAATAGTCCACATAAAATAATTTGCATGTTTCTCACCCCAAGTATTGAAAACAAAGTTCAAGAGTAAAAGTGGGGCTATGACTCACCTCAAGTCCAGAAATCAGCAAAAAGATATCGGTAGAAGTAAGATGTATAGCAAATCAAAAGACAGCAACTACGGACTCGGCACTTCCTAACAATATAAACTCTTTTCAGAATTATTTCCTAAAAATTAAATATTGCCAATCCCGAACGTATTCCTTTTTACTTTCCAAAAATCCATTTCTCATATTATTCTCGTATTAGTTTGGAGTTTGACGTTTGGTATCCATGAGGGTGGAGGGTCGACACAACTAAAAAATAAAGCCACAACAAAGAAAAGAATAATAAAACCATCTATAGGTCTAATGTTAGTCCAAGATATTATTTAAATAAATCATCGAACTTTACCAAATCCATCGACTTAGTAATCCTCCATATTTATTTACTTAATATATCACTCCAAGATTATACCCAAAACCTAAATCACTTAGCACGTATAGTACTATATGGTATGTATCAAAGTTTAATAAATTCTCTAATTACGTCGTCAAGCTTACCAAATTCGTCAACTTGGCAAACCTCACGTGATATTTAGTAATCCATTATTCTTTTACACATACCACAACCTATGGGCGTCGTAGGATACAATGTCCATTAATATCCTCATTTTATATACCTAAATAGTTCTCATTTAATCCGTCGATTAAATAAGTTACGTAGTTATTGAAAGTGAATGTATTAATGCCACATATCCGTGATAAGCACAAAGAGTCATAAAATAAATAATATAACCCACATGGACTCAAGTGACCACAATCTCATATAACTCGTAAGTTTCGCTTTTTATTTTCCAAAAAGTGGTTCATTTAATTTAACACCCAAGGTTATAATTATATCATCATTAATTTAACACCCAACGTTATAATGATATCTTGATCTCAGATCTATTCTTCACCGTTAACTTGTTTAGCTCTTGGAAATCAATACACAAACGAAACGATCCATCCTTCTTCATAAATAAGACTGGGGCTCCCAGGGTGAAGAACTTGGTCGTATGAATCCCTTTTCGGCTAACTCCGCCAATTGTTTCGACAACTCTTCCAATTCAGTAAGTGCAAGTCGATAAGGCGCTCGTGCCACGGGTGCAGCACCAGGTATCAACTCAATCTGAAACTCTACTTGTCTAGTAGGCGGGATTCCTGGCAAATCATCAGGAAAATACATCCGGAAAGTCACGAACTATAGACACATCTCCAATGCATTTTTCCTTCTTCTCCTTCCCTCCTTTTTCAGAGATTTGAGCTAAGAATAGGCAACAACCTTTTTCCATTAGCTTCGGTAGCTTAGTGCAAGAAATGACAGCTAATCTGGATGGGCTTCTCGAACCTTTTCACTCTCCTTGTATATTTAGAATCTCCTTTCCGTAAGGCACACGCACGATTTTCTCATCGCAAAGTATGTGAGCACGATACTTCGACAACCTATCCATACCAATGATAACATCGAAACTTCCTAATGTGACGGGTAGAAGATCTATGTTGAAGGGGTGATTCAAGAAATTCAACTTGCAACCACGAATGATAGTTTTAATCCTTTCTATGTTTCCGTTAGCTAACTCTACGTCATATCCAATTCCTAATGCCATCGGGGGTTTTTCTAATAAGGGTGCAAATGTAGTGGACACAAAACTTCTATCGACATCAGTATCAAATAGTATGGAAGCATAACGATTTTTGAGAAGGAACGTACCAGTAACGACGTTCGGGTCTTCTCCTCTCTCGTTTCCAAGTGCATACACTCTCCCATGAGCAGCTCCTGCTTCCACACGTTGGTCCACATTGTCATGACGTCCACGGTTTCCTCCAGTTCCACGGTTTCCATGATAGTACCCATTTCCACCCGATCCTTGATTTCCTCGGTTCCATGATCCTCTACACTCATTCCTATAGTGTCCTTTCTTTCCAATCCCAAAACAAGTAACATATGCCTTACTTCTCACTTCGGGAGTAGCTTGAACCATAGCAAGGGGTCGAGCTCTACAATCCCTAGCTGTGTGTCCTTTACTTGAGTAGTTCTGACACATTACATTACATCGTCCTGAATGATTCTGGTAGCAACGACCACACTTGGGTGCATCACCATTTTGGTTCTTCTTATCTCCATCTCCAATAGCATAAGCCTTAGCAATAGCTTGTCGCTTGTTTCGGTGATCCTTACCCTTAGAGTGATGGTCTCTCTTTCTCTTCCCATTCTTATCCTTATCGGCTCCTTCCAATTCCAACAAATCCATTAATTGTTGAGCGATTGTGATGGCCTCATGAATATTTTTAGGTCTAGCAGCAATCAGATCATTCCTTGTAGCCACAGGCAACCCATCAGTATACCGCTCAATCTTTTGAGTCTCGGTCTTAACCATATCTGGGTAAAGCAAGGCTAACTCCTAGTAACGATGATTGTAAGTCGCCATATCGGTACCCTTCACTTTGTGATTCCAGAACTCAATCTCCAGCTTCTTAACCTCATTCCTTGGGCAGTAAGTCTGAATCAGCAAGGACTTAAATTGCTCCCAAGTCATGGCATATGCCACTTCACTCCCAACCGAATTTCGGTAATTGTTCCACCAAGTTAAAGCTTCATCCTTGAAAGTAAAGGAAGCAAACTTTACCTTTGCATTCTCCGCACAGTTGTTGACATTGAACACTGAATCAGTTTTCTCTATCCACCTGACCAAGTAGACCACTCCTTCAGTTCCATCAAACTCAATGGGTCCACTGATTCGGAACTCCTTGTAGTTACATCCATTAGTACGAACAGGTGGAAAAGTTCCAGCAGAGTTATTGGAATGATTCGACTCAGCTAGTAGTTCAGCAACTCGTTGTCCCTGAACATCGACATTTTGATTCCTGTTGTTACGGTTAGTGGTGTCCAGGTTATTAAGAGTAGGGGTTTCAACATTTCGAGTAGGACGGCGTCCTCGGCGACCATGGGTAGTCGCGGCAGTTCCAGTTCGGGTACCTCTGACAGGGTTTCGTCGTACAGCCATTAATCTGAAACATAATACAAGGTTCATGAGTCTCCAATAATACCTATCATACGCTTAATAAGAATCGGATAAATGGAGTCAAGACATCGGAAAATATCAACAATACACCACAAGACATCGATAAGGCAAATAGGAACACAATTTCCATAACATCCAAAAATCACATAACATCATATAATAATACCCATCATCCATACAAATAGCGATCGAGGCATCGTTCCAACTACAAAAGACATAAGAGACACTAATCGTTCCAAACAAGATGAACAACCAACGGAAATACATCGAAATAAGATACCTAGCTTTTCTAACCGGACACTCCTCGGTTTAGAAAGCAACATGACAACATAATCCAAATATCTAGCCACTATGCTGGCGTAGGCTCCTCAACTCGTGCCTCAAACCATCCAACTCTCTCCACAATGATCCCAACTCCACACTATGAGTATCGCTATCTCTGTTGAGGTCTGCTACCTCCTTCTCCAGCTCGGTGTTCCTCTGCCACAACTTGCGATCTGCCTCGCGAGCCGTGATGAAACCTCTCTGTAAGCTCTTAATCTGCTCATGAATCTCCAGCATGCCTCTCCTAATCTCTGTAACCCTCCTCTTAGCAGTAACCAAGTCAATCCTCAACTCTCCAATGAACTCAACAATCACTCTATCAATCCGCTCAGACATATGCGTGATCCTCTTACTTAGAGCAGTAATCTGAGTCCACATCCTACCAGTCTTACCCAACTCTGCATGCTCAGCAGAAATCTCAGATGGCACGTCCAATGCCACGGGACTACCAGGTGGTGAATCAAACAAGAATGGGTGATCAGGTGAAACAGGCTCTAACGGATGTATCAGAGAACCGGGCTCCTCAGCCTAAGCTGGCTGTGCTGGAAAACCATCATCATCAGGCATATCCTCCTCCTGAGGCTCATCCTCCTCCTCACCCTCCTGTGGGTCATCATCCCCCTGCTCAGCCATCTGAGGGTCATCAGCCTCCACCTCACCCTCGTACTCCTCCTCCTCCTCCTCATCTGAGGAGTACACCATCAATCGTCGTCTCTGAACAAGTGAATCGTGTGGTGATGGGGTAGGTGATCTAGGATGACGACGCAATGATGTAGCTGGTGCATCTGACAGAAGAGCGTGAGCATCAAAGTGCATGGGTGGTGACGAAGGATGCACAGACATGCGTGTCGTAGCTCGGTGGGCAAAACGTGGAGCCACACGAGCCAAAGCCTGATGAAGAGTAAATTGTCTCGAAGTACCAGGGAGCCCTAGAGAAGATGAGGGTCGCTGAGAAGTAGACGCAGCAGGTGGTGCAGAAGTAGCTGCTGTCAGTGATGAAGTAGCTGAATGCATGGCAATCCTGTAGGGATCATCAGGAGCCATGGTGATCTGTGTTGGGCGGAAAGGGTCAGCAAGAATACCCTCAACAGCGTCGAATGTGCGGGAGGCCATAGTCTGTGACAACGGCATAGGGTAGGTGTAAGTGTTTTCAAAATAGCTAAACCGCGAAACTCAAAATACCGTATAAAAATCATAAAAATCCCAATCATATAGTTTCAAGAAAGATTTTCAAATACCGAATTACTATAAAATTTATAAAACAATTAAGCCATATAATTCCTCAAAACGCCATCATATCATAAAATCAATATACCCAATATTCCCAATATATATCAATCGTCTCAAAGATCTCATACCAATTCATTATCTCATAATACCAAAATATAATCAAAGATGCTTCGGTTTGGCGGGCTGGCGGGCATTGGTTGAGGATCGTTTTCTAATAAAATCGGTTATAGTTTAGGTATTTATTTACCTAGTTCTCTATAACCTTGGCTCTGATACCAATCTGTAACACCCTCAAAATTTGTTACAGCGGAAGACTCAACAAGATTTCGGGGAGCTACGAGGATTGGTATCCAATACAAGACATAAAAGAACGAGATAAAGTAAACATAAGTAAAACACAACCAAACGGGGTTTTAAAGTTTACATTCATCCCAATTTTATCCAAAGTGAGGCCCAAAAGGAATAAAAGTAGGTCCACAAATACATATCAAAGTGTAAGAAAAATAGATCCTTAACCACATTGCTAAGCCAAGCCTCCAATCCAAGCATCCAAAGTCATTACTTAATTACCTGAGAAAACGTGCTAAAAGTCAGCTTTCGCTAGTGAGATCATAGGTTTATATTCATTATCAAATCAAGTGGACATATACGCAAAATGCTTACTAGCTAGACTAGGCCTCAATCCTCAACGCAAAATCCTATAGGTGCACACTATAGTTCATCCACAAAATCCTCAAATAAGCCATTCTCATTATCCAACCATATTTAGTCCACATGCGATGGTTCACTATGTGACTATGGTTGATGTAACTCATCTAACCAAATCTAGTCCACACGCGATGGTTCACTATGTGACTAAGGTTGATGTAACATTCGCCTAACAATAATTAGTCCACACATGATAATTCACTATGTGACTAAGGTTGACGTAATATCCTAGTTCCATAGCATAGTAAGTTTTGAGAAAACAAAAGCGATAATAGTCCACATAAAATAATTTGCACGTTTCTCACCCCAAGTATTGAAAACAAAGTTCGAGAGTAAAAGTGGGGCTGTGACTCATCTCAAGTCCAGAAATCAGGAGAAAGATATCGGTAGAAGTAAGATGTATAGCAACTCAAAAGACAGCAACTACGGACTCGGCACTTCCTAACAATATAAACTCTTTTCAGAATTATTTCCTCAAAATCAAATATTCCCAATCCCGAACGTATTCCTTTTTACTTTCCAAAAATCCATTTCTCATATTATTCTCGTATTAGTTTGGAGTTTGACGTTTGGTATCTATGCGGGTGGGGGGTCGACACAACTCAAAAAAAAAAAAATCCACAACAAAGAAAAGAATAATAAAACCATCTATAGGTCTATTGTTAGTCCAATATATTATTTAAATAAATCATCGAAGTTTATCAAATCCATCGACTTGGTAATCCTCCGTATTTATTTACTTAATATATCAATCCAAGATTATACCCAAAACCTAAATCACTTAGCACGTATAGTACTATATGGTATGTATCAAAGTTTAATAAATTCTCTAATTACGTCGTCAAGCTTACTAAATTCGTCAACTTGGCAAACCTCACGAGATATTTAGTAATCCATTATTCCCGTACACATACCACAACCTATGGGCGTCGTAAGATACAATGCCCATTAATATCCTCATTTTATATAACTAAATAGTTCTCATTTAATCCGTAGATTAAATAAGTTACGTAGTTATATAAAGTGAATGTATTAATGCCACATATCCGTGACAAGCACAAAGAGTCATAAATAAATAATATAACCCACTTGGACTCAAGTGACCACAATCTCATATAACTCGTAAGTTTCTCTTTTTATTTTCCAAAAAGTGGTTCATTTAATTTAACACCCAACATTATAATTATATCGTCATTTATATTTGTTTAATCATAATAGCGTACCCGACATTTATTATACTACTTTCATAGTATAATATGCATCGTCCCGTTATTATATTATTACTCGTGATCGTTTTATTTTTAATATACGCACTTATATAGTTATATATACGTTTTAACGTCTATATACTTATATAAACGTTTATATTATTAATAATATTATTACGAGTTTTTAATAGTAATATTTGATTATAAATAATTATCGAGTTATATAGATGGTCACATGTCCGAGTCATCACTCTCGGCTCATTGTCCAAGTCCAAGTAATAATAACCAATCACAACCAAGTAATCCATCTCCGTCAATCAAGTCCCATATCACGTGCTACAACAATAGGGTCCGACTACGGCACCCGACTATCCTATCTCCGTCATACTAATTTAACCGTCTCACAATCGGTTCCAATAATCACTTCTCGCCAACGACTCCACAATAACAAAAAGTATATACCATTGTCAAGACCACAAAGGGTCTCGACCCATCCAATGTATGCGGCCGAAATAACAATACCATAACAACCATAATAACAATAACATGAACTAAAACAAAAAGTCATCTAGTTACACACATGTTCCGGGTTGGTTTACCAAGCCAAACCCGTGCCGGGAGACCCGTTTGGGTCTCGGCTAGACCAAGTGTCACAAGACTCGAACCCAAGACCTTTATGGTCTCAGCTTAGGCTCACCCGAGCCCTAAGAAAGCTGCCAAATGGACCCCTTGGGTTGCGGCATCAACAAACAACAACAACTAGCACCAAGGTTGATCCAAATCAAACCACAAATAATACCAAGGTACCAATACTCTCGATACCACATTACTAGGTCAAAACCCAACAATAACATGAGCCACAAGGTTCGACCCACGTCAAGCCGTGAGTCACAACTCACGGTTCAATCGACCCAAGTGATAAAATCACTAAACCCGGATACCAAACTCAAGATTATCATTAAAATAACATTTCCCATTATTATCAATTCAAATCCCATCAAAATAACTCATGTAGCCACGGATTTAAACGCAAATCGAGGCACACGATGTGGAAATCGTGGCCACTCACCTTCCAAACGTCTCTAAATACTAGTTTCTTCAAAACCCAACAAGAAAAAGGTGAAAGGGTGATGTTTAGGCGGCGGTGGTGACTCAAACGAGAGGTTAGAGGTGTTTGGGTCGCGCGTGATGTATACCAAAAGATAGATCGTGAAAAGATGATTAAGGTGGTGGTGTTTGTTTACTGGTGGAGGCGGCGGTGTGGTGATGGTTGCCGGAAAAAGAGGGTGGCGGCGGGTTGATATTAAAGAGAGAGAGATGAGGGTGAAAAGGTGATGTTTGTGTTTGTGTTTGTGTTTTGTGTGTGGTTTGAGGTCCAGGAACCACAAGGATGATTTAGTAGTTTACTCTTATTATTTATTTATTTATTTTTTATAATAGTAATAATAATATTAATGTTAAGGGGTAAGTGGCTAGTTATTATAACGTAAAGCCGAACTCGTAACTTTTCAAAATATTTTGACACTCTCAACCGAGCTCGTTCCCAAATATTAAAATCTCACGACACGTTCAAAATAAGTGTATATAGTCGAATCATAAACTCAAAACATTTAATTTTTGTTAGGTTATCTAGTGCCGGAGTCAACGTAGTGCCAAATGAAAATCTCAAAATAAATCTCATATCATAACGATAACCCAACTTCAATTCCATAAAAATTTAAATATTGTCAACTACAATTTAAATTTCACAAGTTCGTTACGAATAAAGTTTCAAACATATAATTATAGACGAACTTTAACGTAATGCGGGTTTCAAAATGGCTCCCTAATTTGCCAGTTGTCACACGCGAAACCACCGGATGTAGTTTTTGAATCAGATACGAATGAAGATATTTTTGGAGTGGTAGACGAGATTTTTGAACAAGATGTTCCTGTGCTTGATATTTTACCCACCCAACCCACCCGTGATTCTGAACTTGACTTTTCTTTTATCATCCCAGTGTTTCAACCATTTTGTGCTTATCCCATCATTTCTTCACTTTTCCACTCCACTGGGAGTGAGGATACCATCTTTTACCCCGGAATTTCCGTTTATCATACCGGGTGTCCGTTCCATCTGCTCTCCCCAAGGACAAATTAATTCTCGGATCGAGTCAAGCTCATGTGACTCGGTGAACAAAAACAAGCCCTTCGTGGGAGGCACCCCATGCTTATCTATTTCATTTTCTTTATTTTATTATTTATTAAGTAACGTGACATGAGGGGGGCGACCCTTTCCAAACTCATGTTTTCGTGGTTGTTTGTGAATGTTCAGGAATTTCCCCAAAGTTTGAAGACTCTCGTGCTCGTGTTTTGTCATTCTCTCCACTCGATTCTCATTCTTCGCTGCTCTTTTGGAAATTCACCATATCCAAAATCTTATCGACTAACGTTTATCTTTTGGCATACTTAATAAATGGCCTTAGATAGTACGTAAGACTACCTTTACCCTTAAAACATTGAGGACAATGTTTCACTTTAGACTGGGGGGGGGGGGGGGGGGGTGAATCTTCGATTCGATTTGACCTGACACCTTCGTCTGAGCTGTTAACTTGCGCAACTCCGTTTTTCCACCAAAATTTAAAATTTTTGTCACCTTTTTATATTAAAAAAAAGAAAAAAAAGAAAAAAATGATATGATATATGGTATGCTAATAAGATTTGACACCTTGTTTTGACTTTCCTACCGGCGAGAGTAGAAATAAATGTTTCAACTTGACCGGGCGTGTTGAGCCCTAGCTCGTCTCCCTTAACCAATATAATCAAAAGATTATCGGCTAAGCATCCACGGATCTCATTACTTGGGATTTTAAATTTGCGGAGATCGAGGAATGATAGAGTTTATTTAGAATTTTCGTGCTAAACGTGGAGTAGTTGGATCTCTTTAGAGCCCACGAAAGGTACTTGTGGCCTCCTTGTTCCCACAAGATTGCACACCAATAACAATAGATCTCTAGGATTAATTAAGTGTATGGGATTTGGGCAATACTTAGTTTTTTTTCGTTCCCAACAAAATCTCTGCATATGGGGGTTTGGTACACATAGGGGTACTGCTAGTGTTACGGTGAAATAGACTATTACATCTTGCCGGTTCGCAGCCGATGTTGTGATCTTTGTAAAGGCCGTAGGACTCGGGGTTTGGTATACGATTATGAATATCAATAATAATAATCCAAAGCCAAAAATAAGGTAGAGGAATCCAAAGCTATAAAAAAGCAGCGGATATAAATCCAAGGTCATAATAAAGCTCTTACATCTTGGCGGCTCTTAAACCGTTGTTGTAATTGAAATAAAGGACTAAGGACTAAATATTATTAAAGTGCTTATAATTATACAAAAATGCCAAGCTTCGACTCCGGGGGTTTGCCTAATAAAAAGCTTCCGTCTCGGGTCTCAAACATGGGATATTTCGGCTGTAAATAAAAAGGGGGCCCCCACAAATCGTGTTAAATCAGAGACCTTCATGTGGACCCTATTTCTATATGCAGGGGTTTTCGAGGGAAAGTTTGGAAACTACTTAGCGTTCAAATTTTGTGCTCTTATCGAACTAACAAATATCAAAACGAGAAAATATGAAGCAATTCATTTCTCACCAATTAAAATATTGAGAGACAAAACTTAGGACTTGGGAACAAGAGGTAATTACACAAGTAACTTTTGTGGGTAGTGTTAGCATCTAACTTGTGGATAAACAATGATTTCGATTTTACGCTTAGTTTTGGGGCTTGTGAAAAATCAAGAATGACGATTTTTATCCGTATGGTCTCTTCTCTGTGAGAAGTGTTTCTACTCGTAGACCCTGAAAGTTATCAACAGATAAGAATTGATAATGAAAGTCAAAGCAAACCGTCACATATATAAAAATAAAAAAGTACAAAACAATAATAGTAGTAGTTGTTATTCATGAAAATCGGAAAACGGATCGTTTTTTAGAATAAATGATTTTGAGATATCTTTTGAACATCATTGCTACTTTACAACATCAGTAAAGAGAGGTTTTGAAATTATTTATCTCTTAAGTGTGAGGTGATGACATTGTGTGAGGACACGACAATCCTTTAGTCTGGGGGATTTTGATGTGTGCTTTTTCACACATCCTTTTTAGGCTTTAAATCAGACCAAATACACCAAATACTAACCAAAAATGCCAAAAGAATGTGTGTTTTTGTATTTGTGTATGTGCAGGTGCGGGTATAAGAAAAATAGACAAAAACAAGCCAAAACCGATTAAAACGAGCACGAGATTGGAAAAAGGTCAAAAGCCGATGTCGGGGAGCAATTTTCATTTATGGATCACATTTGAGCTCAAAGTTTCAAAATCAACCTTGAAGAATATTCCTTTGCCAAATTTAGTCCTTGGATCAAGTTTACAAAAATGGCAGAATCAATCCTTGTGATCTAAGAAATTACAAAAGTGGTATTTGTGGTTTACTAAACCTAAATTTTCTAATTAAATCATAATCCAAATACCATTTTAATCATATTCAGTCCACCAAACACAGCCCATGTATCCCCTGAGCCCAATCACTATAACATAACCTGAATCCAACACCACTTAATATAAAACCTGATCCATCTCTCTATATCCATACCCATGGTCAAACCCACAATTCCAGTCAAAATAAAATAAATAAACATAAAACCAAACGCGTCCCTTTTCCATGCGTTTTTACTGTGCATCTCCCAACCCCCATTTCACTTTCACCTCAATAAATTGACCCGTACAACAATAATCTACCTGACCCTTCTAGAAGCTGACACCAAGTCAGGTGAATGACAACATAATTTTTGACATGCTGGCAATCCCAGCTACTGTGATTGGTGGATTTAGAATGGCACGTGATCTGAGGGCTAAGGAATGAGATGATGTTGTCATAATTGATCAAATGGCTAAGATTTAAGATCCAGAAGCTTCAGAAGCCCTTGAAGACCTATCCTTAGAAGATATAAAAGGACCTCCTCACCTCACATTGGAAGGTGTTAGCCATAGGAGTAGTCTAGGGTAGCATATTGTAGAAGTAATTTAGCTTTTAGCTTTAGCTTATTCACTGTCTTCTTAAGCTTTTTGTACTTAAATTCAGTCAATTTTACCTTAAGAATTGTAATTCTTCTTTTTATTAATGAAAATTTGAAGTTCTTTTATACCACTCTAGAATTTTAATCACTTATTATAGTTAAATAGTTTTTCTAAATCTCTTAGTTACTGTTACAAAAGCTCATATAAGCTTTTATTAGCTCACTGTTGGCTTGTTAGAGTGTTTATATTCAGCCGTCTTCCAATATTGCCAAAAGCTTAAGTAAGTCTCCTTTTCCCTTTATAGCTTAATATATGCTTATCTAGCTTGTCTCAGTGCTTATTTGTATTTCTATTTGCTTAATTAGGTGCATTATAGTTTTATATTCATCAGTTTTTCAGAACTGATAGCTTATATTCAGTAGTTGCATCATTTTAGCTTAACAGTTTGATAGTTAAAAGGTTGTTTGGCATAGTTGACTTCTGATAGTCAAATAAGGTTTATGTCACAATTGGAATTTGATTGAGCTACAATATGATCATATAAGTAGTTAGGGAGTGATTATTATCTGATTATTAGTAGTTTGGTAGCCATTTGCATTCTTATTTCTAAATTCACTTTACATATCAGTTTTAATAGATAGTTATAACAGTAGATCAGTTAAGCGTTATTTTTCTGTTAACTTTGGTTTATTTTTAGTTCATTTAACTAGTTATATGGCACTGCATCAGCATAGGTTTTCATTTTAGTTTTTTAGCCTTATTTATTGTTCAAATTCCTTGATCTTTGTTTCTAAGTAATCCTTACTAGTCTGTCTTTGCAAATTAAAAGCTCTTGTCCACTAGTTTACTCATCTACACGCTTCCATTTGTGCTTATAAGTCCCTCATCATGCCTGCTACCCAACACCCTTATTGCCTCATTTTGACCCATTTGCCTTATCCCCTGTACCACCAGCATCCCCATCACATGAACCTTTTTCTTTGCTTCATTTTAGCTATTCAGTGTAGATTTTTGATTGATTATTGTTTCTATAGATAGCTTGTAGTTTCAGCTTCATATACTTTAGCTTATTTTGTATTTTGGTAGTCATTTACTAGCTTAATTTGAGGTCTGCTATTGATTCACTTTGACTGTTCTTGCCTTATCAGCCTATGTTTACTAGTTCATACTACTTGCCTGGTTTAGTTTATTGTGTGCATTTAGTTTCTTTGGATAGCTTATAGTTTAGGCTTGTTGGATTTACGCTTAGTTTAGACAATACTGCTTATTTGAGCAACTTATTGTAGCTTGTAACTAGCCCCCGTAAACCTGCTCATTTCAGGTTTCTAAGATAGTCTTTTTGCACCTTGTTTTCTGATTCTTTCTTTTCGCTCTTATAATCTGAGTTGTTTTAGGCATATAGTAGTGAATTGTTTGATCTCTGAGCCCTTAGCTTATTCTGCTTTGCTTATTGCTTAATCTTAATTGCTTATTGCATCTGTTTTACCCAAATCTGTGTTTCTGAGTTCATATTGGTCTTAAACTATTCATTTGAGCTTATTTGAGTCCTAAACAACTCTGGTCAAAGTTTGGTTCATTTTGGTCAAATGTGCGTATCAATAAGCACTTCTAATAAGCAGTTTTAAGCTAATCAGCATTTCCACAGCTTATTTTCCAATTTTTAAATTTTTCTCAAGTTTATATTAATATTTTAGATTTTTCCTAAATTTTTCATATTTTTCTGAGTTCATTTGCTATTTTTCTTATTTAATTTTAGTTTTTAATCAATTTTTAATACTTTTTAATTACCAAAAATTCCAAAAAATCAGAAAAAGCCTAAAAAATCAAAAAATATTTTAGAAATTTATTTTCAGTTATTTTAGATTTTTAGAAATTAATTTTGCAGTTTTCCCATTTATTTTCTATTTTTTATTAATTTTTAATTAGACTTAATCATTTTTAATTCCTAAAAATTACACAAAAAGCCAAAAAAATTAGTTTTAAGTTTTAAAATTACTTTTTAGTTATTTTATAATTTTTAAAATTTAATTTGCATTTTTCTCACTTTATTTGAATTTTCTTTTAATTTTTAACTAGATAAATCAATTTTAATTCATAATAATTAAACAAAAATTAAAAAAAACAAATATTTTTCTTTTTCTCAAAATTTTCTTTTATCATTTTAACTTTTTAAAATTATTTTCAAGTCCGTAGGAGTAGTATAGCTTAAAATTCACTTTTTATTTCGTACGTTTACCTTTTATTTACGTATTAGCTTACGTTTTCGATTCTACGTTACGTTTTTGGTTTAATTACTTGAAATACATGCTAAAGTGATTATTTGTGCTCCATTTACGTATTCATTAGTGTAATCCCATTCAAATCACTTTTTACCACTTTCACGACACGTTTCACGAATCGGGAATTCGAAATTCCATTCACCCTTTACACGGACTACGACCACGGATTATCCGTATTTATTTGCGGATTTCTTGAGTAATACTATACTATATTATATATATTGATTTTCAATGGATCAATATGGATCATATTGATCCAGATGATCTTGAGGAGATTGATCTTAAATGGCAAATGGCCATGTTGACCTTGAGTGCAAGAAAATTCTTGAAGAGGACTGGGAGAGAGGTCAAGTACAGGGGTAAAGAAAATTTGGGTTTTGACAAGTCAAAGATAGAGTGCTACAATTGCAGCAGGAAGCGTCATTTTGCCAGGGAATGTAGAGCTCCAAAGAAGACCACTGAAGATTCAAAGAATACCACTACTGCATTGGTATCATGTAATGGGTTGGGAGAATATGATTGGAGTGATATGGCTGATGAAGAACCTAACGATTCTCTGGTGGCTCAATTCAAGCCTAAAGTGCATAACTTTGCACTTATGGCCTATGCATCATCATCTTCTGGATCTGACTCTGACGTATCTAATGATTCTAATCTATCTGTGTGTTCTTTTAAATCATGTGCTGACACTGTAGAAGAACTTAAGTCTAGGAATGAAAGTCAGAGAAGTTGAACACCTAAAACTTGATAACTTAGGTTACAAAGTAGGTATTCAAAATGTTGAAAGAAGACTAGAGTATCTAAAATAGTGTGAGCTAGAATATGTAGATAGAATTAACCAATAGGATGTTGAGATTTTTAAGAAAAATATTGAAATTGAATTTCTTAAGAATAAATTAAAAGAAGCAGAAAAAGGTAGAGATGCAACTCTTACTGATAAGGAAAAACATATAGTGAGAGTAAATAAACAATAATATGCTTCTGATTTGGTTAATAAATCTATTGAGAGTACCCTGATGAGGAAAGGAAGTGGAATAGGCTACAATGAGGTTGCTCCTCTTGTTAAGAGTGCCTATGCTCCACCAGGAAAAGAATTGTCTTTCATTAGTGAGCTAAATATAGAAAAACCTGTAGGTGAATCTAGTACAAGTGTCATAGAAACACCTAAGGTTGAAGGTAGAAAATTTCCGGAGGCTCCTATTGTAGAAGACTGGCATTCAGATAGTGATGAGGAACATGTTGAACTAGAACAAATTGTGAAAAAGGAAGAAATTCCTACAAAAGTTGAACCTAAAATTGAACAGGTTAAGTTTGTGAGACCTGTGTTAGGTAAGGGCATCTCTAGGAAAATGGTAGATTACAAGGAGGTTCCTAGAGGTCAATTGAATGGGTTCTATAATAAGCCTAGGGGAAATCAGAGAAACTTTAATAACCTAGTTTCAAACAAATTAGGTAGTGAGTTTCAATTAAAGAAAAAGGCTTGTTATAAGTGTGGTAGTTTTGAACAATTGATTAATAGTTGTAATGATCACAAAAATCCTATTTGGAATCAATACTCAAGGGTGAACCATAAATATGTTTCTAAAAATACTCACCCTCATCCTAACAGAAACATGATTCCAAGGGCTGTGTTGTTGAGATCTGGTGCAACTAGATCTATTTATGAATCAAATGGTGCTTTTAAAACCACAACTGGTTCTGTTGCTGGCTCTGCTGCTAATAAGCAATCTGCTGCTAGTACAAAACTTTCTATTTCTAGGCCAAGAGTTTTATCAAATACAGTTGTTGGAAATCATTTTTATGCTGTTAAGGCCTCAGCTTGTTGGGTTTGGAAACCAAAATCATCTGTTTCAAACAATGTTTCCAGAAACAGCAGTGCATCAAGTGATTTAAAGAAATTTAATTATGTTGATGCACAAGGCAGATCCAAGTCAGTAATGATTTAAAGAAATTTAATTATGTTGATGCACAAGGCAGATCCTTCCGTTTCTGGTGGATCATGGGAACTCATACATAACCTTAACCAACCTTATAACTCCATGCATAAAGATAAATGGTCGGTCTTTGGTATAACTTCCACAAACGCCTTTTGCTCCCCCTCAATATGTGCATCGATATTCGAAAGTGTTTAGCACATATGTGGGAGCCTATTTATTGAGTCCAAAAGATCACTTTTGATTATCAGATTTCATATTTAAATCACATTCTCTCCCCCGATCAAAAATATCAAATCTTTCGAGATTTTTGATCTCAATTGATTTAAATAAGTTAGGAAGCGTTTTTGGGAGAGAAATGCGGTCAATTTTAATATTTTCTGATGAAAGGAACTTTGTCTTGCTCCCCCTCAATCTGTGAGGGAGGTTGTTATGTGTCAGATTTGATTAGTTCATAAAAAATTTAAAGTTTTAACGAAAACTCTTTTAAAATGTTCTCATTCTGACACATAACTATCACAAATCGTTTTATTGCAAGGTTTTGTACAAAGTGTGGGGAGTTTTGGATGATACATAAAATCTTGAGAAATCACTCTCCCCCTCAATCAATGACGGATGTTGTAACAACCCGCATTTTCGGGACATTTCTCCTATTCACTATTCACCGGTCACTATTCATCATTTTACTATTCATCGTTTTCGGAGTCAGTTTGTGATTCTGAGAAGCGTTCAAAAATTTTACTATTCATGTGACACTATTCATGATCAACGTTCGTCTTTTCGTAAACTGAGTTTACGAGTCTTTAAATTCGCGTAACCAGTTAGGTTTAACTGCGAATTTATGCATCATTCATTAATGACACTTCATATAGACTGGAATAGTCTACACATTATCATCATCATTTGAGAACCTACACGGATATGCATTATTTCCATTTACGTATGCTTAATTTGTAATCAACGATACCACTCAGTTTTACTACTAACGTATACCCAATACTCCCGACTATGATCCTAACATATTTACATACTCATAATAATAATATAAAAATTATATTATTAATTTACCCGGTGTTTTGAAACCAATGACTATAATTTACGGTCGGAGCTTATAACTCCGTCGGTTTGCGTTATTTCAATTCGATAATTATTTCAACACCCGAATCTCATCAGGAATAATATTTTATAACTTTTACAACTTCGTCGTATTTTATTTCACCTCGTTAATATTTATTTTTAGTTAACTCGGTACCCGGTAACACCTAATACACAACAAAACCAACTAATAACTACACATGTGTTAGACAAGAGCATTAATGAGCCACCAACACAAACCCATGTTTCCCTCCTTTTTGGTGCCGCCCCCCCCCCCCTATGACCAACTTTTTGACCTTGACTTGATCTTGCTATATATATACTCCTTTCCACCATATTTCATCCCATTTACACTTCTCATTTTATACCAACACTAGAAAAATTCTCATCCCTTTCTTCCTCTCTATATGAATCGACCAAGAAACAACCATAAGAAGAATCCATAAAATTTTCAAGATCAAGTGTTGAATCAAGTCCTAATCAAGATCTAGTTGGGGTTTTGTGGTAAAAACCCAAGATTATTAATCAATTTCTCATCAAATCACCTCAAATCTTCAAGTAAGCTTCAAAAACACTTTTGATCTTTTCATACTTTCTTTTACTTTATATTTTTATGTATTTTCAAGATATATTGGTAAAACATGCAAGTATGTAAGATCCATACCACTTATTACTCATTTTGTTTTTATAAACATAGATCTATAAATTTTATTAACAATCTCATGAGATCCACCATTTTTGGTGAAGACTAGGAACCCATGACACCCTAAGAAGGTGTATGGTAGGATTGGGTACTTGTGGAGTTGATTTGAGATAGTTTGGTTAAGCTTTGAACAACCCTTGAACTAGAAAAGTTGATTTTGACAAACTTTCAAAGCTGCTGTCCATTTCTGTAAAACGTGGGAAACTCAGGGTCTAGGGTGTAACTTTGGACCCAAGATTTAGAAAATACATTCCAAGACGAAACTATGGCCGAAAACGGGGATAAAATCCGAGTTACGACGAAAAAGATATGCTATTTTCAAGATTTACGACGAAAACTATATTTTCTGAAAAATTGAATCTGTCCCGACTTTCTAGTTAAGGAAAACTGAGATTAAATGATATCTTGACTAGCCGAGACCTTGAAAAACCTAAAGTATACTTGAATACCTTCGCGGGGATATAAAGAACATAGAAAACGGGCTTATAACGAAAAAGATACAAGTATTTGAAATCCGACGATATATATATATTTCCATCAGCTTTTGTACACTAATAGAGTTTTGACGTAAACTGTCTTTGCGAGACACCACTTTCACGGCTGTTTTTCTTTATGATCGGATCAGTTTGAGTCCGAGCCGTAGTTTTATGAAATCAAGATCTCCCAGCAAGCTTTTCAAACCAATTGGCCGTTTGATCATTGGACTCGTAACGAATAAACTACGACCTCATCTATATACCCGATAAACTATATATTTTGACAGCTTTTGCTATAATGAAATTTTCTAAGTGTTGAACATAATATTTTCAAATAGCAACAATGAGAGTCGATTTCTCTCATTGATCAAGACCCGTATAGCCAAAAGTTAAATAAAACGACTTCAAGATATTGTTACAAGGTTTTCAAAAATGCCGAGCTTGACCATTAACACTTAACGTACAATATTTCGCGACTAGTTTTGCGAGGCCATTTTGGTCATATTTTCAAGTAATGAAAACGTTATTTTTGCGGCGAAAACCTTATATTTACCGATAAAACACCAAACGAGGATCGTGGAGTACCTTTTCAACACAACTACATGAAAAGTGGTTATTAACTTAACGAGACGTGGAAAATGTAATTTTTGACGATAAACACTATTTTCAAAACTAACGAGTGGTATCGATAACATACGTACTTGCATGTGTAGCATCATTTCGTTTCTTACATTAGAAACTATCATTCATATTAGGTTGCGATTAGAGATCGTGCCTCATTTCACTGTATCCACTTTTGTCATCATAGCTATCGCACCAGGTGAGTTCATACCCCCTACTTTTACCTGTTTTTATAACTGTTTTGGGGGAGAATACATGCTCGTTTTGACTAAACTCAATGCTTGAATGCGCAATTGTTTACTTAAACACTACCGTTTCTTTGAAGACTTGATTGATTATTCAAATGCACCTATGTGTATATCGGTTGCATACTTGATTATTTTCTCGCATACACAAGCGTTTTATAAACATGCAACACACTTTATGAACTCTTGCTTTTATGTAACACACTTTATGAACTCTTGCTTTTATGCAACACACTTTATAAACTCTTGCTTTTATGCAACACACTTTATGAACTCTTGCTTCTATGCAACACACTTTATGAACTATTGCTTTTATGCAAACACTTTTATGGACCATACTGAAACTTATGTTTTATCTAAACTATTACGCGGATTAGCCTAAGCCCTTGAATCCCACTATGCCCAAACTCATGAACCGTCAATTCCTGCTGGGAAGCGCGAATGTTATAAATAGATCTATTGGTGGTGACTCCCCCGTTCGGTTTGACCGGATAGGCAAACGCGAGCGTATAACATGTCGAATTACAAGTGTAACGGGATAAACACTTGCCGGGCCTTTATGTTTAACATGCTTCTAGAGCATGCACACTGTTATAGCTTCGGTTGCATGAACTTAGCGCTAGCGTAATAGACTATTTTTCTATGTGATATTATATCTGTTGTAATGATCACATACTCTACTCATGGTCCACAATCCTGATTTTACTGTAAGGTAAACTTTATTTTTATGACATTGTGAGTTACACAATGGTCACAAAACTCTCTATTGTACTCACAACACTATTGTTTTAATACAAACTTATGAACTCACCAACCTCGTGTTGACACTCTTTAGCATGTATTTTCAGGTTTTAAGCAATGGCACGCTACTGGAGGTTTTGGCAGGGCATGGCATGGTCATAGAAGACTCTGATATTCACTTGGGGACCATTTTAAACTATTTTACGGGCCTACTTCCGCACTATATTTTAACGATGTAAATTCAATACTTTTGGTTAAATGATTTTATTCTAAATGATAGAAGTGAAAACCAGTTTTGAACTTGTGTTGTAATACCAATTGAGTTACACCCCAGCTACATGTATGCTTCCGCTGGACCCGATTTTGGGGGTGTGACAGATGTTAAAACTGAAATATTTTCATAAAATATTAAAGTCATTGATTGAGTGAAAAATTTTATCAAAATTTAGATCCAATTTGATTTTCAATCAAAATTTCATGGTACCACCAAGTTTTGCACAAATACTTTCCGGAAAAATCATAGAAGGGAAAGTATTTGGCTATAAAAGGAAGATTTCTCTTCTTTATCAAGAAATAATTCACTAAAGCGTACATTAGATCGAGGGTGCACGGATGTAAAGTAATCCATGCCTGGATGAACTTCACCCGGTAAAAGGAACAACCGTCTTTTTAGCGACGTGTTTTCCCCATTTTGAAAAACGGGTTGCTATCTGAAGTAATAGCAAGCCATAGTTTTGAAGTCCGGGTTACAGCCTGAAATGACTGTAAGCCATAATTTTGAAGTCTGGGTTGCAGCCTGAAATGACTACAAGCCATAAAGGCATGTTTTGAAAACATTTTGAACTTCTGTTCGAACTTCATTTAAAGACCCGTGTCATTATTGAATGACATTTCTAGGACCGTAAATGTTATCGATGCCAGAAGACATGCCTTAAAAAGAAACTATTTTTGGTATTTTCTAATTTTCTGATTTTTATGGGTTTTTGTTGATTTTATATATCTATATACAATTTAGTATAATATATGTACAAAGGATACTAATCAGTTTAAGAAGATGTTAACATGAGTACAAAAATGATAGTATCGTTCAGCTCGTTGTAGAAATAACTAGTCAACATCTCTTAAACTTTCACCACCAAAGCTTTCGAGGCTCCTGAATAATCCTTTGAAGCGGTAGATGCCATGACATAATCTTAAACGGGATTTTACAACTCTTGTGACTTAAACCAAGAGGTCGAATCTTTCCCGGGATTTTACTAAAGTCAACAAAAGAAACCGAAAGATGTAATATGCGAGTTAAACTTAGAGAGAGATCTTGGATAAGTGACAATTAGCATTAAGTGTCAAGTCGCGACAAGTCAGGTTACAATAGATCCGATTGTAATAAGTCAAGTCATAAATATTAACTCACAACGTCAAATTACAATCAGACTAATCGAGACGACTTAAGTCACAACAATTCACCAAACACAAGTAGTTAACAAATCACTAGAATCTCACAACTGAATTAATCGCTAGACACCCAATAAATTTCTGAAATTTTTTATTGCCTCCTCAATGTGAAGCTTTGGTAGCTTCCCCCCAAACCGACAATCATCTTTATGAGACCACTTCCCCCAAGTAGTTGAAGTGATGCAAAAAGTCTCATTGTATGAAGCTCAAAAACCCCGAAGAAAACGAAAACACCGAAGTAACAAGGTGAACCATGGATCATCTCTGCGGTAATCAATCCCAGAATGTATGATGAAGCCCGATCACATGACCCTGTTGTACGTCCCCGATGTACACATTACTTCATGGTTTGGAGCAGTTGTCTATTCGGGGGAATAAGATATCAACATCTTCATTTCACCAAATGCTTTCCAGTTATCTTACACATACCAACTCAATCCATATTGTACGCATGTATCCAACACAAGAGGAAACGATGACACCAAAGTAACAGGTTGAAGCACGGATCATCTCTACGGATATCACCTCCGGAATATATGATTAAGTCCGATCACGTGAACCTGTTGCGTGTCCTTGATGTACACAAATCTCTCCCTTGATGGTTGCGATCTCATCGGAATCATCATACCATTGTGTACATGAAGCATTAACCAAAAGCACTTTGCCATAAATCATATCAACACGAATGAAGATGTCGATAAGCAATATCATCTCACGCACCAACTGTTCTTCTCATAATTCTTCCTATTGAAAGTTGAAGTAATACATACCACAAGTATCAGAAGACTACTTCCCCCATGTAGTTGGAATGATACACCAAACGCCACAAGTTAATACACTGATATTCTCTGCGGTTATGACATTTGTCTTCCCGGGATAACTTCAATTAAGAAGAAGTATTAAGTTCATCACGTGTACACATTATGCATTCAGAAGTATGTCTCCTTCCCCCTTGCTGGTTTTGATACCTCAGAATCAGCAACACATTATAGGCACATCTACTTGAAATCTTGTGAGAAGAACAAAATTTGTTTAACTGGAACTGGTGAGAATCAATTGCTACAAAAACTCTCTCTGACTATCTTTACCAACCCTTATGTAGGCTATTTGAAGTGACCACTGATGAAGTAAACCCGATATACCAAAGTTGAAACTGAAGAAGAATTCCCCAAATCCGTAACTTAAGCTTGCACTGTTGTTGATTAAAGAACGCTGTAGAAGAATAAGTACAACACCTCTTGAGACTATCCACATTCGCATTTGCGTGATAGCCATAACCCATGAGTACTACAATGTAACTCCTTCCATCGGGTATAACTAGATAATCCAAGTCCTAATCATAAACTTTAAGAGTTTACGCAAGTCATCAATCGATGCATGAAGTTTCGATGATGAAATAAGTAGACGCCTTCGTAAAATACTCTTCAATCTCAATTAAGGGATGCCAAATAAACTCCGTGATCACTTGACATTTCATGTCCAAATTGTTAGCTGTTTCGACATTTTAACCGACATTTTCCATAATTTTCTTCGGGTTGATTTACAAAGTGCACATTGGTAGGAACAACAATCCTTGATTTAAGAAAGAAAAGATGGATCATTATTCACGTGTGCAACTTCGTAATCATGATAGTCATCATCAACACCTTGAGGAATAACTAGAGATTGGATTACTTAAGCAAGTGATCAATCATCATTCATAATACTTCTAGATGGTGCATCTTGATCAATCATCATTCGTTGAAGCTTGGAAGTAATCATCAAACATAAATCCCAGTCATCCTTAGTAAGTAGAACATTAGGTGTTCGAGGAGATTCGTATGACCATTTTTCAAGCATCAATCAACATGTGGTATATTCACATTTCTCCCCCTCAAAAATTTCAAGCGAGGTTTGCCATTTTTGATTGAGCAAGTGAATAATAATACAATTAGTCATGTATTTTATTCACACTTCCCCCCCTCAAAATTTGCATACGAGGTTGCCATTTTTTTTATTGAGCATGTGAATAAGAATACACTCCATCATGTAGTTTATTCACTCTTCTCCCCCTCAAAAATTGCATACGAAGTTTGCCATTTTTGATTGAGCGAGCATGGAGAAAGCATGAAGCATGTTGTTGAGAATGGTCAAAACAAGAAGATTTCTCTTCTTCAGAAGATAAGGCACACTGAATCATACACCTTTCTTAGATGAACGGGGCCTGAAGTGTTGTTAGCAGACGCCATTGTGATGAAATTGAGAACCGAGGCTTGAACTAATTTGTTCAAACGTCATAGTCGATGAAGAATGAGGCCTGAACTGAAGTATTCAGACGTCATAGGCATGTATACATCAACATTGACTTTTCAGACCTCCTGAAGAAGGAGATATGCTTGCTTTAGGCCTCCAGACTTTGAGTCTTCTCATGTAGCGAATGATTGATGTACCTGCAACTGAGTAAGGACTACCTGCACTAACATTACAGACTTGATTGCATATATATGGGTTAGTAACAGCAGTATCCAAACCCTTAGGGGTTTCACGTTCAACCATGGTATTGCCATCAGTGAGCAACTTTCCGGTAGGTATCCACTTAAGTCCGACATCCTTAAAAATTCTACCAGTTGGAATCCACTTATGGCAAGGTCTAGGTTTGCTAAGCTTATCATGCATACTGAAAGACTTATCGTTATTCCTAGTCTCCAATGATTTGGCAGTTTGTATCCACCTAGGAGAAATTTTAGGTTTGTTCTGCTTCTTATGCATGGTAGATGACGTACTACAAATCCTAGAGTTCACTGGTTGAGTCTTAGCAATGTTCCTCAATAAACAAGGAGGCATCATACGAGGGTGTGAACCTAATATGCCATCCTTATGAAGTAATGCCCTTTTCCTAGCCTTTTCTAGATCATAGTTCTTGTATAAGTCATTAATATCATAAGAGTTTTGAGTCTTAATGCTCGGTTTTGACACTGTTCTCGAACTAATCCTAGAGGAGCTGGGAGTAGGAGTAGTCTCATGTTGAGGATTAACAGAACTAGAAGCAATTATCTTAGGCAAATAATGTGGAGTGACTGGTTTTGACAAAACTTGTTCCGCATCAACTTGGGAGGCAAACCGTGTTTTTGAAAATTTCGGTCGTTCAGGTCTAAACGCTGTCGGTTGCCTAACAACGGAATGGTTTCTATTTGATTGAGAAACTGGTTTCCCCAAGATTGATGGTTTTGCAAACTTAGTGTTCACACTATTCCCTGTTACTTTTCTTAGCTCGTTCTTTAATGCTGTTATTGTGAAACCCTTTTCCTGAACTTGAGCTTTGAGTTCATCAATTTTTGCAATCAAAGACGTTGTTTGCTCAACAGTTTTAGTATTCGTTTCTTTGATTGAATCACACAGTTCTTTGCAATGAATTTTCAAAGACTCATTATCATCACGTAATTTAGTCACATTATGTTCCAATTCAATAACATTGCAGTCATGTTTAGCTTTAACTTCATTACACATATCAAATAACTCAGTAATACGTTTTTTAAGGTTGTTAATTTTCAAGTCCTTGGTTTCTAGCTGAGCTTTCAAATCATTAATCAAAAAGAATTTACGGAATCAGGAAGTTCCGGATCTTTACATGGTTGGTTAGTTTGAAAACTTTCTTCCTTTTGCTGCATTGCGATTTCAAGTGAAATACAATGTTTTTCAAGTTGTAAGAATCTCTTTGAAAGTTCATTAAACGTTTCTTTATCAACCATATCATTTGAATTAAAAGACTCAGCTGTAAACAAAGAACTTGACTCATCATCACGTTCAGCATCCTGATCACTTTCTCCCCCTTTATGATTCATATTTGTTAAATCAGAAATGGTATTGCTACCAGTCTTTTTCAACAAATATGTTTCATAACTGGGCATAACTTGATCAGTATGTAGTCGTTCATCAGAAAGCACATTATGATGTTCAGTTAGGGGTACCTCAGCACATGACACTTGCGCTTTTACTGGTTTTAATTCATTGCCCATGTCTGGAGTATCTCTAGTCACTGAGTCGCAGGGTGTGTCAAGCTTATCTGTTGCTGATTCTTTGCATATCGTGACATCGTACCCTACATACCTTCACCTTATCATCATATGCAGGTATATGTTGTGCCTTTTCATTGATGAATCTTTTCACTTTATCCATAAGCTGGACAAGTGTGTCTCTGAACGTGTCAACCTCAATTCCCGTGTGATCAGCAAAGCACTTTTTCGTCATCTCATTATAATGGTCATACTCCAGAGTGAATTCTGAATCAAAGAACACTTGGAGTTGTTTGTTGATCACACAAAGGGCAGCCATGGATCCCATTTTGGAAAATTCTCCTTGGTCAAGTTGTTGTTGTAGTTGATCTAAGTTAAGAATCATTGTGCATGTGAAAGTCCGAACATCTTGACCAAAGAGTGTTACAAATGCACGTTCGAATCCCATCTTGAATCCAGTTCCCTCTAAAAGTTCCGAGAGATGTGAATGAAGTTGTCGAAAACATTCTATGTAGCTTTCATTTGCATTGTGAAGCACTTGTTGTGGCTGAAGTAACTCTCTCCCTTGCGAATTAGAGCACAAAGATTCCATACTAGCAATATTAGAATCAAACACCTTTATTTGTTGTACAAGGTTGGAAGATTTTGACATTTTGTGATCGTTCACGGGATTTTACAATTCTATGATTTAAACCGAGAAATAGATTCTTTCGCGGGATTTTACAAAATCAAGAAAAAACCGTGAAACAATGAGAAACCGTTGGAACGGTAAATTATGAGATGAAAGTTTGAAGAATGTGATGGTTGTATGATCAAAATCCGAATAAACCCCAAAATTATATACGATAAGCACGAAAACCCGAAGTTATCTCCAATAAGCCCGAAAATATCATCGTTTATGAAACCTGATGAAGCCCGTGATAAAAGAATTATACCCAAAATTTACCAAATGTATTAGTCCAACAAAGATGATACCACAAAGAGATATGGGCAGTACCCAAATTCAACCCTTTAGTAGCCGATCAGAAGAGTACAACAAGCCCAATTCCACAAAAATTACTATTAGCCCAAAAGAAATGGATCACCACTTAATTATAACATTCAGCCCAATTAATAACTAATCCTAACCCCTATAATTTGTGCATAAAAGGTACTAAACACACTGTAACCCTAATCACTTTCCAAACGCAGTCACCACCTCTTCTTTACCTTCCACCAACGATTTAATCTCAAGCACAGTCATAAATGACGAGAATTATCTCTTCAAATCCAAATGTAATCCGAATCAAAGCCAATCCCGTGATGAAGAAAACTCAAACCCACCGTTACTTAGATCTATTCTGGTTAAGACGAATCACGAGAGCACCTTGAAGGCATCAAGATCCTTAATGGGGTCACGGTAGGTTTTGTAGTCTCGTAATCCTCTACATGTTTGTCAATTAATCGAAGCAAAAAAGGTTTATAACAAAGTTGTTATTAAAATTTCTTTTATATTCGAATAATGTTGAAGTTTAGTCTTAAAAAAATAGATCGATGATGGAATATTCTTTTCGTGAAATAGACCTTCAAGGTCAGATGTTACTGATAAAGACACGAAAGAAAAAAACTGAGATCTTGATTGGTTTATAACTTTATATCCTTTTCGTTTCTTGTGTGGATTTGGATGAGGTGATTGAAGGTTTTGAATCTTGTGGTTTTCATTACGTTTTTAAGTTCAGGATCAATGAAGGATTGTTTGTTTGTTAGAAGTTAACCGCAACCATTTGTGATAGTCGCAACCAGGTGATATAGATTAAACTCTATTTTGAAAGTTGAACTTAATAGCTAGTCCTCAATCGCAAGTCCTTGAGGTATGAACTAATAGCAAGAATCAGTTAACCGCAAGAATAGGACCAGAATTAAACGCAAAATGAACCAAGAGTTAAACGCAACCAGCAAATCACAGGAGATAATCGCAAATTGGAGCTACAAAGAGGTAATCGCAATCAGTAGCTACCAAGAGGTAACCGCAGTCAGTAGCAGATACACACTAATAGAATAAGTCCAAAACAATGACTTTCTCCCTTTTTGTCTTTTTCCCGTAAACTAAACGCAGGACCAACTAAAAGTAATCGCAAAAATAACGAATTGCTAAAAGGCAATCGCTAAACAGCAGAGATAAATGCAACATGTAAACTGCCAAGACAGTCACTATCCCTTGTTTTGTTTTTATTCCCTCTTTGAGACAAAATGCCAAATCAGTGGAAAGAAAAAACTCAGGTAACCGCTACAATGAAAGTAGCAACCAACAAACAAATCGCAAATAAGAATAACAAAAGGAAAAACTCACGAATAGACCAAAACTAATCACTATGCTTATGAAATAAGCATACTAGTCACCAAAATAAGCTTCAAGGACCTTACTAATCACGAAATTACAACCCTTTATCAAATCAAATCACGAAAAATATCCAAACTCATTTTTGTCATGCATAAATTCGACCTAAAACAAAAACCAAAATAATCAACAGAAATTCGAGCTCAATCAATCCCAAGAATGTAACCTTGGCTCTTGATACCAATTGTAATATATCAAATAATTATATCTTATATGGTTTTTGTGTTTAGATAGAATTAAAGGAAGAAAGAAAGAGAGAAGATGAAGATGAGAGTTTAGAGAGGTGTTGGAGAGAATTGGGTGATTTCTAGAGAGAGAGAGAGAGTTGAGAGAAAATAGAAAATGTTAGATTAAATGAGAAGCACCAACCCTCTCCACATGTGGAGAAGGGTATTTATAGTTTCCAACAAAACGCCCACACCCGGGCTGTGGATCAGACATACAGTGGGTAAAGACCCGTCCTTCTTCCACGGTGTTACTTAAACTAAACTAACTAATATATATAATTAACTAACTACGAGCTAACTAAAATGCTATTACATCAATTAGGTGACCGAGTCTTCTATAGGAATAATTGTATTCCTAACACTGACAAAGTTTATAAGGTTAATAGAGCAATGTATGGTTTACATCAAGCTCCCAGAGCTTGGTATGATACCTTGTCAACATATTTGTTATATTCTGGTTTTAGTAGAGGAAAGATTGACAAGACTTTGTTTCTCAAAAGACAAAAAGATGATATTTTGCTGGTTCAAATCTATGTTGGTGATATCATATTTGGGTCTACAAACAGAGCTATATGTGTTGATTTTGAGAAGCTTATGAAGGATAAGTTTGCTATGAGTTCAATGGGAGAACTCACTTTCTTCTTGGGTCTACAAGTTGTACAGAAAGAAGATGGCATATTTATTAGTCAGGATAAGTATGTCTATGAGATTTTGAAAAAGTTTGGATTTGAAGATGCTAGGCCTGCTAAGACAACCATGGAATCCAAAAAACCTTTGTTGAAAGATGAAAATGGAAAAGAGGTAGATGTTCACTTGTACAGATCAATGATTGGTTCATTTATGTACCTTACAGCATCAAGGCCTGATATTATGTTTGTTGTATGGGCATGTGCAAGATTCCAAGTATGTCCCAAAGAATCTCACCTAAATGTTGTGAAGAGAAATTTTAGGTATCTAAGGCATCAACCCAAATTGGGCCTCTGGTATCCTAAGGATTCACCTTTTGATTTGGTAGCATACTCAGACAGTGACTATGCTGGAGCTTGCTTGGATAGAAAGTCTACAACTGGAGGTTGTCAATTTCTTGGAAACAGATTGGTGTCATGGCAATGCATGAAACAAACAGTGGTTGCAAATTCTACAACTAAAGCTGAGTATGTGGCTGCTTCAAGTTGTTGTGGATAAGTGCTTTGAATGCAAAATCAACTGCTGGATTATGGGAACAGATATAAGTGATGATTGTTGCGGTTATTTCACAAGAATGCAAATATTCAAGCCATAACTGAATCATTCATCATTTGTTCATACCAAAGGATTACAAATCAAAGAGATACAAACACAAAACACATCCCATGAAAACAAAAGACTGCTACATAAACAGATGAAAACAACAGATAACAACCTTCACCTACATCAATGCCTAGGGCATGGAAGCCCAAGTACCACCTCCCCATCTTTAGGCAGAGGAGGGTTTGCCTTTCTTGTTCTGGGTGCTGGCCTTGGTCTTGAAGATTGTGGTCTTTTAAGAGTAGCATGTGGATTGTTCTGTGGCTCATCCTTATATGATGACGTTCAAATAAAAAGGGAAACAAGTTCCATTGGAGATGGAGGTCTGATGGGGATCCAAGCTGGGTCTTCTGATGAAGATGGATATTTGGGAGGCATTACTTCCTTACCTCTTGAAGTGCTTGGGGTCTGATTCAAGTTTAAAAGATCTTTAAACATTGGAAGGTCATGTTTTCTATTTCGTGCTTGCTCTTTTGTCCTACATCCATTGTGGGGAGGACGGAATGATGGTACATATGTGGGGAGTGGTGCTTCATCATCGGAAGATGAATCAGAGGAAATATCGATTATTTCAGGGGTGGATTTCATCTTAATTGAGATTTGATTTGGTTGATTGGCATTTTTGAATGTGATTAGGGTTTGCGTGTGCTAATTTAGGGGAAGATTAGTTTTGTTTTATAGAGATCAAGGCGTATCAAGTGCATTTATTGTTGAGGATCATTTGACTTTTTGAGCAAGTTTGATTAGTCAACTCTGCTGCTGGCCAAAATCAATCTGCTGCTAGTTGTTTCATTCTGCTGCTAGTATTGCTGATACTCAGGTTGTGCTGCTACGGTTGTAAGTGTGAGGGTGGAATGTGTAACTTCTCCAAATCAGTTTAAAACCAAATTGATATCCACAATTGGTTTTTATGTGCTCCAAATTGAAGTTCTTTCAAACCCTAACACCCTATTACTCTCAAAGTCAAAAATCCCTAATTTCTCAAAACCCTAATTAATGGATTGTACGCGTACTTGGGCAGAGAATCACAATAATGTTGCTTTATTGGATGAAGAGTTGGTTCGTGAAGGTTTCATAGAAAAAGTAAAATTTTTGAATGCTACTTCTCTTAGGTATGCATTAACTATGAATCCTACTATATATGTTTCCTACATCAAACAGTTTTGGCTTACTACTAAAGTCAAAACTAGGAATGGGGAAAAATATGTCAAAGCCATGGTAGATGGTCAACAAGTGCGTGCAACTGAATCTTCTATAAGAGAAATTCTTCTCTTGGATGATGAAACAGAGACCACGTGTCTTAATAATTCTGCCATTTTTGAAGGATTACATGATTTGGGATATGAGGGCCGACGTACAAATTTAAAATTTCAAAAAGTGCTCCTTTGTTCTCAATATAAATTTTTGATACACAATCTCCTTCATTGTTTAAGTTCTAAAACTTCTAGGTGGAATGAGTTTAGTGCTACCATTGCATCCGCTATGGTATGCCTAAGCAAAGGACATCCATTTACTGAGTTGTGTATCGAACTATTAATTTTGCTAGGTTATGGTCTAAACTTACTAATCTTTGTGATCTCATGTATCAAAGGGTCATTAAGGTTAGTTATTTACATAAATCGTCCTTGTGGTTAGGAGCAAATTGCAATGACAGTCCTTATTGTCAGTTAACATACAATTGCAGAGTTAGTCCTTATAGTTAACATAAGGTTGCAGTGTTAGTCTTTATAGTTTGGTTGCCATGTGTCAACACCCCAGTGGTGCCACGTGGCATCGGGTCGGGTCAGAGGCAGTACCGGGTCGGGTCGGAGGCAGTACTGGGTCATGTCAGAGCGGATACAGGTCAGGCTGTCACATGGCACCACTCAGATGGTGACACGTGGCATGGTATTAATATACACCATGTGCTCCCAGGCCGGATCGAACTTGAGACCTCTTGTTTGATAAGAGGGTGTGCTACCAGCTGCGCTGGGCATACCCTCAATTATATTACACACATTAAATTCTTTTAAGGCCTTTTTGTAGTTGCAGTCCATTTTATAAAATAAAAAGGTCAAATAGAGATTTGACCTGTCATTTTAGATAGCTTTGCCCTGGTTCAAAAAATGAGGAAAATACCGTTGGACTCATTTTTTCGTGCTCTTTCCAATGGTGTGCTCGAGAAATTTTTTCGACTTCGTTTGAATATCGTTAAACGCAAAAACATCGTCGAAACTCTTTCGAAAATCACAGTTGGACCGGGTAAAAAATGAATTAAAGTACCGTCGGACTCGTTTTTTCGTGCTCTTTCCAAAGGTGTGCTCGGGAAATTTTGTTGACTTAGTTTGAACCTCGAAAAATGCTAAAACGTCGTCAAAACTATTCCGAAAGTCACCGTTTTTGCTTTGTTTTTAAACCCTTATACAACCAAGACAAACCCTTATGCTAAATTATGTTGCAAATATATTTGGAATGTGTTATTATGTATTGCAGGTACAAGAGTTTGAAAACAAAGCAAAAACGATGATTTTTGGATAAGTTTCGAAGACGTTTTCATGTTTTACGAGGCTCAGACGATGTCTAAAAAATTCTCCGAGCACACCATTGGAAAGAGCACGAAAAAACGAGTTCAACGGTACTTTCCTCACCTTTTGAACCTTCCTAAAACTATTAATATGAACCGTTCAAAATCCTATTACTACTAATAAATATGGAACTGTGCTAATAATAGCATAAAAGGAATTAATATTGTATATGAAATTGAAGTGCTGCTCTAGCTCAGCTGGAAATGCACTTCACTCCCAACCAAGTGAATCGATTTCGAAAGCAGGGCTAGGCAAAATGGGAGGTTTATCTTCATTGCCACGTGTCACGACGTGAGTGGTGCTAAGTGGCGGACCCGACACGTGGCACTTGCCAAGTGGCGCCTAACACATCATCAGGTGGGTCCCATGCCGCCACATGGCCACATATGCCTTTTTGAAGTTAAGGGCTAGCCACAAGGACGTTTTATGTAAATAATAAGGACTTGCATTGCAATTTGGTACTAACGAGAAGGACGATATATGTAAATAATTCTAACGGAAAACCTTAAACACCTCGTTAGTACACAAGTTTGTAAAGATTAGTAAGTTTAGACCACAACTTAGCAAAATTAATAGTTCGATACACAACTCAGTAAATGGTGGCAAGTTGGATACATTTAGAAATCATTATCCCTATTTTGAATGATTGTAAATGGGTCAAATGTAAACGGGTCAAAAAAGTTTATGTTTTGGTTGTCTTCTTTTCTCTGTAATGAAATTATGCTGATCTTTGCCCTTTTAAAATGACTAGTATGTTGTTCTTTTGTGATCTACAAAAGTCGTATAAGGTCTGCATTTGTTTTGAAGCATGACGGGTCAAACTGGAAAATTGTTTCTGTAATGCCAAACACCCCTTTAAGTTATGGTGAAGTTGTTTTGTTATATCTTGACTGGTGAGACTAACTGATTAGTCGCACATGAGACTAACTTTAGACAGTGCAGCTACTAATTAATGGAAATCTCAAAAAACATGAATCCTTAAAAAGTTCACAATAGCCATTTAGAATGGTTTATTTTTAACTGTTTACAAGTAATTATTTCAACAGTGATTAATGTCGATTTATGATACGTGGGAATCACACCAGGTTTTACCTCTCAAGAGATCTCGAGAAGCTTACAACCCCCACCAGGCAGTGTACCTGATCGTTGTAGTATAGTATAGTGACAAGTACCGGGGGATTGATCGTTCAACTCAGTAATAGTGTCGCTAGGATTAGAAAGCCTAAAAACTAGGTCTAGAGGTGAGGGATGATTCTTTTTGTATTTTTTATATTTTATGAAAGCAATTAAAATCTCGGTTTTTTGAAGAGTGGCGGAATTAGTTGCTAGTCAACTAACCCAATAACTAATATGCAATCAAAATAAAATAACAGAAATAAAAATAAATCTAATTAAACTAGTGGTGTGAACAATAATAGGGAGAATTGTGTTTACTTAGGTTTCATTACTCCCTAGATATCTTTTACAGGTTGATAGTTTGTTACAATTGCATGGATGACGGGTTATATTCCTTAATACCATTCGTGGGGTGGCGTACGTACTTCCCCAACTCTATAAGCTCCTACTTCACTCTTATGTCGAGCCGTTAAAAGGGTAAAAACCCTTGAAAGAACAGTAAAATTCGTGCTAGGGTTTCTCCAAAGTTATACCCTACTTGTCCCTCTTCTTCTTGAATGAAAATTGCAAACCTATATACAGATTTTACAAGGTGACTGCGTCAAGAAGGAATTTCTGATGCCGTCAACTCGCCGCCCATAATGATATCGGATTGCCTAGATCCAGATTTGACGCCGTTATGTGTATTTTAGCTCTTGGCCGTCACCATATCTTGAACCATGACGGCCATACGTGACGCCGTCACGTTTTCTCTGGACCGTCACCACTTCCACCTCTTGTTTTACTCTTGACGCCGTCACATGACGACTCTTGATGCCGTCAGGTACTGTTCCCAGCAAGGAAAATTAAGACTTTGCCGTTTTCTTCACTTTTATGCTCCAAAAACGTCCAAAATGATTCCTTTTCCAGAATTCACTCCAAACGTACCTAAAATGACAAAAGGAACGATTTATGGCAATATTTGATCAAACAAATTCAAATCCGGGCTTAAATGACCCCCTAAAAATGGTTCATTTTTCGTCTCATCATATACCCTTACACTTGAGATTTGCTTATCCTCAAGCAAATGCGCTTTTATTCTAATCAAAATACAAGTTAGGGGTCATTTAACACTAATATAAAAGTAATTACAACAAATAATCATTCCACTAAAGACCAAAGACAAGCACGGAGGTCATACACTAGCACCTCACAAATAGTGTTTAGATACTCACATCTCTCGGGTGTAATAAATTATATATCACAATATGGAAATGGAAAACATCTCTCACTACCTGTCATAGCAGAATAGATTACCATAGGCTTGGGAAAGGATCAAACCTCCACCACATGGCGTAAGCACCTAGGGTAAACTATCAAAGAGATCTTTTAAAGGGTTATAACGTTAGGTGTAGGGATATGGAATACACGGTTTTGTTGGATATAGGCAATCTTTACTTGTGGCGAGTTAATCATCTTGGTTAATTACATTTACAATATGGCGTTGCTACGCCAAGACTAGACTCGACTTAAGCTAACAATTCAAAAATAACAAAAACATAAAATAAACATAGAATGAAACGGGATGGTAGTCCGTATGTTTTTTCTTTTCTTTTCTTTTCTTTTTTTTTTTATTTTTTTCAATTTTATTATTTTTTTATTTTTTCATACACTCTTACCCTACCATCCAAAATAATACATCATAGGGAATGAACATTCCCCTTACACTTGAATTTTTACATACTTTACAATAAACTAATCTAATGACTCGAATCAAGATAATCAAAACACTTGGAGTACTTTTAATATTAACACACATGTGGGGGTAATAATATGATGTTCTTCCCCATTACTCCATAACATTAGTACTTTACGCATGACTCGACTTAGCAACCATGTAATCAATTAGATAATTAACTAAGGGTTTAAACATGTAACAATAATGCACTAAAGATGAGTGCATACAAAGAAGGCTAAGGTGATTTGGGTGTACATTTAAGTGGGTTGTAACAAATTCTTCCTTTAAGTAAGATGCTTAAAGTTAGAAATGAAAAGATAGGCTCGGAGGGGTATACTAGGGGTTTCGTGTACTAAAAATGAGTACAACGCAAAGGTGTGGGAAAAATTAATTGACTTAACTAGCTAAGTAATATGACTTAAATGGTCAAGTAATTATGATACGGGTTTAACAAAAGGGTGATCCTAATGCCTCTTATCATGTAGTAAATCATACCACACGAATGTAGTCTCACTAGCGGTCTTGGGATGCATCACTAACGCAAGTTCTAGAATCTAAATGCTACCGGTACACTCATAAGCACCAATAATGAATACTTTTCCTATCAAATCTAAAGGCGAACCTCACATATTTGGGTGGAAAATTTTTCTGAATAGTATGGTTTTGTGCTAGTCATACAACTCCTATCCATGAGACGCTTGCTAAGGCTAAAGTTTCACTCCTAAATGTTGTAAAAAAATTTAAATTTGGCGCTAAAATTACACTAACAAGTATTTATCTTAGTTTTATTACACACCTACCATCAAACAAACAAACTCAAGTGCAAGTGTATCCTATAAGGTATCATCATTTACCTTCCCCTTACACTTAGGATGAACATTGTCCCCAATGTTCAATTAAAGACTGTAAAAGTAAAACAGGTAAAAGAATGAAAGCAAATACTCCCCTGATTCGTTCGGTGTGGATAGTGTGGTAACAAGGTTAGATCTTCCTCCAAGAAAATGAATAATCAAAGCTTCCCTTCCAGAAAAATAAATCATCTTCTTGTCATACATAACCTGTTAAACCTGTGAAAAAAAACAAGGCAACCTCGCGTAAAATCGGCGGCAATCTATATATACTAATAAGTCCTAGAAAACAATGTCAGATATAATGCTTGTGGAATGAATGTTTGCAGATTTCCTGGAGTTTATAAAACTAAAGAATTAACAAAAACTTTAAGACTCCGTTAGAAAAACAAAACTAGCAAAATTTCCAGAATTTTACACATGACGCCGTCAGGAATTAACCCCTGACGCCGTCAGAAGTGATCTGCAGAAATCTTTACATTAAGTTTCCAGAAAATTTCTGGAAAAACTTATGTCCTACTTCCTGGAAAATCCTACAAAACACCATTATGACTCGATACAAGCATTTGAATCTAACAAATACTAATACACATGTCCATTTAATATTGTGGAGAATCATGATCAATTTCGTTTCTTAAAAACATATTTAGGGTTTCCCCTTACACTTATCTTTTGCGAAATACCTTTGTATAAAGTTAAGACGAAGTCAAACGATAAAATAAAGCATTCTCACAATTTTATTTTGAAACATGATCTACCAACAATAAAAATAAAGCATGCATACAGAAGCAAATAACAATCAAACAAATAAAAATTACACAAAACATGGGTTGCCTCCCAAGAAGCGCTTTTCTTTATTTACGAGTCTTGTAGCTAGACTCAAGGTCATGGGTAATTACGTGACCTCATCTCTTGATGATGTATCCCATATCATTATGATCCTCACTATCGTGATGGTGGTGTTTCAATCGATCGATACTCGCAGTCACCTTCCCTCCTCCTTTACTGATCAAGTTAGCTATCCCATCTTGGCCTATGCTTTTAATTGTGAATGGTCCATACCACCAGGGACTCGGTTTATCGGTAGGTACTGTCATCTCTGAGTGTCTTAAGAGTACCAGGTCTCCTTTCACGAACGGTACATGATTCTCAGTTGGCTGACTACATTCAAACTTGACACAAACTCTGTTGCAGCCTTTGTCTCTTTCATGCTCAGTTACTTTGTAACTTCTGATCCTTGTTTCCCATGCAAGAATCTTTTCTTGAATACGAATAGGCGATGTGTCAACGTTGTTTTTGAGCTTTCTCTTCATCAAGCTATCTTGTGCACATTGCGGGGTCATGGGAAAGCTAATCTTTCTTTTTCCTGATTTAAGCTCAATTTCCCTTTTTTCATACCTAATAACAGCTCGAGCGGTGGTAAGAAACGGTGCTCCGAGGATTATTGGCATGCATCCACCTCCTTTATCATCGATGATCATGAAATCAACAGGATACATGAATCCTGCAACATTGACCAGCACATTCTCTGCAATTCCCAAAGGGTACACATAAGAGTGTCCAGCGAAGGATAGCCTAACGCGGGTTGTGGCTGGCATTTCTGATGTTAGTTGGGTGTAGAAAGTTAGGGGCATAAGATTTACTTCCGATCCTTGGTCGGCGAAAGCATTCAGACATTGCAAATTCCCAATGCTGGCTGGTATCTCAAAGTTCTCACAAGCCATCTCCTTAGTAGCTACTTTTTGTACAAGTAGTTTCTCAAATACTGGTCCCCCAGGTAATGTATCATACTCATCTTCCCCTTCTTTCTCCTTCTTTGAAACCTGTTTGGAGGATTGGTTACGCCCGTCACCCTTTATCCAATTTGTTATGGTGTTTTTGTTTATATCATGTTTTAGGTAGTAACCTAATGATTGGGATTTTGACTGTTCTTCAATGGTTTGTTCACTAGGGGTTTCTTTTTCCTCATTATCCTTGTGGCCAATTGTGATGGAATTAACAAACTGGGTAGTGGGGGTAGCGCTTTCTTTCCTTAGTAATATCATTTCTGGGGTTTTCTGGTTTGCGTACTCCTCCACTAGGCTCATCATCTCCTTCATTTTCTTTTGCATCTCTTCCTTTTGTTTATAAACTGCTTCCTCGAATCTAGCAAGCCGCTCAGAATGGGTTGCCATATATTCTCTCATTCGAGCTTCGAATTCCGGGCTAAGTTTTTCAGGAGGAGAATAAGGTGGGGCATAATTTTGAAAGGTTTCAACATTCTCTCTAGAGGGTGACTCAGATAATGGCGTTGGAGTCATTTTCGAGACAGAATTGACAGCTGCTCGTCTAGGACTTAAAGGTCTCTTTTGTCTTTCCTTGAAATAGTCAACTTTTGCCTCAAGCTTGCAAAGGAGTTCATCAGAGATTAGATTAGTCTCTCCAGGTGTTGAGATTGCGTTGATGGCCGCTTCTATAGTGTGATTAAACTCCCATAATTCTTGATTATCGGTGGCAAGTTCGTCAATAATTTCCCAAGATTCCTCGGCGTTCCTATCACGTAATCTACCTCCGGCGGCTCGATCAATGGTACGTTTGGTGTGATAGTCGACATGGTTATAGAAGATTTGAACTAATAACCAAAGATTTATACCATGATGAGGGACTTTTTGGAGTAAATCCTTGAAACGAGCCCATGCTTCGTAGAAAGTTTCACCTTGATGTTGTTGGAACATCAAGATATCATTTCTAAGCATCACAGTTTTCTCCAGTGGGAAAAATTGAGCAAGGAAACGAGTGATGAGATCATCCCATGAGGTGATGGATCCTGCAGGTAAACGTTCAAGCCATTGACTAGCTTGATCACGTAGAGATAATTGGGATAGGCGTAATCGGGTCGACTCTCTAGTTGTAACATCAAGGTCTATAGAATCTACGATTTTAAGGAAATCCTTGAGATGTTGATTAGGATCTTCGGAACGAAGTCCATGGAATGCACATCCGCTTTGCACCAACGGGATAGTGTCGGATCGCAAGGGGGACACATTGGCTCCTTGGGTGAGCTCAATAGTGTTTCGATAGCCTTGGTGGCTAGGACGGGAATACTCTCCTAGGGTTCGGGGCCTAAGAGGTTGGTTTGCTTGTGGTGGGTTTTGTGGGTGGCTTTGTTGTAGTGCGTTGATGGGTTCAAAGATGTTACCACCTTCCATGATGTCGGATGGTAAAGATTACAAACAAAGACACGAAGAAATAAGATAGACTAAAGAGAACCTAAAAAATAAAAACAAAATCTTACTAGAAAGGAATCTAGCAAGTAGACCTAATAAAAAGAAATCCTAACCAAGACAATAATTATTCCCCGGGCTGCGGCGCCAAAAACTTGATACCTGGGAATCGCACCAGGTTTTACCTCTCAAGAGATCTCGAGAAGCTTACAACCCCCACCAGGCAGTGTACCTGATCGTTGTAGTATAGTATAGTGACAAGTACCGGGGGATTGATCGTTCAACTCAGGAATAGTGTCGCTAGGATTAGAAAGCCTAAAAACTAGGTCTAGAGGTGAGGGATGATTCTTTTTGAATTTTTTATATTTTATGAAAGCAATTAAAATCTCGGTTTTTGGAAGAGTGGCAGAATTAGTTGCTAGTCAACTAACCCAATAACTAAGATGCAATCAAAATAAAATAAAAGAAATAAAAATAAATCTAATTAAACTAGTGGTCTGAACAATAATAGGGAGAATTGTGTTTACTTTGGTTTCACTACTCCCTAAATATCTTTTACAGGTTGATAGTTTGTTACAATTGCATGGATGACGGGTTATATTCCTTAATACCATTCGTGGGGTGGCGTACATACTTCCCCAACTCTATAAGCTCCTACTTCACTCCTATGTTGAGCCATTAAAAGCTCCTAAAATGGGATCATTAGAATTCGCTCATGCATTAAATACAACCATAATAACCTAGTACGCATTGGTTTATGTTTCTTAAGACGTTCAAGCATGTCACCATTGGAAGTCTGCCAGTTTTCTTAAGCCTAACATCAAAATCATTCATCCGTAACAACTATAAACAAACAATCAACCCATAATTAACATCTAGGTTTCACTACATCTAAGCAAACACACAAGAAATCTAACCTAGCATGTTAAATTCAAGACAAGTGTAAGATATATTCAAGCAACACATAGACATATCGATTGAATTGAAAGAGTACTTATCTCAAATTGACATGAAAGGGTTCAAAGGGTAAAAACCCTTGAAAGAACAGTAAAATTCGTGCTAGGGTTTCTCCAAAGTTATACCCTACTTGTCCCTCTTCTTCTTGAATGAAAATTGCAAAACTATATATAGATTTTACAGGGTGACGGCGTCAAGAAGGAATTTTTGACGCCGTCAACTCGCCGCCCATAATGATATCGGATTGCCTAGATCCAGATTTGACGCCGTCATGTGTATTTTAGCTCTGGGCCGTCACCATATCTTGAACCATGACGGCCATATGTGACGCCGTCACATTTTCTCTGGACCGTCACCACTTCTACCTCTTGTTTTACTCTTGACGCCATCATATGAGGACTCTTGACGCCGTCAGGTACTGTTCCCAGCAAGGAAAATTAAGACTTTGCCGTTTTCTTCACTTTTATGCTCCAAAAACGTCCAAAATGTTTCCTTTACCAGAATTCACTCCAAAAGTACCTAAAATGACAAAAGGAACGATTTAGGGCAATATTTGATCAAATAAATTCAAATCCGGGCTTAAATGACCCCCTAAAAATGGTTCATTTTTCGCCTCATCAATTTAGCACTACATTATAAGTAACTAGTAATCAGTTGAACTTTTGTAATTTGTTGCAAAGATCGACTATGCAGCAACTTCTTCATTACTTGAACTTGCTCAACATCTTTATAAAAAGGTAAGCAGTCATATAATCTACTTGTAATACAGCAGCTTCTTCATCACTTGAGCTTTGTTAAAATAGCTCGAAACATGTCCATTTTACTAAGAAAATTGTTGCTGTCACTAGTGGGTTAACGGGTCAAAATTGGTTTTTTTTTAAGTTGACTGGATGAGATTAGCTAGTTAGTCGAACATGAGACTTACTGGAGATTAACTGTTTAGCCGAGAGGGTGCAAAGGGTCAAAATTGGGATTAGCATACTGGAATGTTGGAACGAAAAAAGGATTCATATCCCTCCCAAAACCTTCTGTATTAAGTTTCTGCTATTTGGTTCTTCAACAAAATAGTGTTTGGCAATAAGTTTCAGGTCTGATATTTGGCACTGCAAGAGGTTTACTTCTCCAATTTGTTCTGCAATTCATATGCAGTTATGTACTACAGTCATTGGTACTGTAGGTATTGTTAGTTTTCTTGTCTCAATAAGTGTTCAATATATTAATTATTTTGTGCAAGGTTTTGTTACACATGTACTGGTGGCCCAAGTCTTGCATGATTTACTCACATGTGGCTGATTATGTTTTGAATTGGGTGCCTTTTAGTTTTTATTGTGAATGGTTCAAAGGAATATGGTGCAGTAGGTTAGTTCATGTGGTACTTCTTTGAATTGTTTTTGTTTTATTTTGTTGCAAGGCCCTGTGTATAGGGTGTCATGTGGTACTGCATTTGATAGTTAATATAAAAATAAAGAAACAAGATGCTTATTTGCAGCAAAACACATTGTCATTCAATGTACCACAATGTGGCATGTGACATACAATACAAATCGATGGAATACATTGCCATTCAACTCCAAATACTCTCGAGTTCTACTAAAATAGTTATGCATGAGTGCCTTTTAGTACGCGAATCTCAACTCTCTTCCCCGTTACGCATACGTACTCCACGTCAAGCCAATTATCAACCATCATCACCATCTTGTATGGCTTCTCAACCGCAGGTTAGTCCACCCCAATCTCCACAGCCAACAAAACCCGACTCTCAACCCTCTTCCCCATCAAGTATAAGTACTTCACCAGAATCCAATTCTCAACCATCATCACCATCTCGTATGGCTATTCAACCCCATGTCCCAACCAACTTGTTAGAGAAAAAGTACATTAAACCATAATGTCCAGTATAGTGGTAGTCAACCCTGTTTCCACCAGACCGTTATGTAGTCTTCTGTTCCATTTTCATTGAATTGATGTCTTGGTTTATCTTATTGAAAATGTGGTCTTCATTGAAATACTTTCGAAAACCACCCAATTAAACCTACTAGCAATCAATCAAGCAATACCTTCTATCTCTAGCTACAAAACCGTAGCAATAAAGTTGCAGACTAGTATCTTCAACATGCCATTATAAACTTATTATCCTTTAGTCCTAAATCTTTAAGGCATAGAAACCCAACACCAGAGCATATATCAGTATCCAAAAAGCAGAAAACTATGACCCGAATAGTGCAAAAGTGGAAGTAGCCAAATAAGTGAATAGCCATAATAATAGAGTTTGCTACAAAAACCATTTAGCCTTTAACTTCAATAGGTGTCATCCAGATCCATTTAGATTTCAATAATGTGAGACAGAGCTCAAATTTGATATCTGACTGATGAGGCAAAAAATGAACCACTTTTAGGGGGTTATTTAAGCCCGAAATTGAATTTATTTGATCAAATATTGCCCTAAATCGTTCCTTTTGTGATTTTAGGTACTTTGGGAGTGAAATCTAGAAAAAGAATCAATTCGGACGTTTTTGGAGCATAAAAGTGAAGAAAACGCCAAAGACTTAATTTTCCATGCTGAGAACAGTACCTGACGGCGTCAAGTGTGTTTTGGTGATGGTGTCAAGAGTAAAAGTGGTGACGGCCCAGAGAGAACATGAAGGCGTCACCCAAGGCCGTCACGTGTTAACTTGTCAAAACTTGCGCGCGAAGTAGCTGATATTGTTTTGGTCATAACTTTAGCATACGAACTTGGATTTAGGTGATTCAAAAGCCCACGTGAAGAGGACGAAGAGATCTACAATTTGGTGAAAAAATGGTCATGACGGCCTCACGAGTAACAGGCTGACGCCATCAAGAAGGGCCGACAGAAAACATGCCTATAAATATAACATCATAACTTCACTTTTTGTAAGCCCTAAACCCTAAGGTCGATTCCTGGCTTTAGGTGGGTGTTTTTCTAGCAACTTAGAGGGTTTCAATCACTCCATAAACATCATGTATTGGTTTGATGATTCTATCTTAATTATGTTTTCCATTATCATTGTTGTTTGCTCTTCTTTGATGATGATTTGCTAATTCACCTTGTGTCTACTTATGATTATGTGAAACTTGTATATAATTGATTAGATCTCATTGATTTCTTGTTGATGTTGTGTCTATCTCCATCAATGAGGGCTTGTTGATGTGTGTGTCTATATCCATCAATTAAGGTGTGACAACTTCAATAGATCTAGTTGGTTTAGTTTATAATTCTTGTTTCTTATTGATTCTTGTTTTGATTGAATGAATTCGATGTTAGGCTTAAGAAAACTAGCATACTTCCATAGGGTAACATGCTTGAACGTCTTAAGAAACATGAACCGATGTGTACTAGGTTTTTATGGTTGTATTTAATGCATGAGCGAATTCTAGTGATCCCATGTTAGGAGCTTCTTAGCCGGCTCGACATAGGAGTGAAGTAGGAGCTTATAGGATTGGGGAAGTAAGTACGCCACCCCATGAATGGTATTAAGGAATACAACCCGTCAATTAAAACAAGGTTACAATTCAATAGGTAGGATTGGATAGCTAGCAAAGAGTAACATATCATGGGTAGACATGCTTCACTTATCTTGTAGAACCCTAGTTTACTTTTCTCGTTAATTAGTTTAATTATTAGCTTTTAGGTTAGTTGATTAGCAACTAATTCCGCCCATTCTCCCAATACCCGAGATTTTTACTTGTTTTTCATAAAATATAAAAAACATAAAAAGAGTCATCCTTCACCTTTAGACCTAGTTAGATTAATTTTAATCCTAACGACACTATTCCTAGCTGAACGATCAATCCCCCGGTACTTGTCACTATACTATACTACAACGATCAGGTACACTGCCTGGTGGGGGTTGTAAGCTTCTCAAGATCCCTTGAGAGGAAAAGCCTGGTGCGATTCCCACGTATCAAGTTTTTGGCGCCGCAGCCCGGGGAATAGTTATTGTTTGGTTGAATTTGATTTTTATTAGGTCTGCTCATTAGATTCCTATCAAGTGAGATTTTTTCTTTTTATTTTGTAGCTTTCTCGTAGTCTATCTTTTCTTTGTGATTTTGTTTGTAATTTGCTTCAAATGGACTTTACACTTAGACTTCTAAGATTGCAATATATGGTTGAGTGGCTAGAACACCAAGAAGTGCAAAATACCTCATTTAGAGACACCTATGAATCATATGAGCCTTCACCTAGGATAGATTCTTATGAACAACCTCCATGTTTAGGATCTCGTATTAGTGAGGCTAATAGAAAAAGCGACCTAGTTTGCCAAGGAATTATGGATAAAACCGTATCAATAAACCATAAGTTGGATGAAGCACTAGGTTTGTTATCATCACTACCTAAGGATATAGGTGATCTTGACACATGGAATGATGAGGTAAATAACATAAGCCCACAAAAATACTCAATCATCATTTGAGGCACACACACCGCCCGTGACTTACCCGGAGGAAGTAGAAGAAACTTTAGGAATTCCGATGGAGGTAGAACCCTTGGACCAGGCACCACTTGAGGATATAGGTTTGAATACTTGTAGTGATAACCTTACTCCTAGTTCTAGGGAATTTCCTAGTGTTGATGAACCGAAACCTCAATCTTTACACACCTTTCCATCCTTAGATATATTTCTAGGAGACAAAAGAGGAACCGAACCACCCATCAACCAATATTATACGGGTAGTTTTAGGATGAAGGAAGCCATTCACTCACCCCCTTCACCTCACGTGGCATATTCACACCCTAAGGGTGTGTATCGCTACTTTCACCCACACTTAATCCTAAGTGTAGGGAGAACCTCCCCTATTTCTGTTAAATAAGGGTAGAGTCAGGCTCGTGACTCGAATAAAAACAAGCGCTTCTTGGGAGGCAACTCATGTTTTGTGTGTTTTTATTTGTTTGTTTGTTTGTTTGTTTGATTTTATTTGTTTCCGTATGCATGTTTTATTTTTGTTGCTTGTGGCTCATGTTTCAAAGTAAATTGTGAAAATGCTTTATTTTGTTTTTAACTTCGTCTTAATTGCATATAAAGGTATTTTGCAAAAGATAAGTGTAAGGGAGATCCAAATTTGTTTATAAGAACGAAATTGAGCATGAACCACAACAATATTTAATGGGCATGTGTATTAGTACTTGTTAGAGTCAAATGCTTGTATCGAGTCATAATGATGTTTTGCAGAATTTTCCAGGAAGTAGGACGAAGTTTTTCCAGAAATTTTCCGGAAACTTAACATAAGAATTTCTGCAGGTCACTTCTAACGGTGTCACGAGTTTACTCTTGACGGCGTCACGTGTAAAATTCTGGAAATTTTGCTAGTTTTGTTCATACCGGACTCTTAAAATTTTTGTTGATTCTTTAGTTTTATAAACTCCAGGAAATCTGCAAACATTCATTCCACAAGCATTATATCTTAAATTGTTTTGTTTTTATTCCTAAGTCTGGAATTACATCTAGTTGTGAGTTTTCTTTGTTCGGATTGATGTGTTGGGATTTTGTGATTGTTTTCTCAGGTTTAACAGGTTATGTATGACAAGAAGATGATTTATTATTCTGGAAGGGAAGCTTTGATTGTTCATTTTCTTGGAGGAAGATTTAACCTGACCACCTTATTATCCATACCGAGCGAATCAGGGGAGTATTTGATTTCATTCTTTTTACTTTTTCACTTTTACATTCTTTACTTGAACATTGGGGACAATGTTCATCTTAAGTGTAAGGGGAGGGTAAAATGATGATACCTTACATATGCACTTTCGCTTGAGTTTGTTTTGTTTAATAGTAGATGTGTAATAAAACTATGAGAAATACTTGTTAGTGTAATTTTAGCACCAAATTTAAAATTTTTTACAACATTTAGGAGGGAAACTTTAGCCATAGCAAGCGTCTCATGGATAGGAGATTGTATGACTAGCATATAACCGTATATTCAGAAAAATTTTCCACCCAAATATGTGAGGTTCGCCTTTAGATTTGATAGGAAAAGCATTTACTATTAGTGCTTATGAGTGTACCGGTAGCATTTAGATTCTAGAACTTGCGTTAGTGATGCATCCCGAGACTGCTAGTGAGACTACATTCGTGTGGTAGGATTTACTACATGATAAGAGGCATTAGGATCACCCTTGTGTTAAACCCGTATTATAATTACTTGACCATTTAAGTCATATTACTTGGCTAGTTAAGTCAACTAATTTTTCCCACACCCTTAGCGTTGTACTCATTTTTAGTGCACGAAACCCCTAGTACACCCCTCCGAGCCTATCTTTTCATTTCTAACTTTAAGCATCTTACTTAAAGGAAGAATTTGTTACACCCCACTTAAATGTACACCCAAATTGCCTTAGCCTTCCGTGTATGCGCTCATCTTTAGTGCATTATTGTTATTTGTTAAACCCTAAGTTAACTATCTGATTGATTACATGGTTGCTAAGTCGAGTCATATCTTTGTACATATTGTTTTGAGACGATTGGGACTCATGGGTAAAGTACTTATTTTATGGAATAATGGGGAAGGAAATCATATATTACCCCCATATGTACGTTAATTTTAAAAGTGCTCTAAGTGTTTTGATTTTCTTAATTCGAGTCAATAGATTAGTTCATTGTAAAGTATGTAAAGATTCAAGTGTAAGGGGAATGTTCATTCCCTATGATGTATTATTTTGGATGGTAGGGTAAGAGTGTATGCAAAAAAAAAAAAAAAAAAAAAAAAAAAAAAAAAAAAAAAAAAAAAATCGAAAAATCAAGAAAAAGAAAAAAAATAGAAAAAGAAAAAGAGAAAACAACATACGGACTACCATCCCTTTTCATTCTATGTTCATTTTATGTTTTTGTTCTTTTTGATTTATTAGCTTAAGTCGAGTCTAGTCTTAGCTTAGCAACGCCATTGTACATGTAATTGACCAAGATTGTTAACTCGCCACCAGTAAAAACTTCCTTTATCCAACAAAACCGTGTATTTCATATCCCTACACCTAACGTTACAACCCTTTAAAAGACCTCTTTGATAGTTTATCCTAGGTGCTTACGCCATGTGGTGGAGGTTTGATCCTTTCCCAAGCCTATGGTAATCTATTTTGCTATGACAGGTAGTGAGAGATATCTTCCGTTTCCATATTGCAATTTATACTTTATTACACCCGAGAGATGTGAGTATCTAAACACTATTTGTGAGGTGCTAGTATATGACCTCCGTGCTTGTCTATTGGTCTTTAGGGGAACGATTATTTGTTGTAATTACTTTTATATTAGTGTTAAATGACCCCTAACTTGTATTTTGACTAGAATAAAAGCGCATTTGCTTGAGGACAAGCAAATCTCAAGTGTAAGGGTATATGATGAGGCGAAAAATGAACCACTTTTAGGGGGTCATTTAAGCCCGGAATTGAATTTATTTGATCAAATATTGCCCTAAATCATTCCTTTTGTAATTTTAAGTAATTTGGGAGTGAAATCTGGAAAAGGAAGCAATTCGGACGTTTTTGGAGCATAAAAGTGAAGAAAATGCCAAAGACTTAATTTTCCATGCTGAGAATAGTACCTGACGGCGTCAAGAGCATTTTGGTGATGGTGTCAAGAGTAAAAGTGGTTACGGCCCAAAGAGAACGTGAAGGCGTCACCCAAGGCCGTCACGTGTTAACTTGACAAAACTTGCGCGCGAAGTAGCTGATATTGTTTTGGTCATAACTTTTGCATACGAACTTCGATATAGGTGATTCAAAGGCCCACGCGAAGAGGATGAAGAGATCTACAATTTGGTGAAAAAATGGTCGTGACGGCCTCAAGAGTATCGGGCTGACACCATCAAGAAGGGCCGACAGAAAACATGCCTATAAATATAACATCATAACTTCACTTTTTGTAAGCCCTAAACCCTAAGGTCGATTCCTGGGTTTAGGTGGATGTTTTTCTAGCAACTTAGAGGGTTTCAACCACTCCATAAACATCATGTATTGGTTTGATGATTCTATCTTCATTATGTTTTCCATTATCATTGTTGTTTGCTCTTCTTTGATGATGATTTGCTAATTCACCTTGTGTCTACTTATGATTATGTGAAACTTGTATATAATTGATTAGATCTCATTGATTTCTTGTTGATGTTGTGTCTATCTCCATCAATGAGGGGCTTGTTGATGTGTGTGTCTATCTCCATCAATTAAGGCGTGACAACTTCAATAGATCTAGTTGGTTTAGTTTATAATTCTTGTTTCCTATTGATTCTTGTTTTGATTGAATGAATTCGATGTTAGGCTTAAGAAAACTGGCAGACTTCCATAGGGTAACATGCTTGAACGTCTTAAGAAACATGAACCGATGTGTACTAGGTTTTTATGGTTGTATTTAATGCATGAGCGAATTCTAGTGATCCCATGTTAGGAGCTTCTTAGCCGGCTCGACATAGGAGTGAAGTAGGAGCTTATAGGATTGGGGAAGTAAGTACGCCACCCCATGAATGGTATTAAGGAATACAACCCGTCAATTAAAACAAGGTTACAATTCAATAGGTAGGATTGGATAGCTAGCAAAGAGTAACATATCATGGGTAGACATGCTTCACTTATCTTGTAGAACCCTAGTTTACTTTTCTTGTTAATTAGTTTAATTATTAGCTTTTGGGTTAGTTGATTAGCAACTAATTCCGCCCATTCTCCCAATACCCGAGATTTTTACTTGCTTTTCATAAAATATAAAAAACATAAAAAGAATCATACTTCACCTTTAGACCTAGTTAGATTAATTTCAATCCTAACGACACTATTCCTAGCTGAACGATCAATCCCCCGGTACTTGTCACTGTACTATACTACAACGATCAGGTACACTGCCTGGTGGGGGTTGTAAGCTTCTCATGATCCCTTGAGAGGTAAAGTCTGGTGCGATTCCCACGTATCATTGACCTTCATATATAAAACAGCAATACAAAATATTGATGAACACTTACCGACACACTTCATCCAACACTTCGCATTCGTTTCCAAAATATTATTAAAATCATGCTTAGAATCAATAATGCCACATAAACAATTAATTCCCCACAATATTTGTGACAACTGTTAAATTAGGGAAACTATTTATAAAACCCGCATTACTTTTAAAATTTAACTATTTTTGGAATATTTGAAAAACTTATTCGTGATGGAAATTTTAAACGTTAAACCGTGGTTTTGAACTTCGTGATATTTATGGGAATTGATTTTAATTATCGGTTTGGTATAATTGTTGTGATTTATTTTTGAAATATCTAATTGGCACTACATTGACTCCGGCACTAGGATAACCTAACGAAAAGTTTAATATTTTGAATGTTTGGTTCGGTTGATATATTTTGGAGCGTATTATGGTATTTTATAATTTTTGGGTATGAGTTCGGTCCGAGAGAGTTGATTTATTTTAAAAGGTTTCGGGTTTGGTTCGTGTATTTTACACCGGGTTACCTCACCCACCTTCCTAATAATATCTTTATTATTATTATTATTATTATTATTATTATTATTATTATTATTATTATTATTATTATTAGTATTATTATTATTATTATTATTATTATTATTATTATTATTATTATTATTATTATTATTATTATTATTATTATTAAATTTTTTTTGTTTTGTGAGGGATTACCAAAAATCGTCCTTGGGGAGCCGGTTTTTAAACACCACAAATACAAACACAAAAACATACAAACACAACACCCTCACCTCTCATCTCTCTCTCTCTCTCTAACATATCAACCCCACCATCCCCAAACCCTAGCCGCCGCTCCAATCGGCCACCACAGCCGCCTCACCGCCACTCTCATATCAACACCACCACCACAAATCAAATCCCTGTCACCTAATCTACCCGATCTACAACCACACGCGCCGTTTCACTTCTTTTTCATCTCGTTAAACACCAAAATCACCACCACTTTTATTGTTTTCGAAGATTATGCACTTTGGGTCGTGAGAATCGAAGGTGAGACGAGTTTCTACTCGTGTTTTTGGCAAAAACGTGACCTAGGGTAACGAATACAAATCTTTCTTGTGGGTTTTGGTTATACACATGTAATACTAGTGGGTTTTTAAAAGAAATATAAGGATTTGATAGTTTGGTATCTGGGTTGTTGGATTTTGAGGTTGTCGGTTCGAAACAAGAGCTTATGCTCTCGGCTTACTATTATTTTGAGCATTTTGGGAGGAGTTTGATCTTTGGTTTTGGTATTTTGGTTGATGTTGAGGGTTTGGAGTTGCTTTTGATTGGTTTTGGGCCGATTCTTGGCCAAGGTTTCATGTCGTTGATGATGGTTTGGTTGTAGCCGCGACCCAAGGGGGTCCGTTTGGTTGGTTGAGCTCCATTGAGTTAGCCGAGACCATATTGTCTCGGGTATGGCCTTGTTTGGTTTATGAGTGAGCCGAGACTCCTAATGAGTCCATCGACTCGGTTTTGATTTTTGGTTCAAGCTCCTTTGAGCAAGCCGAAACCTAGAGGTCTCGGGTGGGACCCACAATATATTTTGTGGTATATGGTTGACCCGGGTTGACTTGGTAAATCGACCCGGAACTTATGTTTGTTGCCTTTCTTGTTGTTGTTTTTAATGTTGATGTAGTTTGGTATTTATTATTTTCGGCCCAATATTATTGTTGGGTATATGATCATTTATAGTGAAATGTTGACGATTATATGGATGAACGGGAACCGATTATGAGACAGTTTATTAGATTGACAGAGATAGGTTAGTCGGGTGCCGTAGTCGGACCCTCTTGTTGTAGCACGTGTTATGGGTATTGAATGGACGGAGATGGATACTTGATCATAACTTGGTTATTTTATTTGGACTTGGACAATGAGCTGAGAGTGATGACTCGGATATGTGACCTTCTATGTAACTTGATAATTATTTATAATCAAATATTAATAATAAAACTCGTAATAATATTATTGATAATATAAACGTTTATATAAGTATATAGACGTGAAAAACGTAAATATAACTATATAAGTGCGTATATTAAAATTAAAATAATCACGAGTAATATTATAATAACGTGACGATATATAATATACTATGAAAGTAGTGTAATAAATGTCGGTAACGTTATTGTAATTAAACAACTATAAATAACGATTAGATCTATAACGTTGGATAATTATATTAAATAAAATACATTTTTAAAATAAACGAGGAAACTATCGAGTTATACGGGGCTGTGGTCACTTGAGTCCAAGTGGGCTATATTATTTATTTTGTGACTTTTGTGTTAGTCACGGATAGGTGACGTTAATACATCAATTTTCTATAACTACGCAACTTATTTAATCGACGGGTTAAATAGGATGTATTTAGTTATCTAAAATGAGTATATTAATGGGTATCGTATCCTACGACGCCCATAGGTTGTAGTATGTGTACAGGAATAATGAATTACTAAATATCTCGTGAGGTTTGCCAAATTGACGAATTGGGTAAGCTTGACGGTATATACAGGAAATTTATTAAACATTGATACTAACCATATAGTACTTTATATGCTATGTGATTTAGGTTTTGGGTATAATCTTAGAGTAATATATTAAGTAAATAAATATGGGGAATTATCAAATCGACGGATTTGATAAACTTCGATGATTTATATAAATAATATATTGGGCTAATATTAGACCTATAGATTGTTTTATTATTCTTTTTCTTTTTCGTTGTGGCTTCTTGTTTTGTGTTGTGTCGACCTCCACCCGTATGGATACCAAACTCCAAACTAATATGAGAATAATACGAGAATTGGATTTTTGGAAAGTAAAACTGAATACGTTCGGGATTGGGAATATTTTGATTTTGAGGAAATGATTCTAAACGAGTTTATATTGTTAGGAAGTGCCGAGTCTGTAGTTGCCGTCATTTGAGTTGCTATGCATCTTACTTCTACCGATTTCTTTCTGCTGATTTCTGGATTCGAGATGAGTCATAGCCCCACTTTTACTCTTGAACTTTGTTTTAAATACTTGGGGTGAGAAACGTGCAAAATGTTTTATGCGGACTATTATCGCTTTGTTTATTTTAAAACTTGCTATGCTTATAGAACTAGGTAGGATATAGAGCGAGGCCTAGTCCCGAACTAGGTAAGCTATTTGTTGATATAAATAAATGACTAAAAACGTTATTCATATCTTTCGATATCTCTATGTTTTGATAATCACAAAACGTAAACTCATCAAACCAAAGGTTATGACGTAAACAAGTATTTACTAGTAAATACTCACTTTCACCATTTAATCACTTAAGGTATGAATAAACAAAGTGATTAGTGCATTATAAGATCAAAGGAAATCTTGTCTTAAGACATAACATTTTATAAAATGACTTTAACATTTTATATATATTTGTAAATCATTTTTGGTAAAGCTTTATTAAACCACAAAAATATGATTTCAAATTTCCAACCAAAAAGGGCAAATTTTATCCAGAGAATCTTTTCAAACGTTCAGGAGGGCGGCCCCCTTAATTTTACTAGGCGGCCCTCTTAATCATTAAGGGGACCGGCCTACAATTAAGGGGACCGGCAATGCTCCCGAACAGTATTTTCTGGCCCTATAAATATTGGATCATTCCACATATTTTTCTCACCTTTTTGCACCAGAAACTTTCAGATCTAAACATCCATTTCTTTTCTCAAATAATCCTTTGATCTTATATACTTTGATCTTTGTTTCAATGTGATTCAAGCCTCAACATTCAAAGTGCAAAGAGAAGAATACTTCTATTAGAAGTATTACAACTTAGTATCATCTTGCTATCTAAGTTGCTTGTCTATATTTTCTTGTAAATCTTTCATTCATTGGTGAATAAGGTGTATGTATTAGTTAGCTAGATTTAGTTGAAGAATCTAGAATTGGTGTAAGTGTAAAGTGGAACTTGAAGTGGAGAAGAAGGGTTAGATAGTATTGGTGATAGGAGATTGTAGCAATAGGAACTTGGTGTGAAGATATTGAGGGTTCCAAGTGAAGAAGACTTGAAGACATTAGTAGATTGAAGTTGTGAAGACTTTAGTAGCTTGAAGGTGTGAAGACATTAGTGGCTTGAAGGTGTCAAGACATTAGTGGCTTAAAGGGGTGAAGACATTAGTGACTTGAAGGTGTCAAGACATTAGTGGCTTAAAGGTGTGAAGACATTGGTGGCTTGAAGGTGTCAAGACATTAGTGCCTTGAAGGTGTGAAGATATTTGTGGTGTGAAGTAGTATTGAAGTAGTGCAAAGGTGTGAAGAAGAAGTGGTGTGTTATTTGGTGTGAGATTGGTTCTAGCTATGATTAGAACTCGACATCTTGCTTTGTGTCGTTAATTGGTGTAAGCTTTTAGTGTGTACGGTTTTCTCCGCCATAAGGGAGGTTATTGACTTAGTGAAGAAAACTCTCGAGTTCGGTGCTCGGGGAGTGGAGTAGGGCAAGGAAGGTGTCCTTGTAGCCGAACCACTATAAATCCTTTGTCTCTCGGTTTGATCTTTCCAACTCTCACTCTTTACTTGCTTACTTACTAGCTTTTCATATATTGCTAATATTGTGTGTTGTGCATATATTGATTTCACATAAAGATCAAACTAGGTTCCATTTAAAACATTAATTATACTTTGGTAAAATATAAGTATAAACAATTACTAAGACACATATATATATATTAGTACAAACTTGTAATTAAGTGAGATATATGAAATCATAATTTCTATTCAACACTTTAAACAAGTAGTATATATATATAATATATGTGAATTAGGTTTGTATCTATACTTTAGCTTCAAAGGTTTTTACAATTAATATCAATCCTTTGAAAAGCAAATTCTTATTAAACGAAAAAGACGCAAAACTATTCAACCCCCCCCCCCCTTCTAGTTTTCCACAATTGGTACCAGTGCCAGGTCTAGCAAGATTTTTAAAATAGACTGTATTTTAAAACTTGTAACGATCTATGGAATTTGAAAAATATTTAGAAGGGGAATTTATGCAACAACCACCATTATTTGAAAATGATCATTTTCTTGAATGGAAAAACAAATTTGAAAATTATGTGAAATCAATAGATCTTGATCTTTGGCATATCATTTCAATTGGTGATCTTAAATCAACCAAAATAGATTTTGAAAATCAAAATAATAATTTTCAAACTAAAATTGATAAAAACACTAAAGCCAAATTACTTATTTTCGAAACTCTACCAAAAGTTAAATATGAAAGATTATTTCATTGTAAAACGGCAAATGATATTTGGAAATGTCTTTTAAAGATTCACCAAGAAGAATGTAAAACCAAAGATGATAAACTTGATATTGCACAAGAAATAGTTAATATAGAAAATTTAGTAAATAAATATTTAGTTGAAATAAACACATGTACTACTAGTTCAAATGTGATCATTGAAGGTATTTACAACGAAGAATACATAAGCCAAATCCGAAGAAAGAGCGTGAATAAATTATGGTGCAACAAGTGCAAAGAAGACGATGATGATACGGCTTATGAGAATATTCAAACAAATGAGAACACAAGTATTGATGGCAAGAACTACATGTCTCTCGATCCAAGTGATACTACAAACAAAACATGGAGCGACATGGAAGATGGAATGGATCATCATATAGCATGTGAGGAATGTACAACTACAAAGAAGGTACAATCTAAAACTAAACATTTTTGCTATGATCAATTTACATTAGAATTTTTAAAAATGGAAAACAACTTCAAACATTTTTGCAACATTGATTCAAAAATCATTTTTAAGAACGAATTTTCAACATCCGCTGAAAACAACTTTGAAAAAGAAATCATTTTAGAAGATAAAATGTCTAGACTTAAAAGTAATATCGAAATCGATCTCGAATGCAAAAATTGTCGAGACTACAAACATGAAATCAAAATTAAAAATGAAAAAGCAAAAACATTGGCAAAATTTGAAAATAGCTCTAAATCTTTAAAATACCTTCTCGACATTCAAAAGCCATTTTATGATAAAACCGGGTTAGGATTTATCACAAATGATCCTTCAACAAATGCATTAAAACAAATAAAATTTGTTAAATCTAGTGAGTAAATTTAGAACTAATACTATTAACATTCATTACTCGTTATTCTAGTCAAGAAAGTCATTGTTTGTTATTTAAAACAAACTATGGATGAATTCTTGTACTTATCGACGACATCCCCATCATGTGTATTCAAATGCAATGGATGTTCTCATCTAACCAACTAGGACCCATGAGAATCTGGGTACCAAGCTGTTTATCATGTTTAGGTAACTAACGAATGAAGAGTCTATTGCGTGTTGATTCTCTCATCTCGCTCTATTACCTTTGACGAATATTGGCTTCTATCACGGTGTTTCACTTTATGCAATTGTTTCGCCTATGACGTTCTTGCGGGAATATTCTCGTCTCAGCACTGTGCTATTCACTCTTGGAGCATCAGTATCATGGTGTACCCGTTACTATTTCAAGTTGAAGCCTCCTACGTGCTACTTCTATTAACCTTCACGACTTGTGATGATTGTTGTGATCGATTGAGCATCTCGGATCTAGTTCCCTTAACTTCTATGCATGAGAATACTACTTGGCTACTTCGACATGTTTTGGACCAACTATTAAGATTTCTACTATCACCGTCATGCCCACTCTCTCTGAAAAGCTGGACCTGAGATAAGTTTTCTTTTCAAAAACTTGTCAACGTTACATTATATTTTAGAATGTTTAAATTAGTGTGCCAATACGATTTAACTGATAAGTTGCCATGCTTTTAGATTATTAACACTAATATATACATACTTGATATTAGCATTATTAACCTTTTTATTGTTTAGTATATTATCATTTTTCTTAATCTTCTATGATCTATAGTAGAACTCTTCCACTTATGCTATATGATCTTACTAGTTGCATTAATAGATATATTATAATTGATATTTGCTTGCAACTTGATATTATGAGGTTCTTTGAATACATATATATATATATATATATATATATATATATATATATATATATATATATATATATATATATACATATGTCTGTCGTGTATTCATGAACTATTTACCTTGCTCTTTCCTGTCTCATTGCATTTAGATCATAAATATCTATCATTTCACGTTAATATCTTTAGGTATCATTAAAGATGATTATGTGTGACGATGGGCTTAAATGATTCTCCTGAGCATGATAAATTTTCCATATCAAACCCCCCTTCTAGTTTTTGTAACCAACAAAATATTTTGGAAATAAATTTAAAAGGACATAAAACAAAATATTTTTATAACCCCTCACTTGAAACCTTTTGATTGTCATGATCAAAACATCATGTTCAAAACTTTTCTCTTTTAGAATGAAATATTTTCTCTTACAATTTATTTGACTAAAATGTCTTTCATAACCATTATTTTACTCAAGAACAAGATTGAAATATTTTCTTTTGTTACACGTTAAGAAACAAAATTCAATTTATGTTAGTGTAATGCATACTTGAATTCACTTCAAAAAGATTGTTGAATAAAACTAAAAACGTTTTGCTTAAAACACATTCAACTCTCTCAAGTGTCATACACTTCTATTGGAAATGACATTTACAATTTAATCAAATCATTTCATGAGAATCATGACATGCCCATATGGATCTTGTTTGTAACAAGTCTTGAAGTTCATATAATCATATCTACCTATTTGTTACTTGTCAACAATCATCAACATGTTTGTTCTAGGCTAAATGTTATCATCTTCATATAGTTGCTCATTTAGCTTATTTGGCTTGTTGTCTCCTTTGGTGCATATCTTAATTGATAAATTAATAGATAGCATGATTATTAGAAATTAATTGCCTACTTTAATTAATTCTATATCACTCTCTACATTCATGAATAGTATGCCCTATATTGCCTCAAAGAGTTGAACTTACTTGAATCCAAAAACAAAAACACAACCTTTTTGAAAATTTTCTGCCAAAAACCCATTTCTGGCATTCTGGGAATCACCAGATGGGCGGCCCCCTTAATTATATAAGGCGGCCCCCTTAATGATTAAGGGGACCGGCCCCTAATTAAGGGGACCGGCCATCTGATGGTCGGGGATACTGTTTTCTTTATCACTTTTTGACCCACTTCAGCCTATACTTCCCAAAATTCACAAACATATTTTGTCCCATGCTATCCCTCAAAATTTACCTTCCTAAACCACATTTCTCATACACTATAAATACCCTCTTCCCATCATAAATGCCATCACACCCAAACATGTCATCTCCTAACAACCAAAAACCCAAAATTTCAAGAACCGTAAGGATCTCCGTCAAACCCGTTTGGAGGAGGAAACTTGACTCTTGTCAAAACTCAAGTGATGTTGTTCCAAGTCAACCAACTACTAAATCTCAAACCCACAATAATGATCCATCACATAACCTATCACACACTCATTCCCTCATTCATGCTTCTTCTTATGATGAGCATGCTCAATCCCAAAACAACAATCCCAATCTCTCAATCAATACTTCACATGTTGCTCATTCAACAAAAACACCACTCACTCTTGGAGAACCTCTTCCACCCATTTCATGTTTTCATGACTACCCAAGCTCAACCATGTCTCCACCACCAAGAGTACCACCACCACATCCTACAACCTCACATGCCACTCCTATGTTGCATGTTCAAACCTTCACCCAAGACAACTACCATGTTCCACCATCATCACCTTCCTCCGAACACTTGAAGTTCGTTGAGGAGCTAAAAGAAGCTCATGAGCTTAGTGCTCTTTTAGCATTACATCTTGCGCAACGCAATTTGGATCCACCCCAATCAAGCTCACCATCATCACCACATAACATCAACCAAATTGAGAAGCATGTTAACAATTGCCCTTGTTGCATCTTCCTTCAACAACAAACCATTGCTTTGAATGAGCACTTCACTTGGATTGAGTATCTTCTTACTAAATCTCAACAAACACCATCACTTGAACAACATCAAAACCCTCAACCAACAAACCCAACTTCAAATACACCACCTACAAGCTCCACATCTCCAAACTCACCAACATCCATGCAACCAAAAGTTTATCTCCACTAAACCACTAAGCATTTTACATGCTTATGTTTCTCATTTTCAAATAAAACCTTTCAACCATTTTGGGATTCAAGAAAGTTTGGGGACACTCCTTATTAGCACAATAGGATATTCTACTTAGTATTAGAATTCCATTATTATGGCTTTTGTAACAATGATTATGTGGTTGACATAATCATCTTGAATTAATGAATGCTTTTATATGTGTTTAAAATTCTTCTTTGCCATGCTTACTATTAGTTATTATTATGCTATATGTATTTGCTTGTGCCTCTAATATTTTTCTTGCAAGAATTCCATATCTCGAACCCTTGGTGCCCTCAAACGAGGGGGAGCATACATAAAGAGGGAGCCTTTACCTTATAGGCTTAAACCTTTTTGATTCTACAAAAAGGGGGAGAAGTGAATATAAACTCACTAAATACTTATCTAAAAAATTAATTTTTGGATTTAATGAGTTTAGGTTTTGTAATCATCAAAAAGGGGGAGATTGTTGATATAAATAAATGACTAAAAACGTTATTCATATCTTTCGATATCTCTATGTTTTGATAATCACAAAACGTAAACTCATCAAACCAAAGGTTATGACGTAAACAAGTATTTAGTAGTAAATACTCACTTTCACCATTTAATCACTTAAGGTATGAATAAACAAAGTGATTAGTGCATTATAAGATCAAAGGAAATCTTGTCTTAAGACATAACATTTTATAAAATGACTTTAACATTTTATATATATTTGTAAATCATTTTTGGTAAAGCTTTATTAAACCACAAAAATATGATTTCAAATTTCCAACCAAAAAGGGCAAATTTTATCCAGAGAATCTTTTCAAACGTTCAGGAGGGCGGCCCCCTTAATTTTACTAGGCGGCCCCCTTAATCATTAAGGGGACCGGCCTACAATTAAGGGGACCGGCAACGCTCCCGAACAGTATTTTCTGGCCCTATAAATATTGGATCATTCCACATATTTTTCTCACCTTTTTGCACCAGAAACTTTCAGATCTAAACATCCATTTCTTTTCTCAAATAATCCTTTGATCTTATATACTTTGATCTTTGTTTCAAAGTGATTCAAGCCTCAACATTCAAAGTGCAAAGAGAAGAATACTTCTATTAGAAGTATTACAACTTAGTATCATCTTGCTATCTAAGTTGCTTGTCTATATTTTCTTGTAAATCTTTCATTCATTGGTGAATAAGGTGTATGTATTAGTTAGCTAGATTTAGTTAAAGAATCTAGAATTGGTGTAAGTGTAAAGTGGAACTTGAAGTGGAGAAGAAGGGTTAGATAGTATTGGTGATAGGAGATTGTAGCAATAGGAACTTGGTGTGAAGATATTGAGGGTTCCAAGTGAAGAAGACTTGAAGACATTAGTAGATTGAAGTTGTGAAGACTTTAGTAGCTTGAAGGTGTGAAGACATTAGTGGCTTGAAGGTGTCAAGACATTAGTGGCTTAAAGGGGTGAAGACATTAGTGACTTGAAGGTGTCAAGACATTAGTGGCTTAAAGGTGTGAAGACATTGGTGGCTTGAAGGTGTCAAGACATTAGTGCCTTGAAGGTGTGAAGATATTTGTGGTGTAAAGTAGTATTGAAGTAGTGCAAAGGTGTGAAGAAGAAGTGGTGTGTTATTTGGTGTGATATTGGTTCTAGCTACGATTAGAACTCGACATCTTGCTTTGTGTCGTTAATTGGTGTAAGCTTTTGGTGTGTACGGTTTTCTCCGCCATAAGGGAGGTTATTGACTTAGTGAAGAAAACTCTCGAGTTCGGTGCTCGGGGAGTGGAGTAGGGCAAGGAAGGTGTCCTTGTAGCCGAACCACTATAAATCCTTTGTCTCTCGGTTTGATCTTTCCAACTCTCACTCTTTACTTGCTTACTTACTAGCTTTTCATATATTGCTAATATTGTGTGTTGTGCATATATTGATTTCACATAAAGATCAAACTAGGTTCCATTTAAAACATTAATTATACTTTGGTAAAATATAAGTATAAACAATTACTAAGACACATATATATATATTAGTACAAACTTGTAATTAAGTGAGATATATGAAATCCTAATTTCTATTCAACACTTTAAACAAGTAGTGTATATATATATAATATATGTGAATTAGGTTTGTATCTATACTTTAGCTTCAAAGGTTTTTACAATTAATATCAATCCTTTGAAAAGCAAATTCTTATTAAACGAAAAAGACGCAAAACTATTCAACCCCCCCCCCCCCTTCTAGTTTTCCACACTATTGATTGGTTATGGAGCGAGGCCTAGTCAAGAACTAGGTAAGCTATCGATTGGTTTGATTTGGGCTATAGTGTGCACCTATAGGGTTGGTTAGTTTTGGTTGGTTCATTCTGGTTGGATGATTGAGACCTAGTCTAGCTAGCAAGCGTTTTGCGTATATGTCCACTTTATTTTATTATGAGATTAAACCTATGATCTCACCAGCGAAAGCTGACTTTTAGCGCTTTTTCTCAGGTAAATAAGTGATGCCCTTGGATGCTTGGATTGGAGGTTTGGCTCTGGTACCTGGTTCATGGATCTATTTTTCTAAAACTCTGATATGTTATTGTGGAGCTACGTTTATTTCTTTTGGGCCTTACTTTGGATAATTTTGGGATAAATGTAAACTTTAAAACCCCATTTGGTTGTGTTTTTCTTATGTTTAATTTATCTCGTTCTATTATGACTTGTGTTGGATACCCAATCCCCCGTAATACCCCGAGAGCTTGTTGAGTCTTCCGCTGTACCAAATTTTGGGGGTGTTACAGATTGGTATCAGAGCCAAGGTTATAGAGAACTAGGTAAATAAACACCTAAACTATAACCGAATTTTTATAGAAAACGATCCTCAACCAATGTTGTGGAGTTTGTTAGACTCCTTGGACTGTTTTGAGCACTAGGGTTAAAAAATAACAATGATAATAACATGCAGCGGAATAAGAACAAATCAAAGTTATTGACAACAAGGTTTTTCCCAATCACCTCCAATTATTATTTGATCAGAATAATAACATGTTACCTAACTGTAACAGGGATCTAAGACACCTCAGACCTTAGAGAATACGAACAACACTAACTAGTTCTAGACGTTTATAGTTTACACGCCCTAGAACACACACACGCACACTTTTCTGATATTTACATTGTGGAAGACATATGAAAACCTGTACCCTGTGTCTCTTTATATAGAGAGATATTAGGGTTTACAAAGAGATAAAAATAAAACTAAAATACAGAATATTATCAAAATCGTTTCAACATAATAAGTTATTTCCTGTATCTTTATTTTTTGTAGCTTTCTCTCTTTGTCATCTTTAGCCCTTCTTGTTTTATTCTTTTATTTATTTTGTCACATCAAATCTAGAATCCCAACAACAGCCCGCCAAGCCGAAGCATCATTGTTTATATTGAAGTATATAGATATGATAATTAGATATGAGGTTTTTGAGATGATTTGAGGATATGGGGTATATTGATTATGTGATATGTTGGCTTTTGAGGAATTGTATGGCTTAATTGTTTTTAGTAATGCGGTAGTTGAAATCTTTCTTGAACTATATAATTGGGATTTTTTATGATGATTTTGATACGGTATTTTGAGTTCGCGGTTTAGTCGTTTTGAAACACTTACACCTACCCTACGCCGTTGTCACAAACTATGGCCTCCCGTACGTTCGATGTTACTGAGGATATTCTTACTACACCTGTTCGCCCATCACAGATCACCATGGCTCCTGATGATCCTTACAGGATTGCCATGCGTTGAGCTACTGCGTCACCGACAACTTCTACTTCTGCACCGCCTGCTGCACCTACTTCGCAGGGACCCTCATCTTCTCTAGAGCTCCTTGGTACTTTGAGACAGCTTACTCTTCATCAGGCTTTGGCTCGTGTGGCTCCGCGCTTTGCCCACCGAGCTACGGCACGTATGTCTGTACGCCCTGCTTCACCACCTTTGTACTTTGATGCTCACGCTCTTCTGTCATATGCACCACCCACATCATTGCGTCATTGTCCTAGATCACCTACCCCATCACCACATGATTCACCTATTAGGAGATGACGATTGATGGAGTACTCTTCAGATGAGGAGGAGTACGAGGGTGAGGAAGAGGCTGATGACCCTCAGAAGGCTGAGCAGGGGGATGATGATCCAAAGGTAGGTGAAGAGGAGGATGACCCTGAGGAGGAGGATGACCCTCAGGAGGAGGAGATGCCTGATGATGATGGTGTGCCAGCACAGCCCAGCTCAGGCTGAAGAGCCCAATTCTCCGATACATCTGTTAGAGCCGATTTCACCTGATCACCCATTTTTGTTTCATTCACCACCTAGTAGTCCCGTGGCATCGGACGCGCCATCTAAGATTTCTGCTGAGCATGCAGAGTTGGGTGAGATTGGTAGGATATGGACTCAGATTACTGCTTTAGATAAATGGCTGTACGACAAAACCCTGTCAGAGCTACCCGAACTGGAACTGCCTTGACTACTCCTGGTCGCCGAGGACGCCGTCCTACTCGAAATGTTGAAACCCCTACTCCTGACAACCTGGACACTACTAACCGCAACAACAGGAATCAAAATGTTGATGTTCAGGGAGACAATGATCATGTTCCACCGAATGCACCTACTGTGGATCAAGCAATGATCAATCAACTTGTGGAACAACGAGTTGCTGAGCTATTAGCGGAGTCGAATCATTCAAACAACTCTGCTAGAACTTTTCCACATGTTCGCACTAATGGATGTAACTACAAGGAGTTCTGAATTTGTGGACCCATTGAGTTTGGTGGAACTGAAGGAGTGGTCTACTTGGTCAGGTGGATAAAGAAAATTGAGTCAGTGTTCACTGTTAGCAATTGTGCGGAGAATGCCAAGGTAAAGTTTGCTTCTTTTACTTTCAAGGATGAAGCATTAACTTGGTGGAACAATTATCGAAATTCGGTTGGGAGTGATGTGGCCAATGCCATGACTTGGGAGAAATTTAAGTCTTTGCTGATTCAGACTTACTGCCCAAGGAATGAGGTTAAGAAACTGGAGATTGAGTTCTGGAATCAAAAGGTGAAAGGTACTGACATGGCGACTTACAATCGCCGTTACCGAGAGTTAGCCTTGCTTTGCCCAGATATGGTTAGGACTGAGACTCAAAAGATTGAGTGGTATACCGATGGGTTACCGGTAGCTACAAGGAATGATGTGATTGCTACTAAGCCCGCTAATGTTCATGAGGCTATCACAATCGCTCAACAGTTGATGGACTCGTTGGAATTGGAAGGAGCTGAGAAAGATAAGAATGGAAAGAGGAAGAGGGATAATCACTCTAAGGGTAATGATCACCGGAACAAACGACAGGCAACTGCTAGAGCTTATGCTGTGGGAGATGGATATAAGAAGAGTTACAATGAAGATGCGCCCAGATGTGGCCGCTGTTACAAAAATCATTCTGGACGATGTAATGTGGTGTGCAAGAATTGCTCAAAGATGGGACACATAGCTAAGGACTGTAGAGCTTGACCACTTGCTATGGTTCAAGCTGCTCCTGAAGCTATGAGTAAGGCGAATGTTACTTGCTTTGGTTGTGGAAAGAAGGGACACTATAGGAATGAGTGTAGTGAATCATGGAACCGAGGAAATCAGGGATCGGGTGGTAATGGGTACAATCATGGAAACCGTGGAGCTGGAGGAAACCGTGGACGTTATGACAATGAGGACCAATGTGTGGAAGCTGGAGCTGCTCATGGGAGAGTGTATGCACTTGGGAACGAGATAGGAGAAGCCCCGAACATCGTTACTGGTACGTTCCTTCTCAATAATCGTTATGCTTCCATACTATTTGATACTGGTGCCGATAAGAGTTTTGTGTCCACTACTTTTGCACCCTTACTAGAGAAACCCCCGATGGCCTTAGGAATAGGTTATGATATAGAGTTAGCTAACGGAAACATAGAAAGGATTAAGACTATCATTCGCGGTTGCACCTTGAATTTCCTGAATCACCCTTTCAACATAGACCTTCTACCCATCACGTTAGGAAGTTTCGATGTCATCATTGGTATGGATTGGTTGTCGAAGTATCGTGCTCACATACTTTGCGATGAGAAGATCGTACGTGTGCCTTATGGTAAGGAGATTTTGAACATACAAGGAGATCGAAAAGGTTTAAGGAGCCCATCCAGATTAGCTGTCATATCTTGCACTAAGTTACCAAAGCTAATGGAAAAAGGATGTTGCCTTTTCTTAGCTCAAATCTCTGAGAAAGGTGAAAAAGAGAAGAAGGAAAAGTGCATTGGAGATGTGCCCATAGTTCATGATTTTCCGGATGTGTTTCCCGATGATTTGCCAGGAATTCCGCCTACTAGACAAGTGGAATTTCAGATTAAGTTGATACCTGGTGCTTCACCCGTGGCACGGGCACCTTATCAACTTGCACCGACTGAACTAGAAGAGTTTTCAAAACAATTGGCGGAGTTAGCCGAAAAGGGATTTATATGACCAAGTTCTTTACCTTAGGGAGCCCCAGTTCTATTCGTGAAGAAGAAGGATGGATCGTTTCGTATGTGTATTGATTACCAAGAGCTGAACAAGTTAACGGTGAAGAATAAATACCCGTTAACAAGGATCGATGACTTGTTCGATCAGCTCCAAGGATCGAGTGTGTATTCGAAAATCGATCTGAGATCGGGATATCATCAACATAGAGTTCGCGAGGAAGATATTCCAAAAACGGCTTTCCGAACCCGTTATGGGCATTACGAGTTCCAAGTGATGCCGTTTGGGTTGACTAACGCACCAGCAGTATTCATGGATCTCATGAATCGAGTGTGTAAGCCTTACTTAGACAAGTTCATGATTGTGTTCATCGACGATATTCTAATTTATTCGAAGAATGAGAAAGAGCATGAGGAGCATCTAAGACTCATCTTAGAATTACTCAGGCAGGAGAAGTTGTATGCCAAGTTCTCCAAATGTGAATTTTAGATTCCGACGGTACAATTTTTGGGTCATGTGATTGATAGACAAGGAGTGTATGTAGATCCCTCTAAGATTGAAGTGATTAAAGATTGGGTTGCACCTACGACCCCAACTGAGGTTCGTCAATTTTTGGGTTTGGCCGGTTACTACCGAAGATTCATTGAGGGATTTTCGAAGATAGCAAAGCCGTTGACCAAATTGACTCAAAAGGATGTTAAATACGAATGGGGAGATAAGGAAGAGGAAGCATTTCAATTACTTAAGAAGATGTTGTGTAGTGATCCTATCTTAGCGTTACCGGAAAGTAGTGAGGACTTTGTCGTCTACTGTGACACTTCTCATAAAGGTTTGGGAGCTGTGTTAATGCAGCGAGAGAAAGTGATAGCTTATGCTTCTCGACAGCTCAAGAAGTATGAGAAGAACTACACCACCCATGATTTGGAGTTAGGTGCTGTAGTTTTTGCCTTGAGGATATGGAGACATTACTTGTATGGAACCAAGTGTGTTGTATTCACTGACCACAAGAGTCTGCAACACATCTTGAATCAGAAAGAGCACAACATGAGACAGCGACGTTGGATTGAATTGCTAAGCGATTATGATTGCGAAATCCGCTATCATCCTGGTAAAGCAAACGTCGTTGCTGATGCTCTTAGTCGAAAGGAGAGAATACCACTGTTACGAGTTAGGTCATTGGGAATGACTATCGTATCGTCGTTACCGCCTCAAATATTAGAAGCTCAAACAGAAGCGTTGAAAGCAGAAAACTAACCTGCTGAGAGTATATTTGGGATGGCAGAAAATTCTGATGGAATATTAGGTTTTGGAAACCGAAGTTGGGTACCATTGTATGGAGGAATTCAAGAATTGATTATGCATGAGTCGCATAAGTCAAAGTATTCTATTCATCCTTGGTCTGACAAGATGTACCAGGATCTGAAGAAGTTATATTGGTGGCCAAACATGAAGGCAGATATAGCCTTGTACATCAGCAAGTGCTTGACATGTTCGAAGGTTAAGGCCGAACATCAAAGACCGTCAGGATTATTGACGCAGCCAGAACTTCCAGTTTGGAAGTGGGAGAGGATTACGATGGACTTTATCACTAAATTACCGAAGACAGCTAGCGGTTGTGACGCTATCTGGGTAATTGTGGATCGATTGACTAAGTCTGCTCATTTCTTAGCGATTAGTGAAGATGATAATGTAGAAAAACTTGCGAGGTTGTATGTGAAAGAAATTGTTTCTCGTCATGGAGTTCCGATATCGATTATTAGTGATCGCGACAGCCGTTTCACGTCAGCTTTGTGGCGATCACTTCAAACCGCTTTGGGGACGAGACTTGATATGAGTACTGCATATCATCCCCAAACCGATGGTCAAAGTGATAGGACTATTCAGACTTTGGAGGATATGCTCCATGCATGTATAATAGACTTTGGTAAAGGCTGGGAGAAGTACCTACCTCTTGCGTAATTCTCCTATAACAATAGCTACCACACAAGTCTTAAAGCTGCACCATTCAAAGCTTTATATGGTCGAAAATGCCGTTTGCCTATTGGATGGGCTGAAGTTGGAGATAGCCAACTCACAGGCCATGAGCTTATATTGGAGACTACTGAGAAAGTGACTCAAATTCGTGATCGATTACAAGCAGCTAGAGATAGACAGCAAAGTTACGCCGTTCAGAGACGTAAACCCCTAGACTTCCAGGTTGTAGACAGAGTGATGCTAAAAGTCTCGCCTTGGAAAGGTGTGATACATTTTGGAAAACGTGTGAAGCTTAACCTCCGCTACATTGGACCATTTCTGATTTTGGAAAGGATTGGGCCCGTAGCTTATCGGTTGGAACTACCATAGGAATTGAGTAAAGCTCACGATGTGTTTCATGTGAGTAATTTGAAAAAGTGTCTTTCTGATGAGACGCCGGTTATACCGATAAAGGATATTCGTGTGGATGAAAGTTTGAACTTTATGGAAGAGCCGATTGAGATTTTGGATCGAGAGATTAAACGACTCAAGCGAAGTCGTATTCCACTCATCAAGGTTCATTGGAATTCGCGGCATGGACCGGAATTTACGTGGGAACGTGAGGATGAGTTTCGAAAGAGATATCCGAAGCTTTTTACTTCGTAGATGGACTATTTCGAGTGAAACCCGGGATGGGTTTCTTTTGAGGATGGGAGGATGTGACAACTGGCAAATTAGGGAAACTATTTATAAAACCCGCATTACTTTAAAATTTTAACGATTTTTGGAATATTTGAAAAACTTATTCGTGATGGAAATTGTAAACGTTGAACCATGGTTTTGAACTTCGTGATATTTATGGGAATTGATTTTAATTATCGGTTTAGTATAATTGTTGTGATTTATTTTTGAAATATCTAATTGGCACTACATTGACTCCGGCACTAGGATAACCTAACGAAAAGTTTAATATTTTGAATGTTTGGTTCTGTTGATATATTTTGGAACGTATTATGGTATTTTATAATTTTTGGGTATGAGTTCGATCCGAGAGAGTTGATTTATTTTAAAAGGTTTCGGGTTTGGTCTGTGTATTTTACACAGGGTTACCTCACCCACCTTCCTAATAATATCTTTATTATTATTATTATTATTATTATTATTATTATTATTATTATTATTATTATTATTATTATTATTATTATTATTATTATTATTATTATTATTATTATTAAATTTTGTTTTGTTTTGCGAGGGATTACCAAAAATCGTCCTTGGGGGGCCGGTTTTTAAACACCACAAACACAAACACAAAAACATACAAACACAACACCCTCACCTCTCATCTCTCTCTCTAACATATCAACACCACCATCCCCAAACCCTAGCTGCCGCTCCAATCGGCCACCACAGCCGCCTCACCGACACTCTTATATCAACACCACCACCACAAATCAAATCCCCATCACCTAATCTACCCGATCTACAACCACACGCGCCGTTTCACTTCTTTTTCATCTCGTTAAACACCAAAATCACCACCATTTTATTGTTTTCGAAGATTTATACACTTTGGGTCGTGAGAATCGAAGGTGAGACGAGTTTTTACTCATGTTTTTGGCAAAAACGTGACCTGGGGTCACGAATACAAATCTTTCTTGTAGGTTTTGGTTATACACATGAAATACTAGTGGGTTTTTAAAAGAAATATAAGGATTTGAGAGTTTGGTATCCGGGTTGTTGGATTTTGAGGTTTTCGGTTTGAAACCGAGAGCTTATGCTCTCGGCTTATTATTATTTTGAGCATTTTGGGAGGAGTTTGATCTTTGGTTTTGGTATTTTGGTTGATGTCTAGGGTTTGGAGTAGCTTTTGATTGGTTTTGGGCCGATTCTTGGCCAAGGTTCCATGTCGTTGATGATGGTTTGGTTGTAGCCGTGACCCAAAGGGGTCCGTTTGGTTGGTTGAGCTCCGTTGAGCTAGCCGAGACCATATTGTCTCGGGTATGGCCTTGTTTGGTTTATGAGTGAGCCGAGACTCCTAATGAGTCCCTCGACTCGGTTTTGATTTTTGGTTCGAGCTCCTTTGAGCAAGTCGTGACCTAGAGGACTCGGGTGGGATCCACAATATATTTTGTGGTATATGGTTGACCCGGGTTGACTTGGTAAATCGACCCGGACCTTATGTTTGTTGCCTTTCTTGTTCTTGTTTTTAATGTTGATGTAGTTTGGTATTTATTATTTTCGGCCGAATATTATTGTTGGGTATATGATCATTCTTGCTGAAGTGTTGACGATTATATTATATGGATGAACGGGAACCGATTATGAGACGGTTTATTAGATTGACGGAGATAGGTTAGTCGGGTGCCGTAGTCGGACCCTATTGTCGTAGCACGTGTTTTGGGTATTGATTGGACGGAGATGGATACTTGATCATAAATTGGTTATTTTATTTGGACTTGGACAAAGAGCCGAGAGTGATGACTCGAACATGTGACCTTCTATGTAACTCGATAATTATTTATAATCAAATATTAATAATAAAACTCGTAATAATATTATTGATAATATAAACGTTTATATAAGTATATAGACGTGAAAAACGTATATATAACTATATAAATGCGTATATTAAAAATAAAATGATCACGAGTAATATTATAATAACGTGACGATATATAATATACTATGAAAGTAGTGTAATAAATGTCGGGAACGTTATTGTAATTAAACAACAATAAATAACGATTAGATCTATAACGTTGGATAATTATATTAAATAAAATACATTTTTAAAATAAACGAGGAAACTATCGATTTATACGGGGCCGTGGTCACTTGAGTCCAAGTGGGCTATATTATTTATTTTGTAACTTTTGTGTTGGTCACGGATATGTGACGTTAATACATCCATTTTCTATAACTACGTAACTTATTTATTCGACGGTTTAAATAGGATGTATTTAGTTATATAAAATGAGTATATTAATGGGTATCGTGTCCTACGACGCCCATAGTTATGGTATGCGTACAGGAATAATGAATTACTAAATATCTCGTGAGGTTTGCCAAATTGACGAATTGGGTAAGCTTGACGGTATATATAGGGAATTTATTAAACTTTGATACTTACCATATAATACTTTATTTGTTATGTGATTTAGGTTTTTGGTATAATCTTAAAGTAATATATTAAGTAAATAAATACGGAGGATTATCAAATCGACGGATTTAATAAACTTCGATGATTTATTTAAATAATATATTGGGCAAATATTAGAATTATAAATTGTTTTATTATTCTTTTTCTTTTTCGTTGTGGCTTCTTGTTTTGTGTTGTGTCGACCTCCGTCCGTATGGATACCAAACTTCAAACTAATATGAGAATAATACGAGAAATGGATTTTTGGAAAGTAAAAATGAATACGTTCGGGATTGGGAATATTTGATTCTGAGGAAATGATTCTAAACGAGTTTATATTGTTAGGAAGTGCCGAGTCTGTAGTTGCCGTCATTTGAGTTGCTATACATCTTACTTCTTCCGATTTCTGTCTGCTGATTTCTGGATTCAAGGTGAGTCATAGCCCCACTTTTACTCTTGAACTTTGTTTTAAATACTTGAGGTGAGAAACGTGCAAAATATTTTATGTGGACTATTATCGCTTTGTTTATTTTAAAACTTGTTGTGCTTATAGAACTAGGTAGGATATAGAGCGAGGCCTAGTCCCGAACTAGGTAAGCTATTGATTGGTTATGGAGCGAGGCCTAGTCAAGAACTAGGTAAGCTATCGATTGGTTTGATTTGGGCTATAGTGTGCATCTATAGGGTTGGTTAGTTTTGGTTGGTTCGTTCTGGTTGGACGATTGAGACCTAGTTTAGCTAGCAAGCATTTTGCGTATATGTCCACTTTATTTTATTATGAGTTTAAACCTATGATCTCACCAGCGAAAGCTAACTTTTAGCGTATTTTCTCAGGTAATTAAGTAATGCCCTTGGATGCTTGGATTAGAGGTTTGGCTCTGGCACCTGGTTCATGGATCCATTTTTCTAAAACTCTGATTTGTTATTGTGGACATACGTTTATTTCTTTTGGGCCTTACTTTAGATAATTTTGGGATAAATATAAACTTTAAAACCCCGTTTGGTTGTGTGTTTTCCTATGTTTACTTTATCTCGTTCTATTATGACTTGTGTTGGATACCAATCCCCCGTAACACCCCGAAAGCTTGTTGAGTCTTCCGCTGTATCAAATTTTGGGGGTGTTACAATATTCGATTAACATAGGATACAAAATCACCTAGCAAGACAAGAATGAGTCAAATTACAATTTGGGATTTATTATAGTTGTTATTTTCAAAGAGGATAGGATAGGAATGAACTAGGAATCAAACTTTATGATCTAGGAAAAGACAAGTTGACCCTTGTTTCGTAAATTAAGAATCATAACCGAAAATAGAAGAGATGGTCGATGATATTTTGAAGGGCAATCAACAGATGTGAGAAGGTCGAAATTAGAAGAGATGAGATGGTCCGAGGAAGAATGAGATAATTGTTTAAGAGTTTTATTATCAAAAGTCAAAACGACGTAGTATATTTGGTTCTACATGTAACCTTATGTGCCCAACAGCCGTAGATTCACTTTTCCCTTATATGTTTAGTCGATATCATTCTAAATGACTTCATGAAAATATTATTGCATAAGTTATAAAATTGTGCCACTTAAGCTCATTATTGGAAAATGAGGCTCATACATGAAACTGAAAGAGTCGATTCGTATGCTTGATGCATGCAATCTATATAGTACCAGGCCCGGATTTGAGCATGTGCGGGATGTGCGACCACACAGGGCCTCCAATTTTTAGTGGCCTCCGATGACAAAAACTCTCATACTCGTTTTTGGTGGATTTAGTCTCTTTAGAAGATGCTTTAATTTACACTAGAAAATATAAGATTTTTATAACAGAGGAAAAAAAATATCTACATGCATTCTAATGGAAGAAAGTAACAGATTGTTTTGGGTTTTGGTATTGAAGAAGACAACCAAAAGTTGGGAATAATAAAAAATTTCATAGGTCCCACATTTTATTTGGCTATTAGCATTATTTTATTTAAGTTCTAGTTTAGTCCTCTATCTTTTGCAATTGATCACTTCAAACTTTGCATCTATTTTAAATTTGTGGTCCAAAGTAGGAAAATGTTTAAACTCAAATATCACGATAAAACTATATTTTTAGTGCGAAACATGTCATAGGAAAAACGCTTTATTAATAACTTTTATGGTTACACATAAAAAAGAAAGAAAAAGATGTATTTAAACTAGAATATGATTTAGCAAGTTGTTATTTGATACATATTAAAAGATGAGGAAAAACAAAATCAATTGTTGCTAATTTTAGGAATAGTTCAAATTTCAGAGCCAAAGGCCCTATTTTCGGATTATAGCACCGGGCTTCAAAAATTCACGGGACGGCCCTGTATAGTACTATGCTAGCTAGTACACGTTCTTTTATTCCGATATCATTATCAACTTCTAAAACACGTAAGCAAATGAAACCAAATGTTGACTTTGAAACAGTCAATTAGGTCCAAAAGAAAGACACTACGCAACATATGTGTATAAATCTATTGCATGCCTACACTCAAGAATGTACAAATTAAACATCCAAAAATGCATTTGCTTATACAACTACTTGTTATCATTCGAGCCTTCATCTCCCATGAACATGAATCCATAGCACAATCACCTTATAGTTACACTTTCGCAGTTGTTCCGATAACCAAACATATCGATGCCATAAAGCCTCTCTATAGTGTTCAGATCATGGCTACAGATCTTGCATACGAGGAATATTCGTACTCAAAGTTGCTTATAGATATCGACGCTCCATTCACATGGCATGACTGCGTCCCTGAATGGAAAACTTATCCCATCCCATGCAACGAGTTTAAATGCAAAGAAATACAAACATCTTACTCCTACAAAAATCCTTCTTGTTTTCCAACAACCGAAAATCTAGTTTTACCTAGTTGGGGATATGGCTCGTGTCATGTCAGTGTGGTTAACCCTGTTACTGGATCATGTGATGATACAGTACTCAACTATGATTTTATCACGGTAAACACTAGTAATAATAGAAATTATTTAACTGGTGTATATGGTGCTACACCTATTGGAGCTTGTGCTTCTTCCAAATCCTTTCAATCATTCCCTAAAAATGTTACGGGTGTTATGGCACTTTCTTCCTCACCTTATGCCTTACCCGTGTCTGTTACTGATCCGCTTAAAAAAGTTATAGCTCTATGTTTGCCTAGCAACTCGTCTGCTCCTGGGGTTTTATTTTCAGGAATTGGTCCTTATTACCTTCTTCCTAATTCTGATGTCGATATAAGAAGTTTAATTTTGTATACTCCATTACTAAAGCATTCAGATTCCTTTGGATACTTTATCGGTGCAAATGCGATTGTAATTCAAAACCTACCTATTGACATTCCCGTGAATGCCACTACTAAACTTAGTACAACTGAGCCTTACACCACTCTTAGAACCGACATTTATACTCGAGTGGTTAAGAGCTTTGCAATGGTTACAAAACAAATCCCGAAAGCGAAGCCAATCGCACCGTTTGGCCTTTGTTTTCTTACATTAACAAATGGTACTAATGGTAGTTTAAAAGTACCAGATATTGATTTAAGCCTTGAGGGTGGGAACAAGTGGACAATATCCACACCTAACTCAATCAAACAAATGACTAAGGATGTGGCATGTCTAGCGTTTGTTGATGGTGGTGCAACAAGTGAACCAGCTATCACGATTGGAACATTTCAGTTTGAGGATAACTTTGTGGTGTTTGATTTAGAGAATTTAAAATTTGGGTTTAGTTCTTCTTTGTTGAGTAAGAAGACTTCTTGTGCAAACTTTAACTTTACACTAACGTAGTTAATTGCTACAGAAGTTGTACGCTCGATAAAGCATCAACCAGGAATAAATGTATTCACTAATATGAAAATTGTTCGATTAGTGTTGGGCATGTAGTCCAAGTAGCTGAAAGGTTAATCTTACTACCATATTTTGGATGTTCATGTAGTAAAATAATCTCACTTGAACAAAGTAGGTATTTATTTCACTAATTTTCTTTATTTGGTAATTAGGCAGTATAAATAGTTGCAAATACGGAGTAAAGTTTGAATGGTCAATTTTATCCATTTTGCAAAAACAGACTCACTAAAAAATTATTTTGATTGTCGAAACTAGAAACTTAAAAGAACTAGTTCTTAAGGCGGTGCTCATTTTAAAGACCAGTGATTCAACATATTACATGCATATATCATGTTTACCGCCACCTTCAAAGGCGTCATCTGATCGTACCGAGGGTTTTGCTGAGAATTCTAATCTATGCATACCTCAAATTTGTATAAATAACAATAAATTCCATAGTTCCTTCGTGGACATAATTCTAGATGTGTGAACCACGCAAATTCTTTGTGTCAATTGGCTTTACCCGAAATATTGCACTATCATTTGAAAATTAAGATAGATGTGGGAGCATGGTACGTAGTATGTCAAGGGACATGATACTCCAGTTCAAACATTTATTAAACATGAAACAGATATAGAAATCTAATTAAGGTCACAGAATAACATTAGGAAACAAGTTAGTGTTGGAGCATATTGAACGATATTACTTTATATTGTTGGCATTAGGTAATTAAAAACATTACTATATTAAATAAAGGAATACATGTTGCCATTACCTTCAGTTGTTCTGTTTTGTCTGTAATGTGATTGTGAAGATGAATGGTTGTTGTTGGTAAAGGTTGACATGACAGTTGGAGACAAAAACTTAGGAGTGATAGCTTCTCTCTATTTTTCTTCTTGCCTCAACATCCCATAGGCTTTAGTTGCATTTGGTAAGGGTTGCATTAAAAGTATCTGACCTCTTAAATTTGCAAAACTCTCATCAAGCCCCATCAAGAATTGAATCAACCTTTTCCTACTCTCCCTTGCTCCATTCAATCTCCCATTTTCACAATTACAACTACATGTACACATATATGGTGCCTCAAGGCATCCATTTCATCCCAATAACCCTTCATCTTTTGATAAAACACTTCAACAGAACAATTTGCTTGTTTTAACTGTGCTATGTCATTGCTTAATTGATAGATTCTATGACCATCAAGCTGTGAATAATGCTCTTGTAATTCTAACCACAATGCAGATGCAGAATTCACAAAGCTAAGATTATTACTTATCTGTTCAGTTACTGTGTTAAGAATCCATGAAATGATCATATCATTGTTTCTTTCCCACAAAGCTCTTAATGGTGAATCAGAATCAGGTTCTAGATATTGCTTATTGATGATTTTGAGCTTATTCTTCGCAGTAAGTGCTATTGTCATTGATCTTCTCCAAGAACTGTAGTTATCTGAACCAAGAAGTTTCTTCGATATCAAAATTAATCCTGGATGATCATTTTGATGCAGAAATAGAGGATGATTAACAAAGTATGTGTCTTCCATTGAATTGCTTGATTCTCCGCTGGTGGTTGACGGTGGCGTAACCATGGCGATGATTGTTTGATTGATTGGTTTTGTAATTGATTATTGTGGTTCTTGATTGATCGAAAAAAAGTTGTTATGATGGATCTTGATTGATCGGAAAAATTTGTTGTGATGGTTTGTGGTGGTTAGTGGTGGTTAGTTAGGTTTGTTATGACAGGTGTGGAGGGTTAAAGCTCTGATACCATATAATAAAATTAGAGGGAATGGAAATTCATTTTATTGAGGTTGTAAGAAATGAATTACAATTACAGAAATAACAAAGGGTTACATGTATTTATACTAGACTATGCTACTTTGACTTATTACATTGACTATGCTAGTTTGACTTATTACATTAACTATACTACACTTTGCATAAGTACTTTTGATGCTTCAAGTAATGTGGTGAGATGGTATTGATGTTGTAACTTCTGCTCATTGCATTGAGTACTTTGGATGTGGCAGCATGTATTCCTTTATTAAATAATTTCTACTTTGAGTTATTTCCACATCTTAATAATGATATACTCCGTATTATTGGTCTTATTGTTTCTGAAGTGCCCAATATACAGATTAGTTTCTTGGTCAAAATATTCATTTACAAGTAATTTTTAGTTTTGTTGACATTCTGTCTTCAACTTAACGATCACTTTATACATACAAATATGAGTGTAACTTCACTTTCAAAATTAATACTGACTATCTATTTTTAACATTTGACTTTCATAAAAGTTGAAAGATAACACATGCACTACACTTCGAATACTATATAAATCTTCCCCTGATGGGTTATAAAAGACCGTCAAAGAGTTACGAATATACAAAATCATATTCCAAAATGCTTTTTCTTATAAAGCTACTTGCTGCCATTCTAGCCTTCATTTCTCATGGACATGAACCCATAGCACAAGCAGCTAACACTTACAGTTCGTTAGCTGTTCCAACAACCAAACATACGGATACCTCTAACCCTTTCTATAGCGTTCGATCAGATCACGAATAAAAATATCAATTGGGATGACCCGAGGTTGAAAGTCTCAAACTACCTTATAGACATTGATGCTCCTGTCATTTGGCATGACTGCATCCCTGATTGGCAAACATATCCCGTTTCAACTATTGATGAAAATGGATCATGCATGGATGTGGAACCTTACTCGTACAAAAGTTCATCCTTGCCAACACCACTACAAAAAATTGAATAGAGCCCCCCATCTTAGCCCGGTTTAATTAAGAAAAGGGCTCTATGTATATATCCCGCCTCTTTAAAAACTATAGAGCCTTCTTTTATATAAAAAAACCTGGCTCCATGTGATAAAGCCCGGTTATCATATTATCAACCGGGAACTAATATTTACATAATTTTGGGCGGTGTTATTTTCAATTTTCACCCATTTAGCTTATTCAAATTATTTTCATCCACATACACTAGCCTACCACTATTGCACCACTCTTCTACATCCGCTCTCCCTCACCTCATCTCACCATAGCTGTGAGTCATCTCCCTCGTCTATTTTTGTTTGTGTGTATGTCTAATCTTTAAACAGTTTGTGTTTATATAGTATTTTTCTAAAATTAAAGTTAGGGTTTTTGTATGTTGCATCAGTTTTGTGTATGTATGCCTCTATTTGTTATGGATCTTTTGGGTGTAGGCATGTTATGGTTCTTTTGCATAATAAATTTGAGGTTTTTTCTCTTAGCGGAGGAAGTTATGAATATTTGAAGTATGTTCATCATGGCATATCAGTAATTGTCATCTTTTATTTTCAACAACAACACAATATGTGTAATTGGCTAAATAAAGTGTAATTTTTTTTTTAAATGAACAAATATTGAAGTTATCCATTTATAGATTTAATGGGAATACAAGTCTCTCAAGTTTAATGGTAATAAAAATTGGTAATTAAGTAATTTGGATTTACCTTTGAATGGTTAGTTATGTTGCATTTGTTATGAACTCGTTTTTCCAAGACTAATTGTTTGACCTTAGTAGAAATTGATAATTAGGAACTGAGTAGTGCTATTTTAAGTCACAATTATCAGTATCAAAACTCAAAACCCAGCCATCCCCTAATTGCATATAAACAAGCTTCAATCTTTTACCATTTTGTAATGATCTTTTTAGTATCTACTTACACTTTGCAGTCGAAGCTTAATGTACGTGGTGGTGGTGTGTTATTGGGACATCCTCTATGTTGCAGGGTACGTATGTGAATGAAACAAAGTAAGAGTACAAATGAAGATTTGTGGTTAACTATAGTTGTGATTACGGAGCAGAAGGTGTGTGTAATGGAGGAGGAGGTGCATCAGCTTTCGGTGTGGAACTTCTATGAGTAGATGGAGTTCAAAGTGTGGTGGCTGCCCTTATTGTTTGCATTTTCGTGTTATATTAGTGCCTTGAAACTTCTGGATCCATGGTTAGTTTACATTCAAAACAATCTGTATAATGTATAATTGGTTCTTATAAGACCTCACACTAACATAATGTCATTGTCAACAACCTTAAAAGCCAAATTTTATTTTTTGACTTTTGTTATTGGTTATGTTGGTTTAACATTTAGGGGCTCCAAAGATACTACGAAGAAACTTATTACTTTGTTATATATTAGTCTTTGCTGAGGGGTAGCTTTGTTATTTGATTGGTATAAAAGTTGGTGACCATTTTTTATTTATTATTATTATTATTATTATTATTATTATTATTATTATTTTTCCTCTGGTCCAGGTAGATGAAATGTCAAACAGACTAAAACCTGAAATACCAACACAGATGGAATAGCCGTCTCTTTTGACGTTCAACATTTCAGTTAACTCTTTTAACAGGCACAAAGCTATCATATTTTTCAAGTTGCATAATCCAGGTTAGCTCAACAATTTAACTTTATTTTAGGGAGAAAAATTGATTTAGTTTGCCAAGTCTTTATTAGGCAACTTGAAAAACATGACAACTCAAATAATATTCAAGGTCTCATTCTCTATAATGAAGATTTGCTTCAGTTGCAACAAATTTTGCCAGAGTTTTGAAACCAATATAATTTAGATGGAGTAATGCAATATAACTGGTGTGGCAACACATAACATTAGCTATGTAATTACTACATGTTAGTATGGTTATTCTTCTAACATGATTATCTGGTTTTCTATATTTGTAGTGGTGCACATGGCTTGAGCAAATGGCATTAATGTTGATATAGTGAACTATCCTATCAGCAATTAAGTGGTAAGGGAACCATCTCATGAGAATATGCATATTAGTTTGTAATAATGAAATTAATTTACGCATATCATCTTTAGTTGCATATATATATATATATATATATATATATATATATATATATATATATATATATATATATATATATATATATACACACACACACTAGTTTTATGGTCATTTATATGTTGTTCACTGGTGTTAATAAGATTCTTAGCTTTCTCTGATTATTGGTTTATTTGAAGAGGTGCACATGTTATAAGGGCAGATACTCAACCTGCTAATTAACTCTCATATATGCAGGATCTAAACTACTGCAAGACCTTTTCTCTAATATTTGATGGGCCAGCCACAACGAAAGCTCAAGAACAAGATGACGGGTATTCTACTTTGGCTCCAACGATATACTTAAGTACTTGTGGCTGTTTATTAAAATCGATATTAATTTTGGTATGCCATTATTTATTGTTGCAGATGCACTTCGGAATGGTGAGAGATCAAAAGCTGAAGAAATTGTTGATTTGGCATCTTTTCTCCTCAATTTTCGACATAATAGCAGGAAATATGGCATAGCAACATTTTTTTTTTCCCGGATAGAGCCATGTTTCTTAATAGAAAACAGGGCTCTATTGTATTTTTTTATTAATATAAAATCACATAGAGCCCGTTTTTAAAACCGGGCTCTATTCGCTTTGCACATAGAGTCCCCTCCCCTTTGAGCCCTCATGTAAAACCAGGCTTTATGAGCTTTTCTAACAGGGCTCTATGCCATTTTTTGTAGTAGTGCAATCATATTCACAATATTTACCTAATTGGGAGTATTGGTCATGTCCTGTCAATGTTGTTAATCCTGTTACGAGATCCTGTGACGATACTGCATTGAACTACGATTATTTTGTAATGAAAACAAGTGATGGTAAAAATGTTTTAAGTGGCGTATATAGTGCTCCAGTTCTAGGAGGTTGTGCCTCTTCTTCATCATTTCAATCATTCCCTAAAGATGTTACGGGGGTTATGGCGTTTTCATCATCGCCTTATGCATTACCCGCGACTCTAGGTTTATATGGACCGCCGATTGGCACAAAGTTCAAGAAAATAACAGCTCTATGTTTGCCAAGCAACTCCTCAACTCCCGGAGTTCTATTTTCTGGAACAGGTCCTTATTATCTTCCTCCAAATTTGGACGTCGATATAAGAAGTTTACTTTTGGTATACCCCGTTATTAAAGCATCCAGATTCATTTGGATACTTTATTAGCGTCAACACAATTGTAATAAAAAGGAAATCCATTGACATTCCCGCGAATTCCACTACAAAGCTTAGTACAACCGAGCCTTACACCATTCTTAGAACTGAAATTTATACTAGCTTGGTTAGTATATTTACAATGGTTACAAAACAAATCCTGAAAGCAAGACGAATCGTGCCATTTGGCCTTTGTTTTAGTACATTACAAAATGGTAAGAAAGCTGGTTTATATGTACCTGATATTGTTCTAAGTCTTCAGGGTGGGAAAACCAGGACTATATCAACTGCTAACTCGATCAAGCAAATGACTAATGATGTTGCGTGTCTAGCGTTTGTTGACGGTGGTGCAACAAGGGAACCAGCTGCTATCACGATCGGAACCTTTCAGTTTGAGGATAACTTTGTGGTGTTTGATTTAGAGAATTCAACTTTTGGGTTTAGTTCTTCCTTGTTAAGTCAGAAAACTTCTTGTGCTAACTTCAACTTTAACTAATTAATGTAATATATATATATATATATATATATATATATATATATATATATATATATATATATATATATATATATATATATATATATATATAATAATGCTATCCGAATGATGCATCCAAAATAAAGAATTCGTTCAATATTGTCCATGCAATTGAAATTGGTCAATCTGATTTCAATTCATGTTAAATTGTTAAGCCAAATCTAATTAATAAAACGTGAACAAAATATTTCTATATTCCTTTCGCGTTTTTATTAAGGGTCAATAGCATGCAAATCATGTATTTTGGCAAATTATGTTTCGGTTATTTTCTAATTCAACATCTTCACTTTTGATATGGCCATTGTAGCATACAATATTCTTTTTATAAATATGGTTTTTCTAATTTTTGCCCTTATCTATATAGTTAAAAGCATTAGTTGCCCTCAAAATTCTAATAAAATTATAAATAACTATTAAATGATTCAAAATTTTATCTCTACCTAAAGTACCATTTCCAATTTCCTTTCTTAATAAAATTCTAATTTCCCTCTTTATCTAAATGTAAATTTCCGGCTTTTTTTTTATGCGTGTTCCCACTTCCCACCGAACATTTCATATCCATATTAAAAGTGGAACTTTTTAAGTAAACCATCTAGTACATCTAATATATGAAGCATTTTTTTCCTAATATGAAATTACACCCTTTTTATTTAAATGAAGTTCCTATAGACAAAATTATTGTTGATGAAGATATTAACGAACCTTTTGTTGGTCAATGTTTTCTTAGTGAAGAAGAATCTTTAGTATTCTATAAAAAATATGCAAGAATGATAGGGTTTTCGGTTCAAAAATAAGAATTGCGCAAAAGAAGGTGCGGTTTCTTTTGTCACTGTGAAGGAAAGTCGGAGACTAAAGAGGTAGATTACTAATAACAACAAAGAAATCGGGGTTCTTCAAGATGTGAATGCAAGCCTTATATGTGTATAAAATTGGAACGAATTGACAAAAGATCTCTGGAAGAGTGGCAAGTTACTAAATTTGTTACGGAGCACAATCTTGTCTTAGGTTTATAACACGTAGACTTAGTGTGTTGCTTACCTTTAGTATTACGGTTTTGTACCACTTGGAACCAATCATTTTGGTCAGCAATGTTATTTTTATGATGTGGTTCGCTTTGTTTCCTTACCTCAGCCCCTATGTTCACAAGAAGGAAATATTTCGAATTTGACTTGCTTAAACGATACAATTGATTTGGTCGAATGTCCTCCAAATTCAAAACCAAAAGGGCGGCTGAAGAAAATACGACCAAAAGGTGGAATCAAGTTGATAAAAACAAGTAAGGCATTGTGGGATTTGTAAGGGTGGTGGCCACTATTTCACAACATGCCCGGAAAGAGAGGATTTTGGTGATGGCAATATTGCTCAACAACATGCTAATAAGAAAAAGAGCATCACCAAAGAAATGAAGATTTAGATCCTATCGTTTGTTTAAAATGTTATCAGTTGATGTTATTTGTCAATTATCTTTTTGTATAAACTTATATTATATGTATATGAAGGTTTCCAATTTACATGCCAACTTTACAAAAATGAGGGAAAAAAAAGTTGTACTGGAAGATTTACTTACCAAAGTTTCATAGTGTGAACACAAAAGGTATGTTTGACAAAAATAGATGTTGATGGTGTTGTTACTGATGCGGGTGCTGGTGTTGGTGCTACTATTGAAAAAAATTAATATTGTAGTCTTTTTTTTAGTTGTGTTTGGCAAATTAGCCATACTTTTAGATTAAAATGTAAAATAACATAATTTTTGAAAATAATCTTCAAAATCTTTTAAAAACTTGTTTTGAGAACTTATTTTTAAGGAACTTGTTTTTTAAAATAATCCACAATCATTATTACCCAGACAAAGATTATTTTTTACCAAAGCTTAGTTTTCAAAGAAATAATCTTAAGCCTCCAAAATATCTCACGCCAAACCTGACCATATTTAAAAAAAAATGGAAATTTGCATTTAATATAGGAGGGAAATTAAAAAAGGTACTTTTGGTATAGATAAAATTTTTAAAGCATTTAATAGTTATTTGTAGTTTTCATAAGAATCTTGAACGCAATTAATGCTTCTAACCATGTATCTAAAGGCACTAGTTAGAAATACCAATGTGATAATATAAATAAAGGTTTTGCTAACCAACCTCTTTGTTTTTCTCGTAGCTCCACCGGATTTTGTTGCTGATGTTGGTTTGTATCTGTTTAACACCCCCCTCCTCAATGTGTCACTAATGGCCATGTCTTTCTTGGCTTTCTCGTTCAAAAATTGGTCAATCACAAAATTTCTTTCTAAAGAAATGTCTGTGCAATACGCATATTGTTGTCTCATGCGCTCTTTTTTTTGCTTTTGCGACCTAAAACTGATTCATAATATCAATAATAGCCTTTTGATGATCAGCATCTTCTTTATCGCATTGTTCTTTTAATAAACACTTAATTTCTTTGATGGAATTTGGCAAACGACAAGCCATAAGGGGCTTTTTTTATTGTTTTTTTTAATAGTGTATGGAAAGTGCGTGAAAGTGTCATGTAAACGTTGGTATTTATAAAGGCTTTTGAATTCTAATTCAAACTATCCATTAATGGGTGTTTTGAAAGTATTTTAGCCTAAACTAGCTATTTAAGAACCAATGGTTGTTTTGTTTTTTATTTTTATTTATTTATTTATTTATTTATTTGAATTCAAATATTAGTATATGTTAAGGGGGCAAAGGTTTAAACTTTTTATATATATATATATATATATATATATATATATATATATATATATATATATATATATATATATATATATAAGCATTAACGCACGTTAGCCCCTTAACGTGGTTGTGTAGCTTGGCCTTTAACGCGAAATGTTGGTATGGTAACGCAGCCTTAACGCGACATGCGTTAAGACTTAACTCACCTTCTATGTGATCTTACCGAGTGCTCTTTCACTTAGAGTTGATTGTACGTACATATATTGCTATGACCACCACGGAGTAAGGGAGATGATGTTGAGTTGCAAACAAGAAATATTTTGGCTATAATTATATTGCAAGATTGTTTTATATATTCTTCTTGCTTCAATTGATATGTTTGAATATGCTTTTATGAGCATAAGACTTCACATATATTTTTCTTGCTTCAATTGATATATTTGAATACGCTTTTATGAGCACTAAGATTTCACCAGTAACTGAGATGATATATGATTGTTTTTTCCCCAACTTGGATTTATTTTATTAACTTTGAGGACTCCTAATTTGAGTAATATCGTAACCCTGATTAGGAATCACGTTCTTTTATTCCGTTTTCATTAATGAAAACAAGTAAGTAAAAGCTTAAACGTACACAGACGGTGATTTGACTTTCAAATACACTAAGAATAGTCAAATAATGCCTCTTCATTTTGCTTCTTTAAATGCGTTAGAAAAGATTTTTTTATTCCGTTGTCATTAATGGTGTACATACTATTTAAATCTGATTAATGCCTCTTCAGAAACCTCAACTGAGAATATACAAATTTCCATTCAAAAATGCATTTGCCGATACAATTAATCGTTATCGTTCTAGCCCTCATCCCTTATGAACATAAAGCAATAGCACAATCATCTTACCCTTACCTAGTTGTTCCAATAAACAAACATACCGACACCGTTAAGCCTCTCTATAGTGTTCAGATCACAAATTCCGACGGTGATTGGGGTGACCCGATGTCCAAAGACTCAAACTATATAATAGACATCGACGCTCCTGTCACTTGGCACGACTGCCTCCCCTTTTGGCAAACACATCCTGTTTCAAGTGTTGACGAATCATGCAGAGACGTGCAACCTTACTCGAACAAAAATTTATCTTGCCATCCCTCTTCAGTTTATCTACCAGATTGGGGGTATTGGTCCTGTCCAGTCGTCATGGTTAATCCTCTTACCAGATCATGTGTTGATACTCGATTGAACTACGATAATTTTTTATTGAGCTGGACAGATGGTAAAAATGTTTTAGGTGATGTAAATCACTACATGAATGATGTATATCACGCTTTAATAAGAGGAGCTTGTGCTAATTCTTCATCATTTGATTCCTTCCCTAAAGATGTTACGGGTGTCATGGCGTTGTCATCTTTGCCTTATGCTTTACCCGAGACTCTCAAGTTTTATAACCAGCCATTTAAAAAAATAAAAGCTCTATGTTTGCCTAGCAACTCCTCTAGCCCAGGAGTTCTATTTGCTGGAACTGGTCCCTATTACCTACTTCCTCAATCGAATGTCGATATAAGAAGTTGACTATCATACACCCCGCTACTAAAGTATCCAGATTCCGTGGGCTACTTTATTAGCATCAATGTGATTGTAATTAAAAAGAGGTCTATCGTCATTCCCATGAATGCCGCTACTAAACTTTGTACAATTGATCCTTATACCACACTTAGAACAGGCATTTATACTAGCTTGGTTAGGAGGTTTTTAAAGGTCACAAGACAAATCCCGAGTGCAAAGCCAATAGCACCGCTTGGCCTTTGTTTTAATGCGTCCACCAACGGCACGAAAGTAGGTTTAAAAGTTCCTAATATTAATTTACATCTTCAGGGTGGGATGACGTGGACGATATCATCTGCTAACTCGATTAAGCAAATGACCAATGATGTTGCGTGTCTAGCATTCGTTGATGTTGGTGCAACGAGTGAACATGCCATCACGATTGGAACATTTCAGTTTGAGAATAACTTACTGGGTTTAGTTCTTCGTTGTTAAGTCAGAAGACTTCTTGTGCAAACTTCAATTTCACCATACCACTGGAATATTAAGGTATGCAAATGTGGATGGATGCTTAACGAAAATAATGAATTTGTTCAGTGTTGTCCGTGCAATGAAATTGGTATGTCATGTATCGATGCATGTTAAATTGTTAAACATTTGCCATGAATAATAAAATCAAAATCAAATATTTCAATATATCCCTTATGTGTTTTATTACATCTGGTGTAAATTTGAGCAGTAGTCTCAACATCTATGTGTTTGACACTGTCAAAACCAATTATATTTTCCTTTAAATTTGTTGGACCTTCAAAGGTTAAAACTAGATCTTTGCAGACTTCTTTTGAACTAGTAAATTAAATCACCAATTCCACGATTTCATCAAGTCTGCATTCTCCATTAGTCAGCATCCTTCTCTTCCAGTTTTTAAAATTTCCCACCTCTAGTTTGGGAGTAGTGGTGACATAACCACGACTCTTTGAAACTAGCCATTGTGGTAGATTAGGTACCATTTTTGGATCTTGATTTGAAAATGTTTCAGAGAAATTTTAGTAGATAGAAAAAAAGTTTTTAAATCAAAGTGCTCTGATCCTAATTGTTGTTCCATATTTTGCTAATAAAACAGAAAATACAACAAATAATATCAACTAATACAAGATTTTCTTATACAAAGATATTTCAAGTTGCATGTAAAAAGTAACAAAATAAGTGATTTATGAATGTTTATTTGAGATTAATCAAAAAAATTTAAGTGTTTTGTCATTTGTGGACTATACACTTAATTAAATGACAACAAGCTCTCTCACAAACAAACTTAAACCAAAGTTAGGTGTCGTTTTTTTTTTGAGAGCTTTTACTTATTTATCTGCAAACCATGTCTGCAAAAAAAAAAGATACGTCTAAGCTCTTCATCTGCAAGAAGAAGATCGTTTGTTTTATGTGCTATTGAAGTACTTTTTTTTTCACTAGTATTTTTTGTGCTATGGAAATACTTATTTTAATTAATGAAAAGATGTGAGTATTTACACTTGCAATTAGGGAGTACTATCAGTTATGTTGTGGAGTAGATGCTATTGTTTAATTTTTAATTAATGAAAAGATGTGAGTATTTACACTTGAAAAACATTCCCTTATATAGGCTTAAGTACGAAACGTGTGAGACTTACATTTAATAGAGAAATACATCTTTATTTAAATGATTTCAATTTTAGGAAGAGTCAATACCTTATTTAGTGAACAATATTTACAACTGTTCAGTATAGTTTTACCAAACTCACACTTCCGTAGTCTTTATTTACAAACACTTTATCCGCTTAAACTATCTTTGGAATGTACCGTCCAAAAGCTTCAAACAATTTAAGTGTCAAGTTCTTTGATGATGTTTGCTTAAGAGAGAGCTTAAATGAATCAACAAGTCATTCTCATTACTTGTTGATTCGATTCTTCATATTCTTATTAAAGTGTTCCTCTAGCCGACACCACATCTGAACATATCATCATCAAGACATCTTTGATTCCTTTATGCTGATAAAACCATGTCAAAAATACTCGTTGATTTCTTAAGAAGGGATCATTCTTGACTTGACTAATCTATGTTTACATCCTAGTCAAAGAGCACTAGTCACACTAAATTGACGCAACAATCTCTCGTTATATGAAAATAAAATCAAACAGTATTTAATTAGATGTAAATGACCAAAACAACTTCTTCTTACTGCTAATTATACCGAGTAAAGTATTGCAAATTGATGTCTTTTAATAGTCAAAACAGAATTACAAAGTGCCTAGCTAGAGTTCTTAGTTCCATGGTTTTATGACGTTCCTTGACAACAGTAAGAAAAAAGTTGATTATTTTCAGGACACCGTATCAAATAACAGAATCATTATACCCACTGAACTGACCCATGTTATGCCAACAATATGTACAAGGATAAAGACAAGGATATAGGTCTTAGGTCGGTCCTAAGGTTAGAAATTGGGGTTAGAGCATGATGATAATCTTAGATATTTGATTGAATCTTAGGCTAGTGACAGTGGTGACCCATATTGCATCATCTTTCTGGCAGCCACCTCAGCTTTCTCTCTCCTCAACCCATATTCACCTCTCTCATCACAGTGGCAACCCATATTAAATCCAAACAAAATGCTACAACTTTGTGTCTAAATATTGTTAGGTCACCATTTATGTAAACACAAGTATGATGTTGAAAGAAATAAGATGAGAATGAGAGATGGTTGATTATGAGACAATATGAAAAGTGAGAGAACAAGAGTTTCCTTAAGATAATCAAATAACCAACAATTAGAAGTGTTACATAAGCTTAGTATTTATAGGAGGAGGAGTAGGGCAACACTCCCTTCCTCCCTCCTTTCATTTAGACGTGGGCTTTAAGGCCCATGGACTTACATTCTTAAGCCTTGTAACATACACTAAGTAGATTAAATAACTAAGCAACCTATTACAAAAGGTAATGACCGAGACTTGACTAAAATACAAAAATATGATCCCAACAATCTCCCCCTAAGGGTCGGTCATCACGGTTGCTTGACGTCTTCATCATTGTCGTTGACTTGTGACATGTAAAACTCTAGACGTCTTCAAAAATGGTTGAATGATAGTGAATGTACTTTGCTCTGTGTCTTTGTTCTTTGGTGATGGTGTAGTGATTGTGTGATGAAGTTGTCTGCCGTTCGTCACTCCAGCGTCTGTGGTGGTTGTCCGCCATTCCAACATACTCATACATCTTCGGACTTTCACATACACGAAGTTCCTTTTCATACTATGAGATCTTTAGTCTTTAAACTTTGTAGATTCTTCTTTATTGACGTAGAATCATTCTTTGAACTTTGTGGTGTTAAGATCTTTGGGGGAGCTTACTTTGACTTCAAGATGTATGTATGAGCATGTTGGAATCTACCATCATGGAAGTGAGGTACCTGTGAGTAATCAGTTAGCAATAAATACCGGTACTTACAGATAAGGAATTAGAGTTCATCAACAGCATAGTGTGAAGACTCCCTCTAATCCTTATCCAGGTCGTTCCCATATCAGATACTCCCGAAGGAGCTTACGAGACCTACTAAGTAGCTCAATGACTGGCTGAGTCGCTGGGGATCACTCCACGACTGTAGACCGCTATGGAACCACCGCAAACACTAAGCGTAACCCTTGTGGGGTTACCGAAGTGACCTGCTGTCAGGGCTGTTTGATGTTGACCCTGGCAGGATTTCCGTTCAATCATTGAGAAATACTTAAGTACTCCTCTCATAAACGTTCTCGGCAGATTGCTCAGATCTGCGAAGGACTCGATAGTTTACAGCTGGTGTCCATTGATGTAGAACACCAGTTGTAGAAATACTAGGTGTTCCTAAGAGATCTTTGATGTATCTCAAGGCTCTAGACTCTATAAGTGCACACCTAGGTTTCCTATGCGGAGACTAGGGAGGGGTCTCCTGCTTCAATATCAACCGTCTCTAAGAGATAGGTCGATAGGTTACGCTGGTTCCCCGTGAGAATGAAACAAGTTCTTTTAAGAGAGCTTGAGTGGTTAGGAAGGTTTAGTGCATTGCGTCACTGGGTCCATGACGACTTAATCTTCAATACCGGTGTTGTCTTTTGCAACAACCAGTAGCATACATATTGAACCCGGTGTCTGCCCTAAGGTTGAACATATGGAGGGCTATTTCTTTTCACCCTTTTCTTTACTTTTCTTTTTAATTCTTCAACTCCTTCTTTCCCTTTCATTCATTTCTCCTTTTTTCGTATCATACCTAAGGAATTCTAATTCTAACTATGGGAGATGTCCTTGGGTAGATCCCTCCGGCTCTGGCGGATCATAGGACGGATATCCTATCTTAATCACCTTATAACTCCGACAGTAGCCAAGAAACCTTTGATTGAAAGTCTCTCAAAGTGTTTGTTATAATCAAATATTTTGGTTAACACTTTGAGAGTTTTGTGTACACTTTTGAAGGGCTCCCCCTTCACATGTGCTCATAAGTATTTAATAAATCTGCACATGCGGGAGGAGCAAGCATTTTGAATTGATCCACTTTCCGTGAACAAGACCGATTCGAGACACGCTTACATCACTAGTTAGACTAGCTTGAAGTTATTACCCGGCCTGATCAAGTCCACAGAAAGTTTCTCGAGATGGTACATTTCTACTAAGACATATCCTTTTCGAGACACGCTTACGTGGTTAGTTAAAGAGATGCATTGTCAGCTTTTAGGTGACAACTAGCTCTAGTAACTAACTTGATGTTATTACCCGTCGAGGATAAGTCCTTTCGATATTACTAACTTTTATTGTCTCGTCAATTCCTGGGTTAATACTGAGTCTAGCTCGCACATGATACAACTTTTAAGCTTTGACTTCATATATTTTAATCACTTTTTCATTTTCTCCCCCTCAAAAATAGCATATAAAATGATGTTTTTGACAATCTTTTAGATTAAAATATGCCTTTTGAGTCTTGTGGGGAGATTCACCAAGAACTTTTAATTTTGAGCAAAGTATTTAGTTTTGACAAGTGCTCCCCCTCAACAAGTGATTAGGTCTTATTGAGGTGAAATACTTGTCCTTTTGAGCAGAATTATGAAAATCATAAATGTTTGATTAATTCTACTCAAAAGTAAGAAGCCTTCGCTCCTTATATTTAGGATTGAGGCACTGATGCGTACCTCAGGGTCCTTTCTTTACAAGTACGGGTTGTGCACTGTTATACGTACACAAGCCATTATGAAGTATATTAGTGACAAATCAAATCAAACTCTTACAATTTTCTACCAATCAGGTCTCTGAAACGTCAACACCGGAAACTTCTGTCTGCCTCCCACATAACTTTCCAACCGTCGAAACTGATCCCTACGCTTCAATCTGTTCTCAATCCTTAAGATGAATCTACGAGCATCCCTGGCCTCATTGGTTTTCCACCTTTTAGATTTACCCAGAGCAATGTCATCCAATCTGCTTTTGATTCCATCTCTGACGAACTTCAAGGTTTCATCACAGAACTTTTGTATTTCGTCGTAAGCCAAGAAGCAGTTGCGACCGTTTATGCTGCGGTAGGTGAACCCAAATGGTTGCTTGATCAAGGTGTATTGAGGTAGATGTTGAAGGTCGGGGATGTCAAACATGTTGGGTTTGGTGAGATTGAGCTTCTTCTGATAACTTTCCACTCCTAATTGAAGATCTTCTATTCTTTCTCTGATGACTATCTGCCTGATGAAGATTAGGAGAGCTTGGATAAAGGCAAGCTGCATCTCTTTAGGCAAGCCACATAGTTTTTCCTTGAACTTTGAGCAGGTACATGTCTTCTATGTCATTGAGAAGTAGTCGTGGAAAGTCTGACTCAGAAATATCGTACTCCTTTTCATCAAGTCTTTTCAGTGTGATTTTGTTGAGGAAGGGGTACCCAAAGTGAGTGACAGTCGAAATGAACTGAATCGAGACTATCTTCAAATCACTTGTCACATCGCCCATCGTCTGATTAAGTCTGCTGCTTCGATAGTACTGTGCCCGGTTGTCTGGCCAATGATGTATACCGTAAAGAGCGTTCCGGTCATATTCAACAACTTTATCAACGAATAATGCTGAAGCTTCTTCTTCGATGGCATTGTTGAGATATCGAGCTGCAGGGAGAAAGGCGAGTGAGGTAACGTACTTCTTCTCAATCTTGCTGCCAAGTTTCAGAAATTCCAAGTCTGTGTTGAAGAAGAACTTGCACGGGATCTTTGGTTTCTTAGGCTTCCCAATCATCTGTAGTGGTTTGGACCAGTCAGTAATGTAGGGTGCGGTTTTCCTTGTGACCGGATCGACATAAGATTCAGGATTGATCCAGTCAATATTGCTTGACATAGCTCGAGCAATATTTTCCAGATGATACTCAAGTTCGATTGAGTTAGCAGACCGGTCTTTCAGAAGATTGAAAGCATCATTCTTGATTCTTCGCAGCTCTTTCTTATTCATCTTTTTCATCTTAAACTTTTGCTGAATTAATTGAGCGTATTCCACCGTTCGACCATCTTGAGGTTCTTGATTTTCTTCAAGTGGTGGTTGCGAATTGATCATTTTCTCAAACCAGGAGTATTCGGCACTATCGTCTTGGTCTAGCCATTTAAGGACGGTTTTCAGTTTCTTTGGTTCTGTGTCTTTTGGTAAGTTGTCCTGTTTGGGTTGATGATGCTTTCCTTTCCTTTCTTTCTTCTTCTTCTTAGAGGACGGTTCTGGAACTTCATCGGGTTGAGGAATCTCGTCACCACCGGTGTATTCAAAGTGGTCGTGTGCCTTGGGAGCGGAACCTGATGCCTTTGGTTGTTGTGAGGATGTTGTAGTTGTTGGTGGGAAGACCGGTGTTTTAGATTGAGTTGAGGGTCCTTCGGCTTGTTTCTGTTTCTTTGCCTGAGAATTAGGATCCCTGTCTTCATCATCTCTTTGACGTTTCAGTTTATCAGCCTCTGTGCTGCAAGTTTCTTTGTTCATCTTGTCTTTCAATGCTTCCAGGATTTTGGCTTCTTCAGGAGACAATGTGAATTTGCTTGCCAGCTTGTCCAAGAGTTGAGCTTCCAATTCGTCCATAGATAGTCCTGGTAGTGGAACAGTAGACTTGTCAGCTCGAAGAGTAAATGTGGTCGATCGGATCACTTTCTTGACAGCTTGCTCTGCGAACTTGGTGAGTTCATCTCTCATGGGTGCTAGCAGATCTTTCAACTCAGCAACTAAGTGTTGTGCCATGTACTCTTGTGCTTGAGCAGCCAATGTGGCTTCCAAGTTCTCTTGTACGTCTTTAGCTAAGAAAGTATCAACTTTATCTTGCAGCTCTTAGACGTTCGAATTCAGCTTAGTCAATTCAGCAACTTGGGTTACTAATGTTGCAACCTGATCTTCCAGTCTGCTTTTCTTCTTTTCATGTACTCTTCTGAACGCTGACTTTAGCAATTTTGATGCAGCAGAGGCTTTGGTGCTTGGTTTCTTGATTGATTTGTCGTGAGTTGATTCAGATGCAGGAGGTGATGACTGTGAGGATTCAATGATGGTGGTAAGGTCTTTGTCATCTCCTTTCTGTGGTTCGGGTTGATCAACTTTCTTTGCTTTGGCTGCTTCTTCTTCCAACCTTTGTTCTTCAGCCAGTCTTTCAGCTTCGGCCTTAAGCCTTAGTTCTTCAGCAAGCTTGGCTTCTTCTTCCCTTTTCAACTTTTCTTCAGCCAGCTTGGCTGCTTCTTCAGCTTTCCTGCTTTCCTCCATACAGATAGCTTCTTCCAGTTTTGCTTGGGCAAGCTCCTCAAGCCTGGCCTCTTCAGCTTCCTGTTTTCTCTTTAATTCCTCTTCCTGAGCCCTTTCTCTGAGCTCCATTTCTTCCATAGTCATCAACCTTGGAGCATCAGTATCCATGGGATCTTCCTCTTCTTCTTCTCCCATTGCTGTAGCATTAGTCATTTCAATGTCTGTGGGAGATACCGAGGGATTGTCGTAAACGACCAAGTCTGTATTGATCCCTGTGGTAGGCTCAGGAATGCTGCTTGATCCGCCAGCTTCGGTGGTTTGAGAGAACACTGGAGGTGGAGGTAGATCAGCATTGAATGCATCAATTAGGCTGTGGAGGAGACCCAGATTGAGAGCCCTTTCATTTTCTTCTTCAACTGAAAGGCCTACAGATTCTTGTTCAGCAGTCACTGGTTCCTTCATCTTCTCTCTCCTAATCCTTTCTTCTTCCAAAATTGTTTGAGCTTCAGTGAATGGTCTTTGATTGAGGTATGATGGATATTTGGCATTATCGGCAAACTCATCAATGTTTTTCTCCCAATCTTCGACGGTCAAGTCTTTGTCATCAATGTCATCAAGGTTGACATCCTCGGTGATATTGGCAAAGGCCTCCCTGTAAACCGGACCTTCGTCGGATTCGGTTTGTTCAGAGTTAGACGGTTTTGGAGGAGATTGTGGTGAGGGAAACCACCCAGGTTCAAGAATGGATGCGGGCTTCTTGGCAGGAGTCCTTCTCTTGAGAGTACCCTTATTCTTCTTAGACTGAGTGGAACTGCCTGAGCTCCCAGTCTTACTGCTTTTCTTTCCCTTCTTTTGCATGCAGGAGGGTAGAACAACTTCGTCAAGGAAACCAACTTTGTCATCCTTAAGAGCTTGTTCGTAATACTTGTAATTCTTGCAAGCCTTCACTTTGGCATTCAAGAGACAATCGGGAAGTTTCTTTCCTTGCTTGCGTGTGCTGGTATCAAGTCTCTTGATGACTCTGAGAGTATCTTCATTTCTGAACGTGTTCTTATCTTCGTCATCAAGTCTCTGTGGGATATCGTCATACTCACGAAAGAAGCTTTCGATGAGTAGTTTTGTGAAGCGGACAAATGGAATGTTGGTTGTCTTGTGTTGAATGTGCCACACAAGGTCTTCCCAAATGATACTGGCATAATCAACTTTCTTCACATTAGCCACTGCCCAGAAGAGTTTGAGGTGTTGGAGCTTTGGGTGTTCGTGGCCAGTGTCTCTGCCAGACAAGGATTTGGCAATCAGAATATATAGGGTTCTCCATGGTTGTGGAAGATACCTAATGTTGACCCTAGAATGTCTTGTAACAACTTCTTCTGATTCGTCATAGCCAATATCCCTTAACCACTCTATCAGCTCTTCTTCAGTGGGGACTGGATCATATACTTCATCTGGGCCGAGTTCTGGTAACCCAAGTACATTCCTAAACAAATCAATGTCCACAGTGACTTGACGGTTATGAAGCATACAGGTGAAGGAAGCCTCCCCAAGATCTAGCTGTAGTGTATGCGAAAACTGGTGGATGTAGAAGCAGGAGACTGAGGCAGACTTGGTGAACAACAGCTTATTTGGGTGATATAGAAGAGCATCTACTGCAACAATACAAGAGGACTCGTTGCAAGTGATTTTGTTGAAGTTGATTCGGAGGTTGTTCTTTCCAATCTTCCTGGAGTAATCATCTGGAAATGTCTCTTCCCATGAAAGTTTAGGTTCAGGTTCTGGTCCGTAAGGAATGTCGTTGTGTTCTGCCATCTGAATTGATCATAAACAAACACAAACATGGCAATTGTTTACTTTGTTAGCAAAGACATTCAATTACATTATGGTGCACACATATTTGATTGATCAGTGGGTGTTTGTGTGTGAAAAACTTTTGTTATATGACAAACTTGTGTTATTATCACATGGTAGAATCTTCTAACAATTAAGTTACAACATTAGTTTATCATTACAAGAGATTATACTTAGGACATTTTACAACACTTAGAAAAATTCTTTGATTTGGACAAGTTTACGCGTAACTTGAAAAGTCTACGCATAACATGATTTAAGCGTAAGAAGTGATCTTAGGCGTAAGAGCAAAAATTCTACGCGTAAACTTATATGTTACGCGTAAGATGAATCTTATGCGTAGGGTCAATCTTACGCGTAAGATAAATCTTAGGCGTAGGAATTGATCTTATGCAAAGGATTACCCTTAAGCGTAAAGTATAACTTATGCGTAGGTTATGACTTATGCGTAAGTTCAAGACTTGTGCGTAAGGTCAATACTTATGCGTAAGAATTCTCATTTAAGCGTAAACTTTGTCTTATCCAAGACAAAGTTTGTCCACGTGTCGAATCTTACGCGTAAGATTCAATCTTACACGTAGGATGAACAAGTTGCGCGTAAGAACGTTATTTTCCAGAAATTCACCTTTAGTAATATGAATTGTTTGATTCCTGAAAGTCTACAAACATTACCACTAATCAATATACATTCCCACACACTTTAATATGCACATCATATGCGTAAACATGCCAAAAAACTGAGTTACGCATAGAAACGCATGAACACATAATCACTAATACAATCAAACATGATTCTGGGTAGAATTAAACATAGGGCAAGTGTTTCTAACAACCTAAGGAGCATATGGTCCAAATTGTAACACAAATTGACCACAGAATCACAAGATTAAAACTGATAGTGCGTTTCACCCCTAAAACTTTGATTCATGAACATGAGATGTAATTGTTGCAATTAAACCACATGTATGAGTTCCTAGGCATGTATTAACACAATCCCCATCACCAATTTCAAACCTAAAGCACAAAATCAAGAACCCCTAATTCCATCGTATGAACCCTAAAATCAAATCGAATGATATAGCGTTTCTGGGTACGATTAGAGTTTAGAATCATGTTTATATACATCCTAAGATCATTTCCCATTAACCAATTTAACCATAACAACCACAAATTTCTGGGTTCATGATTACGCACAACCCAAGATTAAATTAAACGATTGACACAAATTGAACCGTTGGATTGTTATGAAATTTAAAGTCCTTGTTTGAAATAATGATCAAAACATGTTTACACTTACATATTTGAAGATTGATGATCAGATTATTCAAGTGATTGTAGATCGTTGATGGTGGTGGTTGTGAAAAGTAAATGTGTTGCAGTGGTAGTAAATGACCGGTCAATATTGGTTTTGACCATAGTAAAAACAAGTTTCATTGTTTGGCAATATTGGCCCCTTAACCTCATGAGACATTTACTCCTAATGCCTAAACACTTTATCACATATAACTTTCGTTAATTAACACCAAGACATGATAAGAACAACTTGTGGTACTCCCCCTCGACCTTAGACCGTAGTCAAAAAATACTGAAAAATTTATTATATTGGTCAAGGAGAGTAACCCGAAACACTTTTTGAATCAACACTTTTGATAAAACGTATTTATTTTTGGTAAAATGCAAGTATAAAAGTTAATATATTTTTGAGAAATTTAAAATTACTTTTCCTCCCCCTCAACACTTGTTTTAAATAATTGAAGACATTTAATAAAATAGTGTTGAAAGAGGTGGTTTATATTTGCATTTTTTTTTTTTTTGAAAAAAATATATACAAAAGATAGTTTTGATGTTTGACATTCAATTGTGTTTTAAAAACTTTTCCAGATCCTCAGGAGTCAAACATCGCATACCAATTTGGTGAACTAGACTAGCAAACCTTGATGGTGCCAAGGATTTGGTGAGTAAGTCCGCCAATTGGTACTCAGTCCCAACAAAATAAAGTTCAACGGTACCCTTTTCCACGTGCTCTTTGATGAAGTGATATCGGAGATCGATGTGTTTGGATTTGCAATGATGTACTGTGTTGCAGGAGATAGCAATTGCACTCTTTGAATCACAGTAGATAGGAATCTTGTTGAATACGTAGCCATAATCCTTAAGTTGTGATCTCATCCAAATGACTTGAGCACAACAAGCAGACATGGCTACATATTCAGATTCTGTAGACGACAGTGATGTGCAGTCCTGCTTTTTTGATTGCCATGACATAAGTTTGTCTCCGAGAAATTGTAATCCACCAGATGTACTTTTGCGTGTGTCTAAACATCCTGCATGGTCAGCATCTGAAAAAGCAATTAGTTCAAAACCAGAATCCTTCGGATACCAGATTCCCAAGTTAATGGTTCCCTTTATGTATCGAAGGATTCTTTTGACCTCACTGAGGTGTTTTTCAGTTGGTTTAGACTGATAGCGAGAGCACATGTAGACAGCAAATACTATATCAGGTCTACTAGCTGTGAGATACATGAGGGACCCAATCATACTTCGGTATTTGGTAGGGTCAACAGGATTCCCATGTAAATCAGCATCTAGTTTTGTGGTATAGCCCATTGGTGTATTATAAGTATCACAAGACATCATTCCATGTTTCTTTAAAATTTCAAGAGCATATTTGGACTGATTTATAAAAATTCCACGGGGTGATTGATGAACTTGTAGCCCTAGAAAGAACGAAAGTTCACCCATCATGGACATTTCAAAATTATCTTTCATTAATTTTGCAAAATCATTAGAGTAACTTCTTTTTGTTGAGGCAAAAATAATGTCGTCGACATATATTTGAACAACAAGTAAGTCCTCCCCGTAGGTTTTTGTAAATAGTGTTGGATCCACCGATCCTTTAGAAAATTTATTGGCCAGCAAGAAAGTGGACAGTTTGTCGTACCACGCCCTGGGGGCTTGTTTAAGTCCGTAGAGTGCCTTTTTGAGTCGGTAAACGTGATTAGGACGCTCAGGATCAACGAAGCCGTCTGGTTGGCTCACATACACTTCTTCACGGAGTTCTCCATTAAGAAAGGCAGTTTTCACATCCATTTGGTAAACAACCATGTTCCTGTGTGCAGCATAGGCCAAAAAGATCCGAACAGCTTCATGTCTAGCCACTGGAGCAAAGGATTCGGCAAAATCAAGTCCTTCTAGTTGGGAGTATCCTTTCGCTACCAGACGTGATTTGTTACGTATGACAGTCCCTTCTGCATCAAGCTTATTCTTCCAGATCCATTTTAACCCGATGACAAAGACTTCGTCAGGTCTTTCAACTAATTCCCAGACTTCTAATCTTATGAATTGCTGAAATTCCTCTTGCATAGATTCAATCCAGTTGTCATAAGTCATTGCTTCTTTAATGTTCTTAGGTTCTTCGTGACAAACTGTGAGTGCATAGATACAAGTTTCTCCATCAGTGTGAAGGCGTTGTCTTGTCATTACAGGTGTATCTGGATGGCCAATAATATGAACTAGTGGATGGTCTCGAGTCCATTTGTGTGTTGAAGGGTGTAGTTGATAAGTATCTCGCATGTTAGCAGGATCCAGATTGCATGTAGACAACTCAGCTATATTAGGAACAGTAGGAGCCGATGCAAACGGATTAAAGAACGCATCAGGATCATGCTCTGCGGGTTGTGGAACTGTTTGTGGTGTTGGATCTTCAGCTGGATGGCGGGAGTTAGAACTAGTTTGTTCTGCTGTAGATGGTGATACAATTGGAGGACCGTCTTTCTCAACACTTGTAGTAGTTTGTTGAGGTGAGTCTGGTACTGGAATGTTTTCAGGTTGAGCAGCGGAATAAGGTGAGACCTCAGTAGGACGGTATTCAATTGTGTCATCAAATAGTGGAGCAAACAAGGTTTCCAATTCTTTGCGGTTGAGTGGCAATGGTTCAGCCGAAGATTCTGGAGAGTTAAGACGGTTGAATTCGGGTCCTAAGCTGTGTTGCTCAGAAGCCATTTGTGTGAGTTCATCAAAATTAGCGTGAATGGTTTCTTGAATTTCTCTTGTCCGACGATTCCATATCCGAAAACCTTTGGAATTTTCACAGTATCCAACGAACACTCTGATGTCAGCCTTTGCTTTAAGTTTACCTAAATCATCACGATCATTTTTCGGATAACAAAGTGCTCCAAATACATGAAAGTAATCGATGTTCGGTTTCCTTTTGTGAACAATTTGATAAGGTGTTTTGCGATGGCGTTTTGTGATCATGCAACGGTTTTGGGTATAACATGCAGTTGAAACAGCTTCCGCCCACAAGTAATCTGGTAATTGAGCATTAATCAACATAGTTCTAGCAGCTTCCACTAACGTCCTGTTTCGTCTTTCAACAACTCCATTCTATTCTGGGCTTCTAGGAATAGATGTTTGATGTTCAATTCCCACTTTCTCGAAGTATGACCGCAGTGTCTGATTCTTAAATTCAGTTCCATTGTCAGTTCTGACTATTCGTATCGTATTGCGTAGCTGAACTTGAATTTTAGTGAGAAAGGTGATGATCATTGAAGGAGCCTGATCTTTATTTCGTAGAAAATAAACCCAAGTCCATCTGGAATAATCATCCACAATTACAAGAATATAGCGTTTACCGTTGATACTTTGAACACGCATCGGGCCACACAAATCCATATGAAGCAATTGTAACACATGATTCGTACTATGCTCAGGTTTATTAGGAAAATGAGCACGAGTACTTTTTCCTTGTTCACAGGCTGGACATAAGTGATCTTTGGTAAAGCGGAATCTTGGAAATCCATCAACAAGTTTATAACGAGCAAGGTCAGTCATAGTTTTGAAATTCAAGTGCGAAAGACGTTTGTACCATAACCAAGATTTAGTCGATTCTGCTTTGGAGAGAAGACATATCGGAGAAGTAGCAATCATATCTGACATTGATATTGTATAAAGGTTAGAACCACGTGAGCCAGACATTAGATCGTTTCCTTGTAAGTCACGAATAAAACAGGTTTTCTCACGAAATGCGACTTCTAGATCCCCATCACAAAACTGACCAATAGAGAAAAGGTTGTGTCCAAGGCCTTCCACATAATAAACACGACTGATTTCAATGTTCCCACTGACATAGTCACCATATCCCATGATTAAAGTGTAATGATCATTCCCGAATCTGACAGTACCAATGAACTTTGAGACAAAGTTTTGCAACAGTTTGAGATTGCCTGTCATATGTCGGGTGCATCCGCTATCAACAATCCAGAGAACAATCTGCACCACCTGCATCACAAGAAGAAGACACGGATGGAACAGAAGTAAGGTTGGAACCCAAAGAAACTGCGGGTTCCTGTTGGTTAGAAGCACATGTATTTAACAATTTAGGAATCCATTTAAAGTCTGGTTTGTGTTGTAACCAACGTTGCCAATTCCAACTAGTTCGAGCTTTCTTAATGGTGAATTCACTAGTGGTTGGCAATTCCTAGACTTGTTCTCTGCACTTATGGGGGTAACATCAACTTCATTAGAAACCGTAGAAGGCGGCTTTCCTAAGTTAGACTTAGAGGCAGTAGTGGGCCTAAGAGGAATGCGTGTCCTACGTTTCTTGTGACGATTAAGTAGAGAATTAGCTATACATTTTGTATGATCACCAGATGAAACGCTTTTACGACAAAACACAAAAGATGCATTAATATTCAAAACATTCAAAGGTTCATCATTCGTTACATTTAGATTTTGATTACAATTTGCCAGATTAGAATCTAAATCTGATGCAACATGAGTTTTATTCAAATTCCTAAGTTGATCTTCTACTTCTTGAGCTTCTAGTGATCCTCTTTTACGTTGCCAGAGCCTATTCTTCCTTTTACTTTTACGCTTGGGTCTGCTAACGCTATTAGTGGAGACTAGTCCTGTAGAAGTGGAGTTATCAACATTAGTGGTTTGAACAATATTTCCTTTAGTAGTTTTGTCTAATTGATACAATCCTGGTGCTATCACCGTGGTGTCAACCATTTTTCCTCTTTGAAGTAGCTTAATTTTCTCTTTCAAATCGATGATGATGTGATTTTTGTCCTGAATTTCAGACTCAAGTAAACCATTGCAATATCTGATGTCATCGCGGTTTTGTTGCCAATCGGCGTTTTCAATTTTTAAATCCGCAATTTCTTTCTCGTATTTGAGACATAGACTTTTGAAAGACTCATTGTTTTTGCAGAGTTGACAAGAGTTTGAAATATTTTGATTTTGAAGTTTCAATTCCCTTTCAAGACTTTGAGCTTGACACCATTCAATCCTTTGTTTGAGTAGACAAATTTCTTTTGAAAACTGTTTTGTCACATCATCATTTGTAATTCTCAACGTATCATTTTCCTGTTTGAGTGTCTCAATTTTCTTATTCAACAAGTTATTATCAATACAAAGATCATCCATAAGCATAGAAGTACCAGATTTATAGAGATCATTCATGATGACAGACAAAATATCAGCATTGAGAACTTGTTCCAAGAGTCGATCAGCATCTTTTTGTAAAACTTTATTTCTTTGCTTTTGAGCCAAAATTTCATTTTCAGTTGAGTTAAAAACGTTTATCATATTTGTGACCTCGTTTTGAAGTTCCTGATCCCAACGTGTAGCACAGAGACGGAGGTGTTTGACAATTGGCAGCATTTGTTTTTGAAAAATATCTCTCTTTTCTCGCTCGTAAGCGGATTGAAAAGTTTCAACTTTTATTTCAGAATTGCGTGCAATTGTTTCCTCCAAAATTTCGATGTCTTCCATAAAAGTTTTGTAATAGTTTAAGACACGACAACTTTTTGGTAAAGGGGTAAGTTCACCGGATGATGGTAAAGGACAATTTATTTGTGCTACAGTTTGGACAGGGGCCGCATTAGAGGATGAAACATATGACTCTTCGACAAACCATGATTTCTCAGGTAATTCCTTTTGAGTAACAAAAGATTTAGAAAGAGGTGGAGCTTTTGAATAGTCATATGGTGTCCAATATTGAACATAACTCATTTTTGATCGACTCTCGTCTTCAAGTTCTTCTTCCTCCTCAGTATCAAAAACAACAGCACGCACAATCATATTATCAAGCAAATGGTCCATACTGTAAATTTTAGGAATTTCTTTGAATGCCGTGTGAAGAAACATTGAATTGTAATCGCCAAGTGCAAATCCTTTATCGGGTCTCGGTTTTAAAGTAAATTTCTGAATTGTTGTGACAGAGTTCCCATGTTTGTAAACAATGTTACGAAATTCTTTGAGTTGTTTTTCAAGATCAACAATATCACCGAGTAAGTCATCTATATACTTCCTTTTTCGTATTTTATGTTCACAAAACTCATTTTTACAACTTGAAAATTCTGTTTCTGTTTATGAAAGTACTGTTTGAAGACGTTCAACTTGCATTTTCAATTCACACTTTTCACTTTCGAGTTTCGAAATCAACTTTTCGTTTGACTTAATTAAATCTTGCATTTTGCGTTGAAGATCTTGTTCTTTGTTGTAAGAATCATGAAAAGCTTTTTCAACACTTTTTGTATGTTTAATCTTGTCTTCCTGATTTGAAAGCTAAATTTTATAACACTCAATATTTCTTGCAAGTGACGCATTTTTCTCTTTTAAAACTTTATTTTTCTCGTTGCATTTTATGATTTGCAATTGTTGTGCATCCAGTTGTTTAGATAACAATATTAGGTCAGGGTCTGGATCAAATGATGGTTCATGTTGTTCTATATGATCATGTTTATCCTTCTCAATAGGATCATCAAATGAAATAACTGTGTCATCATCAAATATGACAACTGTGCTTATTTGTTCATCGGTTTGAGAAGATGAAGATGATGTAGATGGAACAACTTGCGCCATATCTGATTCAGAAGCAGAGGGTGAGGCTATTTCATGTATTAGGCATACTTTTTGGTCATGTACCTGAGACAAGCCGTCAGTGTCATACACTGGACCTGAATCATTAAACTGAAGTTCCTGCATGTTGGCCATAAGCATCACAGCTGCATTGGCTTCCAGATCTTCCATGTCATCATCATTGTACGCATTTGCCATGAAGTTGTTATCTTATTCAGGGAAATGTCCATCTTTTTCATCTTGAAGAGCCATGAGTAATGCCTGCTTGTGAAACTTACTACCCCGAGTTCTCGGTTTGGGACATGCTGTTGCTATATGACCTTGTTCATTACAATTGTAGCACCATACTGCATTCCCTGAGTTGGAGTTCCTTGTTGCAGCTGGTTCGGACCTTTGCTGAGAAGACCCTGAGTTGTTCCTGAACCCCGCATTGTTACTAAACCTCTGACCATTCCCAAAGTTTCCTGAAGAACTTCCTGAACCAGATCGACCATAGCTACGATTCTGAATTTCCACTCGTCCATCATTGACAACAGCTTGATTCCTTGTGTTTGAAGATGAACGTTGACGGTTGTTTGTTTTGTTGGAGAATTTGCTAAAAGCACGAGCAATAAGAGCAAGTCCCTGATTCAACGTGTTAAAGTCATCATTGTCATCGTCATTGGAATTTGAGTAATACACTGCATCATTGTTGTTTAATGGAACAAGTTGAGTAGAAGCATTCTGTGGAGATGAATCATAAGGGACCATTTGGTTCGAGGTAGAAGACTGTGGATAACTGAAGTAGTTCTGCTCTTGAACACATGCATGATTTGACATTGGTGGTGGAGCATAGGGAGATTGAGCTACGAGAGCCAAAGAATTTGGTGTTGGTTTTGGTGTGTATACTCCTTGTAGAGCTCGATCTTTTTCAACTTCAGGTTCATGGTGTTTCAGAAAATCATACAACAAACCATATGGAGCATCATGAAGATTTTTGGTTTGACGAACAAATGTCACATATTTATGCCAATCTGGACCAAGACTACCGATGAATTTGGAGTTCACTGCTATCCTCGGTACTGTGATTTTGTGACGTTCCAGATCATTGACCACATTTTTGAAACGATGATAGTAGGATTCAAGTGACTCTCCTGGTTCAATTGTGATGTCTGTGTATTCCATGTAGAGTTTGGATTCCATATCATCTTTGTTCAATTGAGTACCTTCCATAAGGAGATGAACATGTTCCCACATAGCTTTGGCTGTTTTCTGAGCATCGACACTTCGATAAATTGGATTAGGTATTCCTTGAAGTATATAAGCCATTGCGTACTCATCAGCTTCACGATGTAATTTCTGTTCTTCTGTGAGTGCAGATTCTGGAAGAGGTCTCTCACCAGGGGGACGTGGAGGATCAGCATTTGGATCACCAACGTCAAATCTTGTTGGCCACTCAAATGGTCCTTCAAGTATCACTTGCTTCAAGAATTTCCCATGAGGTTTCTTTAATTCAAGAAATCGTAAGAATCGACTTGACCATTGAACATAGTTCCCAGGTGTTAGCATTGGAGGTGTTTCAAGTGATCCTGCCTCATGTCGGGATTGTTGAGTTGTAATAACTTCACACATTCTGTCAAACCAGTGAGGTTGTTTGGAGGAAAACTGAGTGTTTTGTTGTGGCATTTGATTTGGTTGTTGTTGAGGAATGATTTGATGTTGTTGCATCATTAGGTAATGATGTAGTAGATTAAACGGTTGTTGTTGAACGTGTGATTGTGAAGGTTGTTGATACGGTTGTTGCTAATGGTATTGTTGTTGCTGATACTGCTGATGTTGTTGTTGCTGAGGATGAGGGAAGTAGTAATTAGGTGGTTGAGACATCTTTGAACACTTGTGTAGAAATGGATCTTTGTAGAAGATTGAAATGCACGTTCCTTTGATCAAGTCCAGAATCCTTGGAGTAAGTTGAATTCTTACGCGTAACTATAATCTTACACGTAAACTTTAAGGTTATGCGTAAAGAGTAGTTTAGGCATAAACAAAGAGTTTATGCGTAAGTTTTCTCTTTACGCGTAAGCTTTGGCTTATGCGTAAGTTTAGACTTATGCGTAAGGTTAAACAACCAAACAAATCTTCCAAACTTATCCAAGCTTGAAAGATGTCCGAAGTCGAAGTATTCCACTAACTTATCCAAGCTAGGGAAGTACTGAGTCACCGAAGAACAAAGATATAACCTTGGATGAAGTTAGGCGTAGATAACTGAAACTTACGCATAAGATAGACTTATGCGTAAAGCTTAGGCGTAGGATCTGTCTTCTGCGTAGGAATTCTCACTTACGCGTAGAAATTGAATTTACTCGTAGGTTTTAGGCGTAGACTTCCAAGTTACTCGTAAGAACAGGGTTTTGACCTAAGTTACTCGTAAGAAAAGGGTTTTGACCAAAACTTAAGCGTAGAAGGGACAAAAAGTACTGTTGACAGCTATAAAATCGTACTGTTCACTATAGTTACGCGTAAACTGGTCAGAACCTTGAAAAATTTCAATTTTTTGAAGAAAAATGCTTAGAAATAAGGTACTTTTGATCAAATAACTTCACCAATACTTAGAAAACACTAACTATTGAAGATTTTGCTACCAAAAACTAGTTTTCCAATATCAAAGAAGCTATAAAACCTAAAAAAAACCTTAAAAATCACAACTTTATGCAAAAACTAAGCTTCAAATCACTATATCAACCTTGAAACTTGTCCAAGCTTCAAGATTTGAGTGAAAGAAACAAAGAAAAATGCAAAAAGATGAAGAATAAGCACCAATAACCCACGTTAAAACCAAGAAACACACTTCAATCTCTATTTGGCGAATGATACCACTTGTTAGGTCACCATTTATGTAAACACAAGTATGATGTTGAAAGAAATAAGATGAGAATGAGAGATGGTTGATTATGAGACAATATGAAAAGTGAGAGAACAAGAGTTTCCTTGAGATAATCAAATAACCAACAATTAGAAGTGTTACATAAGCTTAGTATTTATAGGAGGAGGAGTAGGGCAACACTCCCTTCCTCCCTCCTTTCATTTAGACGTGGGCTTTAATGCCCATGGACTTACATTCTTAAGCCTTGTAAAATACACTAAGTAGATTAAATAACTAAGCAACCTATTACAAAAGGTAATGACCGAGACTTGACTAAAATACAAAAATATGATCCCAACAAATATCGATCGGTCTAGCAACCGATTTTGCTAATTTCTTGTCAGCGTTTGATCGATATGGAAGATCGATTTTTTTCGGCCCTCTGTCACAAGCCTTATATAACCCATTTTTCAAATAAAGTACTACGAAACTTATTTCCCAGGTTACACGAAATCCCTATTTGGATAAAACAATCAAATCACTATGTTTCTAGGTACAGAAGGCAGAGTAAAGCAAAGAGAATTGATAATTTTCAGGAATATTAAATGAGACCAAATACAAATTTATAAACATATGGTAGTTAGAAGCGGTTAGGAACAGTTGGATCTCAATAGTCATGATTGTTGGCCAACAGTTGCATCGATTGGTTTTGGTGGAAGAATCATGTAACTAATTTGAAACACCAAATATACCGTTTGGGTCGGGGCGCTAGCCCGAACCCTGCTGGGAAGATGCCCCAGACCTCAGTATAGAGCGGCTTCCCTTCTACCCCCACCCACTCACTTGGGAGCGAGACCCCATCAAGGGGCACTGCTCCTTGGCATTGCAAAAGGGTACAAACCCTGCGTCTTTTCATAGTTGAAAACACATTAGCTCAACTGAGTGTGCACTCCACAATTCCCATACTCATATCCGAGTCTAATATGAAATCACATTGGCCTTTAGTAAATCGAAATTACCTAAAAGAAGAGATGACACTAAAATCAAAAACAAATAACTGAAATTGAAGTAGAAATTTTATGCATTGTACCTGTAACAAGTAACAAATTCACCTAAGAAATTACCAAGAAGATCACTTTTATTACTATTCTATTGCTGCCGAAGCATTCATTGAACAAAAGCATGTCATCCGTTAGATCAATGGTCTTTCAATCTTGACCATTGTAAATCCTTAATTATCATTAGCAACAAACTAGAGAAAAAAATGTGTATTAAATAACACGTGCAAAATGATCCTTAAATTCACTAATTATCTTTTAGTAACAATATTGAAGAAATAACGGTAAATTCAAAACACTTCTTTTCCCAAATGACGGTGAAACAAAGTTTGATCTTATCTTTATAAATTTAACTTTTGAAACAAATATTTTGACGCCTAAACTCTAAACTTTCATGAACCTTATAAATAGACATCACAAACTCTTCTTCATTTCAGAATCATTCACAGTTCCTAGCCTAACAAAAAACAACACCTTTTCACTCAACTAAGATGGATGTATGAATCAAATGCTTCCTTTTCATCCATAATAGATCAGAGTAGTAATTCAATGTAGTAACTTTAACATTTGATTGTTTGCATTTATACAGATTAACAAATCAAACAATGTGTCAACTATCGTAGCAACAAATAACGAGTTCGGCACAGCGAAAATGACTATCAACTAAGGAATTTAGGTAAAATAATTTTACAACATCTCACGTCAAACTTCTTTTTATCAATACGTGACATTTTATTCTTCCTTTGAACATCAAGCCGGGAACTATAATGTCGATCTTCATGATCATGAGGTAACACTCTTTTTTACACTTTTTCAGTTTTGTTTTTGATATTCATAATTTATTCTTCTGAAGGCGTAATGTTCTTTTCCGTCTTTAAACAATAACTTGACGACAATGTGAAACTTGATACCCAACCGTTGGTTGACGAGGTGATTCGCGAATCTAAGAAAGGGAAAAGGGAAGCAAACTTGGCGACATGGAAATGGAACGATGTTATTCAAAATGAAAGTTCAGACGATGAGAGCATTTTCGAATGGATGATGATACTTTGGATGATGTTTTGTCAATGTCTAATATCAAGAGGAATTTAATGAATAGAAACTTAAAAAGTCAAGCATCTGTAAAGTAAGATGTAAATGTTTTCAGATTGTGTATATGATACAATTTAAAGAATTGATAAAAAGATCAAGAGCTGTAAATGACAAGTATGCAATAATCCTACTAAAGTGACTGATAAGTAAGCTGTAAATGTTTACAGAATGTGTATATGGAGGAAAAAGACAAAACTAGGACTTGAATTAATAATAGGATTAAATTTTTTATGTTATGCAACTCAAGAGAAAGTTACATTCTCAACTAACCACCAATTAATGGTTTTTAGCTGAAGTGCAACTTTATGCTTATAGATCAGCTAAAATTTGTAACGTAATGTGACATTCTCACTCAAGTCACAATAACAAATCTGCAAATTCGGCTAAATTAAATCATTTTTTTATTACTTTGGTATGTTTTAGATTTAATACTTATTATTAAATAAGAATGATTGTGCACTTTTAGAATTTTTTTTCTTTTTATATATAAAATATACATACAACAATTATATATATATATATATATATATATATATATATATATATATATATATATATATATATATATATATATATATATATTTTCTTTCTAAATTATTGAATCGTTATACTCGGGCAACGCACGAGTATTGCACTAGTTATTATTGGGTGGTGAGAACAATTAATGCTATCTAAGATGATGAAATTATCACATAGCATTCAAAAGTGAGATCCAAATTAGAACACAACAAGAAAAATAATTTGAGATAAATTACTTCTCAGTTATAATAATGAGTTATTAAATAGTTTTATCGATCTTGGAAAATGAAAAACAAAAAGACAATATTTCACCGTTCGTCCTTAAACTTGTCGCAATTCGCGCGTTTCCAAAATATTATTAAAATCATGCTTAGAATCAATAATGCCACATAAACAATTAATTCCCCACAATATTCGATTAACATAGGATACAAAATCACCTAGCAAGACAAGAATGAGTCAAATTACAATTTGGGATTTATTATAGTTGTTATTTTCAGAGAGGATAGGGTATGAATGAACTAGGAATCAAACTTTATGATCTAGGAAAAGACAAGCTGACCCTTCTTTCGTAAATTAAGAATCATAACCGAAAATAGAAGAGATGGTCGATGATATTTTGAAGGGCAATCAACAGATGTGAGAAGGTCGAAATTAGAAGAGATGAGATGGTCCCAGGAAGAATGAGATAATTGTTTAAGACTTTTATTATCAAAAGTCAAAACGACGTAGTATTGTTGGTTCTACATGTAACCTTATGTGCCCAATAGCCGTAGATTCACTTTTCCCTTATATGTTTAGTCGATATCATTCTAAATGACTTAATGAAAATATTATTGCATAAGTTATAGAATTGTGCCACTTAGCTCAAACATGAAACTGAAAGAGTCGATTCGTATGTTTGATGCATGCAATCTATATAGTACTATGCTAGCTAGTACACGTTCTTTTATTCCGATATCAACTTCTAAAACACGTAAGCAAATGAACCAAATGTTGACTTTGACACAGTCAATTAGGTCCAAAAGAAAGACACTACGCAACATATGTGTATAAATCTATTGCATGCCTACACTCAAGAATGTACAAATTAAACATCCAAAAATGCATTTGCTTATACAACTACTTGTTATCATTCGAGCCTTCATCTCCCATGAACATGAATCCATAGCACAATCACCTTATAGTTACACTTTCGCAGTTGTTCCGATAACCAAACATATCGATGCCATAAAGCCTCTCTATAGTGTTCAGATCATGGCTACAGATCTTGCATACGAGGAATATTCGTACTCAAAGTTGCTTATAGATATCGACGCTCCATTCACATGGCATGACTGCGTCCCTGAATGGAAAACTTATCCCATCCCATGCAACGAGTTTAAATGCAAAGACATACAAACATCTTACTCATACAAAAATCCTTCTTGTTTTCCAACAACCGAAAATCTAGTTTTACCTAGTTGGGGATATGGCTCGTGTCATGTCAGTGTGGTTAACCCTGTTACTGGATCATGTGATGATACAGTACTCAACTATGATTTTATCACGGTAAACACTAGTAATAATAGAAATTATTTAACTGGTGTATATGGTGCTACACCTATTGGAGCTTGTGCTTCTTCCAAATCCTTTCTATCATTCCCTAAAAATGTTACGGGTGTTATGGCACTTTCTTCCTCACCTTATGCCTTACCCGTGTCTGTTACTAATCCGCTTAAAAAAGTTATAGCTCTATGTTTGCCTAGCAACTCGTCTGCTCCTGGGGTTTTATTTTCAGGAATTGGTCCTTATTACCTTCTTCCTAATTCGGATGTCGATATAAGAAGTCCAATTTTGTATACTCCATTACTAAAGCATTCAGATTCCTTTGGATACTTTATCAGTGCAAATGCGATTGTAATTCAAAACCTACCTATTGACATTTCCGTGAATGCCACTACTAAACTTAGTACAACTGAGCCTTACACCACTCTTAGAACCGACATTTATACTCGAGTGGTTAAGAGCTTTGCAATGGTTACAAAACAAATCCCGAAAGCGAAGCCAATCGCACCGTTTGGCCTTTGTTTTCTTACATTAACAAATGGTACTAATGGTAGTTTAAAAGTACCAGATATTGATTTAAGCCTTGAGGGTGGGAACAAGTGGACAATATGTACACCTAACTCAATCAAACAAATGACTAAGGATGTGGCATGTCTAGCGTTTGTTGATGGTGGTGCAACAAGTGAACCAGCTATCACGATTGGAACGTTTCAGTTTGAGGATAACTTTGTGGTGTTTGATTTAGAGAATTCGAAATTTGGGTTTAGTTCTTCTTTGTTGAGTAAGAAGACATCTTGTGCAAACTTTAACTTTACACTAACGTAATTAATTGCTACAGAAGTTGTACGCTCGATAAAGCATCAACCAGGAATAAATGTATTCACATTTCACTAATATGAAAATTGTTCGATTAGTGTTGGGCATGTAGTCCAAGTAACTGAAAGGTTAATCTTACTACCATATTGTGGATGTTCATGTAATAAAATAATCTCGTTTGAACAAAGTACGTATTTATTTCACTAATTTTCTTTATTTGGTAATTTGGCAGTATAAATGGTTGAAAAATACGGAGTAAAATTTGGATGGTCTTTATATCCATTTTGTAAAAGCAAACGAACTCAAATATTATTTTGATTGTCGAAACTAGAAACTCAAAAGAACTAGTTCTTAAGGCGGTGCTCATTTTAAAGACCAGTGATTCAACATAGTACATATATCATGTTTACCACATTAAAAGGCGTCATCCGATGGTACAGAGGGTTTTGCTGGGAATTCTAATATATGCATACCTCAAATTTGTACACATAACAACAAATTCCATAGTTCCTTCTTGGACATAACTCTAGATGTGTGAACCACGCAAATTCTTTGTGTCAATTGGCTTTACCCGAAAGTTATTATATTGCATTATCATTTGAAAACGAAGATAGATGTGGGGGCATGGAAGTATGTCAAGGGACATGATACTCGAGTCCAAACATTTATTAAACATGAAACAGATATGGAAATCTAATTAAGGTCACAGAATAACATTAGGAATTGAAACAAGTTAGTGTTGGAGCATATTCAACGATATTACTTTATATTGTTGGCATCAGTTAATTAAACATAACTATATTAAATTAAGTATTTGTACTTTGAGTTATTTCTACACCTACATATATTCTTAATTAAAAATTAAGTCGCATGCATGTTGGCCAACTGGGTCGTCCCATGAATTTTAGATTTTTTTTAGAGCATCGGACGAAATTACATAATAAGGTCTTCCAAAAATAAATATTGTATATAAAGTGTCACCGTCTATAAAATATAATGCAGTTAGTTATCTAAACGTTCTAACATATTACTCATTTAAGATAATTTTTCATCCAAATACCTTTTTTCTTCATGAAAAATATGTGTACGTACTCATGCATATAACTATTCACAGGACAAATTTTGGAGCCCCTAAAAATTTTAAAACCCTGAGCGGTCGCTCACCTTGCACACACTAAAAACGGCCCTGTTGGCCAAGTTGAATAGAAGACCAACATCAAACACGTTGAGGGAACGAGGTCTTAATTTTGATATACTCTGTTTTCTTTGTCTTATTGTTTCTAAAGTGCTCAATATACAGATTAGTCTCTTGGTCAAAAATTCATTTACAAGTGATTCTTAGTTTTGTTGACATTCTGTCTACAACTTAACAATCACTTTATAATACTGACTTCTATCTTTAACAATTGACTTTCAAAAAAAAAGTTGCAAAGATAACACATGCACTACGCTTCGAATACTATATAAATCTTCCCTGATGGGTTATAAAAGCAACAGTTAATGAGTTACGAAAAAACAGAATCATATTCCAAAATGCTTTTTCTTATACAACTACTTGCTTCCATTCTAGCCTTAATTTCTCATGGACATGAAGCCAGAGCACAACCAGCTAACACTTACACTTCGTTAGTTGTTCCTATAACCAAACATACTGACACTAACCCTCTCTATAGCATGCGGATCACAATTAAAGGTGTCTCTGAGGATTATGGTAACTATTTGGATCCATCCAAAGTCTCAAACTACCTTATAGACATCGACGCTCCTATCGTTTGGCATGACTGCATCGATTATTTTCAATTTGGTCCCCTTCCAATTAGTTACTGCATAGATGCGCAACCTTACTCGTACAACAGTTCATCCTGCAAGCCATTATATCTACCTAATTATGAGTATTATCCATGTCCGGTCAATGTTTTTAATCCTGTTACCAGATCCTGCGACGATACTTACTTGAACGCCGATTTGTTTGAAATGAAAACAAGTGACGGTAAAAGTATTTTAAGTGGTGTATATCGCGCTTCTGTTACAGGATCTTGTGCTTCTCGTTCATCATTTCAATCATTCCCTAAAGATGTTACGGGTGTCATGGCGTTTTCTTCATCGCCTTATGCCTTACCCGCGACTCTAGGTTTATATGGAGAGCCGTTATCCACAAAGTTTAAAAAAATAACAGCTCTATGCTTGCCTAGCAACTCCTCTACCCCAGGAGTTCTGTTTGTTGGAAATGGTCCTTATTATCTTCCTCCAAATTTGGACGATGATATAAGAAGTTTACTTTCGTATACCCCGTTATTAAAGCATCCAGATTCATTTGGATACTTTATTAGCGTCAATGCGATTGTTATTAAGATGAGGTCTATCAGCATTCCCGTGAATACCACTACTAAACTTAGTACAATTGAGCCTTATACCACACTTAGAACAGACATTTATTCTAGCTTGGTTAGGAGGTTTTCAAAGGTCACTAGACGAATCCCAAGTGCAAAGCCAATAGCACCGTTTGGCCTTTGTTTTAGTACAGCCACAAATGGCACCAAAGTAGGTTTAAAAGTTCCTAATATTGATTTACGTCTTCAAGGTGGGATGGCATTGACGATATCATCTGCTAACTCGATTAAGCAAATGACTAATGATTTTGGGTGTCTAGCGTTCGTTGACGGTGGTGCAACGAGTGAACCTGCTATCACGATTGGAACATTTCAGTTTGAAAATAACTTAGTGGTGTTTGATTCAGAGAATTCAACTTTTGGGTTTAGTTCATCGTTGTTAAGCCGGAATACTTCTTGTGCAAACTTCAATTTCACCATACCAATGGAATATTAAGGTATCCAAATGTGGATGGATGCGTAGCCAAAATAATGAATTTGTTCAGTGTTGTCCATGGGTTGAAATTGGTCTATCATGTACCAATGCATGTTAAATTGTAAAACATTTTCCATGAATAATAAAATAAAAACAAAATATTTCAACATATTAAATCTGTCAAAAGCAATTATATTTCCTTTACATTTGTTGGACCTTCAAAGCTTAAAACTAGATATTTGCAGACTTGTTTTGAACTAGTACATTGAATCACAAATTCCATGATTTCTTCAAGTAGACATGAATACAACACTTTTAAGCCTTTTATCTTGGTTGACAAGTCTGCGCTCTCAATGTGACAACCGGCAATTTAGGGAGCTATTTTGAAAACCCGCATTAGGTTAAAGTTCGTTTATAAATTTTTATTTGAAATTTTATTCGTAACGAACTTGTAAGACCTATTTTATGGTTGATTATATTTAATATCGTTATGGGATTTGAGATTTATTTAATGATTTGTTATGGAATTATACATGGTGATTTATTTTTGAATTCTCACTTGGTACTACGTTGACTCCGGCACTAGGATTACCTAACAGAAATTTTATGACTTAATTTTTATGAGTTCGACAATATTTATTTATTTACGGAACGTTACGCGAGATATTAAACGTTTTGAAATGAGTTCGGGTTTCGGACCGTGTGTTTTACACTCACCCTTATTTACCCACTCATATTAGTAATATTATTATTATTATTATTATTATTATTATTATTATTATTATTATTATTAAAAAGAAAAAGTTTTCTTTTTTTTTAGAGTAAACTACATAAAATCGTCCTTGTGGTTATCACCACACACACAACACATCACATTCACCCTCACCAAAAACACTCTCTCTCTCTCTCTCTCTCTCTCTCTCTCTCTCTCTCTCTCTCTCTCCCTTCTTAACCCTAGCCGCCGATCAACAAATCCGGCCACCACCATCACACCGCCGCCCTCACAACAAAACCACCACCACCATCTTGTTCCTTATCTTTTTCTCTTTCATTTGTGTATTATACGCGCCATATAACCCACCCTAACATCTCGAAATCTTATCAAATCCGACCCAAACTTTATTGTTTTTACTAGATCTATACGTTTGGAGGTTCAAGAAGGTGAGTATGCTCGATTTTGGCATTTGGGTACCTCGAATTGGTGTTAAATCCGTGGGTACATGGAGTATTTTTATGGGAATCGAATTGATTTGTTGGGAAATAATGTTTTTGATGTTAAAAAAATGGTTTGGTATCCGGGTCTCGGTGTTACTTCGATGGGTCGAGTGAACCGTGAGTCAAGGACTCACGGCTTGAAGTGGGTTCGAGCCTATGGCTCGTTATTGATTCTTATTGTGGTCTTGGATTCATGTCTTTCTTGTTTTGTTTGCTTTGGAGTTGGCTAGACTCGATGGAGTCCTGGTCTTTTGGCCGAATATGGTTGTTGATGCCGCGACCCAAGTGGGTCGACTTGGGCAGTTTGGTGTGGCTCTTTGGAGCTTATTTTGTGACCTCTTGGTTATTGAGGTCGAGGCTTTGTGACTCGTGTAGTGAGCCGAGACTCAAGTGAGTCGAGGGGCTCGGGTTTGGCTTGGTAAACCAACCCGAAATTTGACCTTGTTGTTATTTATTTCTTGTTATGTTTTGTGGACTTAACTTGTTATTGTTTTGGCACTTGTTGGATTCGGCCGAATGCTTTGTTGAGTCAAGATCATTTTTGGTCTCGACAAGGGATTTATTGTAACATTGAGAAGTTGTTGACGAATGGTAAAGTGGGGACCGATTGTGAGACGGTCACTTAGATTGACGGAGATAGGTTAGTCGGGTGCCGTAGTCGGACCCTATTGTTGTAGCACGTGTATTGGGATTGATTTGGACGGAGTTGGATTGATTATTTATGACTCGCTTATATTATTTTGGACTTGGAGAATGAGCCGAGAGTAATGACTCGGACATGTGACCATTTCGTATGACTCGATAATTATTTACAATTTAAAACGCAAATAATAAAACTCGTAATAATATTATTGGTAATATAAACGTTTATATAAATATATAGACGTGAATAACGTATATATAAATATATAAATGCGTATATTAATAATAACAGAAATCACGAGTAGTATTATAAATAATGCGACTAAATATATTATGCTACGAGAGTAGCGTAATATTATTGGAAGCGTTATTATGAATAAATATTATAAAAAACGAGAAATTCTCGACGTTAACTAAATATTAAATGAATTAATACCTTTTATATATAACGAGGAAAACTATCGAGTTATGCGGAGTCGTGGTCACTTGAGTCCAAGTGGGTTATTGTTTGTGACTTTTGTGTTGTCACGGATATATGACGATTAATATAAACATTTTCTATAACTAAATAACTTATTTAATCGACAGGTTAAACCGAGTTATTTGGCTATACGAAATGAGTATATTAATGGGCATCGTATCCTACGATGCCCATAGGTTGTGGTATATGTATAGGATAATAAATCACTAAATATATGTATCGTGGAATCTGGCTAATTTGACGATGTATATAAGGAATTTATTAGACTACGATATATACCATATAGTATTTTTGTGCTATGTACTTTAGGATGGGTGTAATCTTGGAACGGTATGTTATGTAAATAAATATGGGGATTATCAAATCGACGGATTTGATAAACTTCAATGATTTATTTAGATAATATATTGGGCTAATATTAGATCTATAGTTTGTTTTATTATTCTTTTGTGAGACTTTTTGGTTTGTTTGTGTCGACCCACCACCCGTATGGATACCAAACGAAAAACTCCAAACTAATACGAGAAATGGATTTTCGGAAAATAAAACGGAATACGTTCGGGTTTGGGAATATTAGATTTTGAGGAATTGATTTCTGAACGAGTTGATATTATTAGGTTGTGCCGAGTCCGTAGTTGCCGTCTTGTGAGTTACTATACGTCTTACTTCTACCAAGTTCTTATTACTGATTTCTGGACTTGAGGTGAGTCATAGCCCCACTTTTTAATCTTGAACTATGTTTTCAATACTTGGGGTGAGAAACGTGCAAATTATTTTATGTGGACTATTATCGCTTCTATATTCTTTCTAAAACTTGCTATGCGTATGGACTAGGATGTATTGTCAGCTTTAGTCACATATTTTGTGTGTACTATTCAAGGTTGGCTTATTTGGTTATTGGTGAATTGTCAACTTTAGTCACATAGTTTCGTGTGTACTATTCAAGGTTGGCTTATTTAGATACTATAGTGTGCACCTATAGGTTATTAATACTTCGGAGGTTATCCGAGTATTTATGATATTGCGGGGGTTACCCGAATATCTATGTTAGAGCGGAGGGTATCCGTGTATTATGTTGGAGCGGAGGGTATCCGCAGGCTTTTAGTGAATCCTTAGTCTGGCTAGCAAGAGTTTTGCGTATATGTCCACTATATTGATTATGAATTTAAACCTATGATCTCACCAGCGAAAACTGACTTTTAGTACGTTTTCTCAGGTAATTAAGTGATGATTTGGATGCATGGATTGGAAGGCTCGGCTAAGGCACCTGGTTTATGGATCTATTTTTCTAAACTCTGATATTTAATTGTCGACCTACGTTTATTTCTTTTGGGCCTGACTCTGAATGATGTTGGGATAAATGTAAACTTTAAAACCCCGTTTTGGTTGTGTTTTTCTTATGTTTACTTTATCTCGTTCTGTTATGTCTTGTGTTGGATACCAATCCCCGTAGCACCCCGAAAGCTTGTTGAGTCTTCCGCTGTACCAAATTTTGGGGGTGTTACAGATTGGTATCAGAGCCAAGGTTATAGACAACTAGGTAAATAAACACCTAAACTATAACCGAATTTTTATAGAAAACGATCCTTGGCCATTGCCCGCCAGCCCGCCAAGCCGAAGCGTCTTCGATTATTTTGAGGTATTATGAGATATTTGAGATGACTTGAGATTATGGGATATATTGATTTAGTGATAAGATGGCGTTTTGAGGAATTATATGGTCTAATTGTTTTATAAATGTTTTAGTAATGCGGTATTTGAAATTCTTTATTGAGACTATATGATTGAATTTATATGATGAGGATTTTTGGTATGGTATGTTGAGTTGCGATTTAGTTGTTTTGAAACACTTACACCTACCCTACGCCGTTGTCACAGACTATGGCCTCCCATATGCCCGATGTTGTCGAGGATATTCTTACTGCACCGGTATTCCCAGCACAGTTCACTATGGCACCTGATGATCCTTACCAGGTTGCCATGCTTTCAGCTACTGTGTCACCGACAGCTTCTACTTCAGCACCACCTGCTGCATCTACGCAGGGACCCTCATCTTCTCTAGGGCTCCCTGGTACTTCGAGGTAGCTTACTCTTCATTAGGCTTTGGCTCGTGTGGCTCCACGCTTTGCCCACCGAGCTACGGCACGTATGTCGGTACGCCCTACTCCACCACCTTTACAGATAGATGCTCACTCTCTTCTGTCAGAGGCGCCACCCACATCATTGCGTCGTCGTCCTAGATCACCTAACACATCTCTACATGGTTCACCTGTTAGGAGACGACGATTGATGATGTACTCTTCCGATGAGGAGGAGGAGGAGTACGAGGGTGAGGATGAGGCTGATGACCTTCAGGAGGCTGAGCAGGGTGATGATGATGACCCTGAGGAGGAGGATGACCCTCAGGAGGAGGAGATGCCTGATGATGATGATGTGTTAGTACCACCAGCTCAGGCTGAGGAGCCCGATTCACCTATACATCCAATAGAGTCTATTTCACCTGATCATCCATTTCTGTTTGATTCACCACCTGGTAGTCCCGTGGCGTTGGATGCGTCATCTGAGGTTTCTGCTGAGAGCAGTCAGAGTTAGGTGAGAGTGGCAGGTTGTGGGCTCAGATTACTGCACAGGGCAAGAGGATCTCGCGGGTATCTGACCGACTTGAGAGGGTTATTGGAGAGTTTATAGCTGATTTGAGAGTTGATATGACTGTGGTTGAGGGCAGGACGACTGAGATGAGGAGAGTTTTGATGGAGGTTCATGAGCAGATTGAGAGCTTACAGCGAGGTTTTATCACAGCTCGAGAGGCTGACCGCAAGTTATGGCAGCGGAACACCGAGCTAGAGAAGGAGGTGGCATACCTCAAGAGAGACAGCGACACCCATAGTGTGGAGTTAGGATCATTATGGAGAGATCTTGATGGCTTGAGGCAGGAGTTGAGGAGCCTCCGCCAGCAGCGTGGCTAGATGTTTGGGTTATGTTGTCTTGTTGCTTTCTACACCGAGGAGTGTTTGGTTAGAAAAGCTAGTTATCATATTTTGATGTATTTTCTGTTCAGTATTCGTCTCGTTTGGAACGATTAGCATATTTTGTGTTTTTCGGTAGTTGGAACGATGTTGGATCTCTATTGTATGGTTGCTGGTTATTAGTATATGGTATTATGTGGTTTTTGGATGTTATGGAAATTGAGTCCCTATTCGCTTTATTGATGTTTTGTGGTGTATTGTTGATATTCTTTCCATGACTTGGCTTCGTTGAATTAATTCTTGTTGAGCATATGATAAGTTCTATCGGAGACTCATGAACTTGTATGATGTTTCAGATCAATGGCCCCACGACGAAACCCTATTAGAGCTACCAGAACTGGTCCTGCAGTGACTACCCCTGGTCACCGAGGACGCCGTCCTACTCGAAATGTTGAAACCCCTACTCCTCACAACCTGGACACTACTAACCGCAACAACAGGAATCAAAATGTTGATGTTCAGGGAGACAATGATCATGTTCCACTTAATGCACCCACTGTGGATCAAGCAATGATCAATCAACTTGTGGAGCAAAGAGTTGCTGAACTACTGGCTGAGTCAAATCATTCCAACAATTCTGCTGGAACTTTTCCACCTGTTCGTGCTAGTGGATGTCACTACAAGGAGTTTAAGATTTGTGGACCTATTGAGTTTGGTGGAACTGAAGGAGTGGTTTACTTGGTCAGGTGGATAGAGAAGACTGATTCAGTATTTAATGTTAGTAGTTGTGCGGAGAATGCGAAGGTGAAGTTTGCTTCTTTTACTTTCAAGGATGAAGCTTTAACTTGGTGGAACAATTACCGAAATTCGGTTGGGAGTGATGTGGCTTATGCTATGACTTGGGAGCAATTTAAGTCTCTGCTGATTCAGACTTATTGCCCAAGAAATGAGGTTAAGAAGCTGGAAATTGAGTTTTGGAATCACAAAGTGAAGGGTACTGATATGGCGACTTATGATGAGTGCTCAAACACTCATCATTTTTGGTCAAATCTGAACTGCAAAACATACAAAAATACTCAGAAATGCATCAAATTACTGAAAATATTTCAAAACTGTGTTTTATATGTTTTAGATGCAAAATGAGCAAAAATAGATGAAAAACGTACAAAGTTTGCAAAATTGGCAGTTTCAGTCCCCCAACTTTCATAAAATTACAAAATTAGTCCCTGGTCATTCAAAATATGGAAAATTATCACCAAAGGTCCTTTTGAAATCATAAGTTGTCATATTTAGTCCTTTGGTGAAAAATCTCAAAAGTTTTGGAAATTTACAGTTTTGGTCCCTAGAGTTTCAAATATTGACAGATTTGGTCCCTGGTGGGATATTTTTGAAAGAAAAATCATTTTTGGTCCTTAGAAATTCAAAAGTTGGCAAAAATGGTCCTTGGGTGGCAAAATTAGTGAAATTACATGTTTGGTCCCTGGGTTTTGAAAGTTGGCAGAAAAGGTCCCCAGATATCAAATCTTGGAAAATTACTATTCAGGGTCCTTGATAAATCAAAGTTGGGCAATATTGATCCTTGGAACAACTTTTGGGAAAGTGACATAACAGCCCTTGGATTTTCGGTAATTACAATATTGGTCCTTGTCAAATACCAAATGGACCCTAAGCTAAATAAACCAAACTAACCTTTTATAAACCAATTACCCAATCCAATATCCAAGTCTAATCCACCCTTTTTATTATCCTGATCCAACATAACCCCCTAATCCCATCCAAAGCCCACCCCATTTAATAATAACAACCAGGTCAATCGGTCAACCAAGCAGGGTCATACAAAACAGTCAAACACCCCAGGTACTGTTCATCCCTAACCTTTTTCCCCCTAAACCTGCTACTGTGTCCCCCCTCCTTTCCACCAACATGTCCCCTTTTCTCCACTCTACTAACCACCCTACACCCCATTCCATGTGCTACTTACAACCCCCCTCCTCCAGGTCATAAATCCACTAAATATTGTTTTCCCGCCAAAACTGCTTCAACGGCCATGATCAATTCAAGACATCTAAGGGCAAATATTAGAAGTGGGAAAGCATGAGGCATGTGGAAGGGCATATATAAGTCAAACAAGAAGGAAAAAGAGGCAGTTTTTTAGTTTTTAGTTTTTAAGTAGGATTAGAATGGAAATTTGTAGTTAGGTTTATGTAATCCATTTCTTAGAATCCTTTCTGTTTTAAGACTTAGTTTGCACTTGTAATTCTAAATTTCCAGTTCAATTAAAGTCCCCTTTAAGTTTATTCCAATTCGCATTTTTCATTAAAAATTCAAGTTTCTTGGTATTTTGTTTAAATGTTACTTAATTTGTCTCAGAGTGTTCTTTTAAGTTTGTTAAAGTTATTTTAAATTGAAGAAAGCAAAACTCAGAAAAGAAAAGAGAGAAAGAAAAATACAAAAGAAAAAAAATATATATATAAAAAAAATCAAGAAGGAGAAAGTAGCAGGTTTTGAGCATGATTGTTATGGATGATTTTGTGGTTCAAGTGTCTCAGTGAGACAGCAAGTTAAGATTGAGTATCTATTTGTGGTTTTGAGCCATTATCTCAGTGTAAGTCATCAACTTAGTCTCAAATACCTATTTCCATGTTTTATAATTGTTAATTGTAATTGTTTATTAGTGTTAATTTATGCTTATTTATGTTTAATGTATGTTAGTAGATGCTAAATGGTGCATATTATGGTTTGAAATTGCATACTGCTTCACAAAATCCCATTTTCAGTTTCATTGGGAGTGTTTGGATCAGCACTGTTTGCTGAGTTCTAGTTGTTGTTTTGTTGTTGCTTTAGTTTAGACATACCACATTAGGTATAGTTAGGCTTAGTAAACCTTAAAATCCAAGTCTTAAACACCCAAGGTCAAAAATTAATTCCAATTCCCTTGACAGTTAACTGTCAAGGTTTTTAAGTTCCAAAACTCACCCATTTGGTTTAAAACCTGGTCATTTAGCTTATTTTAGACTCATTCCATCTTAGTATAACTTATTTAATCAGTTAGGCTCATTAGAAACTCAAATAAGTCAACTTAGCAAGTTTCATTGAAAAGTCAAATTTTAAGATCTCAGATTTTTGCAAAACTTAGGGGAATTGTTCTGAATTTTGTAATGTGAATTAGACCTTGAAACTTTCAGGTCTTGTTGTCCCCCACCTCAACTCCAAGTTCCCATGTTTATTTCATTTTTAGGATTTTTCTAGTGGGCCCCACCTTAGGCCAAAGTTGGCTGCAGGGTAACCCACTACTCTGCTGCACAGAACAGTCACCCACCACCACCACTTGGTGGTGGTTTTCTGGCCACCACAGTGGTCCTCAAGCCTCAAATTTTGTTCCATTCAATCCCCCTCCTACCATACTTTAACCCTTGACCAAAGTTTTGACCTTAGGACCTCTGGGACCCACTTGGAATTGCCCATAAACTCTGTCCCAATTCTGAGTGGTATTTGGAATTTGGAAGTGCTTAATTGTGCTTATTAAGCTTATTCTGTGGACCCCACTTGTGGATTCTAGCTTAAACAAGTTCCATAAACTTATTTAGACCTGAATTTACCATAGTGGGCCCTACACAAGCTGGTTCAAGCTAGTTTCCTTGTTTGGTCAACATTAGTCAACTGCCATAGCTTATTGCTTATAGTTGGCTTATTTTTAAGCTTTGTAAATTTTGTTTTCACAAAAGTTTTATGTTTTAAGTATTTTTAGAGTTTTGTAAAAGAAAATTCAAGAAAAATCAATTTAATTTTAAGTGATAGTTTCTATTTAATGTAATTTAATTTTAATTTTCATTTTTATATTTTTATTAAGTACTTAGCTATTTTATATTTTTCTTAAATTCCTCTTATATTAAAGTATTTACAGTAATTTTCTCAGATTTTTATATAATCATTTAGTATTTATTAGAATTAATCTTAATTTAATTAATAATTAATCAATATTTAAGTTTTAAATAGCATAATTAGTTTTTATTAAGTATGACATAGTTTTTATATTTTTCCTAGCTTTTATATATTAAAATATAATTTTTTAAATTTTTCTAGAATTTTTACTGTTCATTTTCTATTTTTCTTAATTTAAAATAGTTTAATTAGGTAATTAATAATTAATTAGTCATTTTATAATTTTAGTTTTAAAACTTATTTTTAGTCATTTTATAATTTTAGAAATTTTATTTTCATTTTTCTAGTACTTAAATAATATTATATTGTATTTAAGTTATTTAAATTAGTAATAATTAGTAATTAATTAATATTAAATAATTAAATAGTGTGAAAATTTATTTTCTTTTTCCAAAAATTTTCTTTTATCTTATAGTTTGTAAAAAAGTCATTTTCACCCCCTGGGGGTTTTCAGATTTCCGTTTTCACTTTTTATTTCGTACGTTTACGTTATTTAAAACGTGAACGTACGCGTTTTTAGGTTTTAAACGTTTCTGGTTTTTCCTAGCTTCCAAACTTATTCATATAGCTTGTTTAAGCTATTTCATTATAGATTCCTTAGTTTAACCAAACTCAAAACCCTTTCTAATCCAGATTCACCCGATCACAAAGCCGTTTGTTAACCATCACACCTCGTCGGGACATAACGACCCGGGGAAATCCTATACTTCCAAGGAGCATTGACTCTAGGCTGTTTGACCTTGTTGACCATTCCTTGGTCAATATAAGTTGACGGTTTAGCATCAATCAAATTTTGGCGCCGCTGCCGGGGAGGTCGTGCGCGTTATTCTAAAACGGTTTGCTGATTAGTGATTTTGGAATTCACTTCTTTGTAAATTTATCCATCCTTGTGTATATTATCATATAAAAACAAAACCGTTCCCGGAAACATTTTAAACTCAGTTTTCAACGAACACAAAAACACAAAAAGATTTTCTTTCTCATTTGTACAAAATGTTTATCCAAAAATCCAAAAATATTCACCTTTACCCTCTCACATCTTTGATTCTTCATTCCTTACCCTCCCAAACCTTTTGATTCTTTCTATGTCTCATCCGCACCTTCTTATTTGCCAATGGTGTGGTAGTCCTTATAATGGTGGCAATTGCCCCAGTTGTGACATGGTAGAGTCAGGAAACGGGTCTGTCTATAACCAGAATCCCTATTCCTACCATGACACCACTGATTCATTCCACCAGCTACCACACCATGATACTCAGCAGTTTTACTGTTGTGAGTACTGTGGTGGTTCACACTACAGTTCTGATTGTCAATCGGGAGACACGCTTATCTATGAGCAGTTTCCTGATAACAATTATGACTTTAGCACATACAACCCAGAGCCACATCAGTTTTACTGTTGTGATTACTGTGGAGGTCCACACTCTAGCTCGGATTGTCAAACAAGGAATCCATTTCCTTGTAACAATTACGACTATTCGTTTTCAGACCCACCTTCACAGTACCAAATGATTCACACAACTCCTCATGATACTGAGCAAGACCTTTTACTAAAGGCTCTTGATTTACTAAAAGAACTGAAGGAGGAGTTGGTTACTACATCGTTTCAAGACTCTCGTGAGAAATCTATGGCAGAATTACTTGCTGAAGAACGAGAGGCTAGAAACGAATTAAGCATGGAAGAATTACTAGTCTTAGAACAAGCAGCTAAAACACGTGCCATATTTCGCCATGCTGCTCTTCTCGACGATGATGATGATGATGATGTTACCCTTGATATTTCTCAATTTTGTAAGAGTTTGTCAGATTCATCATTTGTGATTCCTCCCATTGAAAATCAGGGAGAAAATAATGAGACAGGGAAATTACTAGCAGAAGATCAAATGGAACTTGTACAATCCATGAATGCTAGTCCTTCTCAACTCCCTCATTCTATTGATATCACACCCAAAGTTTACACTCACTTTCTAAACATGGGGGATGAGCATCTTAGCACTGTTCCTAATAAGGAATCGGACGAATTAATAAAGTCTTGTGTTGAGATCCTTGTCCCAATCCCAGGAGAGTCACAGGGAACTTTGGATCATGTGTGTGATTTACCTTTCCCCATTGAGTGTGTTAAAGATCAATTTGAGACTTTCTCCGATTATAGCGATGATTGTACATCTTATGGAGACATCGAGTATGTTGAGGCGTCAATTCCACATTCTGATGCTGATCATCTTCTTGAGGAGTTCGCTGATGAACTTGCTCACATCAATCCACTTCCAACAGGAAGTAACGATGTTCTCCTTGACCTTGAAGCCGATCTGGGAGAAATTGAAAGTCTCCTATATCATGATCCGTCACTCACTTCTGATCCCAACAATCCAATAGAGAATGTTAATCACTTTGTTCCCAAAGCATTCAATACCACTCTCACCAATCCTCTATTTGAATTCGAATCTGAATTCACTTAGATTTCTGATAATCCACTCTTTGATATTCAGAACGAGGATTGTGATGAGTCTATTCCGGAACATGAGTTCACATATTCACATCTTGTGAATAATTCTCTTCATGAGGAGTTCTCCGGTGAACTCACTCATCATGTCATGACTCCTCCGGAGTTTGATAGCCCGGGGGAGATGCACTCAATCATGAGAATTTGCAAATTCCCACCTACCCTCCCGGGATATTTACGAGCTTAACCTTTGAAATCCAAATTCAGGCTACAGAGCCTGATCTCGAGGAAGAATATCAAATCATGATTTTCATCATGGTTTTCTTCCTTTTCTTCACCTATAAGGTGACTTCTTCTCTTCTTCACTCCTTCGGGAATGAAGACACCATCTTTGAACTCGGCATTTTCATGTATCATTATCTTGAGCCGGCTACTTATCTCATCGGTGTGGAACTTTCACGTGCTTCAAATGTTTGTCCAAACATCTTGAATGAAAGTCCGATGGAGATTGTTTCTTCCACATCATGCTTCCCCAAGGACAAATGAATTCGGGGTCGAGTCAAGCTAGCGACTCGGTAAACAAAAACAGTAGCATGCTTATAGGGTTTTCACCCTAAGTGTGGGGGAGTCCCCGATGCTATGATTACAAAAGTGAAAAACAAAATGGTGTTTTCCAGGCTTAGCTTGTAATGTTGCCCTTTTACGTTCAAAGAGTCGGCATACTAGCCGGGACTTTGAATATTGAGGACAATATTCATGCTAAGTGTGGGGGGTATTTCGCTATTCTAGCGAATTTTATCACACTTTACTATCTTATACCCCCGTTTTTGGCCAAAATTTCTGTTGGGATCATACTTTAGTATTTTAGTCAAGTCTCGGTCATTACCTTTTGTAATAGGTTGCTTAGTTATTTTATCTAACTAGTCTATGTTTCAAGGCTTAAGCATTTAAGACCAATGGGCCTTAAAGCCCACGAATTAAGAGATAAGGGAGGAAGGGAGTGTTGCCCTAACTCCTCCCTTATAAATAGTAAGCTTATGTAAACTTTTCATTTGTTGGTTATTTGATTATCTTAAGGAAACTCTTGCACTTTCACCTTTCATATTGTCTCATAATCAACCATCTCTCATTCTCATCTTATTTCTTTCTAAATCATACTTGTGTTTACATAAATGGTGACCTAACAAGTGGTATCATTCGCCAAATAGAGATTGAAGTGTGTTTCTTGGTTTGAACGTGGGTATTTGGTGCTTATTCTTCATCTTTTTTGCATTTCTCTTGGTTTCTTTCACTCAAATCTTGAAGCTTGGATAAGTTTCAAGGTTGATATAGTGATTTGAAGCTTAGTTGTTGCACAAAGTTGTGATTTTTAAGGTTTTTTAAGGTTTTATAGCTTCTTTGATATTGGAAAACTAGTTTTTGGTAGCAAAATCTTCAATAGTTAGTGTTTTCTAAGTATTGGTGAAGTTATTTGATCAAAAGTACCTTATTTCTAAGCATTTTTTCTTCAAAAATTTGAGATTTTTCAAGTTTCTGACCAGTTTACTCGTAACTTTAGTGAACAGTACGATTAGAAAGCTGTAAACAGTACTTTTTGTCCTTTCTACGAGTAACTTTTGGCTAAAACCCTTTTCTTACGCGTAACTAAGGTCAAAACCCTGTTCTTACGCGTAACTTTGAGTTCCTATGCCTAATTCTTACGCATAAGTGACTTCCTACGCATAAGTGATTCCTACGCCTAATTCTTACGCGTAAGTGGGAAATCCTACGCAGAAGTTGCCTTTTCTACGCAGAAGTTCACTCTTACGCCTAAGTTTCTACGCGTAAGTTGGGGATCCTACGCCTAAGTTTCTACGCGTAAGTTTAAATCTTACGCGTACGTTTCAGAATTCTACTCGTAAGTTTCTTCAACGGTCTTCTCTTCGTGCAACGGTGACTCAGTACTTCCCTAACTTGGATAGGTTAGTGGAATACTTCGACTACAGATATCTTTCAAGCTTGGATAAGTTTGAAAGATTTGTTTGGTCTTTGAACCTTACGCATAAAATCTTACGCATAACTTTATAGTTTACGCATAAGATCAACCTTACGCGTAACTTTGCAGTCTACGCATACGTTTCAGTTTTACGCGTAAGATTTCAACTTACCCCAGGGATTTTGAACTTAACCAAAGGAACGTGCATTTCAATCTTCTACAAGATCCATCTTTAACACAAGTCTCTTTCTGCTATCTTCTAACTTATTTTCAAAAAAAAAATTTGAGTAAACTTTCAATTTTTACGCGAAATTTAAATTTTGGTATAACGGTGAAAATTTTGGCCCAAAATTCAAATTTTTAGGCCAAAATTCAAATTTTTTCGGTAAAATTTGGCGGCAAAATTTTTTAAACTCAATTTTTTTCAATAACCTTAGAATTGCATTTTATAGTGATTTTCAAAATTTTGGAAAAGAAAAATTTTTTCAAATTATTTTGGAGGGAAAACCAGAAATCACTATTTCGACCTCGAGTGTGACATTTTGTTTGATTATTTCGATTACATCGCAACAATCAAGGGGGAGAGCAATGTCATCTACAACGTCTCAATCACCTTCTTCCAACTACCTTCGTCACCAATATTCTCATCAGCAACAGTATCATCAACAACAAAGTCACAACACCCTCATTCGTCATGTTTTGCTCTTTGGAAATGAATCAAGGCCTCCAATGTTGCTACCAGGAACGTATACTGATTGGAAACGGAGATTTCTACAATGGCTCACAGATCGTCCTGCGGCAGATCTCATGCTTAAATCCATACAAGATGGTCCACACAAAATGATATTTCTTGCTGAGTCAACAGGGATTATCATAATGCAAACGGATGAAGATTTGAATGCTAATGAACTTGCTCAGTATGATGCTGACCAACAAGCTGCATGGTTCATGACACTAGCCCTTCCCAACTCAATTTACATGTATATGGACTTTGAAGCCAGTGCTTATGAAATGTGGAAATATCTTGAAGCTATGCATCATACAGAAGAACTTCATCACATCAGAATGAAGCAAATTTTTGAATCTTGTTTAAGCGTGAATCCTTTGAAGACCATTCTCCCTGCTCCACCATCTCTAGCTGTTGACCATGGATCCTTAATTTACACTCCAAATGGTCTCTTCTTCAATCCTCCGAATGCACCTGAGCCTTTCTTCATTCCACAGTACCATCCTGCAACACTACATAATAATGTGCAATCTCTTCTGCAAAATCTAGTGAAACTTAGTCAAGTATCTTCTAAGAAAGGCAATGGCGCTATGACTTCAACTTCTGAATGCTTAAACACAATGAAAGATTCTGATGATGAAGAAGATCTTATCGAACCGAGCATGGCACTTTTGGCATATACAGAAAATATTGCAGATGTGGAAGATCAGGATTATGATTCAACTCCAGTCTTTGACGATAGTGTTGAATACAATGCCACACTTAGTCAAATGGAAGTTGAAGGGAGTTATCTCAATGAGGTTTTGCAAAGTGTCATGGGAGATATTCCATCTGATGATGAATATGCAGATTTGGAATCCAATACCGCAGATTTGGAAGCCGATACAGCAGATGTGATGTTAATGGCAAACATGCAGGAATTTCACATCATTAATACTGGCTCAGAGTATGAGTCTGATAATTCTGTAGATCCAGTTGTGAGATTAAACAAAGAGAAAATGTATCAATCAAGGTCTCATATGCATGAACTAAGTTACAGCAGAATCATCTCAGACTTCACACAATTTACGAGTCAGGCTTTATCAAATTCCCGAAATTCCCAAAATCGAGCTGTCAAACAAGGTGAAAGTGTTGTGATACAAGGAAGTATTACTCAAAGGCTGGTTGGGAATGGTGAGAATACTGCAAATGTAGTTAATGTAGGCAATGAGGTTAAAATATTGGAAGATAATTCGGGTGTCATGGATGACACTGAACCAGTGTACGACACAAATGCTTCTGATGACTCTAAAGACCCATTTGAGAGAAAGATGACTGAAGCTGAGAAAAGTGCCATCAATACTACAGAAAATTGCTTAGCTCATTTTGAATCAGTTAAGACTCAATGCAAGATTCTCTCAGATGCATGGTTTCCTACGGGGGGTACCTTTAATGCATTCTTCGGAACTGGAATGGATCGTCTAGCCTTCCAAAGGAAACTCCGAGAAAACATTGTTCAAATTGAAAAACAAATTGAACAGGGAAGCGATTGCATGGCAGGATTTAGAGCACTCAAGGATCAGTTCAAAGTGTTCATGGCATTGCATTTTAAAGCTCTCATACACTATAAATATGAAAGCAATGTATGGAGAGAGAACATCACAAGTATGGAGGTTGAAGATTTTAGAGATCAACTTGTTTCACGCCTAAACCGCTTAGAATTTATGCTTAATGAAAGATCACCTCATCTGAGTGCTATCAAAGAACAGAAGTTGCTGATTCAAGAAGAGCAAGTTCATAAAGTTGATACATTGGAAGATAATTTGGTTGCCATGGAATGCAAAGGGACAGAATCAGAAGTGCAGAATGACAGCAGTAGATTAGGGAATGATACAGATGCAGACTGTGCAGAGATCAGACCCTCCTATGACTCAGAGCCCAACGTTGACAAAGAACAGATGGATGAGGAAGATGTCATACCCATCTATGACACAGAACCCAACTTTGACAAAGAGCACATGGATGAGGTACAATCTACTGTTGATCACATTATGCCTGCTAATGAGAAACAACAATCTGAGCAACCTAACTTCAGTAATGAAGGAGAGGTTGACCAGGATGTTGTTCAATGTCTAGTAATACATTTTGAGTCTGAGTCCTTACCGGATAATCCAATTACTGAAACATCATACCAAACTCTTGAGTCTGAAAACTTTCTTCTCAAAAAGACCATTGCACAGTGTCATAAAGATTTTTCAAAACTAGAGGCACATTGCATCTCACTTGAACTTCAAATGCTAAACGAATCTATAAATTCGGGCAACAATGGTCAATTTTTGAATGAACAAAGAAAACGTGTGGATACATTAGTTAAAGAAAATGAGCTTTTAAAAGGTCAAATTCAAGAAAAGGTGTTTGCACATGCTGCATTGCAAAACAAATTAAGAAGACTGACTGGTCAGAGTGTGGATACTAATTTTGCTAAACCATCAATCTTGGGGAAACCGACTTCTCAAAGAAACAGAAAACAATCAGTGGTTAGACAACCAACTGCATTTAAATCTGAACGACCTAAATTTTCAAAACCTCGGTTTGCCTCCCAAGTTGTTGAGAATAACAATTTGACAAAACCAGTCACTCCACATTCTTGGCCTAAGGAAAATGCATCTGTGTCTGCTAAATCTCAACAAGTGATTATACCTGGCTCATCTAGGATTAGTTCTACCACAGTGTCTAAAACGAGCATTAAAAGTAAAGAGTCTTATGACACATATGACATGTACAAGAACTATGATCTAGAAAAGGCTAGGAAAAAGGCGCTACTTCAAAAGGATGGAATTCTAGGTTCAAAACCTCAAATGATAGGCCTTCCACTGTAGTACAGAACACTGCTTGTAGTAGCTCTCCAAAACCTAAGAGTAAACAACAAACTAATAGGAATTGGCTAGCTTCTAAGAGTAGTTGCGTAAATAATCATGTTGTTTGTGCTTTTAAATATCTTCAAAAGGGAAATTCACATGAAAAGGCTCAATCGACTAAGACAAACAAACCCGTTGAACCAAGAGTCATAAGTCAGAAACCTAAGAAGTGGATCAATATAGGACGTAGGTTTTCTCAACAAAGTGATGCTCCCACATTTCATTCAACTGCATCTAAAAGGAAAACATCTCCTAGATCTAACACTAGGTGGGTACCCACGGGTAGAATTTTCAAATCAATTGGTCTTAGGTGGATTCCTACAGGAAAGATTTTAGACATTTGCACCAAAACTAATGTGATCTCCACAACTTCTACCTCTGAGACTAGTATGAAAACCATCGGTATTGTGTGTTCGAGTGTCAAGAAGATAATTGACACTACATCTTTATCCTTCTAACATCTGGGACCCAGTTACTCTTGGGGTTCCTTGTTCTCTGTTTTCTTGTCTCTTCTTTCTTTCTGTGCAGATTCAACAGCAATGGCTTCGGAACAAATCAGTTTCGGACCCGAGCTTAATGTTATTGTTTCTGAGCACAACAGCTTAGGACCCGCAACCAACCGTTTAAAAGCACTTCAGCAATGGCTTCTGAGCAACACAGCTTAGGACCCGAATTTAACCGTCTTAACTCTCTGGCATCTTCAGCTGAACCATTGCCACTCAACCGCAAAGAATTAGAAACCTTGTTTGCTCCACTATTTGATGACACAATTGAATACCGTCCTTCTGAGGTCTCACCTAATTCCGCTGCTCAACCTGAAAACATTCCAGTACCAGACTCACCTCAACAAACTACCACAAGTGTTGAGAGAGACGGTCCTCCAATTGTATCACCATCTACAGCAGAACAAACTGGTTCTAACTCCCGCCATCCAGCTGAAGATCCAACACCACTATCAGTTCCACAACCCGCAGAGCATGATCATGATGCGTTCTTTAATCCGTTTGCACCGGCTCCTACAGTTCCTGATATAGCTGAGTCGTCAACACGCAATTTGGATCCTGCTAACATGCGAGATACTTATCAACTACACCCTTCAACACACAAATGGACTCGAGACCATCCACTAGTTCATATTATTGGCCATCCAGATGCACCTGTAATGACAAGACAACGACTTCACACTGATGGAGAAACTTGTATATATGCACTCACAGTTTGTCACGAAGAACCAAAGAACATCAAAGAAGCAATGACTTATGACAACTGGATTGAATCTATGCAAGAGGAATTTCAACAGTTCATATGATTAGAAGTCTGGGAATTAGTTGAAAGACCTGACGGAGTCTTTGTCATCGGGTTAAAATGGATCTGGAAGAATAAGCTTGATGCAGAAGGGACTGTCATACGCAACAAATCACGTTTGGTAGCGAAAGGATACTCTCAACTGGAAGGACTTGATTTTGCTGAATCCTTTGCTCCAGTGGCAAGACATGAAGCTGTTCGAATCTTTTTGGCCTATGCTGCACACAGGAACATGGTGGTTTACCAAATGGATGTCAAAACAGCATTTCTTAATGGAGAACTCCGTGAAGAAGTTTATGTTAGCCAACCTGAAGGCTTCGTTGATCCTGAGCGTCCTAATCACGTTTACCGACTCAAAAAGGCACTCTACGGACTCAAGCAAGCCCCACGGGCGTGGTATGACAAACTGTCCACTTTCTTACTGGCCAATAAATTTTCTAAAGGATCGGTGGATCCCACATTATTTACAAAAACCTATGGGGAGGACTTACTTGTTGTTCAAATATATGTCGATGACATTATCTTTGCCTCAACAAAAAGAAGTTACTCTAATGATTTTGCAAAATTAATGAAAGATAATTTTTGAAATGTCCATGATGGGTGAACTTTCGTTCTTTCTAGGACTACAAGTTCATCAATCACCCCGTGGAATTTTTGTAAATCAGTCCAAATATGCTCTTGAAATTTTAAAGAAACATGGAATGATGTCTTGTGATACTTATAATACACCGATGGGCTATACAACAAAACTAGATGCTGATTTACATGGGACTCCAGTTGACCCTACCAAATACCGAAGTATGATTGGGTCCCTCATGTATCTCACAGCTAGTAGACCTGATATAGTATTTGCTGTCTATATGTGCTCTCGCTATCAGTCCAAACCAACTGAAAAACACCTCAGTGAGGTCAAGAGAATCCTTCGATACATAAAGGGAACCATTAACTTGGGAATCTGGTATCCGAAGGATTCTGGTTTTGAACTAATTGCTTTTTCAGATGCTGACCATGCAGGATGTTTAGACACACGCAAAAGCACATCTGGTGGATTACAATTTCTCGGAGACAAACTTGTGTCATGGCAATCAAAGAAGCAGGACTGCACATCACTGTCGTCTACAGAATCTGAATATGTAGCCATGTCTGCTTGTTGTGCTCAAGTCATCTGGATGAGATCACAACTTAAGGATTGTGGCTACCTATTCAACAAGATTCCTATCTACTGTGATTCAAAAAGTGCAATTGCTATCTCCTGCAACACAGTACATCATTGCAAATCCAAACACATCGATCTCCGTTATCATTTCATCAAAGAACATGTGGAAAAGGGTACCGTTGAACTTTATTTTGTTGGAACTGAGTACCAACTGGCGGACTTACTTACCAAATCCTTAGCACCATCAAGGTTTGCTAGTCTAGTTCACCAAATTGGTATGCAATGTTTGACTCCAGAGGATCTGGAAAAGTTTTTAAAATACAATTGATCGTCAAACATCAAAACTATCTTTGTAAATATTTTTCAAAAACAAAAAATACAAAAATATAAAACCAATCAAAAACTCAAAAAGATTTTTGGTCTTGCATTAAAAAAAAAAAAAAATGCAAGTATAAACCACTTTCAACACTATTTTATAAAATATCTTCAAATATTTAAAACAAGTGTTGAGGGGGAGGAAAAGTAATGTTTTTCTAATTTCTCAAAAATATTTTGCCTTTTATACTTGCATTTTACCAAAAATAATTACATCCTTTATCATAAGTGTTGATTCTAAAGTGTTTCGGGTTACTCTCTGATTCGCCTCAAACGGTCAGATAATTATTGATCAGCCACTTGTGAATGGCCAACTGTAATAGTCAAACAGCTGAGGCAAATGCTTCCGTGAAATACAATGTTTTCCCGGGTCGTAATGTCCCAACGAGGTGTGCGATGTTTTATTATAAACGAATCTGTGATCGAGTGAATCTGAACAGGGAATGGTATAAAAGTGTGTGTGTGTGATTTAAACTAGGGTTTTATAACTTAAAATAACTTAGGTAAGCTAATGGAATGATTACGTGAAAGCTAGGTATTAAAAACGTACACCAAATTAAAATCAGACGCGATTGCGTACTGAGAAAAAGGTGAGTTTTAAGAAAAATAAACTATAAGGGTTAAAAATGAAAATTCTATAAACTTAAACTTAAAATAAAATTAATTTAAAAATAAAATTATTTTTTAGATTATTATTTTATTTATTATTAATTATTTAATTAAAAACTATTTAACTATTTATTTAAAACTAACTTAAATAAAAACTAAAAATGATTAACACTACAAATTAAACTAAAAATTTATAAAAATATTTTCTAAACTTAAAAATGAACTTGAAGAAAGTATAAAAAATAAAAATAAATCTTTTTGTCTTTTTATGAATTTTCTATTAATTAAAAAACTATTTATATTAATTATACTAATTAAACTAATTTAAATTACCAATAATATTAAACTAACTTAGAAAATTATGAAAATTTTTATATATCTAATTAACCATCATGGGAATCCTAAAAAATTATAAAAACTTTATTTTATATATTTTTAAACTAGTTAACTAATTATTATTCTATTTATTAATTATTATCTAATTAAACTATTTAAATTATGAAAACTATTAAATGAACAGTAAAAATTCTTGAAATATTACTAAAATTATATTATGACTTATAAAAGCTAAGAAAAATATAAAAACTAGGTGTTACTATACAAAAACTAATTATGCTATTTATAACTTATTTATTAATTAATTACTAATAAAACTATTTTTAATTCTAATAAATACTAAAAGACAAAATAAAAATCTAAGAAAATTATTTAAATTACTTTAACCTATAAGGAAATTAATAAAAATATAAAAACACAACTTATTTAATAAAAATGTAAAAATGAAAATTAAAATTAAATTGTATTAAATAGAAACTATCACTTAATTTTATATTTGTTTTTCTTGAATTTTCTTTTACCAACCTATTTTATACCTAAATATAAATATCTTTTGTAAAGACAATATTTTTATAAGCTAATATTAAGCTAGTTATAAGCTAACAACTTAAGCAGTTGACTATAGTTGACTGAAATAGGAAATAAGCTCACAAGAGCTTATGTGGGACCCACTATGGTAAAACTTGGTTCCAATAGGTTAGTTGAACTATTATGAGTAAGTTTTAATCAAATAAGCTCAATAAATAAGCCACACAACAACAATAAGCACTTGCTTATTGTTGTTACTGAGACAGATTTGGGACAACCTTGGGGAGCAAAATTAAGTGGGGTCCACTGGGTTTGGGGGTCAATGGTTGTTACCTACCAGGAGGGGGGTTCAAAGGTACTAAGGTGGAGGTGTGGGGCCCACTGAGGTGGTCACAAAACCACCACAAAGTGGGTGGTGTGGGTGAGTCTGCTGGTTACTTATAATAGACAGCAAAATGGACAAAAGAAAAGGGCTTATGCAGCCCTACCAAATAAGCACAAATATAGAAAATAAGCACTGGGTCCTTGAGGTGGCTTGCTTGGCTTCCCAAAAAGCCAAGGAACACAGGGTGGGGCCCACTAATAAGCTCTATAAGAGCTTATGAAAACAGACAGTTCAGACAAAGACCCTATGAACAGGGCACTTTCAGATTAAAAAGCTCATAAGAAACAAGAAAATAAGCATTTTAACTAGCAAATAAAAATTAAACAAAAATACAATATTAAAGACAAGCAGCTAGATTTTAATATTCCAAAAGCACAAGGTGAGATTTCAAATAATGAACCCTATAGAAAATTATCTTTTTTATTCAAAAATTACATAAGCTGAATTTTTGACTTTTGATTTGAACTTGATAAGTTGACTAAATTGAGGTTTGATCCTAATTTACTGAGTGATTATGATGTAACAAGCTAACATATGACTAAATTAACTAACAACAACAAGATTTTAACACACAATGATGATTATGGAATCTAAATTCCTACACAGTTAACTGTGTAAGCAAACACACTATGAATTTGACTTTTTATCTAATGATACTAAGGTTCTAATGTTTCATTAACCTATTATGACCTATGTAAATATATTTTGAACACAAACAATAACTATTACACAGTAGATCACTGAGTGTTCAGTTAATCCAAACACTCCCTTAAAACTAAATCTATAATACAATTATGAATTCAGTCCTTTAACCTTGCAGATTTGTGTGTGAAACAGATACTAGTGATGATATAAAAGCTAATTAAGACAAAACAACCATGAATAACAATATTAATAGAAGAAACTTTCAAATGGCAATATTGTGACTTACAATTGGTATGTGACTGAGGTGATGGAACCAAGAACCAAGGTCTATCCTAACAACCTTCCACCAGGTTTCTAATACCACACCAATCTAAATTAACCAGCTCCAATATCCTTTGTCCACAAACTTCTTCCTTCTTATTTTTTTTCTTTATTTTTCTAGATTTCTTTTTGGATTTCTTATTTTAAAAACTATTGCTGCATCAAAGTTTCTATAAGCTTAATAAGCCTTGTCAGAGCTTATGTGAGCTAAGAGAATCTAAATCAACACTAATAACAACTTAACAACACAGAATGAAATTGTCAGTTTCAATTGAGATGTCAAAACAAGATTTTAACAAACAATACTGGATTTAAAAGGTAAATAAGGTTTCCTTAACATTAATTAAACTGAGCACAACAAGATTTAACTTAAAATTACAACTGAAAATGAAATATTATTACCTACGATTTTATTAAACTACTACTAATCTAATAATCTCTCTTCCTTGCTTCCTTTCTGCTTTATAGATATTTCCAGGGTTTTGTGGGACCCACTTGTCATTTCCCACCACTCCTTAGCCATTGATTTCGTCTGATTGATCATGGCCGTTTAAAATGTTATTTCGCGCCAAAAGTCCAAGGTGTCAGTTGGTGCACTGTAGATTGCGTGGTGAAGATTTTCAATGGTTTGGAAGGTTGTGGAGGTGGAGGAGAGTGGTTAGGACAGCTGGGGGACAGGTGGTGGTCAAGTTGGGTTGAAACCATGGTGGTTTTGTGTTGCAGTGGTGAGGGTGGTATGATGGAGGGAAAAGGGGTACGGGGTGGTTTTATTTGTGGGTTTGACCGGGTATTGACCAAGGAGGTGGGCTGGATTTCATTTTGGGCCAAAAAGAAGTAGGGTGGGTTTGGATTATTAGGATAGTGGATTAGTTTGTATTTTGGGTTAAATAAAACATAGGGTCCGGTTTGGTTTTAGGAAATTACAAAAGGACCAAAAATGTAATTAGGGAAAAGTTAAGGGTCTGAAATTGTGACTTTCCCATAGTTTAAATAAGGGCTAAACTTGCCAAGATTTAAATAGTACAAGGGTATATTTGATTTTTTCATATTTAAAATACCCGAGGACTATAATTGACAAAACTGAAATTCCAGGGACTTAACATGTAATTTCTCCAAACTTTTCATCCAGGGACTAATAGTGACAATTATGAATTTCCTGGGACCCTTAATGATAATTTTCCCATTTTGAACACCCAGGGACTAAAACTGTCAAGTTTGAAACTTTGAGGGACCTGTTTTGCCAAACTGTGAAACTTTAGGGACCAATCATGTAAATTCACCAAACTTCACACCAAGGACCATTCCTGCAAAAGATTATTAGTACAAGGACCAATATTGATTTTTCTCAAACTTTTTACATCCCAGGGACTATTTCTGTCAATTTGCAAAGTTGAGGGACTAAACTTGTAATTTTATGAAACTTTGCACCAAAGGACTAAATATGTAACTTTATTATTAAAAAGGACCTTTGGTGACTTTTTCATGTTTTTAGAATAACCAGGGACTAGTTTTGACAACTTTTGAAACTTGAGGGACTGAAACTGCCAATTATGCAAACTTTGTACGTTTGGCATCTGTTTTTGCATATTTTGTATTTGACACATATAAAACACACCTCTAAGATATTTTAAGTATTTTGATACATATTTGAGTGTTTTTGTATGTTTTGGCAGTTCAGATTAGTATAAAATGATGAGTATTTAGACACTCATCACTCTCCTTGACCAATTTAATTAATTTTTCAGTTTTTGACTACGGTCTAAGGTTGAGGGGGAGTAGCACAAGTTGTTCTTATCATGTCTTGGTGAAATTAACGAGTGTTATATGTGATAATGTGTTTAGGCATTAGTAGTAAATGTTTTATTAGGTTAAGGGACCAATTGTGTCATGACTTGTAACTTGTTTTACACTCGGTCAAAACACACCTTGACCATGCATTTACTCTACCTGCTAAAGTAATAACTTTTTTCACCAACCAATATCAACAATCCTCAATCATTCATCTAATCCGTGCATCAATCTTCGAATCTCTAAGTGTCAAACGTTGTTGATCATGTTTTTAAACAAGGGTTTTAATTTTCTTAACAATCCAACGGTTAAAATTATCATAATCGATTATTTGGTCTTAGGATTGTGCGTAGATTTTAAACCTAGAAATTTGTTATGTTATGATTGATTTGATTGTTGGGAAATGGTCTAAGGTTGATTATTAACATGTTTTCACACTCCAATTGCACCCAGAAACATCAATTGATCAATTTTATAGATTAGGGTTCATACGTGTGATTTAGGGGTTCTTGAGTTTGAGCATTAGGATTGAAATTAGTGATGGGGATAGTGTTCCTGTATGCCTAGGATCATTTGTATATGGTTTAATTGCATCTTAATCATGTTTAGATCTTGAATCACAGGTTTAGGGTTCGTATGACACTAGCAGATTTAATCTTGAGATTCTGTGGATGATTTGTGTTAATAATTGAACCATATGATCCTTATGTTGTTAGAAACATTTGCCCCATGCTTAGACATACCCAGATTCATGTTTGATTGTGATTGTGATTGAATGTTCATATGGGTTTACGCGTATCTTAGTAATATGCATGTTTACGCATAAAAAGTGCTTATTAAGTGTGTTAGAATGTTTATTGATCAGTGGTAGTGTGATTTTACTTTCAGGAATCAAACAATACTTAATACGAGAGGTGATTTTTCTGGAAAAGGCAACTTTACGCGTTAATTGGTCATCCTACGCGTAAGATTGAATCTTACGCGTAAGATTTGACACGTGGACAAACTGTGTCTTGGATAAGACATAGTTTACGCACAAATGTAACTCTTACGCATAAGTTCTGACCTTACGCATAAGTCTGGAACTTACGCATAAGTCATTACCTACGCATAAGTTACATCTTTACGCTTAAGGGTAATCCTACGCGTAAGTTTTAATTCCTACGCCTAAGATTTATCTTACGCATAAAATTGATCTTACGCATAAGATTCACCTTACGCGTAATATTCTAACTTACGCGTAGCTTTTGCACTTACGTATTATTTCTACTCTTACGCTTAAGTCAGGTTACGCGTAAAGTTACCCACTTACGCGTAAACTTGTCAAAATCCAAATTTTTCTAAGTGTTGGGAAATTTTCCAAAGTGTAACTTCTTGTAATGATAAACTTATGTTGTAACTGAATTGTTTTAAGTTTCTACCAAGTAATATAACTCAAGTTTGTCATATATCAAAAGTTTTCACACACACAATAACCCCCACTGATCAATGTATAACATGCAATTCTTGATATGTACTTCATAATTGAATGTATTTGCTAACCTAGTCAACAATTTCCATGTTTGTGTTTGTTTATGATCTATTCAGATGGCAGAACACAACAACATTCCATACGGCCCAGAGCCCGAACCTAAGCTTTCATGGGAAGAGACTTTCCCAGATAACTACACCAGGAAGATTGGAAAGAACAACCTTCGTATCAACTTCAACAAGATGACCTGCAACGAGTCCTCTTGTATTGTGGCTATAGATGCTCTCCTTTACCACCCGAATAAGCTGCTATTTACCAAGTCCGCCTCGGTTTCCTGCTTCTACATCCACCAGTTCTGGCATACACTACAGTTAGATCTCGGGGAGGCTTCCTTCACCTGTACACTTCATAACTGTGAGGTCTCTGTGGATATTGATGTGCTTAGGAATGTACTCGGTTTACCTGAACTCGGCCCTAATGAGGAGTATGTTACAGTCCCCACTAAAGAAGAGTTGATAATGTGGTTAAGGGATATTGGGTATGACGAATCAGAAGAAGTTATTACCAGACATTCTAGGGTCAACATTAGGTATCTTCCACAACCATGGAGAACCCTATACATACTGATTGCCAAGTCCTTATCTGGCAGAGATTCTGGGCATGAACATCCAAAGCTCCAACACCTCAAACTCTTCTGGGTAGTGGCTAACGTGAAGAAAGTTGATTATGCCAGCATCATTTGGGAAGACCTGGTGTGGCACATTCAACACAAGACTACTAACATCCCGCTTGTCCGTTTCACAAAACTACTCATCGAAAGCTTTCTTCGTGAGTACGATGATATCCCACAGAGACTCGATGACAAAGATAAGAACACATTCAGAAATGAACATACTCTCAGAGTCGTCAAGAGAATGGACACCAGCACACGCAAGCAGGGAAAGAAACTTCCCGATTGTCTCTTGACCGACAAAGTGAAGGCTTGCACAAACTACAAGTATTATGAACAAGCTCTTCAGGATGACAAAGTTGGTTTCTTGGATGAAGTTCAACCATTCAGGGGAAAGACAGGTACCAAGACTGGAAGCTCTGGCAGCTCAACAAAGTCCAAATCTAAGAAGAAGAAGGGTACTCCTAAAAGAAGAATTCCTACCAAGCAGCCCGCATCTATTCCCAAACCTGGATGGTTTCCCTCACCACAATCTTCTCCAAAGCCGTCTGACTCTGAACAAACCGAATCTGACGAAGGTCCACAGTATAGGGAAGCATATGCTAATATTGAGAAAGATGAGAATCTTGAAGACATTGATTGGGATAAAGACATTGATGAATTTGCTGATAATGCCGTATATCCATCATACCTCAATCAAAGACCATACACTGAAGCTCAGACGATGCTGGAAGAAGAAAGGATTAGAAGAGAAAAGATGAAGGAACCAGTTACAGCTGTACAAGAGCCTGAAGGCCTTTCAGTCGAAGAAGAAAATGAAAGGGCCCTCAACTTAGGTCTCCTCCACAGCCGTATTGATACATTCAATGCTGATCTACCACCACCTCCAGTGTTCTCTCAGACCACCGAAACTGGCGGGTCAAGCAGCATTCCTGAGCCTACCACAGGGATCAACACAGACTTAGTTGCTTATGATAATCCCTCAGTATCTCCCACCGACATTGAAATGACTATGGGAGAGGAAGAAGAGGAAGATCCCATGGATACTGATGCTCCAAGGCTTATGACTATGGAAGAAATGGAGCTCAGAGAAAGGGCTCGGGAAGAGGAACTGAAAAGAAAACAAGAAGCTGAAGAGGCCAGGCTTGAAGAGCTCGCTCAAGCTAAACTAGAAGAAACTATCAGAATGGAAGAGAGCAGGAAAGCAGAAGAGCCAGCCAAGCTGGCTGAAGAAAAACTGAAGAAGGAAGAAGAAGAAGCCAGGCTTGCTGACGAACTAAGGCTTAAAGCCGAGGCAGCCAAGCTGGCTGAAGAAAAGTTAAAGAAGGAAAAAAAACCAGGCTAGCTGAAGAACTAAGGCTTAAAACCGAAGCTGATAAACTGGCTGAAGAACAAAGGTTGAAAGAAGAAGCAGCCAAAGTCAAGGAAGTTGTACAACCCAAACCACAGAAAGGTGATGACAAAGACTCTACCACCATCATTGAATCCACACAGTCATCACCTCCCGCATCTGAATCAACACATGACAAATCTATCAAGAAACCTAGCACCAAAGCCTCTGCTGCATCTAAATTACTCAAGTCAGCTTTCAAAAGAGTACAGGAGAAGAAGAGAAGCAGACTGGAAGATCAGGTTGCAACACTTGTAACCCAAGTTGCTGAACTGACGAAGCTGAACTCGAACGTCCAAGAGCTACAAGACAAAGTTGATACTTTCTTAGCTAAAGACGTTCAAGAGAACTTGGAAGCCACATTAGCAGCTCAAGCACAAGAATACATGGCACAACACTTAGTTGCTGAATTAAAAGATCTGCTGGCACCTATGAGAGATGAACTCACCAAGTTTGCGGAACATGCTGTCAAGAAAGTAATTCGATCCACGACTTTTACTCTTCGAGCCGACAAGTCTACTGCTCCTCTACCAGGACTATCTCTGGATGATTTGGAAGCTCAACTCTTAGAAAAGCTGGCAAACAAGTTCACCTTGACTCCTGAAGAAGCCAAAATCCTAGAAGCACTAAAAGACAAGATGAACAAAGAGACTTGCAGCACAGAGGCAGATAAGCTGAAGCGTCAAAGAGATGACGAAGAAAGGGATCCGAATTCTCAGGCAAAGAAACAAAAACAAGCCGAAGGACCCTCATCTCATACACCGGTCATCCCCCCAACCACAACAACTTCCTCTCAACAACCGAAGGCATCAGGTTCTGCTCCCAAGGCACACGACCATTTCGAATACACCGGTGGTGACGACATTCCTCAACCCGATGAAGTTCCAGAACCGTCATCCAAGAAGAAAAAAGCAAGAAAAGGAAAGGATCATCAACCCAAACCGGACACCTCATCTAAAGGAAAGGAACCCAAGAAACCCAAAACCGTCCTTCAATGGCTCGATAAAGATGAGACTGCCGAGTATTCCTGGTTTGAGAAGATGATCAATTCACAACCACCGTTGGAAGACAATCAGGTACCTCAAGATGGTCGAACAGTGGAATATGCTCAACTACTTCAGCACAAGTTTAAGATGAAAAAGATGAATAAGAAAGAGCTGCGAAGAATTAAGAATGAAGCATTTAATCTTCTCAAAGATCGGTCTGCAAACTCCATCGAGCTTGAGTATCATCTGGAAAATATTGCTCGAGCCATGTCAAGCGATATTGACTGGATTAACCCTGAATCTTTTGTCGATCCGGTCACAAAGAAATCCGCACCCTTCATTACTGACTGGTCGAAACCACTACCAATGGTTGGGAGGCCTAATGAACCGAAGATCCCGTACATGTTCTTCTTCAATACAGACTTGGAATTTTTGAAGCTTGGAAGTACGATCGAGAAGAAGTACGTTACCTCACTCGCCTTTCTCCCTGCAGCTCGATATCTCAACAATGCCATCGAAGAAGAAGCTACAGCTTTATTCGTTGACAAAATTGTTGAATATGACCGGAACGCACTCTACGGCATTCATCACTGGCCAGAAAACCGGGAACAATACTATCGAAGCAGCAGACTTAATCAGACGATGGGCGATGTGGCAAGTGATTTGAAGATAGTCTCCATTCAGTTCATCTCGACTGCCACTCACTTTGGGTACCCCTTCCTCAGCAAAATCACACTCAAAAGACTTGATGAAAAGGAGTACGACATTTCCGAGTCTGACTTTCCACGACTACTCCTCAATGACATCGAAGACTTGTATCTGCTCAAAGTTCAAGGCAAACTCTGTGGCTTGCCAAAAGAGATACAACTTGCCTTTATCCAAGCTCTCCTAATATTTATCAGGCAAATAGTCATCAGAGAAAGAGTAGAAGATCTTCAGTTAGGAGTGGAAAGTTATCAGAAGAAGCTCAATCTCACCAAACCCAACATGTTCAACATCCCCGACCTTCAACATCTGCCTCAATACACCCTGATCAAGCATCCATTCGGGTTCACCTACCGTAGTGTTAATGGTCACAACTGCTTCATGGCTTACACCGAAATTCAGAAGTTCTGTGATGAAACATTGAAGTTCATCAGAGATGAAATCAAGAGCAGAGTCGATGACATTGCTTTGGGTAAATCGAAACGGTGGAATACGACAGAGGTCAGGGATGCCCGCAGATTCATCTTAAGAATTGAGAACTGATTGAAGCGAAGGGATCAGTTCAGGATATTGGAAAGCTATGTTGGAGGAAGATCTAAATTTCCGGTGTTGACATTTCAGAGACCTGATTGGTAGTAACATTGTAAGAATTTGATTTGATTTTTCAATATTATATCTCATAACGGCTTGTGCACATATTACAGTGTACAACCCAATCTTTTAAAGAAAGGACCCTGAGGTACGCATCAGTGCCTCAATCCTAAATATAAGGAGCGAAGGCTTCTTACTTTTGAGTAGAATTAATCAAACCTTTATGATTTTCACAATTCTGCTCAAAAGGACAAGTATTTCACCTCAATAAGACTTAATCACTTGTTGAGGGGGAGCACTTGTCAAAACAAAATACTTTGCCCAAAATCAAAAGTTCTTGGTGAAACTTCCCGTAAGACTCAAAAGGCATATTTTAATCTAAAAGATTGTCAAAAACATCATTTCATATGCTATTTTTGAGGGGGAGAAAATGAAAAAGTGATTAAAATATACGAAGTCAAAACTAAAAGGTTGTATCATGTGCGAGCTAGACTCAGAAATGACCCAGGAATTGACGAGATAACAAAAGTTAGTTATATCGAAAAGACTTATCCTCGACGGGTAATAACATCAAGTTAGTTACTAGAGCTAGTTGTCACCTAAAAGCTGACAATGCATCTCTTTAACTAACCACGTAAGCGTGTCTCGAAAAGGATATGTCTGAGTAGAAATGTACCGTCTCGAGAAACTTTCTGTGAACATGATCAGGCCGGGTAATAACTTCAAGCTAGTTTAACTAGTGATGTAAGCGTGTCTCGAATCGGTCTTGTTCATGGAAAGTGGATCAATTCAAAAGTGCTTGCTCCTCCTGCATGTGCAAATTTATTAAATACTTATGAGCACATGTGCAGGGGGAGCCCTTCAAAAGTGTACACAAAACTCTCAAAGTGTTAAACAAAATATTTGATTAACACAAACACTTTGAGAGATTTTCTATCAAAGGTTTCTTGGCTACTGTCGGAGTTATAAGGTGATTAAGATAGGAATAACCGTCCTATGATCCGCCAGAGCCGGAGGGATCTACCCAAGGACATCACCAATAGTTAGAAGTAGAAGTCCTTAGGTATGATACGAAAAAAAGGAGAAAAGAATGAAAGGGAAAGAAGGAGTTGAAGAATTAAAAAGAAAAATAAAGAAAAGGGTGAAAAGAAATAGCCCTCCATATGTTCAACCTTAGGGCAGACACCGGGTTTAATGCGTATGCTACTGGCTGTTGCAAAAGACAACACCGGTATTGAAGATTAAGTCGTCATGGACCCAGTGACGCAATGCACTAAAACTTCTCAACCACTCAAGTTCTCTTAAAAGGACTGGTTTCATTCTCACGGGGAACCCGCGTAACCTATCGACCTATCTCTTAGAGACGGTTGATATTGAAGCAGGAGACCCCTCCCCAGTCTCCGCATAGGAAACCTAGGTGTGTACTAATAGAGTCTAGAGCCTTGAGATACAACAAAGATCTCTTAGGAACACTTAGTCTTTCTACAGCTGGTGTTCTACATCAATGGGCATCAGTTGTAAACTATCGAGTCCTTCGCAGATCTTAGCAATCTGCCGAGAACGTTTATGAGAGGATTACTTAAGTATTTCTCAATGATTGAACAGAAATCCTGCCAGGGTCAACATCTAACAGCCCTGACAGCAGGTCACTTCGGTAACCTCACAAGGGTTACGCTTAGTGCTTGCGGTGGTTCCATTACGGTCTACAGTCGTGGAGTGATCCCCAGCGACTCACCCAGTCATTGAGCTACTTAGTAGGTCTCGTAAGCTCCTTCGGGAGTATCTGATATGGGAACGGCCTGGATAAGGATTAGAAGGAGTCTTCACAATATGCTGTTGATGAGCTCTAATTCCTTATCCGTAAGCACCGGTTGTTTTATTGCTAACTGTTTACTCGCAGGTACCTCACTTCCATGATGACAGATTCCAACATGCTCATACATACATCTTGAAGTCAAAGAAAGCTCCCCCAAAGATCTTAACAACACAAAGTTCAAAGAAAGATTCTACACCGATAAGAAGAATCTACAAAGAATAATGACCAAGATCTCAATGCATGAAAAGGATCTTCTTGTTCGTAAAAGACAAAGACCGAAGATGTATGAGTATGTTGGAATGGCGTTCAACCACCACAGACGCAGGAGTGACGAATGGCAGACTACTTCGTGATACAATCACTACATCATCACCAAAGAACAAAGACAAAGGGCAAAGTACTTTCATTATCACTCAAACATTTTGAAGACGTATAGAGTTTCACATGTCACAAGTCAACGACAAAGATGAAGACGTCAAGCAACCGTGATGACCGACCCTTAGGGGGAGATTGTTGGGATCATACTTTAGTATTTTAGTCAAGTCTCGGTCATTACCTTTTGTAATAGGTTGCTTAGTTATTTTATCTAACTAGTCTATGTTTCAAGGCTTAAGCATTTAAGACCAATGGGCCTTAAAGCCCACGAATTAAGAGATAAGGGAGGAAGGGAGTGTTGCCCTAACTCCTCCCTTATAAATAGTAAGCTTATGTAAACTTTTCATTTGTTGGTTATTTGATTATCTTAAGGAAACTCTTGCACTTTCACCTTTCATATTGTCTCATAATCAACCATCTCTCATTCTCATCTTATTTCTTTCTAAATCATACTTGTGTTTACATAAATGGTGACCTAACAATTTCAAAAATTTTTCACTGGTGCTTCAAAATTTTTGTGGTTATCAGTCTGCCGTGTCTAAATGACAAAAGGGATTGGCTAGTCCAGGAGCAAATGGCTCTTGGTAAAGACATCTCAAACCCGTTGATGGCTTGCAATTTGCCCAAAATTGTATGGTTCCGCAACTCCCCATATCCCATAAAGCGAATGAGTTGGCTAGCCCGCAAGATTATGGATTGTGGTAAAGGCAGTGGAAAATCCATAATTGGTAATCAACTCACCAAGATGTTGACTATTCCATCAAGAGCTGGCTAGTCCAGAAGCAAACGGCTTTTGGTAAAGACTAATCAAATCCGTTGACAGCTGGTGGTTTGCTCAAAATCACACGGTTATCAGGTGTACCACAGTTCTCACACCTGGCTACTCCAGAAGTGATGGCTTTTGGTAAAGAGTTTGAAATCCATCAAGTTTTCAAAACAGTTATTGCTAGGGACTAGCAATAGTTTAGTGTGGGGGATTGATGAGTGCTCAAACACTCATCATTTTTGGTCAAATCTGAACTGCAAAACATACAAAAACACTCAGAAATGCATCAAATTACTGAAAATATTTCAAAACTGTGTTTTATATGTTTTAGATGCAAAATGAGCAAAAACAGATGAAAAACGTATAAAGTTTGCAAAATTGGCAGTTTCAGTCCCCCAACTTTCATAAAATTACAAAATTAGTCCCTAGTCATTCAAAATATGGAAAATTATCACCAAAGGTCCTTTTGAAATCATAAGTTGTCATATTTAGTCCTTTGGTGAAAAATATCAAAAGTTTTGGAAATTTACAGTTTTGTTCCCTGGAGTTTCAAATATTGACAGATTTGGTCCCTGGTGGGATGTTTTTGAAAGAAAAATCATTTTTGGTCCTTGGAAATTCAAAAGTTAGCAAAAATGGTCCTTGGGTGGCAAAATTAGTGAAATTACATGTTTGGTCCCTGGGTTTTGAAAGTTGGCAGAAAAGGTCCCCGGATATCAAATCTTGGAAAATTACTATTGAGGGTCCTTGATAAATCAAAGTTGGGCAATATTGATCCTTGGAACAACTTTTGGGAAAGTGACATAACAGCCCTTGGATTTTCGGTAATTACAATATTGGTCCTTGTCAAATACCAAATGGACCCTAAGCTAAATAAACCAAACTAACCTTTTGTAAACCAATTACCCAATCCAATATCCAAGTCCAATCCACCCTTTTTATTATCCTGATCCAACATAACCCCCTAATCCCATCCAAAGCCCACCCCATTTAATAATAACAACCAGGTCAATCGGTCAACCAAGCAGGGTCAAACAAAACAGTCAAACACCCCAGGTACTGTTCATCCCTAACCTTTTTCCCCCTAAACCTGCTACTGTGTCCCCCCTCCTTTCCACCAACCTGTCCCCTCTTCTCCACTCTACTAACCACCCTACACCCCATTCCATGTGCTACTTACAACCCCCTCCTCCAGGTCATAAATCCACTAAATATTGTTTTCCCGCCAAAACTGCTTCAACGGCCATGATCAATTCAAGACATCCAAGGGCAAATATTAGAAGTGGGAAAGCATGAGGCATGTGGTAGGGCATATATAAGTCAAACAAGAAGGAAAAAGAGGCAGTTTTTTAGTTTTTAGTTTTTAAGTAGGATTAGAATAGAAATTTGTAGTTAGGTTTATGTAATCCATTTCTTAGAATCCTTTCTGTTTTAAGACTTAGTTTGCACTTGTAATTCTAAATTTCCAGTTCAATTAAAGTCCCCTTTAAGTTTATTTCAATTCGCATTTTTCATTAAAAATTCAAGTTTCTTTGTATTTTGTTTAAATGTTACTTAATTTGTCTCAGAGTGTTCTTTTAAGTTTGTTAAAGTTATTTTAAATTGAAGAAAGCAAAACTCAGTAAAGAAAAGAGAGAAAGAAAAATACAAAAGAAAAAATATATATATATAAAAAAATTAAGAAGGAGAAAGTAGCAGGTTTTGAGCATGATTGTTATGGATGATTTTATGGTTCAAGTGTCTCAGTGAGACAGCAAGTTAAGATTGAGTATCTATTTGTGGTTTTGAGCCATTATCTCAGTGTAAGTCATCAACTTACTCTCAAATACCTATTTCCATGTTTTATAATTGTTAATTGTAATTTTTTATTAGTGTTAATTTATGCTTATTTATGTTTAATGTATGTTAGTAGATGCTAAATGGTGCATATTATGGTTTGAAATTGCATACTGCTTCACAAAATCCCATTTTCAGTTTCATAGGGAGTGTTTGGATCAGCACTGTTTGCTGAGTTCTAGTTGTTGTTTTGTTGTTGCTTTAGTTTAGACATACCACATTAGGTATAGTTAGGCTTACTAAACCTTAAAATCCAAGTCTTAAACACCCAAGGTCAAAAATCAACTCCAATTCCCTTGACAGTTAACTGTCAAGGTTTTTAAGTTCCAAAACTCACCCATTTGGTTTAAAACCTGGTCATTTAGCTTATTTTAAACTCATTCCATCTTAGTATAACTTATGTAACACCCCAACCCGATAAGGGTAGAAGTATTACATTACAGTGACATATCAGAACAAACACAAGCATATGATTCATACATACAACGAAATTCAGGGTTACAAATGAAAATCTGAAACTACAAGGTTACAAAACAATAAATACTATGTCTAATAAAGTGAAACTTCATCTAATCATCTCTAGTCCAAAGCACAGTCTTCTACGTCCAGTCACACTCTCTTCCCATAACCCAGCTTCCTACTAAAACCTGCCGCAGGAAAAGGAAATGCGGCTGAGCTTAAAAAGCCCAGTGAACAGATACATATACAAAGCAATGATAATGAAACAGAACTGAAATATAGTGCATTAGGGAAATAGAATAAGGAATAGATAAAAGAGTAATAGAATAGAAAGAAGAAAGGATAGTCATCTACCACGAGCCCAGAAACATATCATATCATATAAGCCGTCAATACCATAATTCTTCATAATCATATAGAGGGGAGTCCTCTCAGATAATCAGATAATATGAGGGGTGTCCTCATTCTTCAAATGGGTGGAGTAGCGAACTCCCAGAAATTGTGAAAGGCATGTATAGCACACAGTACCAATCACCTCAAAGTCAACTCAAAATCATAGTTAAATCCACTAAGCATACATGTCTAGGATTGCAACCCATACGCCCCTTACTCAAAGTCAATCTCAAAGTCATATACTCAAAGTCATAATGGCCATAATAGTAATCATAAAAAGGGACGGCGTGAGAAATCACTCACCCACACATGAGTCATGCCAGTGGTGCATCACAGACATGCCTATGGTACCTCCATAGGTAGGGAAACAGAAATGGCTCGGGTATCAAACTAAGAGTCAGGTCTCATATCATACAAAAGGTCATATAGCAAAGGTGTATCTCAGAATCATATCAAAGGTTCATAATAGCAGTTCATAACAAAGGGTTCATATCAGAAATAGTATTCAATGTCCAATTAGAGTTTATCAGGTCAAGGTTCATATTCAAAAATCAATTCATGGTTCAGTTCAAAAGTCCGTTTCAAAAGTTTCTATTAAAAGTCCAATTTAAATAATCTTTTAAAACAGTTTTCATAAAAATGGTCTTTCAAAATATAGTGTTCATGAAAGTTAAATAACCTTTCTTTTAAAAAGAAATTTAGCATCATTTACAAACATCTTTTCAAATCGGTTCTTCTCAAAACATTTCCATGGTATCATTAAGAAGGTTTTCATAGCATAGGTTCATAACGGAGTTCATATCAAGTGGGATCAACAGAGAAGGTTCAAGTAAAGGGGATCATAGCAATGGCATCAATTCGGGAACTAACGGATCAGAATATGAAAGAGATCATGAGAAACCCTTTTGAGAAAGGTCAGAATATCTGTACCTTTAACCGCAAGTGCACACATGACAGAAACATAAAGGTCGAAAGCAAAACTCCTTCTTCAGCGAATCTACACGAATTAATGGTCGGCTTGTTATTAATAACTTATCAAATTCAGATTTCTCATTTTAGTCGGCTTCCCAGTTTTAGTAACTTTCCATTTAAAGTGACTTTCCACTTTTAGCAGGTTTCCATAAATAGTAAGTTTCCACTTTTAGAAAGTTTCCATAATTAGAAAGTTGAATCATTATTAATGGGATCAAAGTATCTTTTAACATATTTACACATTTGATCCTTAGGGTTTCATAACTTTACATTTTACACCCTTACATTCCAAAATTACACTTTAAACCTTTTAGTCTTCATAGTTACACATTAAACCCTTAACTTATCCATTTTACACCATGATCACTTATTTTATCATATAATACGAATGGATACTCAAGTATTCATAATTTACACATTAAGTCCCTCAAGTTATCAAAGTTACATATTTAACCTTTTAATTTACAATTTCAACTTTTAATTATCTATAATTACATATTAAGCCATTAAATTACCAAATTAGCACAAAACCCCCTGAATATGTTTTATTACTCAAATCAATCCCAAGTTTCTAGAAATTACACTTTTAGTCCCTCTACTTTAATTAATTACAAATTGCACCAATTAAATACAATTAACTCATTTCTTGTAATATTTACACTTAGAACCCTCAAGTTATATTTTTCCCATATTCCTACTGATATATATGATCTTACAAAAATATCCCAGATGTTTCAAAGTTGGCAAAACACACCCTTGTACTTTATTTTCCAATCGGATTTATTTTAAAGTTACCAAAACCAAACCCTAATTTCATAAAATCATTATGCCATCATTATACAATCATTAATCAATCATTATTATGCATTAATTACCAGATCCAAACATAAAAACCCTAACCCTAATTCGATTTAGGGTTTCTTTTATTTTCTTCATTGTTTTCTTAATTAGCCGATTTATAAAATAAATCACAACACGAGATTTAAGCTTCTATAATTCAAACCCATATTTTTGTGAGATCATAATTAATATATGAAGTTCAGAAAAAATTATCATTCATATCCAGAAAATTCATATACAATGATATAGAGTTTTGTTGCATTTTTAGGGTTTAATTCACCAAAACGTTATAGAACATGCATGGATCGATTAGAACATTTTATTTGGTGTTCATAAGGTATAAGGGACCTGAGAAAAATACCAAACCAAGACTTGAACATGTGGAGAGGGCTGTACGATTTATAGCATACGCGTATAGGCCAAACGATCCAAAAATCACCACGACTTCACCAATGATCTTCCAACCTTGAAACCAATTTTCGTGGGTCTTATATGATGTAAGGAACATCAGAAAAATAAGAAATCATTTTTATAGAGGTCGTATGAAGCATAACGAATTTACCTTTATTTTAGGGCTCGACACAAAGAAAACAATGCTACGATCGTGTAAGGCTTCAACAATTCGAATGGGATTTTTCTTGGCTTCTTAGGATGATGATAACTCACAGAAAAATGCTTAGGAGTGCTGTGTGAGTCGAATGGAGGCTGTGGAAATTTTTGTGTGTGTAAATATTGGATCGGTATTAGGGTTTTGAAATAGAAAAGGTAGGGATTTGTTTTTAATATGAAGAAAACGTGTGGGGAGGGGAAAAAGACCAGGAATTTCGTGATTTATGGTTGGGAGAATATTCATGAAGATTATCTTCCATTTTTAGATAATGTATATCTCTTTGATTTCCAATAAATCAAAATAAATTCACTTATCATTTACTCGGCCAATCTAAGGGCATTTTGGTAATTTTACCACACATATAAATGTTAAATAAGATTGTTAAAATTATTTGGGATCATAACTTGTGCATTGTTTGAAGTTTGAGAATTATTTGGATACTTTATAAGCCTTAAATAAATTTTTTAAACTTGTAGGGGTAATTTGGTCTTTTCACATGCTTTAGGATTTTAGGTGTTACAACTTATTTAATCAGTTAGGCTCATTAGAAACTCAAATAAGTCAACTTAGCAAGTTTCATTGAAAAGTCAAATTTTAAGTTCTTAGATTTTTGCAAAACTTAGGGGAATTGTTCTCAATTTTGTAATGTGAATTAGACCTTGAAACTTTCAGGTCTTGTTGTCCCCCACCTCAGCTCCAAGTTCCCATGTTTATTTCATTTTTAGGATTTTTCTAGTGGGCCCCACCTTAGGCCAAAGTTGGCTGCAGGGCAACCCACTGCTCTGTTGCACAGAACAGTCACCCACCACCACCACTTGGTGGTGGTTTTCTGGCCACCACAGTGGTCCTCAAGCCTCAAATTTTGTTCCATTCAATCCCCCTCCTACTATACTTTAACCATTGACCAAATTTTTGACCTTAGGACCTCTGGGACCCACTTGGAATTGCCCATAAACTCTGTCCCAATTCTGAGTGGTATTTGGAATTTGGAAGTGCTTAATTGTGCTTATTAAGCTTATTTTGTGGACCCCACTTGTTGATTCTAGCTTAAACAAGTTCCATAAACTTATTTAGACCTGAATTTACCATAGTGGGCCCCACACAAGCTGGTTCAAGCTAGTTTCCTTGTTTGGTCAACATTAGTCAACTGCCATAGCTTATTGCATATAGTTGGCTTATTTTTAAGCTTTGAAAATTTTGTTTTCACAAAAGTTTTATGTTTTAAGTATTTTTAGAGTTTTGTAAAAGAAAAATCAAGAAAAATCAATTTAATTTTAAGTGATAGTTTCTATTTAATGTAATTTAATTTTAATTTTCATTTTTATATTTTTTTAAGTACTTAGCTATTTTATATTTTTCTTAAATTCCTCTTATATTAAAGTATTTACAGTAATTTTCTCAGATTTTTATATAATCATTTAGTATTTATTAGAATTAATCTTAGTTTAATTAATAACTAATCAATATTTAAGTTTTAAATAGCATAATTAGTTTTTATTAAGTAAGACATAGTTTTTATATTTTTTCTAGCTTTTATATATTAAAATATAATTTTTTAAATTTTTCTAGAATTTTTACTGTTCATTTTCTATTTTTCTTAATTTAAAATAGTTTAATTAGGTAATTAATATTTAATTAGTAATTAATTAATAGAAAAATCACAAAAAGACAAAAATACTTATTTTTAATTTTAAAACTTATTTTTGGTCATTTTATAATTTTAGAAATTTTATTTTCATTTTTCTAGTACTTAAATAACATTATATTGTATTTAAGTTATTTAAATTAGTAATAATTAGTAATTAATTAATATTAAATAATTAAATAGTGTAAAAATTTATTTTCTTTTTCCAAAAATTTTCTTTTATCTTATAGTTTGTAAAAAAGTCATTTTCACCCCCTGGGGGTTTTCAGATTTCCGTTTTCACTTTTTATTTCGTACGTTTACGTTATTTAAAACGTGAACTTACGCGTTTTTAGGTTTTAAACGTTTCTGGTTTTTCCTAGCTTCCAAACTTATTCATATAGCTTGTTTAAGCTATTTCATTGTAGATTCCTTAGTTTAACCAAACTCAAAACCCTTTCTCATCCAGATTCACCCGATCACAAAGCCGTTTGTTAACCATCACACCTCGTCGGGACATAACGACCCGGGGAAACCCTATACTTCCACGGAGCATTGACTCTAGGCTGTTTGACCTTGTTGACCATTTCTTGGTCAATATAAGTTGACGGTTTAGCATCAATCAACTTACAATCGTCGTTACCAGGAGTTGGCCTTGCTTTGCCAAGATATGGTAAAAACTGAGACTCAAAAGATCGAGTGGTATACCGATGGGTTACCTATGGCTACAAGGAATGATGTGATTTCTGATAGACCTGCAAACATCCATGAGGCAATCACAATTGCTCAACAACTAATGGATTCGTTGGAATTGGAAGGAGCTGATAAGGATAAGAATGGAAAGAGAAAGAGAGACCATCACTCTAAGGGTAATGATCACCGAAACAAGCAACAAGCTAAGGCTTATGCTATTGGGAATGGAGATAAGAGGAACCAAAATGGTAATGCACCCAAGTGTGGTCGTTGCCACCAGAATCATTCTGGATGGTGTAGTGTAAGATGCCAGAACTGCTCAAAGAAAGGACACACATCTACGGATTGTAGGGCTCGACCTCTTGCTATGGTTCAAGCTGCTCCTGAAATGAGAAATAAGGCAGACGTTACTTGTTATGGGTGTGGAAAGAAGGGACATTATAGGAATGAGTGTAGAGAATCGTGGAACCGAGGAAATCAAGGATCGGGTGGTAATGGGTACAATCATGGAAATCGTGGAGCTGGAGGAAACCGTGGACGACAAGATAACGGGGACCAACGTTTGGAAGCTGGAGCTGCTCAGGGAAGAGTGTATGCACTCGGGAACGAGAGAGGAGAAGATCCAAACGTCGTTACTGGTACGTTCCTTCTCAATAATCGTTATGCTTCCATACTATTTGATACTGGTGCCGATAAGAGTTTTGTGTCCACTAAGTTTGCACCCTTACTAGAGAAACCCCCGATGGCCTTAGGAATTGGGTATGATGTAGAGTTAGCAAATGGGAACACAGAAAGGATTAGGACTATCATTCGCGGTTGCACGTTAAATTTCTTGAATTACCCTTTCAACATAGATCTTCTACCCGTCACGTTAGGGAGTTTCGATGTCATCATTGGTATGGATTGGTTGTTGAAGTATCGTGCTCACATACTTTGCGATGAGAAGATCGTGCGTGTACCTTACGGAAAGGAGATTCTAAATATACTAGGAGATCGAAAAGGTTCGAGGAGCCCATCCCGGTTAGCAGTCATTTCTTGCACTAAGTTACCAAAGCAAATTGAAAAAGGATGTTACCTTTTCTTAGCTCAAATCTCTGAGAAAGGAGGGAAGGAGAAGAAGGAAAGGTGCATTGGAGATGTGCCTATAGTTCGTGATTTTCCTGATGTGTTTCCCGATGATTTGCCGAGAATCCCACCTACTAGACAAGTGGAGTTTCAGATTGAGTTGATACCTGGTGCTGCACCTGTAGCACGAGCGCCTTATCGACTTGCACCCACTGAACTGGAAGATTTGTCGAAACAATTAGCGGAGTTAGCCGAAAAAGGATTCATAAGACCAAGTTCTTCACCTTGGGGAGCCCCAGTCTTATTCGTGAAGAAGAAGGATGGATCGTTTCGTATGTGTATTGATTACCGAGAGCTGAACAAGTTAACGGTGAAGAATAGGTACCCGTTACCGAGGATCGACGACTTGTTCGATCAGCTTCAAGGATCGAGTGTGTATTCAAAGATCGATTTGAGATTGGGATATCATCAGCTTCGAGTTCGCGAGGAAGACATTCCGAAAACAGCTTTCAGAACCCGTTACGGGCATTACGAGTTTCAGGTGATGCCGTTTGGGTTAACTAACGCACCGGCAGTATTCATGGACCTCATGAATCGGGTGTGTAAGCCTTATTTAGATAAATTTGTGATCGTATTCATTGACGATATTTTAATTTACTCAAAGAGTGAGAAGGAGCATGAGGAGCATCCAAGACTTATTTTAGAATTGCTCAGGAGGGAGAAACTGTATGCCAAGTTCTCCAAATGTGAATTTTGGATTCCGACGATACAATTTTTGGGTCATGTGATTGATAGACAAGGAGTTCATGTGGATCCTGCTAAGATTGAAGCAATGAAAGATTGGGCTGCACCTACGACCCCAACAGAAGTTCGTCAATTTTTAGGTTTAGCCGGTTATTACCGAAGATTCATCGAGGGATTTTCGAAGATAGCTAAACCGCTGACCAAATTGACTCAAAAGAGTGTTAAGTATGAATGGGGAGATAAGGAAGAGGAAGCATTTCAATTACTTAAGGAGATGTTGTGTAGTGCTCCTATCTTGGCGTTACCTGAAGGTAACGAGGATTTCGTCGTCTATTGTGACGCTTCACATAAAGGTTTGGGAGCTGTGTTAATGCAACGAGAGAAAGTGATAGCTTATGCTTCCCGACAGCTCAAGAAGCACGAGAAAAACTACACCACCCATGATTTGGAGTTAGGTGCTGTGGTTTTTGCCCTGAGGATATGGAGACATTACTTGTATGGAACCAAGTGTGTTGTGTTTACTGATCACAAAATTCTACAACACATCTTGAATAAAAAAGAGCTCAACATGAGGCAACGATGTTGGATTGAGTTGCTAAGCGATTATGATTGCGAAATTCGCTACCATCCTGGTAAAGCAAACATAGTTGCTGATGCTCTTAGTCGAAAGGAGAGAATACCACCGTTACGAGTTAGGTCACTGGGAATGACTATCATATCGCCGTTACCGTCTCAAATATTTGAAGCTCAAACGGAAGCGTTGAAAGCAGAAAACCGACCTGCTGAGAACATATTTGGGATGGCTGAGAATGAGAAAGGATTTGTTAAGCGTTCTGATGTAGTATTATGCTTTGGAGATAGGATTTGGGTACCTTTATAAGGAGGAATTCGAGAGTTGATTATGCATGAGTCGCATAAGTCAAGGTACTCTATTCACCCTGGATCCGACAAGATGTACCAGGATTTGAAAAAGTTATATTGGTGGTCAAACATGAAGGCAGATATAGCGTTGTATGTTAGTAAATGCTTGACGTGTTCTAAGGTTAAAAGCCGAACATCAAAGACCGTCAGGATTATTGACGCAGCCAGAACTCCCAGTTTGGAAATGGGAGTGGATTACGATGGACTTCATTACCAAATTACCAAAGACAGCTAGCGGTTGTGACGCTATCTGGGTAATTGTGGATCGATTGACTAAGTCTGCTCATTTCCTGGAAATTAGTGAGGATGATAGTGTGGATAAACTTGCGAGGTTGTATGTGAAGGAAATTATTTCTCGTCATGGAGTTCCGATATCGATTATTTCTGATCGCGATAGCCGCTTTACGTCAGCTTTGTGGCGCTCACTTCAAACAGCTTTAGGGACGAGACTTGATATGAGTACTGCATATCATCCCCAAACCGATGGTCAAAGTGAGAGGACCATTCAGACTTTAGAGGATATGCTTCGTGCATGTATAATAGACTTTGGAAAAGGCTGGGAGAAGTATCTACCCCTTGCAGAATTCTCCTATAATAATAGCTACCACACAAGTCTTAAAGCTGCACCATTTGAAGCTTTGTATGGCCGAAAATGTCGTTCACCTATTGGTTGGGCGGAAGCTGGAGATAGCCAACTCACAGGCCCTGAACTTATCTTGGAGACTACTGAAAAAGTGACACAGATTCGTGATCGGTTGCAAGCAGCTAGAGATAGGCAGAAAAGTTACGCCGATCAAAGACGTAAACCCCTAGAGTTCCAGGTTGGAGACAAAGTGATGCTGAAAGTCTCGCCTTGGAAAGGTGTGATACGTTTCGGGAAACGTGGAAAACTCAACCCTCGCTACATTGGACCATTTCTTATTTTAGAAAGAATTGGGCCTGTGGCTTATCGGTTGGAATTACCACATGAACTGAGTAAAGTTCACGATGTGTTTCACGTTAGTAATTTGAAGAAATGTCTTTCTGATGAGACGCCGGTTATTCCGATGAAGGATATCCGTATTGATGAGAAATTAAATTTTGAGGCAGAGCCGATTGAGATTTTGGATCGTGAGGTTAAACGACTCAAGCGAAGTCGCATTCCGCTCGTCAAGGTTCGTTGGAATTCCCGACACGGACCGGAATTTACGTGGGAACGTGAGGACGAGTTCCGGAAGAGATATCCGAAGCTTTTCACTTCGTAGATGAATTGTTCCGAGGGAAACCCGGGACGGGTTTCTTCTGAGACTGGGAGGATGTGACAACCGGCAATTTAGGGAGCCATTTTTAAAACCCGCATTACGTTAAAGTTCGTTTATAAATTTTTGTTTGAAATTTTATTCGTAACGAACTTGTAAGACCTATTTTATGGTTGATTATATTTAATATCGTTATGGGATTTGAGATTTATTTAATGATTTGTTATGGAATTATACATGGTGATTTATTTTTGAATTCTCACTTGGTACTACGTTGACTCCGGCACTAGGATTACCTAACAGAAATTTTATGACTTGATTTTTATGAGTTCGACAATATTTATTTATTTACGGAACGTTACGCGAGATATTAAACGTTTTGAAATGAGTTCGGGTTTCGGACCGTGTGTTTTACACTCACCCTTATTTACCCACTCATATTAGTAATATTATTATTATTACTATTATTATTATTATTATTATTAAAAAGAAAAAGTTTTCTTTTTTTAGAGTAAACTACATAAAATCGTCATTGTGGTTATCACCACACACACAACACATCACATTCACCCTCACCAAAAACACTCTCTCTCTCTCTCTCTCTCTCCCCTCTTCTTAACCCTAGCCGCCGATCAACAAATCCGGCCACCACCATCACACCGCCGCCCTCACAACAAAACCACCACCACCATCTTGTTCCTTATCTTTTTCTCTTTTATTTGGTGTATTATACACGCCATATAACCCACCCTAACATCTCGAAATCTTATCAAATCTGACCCAAAATTTATTGTTTTTACTAGATCTATACGTTTGGAGGTTCAAGAAGGTGAGTATGCTCGATTTTGGCATTTGGGTACCTCGATTCGGTGTTAAATCCGTGGGTAATGGAGTATTTTTATGGGAATCGAATTGATTTGTTAGGAAATAATGTTTTTGATGTTAAAAAAATGGTTTGGTATCCGGGTCTTGGTGTTACTTCGATGGGTCGAGTGAACCGTAAGTCAAGGACTCATGGCTTGAAGTGGGTTCGAGCCTATGGCTCGTTATTGATTCTTATTGTGGTATTGGATTCATGTCTTTCTTGTTTTGTTTGCTTTGGAGTTGGCTAGACTCGATGGAGTCTTGGTCTTTTGGCCGAATATGGTTGTTGATGCCGCGACCCAAGTGGGTCGACTTGGGCAGTTTGGTGTGGCTCTTTGGAGCTTATTTTGTGACCTCTTGGTTATTTGAGGTCGAGTCTTTATGACTCGTGTAGTGAGTCGAGACTCAAGTGAGTCGAGGGGCTCGGGTTTGGCTTGGTAAACCAACCCGAAATTTGACCTTGTTGATATTTATTTCTTGTTATGTTTTGTGGACTTAACTTGTTATTGTTTTGGCACTTGTTGGATTCGGCCGAATGCTTTGTTGAGTCGAGATCATTTTTGGTCTCGACAAGGGATTTATTGTAATATTGAGAAGTTGTTGACGAATGGTAAAGTGGGGACCGATTGTGAGACGGTCACTTAGATTGACGGAGATAGGTTAGTCGGGTGCCGTAGTCGGACCCTATTGTTGTAGCACGTGTATTGGGATTGATTTGGACGGAGTTGGATTGATTATTTATGCCTCGCTTATATTATTTTGGACTTGGACAATGACCCGAGAGTAATGACTCGGACATGTGACCATTTAGTATGACTCGATAATTATTTACAATTTAAAACGCAAATAATAAAACTCGTAATAATATTATTGGTAATATAAACGTTTATATAAATATATAGACGTGAATAACGTATATATAAATATATAAATGCGTATATTAATGATAACAGAAATCACGAGTAGTATTATAAATAATGCGACTAAATATATTATGCTACGAGAGTAGCGTAATATTATTGGAAGCGTTATTATGAATAAATATTATAAAAAACGAGAAATTCTCGACGTTAACTAAATATTAATTGAAATAATACCTTTTATATATAACGAGGAAAACTATCGAGTTATGCGGAGTCGTGGTCACTTGAGTCCAAGTGGGTTATTGTTTGTGACTTTTGTGTTGTCACGGATATATGACGATTAATATAAACATTTTCTATAATTAAATAACTTATTTAATCGACAGGTTAAACCGAGCTATTTGGCTATACGAAATGAGTATATTAATGGGCATCGTATCCTACGACGCCCATAGTTTGTGGTATATGTATAGGATAATAAATCACTAAATATATGTATCGTGGAATCTGGCCAATTTGACGATGTATATAAGGAATTTATTAGACTACGATATATACCATATAGTATTTTTGGGCTATGTGCTTTAGGATGGGTGTAATCTTGGAACGGTATGTTACGTAAATAAATATGGGGATTATCAAATCGACGGATTTGATAAACTTCGATGATTTATTTAGATAATATATTGGGCTAATATTAGATCTATAGTTTGTTTTATTATTCTTTTGTGAGACTTTTTGGTTTGTTTGTGTCGACCCACCACCCGTATGGATACCAAACGAAAAACTCCAAACTAATACGAGAAATGGATTTTCGGAAAATAAAACGGAATACCTTCGGGTTTGGGAATATTTGATTTTGAGGAATTGATTTCTGAACGAGTTGATATTGTTAGGTCGTGCCAAGTCCGTAGTTGTCGTCTTGTGAGTTACTATACGTCTTACTTCTACCAAGTTCTTATTGCTGATTTCTGGACTTGAGGTGAGTCATAGCCTTACTTTTTAATCTTGAACTATGTTTTCAATACTTGGGGTGAGAAACGTGCAAATTATTTTATGTGGACTATTATCGCTTCTATATTCTTTCTAAAACTTGCTATGCGTATGGACTAGGATGTATTGTCAGCTTTAGTCACATATTTTGTGTGTACTATTCAAGGTTGGCTTATTTGGTTATTGGTGAATTGTCAACTTTAGTCACATAGTTTCGTGTGTACTATTCAAGGTTGGCTTATTTAGATACTATAGTGTGCACCGATAGGTTATTAATACTTCGGAGGTTATCCGAGTATTTATGATATTGCGGGGGTTACCCGAATATCTATGTTAGAGCGGAGGGTATCCGTGTATTATGTTGGAGCGGAGGGTATCCGCAGGCTTTTAGTGAATCCTTAGTCTAGCTAGCAAGCGTTTTGCGTATATGTCCACTATATTGATTATGAATTTAAACCTATGATCTCACCAGCGAAAGCTGACTTTTAGCACGTTTTCTCAGGTAATTAAGTAATGATTTGGATGCATGAATTGGAAGGCTTGGCTAAGGCACCTGGTTTATGGATCTATTTTTCTAAACTCTGATATTTAATTGTGGACCTACGTTTATTTCTTTTGGGCCTGACTCTGAATGATGTTGGGATAAATGTAAACTTTAAAACCCCGTTTTGGTTGTGTTTTTCTTATGTTTACTTTATCTTGTTCTGTTATGTCTTGTGTTGGATACCAATCCCCGTAGCACCCCAAAAGCTTGTTGAGTCTTCCGCTGTACCAAATTTTGGGGGTGTTACACTCAATTAGATCATTAAATTACATTTTGTTTTGGATGAGTGTGTTAGTTAATAAGGCTGATAGGCCCTGCCCACTTGTTCAGCCCGTTTAGTTTTTAGGGTTTAAATTTGTCTTTCCTATTTAATGTCTTTGTATTGTAAAAGTATAGCTGAATCTTAATAATATAGTTTTTTAGTATTTCCTTTTTTGATTTCTACATGGTGTCAAGAGCTAGGTCGAAAATGAAGAAGAAAAAGAAAAAAAAATATTCGTTCGACGCTAATATATTTGTTCGGTTCTGTTCGTCGTTTGCCGTAGTTTTGTAGCCAATGATTAGTTTTGACGAAAAGAAAAAGAAAAATAAGAACAAAGAATACGGTAATTGTAACACCCCCAAAATTTGGTACAGCGGAAGACTCAACAAGCTTTCGGGGTGTTACGGGGATTGGTATCCAACACAAGACATAAAAGAACGAGATAAAGTAAACATGAGAAAAACACAACCAAACGGGGTTTTAAAGTTTACATTTATCCCAAATTCATTCAGAGTCAGGCCCAAAAGAAATAAATGTAGGTCCACCATTAAATATCAGAGTTTTAGAAAAATAGATCCATAAACCAGGTGCCATTGCCAAGCCTTCCAATCCAAGCATCCAAATCTTCACTTAATTACCTGAGAAAACGTGCTAAAAGTCAGCTTTCGTTGGTGAGATCATAGGTTTAAATTCATATTTCAATATAGTGGACATATACGCAAAACGCTTGCTAGCTATACTAGGGATTCACTAAAAAGCTGCGGATACCCTCCGCTCCATCATAGATACACGGATACCTTCCGCAATAAACCTGCGGATACCCTCTGCCACAACATAGATACACGGGTACCTCCCGTAATTTCATAAATACTCGGATAACCTCCGAAGTATTAATAACCTATAGGTGCACACTATAGTCAAATAACCGAATCCAATCAAATCAATCTGTATGCGTAAGGATACGACATACCCAACATGCGTAAGGATACTGTTAGGTCACCATTTTGTAAAGACAAGTATGAGAAATGGGATGAGAATGAGAGATGGTTGATTATAAGATTATGAAGATTGTAAGAACAAGAGTTTCACTAAGATATTCAAATAACCAACAAACATTATGTTTACATGAGCTTGGTATTTATAAGGGGAGGAGTAGGGCAACACTCCCTTCCTCCCTCTTACACCTTAACGTGGGCTTTCAAGGCCCATGGACTAGCTTACTTAAGCCTAGTAACATTAACATAGTGAAATAAATAACTAAGCAACCTATTACAAAAGGTAATGACCGAGACTTGACTAAAATACAAAAGTATGATCCCAACAATCTCCCCCTAAGGGTCGGTCATCACGGTTGCTTGACGTCTTCATCTTTGCCGTTGACTTGTGACATGTAAAACTCTAGACGTCATCAAAAATGGTTGAATGATAAATGTACTTTGCTCTATGTCTTTGTTCTTTGGTGATGCTGTAGTGATTGTGTTATGAAGTAGTCTGCCGTTCGTCACTCCTGCGTCTGTGGTGGTTGTCCGCCATTCCAACATACTCATACATCTTCGGACTTATACTTTCACGTGCGAAGTTCCTTTTCATACTCTAAGATCTTTAGTCTTTATACTTTAGAGATTCTTCTTATTGGCGTAGAATCTTTCATTGAACTTTGTGGTGCATAAGATCTTTGGGGGAGCTGTCATTTGCATCAAGATGTATGTATGAGCATGTTGGAATCTACCATCATGGAAGTGAGGTACCTGCGAGTAAACAGTTAGCAATAAATAATCGGTACTTACAGATAAGGAATTAGAGCTTATCAACAGCATATTATGAAGACTCCTTCTAATCCTTATCCAGGCCATTCCCATATCAGATACTCCCGAAGGAGCTTACGAGACCTACTAAGTAGCTCAATGACTGGGTGAGTCGCTGGGGATCACTCCACGACTGTAGACCGCTATGGAACCACCGCAAACACTAAGCCTAACCCTTGTGGGGCTACCGAAGTGACCTGCTATCAGGGCTGCTTGATGTTGACCCTGGCAGGAGTTTCCATTCAATCATTGAGAAATACATAAGTACTCCTCTCATAAACGTTCTCGGCAGATTGCTAAGATCTGCGAAGGACTCGATAATTTACAGCTGGTTTCCATTGATGTAGAACACCAGTTGTAGAAATACTAAGTGTTCCTAAGAGATCTTTGATGTATTTCAAGGCTCTAGACTCTAGACTCTATAAGTGCACACTTAGGTTTCCTATACGGAGACTAGGGAGGGGTCTCCTGCTTCAATATCAACCATCTCTAAGAGACAAGTCGATAGATTACACTGGTTCCCCGTGAGAATGAAACAAGTCCTTTTAAGAGAACTTGAGTGGTTAAGAAGGTTTAGTGCATTGCGTCACTGGGTCCATGACGACTTTATCTTCAATACCGGTGTTGTCTTTTGCAACAACCAGTAGCATACGTATTGAACCCGGTGTCTGCCCTAAGGTTGAACATATGGAGGGCTATTTCTTTTCACCCTTTTCTTTACTTTTCTTTTTAATTCTTCAACTCCTTCTTTCCTATTCATTATTTTCTCCTTTTTTCGTATCATACCTAAGGACTTCTAGTTCTAACTATGGGAGATGTCCTTGGGTAGATCCCTCCGGCTCTGGCGGATCATAGGACGGTTATTCCTATCTTAATCACCTTATAACTCCGACAGTAGCCAAGAAACCTTTGATTGAAAATCTCTTTAAGTGTTTGTGATAATCAAATATTTTTGTTAACACTTGGAGAGTTTTGTGTACACTTTTGAAGAGCTCCCCCCACACATGTGCTCATAAGTATTTAATAAATTTGCACATGCGGGAGGAGCAAGCATTTTGAATTGATCCACTTTCCGTGAACAAGACCGGTTCGAGACACGCTTACATCACTAGTTAAACTAGCTTGAAGTTATTACCCGGCCTGGTCAAGTCCACAGAAAGTTTCTCGAGATGGTACATTTCTACTAAGACAAATCCTTTTCGAGACACGCTTACGTGGTTAGTTAAAGAGTTCCATTGTCAGCTTTTAGGTGACAACTAGCTCTAGTAACTAACTTGATGTTATTACCCGTCGAGGATAAGTCTTTTCGATGTTAATAACGTTTATTGTCTCGTCAATTCCTGGGTCATTTCTGAGTCTAGCTCGCACATGATACAACTTTTAGCCTTTTGGGTACTTATATTTTAATCACTTTTACATTTTCTCCCCCTCAAAAATAGCATACAAAATGATGTTTTTGAATATCTTTTTAGATTAAAATATGCCTTTTTGAGTCTTATGGGGAGATTCACCAAGAACTTTATGCTTTAAAGAACAAAGTATTTTGTTTTTGATAAGTGCTCCCCCTCAACAAGTGATTAGGTCTTATTGAGGTGAAATACTTGTCCTTTTGAGCAGAATTATGAAAAATCATAAAACATTTGATTAATTCTACTCAAAAGTAAGAAGCCTTCGCTCCTTATATTAGGATTGAGGCACTGATGCGTACCTCAGGGTCCTTTCTTTAGAAGATCGGGTTGTGCACTGTAATGCGTGCACAAGCCATTATGAAGTATAATATTGACAAATCAAATCAAATTCTTACAACTTTCTACCATTCAGGTCTCTGAAATGTCAACACCGGAAATCCAGGTCTGCCTCCAATATAGCTTTCCAATCTCCGCAACTGATCCCTGCGCTTCAACCGGCTCTCAATCCTTGTAATGAACCTGCGAGCATCCCTGGCCTCATTGGTATTCCACCTTTTGGATTTACCCAGTGCTATGTCATCTAATCTGCTTTTGATTCCATCTCTGACGAACTTCAGGGTTTCATCACAGAACTTATGTAGTTCTTCATAGGCCATGAAGCAGTTACGACCGTTTACACTGCGGTATGTGAACCCAAATGCCGGATGTCTTATCAAGGAGTATTGAGGTAGATGTTGAAGGTTGGGGATGTCAAACATATTAGGTTTGGTGAGATTCAGCTTCTTCTGATAACTTTCCACTCCCAGTTGAAGATCTTCTACTCTTTCTCTGATGACTATCTGCCTGATGAAGATTAGGAGAGCTGTGATAAAGGCAAGCTGCATAGGTTTGGGCAAGTTGCAAAGCTTTCCTTGAACTTTGAGCAGGTACATATCTTCTATGTCGTTTAGGAGTAGTTGTGGAAAGTCTGACTCGAAAATCTCATACTCTTTTTCATCAAGTCTTTTGAGTATTAGCTTGCTGAGAAAGGGGTACCCAAAGTGAGAGACAGTCGAAATGAACTGAATCGAGACTATCTTCAACTCACTTGTCACATTACCCATTGTCTGGTTGAGTCTGCTGCTTCGATAATATTGAGCCCGGTTATCTGGCCAATGATGTATGCCATAGAGTACGTTCCGGTCATAGTCAACAACTTTATCGATGAACAAGTTGGAGGCTTCTTCTTCGATGGCATTGTTGAGGTATCTGGCTGCAGGTAGGAAGGTAAGTGATGTGGCGTACTTCTTCTCAATCTTGCTTCCGTGTTGTAGAAATTCTAAGTCGTTGTTGAAGAAGAACTTGTAAGGGATCTTTGGTTCCTTTGGCTTCCCAATCATAGGCAGTGGTTTGGACCAGTCAGTGATGTATGGTGCGGTTTTCCTTGTTACCGGATCGACATGAGATTCAGGATTGATCCAGTGGATATTGCTTGACACAGCTCGAGCAATATTTTCTAGATGGTACTCAAGTTCGATGGAGTTAGCAGACCGATCTTTCAGAAGATTGAACGCATCATTCTTGATTCTTCGTAGCTCTTTCTTGTTCATCTTTTTCATACGAAACTTTTGTTGAATCAACTGAGCGTATTCCACTGTTCGACCATCGAGAGGTTCTTTATTGTCTGCAAGTGGCGGTTGCGAATTAATCATCTTGTCAAACCAGGAGTAATCGGCAGTTTCGTCTTCGTCAAGCCATTTGAGAACGGTTTTCGGTTTCTTAGGTTCTGTGCCTTTTGACGAGGTGTCCAGTTTGGGCTGATGATGTTTTTGTTTCCTTTCTTTCTTCTTTGTAGATGACGGTTCTAGCACTTTATCGGTATGAGGAATCTCATCTCCGCCTGTATATTCAAAATGGTCATGTGATTTGGGACCGGAACCAGATGCCTTAGGTTGTTGTGAAGATGTTGTTGTAGTTGGAGGGATGACCGGTGCTTTTGGTTGAGATAAGGGTCCTTCGGCTTGCTTTTGTTTCTTTGTCTGAGAGTTAGGATCCTGATCTTCATCATCTCTTGGACGTTTCAGTTTATCGGCCTCAGTGCTGCAGGTCTCTTTAGTCATTTTGGCTTTCAAAGCTTCCAGGACTTTAGCTTGTTCAGGTGACAATGTGAACTTACTTGCCAATTTGTCTAAGAGCTGGGCTTCTAATTCGTCCATAGATAACCCCGGTTGTGGTAAAGTTGATTTGTCAGCACGAAGAGTAAACGAGGTAGATATGATCACATTCTTGACTGCTTGTTCTGCAAACTTTGTGAGTTCATGTCGCATAGGTGCCAGCAGTTCTTTCAACTCAGCCACTAACTGTTGTTCCATATACTGATGTGCTTGAGCAGCTAAAGTGGCTTCCAAGTTCTCTTGCACATCCTCAGCTTAGAAGGTGTCAACCTTTTCTTGCAGCTCTTGGACATTCGTATTAAGCTTCGTCAGTTCAACAACTTGGCTTGCTAGTGATGCAACCTGATCTTCCAGTTTGTTTTTCTTCTTATCATGAGCTTTTCTAAACGCTTTCTTTATCAACTTGGATGCAGCAGAGGCTTTGGTACTAGCGGGTTTCTTGAGTGATTTGTCATGAGTAGATTCGGATGCTGGAGGTGATGATTGTGAAGATTCAATGTTGGTGGTAACGTCCTTATCATCTCCTCTTTGTGATTCGGGTTGTTCAACATTCTTTACTTTGGCTGCTTCCTCTATCAATCTTTGTTCTTCAGCCAGTCTGTCAGCCTCAGCCTTAAGCTTTTGTTCTTCGGCTAATTTGGCTGCTTCTGCCTTAAGCCTCAGATCTTCAGCAAGCTTGGCTTCTTCTTCTTGTCGTAACTTATCTTCTGCCAGTTTGGCTGCCTCTTCAGCCTTTCTACTTTCCTCCATATGGATTGTTTCTTCCAATTTGGCTTGTGCAAGCTCCTCAAGCCTAGCCTCTTCAGCTTCTTGCTTTTTCTTTAACTCTGCTTCTTGAGCCCTTTCTCTGAGCTCCATTTCTTCCATAGACAACAGATGTGGAGCCTCAGTATCCATGTGATCCTCCTCTTCCTCTTCTCCTGTTGCTGAAGCATTGAGCATTTCTACGTCTGTGGGTGATACTGAAGGATTGTCGTAGACGATCAACTCAGTATTGGTTCCTGTAGTGGAATTGGGAATGCTGCTAGAACCGCCAGCTTCGGTAGTATGAGAGAACAATGGAGGTGGAGGTTGATCAGCTTGAAATGCATCTATCTTGCTGTGGAGGAGACCCATCTTAAGAGTTCTTTCATTTTCTTCTTCAACTGAAAGACCTATGTTTGAGTGAGCAGACTCTTGTTCAGCAGTCATTGGTTCCTTCAGCTTTTCTTTCCTGATCCTTTCTTCTTCCAATTTTGTCTCTGCTTTAGTGAGCGGTCTTTGATTGAGATCTGCTGGGTATTCAGCATTATCAGCAAATTCATCAATTTCTTTCTCCCAATCTTCGAACGTCAAGTCTTTATCATCAATATCTTCAAGGTTAACCTCCTTGTCGATGTTAGCATAGGCTTCCCTGTAAATTGGACCTTCGTCGGATTCGGTTTCAGAGTCAGACGGTTTTGGAGAAGTTGGTGGTGAGGGGAACCACCCTGGTTCAGGGATGGATGCAGGTTTCTTGACAGGAATTCTTTGCTTGAGTGTACTCTTCTTCTTTTGTTTAGACTTGGCAGAACTGCCGGAGCTCCCAGTCTTGCTGCCTTTCTTTCCCTTCTTCTGCATGCACAAAGGTAGAATTACTTCGTCTAAGAAACCAACTTTGTCTTCATCGAGAGCTTGAAGGTAGTACTTGTAGTTCTTGCAAAGCTTCACTTTGGCATTCAAGAGACAATCGGGAAATTTCTTTCCTTGTTTACGAGTGCTGGTGTCAAGTCTCTTAATAATTCTGAGAGTTTCCTCATTTCTGAAAGTGTGCTTGGCTTCATCATCAAGTCTTTGTGGAATATCGTCATACTCACGAAGGAAGCTTTCGATGAGTAATTTGGTGAAATGAACAAATGGAATGTTGGAGGTCTTGTGTTGAATGTGCCACACAAGGTCTTCCCAGATAATGCTGGCATAATCTACTTTCTTGACATTTGCCACGGTCCAGAAGAGTTTGAGGTGTTGGAGCTTGGGGTGTTCATGGCCAGTGTCTCTGCCAGATAACGACTTGGCAATCGGAATGTACAAGGTTCTCCATGGTTGTGGAAGAAATCTGATGTTGACCCTAGAGTGTCTTGTCACTACTTCTTCTGATTCATCGTAGCCAATATCCCGTAACTACTCTATCAGCTCTTCTTCGGTAGGTACTTGATCATATTCTTCATCTGGGCCAAGTTCAGGTAACCCAAGAACATTCCTAAGTGTATCTATGTCCACAGTAACCTATCTGTTATGAAGCATGCAAGTGAAGGATGCTTCCCCAAGGTCTAGCTGAAGTGTGTGCCAAAATTGGTGTATGTAGAAGCAGGCCACTGATGCTGACTTAGTGAACAAGAGCTTGTTGGGGTGATAAAGGAGAGCATCCACTGCTACAATGCATGAGGATTCATTGCATGTGATTTTGTTGAAGTTGATTCGTAGGTTGTTCTTGCCTATCTTCCTAGTGTAATCTTCGGGAAAGGTTTCTTCCCATGAGAGTTTTGGTTCTGGTTCTGGTCCATATGGAATGTCATTGTGTTCTGCCATCTGAATTGATCATAAACAAACACAAACATAGCAATGATTTACTTTGTTAGCTCAGACATGCAATTACATGATTGTGCATATTATTTGAATTGTTCAGTGGGTGTTGTGTAAAAACTGTTGTTATATGACAAACTTGTGTTTTTAGAAGATAACACTTGGTAGAAACTTATAACAATCTAGTTACAACATGAGTTTATCATTACAAGAGATTACACTTTTGAAATATTACAACACTTAGAAAATTTCATGAATTTTGACAATGTTACGCGTAAGTTGAAAAATCCTACGCATAACTTGACTTATGCGTAAGAAATGAACTTAGGCGTAAGAGCAAAATCTACGCATAACTTTATATGTTACGCGTAAGGTGAATCTTATGCGTAGGCTCAATCTTATGCGTAGGATAAAATCTTAGGCGTAAGATATGAGCTTATGCAAAGAATTAAACCTTATGCGTAACATATAACTTATGCGTAAGTTCTGACTTATGCGTAAGTTTAAAACTTAAGCGTAAGAAATAACTTATGCGTAAGAAAATTTCTTATGCGTAAACATTGTCTCTGTAACAATTCGCAATTTCAGGATAATTACCATTCCCGGAAAATTTCACTATTCACTTTTACTATTCATTTTTCCCGAAATTTTCCCGAAACTTGATTTTTGTTTCTTGGCCTCGAGTGATAAATCATTTCCATGGCAAATTAAAAGTTTAACTTTCATAAGCTCATTTTCGTGAAAGTTATTAAGGAATTACACGTTTTAGGGTAAAACATCATTCAGAAATTCTACGCACAACGAAACTCGACCGCGTTAAGTGACCCCGCATCAGAAAAATGTTTGACACACTCATGATTTATTTGAGAATTAATCGTGACTGAGAAAAACATGACCAAAATAAGCCTCGGCCATGAAAAACTGGAATTTTCAGTTTTTAAGCGTTTTTACTCAGCCGTAACCTTAGCCTATACCTGCACCGCGTTTCTAATACGATTTGAGTTTTCAACTTATTAGAAAAAGTCAACATATTTTTCCCTCCTCCTTTGACTAAAAATCATTCCTTGATTTTATAAGTTATTCCTTGATTTTTAGGCTTACGGTTTGATGTCTAAAAGACATTTAATACCAACCGACACTAGACTGAGCCCAGTCTAGACATTATAAGTCATTTTAAATCATTTTTATCACATTAGAAAAGTAACATTTTACTTTTCTCAATTTTACGCAATATTCGTACGTTTTACGTATTACGCGTTTTAGACCCGTGTTTTCAGTTTTTAGCAGGGTTTTACCACCCAAATGGAACCTACCACTCATTTTATATTTTATTATGGAGTATTTTGACAAGTTTAATCATTCCTACAAGTTTCATAATTTTACGACACCCGGTTTTACGTTTTGAGGCCTAATCATTTACAGTTGGCATTTCCCGGAGTCAAAACTAACCAAATAACTTAGGATAATATCAAGCCAAGCCAACTCACCCCTCTTAGGCTTGTGAACCGCCATTAGGGGGGGGGGAGTCACCCTTGGTGTGGCTTGATCCTAAGCCATGAGGTCTTGGATGAAGGACATGTATACAAGCTTCCTAAACAAGCTTTGACAAAGTCATACTTTGTAACCTCCTCAAGACACTATAAAAGCCCCCCCCCCCCCCTCCCCTTGTTTTCCGTCCACCTCCAACACCAAAACCATTCACACTTAGCTTTAAGTCTTCTAATTTCTAGCAAGGATCAAGTGCTACTTCAAGATAGAAACCCTAGCTTAGTTTCTAGTAATCAAAACACTTCCAAACCCTAGAACTTTGGTGATTTCTCTTGAGTTTGAATCCACTCAAGTCACCTCAACTTTCATTACATCTCTTTCAAGAATACCAAGGGTAGAAAGATTGCATGAAGTGAAGTGGGTTGAAGCAAGTCTATCAAAGTCCATTTCCTTACTTGTTACTTCCTTTCTTTATTAGAAAGCCAAAAGTTGTAAGCCAAACCCTAACATGCTTCTTGTTAATTTATAATGTTCATATCATTTACATGTTATTCTTGCTATATTATGTCTTGTATGAATGTCCATGATGTATAAAAATGAGTAAAACATGTTGTTGTAATTGATTGTTAAGATAAGTTACTAAAACAAGTAAACTAGTGACTTTCTTGGTATAACCTGATCAAAAAGGGTAAAATTATGATCTTGGATCATTACATATTACAGTAGAGGACTTAACAAGGAAACCATAGCAATTTGAACCACCTAAAACGAGTATACGAGTCAAAAGTTACGCCTATTTGAAGTTACCAAAGATTTTCGGCAAAACTGCCTAAACCATACTGTTTTGCATTTTGACTTTTTGAAAGTCACCCTTCTGGTCCGATTCATCAAAAAGTTAAAACACAAAAGTTGTCCGGAACTCCGTTTTCGTTCAGGAGCAAAGAAGCTCGAGCCTTGAAAACGCTTTCCGAGTGATAAAATCCTTCAAATTCTAAACAGCCCATTTTTAGGCCAAAGTCATTATATATAGGTTATGGTTTATAAAGGAACAAGAGGTCTTATGACCTATAATCAAGACCACAACCATGGATAGAGCCAAGGTTGAGTCTCATGACCTTGGAACAAGGACCAATGGTCATGGCTAGGCCATGACGAAATGACCATACCAACTTACTTAGGCGAAAACATGAAACAAGGAATTGGCGATAATTTGAACAAGCAATTTGGATCTACTTCACTTAAAAAGGAACCATGAGATATTACAAGGAAAAATGGTCATACAAGACTTATGAAACTTCCCCTAATAACAATCTTCATGTACTAATAAACTTTCCTAAGTTTACTCAAATATCGGACATGTAACTTTTCGGATCAAAACTTATATCTCTATATTTTATCAACTACTACAATAGTAGGGAGCCTCATGTGAGGAGTTCATTATGTAAGCCGTCGAGTTGAGTTATGGATTTACGAATTAAAGTGTCCTGGCTCCTCGAACGTTTACTACATGACTTCTGAATTATGTCGGCCCGAACGGTATTAAACGATATACAAAACATACATGTTTCATGAATCTTTTCTTTCAAAGACTTACACTATACATCATACCACATCATGGACTAAGTGCAAGATATATATTGGCATGTTTATGTTTCATTAGACATTATTCCAAACCTAAGTTGCAACAATTATTCTAGGTTGCTCGTAGAAGTTCTTACGATATATCCATCATTCTCATTATACATCATCCAACTCAAGGTGAGTTCATAGCCCCACTTTCTATTGTTTAACTATTTTACAAACCCTTGGGGGGAATACATGCTATTATTTTTCTACTCGAACACAATGCTTTCTACTGTATGCTATTCGACTATGTTTTATTATCACTAAGTAACATCCTTGCCAAACCAAGATCCCTTATTATGAACCATTTAATCACTTGCGAGGGTTACTTGCGAGTGAGCGCGAATATTGTGAATAGGCCTATTGGATTGACGAATCCCATTTGTTTTGACTAAGTTCAAACAAATGCATTAATATTTGAGACATTAGGTATGACGGCAAAGTACCTACCGGGATAAATCTGCCGATCGATATTGGTACACGTTAACGTTTTGATGTCATAAGCTTAGTGTATTAATAACCTTTCCGGGCATATAACAACGTAGCCCATCTTTGTTTTCTAACTATGAGTGTGAGTCTATAGCTCACACTACGATTATTGTGTTCAAACGATTTAACTACAAACACTATGATTATTGTGTTCAAACGATTTAACTACAAACACTACGATTATTGTGTTCAAACGATTTAACTACAAACACTACGATTATTGTGTTCAACGATTTAACTACCAACACATTGTGTTCAAACATTAAACAAACTCTATGAATATCACTCAACCTTTGTGTTGACCTCTCAAGCATGTATTTCAGGTTCATGATGATCAAGGATGGCACGGAAGGGCACGGATACTCAAGAGGGCTATAAATTTTATTATCATTCAAAAACTCATTTAATGTAAATTGTAAACATGGAACCATTTGGGATCTCATTTTTGTAATCTTTGATATTTATACAATTTGAATGATAAATCTTTTAAAACGACTCAATTGGAGTTCGTTTTCTATTATTGTGAGTATTGTGCCGTCGAGTAACACCCAGTTTGAATTCCGCTGCAACCATGAATTGGGGGTGTTACAGATTGGTACCAGATCCATGGTTATAGAGAAACGGGTCTAATTGAGACCTAAACTATAACTACACATACAAGCAAAAACATTTTTATAGCCTTCCGCTCTCTGTGTCTTCCATCCTCCAGACGATTATGGACTTAGTAAGCCTGTTATGCTACACAAACATATTAGTATATTCATATATACCCATTTTGAGCATTTCCCCGTAGACATTTTTATGCTACACAAACATAATTGCATATTAATATATGTACCCTAAACATAATTGAGCATTTCCCCGTAAGCATTTTATACTACATGAACATATTAGTATATTGATATATAAACTCGGTTTATTTTCAATCATTTATCTAAACAATGGACTAAACATATCTGCGTATGCCTATTCTAGGGCATTACGACACAACCAGATTCTCCCAATCATGTTCCTACTCCAACATTTTATGTCCAAGACATTGTAACTGATTGCAATGGTCTTTCCTATTTTCCAAGACATTGTATTATACAATGGTCTTAATCATTTCTCAAATGTTTTGAGTCACACAATGGTTTAACCTACTTCCCAGACATTGTGAATTGCACAATGGTCTAACCTACTTCCGAGACATTGTGTTTTGCGCAATGGTCTCTAGAATCATTCCATCACATCATCAATATCATTTCATATGACATTAAAAACCCATCACTATCTATCGATTTCTAAATAGAAATATGAGATTTTTAAAGGACAAACAAATCCATCACCTACAAAAGCTGAAGTTCAGCTCTACATTCATCAAAGTTTTCTTATGAAACATTCATTATTAAAAGTTTGTGATCCTGGCCAAGTATGTTCTATTTTAGAATTACTTAAAACTTCCTTTCCATACGTACCTACCCGTACTATCTTCTATGCAATGGAATATGAAAACATAGGTTACAAGTCTTGTATGGGCGGGACTTGCAACTGAAGGGTTTGACATCGCCTTTGTTTAGAGGACAGTTTCCCGAAAGCAACGGACATATCACAAGTATACCTAATTTAGGTATTTGAAAATTTTATCGAACCTTGGCTAAATATAGACTAGTCACCTATATTTAACCTAGGGACAGTGGAATATAGTCTGACTAACTATATTCGACTTAAAATTTTCACATACCGAGAATAGTTGTACTAGGGTTATGTTCATGTTAATTTCCTACATGAACTCGATAAACCACCAAAATTCATTAAAACAATCTAGAGACACGATAGTGTCTTACCACTCAGCGAGATCTTAACACCTTATTTGTACTACCTAATTTCATTCTTGAAAGTTTTCATTTATGAGATAATCCGAACTACTATCTTGGGATAGTTATCAATTCTTCTCTTCATCTTGTAGAAGTACTATCCTGTTTAGGTCCTAAGGATACTATTCCATCATAAACCTTTAAAATCTCTTAAGATTTTCAAAACAAACTCAACATCTATACCTAAGAGTATTAATGTTAAGCATACACTACACACTTCTATTCATCAACATATCACATCATTATCTTTACAATCGTTACAAACACAAGCTCATTAACAGATCTTGATGCACTATTAAAGCTCAAATCATCCATAGTTACACCACAAACACGCTCATCAGCTTTACAAGATTGAATATTCATCTTGTACTTTTGGAACACCAGTATCATCTCATAAATACACTACCTTGTAACTCACTGGCTAATTGTGAATGTTGTGTTGGGAATTCTTAAGTAGGATGATTTGTAATTATTTGAATGGATTGGGATGCCTTTTCATTTAAATAAAGAAATTGTAAATCACCGAACCATAAGTTTATATTTCCGTATTTACATTGTTTGGGATGGCTCTCTATGTAAATAAAGAATTATAAACAAGTGGGCTTATTTGTATCCGAAATAACATAAGTATGAAGTCAATAAACACTAGGTACAACAACAGATTACCTACTAGACTATGATTGCACCTACTATCCCAATTTCCATTGATATTCAACTACTATATCAATTCCTATTAATATTCGACTGCTATATCAATTTCCTTTGATATTCGACTATTACCATACCTTTCCTACATAAAAGTAAGCCTCATCCTACACCATACACTGAAACGACAAATCAAACTACATCACCGGTAATCCCAGACTTTAGTCCTCATAAGTAACCACACCTCTTCATCGACACGACTCCAACATATAACACACATAGAAATTCGGGACGAAGTTCCCCGTAAGGGGTAGAGACTGTAACAATTCGCAATTTCAGGATAATTACCATTCCCAGAAAATTTCACTATTCACTTTTACTATTCATTTTTCCCGAAATTTTCCCGAAACTTGATTTTTGTTTCTTGGCCTCGAGTGATAAATCATTTCCATGGCAAATTAAAAGTTTAACTTTCATAAGCTCATTTTCGTGAAAGTTATTAAGGAATTACACGTTTTAGGGTAAAACGTCATTCAGAAATTCTACGCACAACGAAACTCGACCGCGTTAAGTGACCCCACATCAGAAAAATGTTTGACACACTCATGATTTATTTGAGAATTAATCGTGACTGAGAAAAACATGACCAAAATAAGCCTCGGCCGTGAAAAACTGGAATTTTCAGTTTTTAAGCGTTTTTACTCAGCCGTAACCTTAGCCTATACCTGCACCGCGTTTCTAATACGATTTGAGTTTTCAACTTATTAGAAAAAGTCAACATATTTTTCCCTCCTCCTTTGACCAAAAATCATTCCTTGATTTTATAAGTCATTCCTTGATTTTTAGGCTTACGGTTTGATGTCTAAAAGACATTTAATACCAACCGACACTAGACTGAGCCCAGTCTAGACATTATAAGTCATTTTAAATCATTTTTATCACATTAGAAAAGTAACATTTTACTTTTCTCAATTTTACGCAATATTCGTACGTTTTACGTATTACGCGTTTTAGACCCGTGTTTCCAGTTTTTAGCAGGGTTTTACCACCCAAATGGAACCTACCACTCATTTTATATTTTATTATGGAGTATTTTGACAAGTTTAATCATTCCTACAAGTTTCATAATTTTACGACACCCGGTTTTACGTTTTGAGGCCTAATCATTTATGGTTGGCATTTCCCGGAGTCAAAACTAACCAAATAACTTAGGATAATATCAAGCCAAGCCAACTCACCCCTCCTAGGCTTGTGAACCGCCATTAGGGGGGGGGGAGTCACCCTTGGTGTGGTTTGATCCTAAGCCATGAGGTCTTGGATGAAGGACATGTATACAAGCTTCCTAAACAAGCTTTGACAAAGTCATACTTTGTAACCTCCTTAAGACACTATAAAAGCCCCCCCCCCTCCCCTTGTTTGCCGCCCACCTCCAACACCAAAACCATTCACACTTAGCTTTAAGTCTTCTAATTTCTAGCAAGGATCAAGTGCTACTTCAAGATAGAAACCCTAGCTTAGTTTCTAGTAATCAAAACACTTCCAAACCCTAGAACTTTGGTGATTTCTCTTGAGTTTGAATCCACTCAAGTCACCTCAACTTTCATTACATCACTTTCAAGAATACCAAGGGTAGAAAGATTGCATGAAGTGAAGTGGGTTGAAGCAAGTCTATCAAAGTCCATTTCCTTACTTGTTACTTCCTTTGTTTATTAGAAAGCCAAAAGTTGTAAGCCAAACCCTAACATGCTTCTTGTTAATTTATCATGTTCATATCATTTACATGTTATTCTTGCTATATTATGTCTTGTATGAATGTCCATGATGTATAAAAATGAGTAAAACATGTTGTTGTAATTGATTGTTAAGATAAGTTACTAAAACAAGTAAACTAGTGACTTTCTTCGTATAACCTGATCAAAAAGGGTAAAATTATGATCTTGGATCATTACATATTACAGTAAAGGACTTAACAAGGAAACCATAGCAATTTGAACCACCTAAAATGAGTATACGAGTCAAAAGTTACGCCTATTTGAAGTTACCAAAGATTTTCGGCAAAACTGCCTAAACCATACTGTTTTGCATTCTGACTTTTTGAAAGTCACCCTTCTGGTCCGATTCATCAAAAAGTTAAAAAACGAAAGTTTTCCGGAACGCCGTTTTCGTTCAGTATTGTAGAAGCTCGAGCCCTGAAAAAGCTTTCCGAGTGATAAAATCCTTCAAATTCTAAACAGCCCATTTTTAGGCCAAAGTCATTATATATAGGTTATGGTTTATAAAGGAACAAGAGGTCTTATGACCTATAATCAAGACCACAACCATGGCTAGAGCTAAGGTTGAGTCTCATGGCCTTGGAACAAGGACCAAAGGTCATGGCTAGGCCATGACGAAATGACCATACCAACTTACTTAGGCGAAAACATGAAACAAGGAATTGGCGATAATTTGAACAAGCAATTTGGATCTACTTCACTTAAAAAGGAACCATGAGATATTACAAGGAAAAATGGTCATACAAGACTTATGAAACTTCCCCTAATAACAATCTTCATGTACTAATAAACTTTCCTAAGTTTATTCAAATATCGGACATGTAACTTTTCGGATCAAAACTTATATCTATATATTTTATCAACTACTACAATAGTAGGGAGCCTCATGTGAGGAGTTCATTATGTAAGCCGTCGAGTTGAGTTGTGGATTTACGAATTAAAGTGTCCTGGCTCCTCGAACGTTTACTACATGACTTCTGAATTATGTCGGCCCGAACGGTAGTAAACGATATACAAAACATACATGTTTCATGAATCTTTTCTTTCAAAGACTTACACTATACATCATACCACATCATGGACTAAGTACAAGATATATATTGGCATGTTTATGTTTCCTTAGACATTATTCCAAACCTAAGTTGCAACAATTATTCTTGGTTGCTCGTAGAAGTTCTTACGACATATCCATCATTCTCATTATACATCATCCAACTCAAGGTGAGTTCATAGCCCCACTTTCTATTGTTTAACTATTTTACAAACCCTTGGGGGGAATACATGCTATTATTTTTCTACTCGAACACAATGCTTTCTACTGTATGCTATTCGACTATGTTTTATTATCACTAAGTAACATCCTTGCCAAACCAAGATCCCTTATTGTGAACCATTTAATCACTTGCGAGGGTTACTTGCGAGTGAGCGCGAATATTGTGAATAGGCCTATTGGGATTGACGAATCCCATTTGTTTTGACTAAGTTCAAACAAATGCATTAGTATTTGAGACATTAGGTATGACGTCAAAGTACCTACCGGGATAAGTCTGCCGATCGATATTGGTACACGTTAACGTTTTGGTGTCATAAGCTTAGTGAATTAATAACCTTTCCGGGCATATAACAACGTAGCCCATCTTTGTTTTCTAACTATGAGTGTGAGTCTATAGCTCACACTACGATTATTGTGTTCAAACGATTTAACTACAAACACTACGATTATTGTGTTCAAACGATTTAACTACAAACACTACGATTATTGTGTTCAACGATTTAACTACCAACACATTGTGTTCAAACATTAAACAAACTCTATGAATATCACTCAACCTTTGTGTTGACCTCTCAAGCATGTATTTCAGGTTCATGATGATCAAGGATGGCACGGAAGGGCATGGATACTCAAGAGGGCTATAAATTTTATTATCATTCAAAAACTCATTTAATGTAAATTGTAAACATGGAACCATTTGGGACCTCATTTTTGTAATCTCTGATATTTATACAATTTGAATGATAAATCTTTTAAAACGACTCAATTGGAGTTCGTTTTCTATTATTGTGACTATTGTGCCGTCGAGTAACACCCAGTTTGAATTCCGCTGCAACCATGAATTGGGGGTGTTACAGATTGGTACCAAGACAATGTTTTTCAACGTGTCGAATCTTACGCGTAAGATTCAATCTTACGCGTAGGATGAACATCTTATGCGTAGAAACGTTATTGATGCAAATCACCTTTTGAAAAATCGTGTCTTTTGATTCCTGAAAGTGTAAAACACAACCACTGATCAATATCTACTTAATACACATACCAAAACACCAAAATATCACAACTTTACGTGTAAACAAGCCATTAGCCAAACTAACGCGTAGGATAGTATGAACACATAATCACAAACGGATTCAATCGTGTTTCTGGGTTGTAATTGAATTAGGGCAAGTGATTCTATCATGCTAAGGAACATGTGGTCCAAATTTTAACAACAATTATCCATGGAATCACAAGATCAAGGCTGCTAGTGTGTTCGAACCCTAAATCCATGATTCATGAGCGATACTTGTTTCTGAAACAATTGAATCACAATAACATGATCCTATGCATACACGAACACTATCCCCATCAACAATTAACATCATAATACTCAAAATCAAGAATCCCTAAAACCATCGTATGAACCCTAATTAACAAATCACTCAATTGATGTTTCTGGGCACGATTGGAGTTTAGTGACATGTTTATTATCATCCTACAATCATTTCCCATCAATAAATTTAACCATATCACAACAAGTTACTGGGTTCAATCTTTACGCAAAAACCCTAGATCAATTTAGTCGATTAAGACATATTAAGCCGTTGGATTAAGATAAAATTTAAAACCCTTGTTAAGAATCATGATCAAAACGTTGTGGTACTTACAGATTAGAAGATTGATGATCGGATTACAAGTATGATTAAGAGCCGTTGATAATGGTTGTTGTGAGTAGTAAATATGATGTCAGTGTATTGAATGAGTGGTCAAAAAGTGTTTTGACTAGTGCTAAAACTATTTTCACATATTGACATATTTGGCCCTTAAACCTTATGTTACATTCAATCCTAATACCCAAATTAACTCTCACATTTAACTTAAGTTAACTACACCAAGCTATGACAAGAACAACTTATGGAATTTTACTCCCCCTCGACCATAGACCGTAGTCACAAAAAAAAACTTTAAAATTTATTATAATGGTCAAGGTGAGTATCCCGAAACACTTTTGAAGCATCACTTAAGATAAAAACGTATTTTTTTTTTTTTTTTTTTTTTTTTTTTTTTTTTTGTAAAAGGCAAGTATAAAAGTAAATATTTTGTGAAAAATTTAAAAAATACTTTTCCTCCCCCTCAACACTTGTTTTTAATACTAAAAGACATTTTACAAAAAAAATTAGTGTTGAAAAGAGTGGTATATACTTGCATTTTTTTTAATAGAAAAAGAACAAAAAAATCTTTTTGTGTTTTTGTTTGGTTTTATATTTTTGTATTTTGTTTTTGAAAAGATATATACAAAGATAGTTTTGATGTTTGACAATCAATTGTGTTTTAAAAACTTTTCCAGATCATCTGGAGTCAAACAACGCATACCAATTTGGTGAACTAGACTAGCAAACCTTGATGGTGCTAAGGATTTGGTAAGTAAGTCCGCCAATTGGTACTCAATCCCAACAAAATATAGTTCAACGGTACCCTTTTCAACATGCTCTTTGATGAAGTGATAACGGAGATCAATGTGTTTGGATTTGCAGTGATGAACTGTGTTGCAGGAGATAGCAATGGCACTTTTGGAATCACAGTAGATTGGAATCTTGTTGAACAAGTAGCCATAATCCTTAAGTTGTGATTTCATCCATATGACTTGAGCACAACAAGCAGACTTGGCTACATATTCAGATTCTGTTGATGACAGTGATGTGCAGTCCTGCTTCTTTGATTGCCATGATACAAGTTTGTCTCCGAGAAATTGTAATCCACCAGATGTACTTTTGCGTGTGTCTAAACACCCTGCATGATCATCATCTGAAAAAGCAATTAGTTCAAAACCAGAATCCTTCGGATACCAGATTCCCAAGTTAATGGTTCCCTTTATGTATCGAAGGATTCTTTTGACCTCACTGAGGTGTTTTTCAGTTGGTTTAGACTGATAGCGACAGCACATGTAGACAGCAAATACTATATCAGGTCTACTAGCTGTGAGATACATGAGTGACCCAATTATACTGCGGTATTTGGTAGGGTCAACCGGTGTCCCATGTAAGTCAGCATCTAGTTTTGTGGTATAGCCCATTGGTGTATTATACGTATCACAAGTCATCATTCCATGTTTCTTTAAAATTTATAGAGCATATTTGGACTGATTTATAAAAATTCCATGGGGTGATTGATGAACTTGTAGTCCTAGAAAGAACGAAAGTTCACCCATCATGGACATTACAAAATTATCTTTCATTAATTTTGCAAAATCATTAGAGTAACTTCTTTTTGTTGAGGCAAAAATAATGTCATCGACATATATTTGAACAACAAGTAAGTCCACCCCGTAGGTTTTTGTAAATAGTGTTGGATCCACCGAACCTTTAGAAAATTTATTGGCCAGCAAGAAAGTGGACAGTTTGTCATACCACGCCCGTGGGGCTTGCTTAAGTCCGTAGAGTGCCTTTTTGAGTCGGTAAACGTGGTTAGGATGCTCAGGATCAACGAAGCCGTCTGGTTGGCTTACATAAACTTCTTCACGGAGTTCTCCATTAAGAAATGCTGTTTTCACATCCATTTGGTAAACAATCATGTTCCTGTGTGCAGCGTAGGCCAAAAAGATCCGAACAGCTTCATGTCTAGCCACTGGAGCAAAGGATTCTGCAAAGTCAAGTCCTTCTAGTTGGGAGTATCCTTTCGCAACCAGTCGTGATTTGTTACGTATGACAGTGCCTTCAGCATCTACCTTATTTTTCCAAATCCATTTTAACCCAATGACAAAGACTCCGTCAGGTCTTTCAACTAATTCCCAGACTTCTAATCGTATGAACTGCTGAAATTCCTCTTGCATAGATTCAATCCAGTTGTCATAAGTCATTGCTTCTTTGATGTTCTTAGGTTCTTCATGACAAACTGTGAGTGCATAGATACAAGTTTCTCTATCAGTGTGAAGTCGTTGTCTAGTCATTACAGGTGCATCTGGATGGCCAATAATATGAACTAGTGGATGGTCTCGAGTCCATTTGTGTGTTGAAGGGTGTAGTTGATAAGTATCTCGCATGTTAGCAGGATCCAAATTGCCTGTAGACGACTCATCTATATCAGGAAAGGTAGGAGCCAGTGCAAACGGGTTAAAGAACGCATCAGGATCATGCTCTGCGGGTTGTGGAACTGATTGTGGTGTAGGATCTTCAGCTGATTGTCGGGAGTTAGAAACAGTTTGTTCTGCTGTAAATGGTGATGCAATTGGAGGACCGTCTCTCTCAACAGTTGTTGTAGTTTGTTGAGGTGAGTCTGGTACTGGAATGTTATCAGGTTGAGCAGCGGAATTAGGTGAGACCTCAGTAGAACGGTATTCGATTGTATCATCAAACAGTGGAGCAAACAAGGTTTCCAATTCTTTGCGGTTGAGTGGCAATGGTTCAGCCGAAGAGTCCGGAGAGTTAAGACGGTTGAATTCGGGTCCTAAGCTGTGTTGCTCAGAAGCCATTTGTGTAAGTTCATCAAAATTAGCGTGAATGGTTTCTTGAATTTCTCTTGTTCGACGATTCCATATCCGAAAACCTTTAGAATTTTCACAGTATCCAACGAACACTCCGATGTCAGCCTTTGCTTTAAGTTTACCTAAATCATCACGATCATTTTTCGGATAACAAAGTGCTCCAAATACATGAAAGTAATCGATGTTCGGCTTTCTTTTGTGAACAATTTGATAAGGTGTTTTGCGATGGCGTTTTGTGATCATGCAACGGTTTTGGGTATAACATGCGGTTGAAACAGCTTCCGCCCATAAGTAATCTGGTAATTGAGCATTAATCAACATAGTTCTAGCAGCTTCCACTAACGTCCTGTTGCGTCTTTCAACAACTCCATTCTGTCCTGGGCTTCTAGGAATAGATGTTTGATGTTCAATTCCCACTTTCTCGAAATATGACCGAAGTGTCTGATTCTTAAATTCAGTTCCATTGTCAGTTCTGACTATTCGTACCGTATTGCGTAGCTGAACTTGAATTTTAGTGAGAAAGGTGATGATCATTGAAGGAGCCTGATCTTTACTTCGTAAGAAATAAACCCAAGTCCATCTGGAGTAGTCATCCACAATTACCAGTATGTAGCGTTTACCGTTGATACTTTGAACACGCATCGGTCCACACAAATCCATATGAAGTAATTGTAAAACATGATTCGTACTTTGCTCAGGTTTTGAAAGAAAATGAGCCCGAGTACTTTTTCCTTGTTCACAGGCTGAACATAAGTGATCTTTGGTAAAACGGAATCTTGGAAATCCATCTACAAGTTTGTGACGAGCAAGTTCAGTCATAGTTTTGAAATTCAAGTGCGAAAGACGTTTGTGCCATAACCAAGATTTAGTCGATTCTGCTTTGGAGAAAAGACATATCGGAGATGTAGCAATCATATCTGACATGGATATTGTATAAAGATTAGAACCACGTAAGCCAGACATTAGATCGTTTCCTTGTAAGTCACGAACGAAACAAGTTTTCTCACGAAATGCAACTTCTAGATCCCCATCACAAAATTGACCAACAGTGAAAAGGTTGTGTCCAAGGCCTTCCACATAATAAACACGACTGATTTCAATGTTCCCACTGACATAGTCACCATATCCCATGATTAAAGCGTAATGATCATTCCTGAATCTGACAATACCAATGAACTTTGAGACAAAGTTGTGTAACAGTTTGAGATTGCCTGTCATAGGTTGGGTGCATCCGCTATCAATAATCCAGAGAACAATCTGTACCACCTGCATCACAAGAAGAAGACACGGATGGAACAGAAGTAAGGGTGGAACCCAAAAAAAAGTGCGGGCTCCTGTTGGTTAGAAGCACATGTATTCAACAATTTAGGAATCCATTTAAAGTCTGGTTTGTGTTGTAACCAACGTTGCCAATTCCAACTAGTTCTTGCTTTCTTAATGGTGAATTCACTAGTAGTTGGATGATTCCTAGATTTGTTCTCGGCACTTATGGGGGTAACTTCAACTTCATTAGAAACCGTAGAAGGTGGCTTTCCTAAGTTAGACTTAAAGGCAGTAGTGGGCCTAGAAGGAATGCGTGTCCTACGTTTCTTATGATGATTAAGAAGAGAATTAGCTATACATTTTGTATGATTACCAGATGATACGCTTTTACGACAAAACACACAAGATGCATTAATATTCAAAACATTCAAAGGTTCATCATTCGTTACATTTACATTTTGATTACAATTTGCCAGATTAGAATCTAAATCTGATGCAACATGAGTTTTATTCAAATTCCTAAGTTGATTTTCTACTTCTTGAGCTTCTAGTTGTCCTCTTTTACGTTGCCAGAACCTATTCTTCTTGTTACTTTTTTGCTTGGGTCTGCTAACGCTACAAGTGGAGACTAGTCCTATGGAAGTGGAGTTATCAACATTAGTGTTTTGAACAAAATTTTCTTTAGCAGTTTTGTCTAATTGATACAATCCTGGTGCTATCACTGTGGTGTCAACAAACTTTCCTTTTTGAAGTAGCTTAATTTTCTCTTTTAAATCAATGATGATGTGATTTTTGTCCTGAATATCAGACTCAAGTAAACCATTGCAATATTTGATGTCATCGCGGTTTTGTTGCCATTCAATGTTTTCAATTTTTAAATCCGCAATTTCTTTCTCGTATTTGAGACACAGACTTTTTAAAGACTCATTGTTTTTGCAAAGCTGACAAGAGTTTAAAATATTTTGACTTTGAAGTTTCAATACTTTGAGCTTGACACCATTCAAGCCTTTGTTTGAGTTGACAAATTTCTTTTGAAAATTGTTTTGTCACATCATCATTCATAGTTCTCAACTTGTCATTATCGTGTTTAAGTGTCTCGATTTCCACATTCAACAAGTTATTATCAACACAAAGATCATCCATAAGCATATAAGTACCAGATTTATAGATGATAACAGACAAAATATCAGCATTGAGAACTTGTTCCAAGAGTCGATCAGCATCATTCTTTAAAATTCTATTTCTTTGCTTTTGAACCAAAATCTAATTTTCAGTAGAGTTGAAAATGTTTATCATATTTTTGACCTCGTTTTGAAGTTCCTGATCCCAACGTGTAGCACAGAGACGGAGGTGTTTGACAATTGGCAACATTTGTTTTTGAAAAATATCTCTCTTTTCTAGCTCGTAAGCGAATTGAAAAGTTTCAATTTTTATTTCAGAATTACGTTCAATTGTTTCCTCCAAAATTTCGATGTCTTCCATAAAAGTTTTGAAATAATTTAAGACACGACAACTTTTCGGTAAAGGTGTAAGTTCACCGGATGATGGTAAAGGACCATTTATTTGTGCTACAGTTTGGACGGGGGCTACATTAGAAGATGAAACATATGACTCAGTGACATATCATGATTTCTCAGGTAATTCCTTTTGAGGAACAAAAGATTTAGAAATATGTGGAGCTTGTGAATAGTCATATGGTGTCCAATATTGAACATAACTCATTTTAGATCGACTCTCTTCTTCAAGTTCTTCTTCTTCCTCAGTATCAAAAACAACAGCACGCACAATCGTATTATCAAGCAAATGGTCCATACTGTAAATTTTAGGAATTTCTTTGAATGCTTTGTGAAGAAACATTGATTTGAAATCGCCAAGTGCAAATCCTTTATCGGGTCTCGGTTTTAAAGTAAATTTCTGAATTGTTGTGACAGAGTTCCCGTGTTTGTAAACAATATTACGAAATTCTTTGAGTTGTTTTTCAAGATCAACAATCTCACCGAGTAAGTCATCTATATACTTCCTTTTTCGTATTTTATGTTCACAAAAATCCTTTTTACAACTTGACAATTCTGTTTCTGTTTTTGAAAGTACTGTTTGAAGACGTTCAACTTGCATTTTCAGTTCACACTTTTCACTTTCAAGTTTAGAAATTAACTTTCCGTTTGACTCAATTAAATCTTGCATTTTGTGTTGAAGATCTTGTTCTTTGTTGTAAGAATCTTGAAAAGCTTTTTCAAAACTTTTTGCATGTTTAATCTTGTCTTCTTGATTTGAAAGTTGAATTTTATAACACTCAATATCTCTTGCAAGTGACGCATTTGTTTCATTTAAAAGTTTGTTTTTCTCGTTGCATTTTATGATTTGCAATTGTTGTGCATTCAGTTGTTTAGATAACAATATGAGATCAGGGTCTGGATCAAATGATGGTTCATGTTGTTCTAAATGATCATTTTTATCATTCTCAATAGGATCATCAAATGAAACAACTGTGTCATCATCAAATATGACAACTGTGCTTATTTGTTCATCTGTTTGAGAAGATGAAGATGATTTAGATGGAACAACTTGCGCCATATCTGATTCAAAAGCAGAAGGTGAGGCTATTTCATGTATTAGGCATTATTTTTGGTCATGTACCTGAGACAAGCCGTCAGTGTCATACACTGGACCTGAATCATTAAACTGAAGTTCCTGCATGTTGGCCATAAGCATCACAGCTGCATTGGCTTCCAGATCTTCCATGTCATTATCATTGTTCACATTTGCCATGAAGTTGTTATCTTGTTCACGGAAATGTCCATCTTTTTCATCTTGAAGAGCCATGAGTAATGCCTGCTTGTGAAACTTACTACCCCAAGTTCTCGGTTTAGGACATGCTGTCGCTATATGACCTTGTTCATTACAATTGTAGCACCACACTGCATTCCCAGAGTTGGAGTTCCTAGTTGCAACTGGTTCAGACCTTTGCTGAGAAGATCCTGAGTTGTTCCTGAACCCTCCATTGTTATTAAACCTCTGACCATTCCCAAAATTTCTTGAAGAGCTTCATGAACCAGATCGACCATAGTTATGATTCTGAATTTCCACTCTTCCATCATTGACAACAGCTTGATTCCTTGTGTTAGAAGATGAACGTTGACGGTTGTTTGTTTTATTGGAGAATTTGCTGAAAGCACGAGCAATAAGAGCAAGTCCCTGATTGAACATATTAAAGTCATCATCGTCATCTTCATTAGAGTTGGAGTAATACACTGCATCATTGTTGTTTAATGGAACAAGTTGAGTAGAAGTATTCGGTGGAGATGAATCATAAGGGACCATTTGGTTCGAGGTAGAAGATTGTGGATAACTGAAGTAGTTTTCCTCTTGAACATATGCATGATTAGAGATAGGTGGTGGAGCATAGGGAGATTGAGCTACAAGTGCCAAAGAATTTGGTGTTGGTGATGGTGAGTATCCTCCTCGAAGAGCTCTATCTTTTTCCACTTCAGGTTCATGGTGTTTCAGAAAATCATACAACAAACCATATGGTGCATCATGAAGATTTTTGGTTTGTCGAACAAATGTCACATATTTATGCCAATCCGGGCCAAGACTACCAACGAATTTGGAGTTCACTGCAATCCTTGGTACTGTGATTTTGTGACGTTCCAGATCATTGACCACATTTGTGAAACGATGATAGTAGGATTCAAGTGACTCTCCTGGTTCAATTGTGATGTCAGTGTATTCCATGTAGAGTTTGGATTCCGTATCATCTTTGTTCAATTGAGTGCCTTCCATAAGGAGATGAACATGTTCCCACATAGCTTTGGCTGTTTTCTGAGCATCGACACTTCGATAAATTGGATTAGGTATACCTTGAAGTATATAAGCCATTGCATACTCATCAGCTTCACGATGTAATTTCTGTTCTTCTGTGAGTTGAGATTCTGGAAGAGGTCTATCACCAGGAGGACGTGGAGGATCAGCAGTTGGATCACCAATTTCAAATCTTGTTGGCCACTCAAATGGTCCTTCAAGTATCACTTGTTTCAAGAATTTCCCATGAGGTTTCTTTAGTTCAAGAAATCGTAATAATCGACTTGACCATTGAACATAGTTCCCCGGTGTTAGCATTGGAGGTGTTTCAAGTGATCCTGCCTCATGTCTGGATTGTTGAGTTGTAATAACTTCACACATTCTATCAAACCAGTGAGGTTGTTTGGAGGAATACTGATTGTTTTGTTGTGACATTTGATATGGTTGTTGTTGAGGAATGATTTGATGTTGTTGCATCATGAGATATTGTGGTTGTGGATTAAACGGTTGTTGATGAAAGTGTGATTGTGAAGGTTGTTGATATGATTGTTGCTGATGGTATTGTTGTTTCTGATACTGCTGATGTTGTTGCTGAGGATTAGAGAAGTAGTAATGTGGTGGTTGAGACATCTTTGAACACTTGTGTAGTAATGGATCTTTGTAGAAGATTGAAATGCACGTTCCTTTGGTTAAGTTCAAAAATCCCTGGGGTAAGTTGAAATCTTACGCGTAACAATAATCTTACGCGTAAACTTTAGGTTATGCGTAAAGAGTAGTTTATGCGTAAACAAAGAGTTTATGCGTAAGTTTTCTCTTTACGCGTAAGCTTTGGCTTATGCGTAAGTTTAGACTTATGCGTAAGGTTTAGACAACCAAACAAATCTTTCAAACTTATCCAAGCTTGAAAGATATCCGAAGTCGAAGTATTCCACTAACTTATCCAAGCTAGGGAAGTACTGAGTCACCGTAACACAACAAGAAGACCTTTGATGAAACTTAAGCGTAGATTCTGGCAACTTACGCGTAAGATTAACTCTTATGCGTAAGATTGAACTTCTGCGTAGAAAAGGCAACTTCTGCGTAGGATGTAACTTCAGCGTAAGACTTAGGCGTAGGAAATAGACTTACGCGTAGGATTTAGGCGTAGAAGACCAAGTTAAGCGTAGGAACAGGGTTTTGACCAATGTTACGCGTAAGAAAAGGGTTTTGACACAAACTTATGCGTAGAAAGGACAAAAGATTCTGTAGACAGCTTTTGAATCGTACTGTTCACGAAACTTACGCGTAAGGAGGTCAGAATTCTTGAAAAATCTCAAATTTTTGAAGAAAAATGCTTAGAAATAAGGTACTTTTGATCAAATAACTTCACCAATACTTAGAAAACACTAACTATTGAAGATTTTGAGTAGAAAAAACCTTAAAAATCAAAACTTTATGCAAAATCTAAGCTTCTAAACACTATATAAACCTTAAAACTTATCCAAGCTTCAAGATTTGAGTGTAAGAAACAAAGAAAGAAGCAAAAAATAGATGAAATACACCCTAAACCCCACGTAAATTCCAAGAAACACACTTCAATCTCTAGTAGGCGAATGATACCACTTGTTAGGTCACCATTTTGTAAACACAAGTATGAGAAATGAGATGAGAATGAGAGATGGTTGATTATAAGATTATGAAGATTGTAAGAACAAGAGTTTCACTAAGATATTCAAATAACCAACAAACATTATGTTTACATGAGCTTGGTATTTATAAGGGGAGGAGTAGGGCAACACTCCATTCCTCCCTCTTACACCTTAACATGGGCTTTCAAGGCCCATGGACTAGCTTACTTAAGCCTAGTAACATTAACATAGTGAAATAAATAACTAAGCAACCTATTACAAAAGGTAATGACCGAGACTTGACTAAAATACAAAAGTATGATCCCAACAGATACGACATGTACAACTTACCTAGATCTAGTCTAGGCCTCGTTGTATAGCTTACCTAACTCTAGGCTAGGCCTCGCTCTTCCTAGTTATATAAGCATAGCAAGTTTCGAAAAGAATATAAAAGCGATAATAGTCCACATAAAATAATTTGCACGTTTCTCACCCCAAGTATTGAAAACATAGTTCAAGAGTAAAAAGTGGGGCTATGACTCACCTCAAGTCCAGAAATCAGCAAGAAGAAATCGGTAAAAGTAAGACGTATAGTAACTCAAAAGACGGCAACTACGGACTCGACACGACCTAACAATATCAACTCGTTTAGAAATCATTTCCTCAAAATCGAATATTCCCAAACCCGAACGTATTCCATTTTTCTTCCGAAAATCCATTTCTCGTATAAATCTCATATTCGTTTGGTATCCATACGGGTGGTGGGTCGACACAACTCAAACCAAGAAGTCACAAAAAAAAATAATAAAACAATCTATAGGTCTAATATTAGCCCAATATATTATTTAAATAAATCATCGAAGTTTATCAAATCCGTCGATTTGGTAATCCCCCATATTTATTTACTTAATATACCATTCTAAGATTATACCCGAATCCTAAGGTCACACATAAAGTACTATATGGTATATATCAAAGTTTAATAAATTCTCTAATTATGCCGTTAAGCTTACCAAATTAGTCAATTTGGCAACCTCACGAGATACTTAGTAATTTATTATTCTCGTACACATACCACAACCTATGGGCGTCGTAGGATACGATGCCCATTAATATACTCAATTTAAATAACTAAATAGCTCTTATTTAACCCGTCGATTAAATAAGTTACGTAGTTATCGAAAGTGAGTGTATTAATTGTCATATATCCGTGACAACACAACGTCACAAATAATAATCAACTTGGACTCAAGTGACCACGACCCCGTATAACTCGATAGTTTTCCTCGTTTATTAAAAGATATTATTTTATTTAATATTTATTCAACGTCAAGATATCATCGTTATCTATAGCGTTTAATCATAATAACGCTCCCAATATTATTACACTACTTTCATAGCATAATATTTATAGTCACGTTATTGTTATAATATTACTCGTGATCTTTTTATTATTAATATACGCACTTGTATAAATATATATACGTTTTCACGTCTATATATTTATATAAACGTTTATATTATTAATAATATTATTACGATTTTTATTATTTGCGTTAAATTATAAATATTTATCGAGTCATACGAAATGGTCACATGTCCGAGTCATCACTCTCGGCTCATTGTCCAAGACAAAAATAACATAATCAAGTCACAATAAATTAATCCAACTCCATCCAACAATTCCCAAATCCCGTGCTACAACAATAGGGTCCGACTACGGCACCCGACTAACCTATCTCCGACATTCTAGTTCGACCGTCTCACAATCGGTCCCCATTATCACTTTCCGTCAACACAACTCCACAATACAAATATTAGTTCATTTGCCGAGACCACGAGGTTTCGGCCTCTTCTTTACCTTTGGTCAACAAAAGCCAAAACAATAACAAATAACAATAGAGCAACCATAATAAACAACAACAACAACAGTTAGCAACAAAAAGAATAACAAGAACATCAAGCAACATATGACCAGGGTCCATGTATTGAACCAAAACCAAACGGACCACCTGGTCCCAAAATTTCAATAACATCAACCACATAACAAGCATACTATCAAAATGATCAATCTGCTCCAACCCCGGTCCTTACCTCCTCGTCATCCAACCGAGACGAGACCAAAAATTCACAATAACCACGAGGACTCAACACAAGATACATCAAGTAGCCACAAGAACTCAAAAAATAAGTCAAGCCGTGAGCCTAGGCTCACGGTTCAACCTCGACACCCACTAGTAAATGTAAACCCGGATACCAAACTGACTTTTCAACACTAAAAATGTTATTTCCCATTAGTTTATAATGAACCCAACAAGAAAAGTTCTTATACCCACGATTTGGGTAGTAAATCGAGGCACACGAGTGAGATTCGTGGCCACTCACCTTCAAAACGACTCCAAGATTATGTTTCTTCAAAAACCCAACAAGAAAAAGATGAAAAGGTGATGTTATAGGGGCGGTAGTAATTATTTTGTGGTGTTAGAGAAGGTTTTAGAACGCGTGATGTATACCAAAAGATAGATCGTGAAAAGATGATTAAGATGGTGGTGTTGGTTTGTTTGTGGAGGCGGCGGTGTGGTGATAGTGGCTGGAATTTAATGGTGGCGGCTAGGGTATTAGAGGGGAGAGAGCTAGAGATAGGAGATGATATTGGTGATGGTTTGTGTTGTGTGTGATGGCAGGAAAACACAAGGACGATTTTTGTAGCTTTACTCTATCTTTTTATTTTTCTTTTCTTTTCTTTCTTTTTGATTAACAATAATAATAGTAATAATTTGATAATAATAAGAGTATTATTAACATTTAAGGTTAAGGTGGCTAGGTGTAAAATACACGGACCAAAACCCGTAACTCGTTTCAAATCATTTAATATCTCACGAGACATTCCATAAATAAATATATATAGTCGAATCCGTAAACTCAAGACATAAAATTTTTGTTAGGTTATCTAGTGCCGGAGTCAACGTAGTGCCAAATGGGAATTTCAAAATAAATCACCACGTATATATATTCATATCGAATCATTAAAGAAAATCCCAAATTTCATAAAGATTTTAAATATAATCAACCATAATATAAGTCTTACAAGTTCGTTACGAATAAAATTTTAAATATAAATTTATAAACGAACTTTTAACGTAATGCGGGTTTTCAAAATGGCTCTCTAATTTGCCAGTTGTCACAGTAATCTAAATCATGCACTATGTTGGAGGTAGTAAACTTGATTCCTTTGATTTGATTGTGTAATGAATATGAAGTGGGTTGGTTGGAATTTAATTGAGGTTTTGGATTTATTTTATTTGGAATTGGGATGAAGAAAGCAATTGGCAATGGAATTAATCACTTTTCTTTGTTTGTCACAAGTAGTCTAATACGTATTCGTTTATCTTTGAGTTTGACAATTGGAGTTATTGTTTGACTCATTGGAGATGATTAAGTTATGATCTGTCAGATTTGACTCTGTTTCCATGTCAGTTTGGTTTGATTTAGTTTGTTGCATTGGTTTCGCATCTGTCTAATCCACATGTGGTTCTGCATCTTGTTCCGTCTGGTTTGATCTGAATCTATTTGTCTGTCTGAATCTGTCTGTGCCTGTCTGAATCTGCACGAGGTTCTGAATCTGGTTCCACCGGGTTTTTTCTGAATATGAATATGAATTTGAATCTGAATCTGCTCTCGTTCATCTCCGTACTTATGTTGCTCTGTGCTCTGCACCTGTACTTGGTTGGTTCTTTTGGATTGTATCGGATTGAGACTCCGTCTAGCACCGAGTTGCACTTTGGGACACTCCATGTTTCGTTTGTTTTTAGCTTTAGTTTATTTTTTGTTTGTCGGCATACTCTCAATGTTTTCCGCTGCAACGTTGCGAGTTTGAGAGGAGGTGTTAGTTAATAAAGCCTATAGGCCCGATCTACTTGGTCGGCCCGTTTAGTTTTTAGGGTTAAAATTTTTCTTTTCTATTTAATGTCTTTGTATGTAACATTATAGTTGAATCTGAATAATATAGTTTTTTAGTATTCTCTCTTTTGATTTCTACAGATTGGAGTCGGTAGTAGCTAAAGGAACATAAGGTCCTTTAACAAAACGTTGTAGAAGCATCATTTTCTTCCAAGATGCATAAGCATCCTTCTCTTCCAATTTCCTACATCTAGTTTGGGAGTAGTGGCGACATAACCACTACTCTTTGAAAATAGCCATTGTGGTAGATTAGGTACCATTTTTGGATCTTGATTTGAATATGTTTTAGAGAAATTTATGTAGAGAGAAAAAAGTTATAAATCAAAGTGCTCTGATCGTAATTGTTCCTTATTTTTTAATAAAACAGGAAATATAACAAACAATTTCAACTAATACATGATTTTCTTTGAGAATGATATTTCAAGTGTTTTGTGGACTATACACTTAATTAAATGACAATAAGCTATCTCAAACAAACACAAACCAAAGTTAGTTTGTAAGTGAACTTTAAACGTGCGTGATTGCAGTACCATTAGTTGAGCTGTCGAGAGTAAATGTCTATTGTCTATCTATATATACTATATAGGTATTCTTTATTGTCGTGTCAGGCATGACCCATGATGGGTTCATTTCCGTATTTTATAATCCTTTAAGTTTGTCACTAATATAAAATAACTCATAGAGTTGGGATCAAATGTAAATAAAAATTAAAATGACAAAAGTGAGAAGAAACCACAATCACATATTTCGAATACATCTAAAAAATAGATACATCTCTCTTTAAAATTCTATCTCTTAAAATGCATGGCTAAAAATCATTTTTTTCCATAGGAACCCTAACTCTTTAAATATTATACTATGACAATTTCAAAATTAAAAGGAAAACAAACTCATTTGAGTTTAATAGTAATGCAAATTAACCTATAAAAATTTGAGTTAATTTCATAAATCGTCCCTATGGTTTGTCGGGTTTAACGGAATTAGTCCCTCGCAAGAATTTTTAACGGGTCTCTCCTTGTGGTTTTGACCCGTATCGGGTTGTGTCCCTTGACAAATATTTCGTTAGTTTGACCGTTAAACTAATAGGAAATTACATATATACCATTAAAGGTAAGGTACTTGTGGTTTGTGCGGTATAACGAATTTAGTCCCTAATATTTTTAATTACGTTTTCGTTCATTTTCATATGTTTATATCCGTTTTCGTCCGTTTTTTTTTATGTTTTCGTCTATTTTTTTTACATTTTCGTTGTTTTTTTAAGTTTTCATCCGCTTTTATACGTATTCTTCTGTTTTTATACGTTTTCATCCACATTTATATGTTTTCATTCATTTTCATAGGTATTTATCTGTTTTCGCCTGCTTTTTTTCATATGTTTTATATGTTTTCTTCTGTTTTATACGTTTTCATCCGTTTTTCTTTATTTTCGTCCGTTTTTGTACGTTTTCATTTGTTTCCATCCATTTTTTACGTTTTCGTCCGTTTTTCTTACATTTTCGTCCGTTTTTATACGCTTTCGTCCATTTTTATACGTTTTCCTCCAATTTTATACGTTTTTATAGGTTTTATTCGTTTTCCTTCGTTTTTATATGTTTTTATACGTTTTTATTCGTTTACGTGCATTTTTATACGTTTTCATCCATGCTCTTATGTTTACGTGTATTTATATATGTTTTTTACTTTTTCATATGTTTTTATATATTTTTGTCCATTTTATATGTTTTCGTCTATTTTTATACGTTTTCGAGCATATAAAAACATAAGAAAAATGGACAAAAACGTATAAAAATGGAGGAAAACGAATAAAAACCTATATAAACGGACAAATACATATCAAAACGAATGAAAACTTATAAAAACTGACAAAAACGTATAAAAATTGACGAATACGTATAAAAATAGAGGAAAATGAATAAAAACCTATAAATACGGTCAAAAATGTATGATAATGGACGAAAACGTATAAAAACGGACGAAAACGTAAGAAAAACAGACGAAAACGTAAAAAAACGGAGGAAAACGTATAAAAATGGAGGAAAACGAATAAAAACCTATAAAAACGGACAAAACGTATAATAAAGGATCAAAACGTATAAAAATAGACGAAAACGTATAAAGACGTAATATAAACGGACGAAAATGTAAAAAAACGGATGAAAACGTATAAAAACAAGCAAAACGAATAAAAACCTACAAAAACGTATAAAAGTGGATGAAACCATATAAAAACAGACGAAAACATATAAAACGGATGAAAACGTATGAAAAACGAACGAAAAACGGATATATAACGTATGAAAACGTAAAAAAAATTAGGGACTAAATTCGATATACCCCACAAACCACAGGGACCTTACTTTTAAGGGTATATATGTCATTTCCTATTAGTTTAACGGTCAAACTAATGGAAATATTGGTCAATGTACCAAACCCGATACGGGTCAAAACCACAAGGGAAGGATCCGTTAAATATTTTTGCGAGGGACCAATTCCGTTAAACCCGACAAACAATAGGGACGATTTATGAAATTAACTCTAAAAATTTAGATTTTAACACCCGTGATTTTGAAAATCCATCTCCATAAGTTTAATAATAATGCAAAATAACCCTTTAACTTTAAATTTAACACTCATAATAAACTCTATATTATTACCTTTTTACATTATTTTTTTATTAGTATTAACAATTTTTTTATTGAAAAAACATATCACTGCTAAAACTTTATCACAGTTTGTCCAGGCATTTACCTGTGGGCAAAATTTTCTCCTTTAAACTATACTTGCAACAGTGTTCACAACATTTTCCCACAAAGGTCCAGCAACTCATTTTTACTTTACTTTATTGAATCAATTCATCTTTTAAAGACTTTTGAACAAAAACTGTCATGTTTACACCATTTATTGGAGATGCACTTGCAAAAAATTAAAGATCATAAACATTTGGTATATCATGACATAAACCTTTATTGCAGTCATAATTGATGCACACTTGTTGTGGCAGGGATTTTTAGCAAATTTTTTTTATTAGTAAGTTGGTTCAACAAAATCTAAAGCATTTAAAGTCAAGATAAAAGTTCAATGTAGAACAATAATTATCTAAAGATCAAATTATATGATCCTGACCCTTCATTCCTATATTATCCAACCGCACAGATCTCATCATCCCCAACATTTTAAATTAAGTGGAGGGGTAATTTTGTAAATTAATTGCACCCCTCTCATTACACGCTCCACGCCTCCACTCACTGACTATTTCCTTCTCTCTCCATCTCTTTCTCACACACCAAACATCATCTTTCTCAGGTCTAAATTTTTTCAGACATAGTAACCAAATCTCTTTCTAAGCTTTGATCTTCGTTGTTTCGGGCTACTTTTCCCTCTTTTAACGAGCACCGTGTTATACCCCTTAAACGTGAAGATTGGACTGATGGGTATTTCTCAGATGTAGCTAAAATCGTCGGTGGTGTTTGGTTACGATGGTGGATCCAAGCTGGTGCAACCTTCTTAAAAACTCACCGGTTGGAACAATAATGTTTGTAATTGAAATGAGTAGCGACTCTGTAGAAACTAGAGGGGGGTTGAATAGTTTCACCGTTATTAATCACGTTTTTATAAAATTGACTTTAAAAATTTTGTTTGACAAAAAGGTTCGATTCGAAGCTTACGTGAAATCAACACAACAATAGATATAAGCAATGATAAGTAAACAAGTAAAGATAAAGAAAGGAAAGATAAAACCAGCACACGAAGATTTATTGTGGTTCGGCCACGAAGCTCACTCCTTCGTCCCTACTCCACTCCTCGAGTCTCACACTCGAGAGTTTCACAAACACTATATCAACACGCTCCCTTATGGCGGAACAAACCTTACATAAGCTTACACCAAGTTTAACGATACTAAGCGGAATGTCGAGTCCTAATCCTAGCTAGAACCAATCTACCAAAGCCCATGTGGCTTCACACCTCGTACCAACACGATGGCACAATACAACACAATACACAATATAAGACTTGCACTGCAAGTCCTATTACATACACGAAACAATGAATGAAAGAAATGATAGATCCGCAACAATAAGATAAGATGAGCAAAACTCTTCTTCAACACTTCGTTTCTTGATTACAACGAATGTTCTTCTCTTGCACTTAGAGGAAAGATGAGTGTGATCACTTGTAAACAACTAGAACTTGATAATGTGATCAAAGAGTATGTTTTAGAAAGGACTTCGGAATACAGAAGGTTTTGGTGCATAAGAGGTGAAGTTTTCTGAAGGAAAACAGTTCTGTATTTATAGGCGTCAGGAGAGAGGCGACGGTCCCTTAAATGCTGGACGGTCCCTTATCGATAAGGGACCGCCGCCCTATTTAAGGGACCATCCAGACAAACGCTCCTCGTTTTGTCCTGACGTGGTGACAAACTATCTGGTAAAGTTTTGTTGTTGGTTGTGAGCGGGAAATATGGCTGTTATGATTTTAAATGTTGAAAACATTTTCTTATACAAAAATACTTTTGTAAAAATTTTTTGTGACATGAAAATGTAAAGTATTTAAATCCTTTGATCACATACACAAGTTGGTAGAAGTTTGTACATACCTTAAGTGATGTTGATGACGAAAACGAGTTTTCCCGATTAAAAACTTATTAGTCGTAGTTTTATGTAACGTGTGTTTGTATTTTGTGATTATCAAAACTAGTGGAGACCGATAAATGCAAATGACGTTTTTGATATTATTTGTATTAACAATCTCCCCCTTTTTTCTGATTACAAAATATAAACTCATTTTAGATAAAATTAGGCATTAATGAGTTTTAAAACGAGTCTTGTTTTGTTCTCCCCCTTTTTGTAGAATCAAAAAGGCTTCGTAGAAGAGATGAAATCCACGGTATTATGATGACTCCCCCTAGCTTAGTGCTCCCCCTTGATGAGGACACTCGGGAATCGATCGATGGAATTAAGCTGCAATATGTTAGAAGAAACATGCAAGCAAACATAGAAATCCTGCAGAAAAGATAAGAGAAGGCAGGATAGACATATACTGAGGACGGTCCCATAAATGGGTCGACGGTCCTTTATAGATTGGGACCGCCACCTTGATAAGGGACCACCGGCAGGAAGGTTTTCTAGAACAAAATTTCAACAATTCATGCATAAAATAGATCATTCATTAAAAGACAAGAATAATGCCATTCATATGACATATACAACATGAGTTTACAAGCATAATCCTAGTCTAATCTTCTAGGATATCTCATGTTAAGTCCGATTTTATTAGTGATCATGCATGCTTCCCTAAAACTTGCGACCGCAAGGTGGAGAGAAGTTTTTGGGTTGTAGAAACCCAGGTGAAAAGAGGATGGAAATGATGTAGTCAAGATCATTCTTCATCTTTTGAAAGTGGTTGTGGTTGTAGATGCAACAAGCACAATAACCCCCATGGGTATCCACTTGGGCAAGAGTAGGATGAGACATAGTTGGAGGATGAAGTTTTTGGGATAGGATGATATTGAGGAAGCCTAAATCAACAAGATTGGAGAATTCTTGAGCTTTGATGGAGCGTAGGGAGTTGACATTTTTCATTTGAGGTGGAAACAAAGGTGGTAATGAATGATCTTGAGGAGTCGGGTTTGTATACTCATTGTGAGTGGATGGTGGCCCATTTTGTGGTTGGGAGGCAAAGAAAGAGAATGATGAAGATTATGCCTCATTATGTGATGTGAGATTGGAATTGACATGGTTATTGTGTGAATTGCCAAGGTTTTGTTTCTTCCTCCATATGGGTTTGACCGACATTCTTGGTTTTCTAGGGGATGACATTTTGTTAGATGACATTGTGAAGAGGAAAGGTTATGCCATGGCAATGGATGGAGGAGGTGGTGATTTAAGTAGAGGATGAAGGTAGCAAGAATAGTAAAGCATGCATGCTTGGTTAGATTAGTTCAAATGATGCTTAAGCAAATTAGGAATGTCCACAAGACCTAAGGGTAGGCTAGTCAAACATCCATGAACATAAAGCAATTAACGACTCACAAATAGATGGACGGTCCTTCAAATAGGTGGACGGTCCATTATCACTTATGGGACCGTGGGTCGATAAAGGACCGCCACCAGGAGGTTTGCCAGATTTCAGAAAATGTTTATAGTGTATGCCTATATGAAACATATGTAGAGATGTGATTATCTTGACCCTAAAAGAGAAGAAAAATCCTAAAAGATAATCCAAAGTCTCCTAATTTCAATTTTGCTCATCTTTCCATGTCGGATAACATATTTGTTGCATGATCCGATAGAGGAATTGAGCGCATCGTGCATACATGGAAAAACGTTTTTATATTGTATTAACAATGCAAGAAAGATTGATTTTTCCTATTCATGAGAAGATTTTGAACACATGAATTGGGGTTTTTATGCACAAAATTAAGTTCTCTTATTATCATGCAATAATGGTTGTCAATAAAAAGAAGTTGTTACTTCCCTAATTTCTAATATTTGTGCGCAAGAGAATCCTAGACTCAGATGAGAAGGGATTCATTAGCTATGAAATCTAAGGAGATATGTGTTCCATCATTCCGAATCCTAATCGAAGATAAAAGAATGGTTCACGCTTAAGTGGTTTAGTAAGAATATCAGCTATGTTTTCCTCCGTTGGTACTTTCTCAATAGATATGTTACCCTTTTACACATTATCCCTAAGAAAATGGTGACGAATCTCAATATGTTTGGTACAAGAGTGTTGCATGGGGATTTTACTTAAATCTATTGCTCCTTTATTATCACACATGATTGGAATGTCATCAAGTGTAATACCATAGTCTATGAGAGCTTGTTTCATCCATAGTGCTTGTTGACATGCCTTTCCGGTGCTTACATATTTGGCTTCGGTTGTGGAGATAGCTAGTGCCGTTTGTTTCTTGGAGAATCAAGAAGTTAAACAACAACCCATGAAGGTACAAATTCCACTAGTAATTTTTCAATCCACATAATCTTCCGCATTATCAGAGTCGGCGTAAACTATAGTTTCTATGCCGGTCCCCTTAGGATACCATAATCCTAAGTGCATAGTCCCTTTAATGTATTAGAAGATACGTTTAACCGCTTCTAAATGAGAAGATTTGGGATCTTCTTGAAAGCGAGCACAAAGGCAGACACTAAACATGATATCGGGCCTACTTGCCCTTAGGTACAATAAACTTCCTATCATACTTCTATATTTAGTACTATCTACGGATTCACCCTCTTCATCCTTAGTGAGCTTTGTGTTCGTAGCCATTGGGGTTTTCATAGGTTTAGTATCTTCTAGTCTAAATTTCGTAAGCATTTCCTTAATATATTTGGATTGATTAAAGAATATTCCATCATCTAATTGTTTTATTTGTAGTCCAAGGAAGAAGTTAAGCTCGCCCATCATACTCATTTCAAACTCGTCATGCATGATTCTTGAGAATTCATCACACATGTCTTGACAAGTTGAATCAAATATAATGTCATCAACATATATTTGGACGATTATGATGTTTGAATCTTTCTTCTTGGTAAAAAGAGTGTTATCTACCATTCCCATCTAGTATTCATGCTTAAGAAGAAAAGCTTTTAACCTATCATACCAAGCCTTAGGGGCTTGCTTTAAACCATATAAATCTTTCTTTATTTTATAAACATGCTCGGGGTACTCGAAGTCAATGAATCATGGAGGTTGTGCAACATATACCTCCTCATTGATGAGACTGTTTAGGAATGCACTTTTCACATCCATTTGGAACAACTTAAAAGCTAATGCACATGCATATGCGAGTAATATCCTAATGGAGTCAAGTCTAGCTACGGGTGCGTAGGTTTCGTCATAATCAATTCCCTCTTGTTGATTATAGCCTTGTGTGACTAACCTAGCTTTGTTCCTAGATTCAATACCATTTTCATCTAGTTTGTTTCTAAATACCCACTTAGTCCCTATTATTGTGTTATTCTTAGGTCTTGGTACTAACATCCAAACATCATTACACTTAAATTGGTTTAATTCTTCTTGCATTGCAATGATCCAAGTTTCATCTTTCAATGCTTCATTGACATTTTTAGGTTCAATGATTGAAAAAAACAAAAGAAGTTGTTATTGTTTTGAACTTGTGATCTAAGGGTTCTTTGGTTTAGGCTTCCTATGACGTTATCTAAAGGGTGGCTTTTAGATTCTTTAACATTTGAGATTTCACCTATTTCAATGGTTTCTTGGGATATGTCTAGGTTTTTCATGTTTTCTACTATGGCGTTTTCTTCATCCAAATCATCATCTGCCAAAGGTGAAGTTTTGGATGGAGGGGGACTCTCATCGAATGTCACGTTGAGTGATTCTTCGACGACCATTGTTTCCTTGTTTAAGACAATGTAGGCTTTACTAGTTTGAGAGTAACCTAGAAATACACCTTCGTAAGACTTTGGGTCGAACTTGGTGAGATAGTCTTTGGTGTTTAGAATATAGCATTTGCTACCAAACACTCTAAAGTAATCTAGGGAAGGTTTCCTACCTTTCAAAATTTCATAAGGTGTTTTTCCTATGATTTGTCTAATTAAGATTCTATTAAGAATATAGGTAGATGTATCTATGGCATTACACCAAAACTTTTGGGGAATCGATTGCTCATTAAGCATGGTTCTACTCATTTTTTGTAGGGTTCTATTTTTCCTTTTGACTACCCCATTTGATTGTGGAGTTCGTGGAGCCGAGAAATTATGAGTAATACCATTAGCATCACAATAAGCTCTGAATTGAACTTCATTGTCAAATTATCTACCATGGTCCATCCTAATGGAAACTATGTTGCATCCTAATTGATTTTGAATTTTCTTACTAAATATTCTGAATTGATCGAAAGTTTCGGTCTTGTTTTTAAGAAACCTAGTCCAAGTGTACCTAGAGTAATCGTCTACGATCACTAGGGTGTAGAGATTTCCTCCATAACTCCGTATGGCGGAAGGACCGAAGAGATCCATGTGAAGAAGCTTTAGACATTATAACATCCCGTAAAATTTTCCTACGACTAATACATAATTATAACATAAAAGTAACCATTTTTACCCATGACAAATTTTTTTTTATATACTTTGTCAATTGTAACATTATTCACTCTTACCTTGAAACGTTATTTACACATGAACTTTGATAAACTAAATATCACAAATGATTTAAAACGTTTATATTTAATAACTATACGTTTCGATAATTAACCAAGTACGATATATATAATTCCTGAACTTACGAAAAACTCCCTAATTACGTACTTGAGCCTCAACACCAAATCAAGACTTGTAAAGTAATATAATCGATCTATCCAAAATCTTAATTGCACAACTTGTATCCTATCTCTACTAACACATATATTTTATCCAATACAACAACTTCTATAAAACATATCGACATACCCCTTCTATTTCACAACTCTATTTTCCATGCTTCTAAGAACCATGAATAACAATTGTTATCAACTTTCAAATATGATTACTATACTAGAATATTGATCAAGTTAAGGCACCTTACACGTTTCATCTCAATTTGACACAAATAATAACTTTGTTCCAATGACACTTCGTATAAATTCTAATAAACCACCAACTTTCTGTAACGTATTTAAATCCCAATTTTAAGGCCCTTCTGGTCCGAAGCAGGAAAAGTATAAAACACGAAAGTTGTCCGAAATAATGTTTTACGTCTAGACTCGCGAGATTTTAAACCAAAAACGCATTTCCAGGCTGTTATCTATAAAATACGACCTGGACTCAAACATGAATACTACTACCTCAACTACAACCTAAGTAACGCATGTGCAACCCTTACACCGACCACCCTTGCTCCCCTATCATCACAAAACATATGTAAGATGTCAGGAATATTCAGCCACAAACCTTACACATCCTCATAGACTATGTTACAAGGATTCGAGAATGATAAATCTCACTAACACTCTTGCACAATTACTATCCCAAACCTGACCCAAGTAAACCTCCCTCACTCGTTACTGCCCCAAGTGTAACCTAAGGAAAAACCATGTGCAACTCTTACACCACCTTCCTGTTCCATTTTATCACTTATCACATTCTAGTTCGAGTATATAAAGGCTTCACGCTGATCGACTTTCTCAATACAACTCACATCACATTCATACTTGTAGTTTCTGTCGAGCCAAGTTGGAAGAGAAAGCAAGATTGTGGAAACTTGGAACTAATATTGGTTCATGGTTGAACCCTTAACCAAGCTATACACATGCATCAACGCATGCAGGAAACTGAGAAAGAAATAACAAGATACATCACAAAATCATAAGACGTTATAAGCAAATCATTTAGTAATACAAAACAATAATAAGGCTGGTGCAATGGTTAGGGCGTTGGGCTCATATGCACAAGGTCAGGGGTTCGAACCCTGCACCTCACTTTTTATTTAGTATAATTATTGTTGCAACTTTTATTGACAATTTCGGCCCCTCGGCTTTTCACTACTGATTATTTTCTTAAAGGAACCTTTATAAAATAACTCATATAAACTTTTTACATTTTAAACCTCCAACTTTAACTATATAACATTTTCTTATAAACTTTTATAAGTTTGTAAATATAATTATTCTAAACTGAATATATATAACTCATCTAACTATTGGGGTTAAAGGAGTAACTTTTGTATAACTTAAAGGTTTACACAGAAACTTGAATTCGTTTTGATAAATTAATATTGTACGACTATATCGTAGTAACATATAACGAAACCTACATTTTTAGACGATAATTACGAATAACTATATATTTCTGAATATATATAATTTATAACGTAAATTATATAACTCGACGTTACTATAGGTTAACTTGAATACACATCAGGAAATGATTAATTCTTAGAACTCATCCATTCATTTAATTAAATTGACATTTACTATAATTTATCATTCACCAACTGTTGATACATATCATTTATTTATAACGAGAAATATAAATAATAAACGATACTTATACATAAATACAAGTTATATAGTATATAACTTGCTCTTGAACTATTAAGCGTTTTGCTACGCTAGCCACCTCTGCCAAAAGTCATTTTGTCATTGAACACTATTCAAATCACGATTCTTGATAATTCGAACATATCTCGGACTTCCATATCATTCAGGTTATCTCTTGAAGTCATTTCCATTCTACCTCTGACATTACGTTATCTATGTCTATCATAACTCTCAGGTGAGTCATAGCCCCTACTCTTACTTGTTTTACAATGATTTATAAACGTTTTTGGGGGAGATACATGCTTAACTACTGTTTTTACTTTTACAAGTATTCATTAACTAAATACATGACTGTATTTCATATAAACTTTACTGGTTTACACACTTTTATATCTCATAAGGAAATACCTGCTATAGACATGATTACAAGTGATTTTTCAACGATATGCTATATTTGATCTCTATTGCCTAAGTAACTATTACCAAAAGTCCCTCGATCATGCGCCTTAATCACTTGCAGGGTGAACGTAAATAATTATGAATAGACCTATTAGGGATTGACAATCCCCAATTGGTCGCTAGAGGAAAGCCGCCAAATGCACTTTATTTGATTTCATAGGTTACTGGTAAATACCTATCTTGAGGGCCACTGTTTTACATCATTATTATGGATAATTTTGATGCCTGTTAATCGTTGAGTGTCATGAGCTTAGGGCAATAGGACGGTAATAATGTAGCACCACAATGACTGATGTTAAGGGCATTTTGGTGTTGACCCGATTAGGTCAAACAAACTATTATTTTGGTGTTGACCCGGTGAAGGGCAAACCAACGGACTATTTTTGAATTATTAAGGAAATCACTCATTTTCTGATTTTGATAAACCAACAATTTAAGCTATGAATATTATGGATTTACTCACACTTTAATTTGATAATCAACTGTTATTATAACTTCTATGGAATTACAAACTCTTTGATTTTGGAAATAGATATTCGAAACTATAAACTCTATGAACTCACCAACCTTTGTGTTGACACTTTTAGCATGTGTTTATCTCAGGTAACTAAACGAGAAGGAACTTGAAGGCACGGAGTGGGCTTGTAACCCGGCATGGGCTTAAATAAACATTTTGACACATTTCAAATAAACTTGTTATTTAAACTATGAAACATCTTGATGTCTCAAATATTTGGTATTTTGAATGAATTAAACTTTAAAGCGTCACTTTTGTGTCGTTTTCTATGATTGTGATAAAGATCCTCGAAATAACACCCAAAAAGTCTTCCGCTGACATTTTAAGTCTTCCGCTGACGTGATGATTTTGGGGGTGTTACAGATTGGCATCAGAGCTACAGTTATAGAGAACCAAGTGTTTTGAACATTGGAGTATAACTACACTTTTAAAATGGACCACTTTTACAAAATGCCACCTTATGCCCTCCGTGCCTACGCGTTTCCAACATCTGTTAGAGACATTACTTTTACATGATTTCTTACATATGTTAACATGTTATGATTATGCTAATGAATTATATTTACTAATCGGGATTATTACAAATACCGTGTCTTCATATTTCTATCCGCCAGACGATTATGTGACTTTTAGATAGTTTATGCTACAACAACACTCTAGTATATTAATATATTGATATATATGCTCCCCAACTATTTTGAGTACTATACCAATCCTCCTTAATTATCTCGCTCTCATCTTTATAGATGCATATGACATACTCTTTTTGTACTCTTGGAAAAATCTGCCCATTACCTCGTCGATTAGTATGAGTGTTGAGTCAGAAATTCTTAAGTAGGATGATTTATAATGTCTTTATTTGAATGGATTGGGACGCCTTTTTATTGAAATAAAGAAATTGTAAACCGCCGAACCATAAGTTTATACTTCGTTATTTACATCGTTTGGGACGCTTCTCTATGTAAATAACGAATTATAAATAAGTGGGCTTAATTGTATCTGAAAGGGCATGCGTATGAAATCGAGGATCACTAAAGTTCATAAAGCACTAAAACTTCAGCCAAAGACTCACGATTTTCTTCTGCGGCATTACAGCACAACCACATTTCTTCAATCATGTACTTACTTTTACATTCTGGCAATTTATGAAACCTTTTCAAGACATTGTATGTGATTACAATGGTCTCTTGTACTTCTCCGACACTATGAGTGTTATAGTGAATCTCCGAACCTTTCACAACTTTACGTTGTTTCACCGGAAATCCATCAAAATCTCCGAACCTTTCACAACTTTACGTTGTTTCACCTGAAATCCATCAAAATCTATAAATTCCTCTAATAGAAATACAAGATATGGAATTGCTAAGGAACAAACAGATTCATCATCTACAAAAGCTTGGAACCAAATACCGTGTTGTCACTTAAAACTATATTTAACAAGTTTCTCTTTACAAAAGCTGAAGTTCAGCAACTTTCTCTTCATTCAACAAGTTTTCACTTGAAAACTCTTATTATTAAAAATTTGTTAACAACCAACTAGTTTAACGGGTAGGTTACCCGCGAAGATCTTGATGTTCACAAAACAAGATATTGTGAACCATGTTTATCTTCAAAACATGTTAAAATAAAAATCTTAATTCAAAAATGGAACTGTTTCTTAAGTCAAGTTAATCAAAAGGAATTGAACATAAGACAATGTAAGTAGTTAGAACTACTCAACAATTATGACTATGAGAACTGCTATCATCAAAGAAGAAGCTAATGTAGTAGTAGATACGTTAAGCTCGAAAGAAAAATTAAAACCGCTCAGGGATTAGATCGTTAGGAATGACTATTTGTTCACCCCTTCCACACACCTTCACATCTACCTTATCTTGGAATCCCGGGACGGGATTCAGTTTAACGGGTAGGTAATATAACATCCCGTAAAATTTTCCTACGATTAATACATAATTATAACACAAAAGTAACCATTTTTACCCATGACAATTTTTTTTTATATATACTTTATCAATTGTGACATTATTCACTCTTACCTTGAAACGTTATTTACACATGAAACTTGATAAACTAAATATCACAAATGATTTAAAACGTTAATATTTAATAACTATACGTTTCGATAATTAACCAAGTACGATATATATAATTCCTGAACTTACGAAAAACTCCCTAATTACGTACTTGAGCCTCAACACCAAATCAAGACTTGTAAAGTAATATAATCAATCTATCCAAAATCTTAATTGCACAACTTGTATCCTATCTCTACTAACACATATATTTTATCCAATACAACAACTTCTATAAAACATATCGACATACCCCTTCTATTTCACAACTCTATTTTCCATGCTTCTAAGAACCATGAATAACAATTGTTATCAACTTTCAAATATGATTACTATACTAGAATATTGATCAAGTTAAGGCACCTTACACATTTCATCTCAATTTGACACAAATAATAACTTTATTCCAATGACACTTCGTATAAATTCTAATAAACCACCAACTTTCTGTAACGTATTTAAATCCCAATTTTAAGGCCCTTCTGGTCCGAACCAGGAAAAGTGTAAAGCATGAAAGTTGTCCGAAATAATGTTTTACGTCTAGACTCGCGAGATTTTAAACCAAAAACGCATTCCCAGGCTGTTATCTATAAAATACGACCTGGACTCAAACATGAATACTACTACCTCAAATACAACCTAAGTAACGCATGTGCAACCCTTACACCGACCACCCTTGCTCCCCAATCATCACAAAACGTATGTAAGATGTCAGGAATATTCAGCCACAAACCTTACACACCCTCATAGACTATGTTACAAGGATTCGAGAATGATAAATCTCACTAACACTCTTGCACAATTACTATCCCAAACCTGACCCAAGTAAACCTCCCTCACTCGTTACTGCCCCAAGTGTAACCTAAGGAAAAACCATGTGCAACTCTTACACCACCTTCCTGTTCCATTTTATCACTTATCACATTCTAGTTCGAGTATATAATGGCTTCATGCTGATCGACTTTCTCAATACAACTCACATCACATTCATACTTGTAGTTTCTGTCGAGCCAAGTTGGAAGAGAAAGCAAGATTGTGGAAACTTGGAACTAATATTGGTTCATGGTTGAACCCTTAACCAAGCTATACACCATCACTCTTCCACATCCCTCACTACCCTTGAACCAAACCTAAACATAAAATGTTTTTCTTATTGTTGCTGTCGAGAAGAAAGAAAGAAGAAGGAACCATGCAATATAATTCTTTTCATACGTACACACATACTATTTCACATTCTTAAAGCTTGGTTCATGAATTCCTGGCCTCCTGTGGTGAGTACGAGACATGTTTGAAAGCTTGGAAGCTATGAAGTTGTCTTGGTTCTCACTCGTCTCTCATTTGTCTTCGTTTTCCACCACCTCAGTTGGTGTCGTAAGTCCTTCCTTTTTCATACCATAATTACTACATTCACTGTTATCACATGCATGCATACAATATGGCTTAGATGGTGTTTAAGCTTGTGTGGCTACTTAAAAGAATCTAACTCACATAAACTAGTGTTTTTGGAGTACTTCTCATTCGACTCCATCTCAAAACCTCACTGAAAACATCCACACTTCTAATACTATGACAAGACACTTATTTTGTTTAATTCTTGTGGCATGTTAATATGACTTAATAGGTGTAAACGATGTTAAATAGATTTAACAGTAGACATATATACATGACAACCATTTTCGACTTTCATATAAAAATATTGTGGTTACTAAGACTTGAATCATTCGATATTTACACGTTTCGAAAAACAAATAAAACTTATTGAAACCTTCCATTAAATCATTCTAAGGATATTTTTAGTATCAATTGGAGTTTAAGTCACGAATAAGAAGAAGCTTATTTTGGTCTCCAAAGGAATAACCCAACTGCTATATAAGGATTTAAAGAAGAAGAAACAAAAAACCCAATTTGAAACGCATACACATGCATCAATGCATGCAGGAAATTGAGAAAGAAATAACAAGATACATCACAAAATCATAAGATGTTATAAGCAAATCATTTAGTAATACAAAACAATAATAAGGCTGGTGCAATGGTTAGGGCGTTGGGCTCATATGCGCAAGGTCAGGGGTTCGAACCCTGCACCTCACTTTTTATTTGGTATAATTATTGTTGCAACTTTTATTGACGATTTCAGCCCCTCGGCTTTTCACTACTGATTATTTGCTTAAAGGGACTTTTATAAAATAACTCATATAAACTTTTACATTTTAAACCTCCAACTTTAACTATATAACATTTTCATATAAACTTTTATAAGTTTGTAAATATAATTATTCTAAACTGAATATATATAACTCATCTAACTATTGGGGTTAAAGGAGTAACTTTTGTATAACTTAAAGGTTTACACAGAAACTTGAATTTGTTTTGATAAATTAATATTGTACGACTACATCGTAGTAACATATAACGAAACCTACATTTTTAGACGATAATTACGAAAAACTATATATTTCTGAATACATATAATTTATAACGTAAATTATATAACTCGACGTTACTATCGGTTAACTTGAATACACATCAGGAAATGATTAATTCTTAGAACTCATCCATTCATTTAATTAAATTGACATTTACTATAATTTATCATTCACCAACTGTTGATACATATCATTTATTTATAACGAGAAATATAAATAATAAACGATACTTATACATAAAGACAAGTTATATAGTATATAACTTGCTCTTGAACTATTAAGCGTTTTGCCACGCAAGCCACTTCTGCCAAAAGTCATTTTGTCATCGAACACTATTCAAATCACGATTCTTGATAAGTCGAACTTATCTCGGACTTCCATATCATTCAGGTTATCTCTTGAAGTCATTTCCATTCTACCTCTGACATTACGTTATCTATGTCTATCATAACTCTCAGGTGAGTCATAGCCCCTACTCTTACTTGTTTTACAATGATTTATAAACGTTTTTGGGGGAGATACATGCTTAACTACTGTTTTTACTTTTACAAGTATTCATTAACTAAATACATGACTGTATTTCATATAAACTTTACTGGTTTACACACTTTTATATCTCATAAGGAAATACCTGCTATAGACATGATTACAAGTGATTTTTCAACAATATGCTATATTTGATCTCTATTGCCTAAGTACCTATTACCAAAAGTCCCTCGATCATGCACCTTAATCACTTGCAGGGTGAACGTAAATAATTGTGAATAGATCTATTAGGGATTGACAATCCCCAATTGGTCGCAAGAGGAAAGCCGCCAAATGCACTTTATTTGATTTCATAGGTTACTGGTAAATACCTATCTTGAGGGCCACTGTTTTACATCATTATTATGGATAATTTTGATGCCTGTTAATCGTTGAGTGTCATGAGCTTAGGGCAATAGGACGGTAATAATGTAGCACCACAATGACTGATGTTAAGGGCATTTTGGTGTTGACCCGATTAGGTCAAACAAACTATTATTTTGGTGTTGACCCGGTGAAGGGCAAACCAACGGACTATTTTTGAATTATTAAGGAAATCACTCATTTTCTGATTTTGATAAACCAACGATTTAAGCTATGAATATTATGGATTTACTCACACTTTAATTTGATAATCAACTGTTATTATAACTTCTATGGAATCACAAACTCTTTGATTTTGGAAATAGATATTCGAAACTATAAACTCTATGAACTCACCAACCTTTGTGTTGACACTTTTAGCATGTGTTTATCTCAGGTAACTAAACGAGAAGGAATTTGAAGGCACGGAGTGGGCTTGTAACCCGGCATGGGCTTAAATAAACATTTTGACACATTTCAAATAAACTTGTTGTTTAAACTATGAAACATCTTGATGTCTCGAATATTTGGTATTTTGAATGAATTAAACTTTAAAGCGTCACTTTTGTGTCGTTTTCTATGATTGTGATAAAGACACTCGAAGTAACACCCAAAAAGTCTTCTGCTGACATTTTAAGTCTTCCGCTGACGTGATGATTTTGGGGGTGTTACAGACATCTAGATGTTGAGATCATGTTCTTAGGTTTATGACTGGAGTGAGCTTGTTTTCCAACCTTGCAGGCATCACAAAAGTGTTGGTCAAACCTAAGTTTGGGAAGGTTTCTTACTAAATCCTTAGAAGACAATGATTTCAATAGACGCATGTTGGCGTGTCCTAATCTTCTATGCCATAAAGTAGAGTTATCATTAACCGTAGCTAAGCATATGTTCTCACTAGGTTTGTTACCAATTTTCATAACGTATAGGTTACCTTTTCTAATTCATTTTTCAATAACTTTTCCGTTCTTAATTATTTCACTATCGTCTTTGGAAAAGATTACCTTGCAACCATTATCACAGATTTGACTAATACTAAGCAAATTAAAACCTAGGTTATCCACATGTTCTACATTTGTAATATTAAGAGAGTTATGAGTGATCGTACCTTTGCCGATGATATAGCCCTTGAGCTTACTACCAAATGTAACATTACCTCCAGTACTTGCATTGTATGATAAGAATAGCTTGCGATTACCCGTCATGTGATTTGTGCATCCACTATCCTTGACCCATTCGTCGGGCTCCAGAACAATTCCCAAGCATATCTCTTTTGAAGATCCGGTCATGAAACAAGTCTCATTCTTATCATCTTCTTCGCCATCACTCCAAGCACCGCTAACATATGCCCTTTGGTTTTTGTCCCTTGTTTGGTGTGGATAATCTCCAACTAAGTGTCTTGTATCACCACATCTAAAACATCTCTTCTCACCTTTGATGTATCTATTTTCACGAGCTTTTTGAGGAGCTTTCTTTTCCTCTCGTGGTTGTCTTACAAATCTTCCTCTTCGCTTAAAAAATTTCTTGAAATCTCTAACCGCCAATGCATACTCTTCGTCATCACTTTCCTAGCTTGAGTCTTCATCATCACTTAATTCCTTTTTGGCTTTTAATGCAATTGATTTTCTTTCCACCTTACTATTTACAATATCGGAATCATTTTTGATGATTAACTCATGGACCTTCAAGTTACCAATGAGCTCATCTAATGATAGAGATGCGAAGTCTTTGGATTCTTCAATCGCCATGACCTTTGCTCTCCACTTCGGATGTAAAGCCCTGAGATATTTCCTAACATAACTTTTGATAGAAATTTCCTCATCGAGTACTTTTAAACTCGTGATTATGGTGTTAAATCTAGCAAATGAACTATCTATAGATTCATCTTCAGGTATTAAAAATTGTTCATATTGTTGAACCAAAAGATCGATCTTATTGTCTTTGACTTTATTATTACCTTGATGAGTGACTAACAAAGTTTTCCAAATATCTTTAGCCGTATTGCACATAAAAATTATTTGAAATTCCTTTTTTGGCAAAGCATTGTAAATAACCATTTTTGCTTCATAATTTTAAGCTAATTTCTTTTTAAGACTATCACTTTGTTTGTCATAAGGAACAACTTCATTTTGTTTAGTTTCAAGATTAAATTCAATAGGTTTAAAGTCACCCATTGTAATAACATGCCAAAGATCAAGATCTTTTGATTTCACATACGTTTCGAATCGAGTTTTCCAATAAATAAAACTATCAGCCTCAAAGAGTGGTGGTCTTTGCATAGACTGCCCTTCTTGATATTTTTCAAATTCCATTGATCGTTTCAAGTTTTAAAATACAGTATATTTTAAAAATTGTTGAGCAACGAAGCTCTGATACCAATTGTAAAAACTAGAAGGGGGGGTTGAATAGTTTCACTGTTATTAATCACGTTTTTATAAAATTGAATTTACAAATTGTGTTTGACAAAAAGGTTCCATTTGAAGCTTACGTGAAATCAACACAATAATAGATATAAGCAATGATAAGTAAACAAGTAAAGATAAAGAAAGGAAAGATCAAACCGGCACACAATGATTTATAGTGGTTCAGCCACGAAGCTCACTCCTTCGTCCCTACTCCACTCCTCTAGTCTCACACTCGAGAGTTTCACCAACATTATATCAACACGCTCCCTTATGGCGGAACAAACCTTACACAAGCTTACACCAAATTTAACGACACTAAGCGGAATGTCGAGTCCGAATCCTAGCTAGAACCAATCTACCAAAGCCCACGTGGCTTCACACCTTGTACCAACACGATGGCACGATACAACACAATACACAATATAAGACTTGCTCTCAAGTCCTATTACATACACGAAACAATGAATGAAAGAAGTGATAGATCCACAACAATAAGATGAGATGAGCAAAACTCTTCTTCAACACTTCGTTTCTTGATTACAACGAATGTTCTTCTCTTGCACTTAGAGGAAAGATGAGTGTGATCACATGTAAACAACTAGAACTTGATAATGTGATCAAAAAGTATGTTTTAGAAAGGATTTCGGAATACAGAAGGTTTTGGTGCATAAGAGGTGAAGTTTTCTGAAGGAAAATAGTCATGTATTTATAGGCGTTAGGAGATAGGCGACGGTCCCTTAAATGCTGGACGGTCCCTTATCGATAAGGGACCGCCGCCCTATTTAAAGGGCCGTCCAGACAAACGCTCCTCGTTTTGTCCTGACGTGGTGAAAAACGATCTGGTGAAGTTTTGTTGTCGGTTTTGAGCGGGAAATATGGCTGTTATGATTTTGAATGTTGAAAACATTTTCTTAATAAAACATTTCTTTAAATTATACAAAAATACTTCTGTAAAAATGTTTTGTGACATGAAAATATAAAGTTATTAAATCCTTTGATCACATACAAAAGTTGGTAGAAGTTTGTACATACCTTAAGTGATGTTGATGACGAAAACGAGTTTTCCGGATTAAAAACTTATTAGTCGTAGTTTTATGTAACGTGTGTTTGTATTTTGTGATTATCAAAACTAGTAGAGACCGATTAATGCAAATGACGTTTTCGACATTATTTGTATTAACAGACTCATTTCAGCTTCTTGGTATGGCGGAAAGAGGTATGGTTCTTTGAGTTTTTGATAGAAGGTCTCGTCACGGGACTCCTACCATTGGGATCTTTTTCTCGGCTTCTGGTGTGCTTTCGCTTTCGTGGCTAAGCTTTCAAGAGTTTTGTGGCTTCATATGATGTTTGAGGTAGTTGACATGATCCATGAAAGAGCAAAGAAATGATAAGAAATCTATTGGTCAACTATGAAAAGTCGTTAGTGAAATTCTAAATAAGTTTACTAATTTGAGTGTTTGACAAATACTCCAAGTGGCATCTGATTGGAGTAATGTGTTTGATGTTTAGTTACTCAAAACAAAATATAGTAAATAATAGGGATAGGTGTGTTATAGACACAAAATTATGTAATACTGTTGTTATTTTTGGTTGTGTGTCATGGGATTTTTTTACGAATCCCGTGAGATTTTTTATGAATCAGTGGGATTTTCCTGGACAGAAATTTTGGAAAAAAAAATCGTCTTTTTACGAATCCTGTGGGATTTTTTTAGGAATCCCGTGGGATTTTTTTACGAATCCCGAGGGATTTACCTGGACAGAAATTTTGAAAAAAAAATCGTCTTTTTACGAATCCGGTGGGGGGTTTTTTAAAGAATCCCGTAAGATTTTTTTAAGAATCCCATGGGATTTTTGTAGGAATCCCGTGGAATTTTCCTAGACGGAAATTTTGAAAAAAAAAAATCGTCTTTGTACGAATCCTGTGGGATTTTTTTAAGAATCCCATGGGATTTTCCTGGACGGAAATTTTGAAAAAGAAATCACCTTTTTACGAATCCCGTGGGATTTTTTTACGGATCCCGTGGGATTTTTCTTGACGGAAATTTAAAAAAAAAATCGTCTTTTTACAAATCCAATGGGATTTTTTTACGTATCCCGTGGGATTTTTCTCGACGGAAATTTTGAAAAAAAATCGTCTTCTTACGAATCCCATGGGATTTCTTTACGAATCACGGGGGATTTTTTTGGACGGAAATTTTGAAAAAGAATTGTCTTTTTACGAATCCAATGGGATTTTTTTACGAATCCCGTGAGATTTTTTTGTACGAAAATTTTGAAAAAAAAAGTTCATCGAAAGTATATAACTTGATGCATTTCTATAGAAAGAGGATTTAATTCTCGTCGCGATGGTGTATTTTTTGTAGTTTGAATATTTACCGTTTGCAAGATATGTTGTTTTAAAAAGAAATGGAAACTGGGTTTTTATATTAAATGAGCTAAAATGCTAATTTTGCCCTCCCTTTGTTATTTTTGGTTTGATCTTAGCCATTAGATGAAAAGTGGATGGATGATTGAGATTGACTTATTTGTTTTTTTTTAAAGGATACTTGTTTTGCATAGATCTCACATCTTAAAGTCAATACAACTATTGAAAATCTTGTACCGCAGAATCGAGTTAAATCCTCCAAATCTTGTGTTGCATAAAACCTCGACAACAAATACTCCCGCCGTCTCTAAATAAATGTCCACTTTGACCTTTTACTGTTTTTTTTTTGTTTAACTTTGACCTTCAATATTTTCGTTTGTGTTATATGATACATGATGCAAAATATATGAATGAATTAGGTTTTAAAATGTATTTTCATTAGTATACTTTTCATCAAATATTATATAAAACAAACAAAATTATTTAAAATCAAAATTGAATAGAAAAGACTGCAAAAAGTTAAAGTGAACATTTATTTAGGTACAAAGTGACATTGAATAGAAAAGACTACAACCCTCACATGATAAAACTTTTACCGTCTTCCATCTACTTGCACAAAATATATCTACTGTGTTCACTCTCTCAAGTCTCAACTCTCAACCACTATTGACTACTTCAATTTCCAACAAATTCTCTATTGGCCTTTTACCTTCTAGCCACTCAAGCAATCAAGTTGTTACAGTCTATATATATATATATATATATATATATATATATATATATATATATATATATATATATATATATATATATTAAACTTTTTTCAGACAACTCTATTTTTTAAGTCTGTTTTTAGACACAATCCAAAAAATTTATAAGCTCATATAATATCGACCATTCACCTTTCTCTTTTACTGCAAAACATAGTTACCATTACAATCAAACAAAATTTATGCAAACCAATTTCTAATGCAAGACGTTGATAAAGGAACAAAGGACTTGAATCACCAAAACTCAAAGCACTTGCACAAAACCTATAAAATTTCTAGAAACAGAAGAAGATATACACAAACGTTTGTAATATAACATGGATCGTATAACTAAAATTCTTAATGACTAAAATAAATAAGAACTCATGTGTAAAATAAAGCCTCAAATTCAAATATGCAATGTAAAATGAATGAGAACTCTTTTGTCATTTTGAAGACCAATGTAACATCTTGTACTTGACCTCATTAAATCAGATAAAACATGTTTACCGTTACATAATCGATCACCTTTATGCCACCTACTTCTACTGTACCACCACCATCACACTTCACACCAAAAGGCCAACATGCACCAAAATTATCCGCCAAAACCCCTACTCAGCACCAGACAACTTATATTTCTGTAAATCACTCATACCACATCTCTTAATCTCCATCGTCCGTAGTCCGTACAGCTTGGTCCAACATATGGATTTTAATGAAGTCCATATGTCTGACCCATCCGGACAATTCCGTAAACCTGATAACATTCCAAAATAGAAGAAAAAATCAATAAATACATATAAAAATGTAAATATAAAAATCTAAAACAAAGACACGTCCTTAGAAACAAAACCTTTTCAAAGGCATCAAGTTAAGTCACTACCTTGTTAACTCATTATATGTTGCAGAGAGAATAATCAAGAATTGATTATTCTCTCTGCAACATATAATGAGTTAACAAGGTATGTAAATTCTATTTTGATATTGGGAATAAAATAAAAGCTTTAAATAAAAAAAAAGGAAAAAAAATAATTGATGGTCGGAAAATGATGTCGGATAGTTGGAAATGGGCGGAGGATTGTTGGAGTTAGAGAGAGATGGAGAGTAGTGGGTGAAATGAAATGGGTAAATTATGAAAGAGTACATATTTGGTTAAAAAAAATCCGATTTATATATCAAAATACATACCAAATTAAAGAGAATCAAATTCTGAAAATTATTGTAAAATTGGTTTTTCGTAAAAGTTTATCATTTGAAAGTTATAAAATTTGAAGTTCGAGGGTGAAACTAAAATACAGGTCAAAAGACCAAACTACCCCTCATCCACTTAGAAACAGAGGGCTATGAGATTTGTTTCAATCTTTGGCCGTATGATTGTTTTAGGGTAGATCTAACGGATATAATTACTTTTTATACTTTTTAAAAGAGAAAAGTCGAAAATACATCCATGTGGTATGTCAAAAGCCCGTTTTTCATCATTTTTTTTTGAACAAAATCATCCACAGTTAGTAAAGTTGGCACAAATACATCCCTCTGGACTAACGATGCAAAATTTTCCCCGTTAAGTGCCTCACGTGCTAGTCACGTGAGAGGTATTTTGGTCTTTTTCTTTGTACCAGCTGTCACCACCCCCCACCTTATCCTCATTTCCATCTCTTCCACACAACAATATACTCACTCCTCTCCAAAAACCCTAGCCGCCACCCTGCTAGCGCCACCACTACCTCCACCGCCAGTCACCAAGCTACACCGCCACCACCACAAGCATCCCCGTGACCTCCTCACCACCTTTCACTACCACACGCGCCTCCAATACCACCCCTCACCACCTCCTCGTTTATAACGCGTCACCACCATCACTCTTATTCATCACCATTATCTAGATCTTGAAGAAAAAGGTAGGAAAACGTGTATCGTGTGCGAGTTGAATCGTTACGAGTCAAACTCGTGACCAACTCGTGCATAACTCGATGTTTTGGGATAAAATTTTAATGGGTTTCACATTGTTAATGAATAAAAATGAATAAAACTTGTATGGTATCGTCCTTGTCGTGTCTTGTGTTCGGTTGTGTTTGGTTCGAGTCGAACCGTGTGGTAAAACCCACGGCCGTGGTTATTGATTAACGTTGGTGGTCACGGGTTCGAACCGTGACCCTTGTGGTTTGATTTTTCTTTGTTTTACTTTCCTTTTTGTTCTTGTGGTTAATGAATACCGGCTAAAAGCCGAAGCGGGGAGTAGATTAGGTGAGTTTTGATGAAGTTGAAGTTGATGTTGTGTTTTGGAGAGGAGTGAGTATATTGTTGTGTGGAAGAGATGGAAATGAGGATAAGGTGGGGGTGGTGATAGCTGGGACAATGAAAAAGACCAAAATACCCCTTCACGTGACTAGCACGTGAGGCACTTAACCGGGAAAATTTTGCATCGTTAGTCCAGAGGGATGTATTTGTGCCAACTTTACTAACGGTGGATGATTTTGTTCAAAAAAAATAAGAAAAATGATGAAAAACGGGCTTTTGGCATACCACAAGTAGGTATTTTGGACTCTTCTCTTTTTGAAATTTCTCACTTTGCATAGGATCTCAAGTTCTCAACTCCCATTAAATTCTTCATATATATATATATATATATATATATATATATATATATATATATATATATATATATATATATATATATATATATATATATATATATATATTTTATTTTTTATTTTTTTATTTTTATTTTTTTTTTGTGTATGAGCATTGAGTGTTCATTCCTGTTTATCCTTAAACAAATTTCTTGCAACCCAAGGCAATTAATATGGTAGAAATATTGTATCCGGAAAGTAAACTTTACACGATTCAAAATTTTATCTGAACAACCTTTCATGACCCTAATAGCAACAAATACGAAACAGGTATGTAAATCTAATCAAGGTCACAGAATAACAAAAGGAACAAGTTAGTGTTGGAGCAAATTCAAAGATTAGTATATTATATACTTTGAGTTATTTCTACATCTACATTTATTTGTAATCAAAAGTTAAGTCATACGCATGTTGGCCAAGTTGAATCTAGGACCAACATTAAGCACGTTGAAGGAACGAGGTCTTAATTATGATATACTCCGTATTCTTGGTCTTATTGTTTCTAAAGTGCCCAATATACAAATTAGTTTCTTGGTCAAAAAATTCATTTACAAGTAATTCTTAATTTTGTTGACATTCTGTCTACAACTTAACAATCACTTTATACATGCATACAAATATGAGTGTAACTTAACTTTCAAAGATTAATACTGACTTTCTATTTTTGACATTTGACTTTCAAAAAAGTTGAAAGATAACACATGCACTACGCTTCGAATACTATATAAATCATCCCCTGATGGGTTATAAAAACAACAGTTAATTAAAGAGTTGCGAATATACAGAATCGTATTCTAAAATGCTTTTTCTTATAAAGCTACTTGCTATCATTCTAGCCTTCATTTCTCATGAACATGAAGCCATAGCACAAGCAGCTAACACTTACACTTCGTTAGCTGTTCCTATAAGCAAACATACCGATACCGCTAACCCTCTCTATAGCGTTCAGATCACGAATAAAAATATCAATTGGGATGACCCGAGGTCGAAAGTCTCAAACTACCTTATAGACATTGATGCTCCTGTCATTTGGCATGACTGCATCCCTGATTGGCAAACATATCCCGTTTCAACTATTGATGAAAATGGATCATGCATGGATGTGCAACCTTACTCGTACAAAAGTTCATCCTGCCAATCATATTCACAATATTTACCTAATTGGGAGTATTGGTCATGTCCGGTCAATGTTGTTAATCCTGTTACGAGATCCTGTGACGATACTGCATTGAACTACGATTATTTTGTAACGAAAACAAGTGATGGTAAAAATGTTTTAAGTGGCGTATATAGTGCTCCAGTTCTAGGAGGTTGTGCCTCTTCTTCATCATTTCAATCTTTCCCTAAAGATGTTACGGGGGTTATGGCGTTTTCATCATCGCCTTATGCATTACCCGCGACTCTAGGTTTATATGGACCGCCAATTGGCACAAAGTTCAAGAAAATAACAGCTCTATGTTTGCCAAGCAACTCCTCAACTCCCGGAGTTCTATTTTCCGGAACAGGTCCTTATTATCTTCCTCCAAATTTGGATGTCGATATAAGAAGTTTACTTTCGTATACCCCGTTATTAACGCATCCAGATTCATTTGGATACTATATTAGCGTCAATGCGATTGTAATAAAAAGGACATCCATTGGCATTCCCGAGAATTCCACTACAAAGCTTAGTACAACCGAGCCTTACACCATTCTTAGAACCGAAATTTATACTAGCTTGGTTAGTAGATTTACAATGGTTACGAAACAAATCCCGAAAGCAAGACCAATTGCGCCATTTGGCCTTTGTTTTAGTACATTACAAAATGGTAAGAAAGCTGGTTTATATGTACCTGATATTGTTCTAAGTCTTCAGGGTGGGAAAACCTGGACTATATCAACTGCTAACTCGATCAAGCAAATGACTAATGATGTTGCGTGTCTAGCGTTTGTTGATGGTGGTGCAACAAGGGAACCAGCTATCACGATCGGAACCTTTCAGTTTGAGGATAACTTTGTGGTGTTTGATTTAGAGAATTCAACTTTTGGGTTTAGTTCTTCCTTGTTAAGTCAGAAAACTTCTTGCGCTAACTTCAACTTTAACTAATTAATGTAATATATATAATAATGCTATCCGAATGATGCATCCAAAATAAAGAATTCGTTCAATGTTGTCCATGCAATTGAAATTGGTCAATCTGATTTCAATTCAAGTTAAATTGTTAAGCCAAATCTAATTAATAAAACGTGAACAAAATATTTCAGTATATTCCTTTCGCGTTTTTATTAAGGGTCAATAGCATGCAAATCATGTATTTTGGCAAATTATGTTTCGGTTATTTTCTAATTCTACATCTTCACTTTTGATACGCCCATTGTAGCATACAATATTCTTTTTATAAATATGGATTTTCTAAATTGTGCCCTTATCTACATAATTAGAAGCATTAATTGCACTCAAAATTCTAATAAAAATTATAAATAACTATTAAATGCTTCAAAAATTTATCTCTACCAAAAGTACCATTTCCAATTTCCTTTCTTAATAAAATTCTAATTTCCCTCTTTATCTAAATGTAAATTTCCCGCTTTTTTTTTATGCGTGTTCCCACCGAACATTTCATATCCATATTAAAAGTGGAACTTTTTAAATAAACCATCCAGTACATCTCATATATGAAGCATTTTTTTTTTTCCTAATATGAAATTACTCCCTTTTTATTTAAATGAAGTTCCTATAGACAAAATTATTGTTGATGAAGATATTAACGAACCTTTTGTTGGTCAATGTTTTCTTAGTGAAGAAGAATCTTTAGTATTCTATAAAAAAAAAATATGCAAGAATTAAATGGTTTTCGGTTCAAAAATAAGAATGGCGCAAAAAAAGGTGCGATTTCTTTTGTCATTGTGAAGGAAAGTCGGAGACTAAAGATGTAGATTACTCATAACAACAAAGAAATCGGGGTTCTTCAAGATGTGAATGCAAGCCTTATATGCGTATAAAATTAAAACGAATTGACGAAAGATCTCTGGAAGAGTGGCATGTTACTAAATTTGTTACGGAGCACAATCTTGTCTTAGGTTTATTACCCGTAGACTTAGTGTGTTGCTTACCTTTAGTATTACGGTTTTGTACCACTTGGAACCAATCATTTTGGTCAGCAATGTTATTTGTTTGACGTTGTTCGCTTTGTTTCCTGACCTCAGCCCCTATGTTCACAAGAAGGAAGTATTGCGAATTTGACTTGCTTAAACGATACAATTGATTTGGTCGAATGTCCTCTAAATTCAAAACCAAAAGGGCGACCGAAGATAATACGACCCAAAGGTGGAGTCAAGTTGATAAAACAAGTAAGGCGTTGTGGGATTTGTAAGGGTAGTGGCCACTATTTCACAACCTGCCCGGAAAGTGAGGATTTTGGTGATGACAATATTGCTCCACAACATGCCGATAAGAAAAAGAACATCACCAAGGAAATGAAGATTTAGATCCTATCGTTTATTTAAAATGTTATCGGTGGATGTTATTTGTCAATTATCTTTTTTTATGAACTTATATTATATGTATATGAAGGTTTCCAATTTGCATGCCAACTTTACAAAAATAGGAATAAAAAAAAAGAAAAAAAAAGGAAAAAAAGTTGTACTGGATGGTAAGATTTACTTACCAAAGTTCCACAGTGTGAACACAAAGGGTATGTTTAACAAAAATAGATGTTGCTGGTGTTGTAAATGATGCGGGTGCTGGTGCTGCGATTGAAGAAGATTAATATTGTAGTCTTTTTTTAGTTGTGTTTGGCAAACTAGCCAAACTTTTAGATTAAAATGCAAAATAGCATAATTTATGAAAATAATCTTCAGAATCTTTTAAAAACTTGTTTTAAGAACTTATTTTTTAGGAACTTATTTTTTTAAATAATCCATAATCTTTATCACCCAGACAAATATTATTTTTGACCAAAGCTTAGTTTTCAAAGGAATAATCTTAAGCCTCCAAAATATCTCGCGCAAAACATGACCATATTAAAAAAAATGGAAATTTGCATTTAATATAAGAGGGAAATTAAAAAATGTACTTTTGGTACAGATAAAATTTTTAAAGCATTTAATAGTTATTTGTAGTTTTTATAAGAATCTTGAATGTAATTAATACTTTTAACCATGTATTTAAAGGCACAAGTTAGAAATACCCATGTCATAATATAAGTAAGGGTTTTGCTAACCAACCTCTTTGTTTTCCTCGTAGTTCCACCGGATTTTGTTGCTGATGTTGGTTTGTATTTGTGTAACACAATCCCCCAAGGTGTCACTAATGGCCTTGTCTTTCTTGGCTTTCTCGTTCAAAAATTGGTCAATCACAAAATTTCTTTTTGGAGAAATGTATGTGCAATACGCATATCGTTGTCTCATACGCTCTTTTTTTGCTTTTGCGACCTAAAACTGATTTATAACATCAATAATAGCCTTCTAATGATCAGCATCTTCTTTATCCCATTGTTTTTAATAAACACTTACATTTCTTTGATGGAATTTGGTAGACGACAAGCTATAAGGGGCTTGTAAACATTGGTATTTATAGAGGCTTTTGAATTCTAATTCAAACTATCCATTAAGGGGTGTTTTGAAAGTATTTTTTTAGCCTAAACTAGCTATTTAAGAACCAAGGGTTGTTTTGATTTTGATTTTTTTTTTTTTTTTTTGGAATTAAAACATTAGTATATATTAAAGGGGGCAAAGGTTTAACCTTTTTATTTTATTTTATTTTATTAATATTATTATTATTTTATGAAATAAGCATTAACGCACGTTAGCTCCTTAACGTGGTTGTGTAGCTTGGCCTTTAACGCGAGATAATGTTGGTATGGTAAACGCAGCCTAAACGCGACATGCGTTAAGACTTAACTCACCTTCTATGTGATCATACCGAGTGCTCTTTCACTTAGAGTTGATTGTACGTACATATATTCCTATGACCACCACGGAGTAAGGGAGATGATGTTGAGTTGCAAACAACAAATATTTTGGCTATAATTATATTGCAAGATTGTTTCATATATTCTTCTTGCTTCAATTGATATGTTTGAATATGCTTTTATGAGCCTAAGACTTCATATATATTTTTCTTGCTTCAGTTGATATATTTGAATACGCTTTTATGAGCACAAGACTTCACCAGTAACTGAGATGATATGTGATTGTTTTTTCCCCAACTTGGATTTATTTTATCAATTTTGAGGACTCCTAATTTGAGTAATATCGTAACCCTGATTAGGAATCACGTTCTTTTATTCCGTTTTCATTAATGAAAACAAGTAAGTAAAAGCTTAAACGTACAGAGACGGTGATTTGACTTTCAAATACACTAAGAATAGTCAAATAATGCCTCTTCATTTTGCTTCTTTAAATGCGTTAGAAAAGATTTTTTTATTCCGTTGTCATTAATGGTGTACATACTATTTAAATCTGATTAATGCCTCTTCAAAAACCACACAACTGAGAATATAAAAATTTACATTAAAAAATGCATTTGCCGATACAATTAATCGTTATCGTTCTAGCCCTCATCCCTTATGAACATAAAGCAATAGCACAATCATCTTACCCTTACCTAGTTGTTCCAATAAACAAACATACCGACACCGTTAAGCCTCTCTATAGTGTTCAGATCACAAATTCCGACGGTGATTGGGGTGACCCGATGTCCAAAGACTCAAACTATCTGATAGACATCGACGCTCCTGTCACTTGGCACGACTGCCTCCCCTTTTGGCAAACACATCCCGTTTCAAGTGTTGACGAATCATGCAGAGACGTGCAACCTTACTCGAACAAAAATTTATCTTGCCATCCCTCTTCAGTTTATCTACCAGATTGGGGGTATTGGTCCTGTCCAGTCGTCATGGTTAATCCTCTTACCGGATCATGTGTTGATACTCAACTGAACTACGATAATTTTTTATTGAGCTGGACAGATGGTAAAAATGTTTTAGGTGATGTAAATCACTACGTAAGTGATGTTTATCATGCTTTAATAAGAGGAGCTTGTGCTAATTCTTCATCATTTGATTCCTTCCCTAAAGATGTTACGGGTGTCATGGCGTTGTCATCTTTACCTTATGCTTTAGCCGAGACTCTCAAGTTTTATAACCAGCCATTTAAAAAAATAACAGCTCTATGTTTGCCTAGCAACTCCTCTAGCCCAGGAGTTCTATTTGCTGGAACTGGTCCCTATTACCTACTTCCTCAATCGAATGTCGATATAAGAAGTTTACTATCGTACACCCCGCTACTAAAGTATCCAGATTCCGTGGGCTACTTTATTAGCGTCAATGCGATTGTAATTAAAAAGAGGTCTATCGTCATTCCCATGAATGCCACTACTAAACTTAGTACAATTGATCCTTATACCACACTTAGAACAGACATTTATACTAGCTTGGTTAGGCGGTTTTTAAAGGTCACAAGACGAATCCCGAGTGCAAAGCCAATAGCACCATTTGGCCTTTGTTTTAATGCGTCCACCAACGGCACGAAAGTAGGTTTAAAAGTTCCTAATATTGATTTACATCTTCAGGGTGGGATGACGTGGACGATATCATCTGCTAACTCGATTAAGCAAATGACCAATGATGTTGCGTGTCTAGCATTCGTTGATGGTGGTGCAATGAGTGAACCTGCCATCACGATTGGAACATTTCAGTTTGAGAATAACTTACTGGTGTTTGATTTAGAGAATTCAACTTTTGGGTTTAGTTCTTCATTGTTAAGTCGGAAGACTTCTTGTGCAAACTTCAATTTCACTATACCACTGGAATATTAAGGTATCCAAATGTGGATGGATGCTAAGCGAAAATAATGAATTTGTTCACTGATTTCCATGCATTGAAATTGGTATATCATGCATGTATCAATGCATGCTAAATTGTTAAACATTTGCCATGAATTATAAAATCAAAACCAAATATTTCAATATATCCCTTATGTGTTTACATCTGGTGATGTTTGAGCAGTAGTCTCAACATCTATGTGTTTGACAATTGACACTGTCAAAAGCAATTATATTTTCTTTTAACTTTGTTGGACCTTCAAAGGTTAAAACTAGATCTTTGCAGACTTCTTTTGAACTAGTACATTAAATCATCAATTCCACGATTTCATCTAGCAGACATGAAATATGTTACACAGGTCTTGCATCTCCACATAACAGGATCATGTATATATCAAACAAGAATCAATAACATAAACAAAGAATGGGTTGAACCCTTTATAACTGATATTATAAACGAATTGGGTTGAATGTTGATTACAGAATCCTGCTCTATATATACTAATTGAAACGTTGCTTCACAAGAGACACACCGTTTCCTTCTAAACGTTATACCTATTCTAAACATTGTAACCTAACTTTTAACCGTTTCTTTCTTGTGACCCAGCCCAATACAATGGGTCGGTTCATACCAAAACTTACAGAATACATAACTTAAAATTACACTAAACTACCCTAAATTTTGCTTCTATAACATTATGGTCCAACATTCTCCCCCCTAATGTTATAGACACAAATCGAGGCTTCTTTACTTGACTTCATTTGCCATGCTTTCTTCCTTTCTCTCTTTCTTTCTTCTTTGACGTCCTTTAGCCTTTCTTGCTTGTACCACACAGGTTTTCCTTTTGCTTACTTGATCGTACCACACATGTTTTACCACGAAGGTTTGTTCCACGAAGGACTTGTACCACTAAGGTTTGTTCCACGAAGGACTGTACCACGGAGGTTTGTTCCACGAAGGATTGTACCACGGAGGTTTTGGATTCTTGCTTACTATACCACAAAGGTTATGATTTCTTTCTACTTACACCAATCAAATCAAATCTTTGCAATTTCGAACAGCCTATTGGTCCTATTCTTTCTTCCTCTTCGCTGCTTTCTGTTAAAAACAGCAACAATTCCTTTCTTTCTGAAACTGTTTCGACATCTCTTCTTCCCATGGCTGCGTTTTTTCATACCACTAACTGCAACAACTGATCTTCCCAATCATATTCTGGTTGTTTTTTTTATCACAAACGAACAATCCTCTTGCTTGTTGGTTCCTTTGATGTCGTCATATCTTCCCTAAGATCAGCCATGTCTCTTTCTTTCTCTCTTTCTGTGACTCCTTCATCTTCTGTGGTTAACCACCAGATGGCTGGTGTAATCGTTTCTTTCGCTTCTTTGGTTAACCACTGGGTTTGGATGGTAACCGTCTTGATACTCTTGATTTGATCGCTGTTTGATTCCCTCTTTCCTCTGGTCGCTATACACAAGGTTGTACAGAAACCATTCGCTGTTTATTCTTGCTTCTCAATCGATGGCCACTTGCACACGTTCTTCCCTGGATCGATAAACTCTTGCTTTGATGCCAATGTTACACAGGTCTTGCATCTCCACATAACAGGATCATATATATATCAAACAAGAATCAATAACAGAAACAAAGAATGGGTTGAACCCTTTATAACTGATATTATAAACGAATTGGGTTGAATGTTGATTACAAAATCCTACTCTATATATACTAATTGAAACGTTGCTTCACAAGAGACACACCGTTTCTTTCTAAACGTTATACCTATTATAAACGTTGTAACCTAACTTTTAACCGTTTCTTTCTTGTGACCCAGCCCAATACAATGGGTCGGTTCATACCAAAACTGACAGAATACATAACTTAAAATTACACTAAACTACCCTAACTTTTGCTTCTATAACATTATGGTCCAACAAAATATAACACTTTTAAGTATTTTATCTTCGTTGACAAATCTGCATTCTCCATTATTTAGTCTGCATCCTTCTCTCCCAGTTTCTAAAATTTCCCACCGCTACTTTGGGAATAGTGGTGACATAACTACTACTCTTTGAAACTAGCCAATGTAGTAGATTAGGTACTATTTTTGGATCTTGATTTGAAAATGTTTCGGAGAAATTTTAGTAGATAAAAAAAATAGTTTTAAATCAAAGTGCTCTGATCCTAATTGTTGTTCCATAGCAAACTCCTCCACCTTTGGCGATTGTTGGCTAAACCGATTCCCTTACAAACATAAGTGTCGATTTAATTCTTTTGTTCTTAATTGTTCCACCAGCATTCTTTTATTATATTTGATAAATCATTGTGGCCTAATAACTACGAAGGTTTGTCATTATAATATTAGATTTGTCTTTGGTCCAATTGTGGTGCATTTGAATCAGATCCATATTTAAGGTTATTATTCTTTAATCGCTAAAGGTTTATTGTTTATTTAATTGTTCAATTCTCAATTGATTCACCATTTGCATGCTGGGTAATACAAATATTGCATGGTGGGATTTCAAATCATGTGACGGTTTAAGTTCTTAACGATTTAAAACCCTGTTTATTTAGGGTTTATGCATTCATTGAAGATTAGACGCTGCGTGTTCTTCTTGTTTTTTTTCGTTTATGTTCTTGTGATTTTGGATGATGAAATCGGGTTTTTTGGATTCGGATGGAGGAGGAAAGAAGAAGAAAAAGAAAGATGGTAATGAGTTTAATGGTATAACTTTGAATGCTTTAACAATGGAACCAAACTTTCCATCGTTAAGTGAACCTATTCCATCCATTAATGTTAGCTCCGTTAGCCTTGATGAGTTGATCCCTAAACAAGTGAAGCCGGTTTCACTTGAAGAGCAGTTTGTGTTAAATGCGCGTAAGAATTTTGACGCAGCTATGAATAAAATTCAAATTGAGATTGCTGCTAGCAAGGATTCTAATTCTGATTCCCCTACTATGAGTGGTTTAGCTCAGCCTAATAATGCAAGTGGTGTGAAGTCGGTCTCTTATGCGGGTGCTACTTCTAATGGTCCTAAGAAACATGTGTCAAATTTTCGTAGGTTGGAATGTAGTAATAAAAAGACTGGAGTTGATCTTTCTGTCCTGATGAAAGTAGTGGAAGAGGTGAATATTAGATTTGAGAATACTCTTTATGGGTATTTCCTTGGTCAACGGCTTGCTTTTCCTGTTGTTGATTACTATGTACGCAATATGTGGGCTAAGTATGGTATACAGAAGGTTATGATGAATGCAAAGGGATTCTTTTTCTTTAAGTTTAATTCGAAGAAAGGTGTTGATGATGTCCTTGAAAACGGTCCTTGGTTGATTAGAAATGTACCAATTATTCTTAAACCATGGACTTTGAACAACAACTTACTTAAAGAGGATTTGACCACATCCTGGTGTGGGTTAAATTCCATGATGTTCCTCTTGCTATGTTTTCTGATGATGGTCTTAGTCTTCTTGCCACATTGATTGGTACGCCTAAAATGCTTGATGCTTAGTAGTTTTGCTAGATGCATGATTGAAGTAAAGGCAGATGAGGTGCTTAGGGATAGCCTCACTGTTGAGATACCTTTACTTTATGGGACGGGTTTGACTATCGAGAAGATTCGGGTTGAATATGAGTGAAAACTGCCTCGTTGTGATAAGTGTAAGCTTTTTGATCATACTTTGGTTGATTGTCCTAAGCATGTTCTATCTACTACTCAGCCTATACCAAATGTTAATTATGGTTTTCAAACGGTCAATACTAAGAAGAAGAGTAATAGTGGTGGTCAATCTGGTCAAAGTAAGGGATGTTTTACTAAACCTGTTGTGGGGAAGAAGATGCAATATAAACCCAAAGCGCCTCCTCCAGTACCTAACAAAGTGGATACCAATAAGAAGAAGTCTCCTGATGTGGCTAGTACTAGTAGTAAAAAGATTACTACCTCTAATAAGTTTGATGCCCTTAATATGGATGATACAGATGTTTTTGGTATTCCTACCTATGTTAAGGAAGTGGAATCTGGTACCATAGTGGAAGCTACAAAGGATGGGTCTTTAAAGACTAGAGATACCTCACAAGAACCTATTGTGAGTGCTTTGAAAGAGAAGGACCAGGCTGGGGCCCCTAACCCTACTGAGGATCCCGAGCCTACGCCTATTGTTGATAAAATTGGAGAGCTTAAAAAGTTACTTATTGATGGGAAAGCTACTCTCGTGGATGATGATGGTCATCCTATTAAAAAGGTTGATTATCCGGCTCCGCCTATTTCTTCTACTAAGAGGGTTAACTCATTCTCTAAGGTGGGAGAGATTGATGTTTCTGACAGTGATGTTGAGGACGTTGAGAACACTTTTGATGAGTCAACAAACCTATTTGGTGGTGGTCATGATCGTGAAGATGATTATGATGAATATGATTATGATAACTATGCGAATCAGTTCTACGATCTTCCAGGGAATTTCAAGCTGCAAGGCCTTGGAAGGAAGTGATTTGGTTTCATAGGAGTCTAATGTTATCTTTTGAGTAGTGGTTTATTTTCTTGTTTAGAGAATAGGAGTATCTTGTTATGTAATCTTTTCCGCCTATGTAACGGGCAAAGATATGAGATTCATCCATATCCTTTGCACTCAAACGTTTTTTGGAGTAATATATTTACCAGGTCTTTTGACCTTTTACTCAAAAAAAATTGTTGTTCCATATTTTGTTAATAAAACAGAAAATATAACAAACAATATCAACTAATACAAGATTCTATTATACAAAGATATTTCAAGTTGCATGTAAAAAATAACAAAATAAGTGATTTATGAATGTTTATTTGAGATTAATCAAAAAAAATTTAAGTGTTCTGTGGACTATACACTTAATTAAATGACAACAAGCTCTCTCACAAACAAACTCAAACCAAAGTTGGTTTGTAAGGTAACTTTAAACGCGTGTGATTGCAATTAGGGAGTACTATCAATTATGTTGTGGAGAGTAGATGCTATTTTTTAATTTTTAATTAATGAAAAGATGTGAGTATTTACACTTGAAAAACATTCCCTTATATAGGCTTAAGTACTAATGGAGGAATACATCTTTATTTTTAAATAATTTCAGTTTTAGTAAGAGTCAATACCTTATTTAGTGAACACTATTGACAACTATTCAGTTTAGTTTTACCAAACTCACACTTCCGTAGTCTTTATTTACAGACACTTTATCCGCCTAAACTCTCTTTGGAATGTACTGCCCAAAAGCTTCAAACAATTCCAGTGTCAAGGTCTTTGATGATGTTTGCTTAAGAGAGAGCTTAAATGAATCAGCAAGTCATTCTCATTACTTGTTGATTCGATTCTTCATATTCTTATTAAAGTGTTCCTCTAGCCGACACCACATCTGAACATATCATCATCAACACATCTTTGATTCCTTTACGCTGATAAAACCATGTCAAAAATACTCATTGATTTCTTAAGAAGGGATCATTCTTGACTCTGACTAATCTATGTTTACATCCAAGTCAAAGAGCATTAGTCACACTAAATTGACGCTACAATCTCTCGTTATATGAAAATAAAATCAAACAGTATTTAATTAGATGTAAATGACCAAAACAACTTCTTCTTACTGCTAATTATACCAAGTAAAGTATTGCAAATTGATGTCTTTTAATAGTCAAAACAGAAGTACAAAGTGCCTAGCTAGAGTTCTTAGTTCCATGGTTTTATGATGTTCCTTGACAACAGTAAGAAAAAAGTTGATTATTTTCAGGTTACCGTATCAAATAACAAAATCAATATGTACAAGGATAAAGACAAGGATATAGATCTTAGGTCGGTCCTAAGGTTAGAAATTGGGGTTCGTGCATGATGATAATCTTAGATATTTGATTGAATCTTATATAATCCATTTTTCAAATAAAGTATTACGAAACTTATTTCCCAGGTTACACGAAATCCCTATTTGGATAAAACAATCAAATCACTATGTTTCTAGGTACAAAAGGCAGAGTAAAGCAAAGAGAATTGATAATTTTCAGGAATATTAAATGAGACCAAATACAAATTTATAAACATATGGTAGTTAGAAGCGGTTAGGAACAGTTGGATCTCAATAGTCATGATTGTTGGCCTACAGTTGCATCGATTGGTTTTGGTGGAAGAATCGGGTAACTAATTTGAAACACCAAATATACCGTTTGGGTCGGGGCGCTAGCCCGAACCCTGCTGGGAAGATGCCCCAGACCTTAGTATAGAGCGGCTTCCTTTCAACCCCCACCCGCTCACTTGGAGCGAGACCCCATCAAGGGGCACTGCTCCTTGCCATTGCAAATGGGTACAAACCATGCATCTTTTCATAGTTGAAAACACATTAGCTCAACTGAGTGTGCACTCCACAATTCCCATACTCATATCCGAGTCTAATATGAAATCACATTGGCCTTTAGTAAATCGCAATTACCTAAAAGAAGTGATGACACAAAAATCAAAAACAAATAACGATTACTTGAGTATTTAAACACATCAGAGTTTCAATCATCTTTTATGTTTTGTCTCAAGGGCATTTAACACATTGATCAACTTTTAGGGCAAGTTTGGTAAAGAAAAATTAAGAGAAAATAAATGAAGTAGAGAAGAAATTCACATAATTGAAATTGAAGTAGAAATTTTATGCATTGTACCTGTAACAAGTAACAAATTTACCTAAGAAATTACCAACAAGATCACTTTTATTACTATTCTATTGCTGCCGAAGCAAACATTGAACAAAAGCATGTCATCCGTTAGATCAATGGTCTTTCAATCTTGACCATTGTAAATCCTTAATTATCATTAGCAACAAACTAGAGCAAAAAACTGTGTATTAAATAACACGTGCAAAATGATCCTTAAATTCACTAATTATCTTTTAGTAACAATATTGAAGGAATAACGGTAAATTCAAAACACTTCTTTTCCTAAATGTCGGTGAAACAAAATTTATCTTATCTTTATAAATTAAACTTTTGAAACAAACATTTTGGCACCTAAACTCTAAACTTGCATGAACCTTATAAATAGACATCACAAACTCTTCTTCATTTCACAATCATTCACAGTTCCTAGCCTAACAAAAAACAACATATTTTCACTTAACTAAGATGGATGTATGAATCAAATGCTTCCTTTTCATCCATAATAGATCAAAGTAGTAATTCAATGTAGTAACTTTAACATTTGATTGTTTGCATTTATACAGATTAACAAATCAAACAATGTGTCAACTATCGTAGCAACAAATAACGAGTTTGGCACTGCGGAAATGACTATCAACTAAGGAAGTCAGGTAAAATAATTTTACAACATCTCACGTCAAACTTTTTTTTATGAATACGTGACATTTTATTCTTTCCTTTGAACATCAAGCCGGGAACTATAATTTCGATCTTCATGATCATGAGGTAACACTCTTTTCTACACTTTTTCAATTTTGTTTTTGATATTCATTTATTCATATGAAGGCGTAATGTTCTTTTCCATCTTTAAACAATAACTTGACGACAACGTGAAACTTGATACCCAACCGTTGGTTGATGAGGTGATTCGCGAATCTAAGAAAGGGAAAAGGGAAGCAAACTTGGCGACATGGAAATGGAACGATGTTATTCAAAATGAAAGTTCAGACGATGAGAGCATTTTCGAATGGATGATGATACTTTGGATGATGTTTTGTCAATGTCTAATATCAAGAGGAATTTAATGAATAGAAACTTAAAAAGTCAAGCATCTGTAAAGTAAGATGTAAATGTTTTCAGATTGTGTATATGATACAATTTAAAGAATTGATAAAAAGATCAAGAGCTGTAAATGACAAGTATGCAATAATCCTACTAAAGTGACTGATAAGTAAGCTGTAAATGTTTAAAGAATGTGTATATGGAGGAAAAAGACGTAACTAAGACTTGAATTAATAATAGGATTAAATTATTTATATTATCCAACTCAAGAGAAAGTTACATTCTCAACTAACCACCAATTAATGGTTTTTAGCTGAAGTGCAACTTTATGCTTATAGATAAGCTAAAATTTGTAACGTAATGTGACATTCTCACTCAAGTCACAATAACAAATCTGCAAATTCGGCTAAATTAAATCATTTTTTTTTTTACTTTGGTATGTTTTAGATTTAATACTTATTATTAAATAAGAATGATTGTGCACTTTTAGATTTTTTTTTTTCTTTTTATATTTAAAATATACATACAACAATTATATATATATTTTCTAAATTATTGAATCGTTATACTCGGACAACACACGAGTATTGTACTAGTTATTATTGGGTGGTGAGAACAATTAATGCTATCAAGATGATGAAAGCATTCAAAAGTGAGATCCAAATTAGAACACAACAAGAAAAATAATTTGAGATAAATTACTTCTTAGTTATAATGAGTGGGGCACCCGCGCGTTGCTGCGAGAATATTGTGTCTAATCTAAAATCGAAATAAAACGATCGTGAAAAAAATTATTAAGGACTAAATTTGCAAAATATCGCTAACGGGGGACTAACGATGCTATTTACAGCTAACCTGAGGGACCATTTTTGTAAATTCGTTAGGTACAAAATAATTCTGGAAATAATATGTTTTTTTACATAAAAAGTCCTAAAATTCTCGACATGTTGCATCGTTAGTCCCAGTGTGTTGCTTCGTTAGTCTTCAAAGGACCTATCTTGCGACAATAGTTTCACCTCAGGGAATGAAATGTACATGAGCACTATTTCATCCACTGTAGCTACAGTGATTTGCTACAGTGGAGGTTCCCTTTTAGTATATATATAATAATAATGAGCTATTAAATAGTTTTGTCGATCTTGGAAAATGAAAAACAAAAATGTTCCAACTTCACAAGAACCAGAAACACATTATATATTTGCTACAAAAGGAACACAATTTTCTTTAAAATGATAGATTTCACAAAACCCAAGAACCTTGCTAGATACATTAATGGTGGAGGCCATACATATTAAATAAGAATTGTTCGGTGAAGGAGAAATTGCAGAATAATGAGACAAGCTTCGATCGCAAAAAGGGATAAGGTTGGGATACCGAGTTTTTTTTTTTTTTTTTTTTTTTAAAAAAAAAAAAAACGCGCATATCACATGACTTTTACTTTTATACAACGAAATTTTCAAGTCTCCGTGTTTTTGACTTTGTAATTCATTCTCATTCCAAAATGAGGGGAATTTAGTTACATGTAAATTAAATTCTTGAGAAATTAGATATCTCTGTCATGTAATGTATGAAATCCCAGTATAGTAATACCAATAAATATTTTTGAAATATAAAAGATCGAGTAGAAGTAAAGAACAAACTCGTACTGACCAAAGTTAAATAACACAGTAACCAAGTTGAGGCTCGTGTAATTAACACGGCTTCCTAATGGCAAATTCATTTTCGTATTCATAACATGAGTTTACAAGCTTGGAATCCAAATTGGCATGTTGCGTTTGACACGATTCCGTATAAAACTGATTCGTCGCCACGTCCACACGTCATGTGGGATCGCATGAGTTTACTTTGACGTATGATTAGTCATTTATATATACTCTATTTTAATCTCTTTAATTCGTATTCGTCGTAACGCTCTTTTCAAACACAAACATAAAAACTAATAGTTATATATCCGCATGTAACTATTTGTGACCCAGTTTGACAAAAAAAGAAAATAAATCAACCCAATTTTCCAACAGTTTTTGCAACAACATGGAATAAACTGATCGAATCTGATGATTCCTGCACATGGTTGTGGAATAATATCGCAATCGTAATCTGTTTTACAAGAATTTAAAGGGTAATATGCAATTTATTCATTTATTAACAGCTAAGTTGTAAATACTAAGTAATACATCTGTGCTTCCTATGTTTAAAATCTCAGACATATTATAGAGATATTCATTTGATTATAAAACATTAATAACTCGCAATGTTAATCGGTTTATATGTCTCGCCTCAATTGTTTAGACATATCGCTCTACTAGGTGTTTACCTTCTCTAGGAAAGCATGATTCTTTCCTTGTAAATTTTTTCTCAAAACCATCTTATAACTACGCACCTCAAGGCTGGCTCCAAGCTGAGAGTCAAATTAATGATCTAGAAAATTATGAAACATGTTCTTTTATTCTGTTTTAATTGAAAACACCTAATCAAAAAACTGAATCATTTGTTGATTTGACTTTCAGATAGATTGAGATTACAGGCATGCCCAGCGCAACATGCAACATAGATGGTATTTTTACTATTTAAATCTGATTTTTTCCTCTTCAAAAATCACATAAGAATATACATATCATTTCAAAATGAATTTGCTTATACAACTACTTGTTATCATTCTAGCCTTCATTTCTCATAAACATGAAGCTATAGCACAATCACCTAACACTTACACTTCCTTAGTTTTTCCAGTAACCAAACATACCAATACCACTAAGCCTCTTTATAGTGTTCGGATCATGGCTACGGATTACATGGACACGCAGTCCTCCTACTCAAACTATCTTATAGACATCGATGCTCCTGTCATTTGGCACGACTGCCTCCCCGATTGGAAAACATATCCTGTTCCATGTCATAGCGAAAATGAAGCATGCATGGAAGTGCAGCCTTACTCCTACAAAAACCCATCCTGCCATCAAAACAACAATCGAAAAATACCTGGTTGGGGATATTGTTCGTGTCCGGTCAACGTAGTCAATCCTGTTACAGGATCTTGTGAAAATACCGTATTTAATTACGATTATTTTACAATGAACACAAGTAATGGGAAAAATGTTTTAAGTGGCGTATATGGTGCTACACCTACAGGATCTTGTGCTTCTTCTTCAACATTTAAGTCTTTCCCTAAAGATGTTAAGGGTGTCATGACATTTTCTTCCTCTCCCTACGCATTACCCACGTCTTTAAATCTATATGGCCAGATGGTTAAAAAAATTACAGCTCTATGTTTGCCTAGCAAATCCTCCGCTCCTGGAGTTCTATTTACCGGAACTGGTCCTTATTACCTTCTTCCTAAATCAAATGTCGATATAAGAAGTTTACTTTCGTATACCCCGCTACTAAACAATCCAAATTCGTTTGGATACTTTATTAGCATTAACACAATTGTAATTAAAAACAGATCTATTTACATTCCCGCGGATGCCACTACCAAACTTAGTACAACTGAGCCTTACACTACTCTTAGAACCGATATTTTTACTCGTGTGGTTAGGAGGTTTTCAATGGTCACAAAACGAATCTTGACTGCAAGGCCAATAGCACCGTTTGGCCTTTGTTTTAGGACGTCCACCAATGGTACAAAAGTTGGTTTAAAAGTTCCTAATATTGATTTTGGTCTTCAGGGGGGGAAGACATGGACGATATCCACTGCTAACTCGATTAAGCAAATGACTAAAGATGTGGCATGCCTAGCATTGGTTGACGGTGGTGCAACAAGTGTACCAGCTATCACAATCGGAACGTTTCAGTTTGAGGATAACTTTGTGGTGTTTGATTTAGAGAATTCGACATTTGGGTTTAGTTCTTCCTTATTAAGTAAGAAGACTTCTTGTTCAAACTTCAACTTTACTCAATTAATGTGACATATTTTTGCTTTCATCTATGTATCATGAGTAGCCCATGAACAAAGAAGTCTTTCAGTGTTTTCCTTCTAGTCGAAATTGGTCAATTTTAATTTCGATGCATTGATTAAAGAAAATAACAACAGTTAAGCAGAATTTATCAAAAACTAACCGGCCTAAAATAAGACGATTCTCTTTTGAAGCACCAAAAGAGAAACAGCTAGTGCTATAATATATATTACTTGTTTGATACAAAAGCTACTTTATAGTTAAGTGATGTGCGACAAGATACAATATGAGGAATTGTCCCTATACAAAATTTGCTCTACGTCGTAAGTTTAAAAATGCTCTTTTCCTCACTTTAATGCACAATCTTGGGCATAAATCTGATATAAACTCCTCAACTGCAGTAGTATCATAATTGTCAACTGGATGGGTTGCAGATTTATACAAAAATGTTGTTAGATATAGATTTGATATAAGAATGGTAATATATGAAATAATATAGATCATCAATTAGTATGAGAACATAATAATGGAAAATTATTGCATTTCTTTGGCTAATACTTTGTACGATGCAAAAATAAAGTGGTATGATAAACACGGAAAACTGGAAGTGAAAATAATACCTGAGATTTCCCCGTTGGATGGAAAAATAAACATTGGAATATTTCAACCAAATATTGTCGTGCCTGCAGGCTGCAATGTACAGCTGGCTTTCTCCTGTAAATCTAGCACAGATTCAAGACACACTACAACCTGGGCCATTGTAGGACGCTGCTTTGGATGGCCATGCAAATTCTGGTTTGCAATCCGTGCAAATTCTTTAAACATTTGGGGGATATCCTCCCCTTTATAATGGAACCAACGATTTGCTTTAGCATACCTTCTCTTGAGCCCATCTTGCCAATCCCCATTGCTCCTCGTCCAGACTTGTATCCACTGCTCGTTTCCCGCATAAGACTTCAAATAGTACAACCCCAAAGGCATACACATCAGACTTTCAAGTCAGCCGACCACTTGAAAAGTAATCAGGATCTAAATATCCGAATGTGCCTTTAACCAAAGTGTTAACATAAGTTGATGGCTGATTCGTTCAACCTATTTTTGACAAGCCAAAGTCCAAAATGTTAGCTCCCCAACGGTTATCCAGCAATATATTATAGCTCTTGACATCACGATGAATAATTCTATGCTTAATATCCGTACCAGTGTGAAGATAATCTGACCCATGGGCAGCCCCTATGCATATTTTAAGCCGTCTTAGCCAAGCTAGAGTATATAGATGTTTGTGTAGATGATATTCAAGGGTTCCACCTGGCATATATTCATAAACGAGAATCATTTCTTGCATTTCATTGCAATAAGCAATCAAATACACCAAGTGGCGATGCCTAAACTTAGAATGCATCTTAACTTCAGCCCAAAACGTACTCTGCTGCTCCTTGATTAGAAGCTCAATCAAGCCGCTCTATTGCAGCAGTCAAAAAACTTGCCTCATGTATTATGGTTCCTTTGTATACCTTGCCAAATCCACCATGCCCGATTACCAAGGATTCACTAAAATTTTGAGTTGCTAGCTGAATCTCCGAATATGTGCTCATGGCATTGCTGTGATAATACTAAGGACGAGGAAGATTCAAGTTCGTGACCAGAATGAAATAACATGTTTGTAGATGATGAGGACAGGATAGACAAATTAACCAAGAAGTATATGGAGCAATTGGATCATGGCAAGAATATGTGATTTGTGGGCATAGACCTTTAAATCTATGCTCAAGTCAGAATTTTAGCTCACAAAATTTTCTGCCACAAACATAGATCTTATGATCTATGCTCAGGTTTGAAATTTTACTTTAGTTTTTTTAGGAAAGTTTAAGGGTTGTTTAAGTTTGTTTCTCAACTTTAATTACATGACTTTTTCCCCAAGATTATTTTCCCTATTAATATATTATCCAGTTATCAATTAAACACGACTTTTAGTCTTTAAGATCACTATGATTTTGTTAGACCCTAGTTAGGGTTATATTCATGCTTCTGTTCTACATCAGTTGACATCGGAGCCTGTTGGTATCCTAATGACAAAAGTTGGAGATGATTCAAAAGCCTGTACTACTGGTGGGGTACGGTCGACCGAAGACATTGAACGTGCAATCAATGATCTTGTAATTAAACACGCGAGTATGTCCGCTACTATCAATGAATAATGATCCACGATCGTAGGTGATGGTAATCACTCAAATCATGAGGGCAACCATTATGGTAATCATAGATTCCGTCCTAACAATGATAGATTCGTTGATGATCATGATCGTTACCAATCTCCCAATCAAACCTGGAGACATGATAATTTCATTGAGTGCTTAGATGAGGAAGGAAATAATGACAAGATTTCTTGTTGGAGGACCAAGAGGAAGGTTTAATGGTAGAGTAATGGAGGAATAAGGGTCGATATGGCTATGGAGATTGACAGGGGGGGTTGTTCCAAGGCCGATATTCCCAATATTCTTGGAAATTTTAACATTGAAGCTGTGTTGGATTCGTTGTACGAGGTTGATAAGTTCTTTGACATCATGGATGTTCCCTAAGAAGAGCAAGTTAAGATCGTATCTTATAAGTTACGTAGAGGGGTGGGAGCTTGGTGGCAAAATGGATAAGACAACCGTAGGAGAATAGGAAAGCGTCATATATATGGATACGTAGACAAGGATGAAGCGAATGATTAAAGATAGGTTTTTACCCCTTGATATTGAAAAAAATTTAAATCAACAATTTGATAATTGTGTTCAAGGTAAGAGTACTGTGGCCGAATATACCGGTGAATTTTAATGATTGCAAGATCGTTGTATTTTGAGGGAGACCGAGGAACAAAACTAGCGCTAGATACAAAAGTGGATTGAACCAATAAATTCAAGAAAACTTGAGTTTTGTGTCCGTTTGGTCGGTGGATCAAGCTCAAAACTTAGTTATGAAGGCATAGAGCTGAGGATGGTTAATAAATCTGAAGATGGTTATAGACGTTCAACCGGATAAATTTCGTTTACTTTTGCTAACCAAGGGGGTCGGCCCAAGTAAAACCAACTTACCCTTCCTACTACTACCACTACCACCTCAAGTTCAAAGGCTAGTGGAAGTAGAGTAGAGAGGCTAAAGGAGGATCAAAAGGAAACTTCAAATCCTTATGTTAAACCTATAGGTCCCAAGTGTTATAGGGTGTGAAATATCGGATCAAAGGTCTAATGTATGTCTAAAGAGAGGTAATTTCTATGGAGAGCATGAGGATGAAGACGAATTTATTTAGATTATGCGATTCATGAAGAGGAGGGTTTAGAATATAATGAGGCCGTGCAAGGAGAAGAGCAAGTAGCTTTTGTTATCCCACGGACATTGTGCTCACCAATGGTTAGTGATTCTTCGTAACATAATGAGATCCATCAAACTAAACGCTTGGTAAATGAGAAAGTTTGTTATATAATTATTGATAGAGGAAATTGTGAGTTTCTAGGGCATTAGTTAAAGTTTTTAAGTTACCAACCGAGCCTCATCCTAGTCCTTATCAAATTGGGTGGATTAAGAAGGGACCGACTATAAAAGTGACCAAAATTTGTAAGATTCCTCTCACCATCAGGAAATATTACAACGAATTGGTTACATGTGATGTGGTGGATATGAAGGCATGTCACATATAGTTAGGAAGACCACGGAAACATGATGGGGATATAACATACCGAGGTAAGTCTAACATGTGTCTGTCTAAATGGAGAGGTAAAAATATTTCCATGTTACATCTAGGTGTTGCTTCTCCCGAAAGGAAGTTGGAAAGTAAGACTTTAGCTGTTTCACCAAAGGAATTTCAAGTAGAGAGAAAGGAGATGGGAATTTCTTATGCATTGGTTCTTAAAGGAACTTAAGATGGATTAATGGATTCAATACCAAAAGTTGCTAAATCTTTGCTTGAAAAGTTTAACAAGGTTGTTGCGGATGACACTCTTAATTCATTACGACCATTTAGGAATATTCAACACCAAATCGGTCTAGTTCCTGGGGCAAGCTTACCTAATCTTCCTTTTGAATGAGCCCTAAGGAATCGGATATTTTTCGTCAGAATATATAAGAGTTGCTGAAAAAGGGCACATTCAAGATTGTATTAGTCCTTGTACGGTTCTCGTGCTTCTTACACCAAAGAAATTTGGGATTAGGAGGATGTGTGTTGATAGTCGAGTTGTCAACAAGATTATGATTGATTTGAGGAGTGGATATCACCAAATTCGAACTAAGCCAAGTGATGAATGAATGGCCGCTCTCAAGACGAAGGATGGGTTGTATGAATGGCTTGTAATGCCATTTGGGTTATCTAGTGCACCAAGTACTTTTATGAGTTTAATGACTCGAGTTGTTGGGCCACTTATGGGTAAGATTGTTGTGGTTTATTTTGATGATATTTTGATCTATAGACAAATGAAGAAGGAGCACCTAGATCATCTGCGAGTTATTTTGGAGGCATTGGAGGAAAACGACTTGTATGCCAATTTAAAGAAGTGTATTTTCTTACTAGCAAGCTTCTTTTCTTGAATATATTGTTAGTTCGGAAGGTATTCATATGGATGAAAATAAAGTTAAGTAGGTTAGAGATTGGCCTTCACCAGAGACTTTGACCGTTTAAGTTGACTAAGAGGTGGAAGAAAGCTCCAAGCTAATTAAAGACAAGTGGACAACCTCATCGGTACTTTCTCTCCTCAATTTTGTTAAAGTATTTGAAGTAGAATGTGATCTTGTGGAACCATAATTGGGGTTATTTTGTCACAAGAGGGTAGACCCATAGCATTTCATATGGAGAAGTTAAATAAAGCTCAAAAGTGGTCCACTTATGATCAAGAATTGTATGCGATTGTTTAAGCAATGAAGAAGTGGGACCAATATTTGATTCAACAAGAGTTTGTGGTATATTAAGATAATCAATCTCTTAAATATTTTAGATTCAAAAGCATTTAAAGAAGATACATGTATGTTGGGTGAGTTTTCTAGGGAAGTTTAATTATGTGATCAAGCATAAGTCGGGTGCAAGTAATAAGATGGCGGATGCTTTGAGCACGAAAAACACTCTTCTAGTTACTAATAACAAAGAAGTTGTTGGTTTTGAATTGGTCAAGGGTTTGTATGCGAGTGATGAAGATTATCATGATACACGGAAAGAAATTCAGACCAAGCACCATATAGGTGGTTTTCTTGTGGAAGATGGTTATTTGTTTTGAGAAAATCCCTTGTGTATTCCTACGACTTCTCTCAGGAGTCAATTGATTAAGGAGCTGTATGCGAGAGATTTAAGTGGTCACTTGGGGCGTGATAAGATGGTTGCTTCTTTGGAGAAGAGGTTTTATTGGCCTCAATTAAAGAGGGATGTTGGTACTTTTGTGTGTAACTTTGTTTTGTGTCAAGATTGAAAGGGTAAGGCACAAAATATAGGTTTTTTTTGGGTAAAGGGGAGTAATCCTGCACCCTGGTAAAATATATTAACCAAACAAACATTGAAGCACAACGGATGAGAGTGAGTCCCTCACCTCAGTCCCTTAGAACACTTACAGACTTGAATATAAGAATGACACACCATTCCTATAACTTATGTGACAACCGGCAGTTTAGGGAGCTATTTTAAAAACTCGCATTACAATTTAAGTTCGTTTATAATTTTTAATTGAAATTTTCATTTCACAACGAACTTGTAAGACCTATTTTATGGATATTCTTAATTAATGACGTTATGGAATTCGTGAATTATGTTCATAATTCATTATTGATTTTATGCTCGGTGATGTATATTTGAATTCTCACTTGGTACTACGTTGACTTTGGCACTAGGATTACCTAACGACAGTTTTATGATTCGTCTTAACGAGTCTGACTATATTTTTAATTATTTACGAGATGTTCTCGAGTGATATTGAAGTTTTGAAATGAGTTCGGGTTCGGGCCACGTGTTTTTACAATTACCCGCATTACCCGCTCCACCGTAATAATATTACTATTATTACTATTATTATTATTATTATTATTATTATTATTATTATTATTATTATTATTATTATTATTATTATTATTATTATTATTATTATTATTATTATTATTAACTAAAAAAAAAATAAAAGATATTAAAGGTGTGTGTTTGGTCCGGTTTTCACACACACACACAAACCCTCACCCACACTTCATTCTCTCTCTCTAACTCATATCCATCTCCCCCAACCTAAACCCTAGCCGCCGAACATCAATTCCGGCCACCACCGCCGCATCTCCGACCACCCAACAAAACAATTACCACCATCTTCTTCCTCTCTTCACCCTCTTTCATTTGGTATATGATACTTACCCTAGAACCTCCGTTAACACCATCAAACTTGCACTAATCCGTTCGAATTTTTAATAGCTTTACTAGATCCGTGCATTTGGAGGTCCAAGAAGGTGAGAAAGAGCTATCTTTGGGTTTTGGGTGCCACGAATTGGCATTTATCCGTGGCTACACGGATTATTATGTTGAGAATCGAATTGATCTTTAATGGAAATGATGTTTTAGTGGTAAAAATTAAGTTTGGTATCCGGGTTTTCATGGTTTTGGGTATGGTTGACTCGGAACTGAGAGCTAGGCTCTCGGCTTATTTCTGGTTCGAGCCTTGTGTGGCTTTGGTTCCTTGGTGTGCTATTCGATCCGAGCTAACCGAGACCATGAGGTCTCGGGGTTTCCTTGGGTGCTCGTATGGCCACGCCGAGACCCGTATTGGGGTTCTCGATTAGTTGTGGTTCGAGCCTTGAGCTCGAGGTTATTGTTGTGGTTCGACCCTTGTGGGTCGCGGCCTTTAGCCGCGTAATTATTTTTGTGGCCGATTGACCATTGGGTCGAATGGGTTAAAATGGTTACCTTGTTTTGCTCTTGTGAGCTATGTGATGTTTATGTGTGGTTCGAGTCCTAGTGACTCGCGGTTTGGAGCCGAGACTCAAGTGAGTCGAGGGCTCGGGTTGGCTTGGTAAACCGACCCAAACATTAACCTTGTTAATGTTATTTCTTGAAATATTTGTGAACATAATTTTGGCATTGTTGTGGTATTTCATTTCGGCCGAATACTTTTGGTTGGGTCGAGACCATTGTGGTCTCGACATTGGATATTGTTATTGGTAATTGAGGAGTTGTTGTCGATTGGTGAGTGTGATTTGGGGACCGATTGTGAGATGGTCGTTAGATTGACGGAGATAGGTTAGTCGGGTGCCGTAGTCGGACCCTTATGTTGTAGCCCGCGGTTGAGATTGTGATTGGACGGAGATTGGTTATTTTATGACTTTTGCTTATATTTGGACTTGGACAATGAGCCGAGAGTCATGACTCGGACATATGACCATTTCGTATAACTCAATAACTATTAAAACTAAAACGAAAATAATAAAACTCGTAATAGTCATTATTGATAATATGAACGTTTATATGAATATATATATACGTGAATAACGTATATATAACTATATAAGCGCGTATATTAATAATAATAATAATCACGAGTCGTATTATAAATAATACGATTAGATATATATTAGGCTACGAAAGTGGCGTAATATTATTGAACGTATTATTATTATAAAAATTGTGTTATAAAACGGGAAACTCCCGACAATTATGAAACGTTTAATAAAATGTCATTTCGGATATATAACGGTTAAACTTATTGAATTATGCGAAATTGTTGTCACTCGGGTCCAGGTAAGTTATTATTTGTGACGTTCGTGTTGTCACGGATATATGACGACTAATATAGACGTTTTCTATAATTAAATAACCACTTAACCGTAAGGTTGAGCCGGGTTATTTGGCTATACGAAATGAATATATTAGTGGGCATCGTATCCTACGACGCCCATAAGTTGTAGTATATGTAAAGTGTAATAGATTGCGAGTGTATATATCGGGAAATCTGGCCAATTTGACGATATATATGAGGAATTTATTAAACTATGATATATACTATATAGTAATTATGTGCTATGTGCCTTAGGTTGGGTGTAATCTTGGAACGGTATGTTACGAAAATAAATATGAGGATTATCAAATCGACGGATTTGGTAAACTTTAGCGATTTATTTAAATGATATATTGGGCTAATATTAGATCCATAGTTTATTTATCTTTCTACATGTGATCTTTTTGGTTTGTTTTGAGTCGACCCACTACCCGTATGGATACCAAACGCAAATACACCAAACTAATACGAAATGGATTTTCGGAAATAAAACGGATTCTCGTCCGGGTTTGGGAATATTATATATTTGAGGAAATGATTTCTGAAAGAGTTAATATTGTTAGGTCGTGCCAAGTCCGTAGTTGCTGTTTCGTGAGTTATCATACATCTTATTTCTACCTACCTCGTCTTGCTATTTTCTGGACTTGAGGTGAGTCATAGCCCAACTTTTTACTCTTGAACTATGTTTTCAATGATTGGGGTGAGAAACGTGCAAATCATTTTACGTGGACTATTATCGCTTTTATATTCTTTCCAAACTTGCTATGCGTATGGACTAGGATCTATTGTCAGCTTTAGTCACACCTTTTGTGTGTACTATTCAAGGTTGGCTTATTTGGTTATTGATGGATTGTCAGCTTTAGTCACATATATGTTGTGTGTACTATTCAAGGTTGACTTATTTGGTTATTTGGAATTGTCAGCTTTAGTCGCATATATGTTGTGTGTACTATTCAAGGTTGACTTATTTAGATACTATAGTGTGCACCTATAGGTTATTAATATTCCGGAGGTTATCCGAGTTATTTTTGGTATTGCGGGGGCTACCCGAATATCTATGTTTGTACGGAAGGGTATCCGTGTGTTATGTTAGGACGGAAGGGTATCCGTGTGTTATGTTGGAGCGGAGGGTATCCGCAGGCTTTTAGCGAATCCTTAGTCTAGCTAGCAAGCGTTTTGCGTATATGTCCACTATATTGTTAGTTGAATTTAAACCTATGATCTCACCAGCGAAAGCTGACTTTTAGCACGTTTTCTCAGGTAATTAAGTGTTGAGATGCATGCTCGGAATAGAAGGCTTGGCCAAGGCACACGGTTCATGGATCTATTTTTCTAAACTCTGATAATTAAATTTGGACCTATTGTTACTTTATTTTAGGCCTGACTCTGAAGTATGTTGGGATAAATGTAAACCTAAAACCCCGTTCTGGTTGTGTTTTTATTATGTTTACTTTATCTCGTTCTATATTGTCTTGTGTTGGATACCAATCCCCGTAGCACCCCGAAAGCTTGTTGAGTCTTCCGCTGTATCAAATTTTGGGGGTGTTACAGATTGGTATCAGAGCCAAGGTTATAGAGAACTAGGTAAATAAACTCCTAAACTATAACCGTATTTTTATAGAAAATGATCCTTGACCACCGCCCGCCAGCCCGCCAAGCCGAAGCATCTTCTATTATTTGAGGTATTATGAGATATTTGAGATGATTGTTAGATTTGGAATTTATTGAGATGATTTGAGGTTTATGGATTTTAGCAATAAGATGGCGTTCTCGAGGATTTATATGGTCTATATGTTTTATAAACATTTTAGTAATGCGGTGTTTGAAATTCTTTTATTAAGATTATATATTGAACTATTTGATGAGTATATTTGGAATGGTATTATGAGTTGTGATTTAGTTGGTTTGAAACACTTACACCTACCCTACGCCGTTGTCATAGACTATGGCCTCCCATATGCCCGATGTCGTCGAGGATATTCTTACTGCACCGGTTTTACCTGCACAGTTCACTATGGCATCTGATGACCCTTACCAGATGGCCATGTCTTCAGCTACTGTATCACAGGCAGCTTCTACTTCAGCACTACCTGCTGCATCTACGCAAGGACCCTCATCTTCTTTAGGGCTCCCTGGTACATCGAGGCAGCTTACTTTTCATCAGGCTTTGGCTCGTGTGGCACCACGCTTTGCCCACCGAGCTACGGCACGCATGTCGGTACGCCCTACTCCATCACCTTTACAGATTGATGCTCATTCTCTTCTGTCTGAGGCGCCACCCACATCATTGCGTCGTCGTCCTAGATCACCTACTACATCTCCACATGGTTCACCTAGTAGGAGACGACGAGTGATGAGGTACTCTTCCGATGAGGAGGAGGAGGAGTACGAGGGTGAGGATGAGGCTGATGACCCTGAGCGGGAGGATGACCCTCAGGAGGCTGAGCAGGGTGATGATGATGACCCTGAGGAGGAGGATGACCCTCAGGAGGATGAGATGCCTGATGATGATGATGATGAGTTATTACCACCAGCTCAGGCTGAGGAGCCTGATTCACCTGTACACCCGATTGAGCCTGATTCGCCTGATCATCCGTTCTTGTTTGAGTTGCCACCTGGTAGTCCCGTTGAGTCGGATGCATCTTCTGAGGTTTCTGCTGAGCATGCAGAATTGGGTGAGATTGGCAGGTTGTGGGCTCGGATTACTGAGCTTAGTGAGAGAGTTGCACGTGTATCGGATCGACTTGAGAGGGTTATTGGAGAGTTTTTAGCAGATTTGAGAGTTGACTTGACTGTCGTTGTGGGCAGGACTACTGAGCTGAGGAGAGTTTTGATGGATGTCCACGAGCATATCGATAGTTTGCAGCGAGGATTTGTTACTGCTCGTGAGGCCGACCGCAAGCTTTGGCAAAGTAATGCCGAGCTAGAGAAGGAGGTGGCTGACCTCAAGAGAGACCGAGACACCCATAGCGTGGAGCTAGGATCGTTATGGAGGGATCTTGATAGCTTGAGGCAGGAGATGAGGAGCCTCCGCCAGCCACGTGGCTAGTTGGTTGGGTTATGTTATATTTTTGCTTTCTTAACCGAGGAGTGTTCGGTTAGAAAAGCTATTTATCATATTTTGATGTATTTTGCTCAGTATTCGTCTCTTTTGGAACGATTAGCATGTTTTGTGTTATCCGTTAGTTGGAACGATGTTAGATCGCTATTGTATGGTTGATGATTATTAGTATATGGTATTATGTGATTTTGGGTGTTAAGGAAATTGAGTCCTTATTCGCTTTATTGATGTTACGTGGTGTATTGTTGCTATTCTTTCCATGATTGGTTTCATTGAAATGTTTTGTTGAGCATATCGATAAGTTCTATTGGACACTCATGAACTTGTATGATGTTACATATCAATGGCACCACGTCGAAACCCTGTTAGGTCTACCAGAACTGGTCCTGCTGTGACTACTCCTGGTCGCCGAGGTCGTCGACCTACTCGAAATGTTGAGACCCCGACTCCTGACAACCTGGACACCACAAACCGCAACAACAGGAATCAAAATGTTGATGTTCAGGGAGACAATGATCATGTTCCACTTAATGCACCTACTGTGGATCAAGCAATGATCACCAACTCGTGGAGCAAAGAGTTGCTGAACTACTAGCTGAGTCAAATCATTCCAACAATTCTGCTGGAACTTTTCCACCTGTTCGTGCTAATGGATGTCAATACAAGGAATTCAAGATTTGTGGACCCATTGAGTTTGGTGGAACTGAAGGAGTGGTTTACTTAGTCAGATGGATTGAGAAGACTGAGTCAGTGTTTAATGTCAGCGGTTGTGCGGAGAATGCGAAGGTAAAGTTTGCTTCTTTTACTTTCAAGGATGAAGCTTTGACTTGGTGGAACAACTACCGAAATGCAGTTGGGAGTGATGTAGCTTATGCTATGACTTGGGAGCAATTTAAGTCCTTGATGATTCAGACTTATTGCCCAAGGAACGAGGTCAAGAAACTAGAGATTGAGTTTTGGAACCACAAGGTGAAAGGTACTGACATGGCAACTTACAATCGTCGTTACCAGGAATTAGCCTTGTTGTGCCCAGATATGGTGAAAACTGAGACTCAAAAGATCGAGAGGTATACTGATGGGTTTCCTGTAGCTACGAGGAATGATGTGATTTCTGCTAGGCCTGCAAACATCCATGAGGCAATCACAATTGCTCAACAACTTATGGATTCATTGGAATCAGAAGAAGCTGATAAGGAGAGGAATGGAAAGAGAAAGAGAGACCGTCACTCTAAGAGTAATGATCACCGAAGCAAGAGACAAACTAAGGCTTATGCTATTGGGAATGGAGATAAGAAGAATCAGAACGGTGATGCACCCAAGTGTGAACGTTGCCACCAGCATCACACTGGATGGTGTAGTGTGAAATGCCAGAATTGCTCAAAGAAAGGACACACAGCTAGGGATTGTAGAGCCCGACCTCTTGCTATGATTCAAGCTGCTCTTGAGATGAGAAATAAGGCAGATGTTACTTGTTATGGGTGTGGAAAGAAGGGACACTATAGGAATGAGTGTAGAGAATCGCGGAACCGTGGAAATCAAGGCTCGGGTGGTAATGGGTACAATTATGGAAACCGTGGAGCTGGAGGAAACCGTGGACGACAAGATAATGGGGACCAACGTGTGGAAGCTGGAGCTGCTCAGGGAAGAGTGTACGCACTCGGGAACGAGAGAGGAGAAGATCTGAACGTCGTTACTGGTACGTTCCTTCTCAATAATCGTTATGCTTCCATACTATTTGATACTGGTGCCGATAGAAGTTTTGTGTCCACTACGTTTGCACCCTTACTAGAAAAACCCCCGATGGCCTTAGGAATTGGATATGATATTGAGTTAGCAAATGGAAACATAGAAAGGATTAATACCATCATTCGCGGTTGTATGTTAAATTTCTTGAACCACCCTTTCAACATAGATCTTCTACCCGTCATGTTAGGAAGTTTTGACGTTATCATTGGTATGGATTGGTTGTCGAGGTATCGTGCTCACATACTTTGCGACGAGAAGATCGTGCGTGTACCATACGGAAAGGAAGTCCTAAACATATTAGGAGACCGAAAGGATTCTAGGAGCCCATCCCGATTAGCAGTTATATCTTGCACAAAGTTACCGAAGCTAATGGAGAAGGGATGTTACCTTTTCTTAGCCCAAATTTCTGAGAAGGGAGAGACGAAGACAAAGGAAAGGTGCATTGGAGATGTGCCTATAGTTCGTGATTTTTCTGATGTGTTTCCCGATGATTTGTCGGGAATCCCGCCGACTAGACAAGTAGAGTTTCAGATTGAGTTGATACCTGGTGCTGCACCTGTAGCACGAGCACCTTATCGTCTTGCACCTACCGAACTGGAAGAGTTTTCGAAACAATTGGCGGAGTTAGCCGAAAAAGGATTCATAAGACCAAGTTCTTCACCTTGGGGAGCCCCAGTCTTATTCGTGAAGAAGAAGGATGGATCGTTTCGAATGTGTATTGATTATAGAGAGTTGAATAAGTTAACGATGAAGAATCGATACCCGTTACCTAGGATCGACGACTTGTTCGATCAACTTCAAGGATCGAGTGTGTATTCGAAGATCGATTTGAGATCGGGATATCATCAACTTCGAGTTCGCGAGGAACATATTCCGAAAACGGCTTTCAGAACCCGATACGGGCATTACGAGTTTCAGGTGATGCCGTTTGGGTTGACTAACGCACCAGCAATATTCATGGATCTCATGAATCGTGTGTGTAAGCCTTACTTAGACAAGTTTGTGATTGTATTCATCGATGACATTCTGATTTATTCAAAGAGTGAGAAAGAGCATGAGGAGCATCTAAGACTCATTTTAGAATTGCTCAGGAAGGAGAAACTCTATGCCAAGTTTTCGAAATGCGAATTTTGGATTCCGACGGTACAATTTTTGGGTCATGTGATTGATAGACAAGGAGTCCATGTGGATCATGCTAAGATCGAGGCGATAAAAGATTGGGCTGCACCTACAACCCCAACCGAAGTTCGTCAATTTTTGGGTTTAGCTGGTTATTACCGAAGATTCATTGAGGGATTTTCGAAGATAGCTAAACCATTGACCAAATTGACTCAAAAGAGTGTTACGTATGAATGGGGAGATAAAGAAGAGGAAGCGTTTCAATTGCTTAAGAAAATGTTGTGTAGTGCTCCTATCTTAGCGTTACCGGAAGGTAACGAGGATTTCGTCGTCTATTGTGACGCCTCACATAAAGGATTGGGAGCCGTGTTGATGCAACGAGAGAAAGTGATAGCTTATGCTTCCCGACAGCTCAAAAAGCATGAGAAAAACTACACTACCCATGATTTGGAGCTCGGTGCTGTGGTTTTTGCTTTAAGAATATGGAGACATTACTTGTACGGAAGAAAGTGTGTGGTATTTACTGACCACAAAAGTCTACAACACATCTTGAATCAAAAAGAGCTCAACATGAGACAGCGACGTTGGATTGAGCTGCTAAGCGATTATGATTATGAAATTCGCTACCACCCTGGTAAAGCAAACGTTGTTGCTGATGCTCTTAGTCGAAAGGAAAGAGTACCACCATTACGAGTTAGGTCATTGGGAATGACCATCGTATCGCCATTACCGTCTCAAATACTTGAAGCTCAAACGGAAGCGTTAAAAGCAGAAAATAAATCTGCCGAGAATATATTTGGGATGGCTGATAATGAGAAAGGATTTGTTAAGCGTTCTGATGGATTATTATGTTTTGGAGATCGGATGTGGGTACCTTTATATGGAGAGATTCGGGAATTGATTATGCATGAGTCGCATAAGTCAAGGTACTCCATTCATCCTGGTTCCGATAAAATGTACCAAGATCTTAAGAAGTTCTATTGGTGGCCAAATATGAAGGCGGATATAGCATCGTACGTTAGTAAGTGCCTGACATGTGCTAAGGTTAAAGCTGAACACCAGAGACCGTCAGGATTACTAACGCAACCAGAACTTCCAGTCTGGAAATGGGAGCGGATTACTATGGACTTCATTACCAAATTACCGAGGACAGCTAGCGGTTGTGACGCTATCTGGGTAATTGTGGATCGTCTGACAAAGTCTGCTCATTTCTTAGCTATTAGTGAAGATGATAGTGTGGATAAGCTTGCGAGGTTATATGTGAAGGAAATTATTTTGCGTCATGGAGTCCCGATATCTATTATTTCGGATCGTGATAGTCGTTTTACGTCAGCTTTGTGGCGATCACTTCAAACGGCTTTGGGGACGAGGCTTGATATGAGTACTGCATATCATCCCCAAACCGATGGTCAAAGTGAGAGGACCATTCTGACACTAGAGGATATGCTTCGTGCATGCATCATAGACTTTGGTAAAGGCTGGGAGAAGTATTTACCCCTTGCGGAATTCTCCTATAATAATAGCTACCATACAAGTCTTAAGGCTGCACCATTCGAAGCTTTGTATGGCAGAAAGTGTCGTTCGCCTATTGGTTGGGCAGAAGTTGGAGATAGTCAACTTACAGGCCCTGAGCTTATTTTGGAAACTACAGAGAAAGTAACTCAGATTCGTGATCGGTTACAAGCAGCCAGAGATAGGCAGAAGAGCTACGCCGATCAGAGACGTAAACCTTTAGAGTTCCAGGTTGGAGACAAAGTAATGCTGAAAGTCTCGCCTTGGAAGGGTGTAATACGTTTCGGGAAACGTGGTAAACTCAACCCACGCTACATTGGACCATTCGTGATCTTAGAAAGAATTGGGCCCGTGGCTTATAGGTTGGAATTACCACATGAACTGAGTAAAGTTCACGACGAGTTCCACGTGAGTAATCTGAAGAAATGCCTTTCAGATGAGATGCCCGTCATTCCAATAAGGGACATTCGTGTTGATGAGAAACTGAATTTCGTGGAAGAACCGATTGAGATTTTAGATCGTGAAGTTAAACTGAATTTCGTCAAGGTTCGTTGGAATTCCCGACATGGACCAGAATTTACATGGGAACGTGAGGACGAGTTCAGGAAGAGATATCCGAAGCTTTTCACTTCGTAGATGAATTTTTCCGAGTGAAACCCGGGACGGGTTTCCTTCTGAGACGGGGAGGATGTGACAACCGGCAGTTTAGGGAGCTATTTTAAAAACCCGCATTACAATTTAAGTTCGTTTATAATTTTTAATTGAAATTTTCATTTCACAACGAACTTGTAAGACCTATTTTATGGATATTCTTAATTAATGACGTTATGGAATTCGTGAATTATGTTCATAATTCATTATTGATTTTATGCTCGGTGATGTATATTTGAATTCTCACTTGGTACTACGTTGACTTTGGCACTAGGATTACCTAATGACAGTTTTATGATTCGTCTTAACGAGTCTGACTATATTTTTAATTATTTACGAGATGTTCTCGAGTGATATTGAAGTTTTGAAATGAGTTCGGGTTCGGGCCACGTGTTTTTACAATTACCCGCATTACCCGCTCCACCGTAATAATATTACTATTATTATTATCATTATTATTATTATTATTATTATTATTATTATTATTATTATTATTATTATTATTATTATTAACTAAAAAAAAAAAAGATATTAAAGGTGTGTGTTTGGTCCGGTTTTCACACACACACACAAACCCTCACCCACACTTCATTCTCTCTCTCTAACTCATCTCCATCTCCCCCAACCTAAACCCTAGCCGCCGAACATCAATTCCGGCCACCACCGCCGCATCTCCGACCACCCAACAAAACAATTACCACCATCTTCTTCCTCTCTTCACCCTCTTTCATTTGGTATATGATACTTACCCTAGAACCTCCGTTAACACCATCAAACTTGCACTAATCTGTTCGAATTTTTAATAGCTTTACTAGATCCGTGCATTTGGAGGTCCAAGAAGGTGAGAAGGAGCTATCTTTGGGTTTTGGGTGCCACGAATTGGCATTTATCCGTGGCTACACGGATTATTATATTGAGAATCGAATTGATATTTAATGGAAATGATGTTTTAGTGGTAAAAATTAAGTTTGGTATCCGGGTTTTCATGGTTTTGGGTATGGTTGACTCGGAACCGAGAGCTAGGCTCTCGGCTTATTTGTGGTTCGAGCCTTGTGTGGCTTTGGTTCCTTGGTGTGCTATTCGATCCGAGCTAACCGAGACCATGAGGTCTCGGGGTTTCCTTGGGTGCTCGTATGACCACGCCGAGACCCGTATTGGGGTTCTCGATTAGTTGTGGTTCGAGCCTTGAGCTCGAGGTTATTGTTGTGGTTCGACCCTTGTGGGTCGCGGCCTTTAGCCGCGTAATTATTTTTGTGGCCGATTGACCATTGGGTCGAATGGGTTAAAATGGTTACCTTGTTTTGCTCTTGTGAGCTATGTGATGTTTATGTGTGGTTCGAGTCCTAGTGACTCGCGGTTTGGAGCCGAGACTCAAATGAGTCGAGGGCTCGGGTTGGCTTGGTAAACCGACCCAAACATTAACCTTGTTAATGTTATTTCTTGAAATATTTGTGAACATAATTTTGGCATTGTTGTGGTATTTCATTTCGGCCGAATACTTTTGGTTGGGTCGAGACCATTGTGGTCTCGACATTGGATATTGTTATTGGTAATTGAGGAGTTGTTGTCGATTGGTGAGTGTGATTTGGGGACCGATTGTGAGACGGTCGTTAGATTGACGGAGATAGGTTAGTCGGGTGCCGTAGTCGGACCCTCATGTTGTAGCCCGCGGTTGAGATTGTGATTGGATGGAGATTGGTTATTTTATGACTTTTGCTTATATTTGGACTTGGACAATGAGCCGAGAGTCATGACTCGGACATATGATCATTTCGTATAACTCAATAACTATTAAAACTAAAACGAAAATAATAAAACTCGTAATAGTCATTATTGATAATATGAACGTTTATATGAATATATATATACGTGAATAACGTATATATAACTATATAAGCGCGTATATTAATAATAATAATAATAATCACGAGTCGTATTATAAATAATACGATTAGATATATATTAGGCTACGAAAGTGGCGTAATATTATTGAACGTATTATTATTATAAAAATTGTGTTATAAAACGGGAAACTCCCGACAATTATGAAACGTTTAATAAAATGTCATTTCGGATATATAACGGTTAAACTTATTGAATTATGTGAAATTGTTGTCACTCAGGTCCAGGTAAGTTATTATTTGTGACGTTCGTGTTGTCACGGATATATGACGACTAATATAGATGTTTTCTATAATTAAATAACCACTTAACCGTAAGGTTGAGCCGGGTTATTTGGCTATACGAAATGAATATATTAGTGGGCATCGTATCCTACGACGCCCATAAGTTGTAGTATATGTAAAGTGTAATAGATTGCGAGTGTATATATCGGGAAATCTGGCCAATTTGACGATATATATGAGGAATTTATTAAACTATGATATATACTATATAGTAATTATGTGCTATGTGCCTTAGGTTGGGTGTAATCTTGGAACGGTATGTTACGAAAATAAATATGAGGATTATCAAATCGACGGATTTGGTAAACTTTAGCGATTTATTTAAATGATATATTGGGCTAATATTAGATCCATAGTTTATTTATCTTTCTACATGTGATCTTTTTGGTTTGTTTTGAGTCGACCCACTACCAGTATGGATACCAAACGCAAATACACCAAACTAATACGAAATGTATTTTCGGAAATAAAACGGATTCTCGTCCGGGTTTGGGAATATTATATATTTGAGGAAATGATTTCTGAAAGAGTTAATATTGTTAGGTCGTGCCAAGTCCGTAGTTGCTGTTTCGTGAGTTATCATACATCTTATTTCTACCTACCTCGTCTTGCTATTTTCTGGACTTGAGGTGAGTCATAGCCCCACTTTTTACTCTTGAACTATGTTTTCAATGATTGGGGTGAGAAACGTGCAAATCATTTTACGTGGACTATTATCGCTTTTATATTCTTTCCAAACTTGCTATGCGTATGGACTAGGATCTATTGTCAGCTTTAGTCACACCTTTTGTGTGTACTATTCAAGGTTGGCTTATTTGGTTATTGATGGATTGTCAGCTTTAGTCACATATATGTTGTGTGTACTATTCAAGGTTGACTTATTTGGTTATTTGGAATTGTCAGCTTTAGTCGCATATATGTTGTGTGTATTATTCAAGGTTGACTTATTTAGATACTATAGTGTGCACCTATAGGTTATTAATATTCCGGAGGTTATCCGAGTTATTTTTGGTATTGCGGGGGCTACCCGAATATCTATGTTTGTACGGAAGGGTATCCGTGTGTTATGTTAGTACGGAAGGGTATCCGTGTGTTATGTTAGGACGGAAGGGTATCCGTGTGTTATATTGGAGCGGAGGGTATCCGCAGGCTTTTAGCGAATCCTTAGTCTAGCTAGCAAGCGTTTTGCGTATATGTCCACTATATTGTTAGTTGAATTTAAACCTATGATCTCACCAGCGAAAGCTGACTTTTAGCACGTTTTCTCAGGTAATTAAGTGTTGAGATGCATGCTTGGAATAGAAGGCTCGGCCAAGGCACACGGTTCATGGATCTATTTTTCTAAACTCTGATAATTAAATTTGGACCTATTGTTACTTTATTTTGGGCCTGACTCTGAAGTATGTTGGGATAAATGTAAACCTAAAACCCTGTTCTGGTTGTGTTTTTATTATGTTTACTTTATCTCGTTCTATATTGTCTTGTGTTGGATACCAATCCCCGTAGCACCCCGAAAGCTTGTTGAGTCTTCCGCTGTATCAAATTTTGGGGGTGTTACAACTTACAATAAAATGAACCTACCAATAATGACACAAGTAAATAAAATTTTCAATACTACTCAAGAAAACCACTTGAGCCTTCTATATCACTATGGCGGTCCACTGTAACTTCCATGAAGAATCCACGTAGAAACATCCAAGCGATCTTCAACATAAAATCTGTTTATAGTGGCAAACACCACAAACAAATCCTCCACCATCGCCATAACAACAGTAAGGTAGAATCATATGTACCCAAAGTGCATGGCATCGTGTGAATGGGGTTTCGAATAAGAGTCCCTACAAACTTAACTTGCATCATCATAACACCAAGGGCGATCCTAAGGCTGAACCATGTAGCAATCAAAATACAGGTTTTTGTATGAAACTTCTCGTATCTAAGTGTCCTTCGGTTGATATTTTTATGGATTTTATACTTGTACTTCCTCTTACTCAACAAGGAGTCGATTCCATGTTTGTTGTTTTTGACTGGTTTTCCAAGATGGCGCATTTTATTCCTTGTAAGAAGACTTCGAATGTTGCACATTATTCTTTCAAGAAGTGGGTCGTTTACATGTATTTCCAAAGTCTATTACTCTAGATCGTGATAGTAGGTTTCTTGAACATTTTTGGTTGTCACTTTAGATGCGGTTGTTATAACAACCCACAAACACCCATTACTATCACTCCCATTACAAATACCTATAGTAGGTATTTCACAGGTAAATTTTTGCTTTTTATATACATTATTACTTGCATGACTCACTAGACCTGCTCACGTATCTACACAAGCCAAATAACTCAACACTCACATCCTATAAACCCCAGGTAGGTCAAGCAAAAAATCATAACAACACCATAATAAGTAATTCACCAATCTAAAACACTAAACATAATACAAAACCCTAATAAACACTAAACTAAAACTTAAGTAGGATTATGTGCTTATCAGAACCTATATGCTTAGTTTAACTAGTATGAATGTGTGCAAGGCTTAAGTATGAGTTTCCTTAGGAATATTAGGATATATTAGTACTATTAAGCTATAGAATAAACCCTTTAGAACTTAGATACAAACCCAATAAGCCCTAAACCATAATTAGGTCATAGATAACTAGAATTAGGTTTAAACCATCTCAAAACTTCCCCATAGGTCACTACCACTTAGTATAAGCCTTTTAGAACTTAGGAATAGTTATTAGACACCCATAGGACACTAGTCTAGGCACTAAACCATAGGATAAACCCTGGTCTATCACTAAACACACTTAGGTCATTTAGGTTACAAAACTAGGTCAAACCTTCCCAAACCTTTCTCATAAGTTACCCTCACTTAGAATAAACCCTTTAGGACTTAGGATTAGTTACTAAACACACTTAGGAACATAACTTAGGCACTAAACCTTAGGTAAAACCTTAAACACTTAATAAGTAGATCTAGGTCTAAACTTAACTAAAACAAGTAAAACCTAAACATAAGCACCTCAAACACCTCAACCTAGCACCCCTAACACCTTAGTCATATCCAAGCACACACCCTAACACCTCTAAGCACACATACAAGTAGGTGCATCACCTACTTGACTAATCCACCACTAATCCACCCTAAACCACCACTAATCCACCACTAAACACCCCTAATTACCCTAAACCACCCCTAAACACCCTAAGCAGCTTACAAGCACCTCCAAGCACCCAAGCAAGGAGGTGCATCACCTCCTTGTAAGCTACTATCACCAAACTGCCTCCACGACTTCTTCTCCACCACAACCGGCCTAGGCAGCCCCCTAGCTACTACCCTAGCTCCTCCTCGTCACCACTAGACCTACCACAAACCCCCTAGCCTTGCTTGTTCACCCCTCCCCTTGCTCGATACCTAAACACCTCGTACCACCCTTAACCGCCATAACGAGCCCTATAAATACCCTCCTCCTCCCTCATTTCTTCTCCTCACCTCTCCCCCTCCTCTCTACCTCACATTTCTGTAGTACTCAGCCTTTAGAAGCAATAGGATGCGAGTAGCTAGGCCTTGGCTGAGTTGTGTTGTGGTTTGAAGTCGTACGAGCCCTAGAAAACCCTAAAACCCACGTAAACCCCCTAGCCAAGTAAGTTGTACATTTAGTTAATTTATCTTTAGTATAGTCTTGGAATAGATTTAGGATGCCTTAGATACCCTAGGAACCCTTGCATGAGCCTTGAACCCTTTCATTTGGTAGTTTAAGTTTTAAAACCCTAGATCGAGTCATATACTTGCATGCAAGCTATAAGTCATTATTTTAGGTCATACATAAGTTATACATAACCTAGATAAGTTAAAATAAGTAAAACATAGGCTATAAAACTTAGTTACTAGATAAAATATACGTTACATGCATATTAGGACTAGTTTTGCAAAACTTTAAATGCATAAGGGTATATATATCATATATTCCTGAAATTATAAAGTCTACGGACTATTTTTGACATTTCCCAAAGTCATAAGTAGTAAGGACTAGTTTTGCATAATATTAAAACCCTTAGATAGATAATAAAATAAGTATAAACTAAAAGGACTAAAAACATAAATAGTATAAAGTTAAAGGTCTAAAATGATAAAATATAGAAAACTTAAGAGTCTTAGGTTAGCTACATAAAATATAGAAGTCTAGGGACTAGTTGTGTCAAGTATAGATAGTTATTAGTATAAGTAATATAAGTAATATAAATTTAGGGTAGAAAACATAAATATATAAACTATAAGGGTAAAAAGTGAAAATATCATATAATTATAAAACCTAAATAAAGTTAGAAGCATAACACAATACTAGGGAGCTTCATGCGAGGAGTACTATGTGGATATTTCGTTTTTAACGAGTTTGTTGGGTTTACGAATTAATGTGCCCTGACTCCTCGAACGATTATTGCATATACTTTTGAGATATGATTGCCCAAACGGTGATATGATTATAACTAAACCCTAATAACAACATAACTCAATAATAGGGAGCTTTGTGTGAAGAGTATTAACTTCTGAATTACGATGGCCCGAACGGTATTATGTTGATAAGATAATACAATAGTAGGGAGCTTCATGTGAGGAGTCATATACTTCTGAATTACAATGGTCTGAAAGGTGTTATGTTATATATAAAACATTAACAAACCTAAAAACAATAACTTGAGAAACATAATCATGATAACTAACTACATACATACAAAACCAACAACACACTAGGATACGTGAGTAAGGCGGTCTAGTTTCCGAGTCACTATTTGCATCACTTAGATTACTCTACACCCAGGTGAGTTCTCATATCCTCATACTTTTTAAAATGCTTTCACTCTAAATGCTTTACAAACCCTGTGAGAGGGATACATGCTAAATGTTTTACTTAAAAAAGAATACAAGTCTTTTTCTTTGGTTGTTTGCACGAGTAAACTAACAGCCACCACTACATAACCAAAATTCATGAATCTAATCGTTTGGGATATTTTACCCACGCGAACGTGAATATAGTTGATAGATCTATTGGAGTTTGACAACTCCCGTTGGTATTAACACCCCACTAGGTGGTACCAATAAGTACTATATTTGAATCCACTCAAGGTATAACTTTGGCAAGTTATCCTTCCATCCCCTCATGTTGGGTCTGCAGCCCACATGACCCGGATAGTTAAGGTGTGATTCATGGGCTTAGTACAACATACTAAACTCCTGATAATTGTGCATGCATCACAATTATCATAAAACTTGCATTTTCCCAGATGGGTGTAACAACTGAACCCAGGGAATTTGTATTCACTAACCCCTAAACCTATGATTCTCACTCAACACCTAGTGTTGACTTTTTAAGCATGTATTCTAGGTATATTACTTCTATGGATCCATGGCAGGAGGAGGTACTGAACTCGGAGGACTTTTCATGGTTATCATTCAAACACAACCAACCTAACTCTTAAATTTTTGGGACCTCAACAAAAATAAAAAGTATATCTTTTATAATTAAAACTCTGATAATTATGAATGATAACTAAATTTCCAAAACGTCTCTTTTCGAGTCGTTTTCTATTACTGTATCTGTGATTCGATGAATTAATACCCCAAACACTTTATCCGCTGCGATCAGTGAAAAATGGGGGTGTTACAGATTGGCATCAGAGCTTCAGTTGTAGAGAACAAGGTCAAAACCTAAACTATAACTATTTTTCCAAAACTCGATAAAGTTCTCAGTACCTCTTCCATCCTCCATAACCATATGTGCTAAGGTAAGTATAATAATTGCCTGCTTAACGGCTAAATGATTTACAGTATTTCTTTATTATATAGTTATGTCTACTCCCCTCTACTCTACCCCTATCTCATCTAGTCCACATCCGGAGAATAATCTTTCCTCTCTGAAATTACTAGATTATTCCCCTAAACCCAATAACTTATAAGACTCTAGGAATAGTTTAGATAAACCTTCACCCTTAGGATATACCCCTTCTTTAGATAACCCTCATTTAAAACACATAAGAGATTTCTATGCTAAGACATCACCTCTACCTCCCCTAAACCCTATTATACATCCACTTTTTCCTACCTCTAGAACAGAACCCCATGGTTTCTTTCTTTCGAGAGAACCATATATACCTAAACACCCTATCCCCACCTATACCCCTAGATATGACCTTAGGCAACCCTATACCTTAAACCCTACCCCTTACTTAATAAACCCTCCCATTACATCTTGGAAAGATGAAATTGGAGAAAAACCCTCTAGGTTGACTCTAGAAGATGAGGAAAACCAATTAGAGGAGATTTTAAATAACCTAGATGAAAATTTTCTTGATCTCCTTGAGAAGATAGAAAAAAGTCATAATAATAATAACTTAGATAATCAACCTGACTATAGTAGTTTAAGAAAGAATTTACAAGAAAACCGTTTTAAAACAGCTAAAATACAAAAAAAAACCAAATGAAACATCACCATAAAATAGCTTTTGCCCGCTTTAGGATATGCACTTTAGAAAAGATAATAGATAATGATGAGGAAAACTTAGAAAACACTAACTCATGGAATTAGGAAATTAGGAAACTTTAGAAAACCCTTAGGAAAACCTATAACCTACCCTTAACCCTTACCTTTAGGATCTTAGGAAACCCACCCCGATGTCTTAGGTATATAGAATCTCTAAACTGTTTTAAATTTCTCTTACCCTAACCTTTTCAACTCTTTTTCCCCTTACCGATGGTGAGAATCCTTATTCTTCACCAAAGAGATCTGAATTCTCTCTCCTCCGATCTCTAAACCTTCACTTCTTTCCTTAGCTTTCTTAAGCTATCTTCGTTCTAGTTAGAGATCTACCCCTAACTATCCCATATGCAAATATATAATCCTCATATATAAGCATATTCCTACTCTTTATTCCCCTAGATTACTATGATACCCGAGCTAGTTTTCCCCAATCCCCTTTAGTAAACTCCAAAACCTTAGTTAGGATTTCCATACTTGAGGTTAGAAATAACATTAGGATAACCCTAGAAAACATAAACTTAGGATTAGGAAACCTTAGACCATTAGGATTAGAAAACCTTAGACCATTAGGATTATAAAACCTTAGACCATTAGGATTAGAAACCAAAACCCCTACCCCAATAGATATAGGATAAGACTTAATATGAAAATATTTGGATTAGAATATAGATTAGGAAAACCAAGGATTAGATAACCCTCACCCTAAGCCTTTAGGCCCCTAGTTTAGGATAGACACATTTACCCTATAGGAATAAGTAGATTTAGGTCATAGATTACCCATATCTAACCCTTAGGATAACCATACTTATACACTTGAGGATTTTAGATTATACCTTAGTATTTGACAATTTTTAGAAAACCCATTAGGAAATTTCACTTAGGAGATACTATGGATAGTGCCCTAGCTGGTTTCAAATCCCTAGGAATAGTAATACTCATAATAATAGTAATTATGCTAATAATAGACAACCTAAAACAAAAGAGAAAACCTGAAACAACATCTAAAAATAAGGATATACCTGGTCAACCCTTAGGAAAGAAAACACTTAAACCTAATCCCTCTTTAGAACCCTCTACCTCAATGGAACCAAACACCTCACCCTTAGAAATTAGGATTAGTTAGGAAAAACTAGAAGAACCTTAGGGGGAAAACAAAACTCTGGGAAGAAATCAAGTAAATCTAAAACTCCATTAGGATATTCTCCTTCAGGTATCCTATACTTTTACTCTTCTGTTAAATCTCATCTTTTCATTTCTCTCTTTCTACCGTTTAAATCCTTTCCTCCCACTTCTTCCTACTCTTCCGTTTAAAATCCCATTTTCTCGCCTTTTTCCCTACTCCACAAATTAAAACCATATTTTTCCATTTTCCCCACTCCTATACTTTTCCCCACTCCAAACTTCTTTTCCTTTTCCATTTCCCTACTTTACCATTTCATCCTTTTTCCTTTCTCACTCCACTCCACTCCCATAAATCTTTCACTCCATTTCCCTTTATTTTTTTTTAAATTCTCTGTCATTTTACACTCTATTTTCTTCTCTCTATATTCTCTCCCTACCTCATCCTGCAATGTTCTATTAGCTAGAACTTGTATTTCTCATCATAACGCTAGTTTCTATTAGTTAGAACTTGTAAGAATATCTACATCGAACTTTAATCCTCATTATGTTCGACTATGATATTAAATCTCGCTTTGCAAGAAATTGTAAAAATGAGATCTTCTACGTCCGTTATTCTAGTCTTAACATGGGAATCTACCATGTGACAAGTTGCTAAACCGGAGAACTTTAGAACTTGTCCCTATCATGACTAGAACGAGTCTCTATCATGACTAGAACTTGTCTCTATCATGACTAGAACTAGTCTCTATCAGTACTAGAACTTGTCTCTATCATGACTAGAACTTTTTTTTGTCTCTATCATGAGTAGAACTTGTCTCTACCTTGACTAGAATATTCCTCTACCGTATCTAGAACTTGTCTTCACTGAGATGAGAACTAGTTGTCATCTCAGTTGAAACTTCTCTCTAAAATATTTCCTTACCATATGTCCTTAAATATGGTAAAGCTCTCTTCATTTTCCACCGATACTACTTAAGGATGATTTATGATGACTATCTTCTTAAAATGAACTAGGATGTTCCTACATTTTAATGAGAAAGTTATAAGTCAAATAGGTTAAGAATTCATACGCTTTTGTTTTCAAATATTGGGATGCCTTTATTTGTGAATAATGAGATATAAAAACCTAAGTATTTGTACAAGCAATTCCTACTCCGCTTGTGCAAAATCTTCTTCCTTTTCACATCATTTTCCTCGATAATCCTCTTCTTTCTCTACTTTCTCGACTTATTCTCTCCCCTACCTTTATAATCGTCAAAATCTCAGGACGAGATTTTCTCTAAGAGGGTAAGACTATAACAACCGACAAACACCCATTACTATCATTCCCATTACAAATACCTATAGTAGGTATTTCACAAGTAAATTTTTGCTTTTTATATACATTATTACTTGCATGACTCACTAGACCTGCTCACGTATCTACACAAGCCAAATAACTCAACACTCACATCCTATAAACCCCAGGTTTGTCAAGCATAAAATCATAACAACACCATAGTAAGTAATTCACGAATCTAAAACACTAAACATAATACAAAACCCTAATAAACAATAAACTAAAACTTAAGTAGGATTATGTGCTTATCTGAACCTATATGCTTAGTTTAACTAGTATAAATGTGTCCAAGGCTTAAGTATGAGTTTCCTTAGGAATATTAGGATATATTAGAACTATTAGGCTATAGAATAAACCCTTTAGAACTTAGATACAAACCCCATAAGCCCTAAACCATAACAAGGTCATAGATAACTAGAATTAGGTCTAAACCATCCCAAAACTTCTCCATAGGTCACTACCACTTAGTATAAGCCTTTTAGAACTTAGGAATAGTTATTAGACACCCATAGGACACTAGTCTAGGCACTAAACCATAGGATAAACCATAGTCTCTCACTAAACACACTTAGGTCATTTAGGTTACAAAACTAGGTCAAACTTTCCCAAACCTTTCCCATAAGTTAACCTCACTTATAATAAACCCTTTAGGACTTAGGATTAGTTACTAAACACACTTAGGAACATAACTTAGGCACTAAACCTTAGGTAAAACCTTAAACACTTAATAAGTAGATCTAGGTCTAAACTTAACTAAAACAAGTAAAACCTAAACATAAGCACCTCAACCTAGTACCCTAACACCTTAGTCATACCCAAGCACACACCCTAACACCTCTAAGGACACACACAAGTAGGTGAATCACCTACTTGACTAATCCACCACTAATCCACCCTAAACCACCACTAATCACCCCTAATCACCCTAAACCACCCCGAAACACCCTAAGCAGCTTACAAGCACTTGCAAGCACCCAAGGAAAGAGGTGCATCAACTCCTTGTAAGCTACTATCACCAAACCGCCTCCACGGCTTCTTCTCCTCCACAACCGGCCTAGGCAGCCCCCTAGCTACTACCCTAGCTCCTTCTCATCACCACTAGACCTGCCACAAACCCCCTAGCCTTGCTTGCTCACCCCTCCCCTTGCTCGACACCTAAACAACCCGTACAACCCTTAATCGCCTTAACGATCCCTATAAATACCCTCCTCCTCTCTCATTTCTTTTCCACACCTCTCCCCCTCCTCTCTACCTCACATTTCTGTAGTACTCATGTGACAACCGACAATTTAGGGAGCCATTTTGAAAACCCGCATTACATTAAAGTTCGTTTATAAATTTTATTTGGAATTTTTATTCGTAACGAACTGTAAGACCTATTTTATGGCTAATTATATTTAATGTCGTTATGGAATTCGAGATTTATTTAATGATTCGTTATGGAATTTTATTTGGAGATTTATTTTTGAATTCTCACTTGGTACTACGTTGACTCCGGCACTAGGATTACCTAACACAAATTTTATAACTCGATTTTACGAGTCCGACTATATTTAATTAATTTCAGGATGTTTCGTGAGATATTAAACGTCTGAAATGAGTTCGGGTTTCGGACCGTGTGTTTTACACTTACCCATTTTTACCCACTCATAATTATTAGTAATATATTTATTATTACTATTATTATTATTATTATTATTATTATTATTATTATTATTATTATTATTATTATTAAAAACTTTTTTTTTAAGAGTATTATACAAAAATCGTCCTTGTGGGCTTTTGAGAAAACAACACACACAAACACAACACCCAACACCCTCACCACTTCATTTCTCTCTCTCTCCCATCAACATAACAAAACCCTAGCCCCCAAGAACTCCGGCCACCGTTGCTGTCACACCGCCGACCACCACCATACACGACCACCATTTTCTAACTCCCCATCATCTATTCTCTTAGATCTACCACTACACGCGCCCATTTACCCCTTATTTCACCTCGAATCACCACCAAATTCACCACCATTTGCTTGTTTTTGGAAGGTTATCACGGTTTGAGTATTAAAGGTCGAAGGTGAGACGAGTTTCACTCGTATTTTTGATAAAAACGTGACCTAGGGTCACGACTTAAAGAGATTCGGTTGGGTTTATATATAAAAACATGGAATACTTATGAGTTTTTGTTGGAAACACGTTTTCTAAAAGTTTTGGTATCCGGGTTTGGTGTTTCTTGATGGTTCAATTGAACCGTGAGTCTAAGACTCACGGCATGGTTTTTGATCCGAGCTTAGGGGCTCAATTTACTTGCTTCTCTTGGTCTTGAGATTGTGGTTTCATGTGTTGCTTGCGTTGGATTATTGGTTCGACTCGATGGAGTCACGGCTTGATGTCGTATATGGTTGATTGTTGCCGAGACCCTTGTGGTCGAATTGGCAATTTGGGTGTGCTCCTTAGAGCCTTATTTGTGACCCTTTGATTTGTGATCCGAGTCCTTGTGGCTCGTGGTTTGTGCCGAGACTCGTTTGAGTCGCGAGACTCGGGTTTGGCTTGGTAAACCAACCCGAATGTGAACCTTGGTTATATTTATTTTTTTTCCTTATTATTTTGTTGTTAGCTTGATATTGATTTCGGCATTGGTTGATGTTTGGTCGAATACTTGTGGGTCGAGATCATGTTTGGTCTCGACAATGGATTATGGTATTGAGAAGTTATTGATGAAAAGTGATATTGGGGACCGATTGTGAGACGGTCACTTAGAATGACGGAGATAGGTTAGTCGGGTGCCGTAGTCGGACCCTATTGTTGTAGCACGTGGATTGGGATTGTTTTGGACGGAGATGCATTGATTATTATGACTTTTACATATTATTTTGGACATGGACATTGAGCCGAGAGTCATGACTCGGACATGTGACCATTTCGTATGACTCGATAACTATTTACAATTTAAAACACAAATAATAAAACTCGTAATAATATTATTGGTAATATGAACGTTTATACAAATATATAGACGTGAATAACGTATATATAATTGTATAAATGCGTATATTAATAACAACAAAGATCACGAGTTGTATTATAAATAATACGACTAAATATATTATGCTACAAGAGTAGTGTAATATTATTGGAAGTATTATTAAGAAAAATAAATATTATAAAACGAGAAATTCTCGACGTTAACTAAATATCAAATGAAATGTTATTTTACATATATAACGAGTAAAGCTATCGAGTTATACGGAGTCGTGGTCACTTGAGTCCAGGTGAGTTATTGTTTGCGACTTTTGTGTTATCACGGATATATGACGATTAATATAAACATTTTCTATAACTAAATAACTTACTTAACCGACAGGTTAAACCGAGTTATTTGGTTATACGAAATGAGTATATTAATGGGCATCGTATCCTACGACGCCCATAGGTTGTGGTATATGTAAAGGATAATAAATTGCTATATATATATATATATATATATATATATATATATATATATATATATATATATATATATATATATATATATATATATATATATATATCGGGAAATCTGGCCAATTTGACGATGTATATAAGAAGTTTATTAAACTACGATATATACCATATAGTATTTATGTGCTATGTGCTTTAGGATTGGGTGTAATCTTGGAACGGTATGTTACGTAAATAAATATGAGGATTATCAAATCGACGGATTTGATAAACTTCGGCGATTTATTTAAATAATATATTGGGCTAATGTTAGATCTATAGTTTGTTTTATTATTCTTTGTGTGACCTTTTCGGTTTATTTGTGTTGACTCACCACCCGTATGGATACCAAACGTAAATACGCCAAACTAATACGAAATGGATTTCGGAAAATAAAACGGATTACGTCCGGGTTTGGGAATATTTTGAATTTGAGGAAATGATTTCTGAACGAGTTAATATTGTTAGGTCGTGTCGAGTCCGTAGTTGCCGTCTTGTGAGTTATTATACATCTTACTTCTACCGATTTCTTCTTGTTGATTTCTGGACTTGAGGTGAGTCATAGCCCCACTTTTACTCTTGAACTATGTTTTCAATACTTGGGGTGAGAAACATGCTAATTATTTTATGTGGACTATTTATCGCTTCTATATTCTTTCTAAAACTTGCTATGCATATGTACTAGGATATATTGTCAGCTTTAGTCACATATGTTTTGTGTGTACTATTCAAGGTTGGCTTATTTGGAATTGTCAGCTTTAGTCACACGGGTTCGTGTGTACTATTCAAGGTTGGCTTATTTAGATACTGTAGTGTGCACCTATAGGTTATCAATACTTTGGAGGTTATCTGAGTATTTATGGTATTGCGGGGGTTACCCGAATATCTATGTTAGTACGGAGGGTATCCGTGTGTTATGTTGGAGCGGAGGGTATCCGCAGGCTTTAGTAAATCCTTAGTCTAGCTAGCAAGCATTTTGCGTATATGTCCACTATATTGTTGATGAATTTAAACCTATGATCTCACCAGCGAAAGCTGACTTTAAGCACGATTTCTCAGGTAATTAAGTGATGATTTGGATGCATGGATTGGAAGGCTCGGCTAAGGCACCCGGTTTATGGATCTATTTTTCTAAACTCTGATATTGAATTGTGGACCTACTGTTATTTCTTTTAGGCCTGACTCTGAATGATGTTGGGATAAATGTAAACTTTAAAACCCCGTTTTGGTTGCGTTTTTATTTTGTTTACTTTATCTCGTTCTATTATGTCTTGTGTTGGATACCAATCCCCGTAGCACCCCGAAAGCTTGTTGAGTATTCCGCTGTATCAAATTTTGGGGGTGTTACAGATTGGTATCAGAGCCAAGGTTATAGAGAACTAGGTAAATAAACACCTAAACTATAACCGAATTTTTATAGAAAATGATCCTTGACCATTGCCCGCCAGCCCGCCAAGCCGAAGCATCTTCTATTATTTTGAGGTATTATGAGATATTTGAGATGACTTGAGATCATGGGATATATTGATTTAGTGATAAGATGGCATTTCGAGGAATTATATGGTCTAATTGTTTTATAAATGTTTTAGTAATGCGGTATTTGAAATTCTTTATTAAGATTATATGATTGAAATTATTTGATGAGGATTTTTGGTATGGTATTTTGAGTTGCGATTTAGTTGTTTTGAAACACTTACACCTACCCTGTGCCGTTGTCACAGACTATGGCCTCCCATATGCCCGATGTTGTCGAGGATATTCTTACTGTACCGGTATTACCAGCACAGTTCACTATGGCATCTGATGATCCTTACCAGATTGCCATGCTTTCAGCTACTATGTCGCAGACAGCTTCTACTTCAGCACCGCCTGCTGCATCTACGCAGGGACCCTCATCTTCTCTAGGGCTCCCTGGTACATCGAGGCAGCTTACTCTTCATCAGGCTTTGGCTCGTGTGGCCCCACGCTTTGCCCACCGAGCTACGACACGTATGTCGGTACGCCCTACTCCATCACCTTTGTAGATTGATGCTCACTCTCTTCTGTCAGAGGCGCCACCCACATCATTGCGTCGTCGTCCTAGATCACCTACCACATCTCCACATGGTTCACCTGTTAGGAGACGACGATTGATGATGTACTCTTCCAATGAGGAGGAGGAGGAGTACGAGGGTGAGGATGAGGCTGATGACCCTCAGGAGGCTGAGCAGGGTGATGATGATGACCCTGAGGAGGAGGATGACCCTCAGGAGGAGGAGATGCCTGATGATGATGATGATGTGTTAGTGCCACCAGCTCAGGCTGAGGAGCTTGATTCACCTATACATTCGATTGAGCCTGTTTCACCTGATCATCCGTTTCTGGTTGATTCACCACCTGGTAGTCCAGTGGCGTCGGATGCGTCATCTGAGGTTTCTGCTGAGCAGGCAGAGTTAGGTGAGAGTGGCAGGTTTTGGGCTCAAATTACTGCACAAGGCGAGAAGATCTCGCGATTATCTGATCGACTTGAGAGAGTTATTGGAGAGTTTATAGCGGATTTGAGTGTTGACATGACTGTTGTTGAGGGCAGATCGACTGAGATGAGGAGAGTTTTGATGGAGGTTCATGAGCAGATCGCGAGTTTACAGCGAGGTTTTGTCACAGCTCGAGAGGCCGACCGCAAGTTATGGCAGCGGAACACCGAACTAGAGAAGGAGGTGGCAGACCTCAGGAGAGACAGCGACACCCATAGTGTGGAGCTAGGATCATTATAGAGAGATCTTGATGGCTTGAGGCAGGAGTTGAGGAGCCTCCGCCAGCAGCGTGGCTAGATGCTTAGGTTATGTTGTCTTGTTGCTTTCTACACCGAGGAGTGTTCGGTTAGAAAAGCTAGTTATCATGTTTTGATGTATTTTTGTTCAGTATTCGTCTCTTTTGGAACGATTAGCATGTTTTGTGTTTTCCAGTAGTTGGAACGATGTTGGATCTCTATTGTATGGTTGATGGTTATTAGTATATGGTATTATGTGGTTTTTGGGTATTATGGAAATTGAGTCCCTATTCGCTTTATTGATGTTTTGTGGTGTATTGTTGATATTCTTTCCATGACTTAGCTTCGTTGAATTACTTTTGTTGAGCATATTGATAAGTTCTATTGGAGACTTATGAACTTGTATGATGTTTCAGATCAATGGCCCCACGACGAAACCCTGTTAGAGCTACCAGAACTGGTCCTGCAGTGACTACCCCTGGTCGCCGAGGACGCCGTCCTACTCGAAATGTTGAAACCCCTACTCCTGACAACCTGGACACTACTAACCGCAACAACAGGAATCAAAATGTTGATGTTCAGGGAGACAATGATCATGTTCCACTTAATGCACCTACTGTGGATCAAGCAATGATCAATCAACTTGTCGAGCAAAGAGTTGCTGAACTACTGGCTGAGTCAAATCATTCCAACAATTCTGCTGGAACTTTTCCACCTGTTCGTGCTAATGGATGTCACTACAAGGAGTTCAAGATTTGTGGACCCATTGAGTTTGGTGGAATTGAAGGAGTGGTTTACTTGGTCAGGTGGATTGAGAAGACTGAGTCAGTGTTTAATGTCAGTGGTTGTGCAGAGAATGCGAAGGAAAAGTTTGCTTCCTTTACTTTCAAAGATGAAGCTTTAACTTGGTGGAACAATTACCGAAATTCAGTTGGAGTGATGTGGCTTATGCTATGACTTGGGAGCAATTTAAGTCTCTGCTGATCCAGACTTATTGCCCAAGGAATGAGGTTAAGAAGCTAGAGATTGAGTTTTGGAATCACAAAGTGAAGGGTAATGATATGGCGACTTACAATCGTCGTTACCAGGAATTGGCCTTGCTTTGCCCAGATATGGTAAAAACTGAGACTCAAAAGATCGAGAGGTATACTGATGGGTTGCCTGTAGCTACAAGGAATGATGTGATTTCTGCTAGGCCTGAAAACATCCATGAGGCCATCACAATTGCTCAACAACTAATGGATTCGTTGGAATTGGAAGGAGCTGATAAGGATAAGAATGGAAAGAGAAAGAGAGACCATCACTCTAAAGGTAATGATCACCGAAACAAGAGACAAGCTAAGGCTTATGCTATTGGGAATGGAGATAAGAAGAACCAGAACGGTGATGCACCCAAGTGTGGTCGTTGCCACCAGCATCATACTGGATGGTGTAGTGTGAGATGCCAGAACTGCTCAAAGAAAGGACACACAGCTAAGGATTGTAGAGCTCGACCTCTTGCTATGGTTCAAGCTGCTCCTGAAATGAGAAATAAGGCAGACGTTACTTGTTATGGGTGTGGAAAGAAGGGACATTATAGGAACGAGTGTAGAGAATCGTGGAACCGAGGAAATCAGGGATCGGGTGGTAATGGGTACAATCATGGAAACCGTGGAGCTGGAGGAAACCGTGGATGACAAGATAACGGGGACCAACGTGTGGAAGCTGGAGCTACTCAGGGAAGAGTGTATGCGCTCGGGAATGAGAGAGGAGAAGATCCGAACGTCGTTACTGGTACGTTCCTTCTCAATAATCGTTATGCTTCCATACGATTTGATACTGGTGCCGATAGAAGTTTTGTGTCCACTACGTTTGCACCCTTACTAGAGAAACCCCCGATGGCCTTAGGAATTGGGTATGATATAGAGTTAGCAAATGGGAACACAGAAAGGATTAATACCATCATTCGCGGTTGCACGCTAAATTTCTTGAATCACCCTTTCAACATAGATCTTCTACCTGTCACGTTAGGAAGTTTCGATGTTATCATTGGTATGGATTGGTTGTCGAAGTATCGTGCTCACATACTTTGCGACGAGAAGATCGTGCGTGTACCTTACGGAAAGGAAAACCTAAATATACTAGGAGATCGAAAAGGTTCGAGGAGCCCATCCCGGTTAGCAGTTATTTCTTGCACTAAGTTACCAAAGCTAATGGAGAAAGGATGTTACCTTTTCTTAGCTCAAATTTCTGAGAAAGGAGAGAAGGAGAAGAAGGAAAGGTGCATTGGAGATGTACCTATAGTTCTTGATTTTCCTGATGTATTTCCTGATGATTTGCCTGGAATCCCGCCTACTAGACAAGTGGAGTTTCAGATTGAGTTGATACCTGGTGCTGCACCTGTAGCACGAGCGCCTTATCGTCTTGCACCTACCGAACTAGAAGAGTTGTCAAAACAGTTGACGGAGTTAGCCGAAAAAGGATTCATAAGACCAAGTTCTTCACCTTGGGGAGCCCCAGTCTTATTCGTGAAGAAGAAGGATGGATCATTTCGCATGTGCATTGATTACCGAGAGCTGAACAAGTTAATGGTGAAGAATAGATACCCGTTACCGAGGATCGAATACTTGTTCGATCAACTTCAAGGATCGAGTGTGTATTCAAAGATCGATTTGAGATCGGGATATCATCAACTTCGAGTTCGCGAGGGGGATCTTCCGAAAATGGCTTTCAGAACCCGTTACAGGCATTACGAGTTTCAGGTGATGTCGTTTGGGTTGACTAACGCACCGGCGATATTCATGGATCTCATGAATCGGGTGTGTAAGCCTTATTTAGATAAGTTTGTGATAGTATTCATCGACGATATTCGAATTTACTCAAAGAGTGAGAAGGAGCATGAGGAGCATCTAAGACTTATTTTAGAATTGCTCAGGAAGGAACAACTGTATGCCAAGTTCTCCAAATGTGTATTTTGGATTCCGACGGTACAATTTTTGGGTCATGTGATTGACAGACAAGGAGTCTGTGTGGATCCTGCTCAGATTGAAGCAATCAAAGATTGGGCTGCACCTACGACCCCGACAGAAGTTCATCAATTTTTAGGTTTAGCCGGTTATTAACGAAGATTCATCGAGGGATTTTCGAAGATAGCTAAACCGTTAACCAAATTGACTCAAAAGAGTGTTATGTGCGAATGGGGAGATAAAGAAGAGGAAGCATTTCAATTACTCAAGAAGATGTTGTGTAGTGCTCCTATCTTAGCGTTACCTGAAGGTAACGAGGACTTCGTCGTCTATTGTGACGCTTCACATAAAGGTTTGGGAGCCGTGTTAATGCAACGAGAGAAAGTGATAGCTTATGCTTCCCGACAGCTCAAAAAGCATGAGAAAAACTACACCACCCATGATTTGGAGTTAGGTGCTGTGGTTTTCGCCTTGAGGATATGGAGACATTACTTGTATGGAACAAAGTGTGTTGTGTTCACTGACCACAAAAGTCTACAACATATCTTGAATCAAAAAGAGCTCAATATGAGACAACGACGTTGGATTGAGTTGCTAAGTGATTATGATTGCGAAATTCGCTACCATCCTGGTAAAGCAAACGTTGTTGCTGATGCTCTTAGTCGAAAGGAAAGAATACCACCGTTACGAGTTAGGTCACTGGGAATGACTATCGTATCGCCGTTACAGTCTCAAATACTTGAAGCTCAAACGGAAGCGTTGAAAGCAGAAAACCGACCTGCTGAGAACATATTTGGGATGGCTGAGAATGAGAAAGGATTTGTTAAGCGTTCTGATGGATTACTATGTTTTGGAGATCGGATTTGGGTACCTTTATATGGAGGAATTCGGGAGTTGATTATGCATGAGTCGCATAAGTCAAGGTACTCTATTCATCCTAGATCTGACAAGATGTACCAGGATTTGAGAAAGTTATATTGGTGGCCAAACATGAAGGCAGATATAGCATCGTATGTTAGTAAGTGCTTGACATGTTCTAAGGTTAAAGCCGAACATCAAAGACCGTCAGGATTATTGACGCAGCCAGAACTTCCAGTCTGGAAATGGGAGCGGATTACAATGGACTTTATTACCAAATTACCGAGAACAGCTAGCGGTTGTGACGCTATCTGGGTAATTGTGGATCGTCTGACTAAGTCTGCTCATTTCCTAGCAATTAGTGAAGATGATAGTGTGGATAAACTTGCGAGGTTGTATGTGAAGGAAATTATTTCTCGTCATGGAGTCCCGATATCGATTATTTTTGATCGCGATAGCCGCTTTACATCAGCTTTGTGGCGATCACTTCAAACGGCTTTGGGGACGAGACTTGATATGAGTACTGCATATCATCCCCAAACCGAGGGTCAAAGTGAGAGGACCATTCAGACTTTAGAGGATATGCTTCGTGCATGTATTATAGACTTTGGTAAAGGCTGGGAGAAGTACCTACCCCTTGCGGAATTCTCCTATAATAATAGCTACCACACAAGTCTTAAAGCTGCACCATTTGAAGCTTTGTATGGCCGAAAATTTCGTTCGCCTATTGGTTGGGCGGAAGTTGGAGATAGCCAACTCACAGGCCCTGAACTTATCTTGGAGACTACTGAAAAAGTAACTCAGATTCGTGATCGGTTGCAAGCAGCCAGAGATAGGCAGAAAAGTTACGCCGATCAGAGACGTAAACCCTTAGAGTTCCAGGTTGGAGACAAAGTGATGCTGAAAGTCTCGCCTTGGAAGGGTGTGATACGTTTCGGGAAACGTGGAAAACTCAACCCACGCTACATTGGACCATTTCTTATTTTAGAAAGAATTGGGCCCGTGGCTTATAGGTTGGAATTACCACATGAACTGAGTAAAGTTCACGATGTGTTTCACGTTAGTAATTTGAAGAAATGTCTTTCTGATGAGATGCCTGTTATTCCAATAAAGGATATCCGTATTGATGAGAAATTAAATTTTGTGGAAGAGCCGATTGAGATTTTAGATCGTGAGGTTAAACGACTCAAGCGAAGTCGCATTCCACTCGTCAAGGTTCGTTGGAATTCCCGACACGGACCAGAATTTACGTGGGAACGTGAGGACGAGTTCCGGAAGAGATATCCGAAGCTTTTCACTTCGTAGATGAATTGTTCCGAGAGAAACCCGGGACGGGTTTCTTCTGAGACTGGGAGGATGTGACAACCGGCAATTTAGGGAGCCATTTTGAAAACCCGCATTACATTAAAGTTCGTTTATAAATTTTATTTGGAATTTTTATTCGTAACGAACTGTAAGACCTATTTTATGGCTAATTATATTTAATGTCGTTATGGAATTCGAGATTTATTTAATGATTCGTTATGGAATTTTATTTGGAGATTTATTTTTGAATTCTCACTTGTAACTATGTTGACTCCGGCACTAGGATTACTTAACAGAAATTTTATAACTCGATTTTACGAGTCCGACTATATTTAATTAATTTCGGGATGTTTCGCGAGATATTAAACGTCTTAAATGAGTTTGGGTTTCGGACCGTGTGTTTTACACTTACCCATTTTTACCCACTCATAATTATTAGTAATATATTTATTATTACTATTATTATTATAATTATTAAAAACTTTTTTTTAAGAGTATTATACAAAAATCGTCCTTGTGGGCTTTTGAGAAAAACAACACACACAAACACAACACCCAACACCCTCACCACTTCATTTCTCTCTCTCTCCCATCAACATAACAAAACCCTAGCCCCCAAGAACTCCAGCCGCCGCTGCTGTCACACCGCCGACCACCACCATACACGACTACCATTTTCTAACTCCCCATCATCTATTCTCTTAGATCTACCACTACACGCGCCCATTTACCCCATATTTCACCTCGAATCACCACCAAATTCACCACCATTTGCTTGTTTTTGGAAGGTTATCACGGTTTGAGTATTAAAGGTCGAAGGTGAGACGAGTTTCACTCGTATTTTTGATAAAAACGTGACCTAGGGTCACGACTTAATGAGATTCGGTTGGGTTTATATATAAAAACATGGAATACTTATGGGTTTTTGTTGGAAACATGTTTTCTAAAAGTTTTGGTATCCGGGTTTGGTGTTTCTTGATGGTTCGATCGAATCGTGAGTCTAAGACTCACGGCATGGTTTTTGATCCGAGCTTAGGGGCTCGATTTACTTGCTTCTCTTGGTCTTGAGATTGTGGTTTCATGTGTTGCTTGCGTTGGATTATTGGTTCGACTCGATGGAGTCAAGGCTTGATGCCGTATATGGTTGATTGTTGCCGAGACCCTTGTGGTCGAATTGGCAATTTGGGTGTGCTCCTTGGAGCCTTATTTGTGACCCTTTGATTTGTGATCCGAGTCCTTGTGGCTCGTGGTTTGTGCCGAGAATCGTTTGAGTCGCGAGACTCTGGTTTGGCTTGGTAAACCAACCCGAATGTGAACCTTGGTTATATTTATTTTTTTTCCTTATTATTTTGTTGTTAGCTTGATATTGATTTCGGCATTGGTTGATGTTTGGTCGAATACTTGTGGGTCGAGATCATGTTTGGTCTCGACAATGGATTATGGTATTGAGAAGTTATTGATGAAAAGTGATATTGGGGACCGATTGTGAGACGGTCACTTAGAATGACGGAGATAGGTTAGTCGGGTGCCGTAGTCGGACCCTATTGTTGTAGCACGTGGATTGGGATTGTTTTGGACGGAGATGCATTGATTATTATGACTTTTACATATTATTTTGGACATGGACATTGAGCCGAGAGTCATGACTCGGACATGTGACCATTTCGTATGACTCGATAACTATTTACAATTTAAAACACAAATAATAAAACTCGTAATAATATTATTGGTAATATGAACGTTTATACAAATATATAGACGTGAATAACGTATATATAATTGTATAAATGCGTATATTAATAACAACAAAGATCACGAGTTGTATTATAAATAATACGACTAAATATATTATGCTACAAGAGTAGTGTAATATTATTGGAAGTATTATTAAGAAAAATAAATATTATAAAACGAGAAATTCTCGACGTTAACTAAATATCAAATGAAATGTTATTTTACATATATAACGAGTAAAGCTATCGAGTTATGCGGAGTCGTGGTCACTTGAGTCCAGGTGAGTTATTGTTTGCGACTTTTGTGTTGTCACGGATATATGACGATTAATATAAACATTTTCTATAACTAAATAACTTACTTAACCGACAGGTTAAACCGAGTTATTTGGTTATACGAAATGAGCATATTAATGGGCATCGTATCCTACGACGCCCATAGGTTGTGGTATATGTAAAGAATAATAAATTGCTATATATATATATATATATATATATATATATATATATATATATATATATATATATATATATATATATATATATATATATATATATATCGGGAAATCTGGCCAATTTGACGATGTATATAAGAAGTTTATTAAACTACGATATATACCATATAGTATTTATGTGCTATGTGCTTTAGGATTGGGTGTAATCTTGGAACGGTATGTTACTGTTGGGATCATAGTTTTCACTATTTTATCAAGTCTCGGTCATTTGTAATAATGTTAGGTTGCTTAACTATTATTTACTTTCATTTACTAAATGTATTAAGTTTACTAGGCTTAAGGTATGTAACCCATGGGCCTCAAAGCCCACGAAATGATGAAAGGAAGGAGAGGGAGTGTTGCCCTAGCTCCTTCCCTATATATAGAAGCCTTAGGTCATTTGTAAACTTGGTTGGTTATTTCATTATTTCTATGCAAACTCTTCCATTTCTCTTTCTCTTATTGTCTTAATCAACCATCTCTCCTTCTCATCTTATTTCTATCATTCTTATACTTGTGTTTACATAAAGTGTGACCTAACAAGTGGTATCATTCGCCTAATAGAGATTGAAGTGTTGTTCTTATTGCTAACGTGGGGTTCTCATCATTATTCTTCATCTTTTTTGCATTTTCTTTGTTTCTTTCACTCAAATCTTGAAGCTTGGACAAGTTTCAAGGTTGATATAGTGATTTGAAGCTTAGTTTTTGCATAAAGTTGTGATTTTTAAGGTTTTTTAAGGTTTTATAGCTTTGTTGATATTGGAAAACTAGTTTTTGGTAGCAAAATCTTCAATAGTTAGTGTTTTCTAAGTATTGGTGAAGTTATTTGACCTAAGTGAGCACTTATCGAGTCTAGAGCCATGAGATACATCAAAGATCTCTTAGGAACACTTAGTATCTCTGCAACTGGTGTTCTACATCAATGGGCATCAGTTGTAAATTATCGAGTCCTTCGCAGATCTTAGCAATCTGCCGAGAACGTTTATGAGAGGATTACGTAAGTATTTCTCATCGATTGAACGGAAATCCTGCCAGGGTCAACATCTAACAGCCCTGACAGCAGGTCACTTCGGTAACCCCACAAGGGTTACGCTTAGTGTTTGCGGTGGTTCCATTACGGTCTACAGTCGTGGAGTGATCCCCAGCGACTCACCCAGTCATTGAGCTACTTAGTAGGTCTTGTAAGCTCCTTCGGGAGTATCTGATATGGGAACGGCCTGGATAAGGATTAGAAGGAGTCTTCACAATATGCTGTTGATGAGCTCTAATTCCTTATCTGTAAGTACCGGATGTTTTATTGCTAACTGTTTACATGCAGGGTTACATCATTTCCATGGCGACGGATTCCACATGCTCATACATGCATCTTGAAGTCATCAAAAGCTCCCTCAAAGATCAAAGCAACACAAAGTTCAAAGAAAGATTCTACGCCAAAAAGGAAGAATCTACAAAGTATAAAGACTAAAGATCTTAAGTGAAAGAAAGGGACTACGTGCATGTATAAGTCAGAATTCAAAGATGTATGAGCATGTTGGAATGGCCGACGACCACCACAGACGCAGAAGTGACGCATGGCAGATAACTTCATAAGATGATCACTACCTCATCAACTAAGATCAAAGGACAATGAACGATTTTGAAGACGTCTAAAGCCTTGAAAGTCAAAGATTAAGATGAAGACGTCAAGCAACCGTGATGACCGACCCTTAGGGGGAGATTGTTGGGATCATACTTTTATATTTAGTCAAGTCTCGGTCATTACATTTTGTAATAAGATGATCACAACTACATCAACTAAGAACAAAGAACGATGAATGATTTAGAAGACGTCTAGAGCTTTGAATGTCAAAGATCAAGACGAAGACGTCAAGCAACCTTGATGACCGACCCTTAGGGGGAGATTGTTGGGATCATAGTTTTCACTATTTTATCAAGTCTCGGTCATTTGTAATAATGTTAGGTTGCTTAACTATTATTTACTTTCATTTACTAAATGTATTAAGTTTACTAGGCTTAAGGTATGTAACCCATGGGCCTCAAAGCCCACGAAATGATGAAAGGAAGGAGAGGGAGTGTTGCCCTAGCTCCTTCCCTATATATAGAAGCCTTAGGTCATTTGTAAACTTGGTTGGTTATTTCATTATTTCTATGCAAACTCTTCCATTTCTCTTTCTCTTATTGTCTTAATCAACCATCTCTCCTTCTCATCTTATTTCTATCATTCTTATACTTGTGTTTACATAAAGTGTGACCTAACAAGTGGTATCATTCGCCTAATAGAGATTGAAGTGTTGTTCTTATTGCTAACGTGGGGTTCTCATCATTATTCTTCATCTTTTTTGCATTTTTCTTTGTTTCTTTCACTCAAATCTTGAAGCTTGGACAAGTTTCAAGGTTGATATAGTGATTTGAAGCTTAGTTTTTGCATAAAGTTGTGATTTTTAAGGTTTTTTAAGGTTTTATAGCTTTGTTGATATTGGAAAACTAGTTTTTGGTAGCAAAATCTTCAATAGTTAGTGTTTTCTAAGTATTGGTGAAGTTATTTGATCAAAAGTACCTTATTTTTAAGCATTTTTCTTCAAAAATTTGAGATTTTTCAAGTTTCTGACCTGTTTACGCGTAACTCTAGTGAACAGTACGATTCAAAAGCTGTGAATAGTACTTTTTGTCCTTTCTACGCGTAAATCTTGGCCTAAAACCCTTTTCTTACGCGTAACTAAGGTCAAAACCCTTTTCTTACGCGTAACATTGGTCAAAACCCTGTTCCTACGCTTAACTTGAAAGTCTACGCGTTAAATCCTACGCGTAAGTCTATTTCCTACGCCTAAGTTCCTACGCAGAAGACAGATCCTACGCAGAAGTTGTCTCTACGCCTAAGTTTCTACGCATAAGTCAGATCTTACGCGTAAAATCTAATCTTACGCGTAATTTTCAGAGTCTACGCATAAGCTTCATCAACGGTCTTCTCTTTGTGCTACGGTGACTCAGTACTTCCCTAGCTTGGATAAGTTAGTGGAATACTTCGACTATGGATATCTTTCAAGCTTGGATAAGTTTGAAAGATTTGTTTGGTCTTTGAACCTTACGCATAACTTTATAGTTTACGCATAAGATCAATCTTACGCGTAACTTTGAAGTCTACGCATAAGTTTCTTTATTACGCGTAAGATTCCAACTTACCCCAGGGATTTTGAACTTAACCAAAGGAACGTGCATTTCAATCTTCTACAAGATCCATCTTTAACACAAGTCTCTTTCTGCTATCTTCTAACTTTTTTCAAAAAAAAAAAAAAAAAAAAAAAAAAAAAAAGTTAATTTTTACAGGAGACTAAACTTTCAATTTTTACGCGAAATTTAAATTTTGGTATAACGGTGAAAATTTTGGCCCAAAATTCAAATTTTTAGGCCAAAATTCAAATTTTTTCGGTAAAATTTGGCGGCAAAATTTTTTAAACTCAAATTTTTCTATAATCTTAGAATTGCATTTTATAGTGATTTTCAAAATTTTGGAAAAGAAAAATTTTTCAAATTATTTTGGAGGAAAAACCAGAAATCACTATTTCGACCTCGAGTGTGACATTTTGTTTGATTATTTCGATTACATCGCAACAATCAAGGGGGAGAGCAATGTCACCTACAACGTCTCAATCATCTTCTTCCAACTACCTTTCTCACCAATATTCTCATCAGCAACAGTATCATCAACAACAAAGTCACAGCACCCTCATTCGTCATGTTTTGCTCTTTGGCAATGAATCAAGGCCTCCAATGTTGCTACCAGGAACGTATACTGATTGGAAACGGAGATTTCTACAATGGCTCACAGATCGTCCTGCGGCAGATCTCATGCTTAAATCCATACAAGATGGTCCACACAAAATGATATTTCTTGCTGAGTCAACAGGGATTATCAGACTGCAAACGGATGAAGATTTGAATGCTAATGAACTTGCTCAGTATGATGCTGACCAACAAGCTGCATGGTTCATGATACTAGCCCTTCCCAACTCAATTTACATGTATATGGACTTTGAAGCCAGTGCTTATGAAATGTGGAAATATCTTGAAGCTATGCATCATACAGAAGAACTTCATCACATCAGAATGAAGCAAATTCTTGAATCTTGTTTAAGCATGAATCCTCTGAAGACCATTCTCCCTGCTCCACCATCTCTAGCTGTTGACCATGGATCCTTAATTTACACTCCTAATGGTCTCTTCTTCAATCCTCCGAATGCACCTGAGCCTTTCTTCATTCCACAGTACCATCCTGCTACACTACATAATAATGTGCAATCTCTTCTGCAAAATCTAGTGAAGCTTAGTCAAGTATCTTCTAAGAAAGGCAATGGCGCTATGACTTCAACTTCTGAATGCTTAAACACAATGAAAGATTCTGATGATGAAGAAGATCTTATCGAACCGAGCATGGCATTTTTGGCATATACAGAAAATATTGCAGATGTGGAAGATCAAGATTATGATTCAAATCCATTTTTTGATGATAATGTTGAATACAATGCCACACTTAGTCAAATGGAAGTTGAAGGGGGTAATCTCAATGCTGTTTTGCAAAGGGTCATGGGAGATATTCCATCTGATGATGAATATGCAGATTTGGAATCCAATACAGCAGATTTGGAAACCGATACAACAGATGTGATGTTGATGGCAAACATGCAGGAATCTCACATGAATAATACATGCCCAGAGCATGATTCTGATGATTCTGAAGATCCAATTGTGAGATTAAACGGAGAGAAAATGTATCAATCAAGGTCGCTGATGCATGAGTTAGAGACATATTTAGTGAAGAGATGCATGGAACAGTGTAGATCACTTAAGTCACACGTTAAGGTCCTCTCATACAAAGACTTAAAAGGAACTCGTTCCGAGTATGGATTCAAACGGGCATTTCCATCACTCCTTGGAGAAGACTTTGACATTTTCACGAATATGATGTTCGAAAACGTGAATCAACTTGAAAAGCAGCTTGCATCAGAAGAAGTTCACGAGAATGAATCCAACGCCACCTTCAGAGTGATCAAGGAACAGTTTCAGCAGTTCATCAAATCCCGAATCGAGGATAAAACTTTCAAAGACATATTGATACGAGATTTGGATTCGATTGAGAAGGCGATTCTTCACAGAAGAAATTATGTCCAAAGAATGAATGAACAGAAGTTGCAGATTCAAGAAGAGCAATCTAATATGGTTGATGTGTTGGAAGCTAATTTGGTTTTCATGGATTACAATGGGACAGAATCAGAAGTGCAGGATGACAACAGCAGATTGGGGAATGATACAGATGCAGACTGTGCAGAGATCATACCCTTCTATGACTCAGAGCCCAACTTTGACAAAGAACAGATGGATGAGGAAGATGTCATACCCATCTATGACACAGAACCTAACTTTGACAAAGAGTTAATGGCCGAGGTACAATCTACTGTTGATCGTATTATACCTGCAAATGAGAAACAACAATCTGAGCAACCTGACTTCAGTAATGTAGGAGAGGTTGACCAGGATGTTGTACAATGTCTTGACAAACGTTCTGAGTCTGAGTCTTTACATGATAATCTAATGACTGAAACATCAAATCAAACTCTTGAGTCTGAAAACCTTCTTCTCAAAAAGACCATTGCCCAGTGTCATAAAAATTTTTCAAAACTAGAGGCACATTGCATCTCACTTGAACTCCAAATGCAAAACGAATCTCAAAATTCGGGCAACAATGGTCAAGTTTCAAATGAACTTAGTAAACGTGTGGATACATTAGTTAAAGAAAATGAGCTTTTAAAAGGTCAAATTCAAGAAAAGGTGTTTGCACATGCTGCATTACAAAACAAATTAAGAAGACTAACTGGCAATAGTGTGGATACTAAGTTTGCAAAACCATCAATCTTGGGGAAACCGCCTTCTCAAACAAACAGAAAACAATCAGTGGTTAGACAACCAACTGCATTTAAATCTGAACGACCTAAATTTTCAAAACCTCGGTTTGCCTCCCAAGTTGTTGAGAAAAACAATTTGACAAAACCAGTCACTCCACATTCTTGGCCTAAGGAAAATGCATCTGTGTCTGCTAAATCTCAACACGTGATTATGCCTGGCTCATCTAGGATTAGTTAGAAAACAGTGTCTAAAACAAGCATTAAAAGTAAAGATTCTTATGAAAAATATGACATGTGCAAGAACTATGATCTAGAAAAGGCTAGGAAAAAGGCGCTACTTCAAAAGGATGGAATTCTAGGTTCAAGTCCTCATGTGATGCCGTCCACTGTAGTACAGAACACTGCTTGTAGTAGCACACCAAAACCTAAGAGTAATCAACAAACTAATAGGAATTGGATAGCTTCTAAGAGTAGTTGCGTAAATAATCATGTTTGTGCTTTAAAATATCTTCAAAAGGGAAATTCACTTGAAAAGGCTCAATCGACTAAGACAAACAAACCCGTTGAACCAAAAGTCATAAGTCAGAAACCTAAGAAGTGGATCAACATAGGACGTAGGTTTTCTCAAAGAAGTGATGCTTCCATAATTCATTCAACTGCATCTAAAAGGAAAACTTCTCCTAGATCTAACACTAGGTGGGTACCCACGGGTAGAATTTTCAAATCAATTGGTCTTAGGTGGATTCCTACAGGAAAGATTTTAGACATTTACACCAAAACTAATGTGATCTCCACAACTTCTACCTCTGAGACTAGAATGAAAACCATCGGAATTGTGTGTTCGAGTGTCAAGAAGATAATTGACACTACATCTTTATGCTTCTAACATCTGAAACCCATTTACTCTTGGGAATCCTTGTTCTCTGTTTTTTCTTGTCTCTTCTTTCTTTCTTTACAGATTCTCCAGGAATGGCTTCGGAACAAATCAGTTTCGGACCCGAGCTTAATGTTATGGCTTCTAAGCACAACAGCTTAGGACCCGCATCCAACCGTCTAAACTTTCCGGATTCTTCTGCTGAACCATTGTCACTCTCTCGCAAAGAATTGGAAACCTTGTTTGTTCCATTGTTCGATGATACGATTGAAAACCGTCCTTCTGAGGTCTCACCAATTTCCGCTGCACACCTTGATCATAATCAAGTACCTGATATACCTCAACAAACAACAATTACTGTTGAGAGAGACGGTCCTCTAATTGCATCTTCAACAACAGCAGAACAAACCGTGTCCAACTTACAATAATCAGTTGAAGACTCCATACGTAAATCAATTCCACAAACCACAGATCATGACCCCAGAGGCTTTCTTTAAGCGTTCTTTAACCCGTTTGCATTGGCTCAACTCATTCCTAACATTACTGAGTCATCTACACGCAAGTTGGATCCTGCTCACCTGCGAGATTATTACCAATATCACCCTTCGACACAACATTGGAATTAAATGGAATCGGAAAAACAAGCTGGATGCAGAAGGCACAATGATTCGCAACAAATCTTGTTTAGTTACAAAGGGATACAGTCAATGAAGCAGGATTGTACATCATTTTCATCAACAAAAGCTTAATATGTAGCCATGTCTGCTTTCTGTGCTCAAGTCATTTGGATGAGAACTTAGCTCACGGACTACGGGTATGTATTTGACTAGATCTCAATGTACTGCGACTCAAAGTGTGCTATTGCCATCTCGTGCAACACCATTCATCATTCCAAGGCCCAACAAATTGCTCTCAGCTACCATTTCATCTAAGAGAATGTTAAGCAGGGTACAATTTAATTAGAGTTTGTGGTAACTGAATACCAATTGGCGGACTTGTTTACAAAGGCATTACCTCCATCAAGGTTTGTTGATTTAGTTCACCATATTGGTATGCGGTGTTTGACTCCAGATGATTTGCAAAACTTTCTTAAAAACTAAGAGAGTCAAACATCAAACTCTTTTTGTAAATATTCTATCATAAAGAAAATACAAAAACTGCAAAAAGAATCTTCTTTCTCTGTGTACAAACTTCTAATCTTCAAAACTATGTTTCTACATTAAAACATATTTTGCTTTACATTGTCAAAATGGAACTTGTTTTGAGGGAGAGAAAATTTTTCACAAAATCATGAAGTTTGCACACCTAATCATTATTCTTCAAGGATTAACTGTTTCTTCATCATTCGGATTAAAAACTCATTTTCAAAAGGTTCTATGATCTCTCGAATTAAAATGTGCAAAAATGTTTCACAAAATAAATGCTAATTCGAGGGGGAGAAAAGAAATTTTTCGGCAAGGATTCCAATTTAACCATGTTTAGACTTCAAATGGAAAAGTAGTTAACCTTTAATGGGTAAAGTTCACAAAAGTCTTAAACTTAGGTAAAAGGACATTGCATGAAAAAAAAAAAAAAAAAAAAAAAAAAAAAAAAAAAAAACTCGCATCAATGTTTTCACAAATGTTCTCAAAAGTTTCACACATAATCAGACTAACAATTTTTTATCCTCGATTCCTTTTCGATTGTGAGTTTCTAATTTCGTCATTGTTGTTATCTAATCGTTCCCTAAATTTTTCAAATGTTTTCAACAGTCAAAAAGGCATAATCAGAAACTAGGGTTCAAGTAATTATCGATCGGGGCATTTTCTTTTATGTGTTTAGTCTAATTAATCATTCCATATAGCTTTAGAGAACACTAAAGAATGCTCGATTGGTGTGGTTTCTTGATTAGGAACAACATAGGATTAGAATCATGTGATTTAGGGTTTAAGATGTCGATGTCTTTGCTGCTATTACTAGGACGTTTGTTTGTTTAATATTCAGGCATTATGATGCTAACAAGTGTGCATAGACTCAAATCATAACCCCAAACCATGACAATAATTGGTAAATCTCGAGTGAAAGAATGAATTAATCTGTGATTTTGTGTGCTAATCTGAGAATTCTGAGCACTTAGGTTGATTTAGAATGAGTTTTTTGATTCATCCGCATACTTGTTTGTGCCTGATGCATTTTCTCTGTGTGCTACTACATGTCATCCCATTGAAAGTCAAAATTTCAATGGTGAGGAACAAATTTTTAAAGGCTAAACTGGTAAAAGGATTCAAAATGGTGAGGAACAAATTTTTCCAAACTCTACACTCTCGTTTTACACCGGTAAAGCAAGTGTGGAGACCAAAGCAAAGTCATTCAAAACCTTTCAAATTTTCACAATCTGGAATGCTTTGGCTTCAATAAAAGAATGTCTCTGATCTGAACATCCCAAATACCGGATGTTTTCCATGCATCACAAAAACGAATCTTCAAAAAGAACCCATGAGGTTTAACTTTAGATGGAAATCTTTTTCAGATTTTAAAACTCAAAAGAGAGACTCCGGGTCTCAAACAACTTTTCAACAGTAAAAGAGTTTTGAATTTCAAGCATTCTTTGTTGTATAATACTTGATTGAGTTTTCTAAAACCTTGAGCAAAATCATCTCACGAATTTTCAAAAAGTATTTTATAATACGATTCAAAATTCTGCTCAAGAAGACTTTCTCTCGAATAACATTCATTATTTGAGGGGGAGTATTTTGTTTAAGAAAACTAATTTTGTATTAAAACAACGACTTGTGCACTCATTTCAGTGCACAACTCGAGTTTCAAATAAAGGAAAGTGCCTTGCTAAACCGTTCTTTAAAACCAAACGCGCACTTATCCTTAAATACTAGAAGAAGTTTTTCATGTGAAGCTTATCTAAAACTTCTTAATCTTGAGCAAAATTTATTCAAAATTTTTCAAAAGGTTTTTCAAAACTTTTCAAAATTTTGCTCAAGATTTTTTTTCTAACCTTTACTCCCCAATTCGCTCCAAAGTTCAAAAATGTTAAAACACATGCTCGTTTTGAGGGGGAGTATTCAAAATCATAATGCTTTGTCAAAATCATGTTTTTTTATGGTTTGTGCACACATGACAGTGTACAACCCGTGCTTGTAATTAAAGGACCCTGAGGTACGCTTCAGTGCCTCAATCCTTAGATAAGGAGCGAAGGCTTCTTATTTTTGAGTAGAATTAATCAAACATTTTCTGATTTTCATAATTCTGCTCAAAAGACAAGTATTTCACCTCAATAAGTATTCACTTGTTGAGGGGGAGCACTTGAAAACTCATCGTTCTCAAAATCAAAGAAGTTCTTGTTGATTTCTCCCCATAAGACTCAAAAGGCATATTTTAATCAAATGTTTCTCAAAAACAACATCTTATATGCTATTTTTGAGGGGGAGAAAAGTGAAAGTGATTAAAATATGAAAGTTAAATATTGCTTAAATGTCAAACCTCATGCGAGCTAGACTCAGATTCACCCCGGAATTGACGAAACATAAAGTAAGTAAATTCGAAAAGACTTTTCCTCGACGGGTAATAACATCAAGTTAGTTACTAGAGCTAGTTGTCACCTAAAAGCCGACAATGGAACTCTTTAACTAGCCACGTAAGCGTGTCTCGAAAAGGATTAGTCTTAGTAGAAATGTACCGTTTTCTGTGGACTTGACCAGGCCGGGTAATAACTTCAAGCTAGTCTGACTAGTGATGTAAGCGTGTCTCGAATCGGTCTTGTTCACTAAAAGTGGATCAATTCAAAAAGTGCTCGCTCCTCCCGCATGTGCAAATTTATTAAATACATATGAGCACATGTGAAGGGGGAGCCCTTCATAAACACAAAACTCTCAAAGTGTTAAACAAAATGTTTGATAATCACAAACACTTTGAGAGGTTTTCAAAGGTTTCTTGGCTATTGTCGGATAATCACGGAGTTATAAGGTGATTAAGATAGGAATAACCGTCCTATGATCCGCCAGAGCCGGAGGGATCTACCCAAGGACATCTCCCATAGTTAGAATTAGAAGTCCTTAGGTATGATACGAAAAAAGGAGAAAAGAATGAAAGGGAAAGAAGGAGTTGAAGAATTAAAAAGAAAAGTAAAGAAAAGGGTGAAAAGAAATAGCCCTCCAAATGTTCAACCTTAGGGCAGACACCGGGTTCAATATGCATGCTACTGGTTGTTGCATAAGACAACACCGGTATTGAAGATAAAGTCGTCATGGACCCAGTGACGCACTGCACTAAACCTTCTTAACCACTCAAGTTCTCTTAAAAGAGCTTGTTTCATTCTCACGGGGAACCAGTGTAATCTATCGACTTATCTCTTAGAGATAGTTGATATTGAAGCAGGAGACCCCTCCCTAGTCTCCGTATAGGAAACCTAAGTGAGCACTTATTGAGTCTAGAGCCATGAGATACATCAAAGATCTCTTAGGAACACTTAGTATCTCTGCAACTGGTGTTCTACATCAATGGGCATCAGTTGTAAATTATCGAGTCCTTCGCAGATCTTAGCAATCTGCCGAGAATGTTTATAAGAGGATTACGTAAGTATTTCTCAACGATTGAACGGAAATCCTGCGAGGGTCAACATCTAACAGCCCTGACAGCAGGTCACTTCGGTAACCCCACAAGGGTTACGCTTAGTGTTTGCGGTGGTTCCATTACGGTCTACAGTCGTGGAGTGATCCCCAGCGACTCACCCAGTCATTGAGCTACTTAGTAGGTCTTGTAAGCTCCTTCGGGAGTATCTGATATGGGAACGGCCTGGATAAGGATTAGAAGGAGTCTTCACAATATGCTGTTGATGAGCTCTAATTCCTTATCTGTAAGTACCGGATGTTTTATTGCTAACTGTTTACATGCAGGGTTACATCATTTCCATGGCGACGGATTCCACATGCTCATACATGCATCTTGAAGTCATCAAAAGCTCCCTCAAAGATCAAAGCAACACAAAGTTCAAAGAAAGATTCTACGCCAAAAAGGAAGAATCTACAAAGTATAAAGACTAAAGATCTTAAGTGAAAGAAAGGGAATACGTGCATGTATAAGTCAGAATTCAAAGATGTATGAGCATGTTGGAATGGCCGACGACCACCACAGACGCAGAAGTGACGCATGGCAGATAACTTCATAAGATGATCACTACCTCATCAACAAAGATCAAAGGACAATGAACGATTTTGAAGACGTCTAAAGCCTTGAAAGTCAAAGATTAAGATGAAGACGTCAAGCAACCGTGATGACCGACCCTTAGGGGGAGATTGTTGGGATCATACTTTTATATTTAGTCAAGTCTCGGTCATTACATTTTGTAATAAGATGATCACAACTACATCAACTAAGAACAAAGAACGATGAATGATTTAGAAGACGTCTAGAGCTTTGAATGTCAAAGATCAAGACGAAGACGTCAAGCAACCTTGATGACCGACCCTTAGGGGGAGATTGTTGGGATCATAGTTTTCACTATTTTATCAAGTCTCGGTCATTTGTAATAATGTTAGGTTGCTTAACTATTATTTACTTTCATTTACTAAATGTATTAAGTTTACTAGGCTTAAGGTATGTAACCCATGGGCCTCAAAGCCCACGAAATGATGAAAGGAAGGAGAGGGAGTGTTGCCCTAGCTCCTTCCCTATATATAGAAGCCTTAGGTCATTTGTAAACTTGGTTGGTTATTTCATTATTTCTATGCAAACTCTTCCATTTCTCTTTCTCTTATTGTCTTAATCAACCATCTCTCCTTCTCATCTTATTTCTATCATTCTTATACTTGTGTTTACATAAAGTGTGACCTAACAGTTACGTAAATAAATATGGGGATTATCAAATCGACGGATTTGATAAACTTCGGCGATTTATTTAAATAATATATTGGGCTAATATTAGATCTATAGTTTGTTTTATTATTCTTTGTGTGACCTTTTCGGTTTATTTGTGTCGACACACCACCCGTATGGATACCAAACGTAAATACGCCAAACTAATACGAAATGGATTTCGGAAAATAAAACGGATTACGTCCGGGTTTGGGAATATTTTGAATTTGAGGAAATGATTTCTGAACGAGTTAATATTGTTAGGTCGTGCCGAGTCCGTAGTTGCCGTCTTGTGAGTTATTATACATCTTACTTCTACCGATTTCTTCTTGCTGATTTCTGGACTTGAGGTGAGTCATAGCCCCACTTTTACTCTTGAACTATGTTTTCAATACTTGGGGTGAGAAACGTGCAAATTATTTTATGTGGACTATTTATCGCTTCTATATCCTTTCTAAAACTTGCTATGCATATGGACTAGGATATATTGTCAGCTTTAGTCACATATGTTTTGTGTGTACTATTCAAGGTTGGCTTATTTGGAATTGTCAGCTTTAGTCACACGGGTTCATGTGTACTATTCAAGGTTGGCTTATTTAGATACTGTAGTGTGCACCTATAGGTTATCAATACTTCGGAGGTTATCCGAGTATTTATGGTATTGCGGGGGTTACCCGAATATCTATGTTTGTACGGAGGGTATCCGTGTGTTATGTTGGAGCGGAGGGTATCCGCAGGCTTTAGTAAATCCTTAGTCTAGCTAGCAAGCGTTTTGCGTATATGTCCACTATATTGTTGATGAATTTAAACCTATGATCTCACCAGCGAAAGCTGACTTTTAGCACGATTTCTCAGGTAATTAAGTGATGATTTGGATGCATGGATTGGAAGGCTCGGCTAAGGCACCCGGTTTATGGATCTATTTTTCTAAACTCTGATATTGAATTATGGACCTACTGTTATTTCTTTTGGGCCTGACTCTGAATGATGTTGGGATAAATGTAAACTTTAAAACCCCGTTTTGGTTGCGTTTTTATTTTGTTTACTTTATCTCGTTCTATTATGTCTTGTGTTGGATACCAATCCCCGTAGCACCCCGAAAGCTTGTTGAGTCTTCCGCTGTATCAAATTTTGGGGGTGTTACGACTCAGCCTTTAGAAGCAATAGGATACGAGTAGCTAGGCCTGGGTTGAGTTGTGATGTGGTTTGAAGTCGTACGAGCCCTAAAAAACCCTAGAAAACCCTAAAACCCACGTAAAACCCCCCTAGCCAAGTAAGTTTTACATTTAGTTAATTTAGCTTTAGTATAGTCTTAGAATAGATTTAGGATGCCTTAGATACCCTAGGAACTCTTGCATGAGCCTTGAACCCTTTCATTTGCTAGTTTAAGTTTTAAAACCCTAGATCGAGTCATATACTTGCATGCATGCTATAAGTCATTATTTTAGGTCATACACTAGTTATACATAACCTAGATAAGTTAAAATAAGTAAAAAATAGGCTAGAAAACTTAGTTACTAGATAAAATATAAGTTACATGCATATTAGGACTAGTTTTGCAAAACTTTACATGCTTAAGGGTATATATCGTAAATTCCTGAAATTATAAAGTCTAGGGACTGTTTTTGACATTTCCCAGAAGTTATAAGTAGTAAGGACTAGTTTTGCATAATATTAAAACCCTAGGATAGATAATAAATAAGTATAAACTAAAAAGGACTAAAAACATAAATAGTATAAAGTTAAAGGTTTAAAATGATAAAATATAGAAAACTTAAGAGTCTTAGGTTAGTTACATAGAATATAGAAGTCTAGGGACTAGTTGTGTCAAGTATAGATAGTTATTAGTATAAGTAATATAAGTAACATAAATTTAGGGTAGAAAACGTAAATATATAGACTATAAGGGTAAAAACTGAAAATGTCATATAAGTATAAAACCTAAATAAAGTTAGAAGCATAACACAATACTAGGGAGCTTCATGCGAGGAGTACTATGTGGATATTTCGTTTTTGACGAGTTTATTGGGTTTACGAATTAAAGTGCCCTGACTCCTCGAACGATTATTGCATATACTTCTGAGATATGATGGCCCGAACGATGATATTATTATAACTATACCTTAATAACAACATAACTCAATAATAGGGAGCTTTGTGTGAGGAGTATTAACTTCTGAATTATGATGGCCCGAACAGTATTATGTTGATAACATAATACAATAGTAAAAACAATAACTTGAGAAACATAAACATGATAACTAAAGCTTGAGATATATACATACAAAACCAACAACACACTAGGATACGTGAGTAAGGCGGTCTAGTTTCTGAGTCACTATTTGCATCACTTAGATTGTTCTACACCCAGGTGAGTTCTCATAGTCTCATACTTTTTAAAATGCTTTCATCTAAATGCTTTATAAACCCTGTGAGGGGGATACATGCTAAATGCTTTACTTAAAACCGAATACAAGTCTTTTTCTTTGGTTGTTTACACGAGTAAACTAACAGCCACCACTACATAACCAAAGTTCATGAATCTAATCGTTTGGGATATTTTACCCACGCGAACGTGATGAGGCGAAAAGTGAACCGTTTTTAAGGGGTCATTTAAGCCCGAAGTGGAGATTATTTGATCAAATATTGCCCTAAATCGTTCCTTTTGTTATTTTAGGTACTTTTGGAGCATAAAAGTGAAGAAAACGGCAAAGTCTTAATTTTTCTTGCTGGGAACAGTACCTGACGGCGTCAATAGCTTCTACATGACGGCGTCAAGAGTAATGATGCATGGGAATTGCACCAGGCTTTACCTCTCGAGGGATCTCGAGAAGCTTATAACCCCCACCAGGCAGTGTGCATGATCGTTGTAGTATAGTATAGTGACAAGTACCAGGGGATTGATCGTTCAACTCAGGAATAGTGCCGCTAGGATTATAAAGCCTAAAAACTAGGTCTAGAGGTGAGAGATGATTCTTTTTGTATTTTTTATATTTTATGAAAACAAGTAAAATCTCGGGTATTGGAGGAGTAGGCGGAATTAGTTACTAGTCAACTACCCCGATAACTAAAATTCAATCAAAATAAAATGACAAAAATGTAAATTAAACTAATTAAACTAGAGGTGTGAACAATAAATGGGAAAATTGTGTTTACTTAGATTTCATTACTCCCTTGATATCTTTTACAGGTTGATAGTTTGTTACAGTTGCGTGGATGACAGGTTGTATTCCTTAATACCAATCGTGGGGTGGCGTACGTACTTCCCCATCTCTATAAGCTCCTACTTCACTCCTATGTCGAGCCTGCAAGAAGCTCCTAACATGGGATCACTAAAATTCGCTCATGCATTAAATACAACCATAAAAACCTAGTACGCATTGGTTCATGTTTCTTAAGACATTCAAGCAAGTTACACTATGGAAGTCTGCCAGTTTTCTTAAGCCTAACATCGAAATCATTCATCCGTAACAACTATAAACAAGCAATCAACCCATAATCAACATCTAGGTTTCATTATATCTAAGCAAACACACAAGAGATCGAGCCTAGCATGTTAAAATCAAGACAAGCGTAAGATATATTCAAACAACACATAGACATATTGAATGAATTGAAAGGATACTTATCTTAATTGAACATGAAAGGTTTCAAGGGGTGAAAACCTTTGAAAATACTGTAAAAGTCGAGCTAGGGTTTGTTCAAGTCGTCCCTAATATTGTCCTCTTTTTTTGAATGAAAATTACAAAGACAATATATAGATTTCCTAAGGTGACGGCGTCAAGAAGAAAATTATGACGCCATCAACCCGCCGCCCATAATAAAATCGGATTGCCTAGATCCAGATCTGACGCCGTCAAGAGCATTTCTCCTCCGGGCCGTCACGTGTTAAGGGGTCATGATGGCCTTGGTGACGCCGTCACGCCCTAGTGAAAAAGTGTTTTGGACCGTCATGGACTCCATACTCTTCACCTCTTGTTTTTCCTCTTGACGCCGTCATTAAGAAATTGGTGACGCCGTCAGGTACTGTTTCCAGAAAGGAAAATTAAGACTTTGCCGTTTTCTTCACTTTTATGCTCCAAAAAGGTCCAAAATGCTTCCTTTTCCAGAATTCACTCCAAAAGTACCTAAAATCACAAAAGGAACGATTTAGGGCAATATTTGATCAAATAAATTCAATTCCGGCCTTAAATGACCCCCTAAAAACGGATCATTTTTCGCCTCATCAAGTAACAAAAGAGGTGGATGTGGATAATACACGTGACGATCCAGAGAGTTTTGTGCATTGGAGATGACGGCGTCACCCAAGGCCGTCAAGGTCCATGTGTTAGTGACGGCCCAGAAGAAAATCACACATGACGGCGTCAAAAGTGGATCTAGGCAATACGATTTCATTGTAGGCAGCGAGTTGACGGCGTCACATGTTTACACATGACGTCGTCATCCTGTAAAATCTATGTATAGTTTTCCAAATTACATTCATTAGGGTGCAACTTTGAGGGAAAAACCCTAGGTCAAATTTTCCAGCTTTTTCAATTGTTTCAACCATTTGAATCTTTCATGTTCAATTTGAGATAATTACTCTTTCAATTCAATCAATATGTCTATGTGTTGTTTGAATATATCTTACGCTTGTCTTCAATTTAACATGCGTGACTAGATTTCTTTTGTGTTTGCTTAGATGTAGTGAAACCCAGATGTTAATTATGGGTTGATTGTTTGTTTGTAGTTGTTACGGGTGATTGTATTCGATGTTAGGCGTAAGAAAACTGGCAGACTTCCATTGGTAACTCGCTTGAACGTCTTAAGAAACATGATCAGAGGTGTACTACGATATTTGGTTGTATTTAATGCGTAGGAGAATTCTAATGATCCCATGTTAGGAGCTTCTAATGGCTCGACATAGGAGTGAAGTAGGATCCTATAAAGTTAGGGAATATTGTACACGGCCCTACGACTAGTATTAAGGAATATGACCCGTCATCCATGCAATTGTAACAAGCTATCAACCTGTAAAAGATATCTAGGGAGTAATGAAACCTAAGTAAACACAACTTTCCCCATCATTGTTTACACCACTAGTATAATTAGTTTCATTTTCATTTCTGTTATTTAATTTTGATTGCATTAGTAGTTTATTGGGTTAGTTGGCTAGCAACTAATTCCGCCCACTCTTCTAAAAACTGAGATTTTACTTGCTTTTATAAAACATAAAAATACAAAAAGAATCATCCCTTACCTCTAGACTTAGTTTAGGAGACTTTCTAATCCTAGCGACACTATTCTTAAGTTGAACGATCAATCCCCCGGTACTTGTCACTATACTATACTACAACGATCAGGTACACTGCCTGGTGTGGGTTGTAAGCTTCTCGAGATCCCTCGAGAGGTAAACCCTGGTGCGATTCCCACATATCAAGTTTTTGGCGCCGTAGCTCGGGGAATAGTTATTGTCTATGTTAGGATTTCTTTTTATTAAGTCTACTTGCTAGATTCATTTCTTGTAAGATTTTATTTTTATTTTTAGGTTTTCTTTAGTCTATCTTATTTCTTCGTGTCTTTATTCGTAACCTTTACCATCCGACATCATGGAAGGTGGTAACATCTTTGAACCCATCAACCCACCACAACAAAACCACCCACAAAACCCACCACTAGCAAACCAACCTCTTAGGCCCCGAACCTTAGGAGAGTATTCCCGTCTAGCCACCAAGGCTATTGAAACACTATTAAGCTCACTTAAGGAGCCAATGTGTCCCCCTTGCGATCCGACACCATCCGGTTGGTGCAAAGCGGATGTGCATTCCATGGACTTAATTCCGAAGATCCTAATCAACATCTCAAGGATTTCCTTAAAATCGTAGATTCTATAGACCTTGATGTTACAACTAGAGAGTCGACCCGATTACGCCTATTCCAATTCTTTCTACGTGATAAAGCTAGTCAATGGTTTGAACGTTTACCCGCGGGATCCATCACCTCATGGGATGATCTTGTTGATATAAATAATGCCTAAAAACATTATTAACATATATCGATATCTCTATGTTTTGATAATCACAAAATGTAAACTCATTGAACTACAAATTATGACGTAAACAAGTATTTAGTCATAAATATTTGCTTTAACATCCATATCACTTAAGGTATGAATAAACAAAGTGTCTAATGCATTTTATGATCAAAGGAATTTTTATTTTTACAAACCTTACATTTTATTAAAGTGGGACAAACATTTTTAAACTTATACAAAACATTTTTGTTTTTATAAGAAATGTTTTATTCAAAATAAATATTTTGAATTCAAATTTCAACCCAAAAAACGGCTACATTCTTCAGGAAAAACCTCCCCCACAAAAAGACAAAAAATCTGAAGAAAAAAATATTTTTTTCTTAGGCGGCCCCCTTAATTATACTAGGCGGTCCCCTTAATAATTAAGGGGACCGGCACACAATTAAGGGGACCGGCCACGCTCCCTGTCAGATTTTGTCAGAAATTTTTCCCTATAAATACCACCTCAAACCTGGAATTTTTCTCACCTCTTTGCACAAATATTTTCAGATCCAATTCTCTCAAAACATCCTTCTAAAATCCTTTGATCATAAATACATAATCCTTTGTTTCAAAGTGATTCTTACATCATCCTCTCAAGTGCAAGAGAAGAATACTTCTATCCTCCAAGACAAGAAGTATTACAACTTGTTGTGACCTCCACATCCAAGTTGTTGGTGCATCATCAAGAATATTTACATATATCTTTGTGTAGTGTGTTGTGAATATTTGATTATAGATAGTTGTGTTAGGAATATAGATAGTGTGATTGGCTAGTAGATTGTAGTAAAGATAGTTGGTGTGAAGTAGTTGTGAAGATAGGTGTGTAGTAGATTGGTGTGAAGTAGTAGTGAAGAAGGTGTGAAGATTGACAAGGTGTGAAGACGGTGTGAAGTCTTGAAGAAGGTGTGAAGATCACGTGGTGTGATATTTGGTGTGAGATTGGTTCTAGCTACGATTAGAACTCGACATTTAGCTTAGTGTCGTTAACTTGTGTAAGCCAAGGTGTGTAAGGTTTTCTCCGCCATAAGGGAGCTTGTTGATATAGTGAAGAAAACTCTCGAGTAGGTGACTCGAGGAGTGGAGTAGGGCAAGGAAGGTGTCCTTGTAGCCGAACCACTATAAATCCTTTGTCTCGCGGTTAGATCTTTCCATATCTTACTTATTATCTTGCTTATATCGTTATTACTTTTGTAGACGTAGACGTATATATATAGTTGCTCATATAGTGCTAGTATTAATTTTACTTAAAGATCAAACGAAAGTTTTATTCACAAAACAAAGTTTTTACAATCAAACTAAAAAGGTTACATACATATAATTGATCATTTCGATCAAGTATAGTTTTCATACAAAATATAACTAAGGATTATAAAATAAACGATTACGTACTTATCTCTCGTATATAGCTACAATTGTTTATATTATGCATGTGTTGATTTCACATACTTAGCATACATTATTATTATTGTTTATACTTAGATATACTTGTTCATATTGTTCAAGATTTGAGTTCACATAAGATTGAATCAAAGTTTTAAAAGCAAACAAGGTTTTAAAACTAAACTAAGTTTTCAAAATAAAATTAAAAAGACGTAAAACTATTCAACCCCCCCTTCTAGTTTTCCACAATTGGTATCAGAGCCAGGTTTAGCAAGATTTTTAAAATATATTGTATTTTAAAACTTGTAACGATCTATGGAATCTGAAAAATATTTAGAAGGGCAATCTATGCAAAGACCACCACTATTTGAAAGTGATGGATTTTTATATTGGAAAAATCGATTCGAAACTTATGTGAAATCAAAGGATCTAGATCTTTGGCATGTTATTACTAATGGTGATTTTTTACCTACTCAAAATAATCCCGAAACAAATAAAGATGAAATAGTACCTTTTGAAAAACAAAATGATGATTTAAAAAGAAGACTTTCTAAAAACAATGAAGCAAAAATGGTTATTTACAATGCGTTACCACGTAAAGAATACGAAAGAATTTTTATGTGTAAAACCGCAAAAGAAATTTGGGATTCTTTACTAATCACTCACCAAGGTAATAGTCAAGTTAAAGATAACAAAATAGATCTTCTTGTTCAACAATATGAACAATTTACGATTCCGGAGGAGGAATCAATAGATAATGCTTTTGCTAGATTTAACACTATTATCACAAGTTTAAAAGCACTTGATGAGAATTTTTCTAGTAAGAATTTTGTTAGGAAATTTCTTAGGGCTCTTCATCCAAAATGGCGAGCTAAAGTTACGGCGATTGAAGAATCGAAGAACTTGTCAACTCTTCAACTTGATGAGTTGATCGGCAAGCTGAAAGTCTACGAAGCAATAATAAAGAAAGACTCCGAGATTCTCAATGGAAAAAGAGAGCAAAGCAAATCAATTGCGTTGAAAGCTAAAAAGGACTCTAGTGACGAAGAATGTTCAACCTCCAAAAGTGATGATGAAAAGTATGCTATGGCATTACGAGACTTCAAGAAATTCTTCAAAAGACGAGGAAGATACATTAGGCAACCATATAATGAAAGGAAGTGTTTTAAATGTGGCAATCCAAATCATCTCATCGGAAAGTGTCCAATGATGTCAAGAGATCAAAATCAAAAGGCGTTTATTGGAGGTGCTTGGAGTGATAGCGATGAGGACAAGAAAGAAACCACAAATGAAGAAAAGTGTCTTATGGCTAAGACATCAAGCGAGGTACGTTCCGAAACCGAATACTTTAATGACGAAAATTTATCATTAGATGAAAAAGACCTAGATAGTGAATATAATAGGTTATGCAAATTAGGTCAAAAGGTTATAGCTAAAAATAAGTCACTAAAACATATTAATAATCAATTAGAAAATGAAGTACTCGAATTAAAAATTAAACTACAACATTTGGAAAAAGGAAAAGAAGTTTTTGTAAAATGTAAAACTTGCTTAGAGGTTAAAAATGAAAACGAAAAACTTAAAGATGAAATTTTCAAACTTGACAGGTTTAAAAATAATAATAACCCACTTAAGAAAATATTAAGTGCTCAAGAAACTTTGGGAGATAAAACCGGTCTAGGATTAACTTCAACTAATGTCTCAACTAGTGAAAATAAAAGTATAAAGTTTGAATGTGAATCTAGTAAACAAAAATCATTAGAATCAAATCCTAAGTATATACTTACAAAAGATAGAAAAATACCCATTGCGAATGATGAAAAAGTAAAAACTTTTTATAAACCATCCTTAAAGACCGAAGTAGGATCCTCTAAACCTAAATTTAGATCTAAAACTCCACCACCAAGAAAACCTAAAAATCATCATCCAAGATCTAAAACATCTCAACCTAGAAGAAATCTAAATAGACAATATTACAATAACACTAGAAATCAAATGTGGAATTATCAACCAAGTTACAATCCTTGGGAAATATTACCACCATACATGCATCCTTGCCAAATGTTAAATATGTTTGGACCAAACAACTTTGGACCAATGAGACAATGGGGACCAAGTGGCTAAATTGTCAATCTTGGAAGAAGTTGGAATATCATCCACAAATGACTTCTATAAGTCAACATGGTCACTTGAAGTGCTTGAAGATATTCCATTGAAGACTAAAAGGTACGCGTTTCTTTTAAGTTCATCACTATAATTTGCATGCTTAGATAAATGATTAGTTAGATTAATGCTTAGTACATAATTGCTTATATTCTTATAACCTAGAAACATCATTGGTTGACTTTCCTAGGAATAAGATAAAATTGTTCATTGCCGAACAAAATAGAAAATGGAAATCTTCTATATCCACTATTAGGAAACTCATGGTGATGAAGTGAAATGAGTTAAGTGGATCAATCGTTAATATAGAAGTAGGATTAGATCCCTCGCGTAAGAAAACTATGGATGAAACAAGCTCTCGTAGACTATGGCATTAAGTCAGATAAGCGTGCGAAAACAAAGGAACTATAGATGTTAGGTTATACCCCATTCAACACTCTCGCATCTAACATATAAATTATCGTCTTCATTTCCTTTAGGATCATAGGATATGTAGAAACGATAGCATGAGATAATAATAGGCTTAACCAATCCTCTTGAGCATGAGATCTTTAATAAACATTTTTTTTTAAATATTTGATTTATGATATTTGTTGTCAAAAATCTAATATCTCTAAAAATATGCAAAAACCTCACATTTTGGAAAATAGTCTTTCAAATAACTATCCCACTTTTAAATAACATATTTTCACTATCAATATCCACAATTTTGTTTTGATCAAAACTAAAGATTGGGAAAATATTCTTTACCGTTCATTCACACATTTTGAAGTAAAAACCCAATCTATTTTATTCAAATAACTCTCACATCCAAGTGAAAACTTACTTTCAAACATTGTTGAATAATGCTAAAAACGTCTCTTTTAAAATCATGCATGGTGATCTCATATTTGTCATCTATATTTATATAAATGACACTTATAAGTGAACTAAATCAAATCAAGAGGACCATGGTTTGTTCATTAAGACTTTGTTTGTAACAAGTCTAGAAATACATGCTATCATAACTACCCACTTATTGCACATTGATACACATTAGGATTAATCCTCATTGTTATGTAGTTATGAAATACTTGATGTTGCTTATTGTTTCCTAGCACTTAAATTTTACTTGCATGATGAGTATGTTTGCATGCTAGATGAAATTGCTTGTTTACTTAATCTCTTTGGTTAACATGCTTTGGCTACATAATTGCCTACATAATTAGTATATGCTTAATTGCCTCAAAGAGTTGGACTTGTTTGAAACCAAAAACACAACCTTTATGCAATTCACTACCAAAAACCCTTTTCTGGCAATCTGGAAATCACCAGATGGGCGGCCCCCTTAAATCATAAGGCGGCCCCCTTAATTATTAAGGGGACCGGCCTCCAATTAAGGGGACCGGCCATCTGATGGTCGAAGGTGTTGTTTCCCTTTTCTATTTTTTAGCCCATTTCATCCTACACTTCCCAAAATTCACAAACCTATTTTATCCTAAACCTTCCATCAATGTTTATCCATCCTTGATCCCACCAATCCTACATTATAAACACTCTCATTCCTCTCAATCTCCACTCATCTCATCATTTCCTCTCCCATTAAACCAAAACCACCAAGAAACTTGTTTGGAGAAGAAAGCCTAACTTCCTTTAAAATTCCGTCAAATCAAATGAGGTTGTCAAACATCCAACACCAAATTCCTCCTATGTTTTCAAACATTACTTACCTAACACCTCACTTTCCTTCTCACCAATATTACATATCAAAAACCTTTACTCACCCATATCCTTCTACATTACACTCAAACCTCATAATCTTTTCACAACTCAAGCGATGTTGTTCATAATCAACCAACACCTAAACCTCACTCTCACACAAATGATCCATTTAACAACAAATCATCCATTCGTGCTTCGACTAATGCTCCTTCTTATGATGAGCATGCACAATCCCAAAACAATAATCCCAACCTCATTACCAACACTTTACATGTTGCTCATTCAACAAAAACACCATCCACTCATGAAGGATCTTTTCCACCCATATCATGTTTTCATGATTACCCAAGCTCAAACATGTCTCCACCACCAAGAGTATCACCACCACATCCTACAACTTCACATGCCATTCCTATGTTGCATGTTCAAACCATCACCCAAGACAACTATCATGCTCCACCACCATCACCTTCCTCCGAACACTTGAAGTTCGTTGAGGCGCTAAAAGAAGCCCATGAGCTTAGTGCTCTTTTAGCCTTACATCTTGCTCAACGCAATTTGGATCCACCTTCATCTAGTTCACGCTCATCACCACACAACATAAATCAACTTGAGAAGCATGTCAACAATTGACCTTGTTGCATCTTTCTCCTAAAAACCATTGCATTCAATGAACACTTGGATTGAATATCTTCTCACTAGATCACATCCAATACCCTCACTTGAACAACATCCAAAACCTCAATCAACCTCTTCCGCTACAAACTCTCCACAACCAAACTCTCCAACATTCATGACCCAAACATATACCTCCATTAATCCAACAACCTTACCCTAACTCAACCATCTTCATTCCAAACACTCCATCATCAACCATCTAAGCATACTATATGCTTATGATTTTCACTTTCAAATACGAATCAACCAACCTTTTGTTACAAGCAAGTCCGATGGCTCTCTTTGGCAAATTAGAATCTTTAACATAATCTCTTTGAATTAATTGTTATGTATCCTTAATATTTGTTTGCTATGCTTGTTATTTGTATATTGCATATTCTTCTATATATGCTTGTGCTTCCGCTATTTTTCTTGCGAGCATTCCATATCTCGATTCCTTGGTACCATCGAACGAGGGGGAGCACACATCAAGGGGGAACTTTCATCCCGTCTAACTTCATTTATGAAGCTAGTCGGCATAACCTTTTTGATTCTACAAAAAGGGGGAGAAGTGAATATAAACTCACTAAATACATGTCTAAAAATTAATTTTTAGACTTGATGAGTTTAGGTTTTGTAATCATCAAAAAGGGGGAGATTGTTGATATAAATAATGCCTAAAAACATTATTAACATATATCGATATCTCTATGTTTTGATAATCACAAAACGTATACTCATTGAACTACAAATTATGACGTAAACAAGTATTTAGTCGTAAATATTTGCTTTAACATCCATATCACTTAAGGTATGAATAAACAAAGTGTCTAATGCATTTTATGATCAAAGGAATTTTTATTTTTACAAACCTTACATTTTATTAAAGTGGGACAAACATTTTTAAACTTATACAAAACATTTTTGTTTTTATAAGAAATGTTTTATTCAAAATAAATATTTTGAATTCAAATTTCAACCCAAAAAACGGCTACATTCTTCAGGAAAAACCTCCCCCACAAAAAGACAAAAAATCTGAAGAAAAAAATATTTTTTTCTTAGGCGGCCCCCTTAATTATACTAGGCGGTCCCCTTAATAATTAAGGGAACCGGCACACAATTAAGGGGACCGGCCACGCTCCCTGTCAGATTTTGTCAGAAATTTTTCCCTATAAATACCACCTCAAACCTGGAATTTTTCTCACCTCTTTGCACAAATATTTTCAGATCCAATTCTCTCTAAACATCCTTCTAAAATCCTTTGATCATAAATACATAATCCTTTGTTTCAAAGTGATTCTTACATCATCCTCTCAAGTGCAAGAGAAGAATACTTCTATCCTCCAAGACAAGAAGTATTACAACTTGTTGTGACCTCCACATCCAAGTTGTTGGTGCATCATCAAGAATATTTACATATATCTTTGTGTAGTGTGTTGTGAATATTTGATTGTAGATAGTTGTGTTAGGAATATAGATAGTGTGATTGGCTAGTAGATTGTAGTAAAGATAGTTGGTGTGAAGATAGGTGTGTACTAGATTGGTGTGAAGTAGTAGTGAAGAAGGTGTGAAGATTGACAAGGTGTGAAGACGGTGTGAAGTCTTGAAGAAGGTGTGAAGATCACGTGTGTTGGCATGAATATTACGATATTTAATCTAAACATCCTCTTCATGTTTTGATGATGACAAAAATGTAAGTTACAACATATAACGTAAAGTGCTTAAGTTACTTGTGATCACAATTCATCTATGCATTCTTACGTCAACAAGCCTCGACATCTCAACGTTTCAAGTATGCTTCAACAATCACTTAAGGTATGGATAAACAAGTGTTTAATACATTTCATGATCAAAGGGGTATTTAATTAACTAATACAAAGTTTATTTAATTATATAAACTTATTATATATTTTTGAAAAACACTTTTGGTAATAAAGAAAAATGTTTTAATCATACTAAATATATGATTTCAAACTTTTAACCAAAATTAGTTAGTTTTTCACCAAATAAACTTTCCCCACTAAAAGACAGAAAATCTGGCCGTTTCAGTAGGGCGGCCCCCTTAATTATAAGGGGCGGCCCCCTTAATTTTAAGGGGACCGGCACACAATTAAGGGGACCGGCCACGCTCCCCTGTCAGATTTTGTCAGAAATTTTTCCCTATAAATACCACCTCAAACCTGGAATTTTTCCAACCTTTTGCACAAATATTTTCAGATCCAATTCTCTCTAAACATCCTTCTAAAACCCTTTGATCATAAGATTATTAATCTTTGTTTCAAGTGATCCAATCTTTCATCACTTAAAGTGCAAGAGAAGTATCCTCCCTATCATAAACCCAAAGATGTATTAGGATCTAGTTAGTGCTTATGTGAAGTTGTGAAGACATTAGTGGCTTGAAGGTGTCAAGACATTAATGCATTGAAGTTGTGAAGACATTAGTGGCTTGAAGGTGTCAAGACATTAATGCATTGAAGTTGTGAAGACATTAGTGCCTTGAAGGTGTCAAGACATTAGTGCATTGAAGTTGTGAAGACATTAGTGGCTTGAAGGTGTCAAGACATTAGTGCCTTGAAGGTGTGAATATACTCTTGGTGTGAAGAAAGAGTTAGGAAGTATTAAGTTGTGAAGAAGTTAGGAGTGAAGAAGATAGGTGTGAAGAGTATAGAAGATTGGTGTGTAGAAGATTGGTGTGTAGATGATTGGTGTGTAGAATATTGGTGTGAAGAAGATAGGTGTGAAGAAGTGGTGTGATTAAGTAGTGAAATGGTGTGTAGTTGTTGTGATTAAGGTGTGAAGTTATTGTGGTGTGTAAATTGGTGTGTAAGGTTTTCTCCGCCAAAAGGGAGCTTGTTGAGTAGTGAAGAAAACTCTCGAGTAGGTGACTCGGGGAGTGGAGTAGGAACAAGGAAGGTGTCCTTGTAGCCGAACCACTATAAATCATCGTGTTCGGTTTGCATGTTCTTTCTCTCATCTCTTTTCATTCATTCTTGCATTTATCGCTTTATATTTATGCTTGCCTATATGTCTTAATTGTTGCTTATATTGTTGTGATGATTGAATGTGTTGTACATAGAAGTTAATAGTGTGATAGGACATATTATTGTATGTTATGGTCAAATGGACTAATATATATATTTAACACTTCTCATGTTGAGCTTAACTTAATCGATAATTTGATACAAAACGTTTTAAGATTTTAAAAGGAAAACTTATACACATAAAGTTTAATCTATGCTTCATTCATAAAACTAAGTTTTGAAAACTAATCTAAAAGTTCACATATATAATTGATCATATTGATTATATGTTGCTTTTATACTAAAATCTAATTGAAGGTTTTTCAAACAAACAATTGAATAAATTCTAATCAACATTTTGAAACAAAGTTTTTATTAAACGAAAAAGAAGGGAAAACTATTCAACCCCCCCTTCTAGTTTTCCACAATTGGTACCAGAGCCACGTCGCTCAAATTTTCAAAACAAATGGTTTTAAAAATTGAGTACGATCCATGTATCAAATTACCCATTAAGGAGGATTTAATATGAAAAGTGTTTTGTTGATTAACTTGTATTAGTTTTGATATTATATACACTAATTATACTAGCTCGAGATAAGATTATACATAAAACAAGTGTTATATGTTCGTTTTTAAAATCAGAAAGTTACACACCTTTCCACAAAGTCAGAAAACAATTTTTAACAAAAATTGCATTTTTGAGTATCAGATGGGCGGCCCCTTTAATTGTCTGGGCGGCCCCCTTAAATACTGGGCGGCCCCCTTAAATTTAAGGGGTCCGCCTGTCTGTTTGACAGTTTTTCAAAAACTTTGAAATATCATATAAAATTAACCGTAACTCCGTAGAAGTCGTGCCACCCGGCGTTTTAAAGGTAATTGAGTCTACTTTCATTTAAAAATACTTACAAGTAACCATTACAAACTTAAATAAGTCAGAAAGTTAAAATACTACACGAAGGTCAAAAATTTGAGTCTTGTTTTAACATAAAACTTGTATTTCAACTTTTCCTTCGAGTCGGGCATTCCTAATCGATATATCTTTGAAAAATTAAGTATTTATGTTTTCAAAATATTGATCTTTATTAAATTTTAAAATGGATAGGAAACTTTTTTTTTATTTTCAAATAAAATCGAGCTAAGTAAACATTGGTATATATAAAACACAAAACGACGACAAGTGTTTTATGTGCTATGTGAACTCATTTGTGATTTTACTTTGCTAATCATTGCTATTTGTAATTTAGCTATTTGAATATCTTAGCATATATGCCTTGTACTCTATTAGTTTATAGTTAGTTATCTAGCTTATACTTAACTTGATCTTATGCTAGATTTTTTGCGTTAGGATTGCATTATTATGCTTGCATTGCATATAGAAATAGATGGCTTAATGTTACTCAAACATCTTGTAAATGAGTTAAATCTAATCACCTAAATATTTCAATCAATTTAATCTATTCTTAAAAACACACTTAAACATTTTCAACAAATTACCTTGTTTTACCTTAAGTTGTTTAATATGACAAATTGAATCTTTGTAAAACATTAGTAGTACTATAAAAGAAAAAGTATTTTCAAAATCTAAGTGTGTTCATTATAAGTAACAATGAAGAGTCTTTCACATAAACAAAACTTATAACAATCATGAAGTAATAAGTCAAATTTCAATCATTCACCAACCTCACTCATAAATAATCTTAGGATTAATGGAACACACTATCAAAATGCCTATTTATCTTAAATGAGTGTTTGTGAGGGTCAAGAAAGATCTTGATATTATATCAATTCATTATTCAAATTATGGTTGATATATTCATCAAATCTAATTGACATGTTTTTTGAGTATGGACAAGAAATTGGATTGTTATTTATTTAAGTTTCAAGATTACATCAAATGATATAGTCTTGAATCTACATACTCAATCACACTAGATTGATATGAAAATATTTACATCCTTTGTAGATGAAAAGAGTATGCATTGGATCATAACTCACACTTGTGTTGATAATGTCATATTGAATCTACTTGTCCAATAATTGTGTTCCAAATATTAGAATAACATTTTAAACACATTTATAAAATATACAATGAAGTAGGATTGACGACTTTGATGTTTCGTCCGAAATATTCAAGCAATTTACATTGCAATGCAATGGATAAATGTGTCATATCCGAAAAACCAAACATGAGCAAACTAACAACATATGTAAACTTTGCTCACACTACTTAAAATTATCACCACAAGATAAAATACATATTTAAGAACAATACACACTATATATTATATGTATTTCATTTTCTTTGTAGCATGAATGGTTGTGTTACAAGATAATGCACTACACTTTTCTTTTTGAAATAATTTAAGTTATTAGAATTGAAAAACAACTTGTCACAATGCATAAACAAGTAAACTTCATTTTGTTTCAAATACTAGTTAAATTATGATATATAACATTGGCAAAAATCATAGAAAATAATATTTGCTTTAGAATATATAAATGTCTAGTTTTGATATCATTTGTGAATCACAATCTCGTTTAAGATAAATAATCTTAATGAGATTCATTTTTCAAGATATGCTAAGGAGCATTCATAAATCAAAGCACATTTATTAAATCAAGTAATATGTCATCAAAACCAAATAACCGGTTAATCATGAACAAAAGATTAAAACTTTGCATTTACTCTTATCTTAACATTTAACACATCTCTATTGGGATAGTGAGTAAAATATATCATGTAGACTTACCTTCATAAAAACATGGTGTTTGAGTCACATTATGCCAAGTATTAGTGAATCAAGCAAACTTCATATTTGGTACTCTTCGATAGGTGAATTTAGGAACTCAATTTCTTCTAAAAAGAGAATGACTACTGGAGAATCTATTGACTAGAAACTCAATTTAACCTAACGGTTGGATTGCTTCTATGTGAGAAGTTGGGTGTGTGTAACCCGTAAAAATGGTCGTGTTTAGCCTGAATTGAGCACCACTAGTAATAGTCTCATACTCATTCTCCAACTTGATTAAATCGCTCTTCCTAAATGTACCTAACGCTAAGCTTACTTTTATGAACTTTGCTTCTCATTAGATGATTTCATTCCTAGATTTATGGCATATCGCATATATGTTATTTCTAGATGTTTATTTGCTCCTATGTGATTTGATTGTATGCCTTTACATGATTTACTCTATATGTATCATTCATCTAGGTATATTTTTATTTCTTTTAGATCCTACACCCTTATTTCATATGAACCTTAGTGTCGTTTTCCGATAGGTCATATTAGTCTCATAATATATCCGGATGAGCATGAATTTAATGGGAAGGGAAATGACACTCACTCACATATATCCTTCTACCTCACACCACCTAGAGTACCACCACCACTTCCTACAACCTCACATGCCACTCCCATGTTGCATGTGCAAACCTTCACCCAAGACAATTATCATGCTCCACCACCATCACCTTCCTCCGAACACTTGAAGTTCGTTGAGGAGCTAAAAGAGACTCATGAGCTTAGTGCTCTTTTAGCATTACATCTTGCTCAACGCAATTTGGATCCACCTCAATCAAGCTCACCATCATCACCACATAACATTAACCAAATTGAGAAGCATGTTAACAATTGCCCTTGTTGCATCTTCCTTCAACAACATACCATTGCTTTGAATGAGCACTTTACCTGGATTGAGTATCTTCTTACTAGATCTCAACAAACCCCATCACTTGAACAACATCAAAACCCTCAACCAACAAACCCCACTTCAAATCCACCACTCCATCCATCAAAGAATATATCAACTCACAATTATCTCCACCACCAAAAGTTATCACCACCTCATCCAAGTGAATTTCATTACGAAATGCGTCATTTCCACTTACTAGCAAGTGAAGAACACAATGAAGAAATCCAAGCTTCAAGTGTTGTCGACTCATGATCAAGTGTTGTCGACTCATCACCACCTCATTTCACATATCCACCTTCGGTCATCAACCAACAAAACACCTAAAAATCCCATGATTCCCTATCATCCACCCTTGTCGAACGATATATTAATCCAAACCATAATTGTCAACCCTTTGTCATCACCTTCCCTTTACATTCACGCTCATCCCTCCTCATTCCCCTTCTAGTTTTCCACAATTGGATCATAGGATTTGTAGAAACGATAGCATGAGATAATAGTAGGCTTAACCAATCCTCTTGAGCATGAGATCTATAACAAACATCTTTTAAAATATATGATTAATGATATTTGTTGTCAAAAATCTAATATCTTTAAAAATATGCAAAAACCTCACATTTTGGAAAATAATTTTTCAAATAACTATCCCACTTTTAAATAAGATGTTTTCACAATAAATATCCACAATTTTGTTTTGATCAAAACCAAAGATTGAGAAAATTTTATTTACCTTTCATTAACACATTTTGAAGTAAAACCGAATCTATTTTATTCAATTAACTCTCATATCTACATGAAAACCTACTTTCAAACATTGTTGAATAATGCTAAAAACGTCTCTTTAAATCATGCATGGTGATCTCATATTTGTCATCTATATTTATATAAATGACACTTATAAGTGAACTAAATCAAATCAAGAGGGCCATGGTTTATCTATTAAGACTTCGTTTGTAACAAGTCTAGAAACCCATGCTATCATAATACGCATTAGGATTAATTCTCCTAGTTATGTAGTTATGAAATACTTGATGTTGCTTATTGTTTCCTAGCACTTATATTTTGCTTGCTAGATGAGTATGTTTGCATGCTAGATGAAATTGCTTGATTACTTAATCTCTTTGGTTAACATGCTTTAGCTACATAATTGCCTACATAATTAGTCTATGTTTAATTGCCTCAAAGAGTTGGACTTGTTTGAAACCAAAAACACAACCTTTCTGCAATGCACTACCAAAAACCCTTTTCTGGCAATCTGGGAATCACTAGATGGGCGGCCCCCTTAAATCATAAGGCGGCCCCCTTAATTATTAAGGGGACCGGCCTCCAATTAAGGGGACCGGCCATCTGATGGTCGAATGTGTTGTTTCCCTTTTCTATTTTTTAGCCCATTTCATCCTACACTTCCCAAAATTCACAAACCTATTCTATCCTAAACCTTCCATCAAAGTTTATCCATCCTTGATCCCACCAATCCTACATTTTCCTAGGTTCTAATCTTTGCATTAGATTCTAAATTTTCTTTTAGATTTAGGTTTTGTTTTAAAAACAATAATTGCATGTGTCATAATTTTAGTGCATATACCTAATATGTCCATATATTGTTCCCCTATTAGTTTCATGCATATATCCATTATCATCATTATATACATGTGCACTTGTCTACTAACTTTGTTTTGAAGGATTACTTCACCGCTCGATTCTTTGGTAGCCAAAACAAGTTTTGAGCATACACCAAGGGGGAGCATACACCAAGGGGGAGCATTGAGGTTGATAGGATCAAGGCTTCACTTACGATGATGCAAGCTCGCCTTTTATATTCTATCTCAAGAGTTCAAACATTGTAGAAGTCTCATTTAGAGTCCACCTTTTTGCTTCGACAAAAGGGGGAGAAGAAGTGTAAACAAGTAACTTATACATTTTACTATAAGTTATAGTTTACATAGTTTGTCATCATCAAAAAGGGGGAGATTGTTGGCATGAATATTACGATATTTAATCTAAACATCCTCTTCATGTTTTGATGATGACAAAAATGTAAGTTACAACATATAACGTAAAGTGCTTAAGTTACTTGTGATCACAATTCATCTATGCATTCTTACGTCAACAAGCCTCGACATCTCAACGTTTCAAGTATGCTTCAACAATCACTTAAGGTATGGATAAACAAGTGTTTAATACATTTCATGATCAAAGGGGTATTTAATTAACTAATACAAAGTTTATTTAATTATATAAACTTATTATATATTTTTGAAAAACACTTTTGGTAATAAAGAAAAATGTTTTAATCATACTAAATATATGATTTCAAACTTTTAACCAAAATTAGTTAGTTTTTCACCAAATAAACTTTCCCCACTAAAAGACAGAAAATCTGGCCGTTTCAGTAGGGCGGCCCCCTTAATTATAAGGGGCGGCCCCCTTAATTTTAAGGGGACCGGCACACAATTAAGGGGACCGGCCACGCTCCCCTGTCAGATTTTGTCAGAAATTTTTCCCTATAAATACCACCTCAAACCTGGAATTTTTCCAACCTTTTGCACAAATATTTTCAGATCCAATTCTCTCTAAACATCCTTCTAAAACCCTTTGATCATAAGATTATTAATCTTTGTTTCAAGTGATCCAATCTTTCATCACTTAAAGTGCAAGAGAAGTATCCTCCCTATCATAAACCCAAAGATGTATTAGGATCTAGTTAGTGCTTATGTGAAGTTGTGAAGACATTAGTGGCTTGAAGGTGTCAAGACATTAATGCATTGAAGTTGTGAAGACATTAGTGGCTTGAAGGTGTCAAGACATTAATGCATTGAAGTTGTGAAGACATTAGTGCCTTGAAGGTGTCAAGACATTAGTGCATTGAAGTTGTGAAGACATTAGTGGCTTGAAGGTGTCAAGACATTAGTGCCTTGAAGGTGTGAATATACTCTTGGTGTGAAGAAAGAGTTAGGAAGTATTAAGTTGTGAAGAAGTTAGGAGTGAAGAAGATAGGTGTGAAGAGTATAGAAGATTGGTGTGTAGAAGATTGGTGTGTAGATGATTGGTGTGTAGAATATTGGTGTGAAGAAGATAGGTGTGAAGAAGTGGTGTGATTAAGTAGTGAAATGGTGTGTAGTTGTTGTGATTAAGGTGTGAAGTTATTGTGGTGTGTAAATTGGTGTGTAAGGTTTTCTCCGCCAAAAGGGAGCTTGTTGAGTAGTGAAGAAAACTCTCGAGTAGGTGACTCGGGGAGTGGAGTAGGAACAAGGAAGGTGTCCTTGTAGCCGAACCACTATAAATCATCGTGTTCGGTTTGCATGTTCTTTCTCTCATCTCTTTTCATTCATTCTTGCATTTATCGCTTTATATCTATGCTTGCCTATATGTCTTAATTGTTGCTTATATTGTTGTGATGATTGAATGTGTTGTACATAGAAGTTAATAGTGTGATAGGACATATTATTGTATGTTATGGTCAAATGGACTAATATATATATTTAACACTTCTCATGTTGAGCTTAACTTAATCGATAATTTGATACAAAACGTTTTAAGATTTTAAAAGGAAAACTTATACACATAAAGTTTAATCTATGCTTCATTCATAAAACTAAGTTTTGAAAACTAATCTAAAAGTTCACATATATAATTGATCATATTGATTATATGTTGCTTTTATACTAAAATCTAATTGAAGGTTTTTCAAACAAACAATTGAATAAATTCTAATCAACATTTTGAAACAAAGTTTTTATAAAACGAAAAAGAAGGGAAAACTATTCAACCCCCCCTTCTAGTTTTCCACAACGTGGTGTGATATTTGGTGTGAGATTGGTTCTAGCTACGATTAGAACTCGACATTTAGCTTAGTGTCGTTAACTTGTGTAAGCCAAGGTGTGTAAGGTTTTCTCCGCCATAAGGGAGCTTGTTGATATAGTGAAGAAAACTCTCGAGTAGGTGACTCGAGGAGTGGAGTAGGGCAAGGAAGGTGTCCTTGTAGCCGAACCACTATAAATCCTTTGTCTCGCTGTTAGATCTTTCCATATCTTACTTATTATCTTGCTTATATCGTTATTACTTTTGTAGACGTAGACGTATATATATAGTTGCTCATATAGTGCTAGTATTAATTTTACTTAAAGATCAAACGAAAGTTTTATTCACAAAACAAAGTTTTTACAATCAAACTAAAAAGGTTACATACAAATAATTGATCATTTCGATCAAGTATAGTTTTCATACAAAATATAACTAAGGATTATAAAATAAACGATTACGTACTTATCTCTCGTATATAGCTACAATTGTTTATATTATGCATGTGTTGATTTCACATACTTAGCATACATTATTATTATTGTTTATACTTAGATATACTTGTTCATATTGTTCAAGATTTGAGTTCACATAAGATTGAATCAAAGTTTTAAAAGCAAACAAGGTTATAAAACTAAACTAAGTTTTCAAAATAAAATTAAAAAGACGTAAAACTATTCAACCCCCCCTTCTAGTTTTCCACAGATCTCACCACTCGTTTCCTTGCTTAATTTTTCCCACCGGGGAGAACTACCAAGCTTAGAAATGATATATTGATGTTCCAACAACGTCAAGGTGAAACTCTATATGAAGCATGGACTCGTTTCAAGGACTTACTCCAAAAAGTCCCTCAACATGGCATAGATCTTTGGCTCCAAGTTCAAATCGTCTATGACCATATCGACCTCTCCACAAGGCGAACCATTGACCAATCGGCCGGTGACAAGCTACGTGATCTAAGTACGGAAGAATCATGGGAACTCATAGAAGATCTTGCTCTCTATGACAACGAAAGTTGGAATGATCCCCGTGATTTGAACAAAACGGTCAAGGCAATACCTTTGCCTTCGAACAATTCTAGCACTCCCGACCGTAGGATCATGGAACTTGAAGACCAAATCAAGTTTCTCCTAAAATCTTACGAAGCTCCTAAGCCTTCAAGCCAAGTGAACAAAATCACTTCTTCATGCGAATTATGTAGTGGTCCCCATGACACTCGTGATTGTATGGAACTCCCCGGACAAGCTTTTGTGAACTACGCATCCTCGCGTGCCGAAGAAGCGGGAGACAAGTGGTACACTTTCAAACCCGAGCCAAACCCTTAAGGTGATTCCTACAACCCTTCTTGGAAAAATCACCCAAATCTTAGGTGGAAACAAAACCAAAACAATCCTTCCAATCCACCTAATCGTTACCAACCAAACGGCCCAACCTCTAACCGTACTTTCAACAACAATCCTTCCAATAACTATGGTAGTACCAATAATCTTGAAGGATTAATGTCCAAGTTTATGGCATCTCAAGAAGCTCGCACATCTAAGTTTGAAGCTGATTTCAAACAAAAGCAAAGCGAGATGACCACCAAAATTGACACATTGTTGAAAGTTCTCAATGGCCGACAAATGGGAGCACTCCCAAGCGACACGGTCAAGAACCCAAAACTAAACGTTAATGCCATATCATCGGTTTTGTCACCTACTTCTTGTCCACAAACTACTTAGTTAAAGCAATAAGCACGTGTTTCAAGCAAACCCAAATTCTTCAAAAGGACCAATTGAATAAAACATCCGATATCAAACCGGTCAACAACATAGTTGAAACACCTCATACACAAGACCTTGACGATGAATTCAAGGAGCTCCACCTTGAACGCCCCATCATTGATGTCTTAGCCCGTGCTCCCTACTTGATGAGGCAAAAAATGAACCACTTTTAGGGGGTCATTTAAGCCTGGAATTGAATTTATTTGATCAAATATTGCCCTAAATCGTTCCTTTTGTGATTTTAGGTACTTTGGGAGTGAAATCTGGAAAAGGAAGCAATTCGGACGTTTTTGGAGCATAAAAGTGAAGGAAAAGCCAAAGACATAATTTTCCATGCTGGGAACAGTGTATGACGGCGTCAAGAGGAAATTCCTGATGGCGTCAAGAGTAAAAACCATGACGACCCAGAAGAAACATGAAGGCGTCACAAGTAGAGCGTCAAGAGTTAAATGTGTGACGGCCTGCAAAAGAGGATTACATGACGGCGTCAGATGTAGATCAAGGCAGTCCGAAGATTTATTTAGCGGCGAGATGACGGCGTCACAAGTTTGTTCTTGACGTCGTCACCTCCTAATATCTATATATAGTTTTCTAATTTTCATTCATTAAGGGGGAACAAGTTTGGAGAAACCCTAAGGCCGAACCATATACGTATTTTACAGCTTTTTCAAGGGTTTTCAGCCCTTGAACCCTTACATATGCTATTGAGATAAGTATTCTTTTAATTCAATCAATATGTCTATGTGTTGGTTGTCTATATCTTGTGCTTGTCTTGATTCCACCATGTTAGGCTAGATCTATCTTGTGTTTGCTTAGATCTAATGAAACCTAGATGTTAATTATGTGTTGATTATTTGTTTATGGTTGTATCGGATGAATGATTTCAATGTTAGGCTTAAGAAAACTGGCAGATCTCTAATTGGTAACATGCTTGAACGTCTTAGGAAACATGAACCGATATTGGTTGTATTTAATGCATGAGAAAATTCTAATGATCCCATGTTAGGAGCTTCTTAGCCGGCTCGACATAGGAGTGAAGTAGGCACTCATAAGATTGGGGAGTTAAGTAAGCCACCCCATGAATGGTATTAAGGAATACAATCCGTCATCCACACAACTATAACAAGTAATTAACGTGTAAAAGATATCTAGGGAGTAGTGAAATCTAAGTAAACACATTTCTCCACATATTGCTCACTGATGAGTGTCTAAATACTCATCATTTTATACCAATCTGAACTGCCAAAACATCCAAAAACACTCAAATATGCATCAAAATACCTAAAATATCTTAGAAGTGTGTTTTATATGTTTCAAATGCAAAATATGCAAAAACAGATGAAAAACGTACAAAGTTTGCATAATTGGCAGTTTCAGTCCCTCAAGTTTCACAATTTGGCAAAACTAGTCCCTGAAGGTTTCAAATGAGTAAAAAGTCAACTTAAGTCCTTGGGAAGTCAAAAATATTCACAAATGATCCCTGGATAAAAGTTTACACATATTGGCAATTTTTACCCCTCAAGTTTCAAAATTGGCAAACTTAGTCCCTGGGTATTCAAAATAGAATTTTATCACAAATTACCCTTGTACTATTCATAAATTACAATTTGGAACAATTTTGATAACTTTTTGGAAATTACAAAACAAGTCCCTCAAAAATCCAAATTTACACAAAAGGTCCTTTAAGTTTATAAAATGATAAAAATACTACTTTGGTCCTTGTGTTATGTTTACTTGGCAGGTTTGGTCCTTAGAAAGAAGTTTGGAAAGATGATAAATCAAGTCCCTCAAGTTTGGATAGTATACAACATTGGTCCTTGGCTTAAATATACTACAAATACAACCGGACCCTTAGTTTTAAACTAAACCCACAAACAAACTTAGCCCACCTCTTTTTATTTACCCAGGCCCAACCTAACAAGCCCACCCAATCCCTTATTTAATAATACGGGGTCAACGCCCGTTTGACCACAAAACCACCCCAGCTTCGTCTTCCACCTCACACCCCCACCTGTAACACCACCACTTGCACCTCCACCTTACCCCCTTCCAGCTCACCCTATATTCCTACCCACTCTCCACCACCTCTGCCACTACCACCCCCCACAATTAATGCCTTCACACCCCATATTCACCCCAATACCACTACAACCCACAGTATTGAGCAAAACTACCCCAACTTGGTCCAAAATATCTCAAACTCTCCCCCTAACCCTCTGCAACACTCCATGATGCATTAATTAAAGCAGAACTGCCCTAAGCTGTCTATTCAACCTTTGGCGCCAAAAGCTATTCAAACGGTTGAGATGAATTTTAGAGATTCAAGGGTCAAGATTTAAAGAGAAGACTTATGAGTGGCCTCCAAGGCATTCTGAGACTATAAAAGAGAAGAGAAGACAGAGGGAAACTTACCTTGGCCTTAAGCCAATGTCACTTAGACCTAGCTTAATCATGTAGTGTAATCTTTATTGCTTTCTTTAATTATTGTAATTTACAAGCTTTCAGTAGTATAATGAACATCATAGTAGTGTAATGGAACTTAATTTTCAGTGTTAATGCAAGTTACTTTTATAATTCAAGTTTCTAAGTCACCTTTAATTTCATGTAATTTACATTTATGTTTGATTGTTATTGATCATTTGGACTCTATTAACTCATATAAGCTCCTGACAAAGCTTGTTTAAGCTTTTAGAAACCTAAATCAGTCATAGTCTTTTAAAACCAAAAATCATTAAAAAAATAGAGAAAAATAGAAAATAAATCAAAAATAGTTATTCTTGGGTGATTCTGCTTGGAGCATGGTTAATTATGGATTGCCATGGGTTGTAGTACCTCATGGGAGGCTGTAGGGAGTAATTGTAGTCCTTGGTTCCAAGATCTCAGCCTTGTGCACTTGTAAGCCATTTTTTACCTTTTCTTGCAAATTACTGCTTAAGTCTCTAATATGCTTTGATTTTCTTGTTTTCCTGTTTCTATGTTATTTGTTAATTATGTTCTAGCTTAAAATTAGGTATGTATGTTTTGAAATTTGATTTTGCTTTGAAACTCATGTTGACTGCCTATTGCTCAAATTTTGACAATTCTAGGTTCAGACTTGCTTGACCACTTGTTTGTGCTAAAAAGGGTTTGATTTGACACATCAAAACCCCTGGATGTGATAGATTAGGTTTATGCAGTCTATTGATGTGAATATCTCAATCTCAGTTTCATTAAAGGGTTGTTTGGTTCTAATGGTTTAACTGTGGTATAGGTTATGTAAGGTGTTAATCTTGTTTGATGTATGCCATATATGACTGATATAGCTCAGTGATAACTTCAATTAAGTGGTGTAGCATGATAGAAGTCAAATTGACACTTGATGATCTACTTATGAGCACTGTGAGATTGTTAGGATTTATAACCTTGCATAAATGTTTAAATGGTGTTTATCTTTGATAATTTATTATTTCTATAGCTTTTTGTAACTTATTAAATCAGTAAATTAGTTTGTAAATCCATTTAAGTCAAAGTTATGTGTTCTTGGTGAAAGTCAAAATTGCATAAATCTGTTTTTGAATTAAATGTGTAATTTTACTGTGTCTTTATTATTCAATTTCTAGTTTAATGCTTTTAGGGTTTCATAGTTATGTTGCTTATCTGTCTATCTTATTTTTGTTGAATTTTAGTTTCCATGTTTAATTGCTTAATCTTGTGCTTATTTAAGGGTACTTTTGCCCTGTCTCACAGCCTAAAGGCCATGATCACAAGCTTGCAGCTTGTTGATCATGGAGCTTGAGCCTGTGATTATTGTTGTTTATGGAACCCTTTAAGCTTGTTTGTTTATGTTTATACTTATTTTATGCTTATCTTCTTATTTGGTCAGTTCTTTCTCCCTACCTTTTTGTCACTTTACCCTCAACACACTGAAGCAAACAGTGTGTTGAGCTGTAATTCCCCAAGCCCTCACAAGCTCCTTACTAAGCTTGAGAGTGTGATCCTTGGCTTTGTGAGAAGTCAAGGTATCCAACTCAACCCCTCAATGTAAGTTGAGGTTGTGCTGGCTTATTTGATAAGTCAAATGAGAGCTTTTAGTTTGCCCACTCACAACAAGTAACTGAGAATTCAGTTACTTTACACCATTTCCTAGAAGCTCTCATAAGCTCATTAGTGAATATAAATTTGTGTGGTTTAGTTTCTTATGAAGCTAATCAACCCATCTTCATGTTCCTGTTCTCTAAATTCCCTTTTCAGCTCATTTAATGAGGCTGCAAAGGAGCTTTATCTTGTCACAATTTTGAAAGTATGCTGAATAATCAGCATACTTGCCCAAACTTCATAAGCTTGCAACAAGCTTATCATTATTTTCATGTTTTGGAAAAGTTGTCTTTGTTAAAGTTATATATTTTAGCTTAATATAAAGTTTTGCAAAAAGAAAATCCAAAAATAAAATAAAAATGAAAAAAATGGGTGTGGGTGGATTCGAACCTGAGACCTCTCGCTAGTATGCATGCTTATGTACCCACACCCCTTCCAAATGCTCTGGGGCACCAGTTCCGTTAGTTCATGAACTAACAATGTATTTAACCCACTTTTGGCCTTTTAGCTTATTTGGACTGTGCAGCTTATTCCAGCTTATTGGAATAAGTTGATGGTTCAAACTTATTTTTCCCAGCTTCTTCATACTATTATTTACTTTCTGTAATTTTTTCAGATTTTTTACTGTTCATATACTATTTTTAATAATTAATATAATTTACATACCTTTTAGAAAATAATAAGTATCTAATTTTTAAAACTGCTTATTTATAATTTTTACAAACTTTTTATATTTTTTATGTATTCCTGAGATACTTAGGAAGTTTTATAAAAAGTTTTATAATTTTATAAATAAGTTTAGTATGTATAATAATTAATTTAGTTTAATTAGTCTAATTAATAAATAATAGATTTTAATTAAGTTTTCTTAGTTTTGTACATAGCATATAGTTTTTATATTTTTCTTAGCTTCTTATTAGTATATTAGAATTATGTAAAAAGTTTAAGATTTTTGTTTGCTAATTTAGTATATATAATAACTTAATAATAGTATTAATATATAGATAATAGTAAATAATTAATAATAAATAGAATACTTGTATAATAAATATATTTTTAGTTTCAAAATTTCTTTTATATTATTTTAAACTTTTCTAAGTTTTTACTTTATTTATTTAGGCTTTATTTTTCATTTTCTTATTTTTAGGTAATTATTAAATAGTAAATAATAGGTTTTAATTAATAATAATTAATATAAGTGTATAATAAATATTTTAAATTTTCTAATAATTTTCTTATTCTTTTAGGATTCCAAAAATATAATTTTCACATTTGTGGGAGTTATATTTGACAGTATTCACTTTTTATTTTGTTACGGTTACGTAAGTGTTACGTAATCGTAAGCGTTATAGGTTTCTAGGTTTTCTTATAAATATAATAATAATACTGTAAATATAGTTAGTTATTTTATTTTCTTTTAATTTGCATTTAAGCCGTTAAGGCATGCAAACTCTCTCTTTGGGAAAGTTTTGCTTTATTCGTTACGTTTACGTTTATTTAAACTTAAACGTACGTTTGTAAATATCCTTTATTATTTTAGGGTTTCTGATTGCACGTTTCTTAAACATGTAGCTGTGACAGAGCTATTACTATTCACATTCCAGTGTTAGTCATTCAGATTCTCATTTTCTATATACATATTATTTCAACATTACAAGTCATTGTAGTATCACGTTCACACCTCGTTGGGACATAACGACCCGGGGATGTACTTTTCTGTACTCACGTACTTATCTGTACTTAAGACCCACGGATTAACTTTGCTAGTTCCTCCCGGGCTCCATTTAGATGTTACGGTTAACCATTCACAAGTGGTTGGCTTGTGTGATAAATAAGTGACGGTTCGGGAGGAATCACTCACAACCTTAGTTTAATAAAGTTTTATTTTCATTTTAGTATTTTATTTTAATTGCATCTTTAGTATTGGGTTAGTTGACTAGCAACTAATTCCGCCCAAATCCTTCAAACCCGAGATATTTACTTGCTTTCTAAAAAATATAAAATTACAAAAAGAATCATCCATCATCTCTAGACTTAATCTTTAGGTTTTCTAATCCTAGCGACACTATTCCTAGCTGAATGATCAATCCCCCGGTACTTGTCATTATACTATACTACATCGATCAGGTACACTGCCTGGTGGGGGTTGTAAGCTTCTCAAGATCCCTTGAGAGGTAAAGCCTGGTGCAATCCCCACGCATCAAGTTTTTGGCGCCGCAGCCCGGGGAATAGTTATTGTCTAGGTTAGAATCTCTTTTTATTAGGTCTACTTGCTAGATTCCGTTCTAGTAAGATTTTATTTTTATTTTTAGGTTCTCTTTAGTCTATCTTATTTCTTTGTTTCATTTGTTCGTAAACTATCTCGATGGATAACAATAACATTGATCGTTTGATTCCTGTTATTCGTGTTTTTCGTCGTAGGATTTTCCAAATGCCCGCCCCAATCCCTTTAGTGGAAAATGAAAACCCACCTAACCTCTCGTCTAACCACCACTTTGACAATAATTCTGAGTTAGAGGAGTCTGACCATGATGATGACCGTAAGGCTAGTCCTTTTTACTATTCAGACTCCGACGAGGATCTTGATGATGGTGATGTGATTAATGAGGATAGGATGGAAGAAGAAGTGAACCCTCTTAGGTATGTCGACCCTAGAACAAGGATTGAGAGTGATAGTTTATTCAACATGCAATTTCCTTGTAAGATCGGATTTAGGAGGTTTAACGCCTATCTTAACTCATCTCTCCTAATGAACATAATCTCGCGTAATGAATATAATAAAATCATGGTAGATGAGTTAGAATACAAAGGAGAAAATATTATTGCTAGGGCAATACCATTGCGTGTGTTTTAGGAAGCCTGGTTTATCTTGTTGAGTTCATGATTATGGAGAGTCTAGGAGAATTTATTGATAATAAGTTAACCCAAGTTGTATTTGGAAAACCCTTCAAAAGGTTGACCAACCTTGATGAAAAACTTATAGAAGGATTAATTACATTCTCGGATGGGGATGAAGATTTTGTCTACCAAATGCCCCGCACACACCCTAGGTTCAAGGATTTTTCCATGGAGAAGTGTAGTAGGTATCCGCCCATAGAAATGCTAAGTGAGAATGATAAGAGAAAAGGGCTTAAATATACTCATGAAAAGAACAAAAGATACTATCATGGATGTTTAGAGTTAGGAGATGATTATAAGAAAGATGAGACGACCATTAGATGGCTCACGCTTGGTTATGTGAGCATAAGCGATACACGGTGACCCTTGACCTTGAGTCTAGCTACAAGACTCGTAAATAAAGAAAAGCGCTTCTTGGGAGGCAACCCATGATTTTGTGTGATTTTTATTTTTGTTTGTTTGTTATTTGCTTCCGTATGCATGCTTTATTTTTATTGTTGGTAGATCATGTTTCTAAACTAAATGGTGGAAATACTTTACTTTGTTGTTTTGGCCTAGTCTTAACTCCACCTAAAGGTATTTTTGCAAAAGATAAGTGTAAGGGGAAACCCCAAATATGTTTTTAAGAAACAAACCAATCATGATTCTCCACAATATTAAGTGAACATGTATATTCATATTTGTTAGAGTCAAATGCTTATATCGAGTCATACTAAAGTTTTGCAGGATTTTCCAAGAAGTAGGACCAAGTTTTTCCAGGAATTTTCAGGAAACTTAACACAAGAATTTCTGCATGTCACTTCTGACGGCGTCATGAGCTCGCTCTTGACGGTGTCACGGGTAAAAATCTAGAAATTTTCCCGATTTTGTTTTTCTAACGGAGTCTTAAAGTTTTTGCTGAATTATTAAGTTTTATAATCTCCAGAAAATCTGCAAACTTCATTCCACAAGCATTATATCTTACTTTGCTTTCTAGGATTTAGTAACTTATGTAGATTTCCGCCGATTTTATGCGAGGTTGCCTTGTCTGTTTTCTCAGGATTTACAGGTTATGTATGACAAGAAGATGATTGTTTTTCTGGAAGGGAAGCTTTGATTGTTCATTTTCTTGGAGGAAGATTTAATCTGGCCACCTTATTATCCATACCGAGCGAATCAGGGGAGTATTTGATTTCATTTGTTTTACTTATTTCACTTTTACATTCTTTACTTGAACATTGGGGACAATGTTCATCTTAAGTGTAAGGGGAGGGTAAAATGATGATACCTTACAGATACACTTTCGCTTGAGTTTGTTTGTTTAATAGTAGATGTGTAATAAAACGATGATAAATACTTGTTAGTGCAATTTTAGCACCAAATTTAAAATTTTTCACAACATTTAGGAGTGAAACTTTAGCCATAGCAAGCGTCTCATGGATAAGAGATTGTATGACTAGCACATAACCGTATCATTCAGAAAAATTTTCCACCCAAATATGTGAGGTTCGCCTTTAGATTTGATAGGAAAAGCATTTACTTTTAGTGCTTATGAGTGTACCGGTAGCATTTAGATTCTAGAACTTGCGTTAGTGATGCATCCCGAGACGGCTAGTGAGACTACATTCGTGTAGTAGGATTTACTACATGATAAGAGGCATTAGGATCACCCTTGTGTTAAACCCGTATTATAATTACTTGACCATTTAAGTCATATTACTTGGCTAGTTAAGTCAATTGATTTTTCCCACACCCTTAGCGTTATACTCATTTTTAGTACACGAAACCACTAGTACACCCCTCCGAGCCTATCTTTTCGTTTCTAACTTTAAGCATTTTACTTAAAGGAAGAATTTGTTACACACTACTTAAATGTACACCCAAATCGCCTTAGCCTTCCGTGTATGCACTCATCTTTAGTATTGGGTTAGTTGCTCACAACCTTAGTTTGATATAGTTTTATTTTCATTTTAGTATTTTATTTTAATTGCATCTTTAGTATTTTATTTTCAAACTCGAGATATTTACTTACTATCTAAAAAATATAAAAATACAAAAAGAATCATCCATCATCTCTAGACTTAATCTTTAGGTTTTCTAATCCTAGCGACACTATTCCTAGCTGAAAGATCAATCCTCCGGTACTTGTCATTATACTATACTACATCGATCAGGTACACTGCCTGGTGGGGGTTGTAAGCTTCTCAAGATCCCTTGAGAGGTAAAGCCTGGTGCAATCCCCACGCATCACTACTATAGTGCCCTACTAGAAAAATATGAGAAATTTAAATTGAGTAAAAATGGGACCGCCTTCGTTCAAAACAAGTTGCCTAAGAAGCTTGATGATCCGGGTATATTTGTTTTGCCTTGTATGATAGGAAAATCCGAAGCTTTCGACACACTATCCGACTTAGGATCAAGCCTCAACTTGATTCCCTTATCCCTTTTCACCACTCTTAAGCTAGGAAAGTTAGAGGAGACGGAAGTACTAATTGGTCTAGCGGACGGAAGTATTGCCCATCCGGTTGGAATGATCAAGGATGTAGTAGTTCACGTAGGAAAGTTAACTATTTTAGCGGATTTTAACGTCCTAGATATGGTTAGTGATACTACATGCCCATTGTTAGTAGGAAGAGGATTTTTAGCAACCGCTAGTGCCATGATAGATTGTAAGGAGTCCAAGATAGTGGTAGGAGAGGGTGATACTTGGTCGGTTTATGATGTTAGGAAGCATAGCTACGATTGTGAGGACGAACCGACACCACATTGGGTAGAGATGAATAGGAGACCATCTAGATATGGGCCTTGGATAGAAAGAAACTTTATAGGACCTCAACGCCCATTCTATCTAAAAAAGATTTCATCGATAAAACACATTCGGTGGAACAACTCATAGCTAGAGATGAGGAACTAGTCCCTTTTTAGGATCCCCTAGTCTTTAAAAAAATGATTGAGTTCTTATGTGTAATGCCTATTAACATACAGATGAACAAGTGGAAAAGAGAAGGGGATAAGTGTAAATGGAAGTGGGACAAGCCACCTAAGGAAGGTGACGGATCATGGCATATGAAGATAATTTTATATGATCCGGATGGAGAAACGTTTGAGAGGTCATACCATACCAAGAAAACCGATAGGAAGTTGAAACCCCTCCCAAAGATGTCCTCAATGAGGAGCTCACACATATAGGATAGCCCATGACCTTGAGTCCAGCTACAAGACTCGTAAAATAAAGAAAAGCGCTTCTTGGGAGGCAACCCATGTTTTGTGTGATTTTTAATTGTTTGATTGTTATTTGCTTCCGTATGCATGCTTTATTTTTATTGTTGGTAGATCATGTTTCAAACTAAAATTGTGAAAATGCTTTATTTTGTCGTTTAACTTCGTCTTAACTTCATATGAAGGTATTTTGCAAAAGCTAAGTGTAAGGAGAAACCCCAAATTTGTTTATAAGAATGAAATTGATCTTGATTCGCCACAATATTAAATGAGCATGTGTACTAGTATTTGTTAGAGTCAAATGCTGGTATCGAGTCATAATGATGTTTTGCAGGATTTTCCAGGAAGTAGGACATAAGTTTTTCCAGAAATTTTCAGGAAACTTAACGTAAAGATTTCTGCAGGTCACTTCTGACGGCGTCAGGATTTAACTCCTGACGGCGTCATGTGTAAAATTCTGGAAATTTTACGAGTTTTGTTTTTTAACGGAGTTTTAAAGTTTTTGTTAATTCTTTAGTTTTATAAACTCCAGGAAATCTGCAAACATTCATTCCACAAGCATTATATCTTAATTTGCTTTCTAGGACTTGTTATTATATATAGATTGCCGCTAATTTTACGCGAGGTTGCATTGTTTGTTTTCTCAGGTTTAAAAGGTTATATATAACAAGAAGATGATTTATTTTTCTGGAAGGGAAGCTTTGAAGGTTCATTTTCTTTGAGGAAGATCTAACCTTGTTATCACACTATCTACACCGAACGAATCAGGGGAGTATTTGCTTTCATTCTTTTACCTATTTCACTTTTACATTCTATAATTGAATATTGGGGACAATGTTCATCCTAAGTGTAAGGGGAGGGTAAATGATGATACCTTATAGGATACTAATGTACTTGAATTTGTATGTTTGATGGTAGGTGTGTAATAAAACTAAGAGAAATACTTGTTAGTGTAATTTTAGCGCCAAATTTAAAATTTTTTACAACATTTAGGAGTGAAGCTTTAGCCTTAGCAAGCGTCTCATGGATAGGAGTTGTATGACTAGCACAAAACCGTACCATTCAGAAAAATTTTCCACCCAAATATGTGAGGTTCGCCTTTAGATTTGATAGGAAAAGCATTTACTATTAGTGCTTATGAGTGTACCGGTAGCATTTAGATTCTAGAACTTGCGTTAGTGATGCATCCCGAGACCACTAGTGAGACTACATTCGTGTAGTAGCATTTACTACATGATAAGAGGCATTAGGATCACCCTTGTGTTAAACTCGTATCATAATTACTTGACCATTTAAGTCATATTACTTGTCTAGTAAAGTCAATTAATTTTTCCCACACCTTAGCGTTGTACTCATTTTTAGTACACGAAACCCCTAGTACACCCCTCCGAGCCTATCTTTTCATTTCTAACTTTAAGCATTTTACTTAAAGGAAGAATTTGTTACAACCCACCCAAATGTGCAACCAAATCGCCTTAGCCTTCCGTGTATGCACTCATCTTTAGTGCATTATTGTTACATGTTTAAACCCTTAGTTAATTATCTAATTGATTACATGGTTGCTAAGTCGAGTCATATCTTGTACATATTATTTTGGGACGATTGGGACTCATGGGTAAAGTACTTATGTTATGGAGTAATGGGGAAGAACATCATATATTACCCCCATATGTGCGTTAATCTTAAAAAGTACTCCAAGTGTTTTGATTATCTTGATTCGAGTCATTAGAGTAGTTTATTGTAAAGTATGTAAAAATTCAAGTGTAAGGGGAATGTACATTCCCGATGATGTATTATTTTGGATGGTAGGATAAGAGTGTATGCAAAAAAAAAAAAAAAAAAAAAACATATGGACTACCATCCCGTTTCATTTTATGTTTCATGTTTTTGTTATTTTTGATTTATTAGCTTAAGTCGAATCTAGTCTTGGCTTAGCAACGCCATATTGTACATGTAATTAACCAAGATTGTTAACTCGCCACTAGTAAATATTCCCTTTATCCAACAAAACCGTGTATTCCATATCCCTACACCTAACGTTATAACCCTTTAAAAGACCTCTTCGAGAGATTTGAGTATCTAAACACTATTTGTGAGGTGCTAGTGTATGACCTCCGTGCTTGTCTTTGGTCTTTAGTGGAACGATTATTTATTGTAATTACTTTTATATTAGTGTTAAATGACCCGTAACTTGTATTTTCATTAGAATCAAATCGCATTTGCTTGAGGACAAGCAAATCTCAAGTGTAAAGGTATTTGATTAAGGGGTCATTTAAGCCCGAAGTGGAGATTATTTGATCAAATATTGCCCTAGATCGTTCCTTTTGTTATTTTAGGTACTTTTGGAGTGAAATCTGGAAAAGGAAGCATTTTGGACGTTTTTGAGCATAAAAGTGAAGAAAACGGCAAAGTCTTAGTTATTCTTGCTGGGAACAGTACCTGACGGCGTCAAGAGCTTCTACATGATGGCGTCAAGAGTAACAAAAGAGGTGGATGTGGATAATACACGTGACGTTCCAGAGAGTTTTGTGCATTGGAGATGACGGCGTCACCCAAGGCCGTCATGGTCCATGTATTAGTGACGTCCCAAAAGAAAATCACACATGACAACGTCAAAAGTGGATCTAGGCAATACGATTTCATTATAGATGGAGAGTTGACGGCGTCACATGTTTACACATGACGGCGTCATCCTGTAAAATCTATATATAGTTTTCTAAATTTCATTCATTAGGGTGCAACTTTGAGGGAAAAACCCTAGGTCGAATTTTCCAGCTTTTTCAAGGGTTTCAACCCTTTGAATCTTTCATGTTCAATTTGAGATAAGTACTCTTTCAATTCAATCAATATGTCTATGTGTTGTTTGAATATATTTCACGCTTGTCTTCAATTTAACATGCTCAGCTAGATTTCTATTGTGTTTGCTTAGATGTAGTGAAACCTAGATGTTAATTATGGGTTGATTGTTTGTTTGTAGTTGTTACGGATGATTGTATTCGATGTTAGGCTTAAGAAAACTAGAAGACTTCCATTGGTAACTTGCTAGAACGTCTTAAGAAACATGATCGGAGGTGTACTACGATATTTGGTTGTATTTAATGCGTAGGAGAATTCTAATGATCCCATGTTAGGAGCTTCTAACGGCTCGACATAGGAGTGAAGTAGGATCCTATAAAGTTAGGAAATATTGTACACGACCCTACAACTAGTATTAAGGAATATGATCCGTCATCCATGCAATTGTAACAAGCTATCAACCTGTAAAAGATATCTAGGGAGTAATGAAACCTAAGTAAACACAACTTTCCCCATCATTGTTTACACCACTAGTATAATTAGTTTCATTTACATTTCTGTTATTTAATTTTGATTGCATTAGTAGTTTATTGGGTTAGTTGGCTAGCAACTAATTCCGCCCACTCTTCCAAAAACTAAGATTTTACTTGCTTTTATAAAACATAAAAATACAAAAAGAATCATCCCTTACCTCTAGACTTAGTTTAGGAGACTTTCTAATCCTAGCGACACTATTCTTGAGTTGAATGATCAATCCCTCGGTACTTGTCACTATACTATATTACAACGATCAGGTACACTGCTTGGTGGGGGTTGTAAGCTTCTCGAGATCCCTCGAGAGGTAAAGCCTGGTGCGATTCCCATGTATCAGAATGCGAATATAGTTGATAGATTTATTGGAGTTTGACAACTCCCGTTGGTATTAACACCCCACTAGGTGGTACCAATAAGTACTATATTTGAATCCACTCAAGGTATAACTTTGGCAAGTTATCCTTCCATCCCCTCATGTTGGGTCTGCAGCCCACATGACCAGGATCGTTAAGGTGTGATTCATGAGCTTAGTGTAACATACTAAACTCCTGATAATTGTGCGTCATCACAATTATCACAAAACTTGCATTTTCCCAGATGGGTGTAACAACTGAACCCAGAGAACTTGTATTCGCTAACCCTTAAACCTATGATTCTCACTCAACACCTAGTGTTGACTTTTTAAGCATGTATTCTAGGTATATTACTTCTATGGATCCATGGCAGAAGGAGGTACTGAACTCGGAGGACTTTTCATGGTTATCATTCAAACACAACCAACCTAACTCTTAGATTTTTGGGACCTCAACAAAAATAAAAAGTATATATTTTATAATTAAAACTCTGATAATTATGAATGATAACTAAATTTCCAAAACGTCTCTTTTCGAGTCGTTTTCTATTACTGTATCTGTGATTCTGTGAAGTAATACCCCAAACACTTTATCCGCTGTGATCAGTGAAAAATGGGGGTGTTACAGTTGTGTACATCATTAAACTTTTGTAGCACTGCTCATCCTAAAACTAATGGTTAAACGGAGGTGGTTAACCGTACTTTGGGTGATATGCTCCGTTGTTTGTGCGAAGATAAGCCGAAGTTGTAGGATGCATCTTAGCTCAATCCGAGTTTGGTTATAATAGTACTAGTACATAATTCAACGGGTTTTTCAACATTTGCTATTATGTACAAGACTTCACCAAATCAAGTAGTGGATTTGGTTGATTTACCAGGTAATAAGAATATTCAAGCAAATAGAATGGTGGAATATGTGCAAGCTACTCATGAAGTTGTCCGGGCTAAAATTGCTAAATTAAATGTTAAGTACAAAGCCGTTGCGGATGAGCATCGTCAGAGTAAGTTGTTTAATGTAGGGGATGAAGTGATGGTGTTTCTTTGTAAAGACCGTTTTCCAGTGGGTACTTATAGCAAGCTTCAACAAAAGAAGTATGGTCCTTATAAGATTTTGCACATGATTAATGATAATGCTTATGTGGTATATTTTCCTAAGACCATAAGTATTTCAAGACTTTTAATGTGTAGGACATTTATGAATTACCGTGAGGTTGAAGTTGAAGTTGAAGGTGAGTTCTTCTAAAGTGAGGGGGATGATGAGGACAATATAGAGGAATTAGCCGAGATGTATATAGAGCGATTGGATCATGGCAGGCATGCTCGAATCAAGAATATGTGATTTCTACATTGGGAAAGTTTAAGGATGGTTTAAGTTCGTGTTTTACTTTAATTAGGTGATTTTCCCCTATAAATATAATAGTTATTGTTTTTCATTATTGAATTATCAATTAAACACAAGTTTTTCCCTATAGCTAGTTAAGGTTTTATTCACGCTTCCATTTCTGACATGAAGATAGTATCTCCAGATAAAATATCAAAATTTTATACATGTGGTTGATCCTTATACCTTGTGCATAAAGAAACTACACATTTGGTGTTATCACGGTATGAACTATGTAAAAATATACTTATAGACAAAATTCATAGTATTATGTATGATTTGATATATATAGCATCTTCCCGGAGGGAATATATATATATATATATATATATATATATATATATATATATATATATATATATATATATATATATATATATATATATATATATATATATATAGTGTATCTTTATTTTCAGAACCCTGTTAAATGATGGAACTGCGAGAACTCTAATTTTGCATTAGAAAACATGCAGCGACAGAACATATAAGGGGCCGAGGGGGTTGTGCCCCCCCCCCCCCCCCCCCCAAAAAAAAATTTTTTTGAGGCTATATACATTTTACACCTTTTTATTTCTAGTTTTAGTCATTTCTAACACAAAAATTTCATCGTTGTGTATATCGGCCCTCCTAAAATAAATTTTTTACAAGTTAGCCCTTCCAACAAAAATGTTCAAGTTCCGTCTATGGAAACATGCATGTTGATATAAAACATGTATGTTTTCTTACATACACCTTAATACACATACCTGCGTAACATACATGTTCATATAAAACCTTGTTAAGTGCAACATATCAATGCAAAATGGTTTTATATAAACATGTATGTTACGCAGGTATGTATATTAAGGTGTATTTAAGAAAATATACATGTTTTATATGAACATGCATGTTTTCTAATGCAAAATTGGAGTTCTCGCAGTTCCCGCACTTAACAGGGTTCTGAAAATAAAGCCTCCCTATATATATATATATATATATATATATATATATATATATATATATATATATATATATATATATATGGAGGCTTTATTTTCAGAACCCTGTTAAGTGCGGGAACTGCGAGAACTCCAATTTTGCATTAGAAAACATGCATGTTCATATAAAACATGTATGTTTTCTTACATACACCTTAATACACATGCCTGCGTATTAAGGTGTATGTAAGAAAACATACATGTTTTATATGAACATGCATGTTTTCTAATGCATAATTGAAGTTCTCCCAGTTCTCGCACTTAACAGGGTTCTAAAAATAATATCATTTTGCATTGATCTGTTGCACTTAACATGTTTTTATATGAACATGTATGTTATGCATGTATGTGTATTAAGGTGTATGTAAGAAAACATACATGTTTTATATGAACATGCATGTTTTCTAATGCAAAATTAGAGTTCTCGCAGTTCCCGCACTTAACAGGGTTCTGAAAATAAAGATACACTATATATATATATATATATATATATATATATGGGATATTATGAGAAGGGCAGAAAGGATTGTTGGAGTGACATGTGTCACTTTGCCACATCATATGACATGTGTCAACCCCCCCCCCCACGAAAAAAAAATCGTTGGGGAGTGGGGTGACACATGTCACATGATGTGGCATGAGGATGACACATGTCACTTTCACAATCCTTCCTACCCTTCTCATTTTAAACCCTTTCTCATTCTATCCCTACAATATATATATATAATCTAGATCAAAAAAGATCAAGCTTAAAGTTGTAAAAATGAGATCCAACTAAAATTTAACAAGTGATACTCTAGTGAAAGTAAAATAATTTTTTTTTTTTAGTTACAACTAAAAAGTTGTCAAAGTTTCGATCGTTTTCTTTTTAAAATTGACTAAACTAGGGTGATACATTTTGATTCGACATGCAATGTGTATTAGATTCAGGTGATACACTTTGATTTGACATGTAAATTTATAATTATGTATCACTAATCCAAACTCATGTATCAGTTGATTATTAGTTGCTACAATGTTAATTCGTATTAATATTTTATTTTTTATGTATTATTGATAGTATGGTTATTTATAAATGTTTTGGTAGTTGTTTAGACTAGATCTTATTTTTACAACTTTAAGATTGATCTCACATTAACCCTCCCCTATATATATAAACTTACTTTTTTGAAGGTGTACATGACAAGTCAAGGTGGTCGTTTTGAAGACGGTTTCCACGAAGTTATGATAGAAATTATAATGTTAAGTTGCTGTAATTATATTATTGCTACAGAAGTCAAGTAGAAAGTGACCGTAGTGTGGGTTATCCTAGCTTGATCGCAAGTCGTCGTACAATGACATGTTGCTGTTGCCGTTCAAAAAAAAAATAAAAATGACATGTTGCTGTAATCAATGCATTTATTGTCACGCTATTATATTATAAAAAATATAGATTTTCTTTGAAATTTGGCTGATCATAAACTTTTTTGTAAATCTTAGCATCATAAAGTAAAAAAACGGAAAGTCTTCTTTGACGTACATGATAAAGTCCGGAAAGATATAAAAGGTTGTGCTGTCAAGTTGTTGAGATGACATTTTTATGTGCTTAATCATGTGTATATTTGCATTCCACAAAAAAAATAAATTCTTTTTGCATGATTACGTATGGGCATGTTTATTACAAAGAGTTGATGATGTGGAAATGAAAATCAATTCATTTCTTATGTTTGGTACCTGAAAAAAATAAAAAGGTAAAGAATTACAACTCCCAAGATTTGGTTCCATTGTATTTTGTGAAGAATTGATTTCCACTCCTTTTAATAAAGAAATGAATTCTTTCTACAACTAAATAATAATAATAATAATAATAATAATAATAATAATAATAATGAAATAAAATAATAATAATAAAAATAATAAAATAATTATTATTATTATTATTATAATAATAAATAATAATAGTTATATAATAATAATAACAATAAATAATAATAATATATTAATATAATAGTATATTAATATAATAATAATAATAATGAAATATAATAATAATAATAATAATAATAATAATTTCTTGAGTCAATTCTCTGGTGTTACCAAATAATGAATTTTATATTAAATTGAATTTGTGTGAGAATTTATTTTTGTGATTTGATTTCTGCACTTTATTTCATTTCTCTTAATTTCGGCCCTTATAGGAAAGAGACAATTATTTGATGGATACGTGTTTATTTATTCTAGTTTCAAAAAACATGCATGGTTGTGGTCTTGTGGACGTTACAATATAGGGCCTGCAAGTTGTAGTCACTTCTATATTTAGAAAAAGTTATTTATAGTTTCAACTTTTACCATAATCAAGCAATTTTAATCATTTATTTAAAAAAAAAAAAAAAAAAAAAAAAAAAACTTTCATCCTTTTTTTAAAACTTAAATATCTCGCAAACAATAAATCGTCAAGCTACAAAAAAAATATCATCGCGACGAGAATTAAAGTATCTTTCTATAAACATGCATTGTTATATATACTTTCGACAAAATTTTTTTTCAAATTTTTCGCCCAGAAAAATCATATATGATTCTTACGAATCATATATGATTTTTAAAAATCATGATTCGTAAGAATCATATATAATTTGATTTTAACGAATCATATATGATTTTTACAAATCATATATGATTTTTCTGGGCGGAATTTTTTTTAAAAAAAAAGTTCGTCGAAAGTTTATAACAATGAATATCTATAGAAAGATGATTTAATTCTTGTCGCGATTGTATTTTTTTTTTTTTTTGTAGCTTGACGATTTTTCATTTGCAAGTTATTTTATTTTTTTAAAAAAAAAATGAAGAAAAAAAAAAGTGAGTGACTATGATTGATTCATTGGTTTTATGCCAAATATGAGATATCTCTTCTCCTATATATATATATATTGTCAAAACAACATTAATTCACACTATACTTTTGTGGAAGATACAGCTATCCCGTAATTTCCTAGAAACTATATAATTTCGAACCACAATTTGATATCCATCACACAGTTTTTCTCACTAATCAATATCTACGTATGTTTCACAATCACAAGTTGGATAGTGGCCATATATATATTTTTGGAGCACCGAACATTTATAAATATGTTCACATATTGAAAATATCATCCAAACTCTAGTTTGAGCTACTTCATATCTATTTCTGTTCAAACTAAAGAAATTGTAGGAAAGGGTGTACACTTTTATTTATAAAATCAGATTATAATAAATAAATAACAGAAATTAAATACAGACAGAAAGGTGTAGAAGCAGAAGACAGACTCTATATAACGATAAGTAAATAAAAGCAGTAAAAAGTCGGAACGAGGCTCGTGTTAAACACGATTCCCTTAAAACAGATTCGCCGTCTGTTTTCCATGGTACAACGTCCAAAGCTGTTGTATAGCCGGACTTGACTTACTTGCCTGAAAGACCACGGAAAGCTTGCGTGTTTCTGATCGAATAAATTTGTTTCTAAGAACAAAAATGATCATGATTCGCCACAATATTAAATGAACATGTATATTAGTAATTGTTTGAGTCAAATACTTGTATCGAGTCATAATGATGTTTTGCAGGATTTTTCAGGAAGTAGGACATAAGTTTTTTCAGAAATTTTTCGGAAACTTAACGTAAAGATTTCTGCACGTCACTTCTGACGGCGTCAGGAGTTAACACCTAAGGGCGTCATGTGTAAAATTCTGGAAATTTTGCGAGTTTTGTTTTTCTAACGGAGTCTTAAAGTTTTTGTTAATTCTTTAGTTTTATAAACTCCAGAAATATGCAAACATTCATTCCACAAGCATTATATCTTAAATTGCTTTCTAGGATTTGTTAGTATATATAGATTGCCGCTGATTTTATGCGAGGTTGCCTTGTTTGTTTTCTCAAATTTAACAGGTTATATATCTATACTACCTATAAAGCAAAAATGGTCAAAAGGTGAATGTGAAAAGTCAAGAAAGTGAAAAGTGAAATGTTGAAAAACGTATATAAGAAAATATTGAAATGTATTTAATACTCTTATTAAAATACCCCATTACTTAAAAGTACAATGATTTATTCATATTGTACAACCAATTAATACAAATCACAAACCGGGTTGACCCGGGACGCTTCAAACCCGACGGGTTGAACCGGTTTAATTTGACCCGTTTTCGACCTAACCTAGCATGTTGACTCGGTTTAACTCGACCAAATTTTCGACCGGAACGGTTCAACTGGTCGACCCGGGTTTCAAAACATTATTTTTAATTCTCAAATCTTCAAACTTTTATTATTTTTCATTTATAACCAATTAAAACAATTAATACAAATCACAAACCGGGTTGACCCGGGACGCTTCAAACCCGACGGGTTGAACCGGTTTAATTTGACCCGTTTTCGACCTAACCTAGCATGTTGACCCGGTTTAAATCGACCAAATTTTCGACCGGAACGGTTCAACCGGTTGAACCACCCGGGTCGAACCGGGTTTCAAAACATTATTTTTAATTCCCAAATCTTCAAACTTTTATTACTTTTCATTTACAACCAATTAATACAAATCACAAACCAGGTTGACCCGGGACGCTTCAAACTCGCCGGGTTGAACCGGTTTAATTTGACCCATTTTCGACCCAACCTAGCAAGTTGACCCGGTTTAAATCGACCAATTTTTCGACCAGAACGGTTTAACCGGTTGAACCACCCGGGTGGAACCGGGTTTCAAAACACTATGTTTAATTCCCAAATCTTCAAACTTTTATTATTTTTCATTTACAACCTAGAAATTTTTTTTATCAATAAACTATCTGTCGCTATAAAATCCCGTTGCTATGCACGGGTACTCGTCTAGTATGACAAGAAGATGATTTATTTTTCTGGAAGGGAAGCTTTGAATGTTCATTTTCTTGGAGGAAGATCTAACCTTGTTGCCACACTATCCACACCGAACGAATCAGGGGAGTATTTGCTTTCATTCTTTTACCTATTTTACTTTTACATTCTTTAATTGAAGATTGGGGACAATGTTCATCCTAAGATTAAGAAGAAAGTGAATAATGATACCTTATAGGATACAATTGCACTTGAATTTGTTTGTTTGATTGTAGGTGTGTAATAAAACTAAGAGAAATATTCATTAGTGTAATTTTAGCGCCAAATTTAAATTTTTTTACAACATTTTGGAGTGAAACTTTAGCCTTAACAAGCGTCTCATGGATAGGAGTTGTATGACTAGCACAAAACCGTACCATTCAGAAAAATTTTCCACCCAAATATGTGAGGTTCGCCTTTAGATTTGATAGGAAAAGCATTCATTATTAGTGCTTATAAGTGTACCGGTAGCATTTAGATTCTAGAACTTGTGTTAGTGATGCATCCCGAGACCGCTAGTGAGACTACATTCGTGTAGTAGGATTTACTACATGATAAGAGGCATTAGGATCACCCTTGTGTTAAACCCGTATCATAATTACTTGACCATTTAAGTTATATTACTTGGCTAGTAAAGTTAATTAATTTTTCCCACACCTTAACGTTGTACTCATTTTTAGTACACGAAACCCCTAGTACACCCCTCCGACCCTATCTTTTCGTTTCTAACTTTAAGCATCTTACTTAAAGGAAAAATTTGTTACAATCCACCCAAATGTGCAACCAAATCGCCTTAGCCTTCCGTGTATGCACTCATCTTTAGTGCATTATTGTTATTTGTTTTAACCCTTAGTTAATTATCTAATTGATTACATGGTTGCTAAGTCAAGTCATATCTTGTACATATTATTTTGGGACGATTGGGACTCATGGGTAAAGTACGTGTGTTATGGAGTAATGGGGAAGAACATCATATATTACCCCCGTATGCGCGTTAATCTTAAAAGTACTCCAAGTGTTTTGATTATCTTAATTCGAGTCATTAGAATAGTTTATTGTAAAGTATGTAAAAATTCAAGTGTAAGGGGAATGTACATTCCCTATGATGTATTATTTTGGATGGTAGGGTAAGAATGTATGCAAAAAAAAAAAAAAAAAAAAAAAAAAAAAAAAAAATACGGACTACCATCCCGTTTCATTTTATGTTTGTTTTAAGTTTTTTTTTTTTTTTTTTTTTTTTTTTTTTTGTTATTTTTGATTTATTAGCTTAAGTCGAGTCTAGTCTTGGCTTAGCAACGCCATATTGTACATGTAATTAACCAAGATGATTAACTCGCCACCAGTAAATATCGCCTTTATCCAACAAAATCGTGTATTCCATATCCCTACACCTAACGTTATAACCCTTTGAAAGACCTCTTTGATAGTTTATCTTAGGTGCTTATGCCAAGTGGTGGAGGTTTGATCCTTTCCCAAGCCTATGGTAATCTATTTTGCTATGACATGTAGTGAGAGATGTTTTCCATTTCCACATTGTGATATATATTTTATTACACCCGAGAGATGTGAGTATCTAAACACTATTTGTGATATTGATGCGTGAGAATTGCACCAGGCTTTACCTCTCGAGGGATCTCGAGAAGCTTACAACCCCCACCAGGCAGTGTACCTGATCGTTGTAGTATAGTATAGTGACAAGTACCGGGGGATTGATCGTTCAGCTTAGGAATAGTGTCGCTAGGATTAGAAAACCTAAATACTAGTTCTAAAGGTGAGGGATGATTATTTTTGTATTTTATGTTTTTTAGAAAGCAATTAAAATTCTCGGGTTTGAAGGATTTGGGCGGAATTAGTTGCTAATCAACTAACCCAATACTAAAGATGCAATTAAAATAAAATACTAGAAATAAAAATAAGCTAAATTATACTAAAGTTGTGAGCAATAAGTGGAGAAAATGTGTTTACTTAGATTTCACTACTCCCTAGACATCTTTTACACGTTAATTACTTGTTATAATTGCATGGATGATGGATCGTATTCCTTAATAACATTCATGGGGTGGCACACTTAACTCCCCAATTCTATGAGCTCTTATCTCCTCCTATACCATGCCCAACACAACTATAGGGATTATAAACAATGGCTCATGCATTAAATACAACCAATAAAGACCTAGTGCGCGTCGGTTCATGTTTCTTAAGACGTTCAAGCATGTTACCAATTGGAGATCTGTCAGTTTTCTTAAGCCTAACATATAAATCATTCATCCAAGACAAGTATAAACAAGTAATCAACACATAATTAACATCTAGGTTTCATTAGATCCAAGCAAACACAAGATAGATCTAGCCTAGCATGATGGAATTAAGACAAGAACAAGATATAGACAACCAACACATAGACATATTCATTGAATTGAAAGAACACTTATCTCAATTACACATGAAAGGTATCAAGGGCTTGGAACCCTTGAAAAACCTGTAAAATTCGCACCAAGTTCGTACTTAGGGTTTCTCCAAAACTTCTCTCATTTTAATGTGAAAATTAGAAAACTATATATAAGAAAAGGGGTCTGACGGCGTCAAGACCAAGCTTGTGACGCCGTCAACTCGCCGCCAAAACTTTTCTCGGACTGCCTTGATCTACATTTGACGCCGTCAAGTGATAATCATTTCCAGGCCATCATGACTTTTACTCTTGACGCCCTACCTTGTGACGCCGTCAAATCTTTACTGGATTGTCATGGAATTTTGCTCTTGACGCCGTCAGGGAGTTACTCTTGACGCCGTCACCTACTGTTCCCAGCATGGAAAATTAAGACTTTGGCGTTTTCTTCACTTTTATGCTCCAAAAACGTCCGAATTGCTTCCTTTTCCAGATTTCTCTCTCAAAGTACTTAAAATCACAAAAGGAATGATTTAGGGCAATATTTGATCAAATAAATTCGAATTCGGGCTTAAATGACCCCCTAAAAACGGATCATTTTTCGCCTCATCATATACCCTTACACTTGAGATTTGCTTGTCCTCAAGCAAATGCGCTTTTATTCTACTCAAAATACAAGTTAGGGGTCATTTAACACTAATATAAAAGTAATTACAACAAATAATCGTTCCACTAAAGACCAATAGACAAGCACGGAGGTCATACACAAGCACCTCACAAATAGTGTTTAGATACTCACATCTCTCGGGTGTAATAAAGTATAAATTACAATATGAAAACGGAAGATATCTCTCACTACCTGTCATAGCAAAATAGATTACCATAGGCTTGGGAAAGGATCAAACCTCCACCACATGGCGTAAGCACCTAGGATAAACTATCAAAGAGGTCTTTTAAAGGGTTATAACGTTAGGTGTAGAGATATGAAATACACGATTTTGTTGGATAAAGGAAGTTTTACTGGTGGCGAGTTAACAATCTTAGTTAATTACATGTACCATATGGCGTTGCTAAGCCAAAATTAGACTCGACTTAAGCTAATAAATGAAAACTAACAAAAACATAAAATGAACATAGAATGAAAAGGGATGGTAGTCCGTATGTTTTTCTCTTTTTCCTTTTTCTATTTTTTTTTTCTTTTTCTTTATTTTTTCGGTTTTTTTTTTTTTTTTTTCTTTTTTTTTTTTTTTTTTTTTTTTTTTTTGCATACACTCTTACCCTACCATCCAAAATAATACATCATAGGGAATGAACACTCCCCTTACACTTGAATTTTTACATACTTTACAATTAACTAATCTAATGACTCGAATTAAGAAAATCAAAACACTTGGAACACTTTTAAGATTAACGTATATATGGGGTAATATATGTTGTTCTTCCCCATTACTCCATAAAATAAGTACTTACCCATGAGTCCCAATCGTCCCAAAACAATATGTACAAAGATATGACTCGACTTAGCAACCATTTAATCAATTAGATAGTTAACTTAGGGTTTAACAAATAACAATAATGCACTAAAAATGAGCGCATTCACGGAAGGCTAAGGCGATTTGGTTGTACATTTAAGTGGGGTGTAACAAATTCTTCCTTTAAGTAAAATGCCTAAAGTTAGAAACAAAAAGATAGGCTCGGAGGGGTGTACTAGGGGTTTCGTGTACTAAAAATGAGTACAACGCTAAGGGTGTGGGAAAAATTAGTTGACTTAACTAGCCAAGTAATATGACTTAAATGGTCAAGTAATTGTGATACGGGTTTAACACAAGGGTGATCCTAATGCCTCTTATCATGTAGTAAATCCTACCACACGAATGTAGTCTCACTAGCGGTCTCGGGATGCATCACTAACGCAAGTTCTAGAATCTAAATGCTACCGGTACACTCATAAGCACTAATAGTAAATGCTTTTCCTATCAAATCTAAAGGCGAACCTCACATATTTGGGTGGAAAATTTTTCTGAATATACGGTTATGTGCTAGTCATACAATCTCCTATCCATGAGACGCTTGCTATGGCTAAAGTTTCACTCTTAAATGTTGTAAAAAAATTTAAATTTGGCGCTAAAATTGCACTAACAAGTATTTCTCATAGTTTTATTACACATCTACCATTAAACAAAACAAACTCAAGCGAAAGTGCATATGTAAGGTATCATCTTTTTACCCTCCCCTTACACTTAAGATGAACATTGTCCCCAATGTTCAAGTAAAGAATGTAAAGGTGAAAAAGTAAAGAGAATGAAATCAAATACTCCCCTGATTCGCTCGGTATGGATAATAAGATGGCCAGGTTAAATCTTCCTCCAAGAGAATGAACAATCAAAGCTTCCCTTCCAGAATATAAATCATCTTCTTGTCATACATAACCTGTAAAACCTGATAAAATAGACAAGACAACCTCGCGTAAAATCGGCGGCATCCTATATAAGTTACTAAATCCTAGAAAACAAGATAAGATATAATGCTTGTGGAATGAAGTTTGCAGATTTCCTGGAGATTATAAAACTTAATAATTCACAAAAACTATAAGACTCCGTTAGAAAAACAAAACTGGTAAAATTTCCAGATTTTTACACTTGACGCCGTCAAGAATTAATTCTTGACGCCGTCAGAAGTGACCTGCAGAAATTCTTATGTTAAGTTTCCGGAAAATTTCTGGAAAAACTTGGTCCTACTTCCTGGAAATCCTGCAAAACTTCATTATGACTCAATACAAGCATTTGACTCTAACAAATACGAATATACATGTTCATTAAATATTGTGGAGAATCATGATCGGTTTGTTTCTTGAAAACATATTTGGGGTTTCCCCTTACATTTATCTTTTTGCGAAAATACCTTTAGGTGGAGTTAAGACTAGGCCAAAACAACAAAGTAAAGTATTTCCACTATTTAGTTTAGAAACATGATCTACCAACAATAAAAATTAAGCATGCATACGGAAGCAAATAACAAATAAACAAACAAAATCACACAAAACATGGGTTGCCTCCCAAGAAGCGCTTTTCTTTATTTACGAGTCTTGTAGCTAGACTCAAGGTCATGGGTTAACGTGTATCGCTTATGCTCACATAACCAAGTGTGAGCCATCTAATAGTCGCCTCATCTTTCTTATATTCGTCTCCTAACTCTAAGCATCCGCGATAGTATCTTTTATTCTTTTCATGCGTGTACTTAAGTCCTTTTCTCTTATCATTCTCACTTAACATTTCCATGGGCGGATACCTACTACACTTTTCCATGGAAAAATCTTTGAACCTAGGGTGTGTGCGGGGCATTTGATAGACAAAATCTTCATCCCTATCCGAGAATGTAATTAGCCCTTCTATGAGTTTTTCATCGAGGTTGGTCAACCGTTTGAAGGGTTTTCCAAACACAACTTGGGTCAACTTATTATCAATAAACTCTCCTAGATTCTCCATAACCATGAACTCAACAAGATAAACCAAGCTTCCTACAAACACATGCAATGGTATTGCCTTAGCAGTAATGTTTTCTCCTTTGTATTCTAACTCATCTACCATGATTTTATTGTATTCATTACGTGAGATTATGTTCATTGGAAGAGATGAGTTGAGATAGGCGTTAAAGCTCTTAAATCCGATCTTACAAGGGAATTGCATGTTAAATGAACTATCACACTCAATCCTAGTTCTGGGGTCAACATACCTAAGAGGGTTTATTTCTTTTTCCATCTTATTCTCATTAATCACATCACCATCATCAAGATCCTCATCAGAGTCTGAATAGTAGAAAGGACTAGCCCTACAGTCATCATCATGATCAGACTCTTCTAACTCATAATTATTGTCAAAGTGGTGGTTGGGTGAGAGGTTAGGTGGGCTCTCATTTTCTGCTAAAGGAAGTGGGGCGGGCATTTGGAAGATCCTACGACGAAAAACACGAATAACAGGAATCAACCGATCAATGTTATTGTGATCCATCGAAATATTTTACGAACAAAGGCACAAAGAAATAAAATAGACTAAAGAGAACCTAAAAATAAAAATAAAATCTTACTAGAAAGGAATCTAGCAAGTAGACCTAATAAAAAGAAATTCTAACCTAGACAATAACTATTCCCCGGCAGTGGCGCCAAAAACTTGATGCGTGGGAATTGCACCAGGCTTTACCTCTCGAGGGATCTCGAGAAGCTTACAACCCCCACCAGGCAGTGTACCTGATCGTTGTAGTATAGTATAGTGACAAGTACCGGGGGATTGATCGTTCAGCTTAGGAATAGTGTCGCTAGGATTAGAAAACCTAAATACTAGTTCTAAAGGTGAGGGATGATTATTTTTGTATTTTATATTTTTTAGAAAGCAATTAAAATTCTCGGGTTTGAAGAATTTGGGCGGAATTAGTTGCAAATCAACTAACCCAATACTAAAGATGCAATCAAAATAAAATACTAGAAATGAAAATAAGCTAAATTATACTAAAGTTGTGAGCAATAAGTGGAGAAAATGTGTTTACTTAGATTTCACTACTCCCTAGACATCTTTTACACGTTAATTACTTGTTATAATTGCTTGGATGACGGATCGTATTCCTTAATACCATTCATGGGGTGGCACACTTAACTCCCCAATTCTATGAGCTCTTATCTCCTCCTATACCATGCCCAGCACAACTATAGGGATTATAAACAGTGGCTCATGCATTAAATACAACCAATAAAGACCTAGTGCACGTCGGTTCATGTTTCTTAAGACGTTCAAGCGTGTTACCAATTGGAGATCTGCCAGTTTTCTTAAGCCTAACATATAAATCATTCATCCAAGACAAGTATAAACAAGTAATCAACACATAATTAACATCTAGGTTTCATTAGATCCAAGCAAACACAAGATAGATCTAGCCTAGTATGATGGAATTAAGACAAGAACAAGATATAGACAACCAACACATAGACATATTGATTGAATTGAAAGAACACTTATCTCAATTACACATGAAAGGTATCAAGGGCTTGGAACCCTTGAAAAACCTGTAAAATTCGCACCAAGTTCGTACTTAGGGTTTCTCCAAAACTTCTCTCATTTTAATGTGAAAATTAGAAAACTATATATAAGAAAAGGGGTCTGACGGCGTCAAGACCAAGCTTGTGACGCCGTCACCTCGCCGCCAAAACTTTTCTCGGACTGCCTTGATCTACATTTGACGCCGTCAAGTGATAATCATTTCCAGGCCGTCATGACTTTTACTCTTGACGCCCTACCTTGTGACGCCGTCAAATCTTTACTGGATCGTCATGGAATTTTGCTCTTGACGCCGTCAGAGAGTTACTCTTGACGCCGTCACCTACTGTTCCCAGCATGGAAAATTAAGACTTTGGCGTTTTCTTCACTTTTATGCTCCAAAAACGTCCGAATTGCTTCCTTTTCCAGATTTCTCTCCCAAAGTACCTAAAATCACAAAAGGAACGATTTAGGGCAATATTTGATCAAATAAATTCGAATTCGGGCTTAAATGACCCCCTAAAAACGGATCATTTTTCGCCTCATCAGAGATGCTAGTGGATGACCTCCGTGCTTATCTTTGGTTTTTAGTGGAACGATTATTTGTTGTAATTACTTTTATATTAGTGTTAAATGACCCATAACTTGTATTTTGATTAAAATATGCATTTGCTTGAGGACAAGCAAATCTCAAGTGTAAGGGTATTTGATGAGGTGAAAAGTGAACCACTTTTAAGTAGGGTGTGCACGGTTCGGTTTGGGTCAGTTTTTGGGTAAAACCGAAACCGAACCGTAATGTTCGGTTTTTATAGAACCCAAAACCGAAACCGTTCGGTTTTTGGCGGTTCGGTTTTTTCGGTTTATTATCGGTATCGGTTCGTTTTTTCGGTTTCTAACCGTTTATATTTGGGCATGAAAAATATATACCAATAAACTTATATTACATAAAAAATTGGTTATTCTTATTTACTTTTTTTTGTCAATCTAATATTTATTGCATAAACCTTTAATTATACACATATAAATAAGAAACACACATGCAAGTGAACATACATATAGTATGATCATCGTCATATATTTATTAATATATTCTAAAATAAACACACGACACGATAAACACACATTAAAACATAAACGTTAAGATAAATATATTATAAATCTACCAACAAAATGAATATGAATTTATAAATTTGATTTATTTAGTTATTTATTCATGTTATATTAATTATATATCATTATATAATAAAATCGGTTCGGTTCGGTTTCTGGACGAAAACCGAAACCGAACCGTATTTTTCGGTTTTTAAAAAATTAAAAACCGAACCATCGGTTTTTAGTTTCGGTCGGTTTTTTCGGTTCGGTTTCTTCGGTTTCGGTTTTTTTCGGTTTTGTTTGCTCACCCCTACTTTTAAGGGGTCATTTAAGCCCGAATTCGAGATTATTTGATCAAATATTGCCCTAAATCGTTCCTTTTGTCATTTTAGGTACTTTTGGAGAGAAATCTGAAAAAAGAAGCATTTTTGACCTTTTTGGAGCATAAATTGAACAAAACGGCAAAGTCTCAATTTTCCTTGCTGGAACAGTATCTGACGGCGTCAACGCTCTCCACATGACGACGTCAAGAGTTACAAAAGGGGTGGATGTGGAAAATACACGTGACGATCCAGAGAGATTTTAAGCATAGGATATGACGGCGTCACCCAAGGCCGTCAAGGTCCAAGTATTAGTGACGGCCTAGAGGAAAATCCTACATGACGGCGTCACAAGTAGATCTAGGCAATACGATTTTATTATGGCGGCGAGTTGACGGCGTCACAATCCAATACATGACGTCGTCACGCTATGTAATCTATATATAGCTTTCCAAATTTCATTCATTAGTGTGCAACTTTGAGGGAATAAACCCTAGTCCGAATTTTATCAGCTTTTCAAGGGTTTCAACCCCTTGAATCTTTCATGTTCAATTAAAGATAAGTAATCTTTCATATCATTCAATATGTTTATGTGTTGTTTGATTATATCTTACGCTTGTCTTCTATTTAACATGCTAGGCTAGATTTCTTTTGTGTTTGCTTAGATGTAGTGAAACCTAGATGTTAATTATGGGTTGATTGTTTGTTTATAATTGTTACGGATGATTGTATTCGATGTTAGGTGATGCGTGGGAATTGCACCAGGCTTTACCTCTCGAGGGATCTCGAGAAGCTTACAACCCCCACCAGGCAGTGTACTTGATCGTTGTAGTATAGTATAGTGACAAGTACCGGGGGATTGATCGTTCAACTCAGGAATAGTGTCGCTAGGATTAGAAAGCCTAAAAACTAGGTCTAGAGGTGAGGGATGATTCTTTTTGTATTTTTATGTTTTATAAAAGCAAGTAAAAATCTCGGGTTTTGGAAGAGTGGGCGGAATTAGTTGCTAGTCAACTAACCCAATAACTACAGATGCAATAAAAATAAAATAACAGAAATGTAAATAAAGCTAATTACTAATATGGTGTGAACAATATATGGGAGAATTGTGTTTATTTAGATTTCACTACTCCCTAGATATCTTTTAGAGGTTAATTGTTTGTTACAGTTGCGTGGATGACGGGTTATATTCCTTAATACTAATCATGGGGTGGCTTACTTACTTCCCCAATTCTATAAGCTCCTACTTCACTCCTATGTCGAGCCTGCAAGAAGCTCCTAACATGGGATCACTAGAATTCGCTTATGCTTTAAATACAACCATAAAAACCTAGTACACATCGGTTCATGTTTCTTAAGACGTTCAAGCAAGTTACACAATGGAGATCTGCCAGTTTTCTTAAGCCTAACATTGAAATCATTCATCCATTACAACTATAAACAAGCAATCAACCTATAATCAACATCTAGGTTTCATTACATCTAAGCAAACACACAAAAGATCTAGCCTAGCATGTTAAAATTAAGACAAGTGTAAGATATATTCAAACAACACATAGACATATTGAATGAATTGAAAGGATACTTATCTCAATTGAACATGAAGGGTTTCAAGAGGTGAAAACCCTTGAAAATACTATAAAAGTCATGTTAGGGTTTATTGAGTTCGACCCTAAAATTCTCCTCCTTAGAATGAAAATTACAAAAACTATATATAGATTTACTAAGGTGACGGCGTCAAGAAGAAAGTTCTGACGCCGTCAACCCGCCGTCCATAAAATTCTTGGACTGCCTAGATCCAGATCTGACGCCGTCATGTGTATTCATGTTCTGGGCCGTCACCACTTTTACTCTTGACGGCCATGTCTTGACGCCGTCACGTTTTCTCTGGGCCGTCATCATTTTTTCTCCTGACGCCGTCATAAAATTGTTCTTGATGCCGTCAGGTACTGTTCCTAGCAAGGAAAATTAAGACTTTGCCATTTTCTTCACTTTTATGCTCCAAAAACGTCCAAAATGCTTCCTTTTCCAGAATTCACTCCCAAAGTACCTAAAATCACAAAAGGAACGATTTAGGGCAATATTTGATCAAATAAATTCCAATTCCGGCTTAAATTACCCCCTAAAAACAGATCATTTTTCGCCTCATTATTAGGCTTAAGAAAACTGGCAGACTTCCATTGGTAACTTGCTTGAATGTCTTAAGAAACATGATTGGAGGTGTACTACGATTTTTGGTTGTATTTAATGCATAGAAGAATTCTAATGATCCCATGTTAGGAGCTTCTAACGGCTCGACATAGAAGTGAAGTAGGATCCTATAGAGTTAGGGAATATTGTACACGGCCCTACGACTAGTATTAAGGAATATGACCCATCATCCATGTAATTGTAACAAGCTATCAACCTGTAAAAGATATCTAGGGAGTAATGAAACCTAAGTAAACACAACTTTCCTCATTATTGTTTCCACCACATTAGTATAATTAGTTTAATTTTCATTTCTGTTATTTTATTTTGATTGTATCTTAGATTAATTAGGTTAGTTGGCTAGCAACTAATTCCGCCCACTATTCCAAAATTCGAGATTTTAATTGCTTTCTATAAAATATAAAAATACAAAAAGAATCATCCCTCACCTCTAGACCTAGTTTAGGAGGCTTTCTAATCCTAGCGACACTATTTCTGAGTTGAACGATCAATCCCCTGGTACTTGTCACTATACTATACTACAACAATCAGGTACACTGCCTGGTGGGGGTTGTAAGCTTCTCGAGATCCCTTGAGAGGTAAAACATGTTGCAAGGGTGCGATCCCCACGTATCAGTGATAAAAACAGTAAGTTTTTCCACAAAGTGATCAAGAGTAGAAGACACTATAATAAAGTTGCAAGCATTTGTAATGAAGAAGGGGCTATTTGAGGAAAATATGGTTGCTAACAATTTGTAAAGCATTTTAATGATTTTGTTGGTGTTGTGGATAATGTATGTCCCTTAGTTGATTCTAATAATTTGTTTAGCTCTAAGTTGGAAGATAATGAGGCTTTGGATATGGTTAGAGGAGTAACTAATGCTGAAATAAAGATTTTTTTTTTTTTTTTTTTTTTTTTTTTTTTTTTTTTGATATTGGTGATGTTAAAGTTTGTGAACCAGATGGTTATTCATCAGCCTTTCTTAAAAGCTCTTGGAAGATTGTTGGAGAGGATGTATGCAGTGCCATTAAAGAATATTTTTAGCAATGGCAAACTTATTGGGGAGGTAAATGCTACTCTAATCTCCCTTAAGTTAGTCAACCTGCTAAAATCTCTAAATTTAGACTTATTGGTTGTTGCAACGTACTTTATAAGTGTATGATAATTGATAACGCTCAAAAGTAACATGTTTTAGGAGCGTTATCATGGTTTTTATGCATTTATTTTGGTGATTATTATGAACTTACAGTACTTAATGAAGTAAATTTGCTATTTTAGGTTCATGGAAGCTCACATGACAGAAAACGAGGAAAAAGTGAAGAAAAAAAGCAAAAATGAAGAATTATTCGGAGTCTTGTTCTTTCCGACACTTTGGCCATAACTTGAGCATACGAACTCGGATTGACTTGATTCAAAAGGCCGCGGAAAGAGAAGATAAAGTGCTACAACTTTTATTTTTATCATTTTGGGTCAGAATGAACTCAGCCGCCGGTAAGAGTCTTTAACTATGGGCAGGTGCGCAGTATGATTGAAGCTGTTGATTTAATTTTATAGGCGAAGAGAGTAGACTATTCATTTGATGAAGCATAATTTGACTCAACCTTAACAAAGAATGAAACAACAAGTAGTCAAACATAGAAGTGAAAAGGTTTCCAAGTAGGTGATCATTGGGTATTCTTAAAGTTACAACTTAATAGACAATAATGTGGAGTTTAAGAGTAACCAAAAGTTAGCTGCAAAGTTCTATGACCATTATAATATATTAGCCAAAGTGGGGAAAGTTGGTTATACACTAGATTTACCATCATCAGCAGCAATCCATCCTACCTTTCATGTATCTTTACTAAAAAGACATTGTGGCACTGTGACACCCTCTGATACTTTACCAACCACACTCTAGTGATAACATCACGAAGCCTGGAAATGTGCTGGAAATTAGAACTGGCAAGAGGAATAACATGATGTTGATGGAATGGCTTGTTCAATGAACTGAAGAAATTGTTATAAATGCTACTTGGGAAGATGTAGCTGCTATTATTTGTTCTTATCTATTCTTCCTCGGTGTTGATTCTTAAACCTCAACCCCCAAGTTGAATAGTGACTACGCTATTTTGGTTTAACTGATGCATGCTATTATTTTATTTTATTATATTATATTGGGTAAAAGGGTGAAACTACCCTTGTAAACTTTTATTACTACTTAAGATCGTTTCTATTTTTGCAAGATCAAGATCGTAAGATCGGATCGAGATCCTGAGATCCTACTATAAAGGGAACCATATCTTCTAAAAAACCAACAAGACCTGTGCCAAATTATAATCCACAGTGACTTAATCAAGTACAAGAGGAAGAAAAGAGAAGGATTCGTCAAAAATTAAATAATAAGACCAGTTCCAAAGTAGCTTAACTAGTGGTTGGGTCACTGATGTCCTCACAAGAGGTTTATGGTTCAAAGAGGTATACATTTGGGGGTCGTCAAAAGGGTCAAAAAAGAAAAAGGTCACATGATACCCTAGTTAAGCCACGTACATCTTAGTCAAAGATTCGACCTGCCTGGATAACCTTAACATGGGAATACTTCATATGTTTGTTTGTATAAACAAAGGTTTGATTTACATGAAAGCTTCAATTCATTTTATTACTGGACTGGCGTGACTTTGTTAACTAAAATAATGGAAGAATCGGTCAATGGTTCCTGCCTCATATATATATATATATATATATATATATATATATATATATATATATATATATATATATATATATATATATATATATTAAAACATGTCCGGATGCATTTTTTAAGGGATAATACCTAACATGTCCCGATTACCCAATTGATTTGTTCTTTTGCCCCAGAATTCGGAGTTTCTTAATTTAGACTGTGCAACTTGACCCATATGACGCTAAGTGTCTGACATGAGGGCCGCCAGTTGCCCAAAAGTACACAAGTTGCCCGAAAAATAATCCGAAAAATGAAACTTGTCATTTGTTAACCAAAAACTACATGTTGCCCCGGTCTAAATTAAGAAACTCCAAATTCTTGGGCAAAAAATCAAATCAATTGGGCAGTCGACGCATATTAGGAATTATCTTTTTTTAATTCATAAAAGTTTTTCAACGACTAATTAATTTTTTTTTTTTTTTTTTTGGTCATGTAGACCCCCCTAAAGCAACGTTGTTTGATTGTTTTGATGTCAAATAAGGCTACTGGTATTCTTTTCCAAGGAAGAAAAAAATACACCAATTTGTGTGTATGTATGTGTACCCTGATCATGTTCTGAAGATACTATCCAGACTATTCAATTATATAAGACTTTAACCATGCTCAATCCTACCACTCATGAGGCTGATACATCCCTAATCTTAGAGTCAATGCAACCGTGCAGTCAGTTTTCTTATTCTGAGATTCAGGTAGCAACTCAGAACTTTGATGAATCATTGGTCATCGGATGTGGGGGATTTGGCAAGGTTTACAAAGGAACAATCATATATAAGGCAAGTCGTTTGACTGTCGCCATCAAGCGGCTTGATTCAACTTCAAATCAAGGAGCATCTGAATTTTGGGCTGAAGTTAAGATGCTTTCTAAGTTAAGGCACTCTCACCTGGTGTCTTTGATAGGTTATTGCAACGATGGGCAAGAGATGGTCCTTGTATACGACTATATGCCACATGGAACTCTTGCAGATCGTCTCCATAAAAACCGAGTTCCTCTAACTTGGGTCCGAAGACTCAAAATATGCATAGGGGCAGCTCGTGGCTTAGACTACCTTCACACTGATTTGGGTATCAAGCCAAGAGTTATACATCGTGATGTCAAGAGCTCCAATATATTGTTAGATAACAAATGGGCAGCTAAGATTTCAGACTTTGGGTTGTCCAAAATTGGTCCAACTGACCAGCAGTCAACTTATGTTAAGACTTTAGTGAAAGGTACATTTGGATATATAGATCCAGATTACTTTCACACAGGTAAGCTAACTCGAAAGTCTGATGTGTATGCCTTTGGGGTAGTACTGCTTGAGGTCCTTTGTGGCAAACAAGCAGTAGATAGGAGTATTGATGAGGAGCATTGGGGTCTAGCAACATGGGCTCAAGACTCCATTAAAGAAGGTAAACTAAAGCACATTGTCGATTCTAATTTAAAGGGAACCATATCTTCTAAATGTTTAAAGGAGTTTGCGCAACTAGCAGTCCGGTGTCTGCATAACCATCCCAAACAACGTCCTACAATGGCTGAGGTTGTGGTGGACCTTGAGTCTATCCTATCCTCACAGGAAAAATATAACAAAACGTTACTTCCTGTGGACATAAAAATATTTGGCATAAGGGTACCTGCATTTCTCTTTCCATCTAGTAGGGAAAACTCAGGTATTGACATATTCTGTACTTTTTGTGTTTAATTTACCTCTCGATCTTCACTTTACAAAAATGTTGGCTAAAAATATGCAATAAAATTCACGCAAACGAACATATATACATATGATAGCTTGAAGTTAGAAAGATCTTTGTTTTACAGATATGAATAAATATATTGTGATTCTAATGTGGACAATGTAAATAATGAGCATGTCACCCGTGTTTAGTAATGGGTCAAATTAGGTTCGTGTTAAAGCGGGTCATTTTTTGGTGCAATGTAAAACGGTACGGGTTGGTTCAGCTGTCAGACACTTTTCTTATCCATTTTTTACATATTACTTATTAGCTGAATAATTTTTTCTTTAAAGGGAATTTGGATAATGTATGTATTAGGAATTTCGCTTCCATTTTATACAAATTATTTAACTACAAGCATTTTCGCTTCCATTACATATATATTCTTTTGCCTTATATATTTTCATCGCTAACAGTTCGAGCTTTTAAACTTGTAGTTGGAGGTAGAAATTCAAAATCCATGGATACGTACCTATATAAAGTTGGAGGTGAAGATCGGATATTACGCCGGTTTGAATTTAATATTATCAAAGTTGCGACCGAAAACTTCTCCGAAGCTAATTTAATTTCAGAAGACATATTTGGTTTTATGCACAAGGTATCTGTTTTTACACTGTTTTTCAGTTTAAATATACTTTTATTTCCTTGAAAATTCAACTTCTTTTTTCCTTCAGGGAAAGCTACAAAATGGTCATAACATAACAATTGTTGGGCCTTATTCTAATACCAAACATGGATTATGTATGAACGAAGTGTCTATATTGGTTAAGCTTGAACATGAGAATTTGGTTCAGTTGATTGGATATTGCATAGACGGAACAAATGTCTTCCTCATTTATGACTTTGCACCGTATTCAACTCTCAATTGCTTTATTTATGGTAAACTTGTTGTTTTGAAATGTATACCTTTTGATTGAGGATCAATGTGTTGTTCAACAGATAACAGTATTGTTAACCTTCTATATTGAAATTACATAGTACTACTGGCCTTTTAGTTTATATTTGATGTGCTTGTGATCTCTTTTTGCAGATCGTGATTGTGCTCCTTTGGACTGGGATTCCCGGTGCAAAATAATACTTGGTGTTGCTCGGGCACTTGAATACCTCCATGCGCATTCTCCAATTCGGATCATCCATCGTGATGTCAGACCTGATAACATTCTATTAGATTACAGTTTAGAACCCAAACTGTCATGTTTTTCGCTTGCAGCTTGTTACACAATCGACGAGCCTGGTTGCTTTAATGTTGTTAATTATGGGACCATGTAAGTGAATACCCATTTGTTCGAAAAATGTCATATCAAGTCTCAATACATGCACTTTTACTGAACTCTTCATATATTTAGCTTTAAAATTAAGTGGATCCAAAATATATAGGAGTCTCTTACTTTAATTCCATTCTGAAACCACAAGGGGGGTATAATTAGCCTGGCGATAAAGGTTTGGGAGTCCCAATATCATATCCGAAGTTAGACTTCTGTAAGCTGCAACACCTAAGGGCCAACTGCCCTAGCTAGCCATATACCAGTAATCCAGAATTGTGGATGATGGCTAGTGATTTACCAAGCTTCATGAGTTTTGTGGGGTGGACTGTGGAGTCCACAGCTTATATGGGAAACCAAACGTAGGCTCAGTTGGGATTTCCTATTATCCAAAGAGAAAATTAGCATATATTTTCTAGTTTAAATTTGGATTATCGATAGTGTTAGCCGTTGCTAATATCTGCATTTCTTGGCAGGGGGCACATGGCACCAGAGTCTTTTCTTGATAATGGTTGTTTGACCACCAAGGCTGATGTCTTTAGTTTTGGCATTGCTGTTTTGGAAACTATTAGTGGCTATAAAATATACAATGAAATTCCGGGGACCAACAAGTGGCTAGTAGATTATGTAAGTATGACAATTGATGGTTACTTTATTAAATATTGAGAATGAATGTTTGAACTGTGTTAATATGTTAGAAGTTATGGGACTATAGCTATAGTTTTTGACATGTTTGTTGAACTAATGAAGGTTTGGAGTAATTGGATAGAAGGAACACATACAAATATACTTGATCCTTGGATTGATGCTGATTCAAGTTCCATGAGAAGATTTACCCACATTGCTTTGCTGTGTATACAAGATAAACCGACAATGAGGCCAACAATGGATGAGGTTCTTACCATGTTGCTGGACAGCTCATCTATCGATCTGCCCATCCCAAGCGAGCCAAGATGGGCGATAACAAATGATTTAGACGATGTATATGCTAGTGAATCTAATGGTGTATGACAATACAAAGTACATGCTGATCAATTTTTTATCATGATCTGCTAAAGTATGAACTTAGAAATCTAATACTGTAAATAAGAGCATACAAATTTGGGTCGGCTTTTGGTAATTGCAATTCTTGCCCGAAAATCAACGTGGTTTCTCGGCTCCTGGCCTAATTAAAAAAAAGGGTTAACGGAACAAATCATTCATTTTAGTGTTTGTTAAAATTCTTTTTTTCTTCACGTACGGTTATATAAAAAACCGGAGTAATTCAAACTATGTGACCGCAAATGAAACTACATTTATGCCTTGGCTTCTAGGGTTGACTTCCAATCTACGTTTTATACTCATAACTAACCCTTCAGTTATTACTTAGTCAAATTTGATAGTGTTACAAGATTATTCTCTATATTAGCTTATGGTTACGTCTAGGGTGTTAAGTGTCAGTTGTCATTCTTAGTCAAGTAGGAGTCGGTTTAGTTGGCTTGGTCAACCGTGCCTTTGTAACAGCCGACTAAGAGTCTTTGTTAGAGTCGATTTACTCTTCCCCTCATCTCTATAAAAGGAGGAGGGACGAGTTGTGTACGCATTCTTTCAATAACTAATCAAGGTTCGATTAGATATACTTACTTGTGCTCGTTTTATTTTCTGTCAATCATAACTTGCTGTAGTGTGTTCGACTTCACGATCGGGTTTAATCCGCTCTAGTAACCAGGGGTTGTAGGTTATCGAATCCTATAAATAGGTACTAAAAAAGTAGCTAAAACAATAATTAGTGATCATATTGTTATGCATAAAAAAATTTGGATGTCGGTTTTATGGTGTTAGCTAAAAAAAATAAAAATAAAATAAAAAATAATATTGCCATGCATGTAATGTTGGTGATTTTAGTTAATTGCGATTTACTAGAAACCAGTGAAAAACATATTATGCTTAGATACGAGTTAGAGAAGTATAAAGTGCACACTCGTTGAGCTAATATGTTTTCGGTCAGACAAAGATGATGGGTCAAGGCCCCCCCTTGCTGGGGTCCGCCCAATCGGTAAAGGAATTAACCTATTTTCCCGCCAAAACCCAACCAATATGTCTGTTGGTGAAGAGTTGTGACTCTTGGGAGTTAACCGATTCTAACCGTCATAACTGTCAATTTAGTCTGTTATTTAAGAGACTTATTTGTTCTCTTCCTAAAATATGAAAAACACACAACTTTCTCTCTTTTGTCTAGACATATAACAACTGTATCAGACAAGAGTGTAGCTTGAGATAACACCACACATGGACATAGTTGGGAAAAAAAAAATCACAACAAAAGGAAAATGAATTAAAATATTTTAAAATTCTTTTTTTCGCCGATAAAGAATGTATTATCTTCAAGTGATTTTTACTCATTTTTCTTCCTTTTCATTCATCAAAGCTAGGAATGTTTAATTGACAAAAATTAATGTACCTCCGCGTTGACAATAATTAATGTACCTCCGCGTGGAGGCTAGTATAACCAGATGTCCAAACCGTGTTCTGAAATCAACCTTCAGTTTGACTTTTCATGCAAGAGTTTTGGCCCAATTAATTCTCTCTTACAAGGAAGAAGAGTCAATTTTATTTTTTTGGTATATATATGAATCGAACAAGCTACAGGAATCCTTATTATTTTCACAATCAGTACGTGTATGTGACTTTATGCTCGCTTAGAGATACTATAAACACAGTGGCGGACCCAGAATTTTTTAAGACGGGGGCAAAAAAATTTTTTTTTGATAAAATCGTGATGCACTTTAATAAAAAGGTCATATATATATATATATATATATATATATATATATATATATATATATATATATATATATATATATATATATATATATATATATTTACACTAAAACCTAAGGTTTTACATTTTTGGCTTCAAGGTGGGGGGCAATTTGATTTTTTGGAGGGGTGCACTTTAATAAAAAGGTCCCAAAAAAATGTTTTTTACACTAAAATCTGAATTTTTTCGACAAGTCGTGGAGGGCACCGCCCCCCCCCCCCCCCCCCCCCAAACTTTGTGCTTGGGTCCGCCCCTGTATATACACTCCTGTCCTGCTTCATGTCTATGGCCATGGTTACGGTGTTAGTTTATGAACATTATTTTAGTAGTCGTATGTTAGGATTGAACTCGAGATCACGGGATTGCACACTTTACGCATGAGACTCGATGTTTAAATAATTAATATAAAATGTTATATTTAATTATTTAATTCACAATAAATGACTAAAGAGCGTTAGGTAATTAATGGAATTGACTAACGGTCGGTAAATGTCAACGGGATACGAAGAAAGTAAAACAAAACAAGAGAAGGTTCTAGAAATCCTCTCTTGAGCTTGTTTTGGTCGAAACTACGAAATCCCACATCGAAAATCATAGCAAACTTGATATCTATCATAAGGGTATAAATACATCTCATGTATTCATCATTTGATACATTTCAATAGAAGGTCAAACTTCTTCTTTTCCACTCTTGTTCATAGGACAACGAGCGAAACCCCAAGAAAAGGGATTTGCGAGTAACCTTGAACATTACAAAGTGTTTGGTAAATCTATTGTGATCAAGAACTAGCATTCACATCGAATCGCTAATAGTACGTGTGTACAAGAACGTGATATAACCACACTATTGGTTATATCTTGGATTGAATAACAAAAAGGTAAGGGTTATTCTTACAATCCACATAAACCCTAATTAGGGTTCATAAGTTGAAGATTGCTTTAATTGATTCTTGTTTGGGCTAGAATCACAAAGGTACGTTTACTAGTTATTATTGATTAATTAATTACATGTTATATGATCTTGTTATAATTGCTTCCGCTATGCTTACTTGATGTTATTGGTTTATTTATATGCATGTCATGATATTATAATTCCAACAGTGGCATCATGAGCCGTTATAATGTGTAATTAATTATCGAAACGCATAAAAATTGAATTTTGATTCGTTTAATTACATTTTTATAGGGTTTTCATTATCCGATCCCTAAGTTTTTTTAATGGGTCGATTTACCCAATTTATTTTTTAGGGTTTTGGTTTTTATTTTTAATATGATTAGAAATCCTAAGATGTCATGTAATTGGTTATGCGTTTTAGTAAACGATCTTGGTTCAATATGTTAATTGTTAAGCATAATCCATGAAAAATGCATGTTTGCATGGATTTAATTATGTGATGATTTAAATGGTTTAAATTGTATATATTAATTAAATGTTAAGTTATATCGAAACATGTAAATTTATTAATAGATGACGAATTGGGGAAGACTTCAATATTAAGTAATCAATTACGTGCTATGTGGTGTTTGTTTAGTTTTGGCTTACGCAATCGATTTATTGATGTATGTGGTTCCTTTTCCTTTGAAGAAGAAAGCCCTAATTGAATAAATGCGTTATACACCTAGATTGATTATTAATAGGACTATTGAATAAAATTTGCATTTGACTACATGTTTATACATATTTAATTGTTATGTTATGTATATGTTTATTTGGTTATTTTATTTTTTTATTATGTATTACTTGTTTTTTGTTTATTATTATGTGGGACATGTTTATAAACGAAAAAGGGTAACTTTGAATAGACAAATAATATGGACTAAATAAATGGCGAAATTGTTTTGGTTTTAAGAATTTAAATTTCAAATGATTGGTTGATTGATGTTTTGTACATAGTGTGCGAAAGGCGGACCGAAAGTCGCCATACAATGTGCTTGTAGAGAGGGGTTATTAAAGACCATGCACCTACCGGTTCTCTACAACCGCTTATGTACCGATCTAGACTTACCTATATCACTATTTTACGTACACTGTCATCTTAAGGGTGAATTGACCACAATTCCACAATGATTATCTGAAACACTAAGCTTTAAGGCTTATGCAAAAGTACGATATAAGTAGACGATAATTGTTGGTAATTCTTTGATTGGTGTACTCGATACCTCAATCAAAACTTGCTATTTTACTCTTAGTGAATTGGTAATTAAAATTGTTTTGTAAAACCAATGTTATGAAGTTGTATGCATGCTTTTTCATAAATTATTTTGATTACACGTCAAAATTAATACCCTTATAAAAATTAAGTCGACTGCCATCTAATTAAGAACACTTGAAGTTGTAGTTTACGTCATGTGAGAGCTTGGCTAGATTGCAATGGAGAGGTAATTAAATTTCATAATTTCATTGCTAGCAGATCAACTGATGTAATGGAATTATTGGTTTGCAGTTTTTAAGTTAGATGACTTAAATTGAGTAGGAAATGAGAGCTTGGACTCAAGGCATTAGATGGGGATGAAACATGCTTACATTGCAAAAGATTTTGTGAATGTAAATCCTATAATGATCTAGGAATTGCAATACGATATTGGCAATTATTGTTCGACAATTACCTTGTTAAATAGTATCATTACTTGCAGATCAACTGATGTAATGGTACTATGTCAATTAGGATCCTAGCTTTAAGAAAATACTACGGTTTATATGAATATTTACCAATGGGGGTATTATTTTCTTAAAGACCAATTATCGAAAATACTGAAATTGAATTTTGTAATTCATTTTAATGTATTAATGCAACGTTCAAACCGTAAACGCACTTTGGGCTTTGGTAAATTGATATCGTTCTGTTTTCAAACAAATGTTTGATTAAGAATAATTTACTTAAAAGACAAAAGAAGTCTCCTTTCTATGAAAGAAGAGTGAGATACAATCCTATTTCTTTTCATGAATGAAAAAGGATAATAGGAATATTAGATATGTCTCAATTCTAATATAACTCATAGTAAATTTTTAATAGTTAAGATAATTGCATATGTTTCATAGGAATTTTATCATCCTTATTTGGTGATTAAATTCTTAGTAACAAATATGATATTTGGTTAACAGAAAATTATGTATGACATTTTATTAGTTATTAGAAGCTAGACTAATTACTGCAAAATGTTAAAAGACAAACTAGTTATTTTGACTATTTAAGAGGTACTACATACATTGTAGGATGGTAGACCTGTTAAGGAAGAAATTGCATGCCCAATTTTTTAAGTTAATAGCATTTGGTGGATAGTCCGTCATTTACATAGTAGGATACACTCTTTAGTACATAAGTAATTGTTACGTATGGACATTCAAAGGTGTAGGAAAGTTAAAAGCACACTATTTTCTTTCACTGGATATGAAACATTTACAATGTTGTCAAATTCAGTAGGAGTATTGTGTACTTATTATTGAATAAGGAATTATTGTAATGATCTTTAATTCAGTGGGAGTTACAAGCTTTGACATCTTGGTAGCTAAAAATAATTACTTTTCAATTGTAGACACTCATACTTTTAAGGATAGTCTTGTACGTTTCCTTAGTTGACATTGTTGTTCTATAACTACTTGTTATGCTAAAATCTATGACACAATCATATTAATCACATAAACAAATGCATGGCGTGTTGTTTATCAACTATATGAGGTTTTTTTCATGCACAAGTGGGAGAAATGTTATCTTTAATGTGTGCAAGAAACAACTCATAAAGATATGATTTAATGGATTCTCTTGACTACAAGATAAGAGAATTACTTTCTAATATGAATTATATACATCTAATTCAAGAAACACTTGGTGTTGCTATTTATGTTATGTGAGAGCTTAGAGAGATTGCAACAACAAGGTAAAATTCATATTTTCATTACTAGCAGATCAACTGATATAATTGAATTATGAGAATTTGCAGTTTCTAAATTAAATACCTATTAGAACATGTGTCAATATGATATTAAGACTACTTTAATTTGTATATTTATGAATTCATGGAATGACATAAATTAATAAAGTAATCTAATGCTGCTTCAATCAGAATATTTATGTGTTATTGGAATGACATAAATAAATGAAGAAATAATGTTGTCTACATTATTGTGAAGTAATAAATTAAATTTAAATTATTATTGAAACCAAAAGATGGTGTTCATAATTACTTTAGATAAACATGTTTATATTTAATTGTAAAGATATAAACATAAAGTCTTTTAATTGTTACAAGACTTATAATAAAGTAAGACGTTATCTTGTTATGTATTTTAATTCAGACATATACATGAAGTCATTAAATTGTTAAATGACTTATAACGTATAGTGGGATTATAACAGTTTATGTTTTCTTGTAGAGACATGGACATGAAGTGACTTTGTAAAAAGTACTTGTGTTATAAAGCATGTAATTGACTTGAAAATACTATTATACCATTAAAATGGCTTAGTTGGTAAATAGACAAGCCAAAAGGAAATATGGTTATCTTAAATATTGTTAGATTGTCTTACAATATTAATACTAATGAAATACCAAATGTTTATGGTATGTTCAGTTAGGAAAATCAAACTCTAATTATATTATTTGATTAAAGATAACTATGACTTCTTTTCTTCCAAAAGTTATCAAGGTTAGAATATTGAGTATGACTTGGACATACTTAATAAACCTCCAACATAGAAGATTAATAAGACATTATCATATGATGAAATGTGATGAATGTGATGAATCATATTAAGTCTTAAATTGATGTTATGAATTTGTTAAACTACTTATGAGTAGGTTATTAACAAATAAAAGTCATGAACTGTCATTGTGTATTTGTAATATCCCAAAAGAGAAAATTGTATTGTTGTTTTGTTTGCTAAAGTATTTAAAGATAGTCTTTAAATTACTAAAAGCAAGTGGGAGATTTGATCTTTAAAAGATAAAATTACAAGATACATAATCTTCTAAAATACACTAGTAAATATCATAATTAGGCTTGACATTAAAATGTTAAATCTCAAGATGATGGAATTCTCATTCATAAACTAGCAAAGATATTTCAGATATTTGATTAATATGCTGAGGGCTATGATTTACAGAATTATTGTAAACCTGATAATCATTATGATACATTACCAAATATGAAAATTGGGTAAAGTACACATGCTAGGAATGATTAAGATATTGTACATAAAGATAATCAATTTTGAAAAACTTGTTTTATCTTAATAGTTAGACTAGAAAATAAATATGAGTTTCTTCAAAGATAAGGTAACCCTTGTGGTTTAAATCTTTGTATAGAAATCATATAGACAATACTGTGCACGTATTTAATGCATGTCTTATGAAAAGATTATTAATCACACTTAAGCAATTAATTGTGATTGAATATTTTATCTTAAACACATTAAATATATATAAAGATTATGATTTTCATATTTAGTTTCATTAATATGAAATTGATAATAGAATATCAAAACTCTTTCTTGAGTGATTACTTGAGCGAGGACGATAAGTAATCAAAGGAGTTTATGAATTCAAATAAATCTTTGGAAGTGTATAAAGTGCAAAATCCATAGATGGATAAATGCATGCATCTAGAAGATTTTTTTTTTTGTGCTTAATTATTAAATCCATGTTTTGATTTATAATTAAAATAAGATAATTTCTAAGTATTCCTGAAAGCTAGTGGGAATATTATGTTTAATTTCCTAAATCATATATGTTGTAAAACATATAAAAAGTAATATTACATATAAGTAAAATGTTAAGTCTTAGTTTGGAATGAAACTTTACTTGAAAGATTTAGAAACTAAGACATACAACCTTGAAATGAATGTTTATTGTTGAAACATGTGCAGTAAATTAATCTAATATAACATGATATATCATTTAGAAAGTCTAAATGGATATGTATAACATGAATAAAATCTAAGTATGACTCAAAGATTTTTCATGAACATCATGTTTTGTTGTACCATGCTTGATTATAAGATGATTTGGCAAAATTAATATCTAATTAAAAATTTATTAGATAACTTGTGTAATATTCTATAAGAATATGTTTGATTATAGAATCACATCCTAAGTCTGGAACAGCTTCCAAATTCTGTAGATGAACAATTGGTCAATTGTTGTGCAAATTGTCATAGCCAACAAACTTGAAAGTTTGAAGGGCATCAAACATTACACAATAGATATTAATGTTTACGGGAAGTTTTAACAGTATATTGTTGTTGCATACAATGATGCTAATATCTTTTGAGATGACACTCAATACTGGTTATAGTAAAGATTTCATCCTTGGCTATTACTAGTTATGCTTACTAAAAGCATAGTTGCATTATACATTAAGAGAATAAGAATACTTTAAAATGTTTAGAAGTTTGATTATCATAAATTGGTGGTTAAGGATGTCACACATTTTATGAAATATTATATGGCATAATCAAAATTGTTGAGTATGCACATATAAGAACTTCAATAGTTGAATTCTTGAAATAAGTATTCTTAAAATTCCGATAGATCAAAGTTGGATGATTTATGCCTTGTCAACAAGTATGAATATCATTACTTGAGACATAATTCATCAACAAGAGTTATCATGCATTGATCTATTTAGTATTTGGATAAAGGATGTTAAACAATTATTATAATAAATTTGAATACATGGTATGTAACACCCCAACCCGAAAAGGGTAAAAATGTCACAAATTATGGTGTTACATCAGAACAACCAGACAGATCAAAAGCAGAAAACTTACATAAATAACTTACTTCAATTAACTATGGTCAAATTCTTCACTCAAGCCCAGAAAATTATCCCAAAAGCTATCTTGAATACCTACCGCGGAGAAAAGAAATGCGGCTGAGCTACAAAAGCTCAGTGAACGGATATAACAAAAGTAAACTGAAATAAATGCTGAAGATGTAGCACCCCCAACCCGGGAATACGGCAGCTGACATGCTGGGGGCACTACGCGAATCGAAACCAGGCATCTTTATAGCAAACGGCCACAACACGGGACGTTTAAAAATGCCTCAAAACATATCATTCGTTTTACAAACCATTTTAGAGTACATAGACTCTTTAACAAAATAGCAGCGGAATAAAAATAAAGATTGCAGTGGAAAATGACAAAGTTTAGCAGCGGAAAACATTTAAAAAAAAACACCAAGGTTTTACAAATGACATGATAAATAAAAATAGTAGTAATAGATAAGCTGCCTTGACAGAAAACTTCCTTTATCCAGCCACTCCACCACGCCCAAAATCATAATGCTCCACAAATTAATTAGTAGTAGTACCTGAGAAACACATGCTTAAAAGTCAACACAAATGTTGAGTGTAATCCATAGGTTTAAAGAAATAAGGTTGAGCACAAGGGTTTTAATCATACGGTATAAGCAACAAATGCAAATACCAGGGTAACCAAGATAACACCCAATATGTAGAGGCATCCCAGTGCATACATACGGTTGATGATGCTAAGCTCATGACACGCAAAACGTTAACCAATATATAACCATAAGTCGACAAATAACCGCGGAATTTCAATATATAAAGTGCCCCCAAGGCCGGATACTTGCCATATACCCGGCAAAATCGAATATAGTACACCCAAATTGCCTATCCAGCAAAAGGGATGGGAGGGTCAATTCCTATAGGCCTATATCCCTATATTCGCGCTCACTCGCAAGTGATTAATGGCTCATGATCTGAGGGTCTTTCAGGCAAGACAAGCTACTTAGCACATCGTCGGGAATATATATTTGTTATCATCATCAGGATAAGCATACCAAAAATAAATAATACTTGTGCTCAGAAAATATTTAAAGCATGTGTCTCACCCCATGAGTTTATAAACAATTAAAATATAAAAAGCGGGCTATGAATCACACCTTACTAACAGCAGCAGGAAACGAGATATAGCAACAATCAAATATGCGTCACAACAATAGGGACCTCAGCACAACCTAATCAATATAAAAAGCATAACTCAGAACTAAACTCGAACATCTCAATAAACAATGCTTGAATAAAAGATTTTATAAACACAATGGCATTTGAAAGAAAAATAGATTTTAAAAAGTCTCGCGTGGGTGACGAGAAAGAAAGATAGAGAGAATATGTCGTCGAGAGCGCACGTCAATCCGAGAACGTCAAAAGTAGATAAAAGAATAGCTCAAAGAAAAGAAATCGAAATAAAATGAATACTTATTTAAATAAACAAATAATATATTACAATAAACTAATTTCGGCTATTTTACCCATTTTCCCAAAACAAAACGTTGAAAACAATATAGTTAAAATGGTTTTTCAAATATAATATAATCCTTAAGTTTTAAAAGTTTATAAAAGATTTTACGAAATTTCGGCATGACCTGCCCGTTTATACAACGTTTCCCGAGTCAACGACTCTTTGTTTTTAAATAATAAAATCGTATAAATAAGTAATTATGCTTGGATATATCATTCGCGTAGTCCTTTAGTTGTTTAGTTTTATCGACCATTTTGTATTGTTCGGGTTCCAGGTACGTTAAGATCTTTACGGGCCTAACGTACCATACCGTCTCGTGTACCAATGGGTCCATAATATCCAAATAACCAAGGCCGTAAATCCAATACGTCCAATACAAGCTCACAATACAATAATACGGAAACAATGTCCGATAACCAAATCCCTTAACTATAACCAACTTATTTTTATAGTTTCATAATTATTAATCCGTTTCATTTAAATTTAGCCGAAACAAGTTCAAATATATATAACAACTACAAATAACAACGATACTCAACAAATAATACAAAAATTAACCGAGTCACACCGGGTCGACCCGGTGTTGACCAGGTCAACTGTCGGTCAAAGAGGGGCCCACATGAGTTAAAACATCATTTATAATCTCAATATTCAATAAATAATATAATAAAACAAAATAAATATATATATATACATTTATATATATGAATCGACATATATAAAATAAATAAATAATAATATGAAATTTTTATAAAAATATTTTAGGATGAAAACTAAAAATATATATTATTTTTAAAAGTATTTTCGGAATAAAATAAATAAATAATTAAATTTATAAAATAAATTTTATAAAAATAATTTCGGTAAATAAATAAAATATACAAAAATTTATAAAAATTTTCGGATTTAAATAAAATAATTTCGGAAATATTATTTTTTAATAAATAAAAATACGAAAATAGTATTAATAATATTTTTAATGTTTTTAAATAAATAAAAAGAAATAAATACGAAATAAATAAAAATAAATAAATAGAGGTGCGTTTGGGGGTTTTACCGAGCAAGAAAATGAAGAAAAAGTGGTGGGAAGGTGGTGGTTGGTCGTGATGGTGACGGTGGTGGTATGGTGGTGCGGCGGTGGATGGTGGTTGGGGGTGTTCGGGATGGTTTCAAATTAAATGGTTTGTACTTTTGGAACGAGCACGTCCCGATCTACAAGATGGTGAAATAAAATATTTTTGGCCGGAAAATTTTCCGGTGACAGGAAAAGTACGCCGGAGGTGGCGGCGGTTTGGTGGTCGGCCGGAAAAAAAAAAAGAAAGAAGAAAAGTAGAGAGAAGGAGGAGAGAATTGTAGAGAGAGAGTGTGTGTGTGTATTTTATGAGTGAAAGTGAAGAAAAAGGTTAGGTGTGGGGTATTTATATGGGATTTTAAGTATAGGGTAAGTTTTGATATTATTGAAAGTGTAGGGTAAGGGAAGGGTGATAGTCCAAGGACTAATATCGCCAACGTAGCAAACTTATCACGATAAACACTTTGGGGCTCATTCGACATAGCAAACGGACTCGAAAAATTACGAAACTTGCGCCATTGTTCACGAAATAATTTTTCCAATAAAATCAAGCATAAACTTTAGAGTTTTTCCAAAACTCAAAATAATTCAAATAAATTGACAAATGCAATAAGTTCGAGTGTTCTAGGTTGTGCTGAGTCAATCAAGGAATAAAGTTCTCGTTTCCAATATATCTCACGTTTCCCAAGCCCAATTAATCATAAAATAAAAGTTTTAATGTGTCTCAGGTACGAAAATAAATATTTTGGCTAGAAATGAGTTTAGAAAAGTACCGGGGGTTACATCACATACATCTTATTTAGAAATCCGTCCCGGATTTAGTTTCGAGTTGCCAGTCCTGGTTTTGAAAAGATTTGGGTATTTGCGTTTAAACTCGTCCTCACGTTCCCAGGTATACTTCGGTCCTCTCTTGGAATTCCATCGAACCTTCACAAGAGGTATACGACTCTTCTTCAATCGCTTCACCTCGCGATCCAAAATCTCAACAGGCTCCTCAACAAAGTGCAATTGCTCATCAATCTCAATTTCCTCAAGCGGAATTACTGCGGCTTCATCAGTCAAGCACTTCTTCAAATTCGACACATGGAAAGTAGGGTGAACTCTACTGAGCTCCGGTGGCAATTCTAGCTTATATGCCACAGGACCAATCCTCTTCACAATCTTAAATGGTCCAATATAACGGGGATTCAACTTTCCTCTCTTACCAAACCTGATCACACCTTTCCAAGGCGATACTTTCAACATAACCCTATCTCCCACTTGAAATTCCAGGGGTTTACGTCTCACGTCTGCGTAACTCTTCTGTCGGTCACGAGCAACTTTCAATCTGTCTTTAATCTGAGCAATCTTTTCGGTCGTCTCACGAACTAAATCTGGTCCAATAAGTTGGGCTTCTCCTACTTCATCCCAACATATAGGTGATCGGCACTTCCGACCATATAGTGCTTCAAACGGTGCGGCCTTAATACTCGCGTGATAACTGTTGTTGTAGGAAAACTCAATCAAGGGCAAATGGACATCCCATCTATTCCCAAAATCAATCGCACACGCACGCAACATATCTTCCAAAGTCTGGATGGTTCTCTCGCTTTGACCATCGGTCTGTGGATGGTAAGCGGTACTCATGTCGAGATTCGTACCAAACGAATCTTGAAGTGACTTCCAAAAATTCGAAGTAAACCTGCCGTCCCTATCTGAAATGATAGACACTGGCGCTCCGTGTCGAGATACAATCTCTTTAACGTAGAGACGGGTCAACTTATCCATACTGTAGTTCTCTTTGATTGGCAAAAAGTGCGCGGATTTAGTCAATCGATCGACTATTACCCAAATAGCATCGAATCCTGTCGAAGTCCTTGGTAACTTGGTGACAAAATCCATTGTTATTCTTTCCCATTTCCATTCTGGGATCTCAGGTTGTTCTAGCAAACCAGACGGTTTCTGATGTTCAGCCTTAACCTTGGCGCACGTAAGACACTTACGGACATAATCGGCAATCTCAGCTTTCATATTGGGCCACCAATATAACTTTTTCACATCTTGATACATCTTGTCAGATCCTGGGTGAATGGAATACTTTGACTTATGAGACTCGAGCATAATTAAGTCTCTCAGTCCTCCAAACAAGGGCACCCAACTTCTTCCTTTGTAACACAAAGTTCCATCTGAACGTTTCTCAAGTTTCTCCTTCCTAATCATCCCATCAACTCTCTCTTTCTTAAGTTCTCCTCTTTTCACGACTTCCTCTTGTGCTTGCAAAATCTGAGCGGGTAAATTCGAGTTAATCGTCAACACTAAAGCTCGAACGCGTAACGGTTTCAAACGTTCCTTGCGACTCAAAGCATCAGCCACAACATTTGCCTTTCCGGGGTGGTATCGTATCTCGCAATCGTAATCGCTCAACGTATCCAACCATCTTCGTTGTCGCATATTCAACTCCTTCTGATCCAAAATATACTGCAAACTCTTGTGATCGGTAAAGACAACACACTTAGTACCATTAAGGTAATGTCTCCACAACTTGAGGGCAAAAACCACGGCTCCTAACTCCAAATCATGAGTGGTATACTTCTCTTCATGAGTCTTAAGCTGTCGGGAAGCATATGCCATAACCTTCCCTCGTTGCATCAAAACTGCTCCTAACCCTTGATACGAGGCATCACAATAAACCACAAAGTCTTCTACTCCATCTGGAAAAGCCAATATCAGTGCACTACAAAGCTTCTGCTTCAAAGTCTGAAAGGCTTTCTCTTCTTCCTCTCCCCATTCATATTTCTTATCCTTGTGAGTCAATGCAGTCAACGGTTTAGATATCTTGGAGAATCCCTCGATGAATCTCCGGTAATATCCAGCCAATCCTAGAAATTGACGAATTTCTGTGGCGTTAACTGGCGTTGACCATTTCTCAATCGCCTCAATCTTAGCGGGATCCACATGTAATCCTTCACTATCAATTACATGACCCAAAAATTGAACTTTCCGAATCCAAAACTCACACTTAGAGAACTTAGCGTACAACTGCTCGTCCTTGAGCAACTTAAGTATCGTAGCCAAATGCTATTTATGCTCTTCTTCGCTCTTTGAGTAGATCAAAATATCATCGATAAAGACTATCACGAACTTATCTAGATAAGGCTTGCACACTCGGTTCATGAGGTCCATGAACACTGCAGGCGCATTGGTCAATCCAAAAGGCATAACTTGGAACTCATAATGACCATAACGGGTCCTAAACGCCGTCTTGGGAATATCCTCTTCCCGAACCCTGACTTGGTGATAACTAGACCTCAAATCAATCTTAGAGTAATAACTCGATCCTTGCAACTGATCAAACAAATCATCAATCCTCGGTAACGGGTAGCGGTTCTTCACAGTTAGCTTATTCAATCCTCGGTAGTCGATGCACATCCTAAACGATCCATCCTTCTTCTTCACAAACAATACTGGAGCTCCCCAGGGCGAAGAACTCGGTCGAATAAATCCTTTATCCAACAGCTCTTGCAATTGCTTCGATAACTCCTCCATTTCCGATGGCGCTAAACGATACGGTGCACGTGCAACAGGTGCAGCACCAGGAACTAAGTCGATGCGAAACTCCACTTGTCGGGATGGCGGAAGTCCCGGAAAATCTTCAGGAAATACTTCAGGAAAATCTTGCACTACAGGAACATCCTCGAGTCGCTTCTCTCCCGACTCCTTCTTAGCTACATGTGCTAGGAATGCGTGACATCCTTTCTCAAGATATTTCATGGTCTTAATACATGATATGATATTCAGGCGAGTTCCACTCCTATCACCTCGAACAATCAAAATCTCATCATTGAGAGGGATATGAACAACTCGTTCTCCACAAACAATGCTCGCTCGATTCTTGGATAACCAATCCATTCCAACTATCACATCAAAACTTCCGAGCTCGATGGGCATAAAATCAATACTAAACGGGTGATCTAAAAGATTAAGGGTACAGCCACGGATCACGGTGCGGATATCTACTAGGTTACCATCAGCTAACTCAATACTATAGCTAACGTCTAATAGAGTAGGGGTAAGTCGAAGTAACGGCGAAATCTTAGAAGATACAAAACTCATATCGGCACCGGAATCAAACAAAACTTTAACACGAAGGTTGTTGAGAAGAAACGTACCAGTGACAACATTCGGATCTTGCTGTGGCTCTCCATTTCCCATCACATATACTCTTCCTCGAGCACCTACATTTCCTTGTCCAGCTTTCTTCGGGCAGTGATTCCTATAGTGTCCACGCTCTCCACATCCGTAACACGTAACCACTGGCAGGGCACCTACTCCTGTCGCCACAACTCTGCTCTTACAAAACCTCGCAACATGACCAACCTTCTGACACTTCGTACACCTCACAGTACATGGTCCAGTATGATGCTGGTGACACTTCTCACAGCGAGCTTGCTATCCAACATTGTCTCCTCCTTGTGTAGCCACAAATGCCTTAACAGTCTCCTGTCTCCTATTCTGCTGGTGATGGTGATTGTTGTTACGATACTGATTATTGTTGTAGCGGTTGTTGGGGTTGTTATAGTTGTTGTTCCTTCTGTTATCCTCCCATTTTCTCTTGTTGTCAAAGTGATTACTCCTCTGAACAGCACCATGTTTAGTCACCTGATCCATAAGGCGTTCAGCCATGCTAATAGTATCATCTAAAGTCTCAGCATTGTACGACGTCACATTTCCTTGAATACTCGCAGGCAATCCACCGATAAACTTCTCCAGCAACTTCTCATTATCGGGCACCATGTGAGCACAAAATACCTTCAACTCTTGGAAACGTCGCACATAAGTAGCAAGATCAGAACCCTTCACAGCCAAATAATAAAACTCAGTATCCAACTTCCTCAAATCACTACGAGAACAGTACTTCTTAACTATAGCTTTCTTGAAATCTTCCCACGAAGTACTATAAGCTTCCTCCATTCCCTTTTCCTGAACATAAGCATTCCACCAAGACAAGGCATGCTCCAACAATGTGCATGTCGCATACTTCACCCTATTGTTCTCAGTACAATTGCTCCTATGAAACACCGATTCCACTTTCTCAAACCATTGAGTCAATCCAACAGCTCCTTCAGTTCCCTTGAAGGTAATGGGCTTACAATCCATAAATTCCTTAAAAGTGCAGAAATGGTTGTTAGGAACCGCTTGAGCTCTAGCCGGTCCAACATTCTGAGGAACACCTGCTTGCCTGGCAAGCGCTGCAGCAACACCCTCATCAATCAACTGCTGAATCGCAGCAGGGGTCATCTTCTTATGAGGCATAATTCTATCAATCAATACAAAGTACAACACTTGTAAGTATTAGATCAATGTGTCAGAATTATCGCACAAGATAAATCATCATCACATGAATAGAATCATAATATAGCATAGGTCTATATCAATAATAGTACATCACCATAATACATCATAGATTTCATACTTGACATTGGTCTTACAAGATATGCAAAACAAGTACAAGTTTCAAATAAAATCTTCCAACTGAAAAATTCAGTTTACATATACAAGGTAAACTACTATTATGATACTATACTATAAATGATCCAATCACTGATCTCCCAAGCGACCACCATACATAGTCATCACATCAATGCCATCATAGGACCTAAGACGGGCCATCCTCTCTGCATAGGCCTGTCTCTGCATCTCATGCAACTCACTCCACAACTCGCTGATACTAGTACGATAATGTCGACTATCAATGTCCAAGAATACCTCCTTCATGGTCAACTTGTCAACCACCTCCTCCATCTCAACCATTTTCCTATCTAGCGAATCCATACGCTCCTGAAACGCAACACTCATCCGTCCTAAAGAACTCAACCTCTCCTCTTGCCTCTGAATCTCCATATACATCTCTCCTGCGGCTCTCCTATCATCCTAAACTTCCCTCCTCAATCCTGCAACCTCAGACTGCCTGTCACTCATACGCCTAGTGATACTCTTATGACTATTCTTACACCACACTATATCCTGCCTCAAACGACTCATAGCAGCTCTAAGCTCTGACGGAGTAACACGGACCGCTGTCGACGACTCACCAACCTCATGCGTAGGAGGAACCTCGGCCTCGAGCGCATATCCTAATGCCTCAGACGTATCTGACTCATACGTCACATCCGACACAGCAGGCGGAGGCGGCGGGGGAACATCCTGATCCTCCTCCATAAACTCATCATCACTAACATCCATCTTCATCTCTTCATCATCCTCAATATCAACATCATCCCCTAAATCTAACTCATCATCTGAACTAACATCAATATCTAACCCAACATCAACATCTAACTCAACATCATCTCCCAAGGGCAATGGGTCAACAACTGGTGGAACGGGAACCTGATCATGGGGAACTGGGACAGACATGATACTCTACAAGAGTATAAGAAAAACATAAAAATTCTAGCCAAATTTTCGCCGAAAACCATTTTATAAGCCAAAGCATGATAGTGGAAAAAGTTCAAACCAATCTCAATGTAAAAACATATATATAATTAAAGTCGAAAGAATTACCAGGGCGTGAAGTGGCATGGAAGGCTGTCAGCTTTCTGTCTCAAAATGTTTTGACTCCAGGAAAAAGTTTATAGTCGAGTGCGAGCTCGTTCTCTATAAACGATGGCTCTGATACCATTCTGTAGCACCCCCAACCCAGGAATACGGCAGCTGACATGCTGGGGGCACTACGCGAATCGAAACCAGGCATCTTTATAGCAAACGGCCACAACACGGGACGTTTAAAAATGCCTCAAAACATATCATTCGTTTTACAAACTATTTTAGAGTACATAGACTCTTTAACAAAATAGCAGCGGAATAAAAATAAAGACTGCAGCAGAAAATGACAAAGTTTAGCAGCGGAAAACATTTAAAAAAAATACCAAGGTTTCACGAATGACATGATAAATAAAAATAGTAGTAATAGATAAGCTGCCTTGACAGAAAACTTCCTTTATCCAGCCACTCCACCACACCCAAAATCATAATGCTCCACAAATTAATTAGTAGTAGTACCTGAGAAACACATGCTTAAAAGTCAACACAAAGGTTGAGTGTAATCCATAGGTTTAAAGAAATAAGGTTGAGCACAAGGGTTTTAATCATATGGTATAAGCAACAAATGCAAATACCAGGGTAACCAAGATAACACCCAATATGTAGAGGCATCCCAGTGCATACATACGGTTGATGATGCTAAGCTCATGACACGCAAAACGTTAACCAATATATAACCATAAGTCGACAAATAACCGCGGAATTTCAATATATAAAGTGCCCCCAAGGCCGGATACTTGCCATATACCCGGCAAAATCGAATATAGTACACCCAAATTGCCTATCCAGCAAAAGGGATGGGAGGGTCAATTCCTATAGGCCTATATCCCTATATTCGTGCTCACTCGCAAGTGATTAATGGCTCATGATCTAAGGGTCTTTCAGGCAAGACAAGCTACTTAGCACATCGTCAAGAATATATATTTGTTATCATCATCAGGATAAGCATACCAAAAAAAAATAATACTTCTACTCAGAAAACATTTAAAGCATGTGTCTCACCCCATGAGTTTATAAACAATTAAAATATAAAAAGCGGGGCTATGAATCACACCTTACTAACAGCAGCAAGAAACGAGATATAGCAACAATCAAATATGCGTCACAGCAATAGGGACCTCAGCACAACCTAATCAATATAAAAGACATAACTCAGAACTAAACTTGAACATCTCAATAAACAATGCTTGAATAAAAGATTTTATAAACACAATGGCATTTGAAAGAAAAATAGATTTTAAAAAGTCTCGCGTGGGTGACGAGAAAGAAAGATAGAGATAATATGTCGTCGAGAGCGCACGTCAATCCGAGAACGTCAAAAGTAGATAAAAGAATAGCTCAAAGAAAAGAAATCGAAATAAAATGAATACTTATTTAAATAAACAAAAAATATATTACAATAAACTAATTTCGGCTATTTTACCCATTTTCCCAAAACAAAACGTTGAACACAATATAGTTAAAATGGTTTTTCAAATATAATATAATCCTTAAGTTTTAAAAGTTTATAAAAGATTTTACGAAATTTCGACATGACCTGCCCGTTTATACAACGTTTCCCGAGTCAACGACTCTTTGTTTTTAAATAATAAAATCGTATAAATAAGTAATTATGCTTGGATATATCATTCGCGTAGTCCTTTAGTTGTTTAGTTTTATCGACCATTTTGTATTGTTCGGGTTCCAGGTACGTTAAGATCTTTACGGGCCTAACGTACCCTACCGTCTCGTGTACCAAAGGGTCCATAATATCCAAATAACCAAGGCCGTAAATCCAATACGTCCAATACAAGCTCACAATACAATAATACGGAAACAATATCCGATAACCAAATCCCTTAACTATAACCAACTTATTTTTATAGTTTCATAATTATTAATCCGTTTCATTTAAATTTAGCCGAAACAAGTTCAAATATATATAACAACTACAAATAACAACGATACTCAACAAATAATACAAAAATTAACCGAGTCACACCGGGTCGACCCGGTGTTGACCAGGTCAACTGTCGGTCAAAGAGGGGCCCACATGAGTTAAAACATCATTTATAATCTCAATATTCAATAAATAATATAATAAAACAAAATAAATATATATATGCATTTATATATATGAATCGACATATATAAAATAAATAAACAATAATATGAAATTTTTATAAAAGTATTTTAGGATGAAAACTAAAAATATATATTATTTTTAAAAGTATTTTCGGAATAAAATAAATAAATAATTAAATTTATAAAATAAATTTTATAAAAATAATTTCGGTAAATAAATAAAATATACAAAAATTTATAAAAATTTTCGGATTTAAATAAAATAATTTCGGAAATATTATTTTTTAATAAATAAAAATACGAAAATAGTATTAATAATATTTTTAATGTTTTTAAATAAATACAAAGAAATAATTACGAAATAAATAAAAATAAATAAATAGAGGTGCGTTTGGGGGTTTTACCGAGCAAGAAAATGAAGAAAAAGTGGTGGGAAGGTGGTGGTTGGTCGTGATGGTGACGGTGGTGGTATGGTGGTGCGGCGGTGGATGGTGGTTGGGGGTGTTCGGGATGGTTTCAAATTAAATGGTTTGTACTTTTGGAACGAGCACGTCCCGATCTACAAGATGGTGAAATAAAATATTTTTGGCCGGAAAATTTTCCGGTGACCGGAAAAGTACGTCGGAGGTGGCGGCGGTTTGGTGGTCGGCCGGAAAAAAAAAGAAAGAAGAAAAGTAGAGAGAAGGAGGAGAGAATTATAGAGAGAGAGAGAGTGTGTGTATTTTATGAGTGAAAGTGAAGAAAAATGTTAGGTGTGGGGTATTTATATGGGATTTTAAGTATAGGGTAAGTTTTGATATTATTGAAAGTGTAGGGTAAGGGAAGGGTGATAGTCCAAGGACTAATATCGCCAACGTAGCAAACTTATCACGATAAACGCTTCGGGGCTCATTCGACATAGCAAACGGACTCGAAAAATTACGAAACTTGCGCCATTGTTCACGAAATAATTTTTCCAATAAAATCAAGCATAAACTTTAGAGTTTTTCCAAAACTCAAAATAATTCAAATAAATTGACAAATGCAATAAGTTCGAGTGTTCTAGGTTGTGCTGAGTCAATCAAGAAATAAAGTTCTCGTTTCCAATATATCTCACGTTTCCCAAGCCCAGTTAATCATAAAATAAAAGTTTTAATGTGTCTCAGGTACGAAAATAAATATTTTGGGTAGAAATGAGTTTAGAAAAGTACCGGGGGTTACATCACATACATCTTATTTAGAAATCCGTCCCGGATTTAGTTTCGAGTTGCCAGTCCCGGTTTTGAAAAGATTTGGGTATTTGCGTTTAAACTCGTCCTCACGTTCCCAGGTATACTCCGGTCCTCTCTTGGAATTCCATCGAACCTTGTAGGACCTTAAATAACACAACTTTATCACAAATATAGAAGATTATAAGAAGAAAGATGGTGACTTGGTGAGAGTATATGTGAATCGTATATTTGAGAGAGAGATGGAAAAGATGAGAGCTTTTATTCAAAGAAACACACACAAATACACACACAAGCACACACCTCAAATGAGCCTTTGAGGTGTTTAAATAGTTACTTACATAAGATGCCCTAAAGGCTTTCCATGGGCTTTGTCTAATGGGCTTGGTTTACATATTCTAATAAAGGCTTACATGATATACTAAATAAATACCAAGTCCATAGCCCAATATTCTTAACTATTACAATACTTGTCGACTCAATAATGATCGTCACTTTTAATGCTAACAATCTCCCCCTAAGGGACGATCATTGAGATCTCCCTTTGATTACATAAATGATCAACACTTCTAATGCTAACAATCTCCCCCTAAGGGTGATCATTGAGATCTCTCTTTAGTGACCTTGATCTTTGATCTTTGAAGCTTGTTCTCTTTGAACTTTGAGTCTTTGTATAATAGCTTTGCTAGATTCTTTGTTCCAATCATGCTCTGTGATCTTTGAATAATGTCGATTGGTTGTTCTTCCCTTTGATCAACATCTTTACTCTGTTGTCTTAACGTCTTTTCCAACATGCTCATACTTTGTTTGACATTGAATCTTTGCGAAGTTCTCTTTTCTTTGACTTTAATCTTTGTTTCTTTAGTATGTAGATTCTTTGATTTTGACTTAGAAACGTTTTGAACTTTGCTTTGCTTTAATCTTTGAAGAGAGCTTTGTAGGGTATGAGCATGTGGATCTTTGAGTGATGGTAACGGTCTTTCTCCAAGGAACATTCATCAGTACCTGCATAAAACAGTTAGCAATAAAGCATCCGGTACTTACAGGTTCGGAATTAGAGATCGTTAACAACATAGTGTGAAAACTCTCTCTAACCCTTGCCAAGGCCGTTCCTGAACCAGATACCCCCGAGAGGGCTTACTAGATCCACCGAAGTACATCAATGATTCAGGTGAGTTGCTGGAGATCACCCCACAACTGTAGACCGTTTTGGGACACAGTAACCATCATGATAGATAAGGCAAGATCCGTAGATCTCATAAAGACTCTTACAACTTGTGTCCTTTTTGGCGAACACAAGTGTATTCATAGGAAAGTGTATCCTAAGAGATCTTTTAATGTATCTCATGGCTCTAGACTCGATAAGTGCACATTTGGTTTTCCTATGCGGAGACTAGGGATGGGTCTCCTGCTTCAATATCAACCATCTTTAAGAGATACGTTGATAGTTTACACCGGTTCCCCGTGAGAATGAAACAAGCTCTTTTAAGAGAACTTGAGTGGTTAAGAAGGTTTAGTGCAGTGCGTCACTGGGTCCATGACGTCTTTATCTTCAATACCGGTGTCACCTTAGTAACAACCAATAGCATATGAGTTGAACCCGGTGTCTGCCCTAAGGTTGAACATTTGGAGGGCTATTTCTTTTCACCCTTTTCATTTGCTTTTCTTTTTAATTCTTCAACCCCTTCTTTCTCCTTTCATTCTTTTCTCCTTTTTTCAAATCATACCTAAGGACTTCTAATTCTACTCTATTGGAATTATCCTTGGGTAGATCCCTCCGGCTCTGGCGGATCATAGGACGGTTTTTCCTAACCTTAGTCACCTTATAACTTCATGACTATCCTATTGTTGCCATCAAACCATTTGTGAAAATCTCTCAAAGTGTTTATGATAAAAAAACATACTTTGTTAACACTTCGAGAGTTTTGCATTTCATTTGAAGGACTCCCCCTTCACATGTGCTCATGGATTTTTAAGAAATTTGCACATGCGTGAGGAGTTTGCACTTTTGAATTGATTCACTTTCAATGAACACAACCGATTCGAGACACGCTTACATCACTAGTTAGACTAGCTTGAAGTTATTACCCGGCCTGGTCATATCCACAGAAAGTTTCTCGAAACGGTACATTTCTACTAAGACAAATCCTTTTCGAGACACGCTTACGTGGCTAGTTAAAGAGTTCCATTGTCAGCTTTTAGGTGACAACTAGCTCTAGTAACTAACTTGATGTTATTACCCGTCGAGGATAAGTCTTTTCGATTACTAACTTTTGTTGTTTCGTCAATTCTTGGGTCATTTCTGAGTCGAGCTCTTTTGAGATTCAAGACGATCACATTTTAATCACGTCTTCTCCCCCTCAAAAATAGCATATCCATGGTATTTTTGATACAAATTGATTAAAACCTTTTCTTTTTGGATAGCTTATGGGAGAAACGGATGTTTGTTAATTCCGTATTTGTTTCCTTTAAGCATGATCTTTTTGGAACCACTTTATATTACTCCCCCTCAAAAATAGAACATTTTGATTAAATTAAACGATTTAAGGATTTGAGGGAGTAATATCTTGAGCAACATCATGAAAAGTTTTGAAAACCTTTTGAAACATTTTTCAAAGTTTTGCTCAAAAAATTAAGAAGACTTTGATAAGCTTTTTGGTGAGAAGTCTTCTTATCTTTTAGGATTGTCGCACAGAAATGTACAACAGAGTCCTTTCTTTGAAAATCGTGGGTTATACACTGTTATGTGTGCATAAGCCAATATGTTTTTAGGATAAGTGCTCGGAAAATATTTAAAACCTTTGTTTAAACTTAAGCACTTTCCTTTCTTTGCAGAACGAGTCCTTAGCTGAAATACTAAGAAGTCATTATTTTGAAGTCCGGGTTTCGTACTGAAGTATACGAAAGCCATAATGAATTTGGATTAGACAACAACTTTTGGAACCCATTTAAGCACGGCGCCAACTGGGTTACCATATTTTGAAATCCATTTGTAAGTTGTGTCAATCCGAGACAAAGAAGTTGAATTCCAACGAGGACTGAAAACCGGTGTTTCATTTTGAAATAAAGCTCGTGGAATCAACGGTGATTTAAAACTCTTTTGTTTGTGAAACTTGTTTGAGAAACTCGGTGTTTCTTTTCGAAAATTCATTTTTGAGATGAATGGAAACCTTCCAGAATTGGGATTTTTCAAAGCATAACCATTCCTTTGTTGTAGCGGAAGCATTTCAGAGTATGAATAATTCAAATGTTTTGAACGGCTTTGCTTTGGTTTCCACACTGGCTTTACCGGAGTAAAACGAGAGTATGGAGTTTGAAAACCTTGATTCTTTTCTTTATGAGCACTTGCATTTGAAACCTTTTGAGGGATAAATGTTTCAGAAAAATTAGGTCTCTTTGAAAATTTCCTTCCTTTTTGCAAAGAATAGGTTGTAAATTGAGAAACCCTTTTAGAAAATGGTTTTGAAGATTCACCCGTGTAATCCTTTTCTGAAACACTTACTTGTGGTTTAGATTCGTTTGAAACTTGAGATTTTCCTTTTGACCGGTTAAGAACATCAAACTTTGCTTTTAAGGCATTGTATGAGGTTCTCAAATCATTGTATTCTTTTTGAAGAGAAAGATGATCTGATGATGCCAGTTTTTCATGCAAAGAAGCATTTTGATTTTCAAGATGTGCAAAATATTTTTCATATTTGTCTGTTTCGATTGAAAAATCATTTTTGGCATCACCAAAATTCTTGGTTTGTTGTGCAATCGTTTTTTCCAATTCAACAATTTTCTTTTGAGGCACAGACTTTTCTTTTTCAAAAAGATGATTTGGTGTGATCTGAGAGTCAGATTTGTTTGAAGTTTGATTATGAACTCTTGACCTCTTAATTGAATCAAACAAGTTTTTGTAAGTCAGTTTCAAATGCTCATTTTCTTTTTGTAATGATGCCACAGCATGTTCCAATTCAAGATTTTTTGTATCAAGTTCGTCAAAATCAAACTTGATATTGGTATCATCACAATTTTTATCAAAAATCATTTCTTTTTCTTTAAGCACTGATGTCAAAGAGTTTTCAGACGACATTTTCTTATTCTGCTCTTGCAATTTAAGTTGGAAAGAGATACTTTGTGCTTCGAGTATTGCAAGATGTTTCTCAAAGTGAGCAGTTCTTTTTGACAATTCTGCTTTGACATCAGTTGCTTCTTGTGAAAGCTCGGTGATTTTCTTTTTGAGACAAAGATTTTCAGATTTCAAAGAAGATGTTTGTTCAAAATTCTCATTCACTTTCTCATGGCAAACAGATTTTGATTTGAAAGACTCTATTTGATTTGTGAAAAATTCCTTTTGAATGTCAAGTATTAAGCATTTTTCATCAAATTCGTCTTCAAGAGAATGAACGTACTTTAAATCTTCTCTCATTTCAGTGACAAGATGTTTTTCAAAGTACTCAAAACTTAAGTTGAGATTTTTCACATGAGGTTCAATCTCATCTTTCAAAATCTTTTGGACTTCAATCTTAAGGCGTACATCTGATGAAAGAGGATTAGAGAAAACGCTGTTATCGATGTTTACTTGCTTAAACCAAATGACCTTTAACGTATGCTCAATGTGATGTTTAAGACTACAAAATTGTTTCCTTGCTTTATTTTGCCATAACATAGCATCATAAGTAGCAAGTTGAGCTTCTTTGAAAAATCTTTTCACATTTGTGTCTTTTCTTTTGAAAGGTTCGTTTGGTATATCAGTCAATTGTAGACCACCATACACAAAGCCGTGGTACGAGAGTGGGTTTTTTGTTTGTTTTACTTTCAAACGTTTTTCCTCTTCAGATTTTAAAATATCTTGAGACTCAAACAAAAGATCATCGGACAATTCTTTTCCCATATCTTCAGCGTTGTACAAAATAGGTGTTAGCTTTTTCACTTTGTTTAAAAAACACGGTTTTCCATTTTCCAACTGAGCACTATTTTCAAAACCAATTCCAGATGTTTGTTTCTCAACCTCCTCATCTTCAGTAGGCAGCATGTTGATTGTCTGAGAAGTCTGTCCCAATTTTCGAAGTTTGTTTTCTAGATCGTTTGTTCGTTTCAAAAACTCTTTGTTTTCATTCTCAAGTTTTGTGTTTACAATCTCAAAATTTGATGTGGTTTTCTGAAGCTTTGAATTTTCACTTTTTAAATCATTGTTCTCTTTTAAAAGCGCTTGAACCTTTCTGTTGTTAACAACCATTTGAGCATCCAGATTTTGAATGGAGCGTTTTTCACGAAGAACAGCTTCTCTATAACCAACTTCAAGTTCTTCATATCTTTTTAAAAGTGGTTTTACAGACTCTCCATTCATTTCAAACTTTTGAGCGTGAGATTTAAGGTTTGAGATTTCAATTTCAAGTTCAGCATTTCTTGTTGTTGCATTTTCAAAACGTTTTTCCATTTCCTTAAATCTCTGAATCTCTTTATTTAAAAAGACATTCGCTTGCTTAGCTTCACGATTGTCCTTTTTGCACTTGTCAAGTTCATGTTTGAAATTATTGATTAATGAAGCAAATAAGGCATGATCTTGTTCATAAGAAGATCCATCCTGGGCAGGCTCACCTCTATTAGGATCCATATCTGGAGTATCAAAAGTGATATTGCTATCATTTTGTTCCACCATATAAGTGTCACTAATAGACTCAGGATGCTCAGGATGTGTATGATTATGAACAAACATATTCTCAAATATATCAACATCATCATGAGCATGTGAATGTTGTACCGTAGCCATTATCTCTGTGTCTGATGAAGGTCTGATATGATCATCTTCGGTGTCCCAAACAGCTTCATTCCTTTATGTATCATCAGTATCTGAATCATAGCTAGGACTGCTGCTTTCAACCTGCTGTTCTGAAGATGAATCACTGCCCGTGAAAATCAAAGTATCATCTGATGCATCACCCTCATTGACTGTTTCCTCTTCTTTTTGAACATCTTTCTCTGTCTCTTTTTCAATCACCTCAGTTTCCTTTAACTGCATCTCTCTTTCATTTTGCTCTTTTTCCCGTTTCAGCTTCTCAATCTCATTTAACTTAGCTTCCTCAGTTTCAAGTATCTTTTCGAGTTCATCCATTTGAATTATGCATTGAGTTCTGAATGTCGAATAGCATACCCTAAATTTTTGGGAAAATGCATCGATAAACTCTGACTGGTTCATTATCCAAGGGTTAAAGATACTATGAAATTGAGTTTGGATCACTATAAGAGCTTCTCTGCAGTCACGTGTATGAAGTTCTTCTTCATTAAGTAGCTTATCCAGTTGATTCAGGTTTTGATTGAGTTTTTCTTTGAAATAATGAAATCGGTCTCTGACGTAGTATTCAAATGCTTGTTCGAACCTTGACTCATATCCAAATATGTTGATAACCTTCTCAACCTGTGAGTTGAACACCGTAAACTTTTTCATAAAATCTCTCTCCTTCATTTGCATTTCTATTTCCATTATGTTCTGATGTGTGATAAAGTTGATCTTGGATCGTTCCAACGAAATAGGAGTTGAGTTTGGTGAAGGTTATTCTCGAAACTTTGACACCAGAAAAATTCTCGAAACTTTGTCACCAGGAAAATTCTCGAAAAGTGTTCTCGAAAAAATTATCTAGAATTGTTCTCGATAAAATTATCTAGAATGCGTTTTAGATAAAATTATCAAGAATGCGTTTTAGATAAAATTACCTAGAATGTGTTTTAGATAAAATTATCTAGAATACGTTTTAGATAAAATTATCTAGAATGTGTTTTAGATAAAATTATCTAGAATACGTTTTAGATAAAATTATCTAGAAAGTGTTTTAGATAAAATTATCTAGAATACGTTTTAGATAAAATTATCTAGAATGTGTTTTAGATAAAATTATCTAGAATACGTTTTAGATAAAATTATCACCCAAAACTTTCTAAATTATACAATTTAGAGAGTATACCACGAGTCGAAGTGTTTTCTCACTTATACAAGCAAGGGAAACACCGAGTAAGCAACGGGACCAAGTGTGTTCTCGAAACTTTTGAGATTTAGAAACTTTGTGATTTAGAAAAATTTCTAGAATTTTGAATTTGCAAAAAGCACACCCAAATGAAGTTTGTATTCCAATATTCTTGTACTTCTAGTTATAAAAACACCAAAACTTGAAGAAAGTTGCAAACTTGATGATTTTTATAAAAACTTTTTTAGATCTCGAAAACAAGTACAAAACCAAATTCGAATTTTTAAGCTAGAAATGTTCAAAAAGATTAAAACTTTCTTGTTGGGAAATGTTTATAACACTAGTTTGTAATCAAAAGTGTTAAAAACACAAAACAAACAAGAAAAGTAATGATTTTTTGAGAAAAAAAAATGAGAATAAAGCTTAAAAAATACGAAACAAACAACCCCTCAACCCTCCTAAATCATTGTTAGGCGATTGATACCACTTGTAGGACCTTAAATAACACAACTTTATCACAAATATAGAAGATTAGAAGAAGAAAGATGGTGACTTGGTGAGAGTATATGTGAATCGTATATTTGAGAGAGAGATGGAAAAGATGAGAGCTTTTATTCAAAGAAACACACACAAATACACACACAAGCACACACCTCAAATGAGCCTTTGAGGTGTTTAAATAGTTACTTACATAAGATGCCCTAAAGGCTTTCCATGGGCTTTGTCTAATGGGCTTGGTTTACATATTCTAATAAAGGCTTACATGATATACTAAATAAATACCAAGTCCATAGCCCAATATTCTTAACTATTACAATACTTGTCGACTCAATAATGATCGTCACTTTTAATGCTAACAATCTCCCCCTAAGGGACGATCATTGAGATCTCCCTTTGATTACATAAATGATCAACACTTCTAATGCTAACACAACTTTATCACAAATATAGAAGATTAGAAGAAGAAAGATGGTGACTTGGTGAGAGTATATGTGAATCGTATATTTGAGAGAGAGATTCAAAAGATGAGAGCTTTTATTCAAAGAAACACACACAAATACACACACAAGCACACACCTCAAATGAGCCTTTGAGGTGTTTAAATAGTTACTTACATAAGATGCCCTAAAGGCTTTCCATGGGCTTTGTCTAATGGGCTTGGTTTACATATTCTAATAAAGGCTTACATGATATACTAAATAAATACCAAGTCCATAGCCCAATATTCTTAACTATTACAATACTTGTCGACTCAATAATGATCGTCACTTTTAATGCTAACAAACCTTCACAAGAGGTATACGACTCTTCTTCAATCGCTTCACCTCGCGATCCAAAATCTCAACAGGCTCCTCAACAAAGTGCAATTGCTCATCAATCTCAATTTCCTCAAGCGGAATTACTGCGGCTTCATCAGTCAAGCACTTCTTCAAATTCGACACATGGAAAGTAGGGTGAACTCTACTGAGCTCCGGTGGCAATTCTAGCTTATATGCCACAGGACCAATCCTCATCACAATCTTAAATGGTCCAATATAACGGGGATTCAACTTTCCTCTCTTACCAAACCTGATCACACCTTTCCAAGGCAATACTTTCAACATAACCCTATCTCCCACTTGAAATTCCAGGGGTTTACGTCTCACGTCTGTGTAACTCTTCTGTCGGTCACGAGCAACTTTCAATCTGTCTTTAATCTGAGCAATCTTTTCGGTCGTCTCACGAACTAAATCTGGTCAAATAAGTTGGGCTTCTCCTACTTCATCCCAACATATAGGTGATCGGCACTTCCGACCATATAGTGCTTCAAACGGTGCAGCCTTAATACTCGCGTGATAACTGTTGTTGTAGGAAAACTCAATCAAGGGCAAATGGACATCCCATCCATTCCCAAAATCAATCGCACATGCACGCAACATATCTTCCAAAGTCTGGATGGTTCTCTCGCTTTGACCATCGGTCTGTGGATGGTAAGCGGTACTCATGTCGAGATTCGTACCAAACGAATCTTGAAGTGACTTCCAAAAATTTGAAGTAAACCTGCCGTCCCTATCTGAAATGATAGACACTGGCGCTCCGTGTCGAGATACAATCTCTTTCACGTAGAGACGGGTCAACTTATCCATACTGTAGTTCTCTTTGATTGGCAAAAACTGCGCGGATTTAGTCAATCGATCGACTATTACCCAAATAGCATCGAATCCTGTCGAAGACCTTGGTAACTTGGTGACAAAATCCATTGTTATTCTTTCCCATTTCCATTCTGGGATCTCAGGTTGTTCTAGCAAACCAGACGGTTTCTGATGTTCAGCCTTAACCTTGGCGCACGTAAGACACTTACGGACATAATCGGCAATCTCAGCTTTCATATTGGGCCACCAATATAACTTCTTCACATCTTGTCAGATCCTGGGTGAATAGAATACTTTGACTTATGAGACTCGAGCATAATCAAGTCTCTCAGTCCTCCAAACAAGGGCACCCAACTTCTTCCTTTGTAACACAAAGTTCCATCTGAACGTTTCTCAAGTTTCTCCTTCCTAATCATCCCATTAACTCTCTCTTTCTTAAGTTCTCCTCTTTTCACGACTTCCTCTTGTGCTTGCAAAATCTGAGCGGGTAAATTCGAGTTAATCGTCAACACTAAAGCTCGAACGCGTAACGGTTTCAAACGTTCCTTACGACTCAAAGCATCAGCCACAACATTTGCCTTTCCCGGGTGGTATCGTATCTCGCAATCGTAATCGCTCAACGTCTCCAACCATCTTCGTTGTCGCATATTCAACTCCTTCTGATCCAAAATATACTGCAAACTCTTGTGATCGGTAAAGACAACACACTTAGTACCATTAAGGTAATGTCTCCACAACTTGAGGGCAAAAACCACGGCTCCTAACTCCAAATCATGAGTGGTATACTTCTCTTCATGAGTCTTAAGCTGTCGGGAAGCATATGCCATAACCTTCCCTCGTTGCATCAAAACTGCTCCTAACCCTTGATACGAGGTATCACAATAAACCACAAAGTCTTCTACTCCATCTGGCAAAGCCAATATCGGTGCACTACAAAGCTTCTGCTTCAAAGTCTGAAAGGCTTTCTCTTCTTCCTCTCCCCATTCATACTTCTTATCCTTGTGAGTCAATGCAGTCAATGGTTTAGATATCTTGGAGAATCCCTCGACGAATCTCCGGTAATATCCAGCCAATCCTAGAAATTGACGAATTTCTGTGGCGTTAACTGGCGTTGACCATTTTTCAATCGCCTCAATCTTAGCGGGATCCACATGTAATCCTTCACTATCAATTACATGACCCAAAAATTGAACTTTCCGAATCCAAAACTCACACTTAGAGAACTTAGCGTACAACTGCTCGTCCTTGAGCAACTTAAGTATCGTAGCCAAATGCTATTTATGCTCTTCTTCGCTCATTGAGTAGATCAAAATATCGTCGATAAAGACTATCACGAACTTATCTAGATAAGGCTTGCACACTCGGTTCATGAGGTCCATGAACACTGCAGGCGCATTGGTCAATCCAAAAGGCATAACTTGGAACTCATAATGACCATAACGGGTCCTAAACGCCGTCTTGGGAATATCCTCTTCCCGAACCCTGAGTTGGTGATAACCAGACCTCAAATCAATCTTAGAGTAATAACTCGATCCTTGCAACTGATCAAACAAATCATCAATCCTCGGTAACGGGTAGCGGTTCTTCACAGTTAGCTTATTCAATCCTCGGTAGTCGATGCACATCCTAAACGATCCATCCTTCTTCTTCACAAACAATACTGGAGCTCCCCAGGGCGAAGAACTCGGTTGAATAAATCCTTTATCCAACAGCTCTTGCAATTGCTTCGATAACTCCTCCATTTCCGATGGCGCTAAACGATACGGTGCACGTGCAACAGGTGCAGCACCAGGAACTAAGTCGATGCGAAACTCCACTTGTCGGGATGGCGGAAGTCCCGGAAAATCTTCAGGAAATACTTCAGGAAAATCTCGCACTACAGGAACATCCTCGAGTCGCTTCTCTCCCGACTCCTTCTTAGCTACATGTGCTAGGAATGCGTGACATCCTTTCTCAAGATATTTCATGGTCTTAATACATGATATGATATTCAGGCGAGTTCCACTCCTATCACCTCGAACAATCAAAATCTCATCATTGAGAGGGATATGAACAACTCGTTCTCCACAAACAATGCTTGCTTGATTCTTGGATAACCAATCCATTCCAACTATCACATCAAAACTTCCGAGCTCGATGGGCATCAAATCAATACTAAACGGGTGATCTAAAAGATTAAGGGTACAACCACGGATCACGGTGCGGGTATCTACTAGGTTACCATCAGCTAACTCAATACTATAGCTAACGTCTAATAGAGTAGGGGTAAGTCGAAGTAACGGCGAAATCTTAGAAGATACAAAACTCATATCGGCACCGGAATCAAACAAAACTTTAACACGAAGGTTGTTGAGAAGAAACGTACCAGTGACAACATTCGGATCTTGCTGTGGCTCTCCATTTCCCATCACATATACTCTTCCTCGAGCACCTACATTTCCTTGTCCAGCTTGCTTCGGGCAGTGATTCCTATAGTGTCCACGCTCTCCACATCCGTAACACGTAACCACTGGCTGGGCACCTACTCCTGTCGCCACAACTTTGCTCTTACAAAACCTCGCAACATGACCAACCTTCTGACACTTCGTACACCTCACAGTACATGGTCCAGTATGATGCTGGTGACACTTCTTACAGCGAGCTTGCTGTCCAACATTGTCTCTTCCTTGTGTAGCCACAAATGCCTTAACAGTCTCCTGTCTCCTATTCTGCTGGTGATGGTGATTGTTGTTACAATACTGATTGTTGTTGTAGTGGTTGTTGGGGTTGTTGTTCCTTCTATTATCCTCCCATTTTCTCTTGTTGTCAAAGTGATTACTCCTCTGAACAGCACCATGTTTAGTCACCTGATCCATAAGGCGTTCAGCCATGCTAATAGTATCATCTAAAGTATCAGCATTGTACGACGTTACATTTCCTTGAATACTCGCAGGCAATCCACCGATAAACTTCTCCAGCAACTTCTCATTATCGGGCACCATGTGAGCACAAAATACCTTCAACTCTTGGAAACGTCGCACATAAGTAGCAAGATCAGAACCCTTCACAGCCAAATAATAACACTCAGTATCCAACTTCCTCAAATCACTACGAGAACAGTACTTCTTAACCATAGCTTTCTTGAAATCTTCCCACGAAGTACTATAAGCTTCCTCCATTCCCTTTTCCTGAACATAAGCATTCCACCAAGACAAGGCATGCTCCAACAATGTGCCTGTCGCATACTTCACCCTATTGTTCTCTGTACAATTGCTCCTATGAAACACCGATTCCACTTTCTCAAACCATTGAGTCAATCCAACAGCTCCTTCAGTTCCCTTGAAGGTAATGGGCTTACAATCCATAAATTCCTTAAAAGTGCAGAAATGGTTGTTAGGAACCGCTTGAGCTCTAGCCGGTCCAACATTCTGAGGAACACCTGCTTGCCTGGCAAGCGCTGCAGCAACACCCTCATCAATCAACTGCTGAATCGCAGCAGGGGTCATCTTCTTATGAGGCATAATTCTATCAATCAATACAAAGTACAACACTTGTAAGTATTAGATCAATGTGTCAGAATTATCGCACAAGATAAATCATCATCACATGAATAGAATCATAATATAGCATAGGTCTATATCAATAATAGTACATCACCATAATACATCATAGATTTCATACTTGACATTGGTCTTACAAGATATGCAAAACAAGTACAAGTTTCAAATAAAATCTTCCAACTGAAAAATTCAGTTTACATATACTAGGTAAACTACTATTATGATACTATACTATAAATGATCCAATCACTGATCTCCCAAGCGACCACCATACATAGTCATCACATCAAAGCCATCATAGGACCTAAGACGGGCCATCCTCTCTGCATAGGCCTGTCTCTGCATCTCATGCAACTCACTCCATAACTCGCTGATACTAGTACGATAATGTCGACTATCAATGTCCAAGAACACCTCTTTTATGGTCAACTTGTCAACCACCTCCTCCATCTCCACCATTTTCCTATCTAGCGAATCCATACGCTCCTGAAACGCAACACTCATCCATCCTAACGAACTCAACCTCTCCTCTTGCCTCTGAAGCTCCATATACATCTCTCCTGTGGCTCTCCTATCATCCTAAACTTCCCTCCTCAATCTTGCAACCTTAGACTGCCTGTCACTCATACGCCTAGTGATACTCTTATGACTATTCTTACACCACACTATATCCTGCCTCAAACGACTCATAGCAGCTCTAAGCTCTGACGGAGTAACACGGACCGCTGTCGACAACTCACCAACCTCATGCGTAGGAGGAACCTCGGCCTTGAGCGCATATCCTAATGCCTCAGACGTATCTGACTCATACGTCACATCCGACACAGCAGGCGAAGGCGGCGGGGGAACATCCTGATCCTCCTCCATAAACTCATCATCACTAACATCCATCTCCATCTCTTCATCATCCTCAATATCAACATCATCCCCTAAATCTAACTCATCATCTGAACTAACATCAATATCTAACCCAACATCAACATCTAACTCAACATCATCTCCCAAGGGCAATGGGTCAACAATTGGTGGAACGGGAACCTGATCACGGGGAACTGGGACAGACATGATACTCTACAAGAGTATAAGAAAAACATAAAAATTCTAGCCAAATTTTCGCCGAAAACCATTTTATAAGCCAAAGCATGATAGTGGAAAAAGTTCAAACCAATCTCAATGTAAAAACATATATATAAGTAAAGTTGAAAGAATTACCAGGGCGTGAAGTGGCATGGAAGGCTGTCAGCTTTCTGTCTCAAAATGTTTTGACTCCAGGAAAAAGTTTATAGTCGAGTGCGAGCTCGTTCTCTATAAACGATGGCTCTGATACCATTCTGTAGCACCCCCAACCCGGGAATACGGCAGCTGACATGCTGGGGGCACTACGCGAATCGAAACCAGGCATCTTTATAGCAAACGGCCACAACACGGGACGTTTAAAAATGCCTCAAAACATATCATTCATTTTACAAACCATTTTAGAGTACATAGACTCTTTAACAAAATAGCAGCGGAATAAAAATAAAGATTGCAGCAAAAAATGACAAAGTTTAGCAGCGGAAAACATTTAAAAAAACACCAAGGTTTTACGAATGACATGATAAATAAAAATAGTAGTAATAGATAAGCTGCCTTGACAGAAAACTTCCTTTATCCAGCCACTCCACCACGCCCAAAATCATAATGCTCCACAAATTAATTAGTAGTAGTACCTGAGAAACACATGCTTAAAAGTCAACATAAAGGTTGAGTGTAATCCATAGGTTTAAAGAAATAAGGTTGAGCACAAGGGTTTTAATCATACGGTATAAGCAACAAATGCAAATACCAGGGTAACCAAGATAACACCCAATATGTAGAGGCATCCCAGTGCATACATACGGTTGATGATGCTAAGCTCATGACACGCAAAACGTTAACCAATATATAACCATAAGTCGACAAATAACCGCGGAATTTCAATATATAAAGTGCCCCCAAGGCCGGATACTTGCCATATACCCGGCAAAATCGAATATAGTACACCCAAATTGCCTATCCAGCAAAAGGGATGGGAGGGTCAATTCCTATAGGCCTATATCCCTATATTCGCGCTCACTCGCAAGTGATTAATGGCTCATGATCTGAGGGTCTTTCAGGCAAGACAAGCTACTTAGCACATCGTTAAGAATATATATTTGTTATCATCATCAGGATAAGCATACCAAAAATAAATAATACTTGTACTCAGAAAACATTTAAAGCATGTGTCTCACCCCATGAGTTTATAAACAATTAAAATATAAAAAACGGGGCTATGAATCACACCTTACTAACAGCAGCAGGAAACGAGATATAACAACAATCAAATATGCGTCACAGCAACAGGGACCTCAGCACAACCTAATCAATATAAAAGGCATAACTCAGAACTAAACTCGAACATCTCAATAAACAATGCTTAAATAAAAGATTTTATAAACACAATGGCATTTGAAAGAAAAATAGATTTTAAAAAGTCTCGCGTGGGTGACGAGAAAGAAAGATAGAGAGAATATGTCGTCGAGAGCGCACGTCAATCCGAGAACGTCAAAAGTAGATAAAAGAATAGCTCAAAGAAAAGAAATCGAAATAAAATGAATACTTATTTAAATAAACAAATAATATATTACAATAAACTAATTTCGGCTATTTTACCCATTTTCCCAAAACAAAACGTTGAAAACAATATAGTTAAAATGGTTTTTCAAATATAATATAATCCTTAAGTTTTAAAAGTTTATAAAAGATTTTACGAAATTTCGGCATGACCTGCCCGTTTATACAACGTTTCCCGAGTCAACGACTCTTTGTTTTTAAATAATAAAATCGTATAAATAAGTAATTATGCTTGGATATATCATTCGCGTAGTCCTTTAGTTGTTTAGTTTTATCAACCATTTTGTATTGTTCGGGTTCCAGGTACGTTAAGATCTTTACGGGCCTAACGTACCCTACCATCTCGTGTACCAAAGGGTCCATAATATCCAAATAACCAAGGCCGTAAATCCAATACGTCCAATACAAGCTCACAATACAATAATACGGAAACAATGTCCGATAACCAAATCCCTTAACTATAACCAACTTATTTTTATAGTTTCATAATTATTAATCCGTTTCATTTAAATTTAGCCGAAACAAGTTCAAATATATATAACAACTACAAATAACAACGATACTCAACAAATAATACAAAAATTAACCGAGTCACACCGGGTCGACCCGGTGTTGACCAGGTCAACTGTCGGTCAAAGAGGGGCCCACATGAGTTAAAACGCATTTATAATCTCAATATTCAATAAATAATATAATAAAACAAAATAAATATATATATACATTTATATATATGAATCGACATATATAAAATAAATAAATAATAATATGAAATTTTTATAAAAATATTTTAGGATGAAAACTAAAAATATATATTATTTTTAAAAGTATTTTCGGAATAAAATAAATAAATAATTGAATTTATAAAATAAATTTTATAAAAATAATTTCGGTAAATAAATAAAATATACAAAAATTTATAAAAATTTTCGGATTTAAATAAAATAATTTCGGAAATATTATTTTTTAATAAATAAAAATACGAAAATAGTATTAATAATATTTTTAATGTTTTTAAATAAATAAAAAGAAATAAATACGAAATAAATAAAAATAAATAAATAGAGGTGCGTTTGGGGGTTTTACCGAGCAAGAAAATGAAGAAAAAGTGGTGGGAAGGTGGTGGTTGGTCGTGATGGTGACGGTGGTGGTATGGTGGTGCGGCGGTGGATGGTGGTTGGGGGTGTTCGGGATGGTTTCAAATTAAATGGTTTGTACTTTTGGAACGAGCACGTCCCGATCTACAAGATGGTGAAATAAAATATTTTTGGCCGAAAAATTTTCCGGTGACCGAAAAAGTACGCCGGAGGTGGTGGCGGTTTGGTGGTCGGCCGGAAAAAAAAAAAGGAAGAAAAGTAGAGAGAAGGAGGAGAGAATTGTAGAGAGAGAGAGTGTGTGTGTATTTTATGAGTGAAAGTGAAGAAAAAGGTTAGGTGTGGGGTATTTATATGGGATTTTAAGTATAAGGTAAGTTTTGATATTATTGAAAGTGTAGGGTAAGGGAAGGGTGATAGTCCAAGGACTAATATCACCAACGTAGCAAACTTATCACGATAAACGCTTCGGGGCTCATTCGACATAGCAAACGGACTCGAAAAATTACGAAACTTGCGCCATTGTTCACGAAATAATTTTTCCAATAAAATCAAGCATAAATTTTAGAGTTTTTCCAAAACTCAAAATAATTCAAATAAATTGACAAATGCAATAAGTTCGAGTGTTCTAGGTTGTGCTGAGTCAATCAAGGAATAAAGTTCTCGTTTCCAATATATCTCACGTTTCCCAAGCCCAATTAATCATAAAATAAAAGTTTTAATGTGTCTCAGGTACGAAAATAAATATTTTGGCAAGAAATGAGTTTAGAAAAGTACCGGGGGTTACAGAAGAACAGATATATAGTTTGGGAAAAACTTATTTAGGTATAACAGATAATACGGAAATATGATGTATAGGTTAAGTAAGGAATCTATACAGTCACCTATATAAACAGTGTTGATATAAATAAATGACTAAAAACGTTATTCATATCTTTCGATATCTTTATGTTTTGATAATCACAAAACGAAAACCCACCAAACCAAAGATCATGACGTAAACAAGTATTTAGTAGTAAATACTCACTTTCACCATCTAATCACTTAAGGTATGAATAAACAAAGTGTCTAATGCATTATAAGATCAAAGGAACATTTTTGTTAATCACTAGATTTTTAAAAAATGTCACAAAACATCTTATATCTTTTATAAAACATTTTTGGAATTAAAAGAATATGTTTAATTCATTACAAATTTATGAATTCAAATTTTTAACCAAAAATGGCAAATCTAATCCAGAAAAATTTTGCTCGCAAAAGGACAAGAAAATCCAACGTTCAGGAGGGCGGCCCCCTTAATTATACTAGGCGGCCCCCTTAATCATTAAGGGGACCGCCTCTTAATTAAGGGGACCGGCACGTTCCAGAACAGTGTTTTCTGGCCCTTTAAATACTGGATCATTCCACATATTTTTCTCACCTTTTTGCACTAAAAACTTTCTGATTCAAACCTCCATTTCTATCTTCTAAAATCCTTTGATTCTATATATACATTAATCTTTGTTTCAAAGTGATTCAAGCCTCAACACTCAAGTGCAAAGAGAAGAATACTTCCATTTATTTAGAATAGAAGTATTGCAACTTAGTATCATCTTGCTATCTAAGTTGTTTGTTCATCTTGTAAATTTTTCATACTTTGGTGAATAAGGTGTATGGGTTAGTTGGCTAGATCTAGACATAAGATCTAGAATTGTTGTAAGTGTGAAGTGATACTAGAAGTGAAGAAGTGGTATAGCATAGGATTGGTGATAGGAGGTATTAGTTGTAGTGGTTAGTTGTGAAGAAATTGAAGCATATAAGTTGAGAAGACTTTGAAGACTAGAAGGTGTGAAGACATAGAAGTTTGTAGTTGAAGAATCATTATAGTGATAGATTGATAAAGGCCTTCAAATAGAAAGATAGTTGCATTGAAGTTGTGAATACTTTGAAGCGTTGAAGATGTGAAGTTACAAATCCTTGAAGTTGTGAAGAAGTTGTGAAGGCGTGAAGAAACTAGTGTTGTGAAGAAGTCTAGAAGAGGTGAAAGGGTTTGAAGAAGTTGTGGTGTGATTGTTGTTGTGAGATTGGTTCTAGCTACGATTAGAACTCGATATTTTGCTTAGTGTCGTTAATCGGTGTAAGCCTTGGTGTGTACGGTTTTCTCCGCCATAAGGGAGGTTATTGATCTAGTGAAGAAAACTTTCGAGTTCGGTGCTCGGGGAGTGGAGTAGGGCAAGGAAGGTGTCCTTGTAGCCGAACCACTATAAATCCTTTGTCTCTCGGTTTGATCTTTCCATCTCTCACTCTTGTTTATTTACTTGTTAGCATTTCATATATAGTTATAATTGCTTGTGCTATGCATATATTGATTTCACATAAAGATCAAACTAGGCTCCATTCACAACATTAATTTTATACTAACAAACCAAGTAGATTATTAAAACACATATACATATATATATATATATATATATATATATATATATATATATATATATATATATATATATATATATATATATATATATATATATATATATATATGTGATATATGAAATTATAATTTTTACTCAACATTCTATATAAGTAGTGTTTATATGAAAACTGTGAATAAACTAGTATCTATATTTTTGTGTCAAAGATTTTTGAAATTTGCGCCTATTCTTTAGAAGCAAACTTTTATAAAATGAAAAAGACGGAAAACTATTCAACCCCCCCCCCCCTTCTAGTTTTCCACAAACAGAATCAGAATATACCATGAGCTCAGAAACATATCATAATCACATAAGTTATACAAGGAGTAGCTAGCTCCAATGTACCGGAAGTGAAAGGAGTACATTGCACATACAACCAGTCAGTAAACATAATCATATCATATCATAACAGAAAACATATCTAGGATGCATCCATACACCCCTGAAAATTAGTGCACATTCATATATAACGGAAGGGACGTGGCAGAACATCACTCTACTGCCCTAGATTCATGCCATAGGTGCATCTATGACACGGACATGGAACCCCCATGCCTAGTGAAGCTCATGTAATAAAAGGGTCAAAACAAAGGTTCAAAGCATAGTTGTCATATCAGAAGGTTCAATTAGCAAGGTTTATCATAACAAAGGTTCAAAACAGAAGGTTCATATCAAAGGTTCATATCACACAGGAAACCTTAAGAGTAAGGTCAGAATATCCGTACCTCAAAAGTAAAGCTGACAGAAGTAGAAAGATCAAATAACGGAATAGTACTCTTCTTCAGAAATCTACACATGATTTGTTACTCATTAATATCTTATTCAATCATTTACTTTTTCATATTCCATATTAGTTCTAGGGTTTACATAAATATTTAGGTTAAATATTTAATAACTTGTTAATATGGTTTTAGGGTTTAAAGTGTACTTATATTAAAGTATAAGGTTTTAAATATAAATATCCTAAGTTTTATACATTATCCAAGTTAGTCCCTTAACTTTAATATTTTACAAATTAATCCATATGTTTTAGTAATTTACACTTTACACCCTTTAAGTTACAAAATTACAATTTGAACTCCTTAATTATATAATTTACCAAATAAACCTTTTAAATATCAAAATTACATCTTATACCCCTCTACTTATTTTATACAAGTTACCATTTATAATTTAGAGTTTATAAAATTAACCCTCAAGTTTCAATATTTACAAAACACACCCTTTTCTTTTTTTACAAAACCATTAGAATCCTTTTCCACTTATCAAACCCTAACCCTAAATTTTCCGCAATCATTACTAACATTAATTACACCCTTAAAACACATTAATTATACCAGGTTCAATAACAAAACCCTAACCCTAACCCTTTTTCGATTTCTTTTTATTTTATTTTATTTTTCTTAATTAAACCGATTACAAATTAATTCCCACAAGTTAATATAGGAAACGAAAATTACAAAAAATATTTTTCTGAGGTTATATGACTTATAAAAGACTAGAATAAATTATATACAAAGCTCATAAAAATCGCATAGCTGTTTTCATATTTATAGTTCGATTTAGGTTTTTTAAGTTTATATAAATTTATACGATCACTCTAACATGCATGGACCAATTCTAGTATTTTATACAGATAATATATGAAATATAGTATACTAGAAAAATACCAGAAAGATTTTAGGACGTGTGAACAAACAGATGGGATTTTTACCTCTCGGTTTACTTAAATCGTCCCAAACAATCTCCCAAGCTCAAACGATCACACCTCAGACCTTAACACTATTTTTCTAGTCTTCGTAAGCTTGAAACAAGTTTAGGAAAAATAGCTGAGAGTTCCATAAAACTTATATTCGACTGTGGGTATTTTTGGGGTTGTCGACTTTGATTTAAAGTCGGTTAGGGATTTTTATAAAAAGAAAAACGTGTATAATGTATTTATAAGGAGTAGGACACTTATCTTGGGCTGCAATATATTGTGATAAGTCCTAATTAAAAGATTATACATGTTTCCTATTTATTTGGGATTTATTTCTTAATTTAAATACATATATTTAATATATATAACATATAATAAATCGAATTTATTTATTTATATGATAAAAATTATTTTACTTTTACAAAAATGTACAAATTTTATTTATACATAATTTATTGTGATTATATGTTGTAAAAGTTCTGAATTTCTAGGGTTTTCTTTATATTATTTAAGTATTATAACAAATTATTAAAACTTAAGGGCATTTTGGTCATTTTGCATTGTTTTAGAATTTGAGGTATTACATGATATGTTTAATTTATAATAAATTGTATCATATATTTGTATGTTTAATCCATGAATAAATGTTATTCTAAATTGTTCGTTGTTAGTTAATAATATGGGAATATTATTAAATCAAGAAAAATCTGAAGGTTGGTATAATATACTTAAAGTATATTGATGCGTAGTCATGCCATTTCAGATGATATTCAATGATACCGAATATAGGACTTATCTCAACTATATGATGTTACTTATGGATCTTGTCATTAAGTAAATCATAAGAAGTTATTCTCAGACTTGAGATGCAAGATAAGTGTCATAAATGTAGTACATTTTTGTGGAACAACTTAACGTTATACGTAAATGGTAGTCATAAGGATTGTTTTCGGAAGTGTTACAAAGTTTGTGGGTTTTGTTTGTAGTCAAGATAGAATTTGTTCCTTCAAATTTATTTTTGGAGTTTAATACTGTTGGGCCCCTCGTAGGGTTGTCAAGATGTTTGCATGGCCGTTCCCAATATCTTCCCTGAATATGTTCAGAAGATTTGGTAATCTTGATCAATCACAAACAACGAGAAATAGAATGGTTAATTAAGGAATGACTTTGATTCATATCCTTATTAACGTGGTATTAGAAACAAAAGGATAATAATAATGAGAAATCATTAAAAGGTTTTTCCAAGAGCCTTACTCGAGTTGTACTAGAGGCATCGAAATGTTGCTAGACGCTAACCAATGTGATTACACTATTAAAATATGTCCAAGTGGGAGCTGTTAGTTTATGGACATTAATTTAGTAGTCGTATGTTAGGATCGAACTCGAGATTACGGGATTGCACACTTTACGTATGAGACTCGATGTTTAAATAATTAATATAAAATGTTATATTTAATTATTTAATTCACAATAAACGACTAAAGAGCGTTAGGTAATTAACGGAATTGACTAACGGTTGGTAAATGTCAACGGGATACGAAGAAAGTAAAACAAGACAAGAGAAGGTTCTAGAAATCCTCTCTTGAGCTTGTTTTGGTCGAAACTATGGAATCCCACATCAGAAACCATAGCAAACTTGATATCTATCATAAAGGTATAAATACATCCCATGTATTCATCCTTTGTTACACTTGATTTCAATAGAATGTCAAACTTCTTATTTTCCTCTATTGTTCATAGGACAATGAGCGAAACCCCAAGAAAAGAGATTTGCGAGTAACCTTGAACATTACAAAGTGTTTGGTAAATCTATTGTGAGCAAGAACTAGCATTCACATCGAATAGCTAATAGTACGTGTGTACAAGAACGTGATATAACCACACTATTGGTTATATCTTGGATTGAATAACAAAAAGGTAAGGGGTTATTCTTACAATCCACATAAACCCTAGTTAGGGTTCATAAGTTGAAGATTGCCTTAATTGATTCTTGTTCGGGCTAAAATCACAAAGTTGCGTTTACTATTTATTATTGATTAATTAATTACATGTTATATGATCTTGTTATAATTGTTTCCGCTATGCTTACTTGATGTTATTGGTTTATTTATATGCATGTCATGATATTATAATTCCAACATACGGGTCAGGAAGTTGAATCTTCCTCATCCTTAGAATCACCACAACTTTGCCGTAAGCTTACATTTTCTGATATTCAGCTAGCTACTCAAAATTTTGATGAGTCATTGGTAATAAGCCGTGGTGGATTTGGCAAAGTTTATTATGGAACTATTACAAGTGGGAAAAGTCGTGTGACCGCTGCCATAAAGGCGATTGGATTTAACTTCTAATCAGGGAGCACATGAATTTTGGGCTGAAGTAAAGATGCTTTCTAACTTGAGACAGTGTCACTTGGTGTCCTTGATTGGTTATTGCAATGATGGACAAGAGATGATCCTTGTTTATGAATATATGCCCAACGGAACCCTTGAAGATCGTCTTCATAAACGTGGAATTATTCTATCTTGGGTGAAAAGAATCAAAATATGCATAGGGGCTGCTCATGGCTTAGATTACCTTCACACTGGTACGAGTATTGACCATGGAGTTATACATCGTGATGTCAAGAGCTCGAATATACTGTTAGATGAAAGTTGGGCAGCTAAGATTTCAGACTTTGGGTTGTCTAAAATAGGTCCAACGAATCAGTCTTCCACTTATGTTAGTACTTTGGTTAAAGGTACTTTTGGATATTTAGATCCTGATTACTTTCAAACAGGTAGGCTGACCCGAAAGTCTGATGTGTATAAAAGTCTTGATGCTGAGCAGTGGGGTTTGGCAAGATGGGCTCAAGACTCTATCAAAGAAGGTAGGCTAAAACAAATTGTCGATTCTAGAATAAGTGGGAAAATAACACCTAAATGTCTAAAGGAGTTTGCACGGCTACACTCATTATATGTAGTGTAGAGAAATGTTATATCCATAATAAAATTACAAGATCCACACAATGATATGATAAGGAAGTTGAACCAATAATATTGTATAATATTTTCACTTTTATCATTCTCTTCCACCATATTTAACATAACACATGTGTGTGGATATTTTTTTTAAACTTTTTGTAAATATAGCATCGCTAAAATAAGCCACCACGTTAGAAAACCGAGAAAATTAAAGTTTGGCTTTATTTGACTGCATACATACATCAACTAAGAAAATAAGAAGATGTCTTCACATTTGCATGGGAATCGGTCCCGTGCAAACTGGTAGAGCAATTCTAGTCAATAGGAATATATAAATCGTGACAGACAATTTCCTTTTGGATCGATATGTTATTTCATTGACCACAAACAAAGGGTTGAAAATTCTACTTATATACTTTTGAGTGTTTATAGTCAACCCTTGAAAATAAGACCATTGAAGAAATAAAATCAGTCAACAGTGGCGGCAATCTATACAATTTGGACTTTTTAAATACGAAAGACTTAAAAAATTTTACCAACACATTTACTATTTGATTTCGCCGTCGCATTGCATGATTATTATATTAGTACATGTTTGTATAATACTCCGTGCTAATACTTATTTTGTTGTATATTTAACATGTATATATCCCTCTAAAGATGCCAAATTGCATATATATTTATATATATTTTTCACGCATAAAAATCATTATACCACGTGCATCAAAAACTTGTACAAATAATACATATTCAATTATTCACAGTTTTTCGTATAACATTTTCTTGAAAATATATTTACTTACAGGTTACTCGCTGACGCAGCACGAGGGTACCAGCTGGTTAATAATAATCATAACAAAGAGTCTTTCGACCACCATATTTGACTTGTCATTCTTAGTTTATATATTTTAAGCATGCTACTGTTCATTTCCCTTGCCAAGGAAAAATAGAAAGAATTCTATCCTTTGAACATAACATGATTATATTGTAATGCACATATTAATGTAACCCAGTTCATATCTATGAATATGTTCTTTCCTACTAGTGACGAGGCTGAATCCTCCGTGACCTTTGAGTCTTCACATCAACCATGTCGTCAGTTTACTTTTTATGAAATTCAGCTAGCAACCAAAAACTTTGATGAATCGCTGGTAATAGGCCATGGGGGATTTGGCAAGGTTTACCAAGGAACCATCGTATACGGGGCAAGTCTTTTGACTGCTGCAATAAAGCGGCTCGATTCAACTTCTAGTCAAGGAGCCTACGAATTTTGGGCTGAAGTAAAGATGCTTTCTAGATTAAGGCACAGCCATTTGGTGTCTTTAATTGGTTATTGCAATGATGGGAACGAGATGATCCTTGTTTACGCATATGTACCCAATGGAACTCTTACAGATCATCTCCATAAACGTCGAGCTCCTCTAACATGGGTGCGAAGACTCAAAATATGCATAGGGGCCGCTTGTGGCTTAGACTATCTTCACACAGATACGGATATTAAGCCAAGAGTTATTCACCGTGACGTAAAGAGCACAAATATACTATTGCCTATTGGATAACAATTGGGTAGCTAAGATTTCAGACTTTGGGTTGTCCAAAATAGGTCCGACGAATAAGCCGTCCACATATGTTAACACTTTAGTAAGAGGTACATTTGGATACATAGATCCAGATTACTTTCTAACGGGTAGGCTGACTCGAAAATCTGATGTGTATGCTTTTGGGGTAGTATTGTTTGAAGTTCTTTGTGGGAAACAAGCAGTAGATAGAAGTATTGATTGTTTCACAGGTTGTATGGGAGGATTCCAGGATCGAATGATCATAACAACAACATGCCAATCATCATATAAAATAAGAATCGATAAATAGAGAAACAAGAAAGATTGGGTTTGAACCCTATAACTGATATTGAATAAATGAAAAGGGTTGATGTTTACAGCAAATTCTAAACCTATATATAAGAGATGAAACGTTGCTTCATGAAGAGGCATATTGTTTCAATAAAAAGTTAACGACACAATGATTCCTAAAATGTTCTAATCCTAATTAAATAAGTGTATACTATGTAACTGCCATCTATTGGGTTTGGTGGCCCAAAAACAAAACTTGCAGGCTTTATTTTCGACCCATCTTGTTCCCTTTTTGTCTGTGTCGAATTGCAGCAGTTTTTATGTTGAAAAACAAAGATTAATGGATTATGTTTTCCAACATATTCCTCCCTAATCTATTAATCTTTGTTTCTTCTTCAATCTTCTTGTTCCTTGATGCTTTCTTGAATCTTGATGTCTTCTATCGTTTGATACAATTTCTGGTTATTACCACCATCATTGTTGTGATCTTCCTTAAATCCAGGTTGATCATATCTTCATGGCTTTTGTTGGTTTGATGCAAAAAGAGAAACCAACAAGCCTCTTCAAATGGCCTTCATTATTTCCATGGTTGCTCTCTTTTCTTCTGCGATTTTAAAAGCATCTCTGATCATGAATGATGATTTGTAAAGACATGTTTTGATGTTGTTAGATCCCTTGAAGCTCTGATACCACTGTTTCACAGGTTGTTTGGGAGGATTCCAGGATCGATATGATCATAACAACAACATGCCAATCATCATATAAAATAAGAATCGATAAATAGAGAAACAAGAAAGATTGGGTTTGAACCCTATAACTGATATTGAATAAATGAAAAGGGTTGATGTTTACAGCAAATTCTAAACCTATATATAAGAGATGAAACGTTGCTTCATGAAGAGGCATATTGTTTCAATAAAAAGTTAACGACACAATGATTCCTAAAATGTTCTAATCCTAACTAAATAAGCGTATACTATGTAACTGCCATCTATTGGGTTTGTTGGCCCAAAAACAAAACTTGCAGGCTTTATTTTCGACCCATCTTGTTCCCTTTTTGTCTGTGTCGAATTGCAGCATTTTTTATGTTGAAAAACAAAGATTAATGGATTATGTTTTCCAACATTGATGAGGAGCATCGTGGTTTGGCAACATGTGGGCTCAAGACTCCATTAAAGAAGGTATGCTAAAGCAAATTGTGGATTTTAATTTAAGGGGGACAATATCTTCTAAATGTTTAAAGGAGTTTACACAACTAGCAGCTCGGTGAGAGAATAAAGATATATGGTAGAAAAATACGTGAGAAAACTAACAATTCATTGCACCTTGAGAATATCTTCTAAATGTCCCAGGTTGTGGTGGTTCTTGAGTCTATCCTAGCCCTACAAGAGAAAACTAACAATTCATTGCACCTTGAGAGAATAAAGATATATGGTAGAAAAATACGTAAAAAGGTACCTGAATTTCTCTTTCCATCCACTCGGGAAAAGGGTTATTATACAAAGATGTCACTAAAGTTTACATGAAATTTGTCCTAAGGTAATAAAGTTTCAAAGTTGTCATCCAGGTTACTAAACTTATGAAAGTTGTCATCTAGGTTACTGACCTTATGAAAGTTTGTCCTCGAGGTTACTGAACTTGTAAAGACATGACATTTATGTTACTTAACATAGCAAAAAAATAAACGTAAAAATCACTGAAATTATAGACGTGTTTGATTTTTATAGTTTAGTAACATGGATGACAATTTTGAAACTTTATTACCTTAGGACAAATTTCACGCAAACTTTAGTGACATCTTTGTATAATAACCCCTCGGGAAAACTCAGGTATATGTTCTTTTGGCAGAATATTAGCATATTTTCACTTCGACTAATAAATATATGTGATAGTCTTTTCTGAAATATCTTATACTTTCTTTCATCAGATCCATTTGTAACTAACCGCTTGTTATTTGTTAAACTTCTAGTTGGAGGCACAAGTTTTAAATCCTTGGATACATTCCTCTATGCTGTTGCAGGTGAAGACCGAATTTTACGTCAGTTTAGTTTTAGAATTATCAACATTGCAACTGAAAACTTCTCTGAAGCTAACTTAATTTCAATGGACTTATATGGTTTCATGCACAAGGTATCCATAAAAACGATCTTTTTTAGGGTTTTCCTTTGTTTCCTTGAGATTACAACCTTTTTTTTCCTTTAGGGGAAGCTAGAAGATGGTCGAGATATATCAATTGTTGGGCCTTATTCTGATACCAAATATGAATTGTGTATGAATGAAGTGTCGATACTTGTAAAGCTTGAACATAAAAATTTGGTTCAATTGATCGGATATTGTACTGAAGGAACAGATGTCTTTCTCGTCTATGACTTTGCGCCATATGGAACTCTGGATTGCTTTATTTATGGTAAACTTGTTTTCTTAAATTGTACACCTATTGATTGAGTATCATTGCTTGGTTCGATACACAGTAGTGTTGTTAACCATCTGGATCGAAAACTATGTAGTATAGTTTTTTAGATTATACTTTTTGTTTTTTATGATCTCTTTTTGCAGATCATACTCGAGCTCCTTTGGACTGGGATTCACGGAGCAAAATAATACTACGTGTTGCTCGGGCACTCCTTTACCTCCATAAGCATGCTCCGATTTGTATCATTCATCGTGTTGTAAAACCGGGTAATATTCTGCTAGATGAAAGTTTTGAACCCAGACTATCATGTTTTTCAATTGCAGCTTGTTATGCAACAAACGAGCCTGGTTGCTTTGACACTGTGCCTTGTGGGACATTGTAAGTACATACCCATTCATTTGAAATTCTGAATGCAATTTAATTTCATTAGAAACTTCAATTTTCATGAGGATAAACCCATCGGATCTGAAAAATTAAAATGAGTCTTGTAATGGAATTTCAATTCTCATCATATCTAATATTGCATCTGTTATAACAGTAGTTTTCAGAAATACACATGTTTGTGTTTTTTTTGCTTTTTGTAGTTCAAACTATGATTATTTACAGTGTTATACGTTTCTAATATCCGCATTTTCGGCAGGGGACACATGGCACCGGAGTGTTTTCTGGATAATTACTGTTTAACCACCAAGGCTGATGTCTTAAGTTTTGGCATTGTTGTTTTGGAAATTATAAGTGGCTTCAAACCGTACAAGTTCATTCCAGGAACCAACAAGCGTTTGGTAGATTATGTAAGTGTGACTATAAATACTCAGTATTGTTTAGATCGTATCATGCTATCTCTTCATTGGTGGAAATGTGGGAATGAAGTTTTACTAAAAAAAGTTAGAGTTTCTGACATGTCCTTTGAACTAATGTAGGTTTGGAGTAATTGGATGGAAGGAACATCATTAAATATAATTGATCCTAGAATTTATGCCGATCTAAGTTCTGTGACGAGACTTATCCACATTGCTTTGCTGTGTATTCAAGAAAACCCGACAGAGAGGCCACCAATGGAGGAAGTTATTGGTATGTTGCTAGGAAGCTCATCTATTGATCTGCCTGTCCCAAACGAGCCAACATGGGCGATTAAAAAGGATTTTGATGCTGATTATGATAGCGAAATAGTGTGATAGTGTATGAGATCATACTAGATACATGTTGATGAAATTTTGTATTGTAATATGATAATGTACGGACTTTGACAGAAAGCGTGTAATTTTGGGTAGGTTTTTTGTTTGAGCAGAAATCTATTATGGCAATGGATCTAGTGTCGAGAAAAAATCACTTGGGTTCATGATTTATGAAATAAAAAAGGAATAATGAGGAAAAACAATTGTTGATTGCGCTTTAAGGAACTTTGCATTCGATTCGAGTTAGTTAATTTTCATTATATATATTTTTTTTAAATAATTTTTTTGGTCCCCGTATTTTAGTCATACCCATTTATGCCTAGATGTGGACGACGGAGTGTCGTAGTTCAAACATCAATGTTTATCTGTGACGGTTTACGTTATTTACCTCTCAAGTGCCATGAAACGTTATTTACCCCTGTCACGTACACATGTTGTACACGAACAAAAAATTTAAATTATTTGTATTATCCCTTCTCCCCAATCTATACAAGCAGAGCAAAGTTTTTCTTCTGAAGTTTTCATATTTTTCTACAATGCTATGGCCGCTCGACTTCAAGCAACTCACTGTAGTAACAATTGGTTGTATTCATAGTTTAGCTCCTGACCTATAATTAGCATTAACATCTAAATGTAATTTCCGAATTTATTTCATTCCAAGTCCATCATTCTAAATCTAGGATTTATAATTCCTACGTTTATACTACGCTTAGCTTTTAGTTCCTCGGGGTTTTACTTACACTAATCTGTGTGTTCTTAGGATTGAGTATAACATTTCTTTCATAACCACTAATAGGCGGCTGAGGTTTCAAACTTTTGTGTTGTCCAAAATGAGTCGAACTCCATATGCTGCTCCAAATCTGTTATCTGTGTGTCCCTAGGCCCGATCATAATTTGTGTGAGAACTTAATAAACCGAGCCACCATTTGTAACACCCCCCAAAATTTGATACAGCGGAAGACTCAACAAGCTTTCGGGGTGCTACGGGGATTGGTATCCAACACAAGACAATATAGAACGAGATAAAGTAAACATAATAAAAACACAACCAAAACGGGGTTTTAAGGTTTACAATTATCCCAACGTCATTCAGAGTCAGGCCCAAAATAAAGTAACAATAGGTCCAAATTTAATTATCAGAGTTTAGAAAAATAGATCCATGAACCGTGTGCCTTGGCCGAGCCTTCCATTCCAAGCATGCATCTCAACACTTAATTACCTGAGAAAACGTGCTAAAAGTCAGCTTTCGCTGGTGAGATCATAGGTTTAAATTCAACTAACAATATAGTGGACATATACGCAAAACGCTTGCTAGCTAGACTAAGGATTCGCTAAAAGCCTGCGGATACCCTCCGCTCCAACATGACACACGGATACCCTTCCGTACTAACATAACACACGGATACCCTTCCGTACTAACATAGATATTCGGGTAACCCCCGCAATACCAATAATAACTCGGATAACCTTCGGAATATTAATAACCTATAGGTGCACACTATAGTATCTAAATAAGTCAACCTTGAATAGTACACACAACATATATGTGACTAAAGCTGACAATTCCAAATAACCAAATAAGTCAACCTTGAATAGTACACACAAAATATGTGACTAAAGCTGACAATCCACCAACAACCAAATAAGTCAACCTTGAATAGTACACACAAAATGTGTGACTAAAGCTGACAATACATTATATAACCAAATAAGCCAACCTTGAATAGTACACACGACATGTGTGACTAAAGCTGACAATAGATCCTAGTCCATACGCATAGCAAGTTTAGAAAGAATATAAAAGCGATAATAGTCCACATAAATAATTTGCACGTTTCTCACCCCAAGTATTGAAAACATAGTTCAAGAAAAAGTGGGGCTATGACTCACCTCAAGTCCAGAAAATATCAAGTAGAAGTCGGTAGAAATAAGATGTATGATAACTCACGAAACAGCAACTACGGACTTGGCACGACCTAACAATATTAACTCTTTCAGAAATCATTTCCTCAAATCTATAATATTCCCAAACCCGGACGAGAATCCGTTTTATTTCCGAAAATCCATTTCGTATTAGTTTGGTGTATTTGCGTTTGGTATCCATACGGGTAGTGGGTCAACTCAAAACAAACCAAAAGATCACATAAGAATAATAAAATAAACTATAGATCTAATATTAGCCCAATATATCATTTAAATAAATCGCCGAAGTTTACCAAATCCGTCGATTTGATAATCCGCATATTTATTTACGTAACATACCGTTCCAAGATTACACCCAACCTAAAGCACATAACACATAATTACTATATAGTATATATCATAGTTTAATAAATTTCTCATATATATCGTCAAATTGGCCAGATTTCCCGATATATACACTCGCAATTTATTACACTTTACATATACTACAACCTATGGGCGTCGTAGGATACGCTGCCCACTAATATATTCATTTCATATAGCCAAATAACCCGGTTCAACCTTTCGGTTAAGTGGTTATTTAGTTATAGAAAACGTCTATATTAATCGTCATATATCCGTGACAACACGAACGTCACAAATAATAACTTACCTGGACCCGAGTGACAACGATTTCGCATAACTCAATGAGTTTATCCGTTATATATCCGAAATGACATTTTATTAACCGTTTAATAATTGTCGGGAGTTTCCCATTTTATGTCACAATTTTTATAATAATAATACGTTCAATAATATTACGCCACTTTCGTAGCCTAATATATATATCTAATTGTATTATTTATAATACGACTCGTGATTATTATTATTATTAATATACGCACCTATATAATTATATATACGTTATTCACGTATATATATTCATATAAACGATCATATTATCAATAATTATTATTACGAGTTTTATTATTTTCGTTTTAATCTTAATAGTTATTGAGTCATACGAAATGGTCACATGTCCGAGTCATGACTCTCGGCTCATTGTCCAAGTCCAAAGTAAATAACAAAAGTCATAAGATAATACATCTCCGTCCAATCACAATCTCAAACCACGTGCTACAACATGAGGGTCCGACTACGGCACCCGACTAACCTACCTCCGTCAATCTAACGACCGTCTCACAATCGGTCCCCAATCATTCTTTACCAATCGACAACAACTCCACAATCAATACAATAATTCCATTGTCGAGACTACAAAGGACCCGACCCAACCAAAAATGTTCGGCCGAAAATGAAATGCCACAACAATGTAACAATTTAGTTCACAATTAATACAAGAAAATAACATCAACCAAGTTAATGTTTGGGTCGGTTTACCAAGCCAAACCCGAGCCTTCGACTCACTTGAGTCACGGCTCAAAACTACGAGTCACAAGGACTCGAACTAAACATACAATAATCACATAGCTCACGAGAGCACCACAAAGTAACCAATTAGACCCATTCGACCCAAATGGTCAATCGGCAACAAAATAAATACGCGGCTAATAGCCGCGACCCACAAGGGTCGAACCACAACCAATTCGAGCTCGAGACTCGAACCACGACCAAACGAGAACCCCCATACGGGTCTCGGCTGGTTATACAAGCAACCAATGGAAACCCCGAGACCTCATGGGTCTCGGTTAGCTCGGATCGAAGAGCACAACACCAACGACAATAACCAAACTACAACACCAAGGAACCAAAGCCACACAAGGGCTCGAACCAAAATAAGTCGAGAGCATAAGCTCTCGGTTCCGAGTCAACCACGATCAAACCAAGAAACCCGGATACCAAACTTATTATTAATCATTAAAACATCATTTCCCATTAAAAATCAACTCGATTCCCATCGAAATAATCCGTGTAGCCATGGATTAGTACCAATTCGTGGCACCCAAAACCCGAAAATAACTCCTTCTCACCTTCTTGGACCTCCAAATGAACGGATCTAGTAAAAGTAATAAAAACTCGAACGAATTATTACAAGTTTGGTGGTGTTAATGGTGGTTCTAGGGTATGTATGATATACCAAAAGAAAGAGGATGAAGAGAGGAAGAAGATGGTGGTAATTATTTTGTAGGGTGGTCGGAGTTGCGGCGGTGGTGGCCGGATCTTAGGTTCGGCGGCTAGGGTTTGTTTAAGAACAAGTGAGAGAGAGATGAGAGTGGTGAGGGTGGGTTGTGTTGTGTGTGAACCGAAATAACCACAAGGACCGGCTTTTGTAATTTACTCTTTTATTTTTTATTTTTTTATTATTTTTTTTGAAAAGGTTAATAATAATAATAATAATAATAATAATAATAATAATAATAATAATAATAATAATAATAATAATAATAATAATAATAATAATAATAATAATAATAATAATAATAATAATAATAATAATAATAATAATAATAATAATAATAATAATAATAATAATAGTAATAATAATATTACTACGGTGTTGAGCGGGTAACGCGGGTAATGTAAAAACATGTGGCCCGAACCCGAACTCATTTTAAACTTCAATAACTCTCGAAAACATCTCGTAAATAATTAAAATATAGTCGGACTCTTTAAGACGAATCATAAACTTTTGTTAGGTAATCCTAGTGCCAAAGTCAACGTAGTACCAAGTGAGAATTCAAATATACATCACCGAACATTTAATCAAAAATGAATTATGAACATAATTCACGAATTCCATAACGACATTAATTAAAAATATCCATAAAATAGGTCTTACAAGTTCGTTGTGAAATGAAAATTTCAAATAAAAATTATAAACGAACTTAAATCGTAATGCGGGTTTTTAAAATAGCTCCCTAAACTGCCGGTTGTCACATCCTCCCAGTCTCAGAAGGAAACCCGTCCCGGGTTTCACTCGGAAAAATTTATCTACGAAGTGAAAAGCTTCGGATATCTTTTCCTGAACTCGTCCTCACGTTCCCACGTAAATTCTGGTCCATGTCGGGAATTCCAACGAACCTTGACGAGCGGAATGCGACTTCGCTTGAGTCGTTTAACTTCACGATCTAAAATCTCAATCGGTTCTTCCACGAAATTTAGTTTCTCGTCAACACGTATATCCCTCATTGGAATGACGGGCATCTCATCTGAAAGGCATTTCTTCAAATTTCTCACGTGGAATACGTCGTGAACTTTACTCAGTTCATGTGGTAATTCCAACCTATAAGCCACGGGCCCAATTCTTTCTAAGATCAAGAATGGTCCAATGTAGCGTGGGTTGAGTTTACCACGTTTCCCGAAACGTATTACACCTTTCCAAGGTGAGACTTTCAGCATTACTTTGTCTCCAACCTGGAACTCTAAAGGTTTACGTCTCTGATCGGCGTAGCTCTTCTGCCTATCTCTGGCTGCTTGCAATCGATCACGAATCTGAGTTACTTTCTCTGTAGTTTCCAAAATAAGCTCAGGGCCTGTAAGTTGACTATATCCAACTTCTGCCCAACCAATAGGCGAACGACACTTTCTGCCATACAAAGCTTCGAATGGTGCAGCCTTAAGACTTGTATGGTAGCTATTATTATAGGAGAATTCCGCAAGGGGTAAATACTTCTCCCAGCCTTTACCAAAGTCTATGATGCATGCACGAAGTATATCCTCTAGTGTCTGAATGGTCCTCTCACTTTGACCATCGGTTTGGGGATGATATGCAGTACTCATATCAAGCCTCGTCCCCAAAGCCGTTTGAAGTGATCGCCACAAAGCTGACGTAAAACGACTATCACGATCCAAAATAATAGATATCGGGACTCCATGACGCGAAATAATTTCCTTCACATATAACCTCGCAAGCTTATCCACACTATCATCTTCACTAATAGCTAAGAAATGAGCAGACTTTGTCAGACGATCCACAATTACCCAGATAGCGTCACAACCGCTAGCTGTCCTCGGTAATTTGGTAATGAAGTCCATAGTAATCCGCTCCCATTTCCAGACTGGAAGTTCTGGTTGCGTTAGTAATCCTGACGGTCTCTGGTGTTCAGCTTTAACCTTAGCACATGTCAGACACTTACTAACGTACGATGCTATACCTGCCTTCATATTCGGCCACCAATAGAACTTCTTAAGATCCTGGTACATTTTATCGGAACCAGGATGAATGGAGTACCTTGACTTATGCGACTCATGCATAATCAATTCCCGAATTTCTCCATATAAAGGTACCCAAATCCGATCTCCAAAACATAATAATCCATCAGAACGCTTAACAAATCCTTTCTCATTATCAGCCATCCCAAATATATTCTCGGCAGATCTATTTTCTGCTTTCAACGCTTCCGTTTGAGCTTCAAGTATTTGAGACGGTAATGGCGATACGATAGTCATTCCTAATGACCTAACTCGTAATGGTGGTACTCTTTCCTTTCGACTAAGAGCATCAGCAACAACGTTTGCTTTACCAGGATGGTAGCGAATTTCACAATCATAATCGCTTAGCAACTCAATCCAACGTCACTGTCTCATGTTGAGCTCTTTTTGATTTAAGATGTGTTGTAAACTTTTATGGTCGGTAAACACAACACACTTTGTTCCGTACAAGTAATATCTCCATATTCTTAGAGCAAAAACCACAGCACCTAGCTCCAAATCATGGGTAGTGTAGTTTTTCTCATGCTTTTTGAGCTGTCGGGAAGCATAAGCTATCACCTTCTCTCGTTGCATTAACACGGCTCCCAATCCTTTATGTGAGGCGTCACAATAGACGACGAAATCCTCGTTACCATCCGGTAACGCTAAGATAGGAGCACTACACAACATTTTCTTAAGCAATTGAAACACTTCCTCTTCTTTATCTCCCCATTCATACGTAACACTCTTTTGAGTCAATTTGGTCAATGGTTTAGCTATCTTTGAAAATCCCTCAATGAATCTTCGGTAATAACCAGCTAAACCCAAAAATTGACGAACTTCGGTTGGGGTTATAGGTGCAGCCCAATCTTTTATCACCTCAATCTTAGCAGGATCCACATGGACTCCTTATCTGTCAATCACATGACCCAAAAATTGTACCGTCGGAATCCAAAATTCGCATTTCGAAAACTTGGCATAAAGTTTCTCCTTCCTGAGCAATTCCAAAATGAGTCTTATATGCTCCTCATGCTCTTTCTCACTCTTTGAATAAATCAGAATGTCATCGATGAATACAATCACAAACTTATCTAAGTAAGGCTTACACACACGATTCATGAGATCCATGAATATTGCCGGTGTTTTAGTCAACCCAAACGGCATCACCTGAAACTCGTAATGCCCGTAACGGGTTCTAAAAGCCGTTTTCGGAATATCTTCCTCGCAAACTCGAAGTTGATGATATCCCGATCTCAAATCGATCTTCGAATACACACTCGATCCTTGTAGTTGATCGAACAAGTCGTCGATCCTAGGTAACGGGTATCGATTCTTCACCGTTAACTTATTCAACTCTCTATAATCAATACACATTCGAAACGATCCATCCTTCTTCTTCACGAATAAGACTGGGGCTCCCCAAGGTGAAGAACTTGGTCTTATGAATCCTTTTTCGGCTAACTCCGCCAATTGTTTCAACAACTCTTCCAGTTCGGTAGGTGCAAGACGATAAGGTGCTCGTGCTACAGGTGCAGCACCAGGTATCAACTCAATCTGAAACTCTACTTGTCTAGTCGGCGGGATTCCCGGCAAATCATCGGGAAACACATCCGAAAAATCATGAACTATAGGCACATCTCCAATGCACCTTTCCTTTGTCTTCGTCTCTCCCTTCTCAGAAATTTGGGCTAAGAAAAGGTAACATCCCTTCTCCATTAGCTTCGGTAACTTTGTGCAAGATATAACTGCTAATCGGGATGGGCTCCTAGAATCCTTTCGGTCTCCTAATATATTTAGGACTTCCTTTCCGTATGGTACATGCACGATCTTCTCGTCGCAAAGTATGTGAGCACGATACTTCGACAACCAGTCCATACCAATGATAACGTCAAAACTTCCTAACGTGACGGGTAGAAGATCTATGTTGAAAGGGTGGTTCAAGAAATTTAACGTACAACCGCGAATGATGGTATTAATCCTTTCTATGTTTCCATTTGCTAACTCAATATTATATCCAATTCCTAAGGCCATCGGGGGTTTTTCTAGTAAGGGTGCAAACGTAGTGGACACAAAATTTCTATCGGCACCAGTATCAAATAGTATGGAAGCATAACGATTATTGAGAAGGAACGTACCGGTAACGACGTTCGGATCTTCTCCTCTCTCGTTCCCGAGTGCATACACTCTTCCCTGAGCAGCTCCCGCTTCCACACGTTGGTCCCCATTATCTTGTCGTCCACGGTTTCCTCCAGCTCCACGGTTTCCATAATTGTACCCATTACCACCCGAGCCTTGATTTCCATGGTTCCGCGATTCTCTACACTCATTCCTATAGTGTCCCTTCTTTCCACACCCATAACAAGTAACATCTGCCTTATTTCTCATCTCAGGAGCAGCTTGAACCATAGCAAGAGGTCGGGCTCTACAATCCCTAGCTGTGTGTCATTTCTTTGAGCAATTCTGGCATTTCACACTACACCATCCAGTGTGATGCTGGTGGCAACGATCACACTTGGGTGCATCACCGTTCTGATTCTTCTTATCTCCATTCCCAATAGCATAAGCCTTAGCTTGTCTCTTGCTTCGGTGATCATTACTCTTAGAGTGACGGTCTCTCTTTCTCTTTCCATTCCTCTCCTTATCAGCTTCTTCTGATTCCAACGAATCCATAAGTTGTTGAGCAATTGTGATTGCCTCATGGATGTTTGCAGGCCTAGCAGAGATCACATCATTCCTCGTAGCTACAGGCAACCCATCAGTATACCTCTCGATCTTTTGAGTCTCAGTTTTCACCATATCTGGGCACAACAAGGCTAATTCCTGGTAACGACGATTGTAAGTTGCCATGTCAGTACCTTTCACCTTGTGGTTCCAAAACTCAATCTCTAGTTTCTTGACCTCATTCCTTGGGCAATAAGTCTGAATCAGCAAGGACTTAAATTGCTCCCAAGTCATAGCATACGCTACATCACTCCCAACTGCATTTCGGTAGTTGTTCCACCAAGTCAAAGCTTCATCCTTGAAAGTAAAAGAAGCAAACTTTACCTTCGCATTCTCCGCACAACCACTGACATTGAACACTGACTCAGTCTTCTCAATCCATCTGACTAAGTAAACCACTCCTTCAGTTCCACCAAACTCAATGGGTCCACAAATCTTGAATTCCTTGTATTGACATCCATTAGCACGAACAGGTGGAAAAGTTCCAGCAGAATTGTTGGAATGATTTGACTCAGCTAGTAGTTCAGCAACTCTTTGCTCCACGAGTTGGTTGATCATTGCTTGATCCACAGTAGGTGCATTAAGTGGAACATGATCATTGTCTCCCTGAACATCAACATTTTGATTCCTGTTGTTGCGGTTTGTGGTGTCCAGGTTGTCAGGAGTCGGGGTCTCAACATTTCGAGTAGGTCGACGACCTCGGCGACCAGGAGTAGTCACAGCAGGACCAGTTCTGGTAGACCTAACAGGGTTTCGACGTGGTGCCATTGATCTGTAACATCAGACAAGTTCATGAGTCTCCAATAGAACTTATCGATTTTCTCAACAAAACATTTCAATGAAACCAATCATGGAAAGAATAGCAACAATACACCACGCAACATCAATAAAGCGAATAAGGACTCAATTTCCATAACACCCAAAATCACATAATACCATATACTAATAATCATCAACCATACAATAGCGATCTAACATCGTTCCGACTAATGGATCACACAAAACATACTAATCGTTCCAAAAGAGACGAATACTGAGCAAAATACATCAAAATATGATAAATAGCTTTTCTAACCGAACACTCCTCGGTTAAGAAAGCAAAAATATAACATAACCCAACCAACTAGCCACGTGGCTGGCGGAGGCTCCTCATCTCCTGCCTTAAGCTATCAAGATCCCTCCATAACGATCCTAGCTCCACGCTATGGGTGTCTCGGTCTCTCTTGAGGTCAGCCACCTCCTTCTCTAGCTCGGCATTCCTTTGCCAAAGCTTGCGGTCGGCCTCACGAGCAGTAACAAATCCTCGCTGCAAACTATCGATATGCTCGTGGACATCCATCAAAACTCTCCTCAGCTCAGTAGTCCTGCCCACAACGACGGTTAAGTCAACTCTCAAATCTGCTAAAAACTCTCCAATAACCCTCTCAAGTCGATCCGATACACGTTCAACTCTCTCACTAAGCTCAGTAATCCGAGCCCACAACCTGCCAATCTCACCCAATTCTGCATGCTCAGCAGAAACCTCAGAAGATGCATCCGACTCAACGGGACTACCAGGTGGCAACTCAAACAAGAACGGATGATCAGGTGAATCAGGCTCAATCGGGTGTACAGGTGAATCAGGCTCCTCAGCCTGAGCTGGTGGTAATAACTCATCATCATCATCATCAGGCATCTCATCCTCCTGAGGGTCATCCTCCTCCTCAGGGTCATCATCATCACCCTGCTCAGCTTCCTGAGGGTCATCCTCCCGCTCAGGGTCATCAGCCTCATCCTCACCCTCGTACTCCTCCTCCTCCTCATCGGAAGAGTACCTCATCACTCGTCGTCTCCTACTAGGTGAACCATGTGGAGATGTAGTAGGTGATCTAGGACGACGACGCAATGATGTGGGTGGCGCCTCAGACAGAAGAGAATGAGCATCAATCTGTAAAGGTGATGGAGTAGGGCGTACCGACATTCGTGCCGTAGCTCGGTGGGCAAAGCGTGGTGCCACACGAGCCAAAGCCTGATGAAGAGTAAGCTGCCTCGATGTACCAGGGAGCCTTAAAGAAGATGAGGGTCCCTGCGTAGATGCAGCAGGTAGTGCTGAAGTAGAAGCTGCCTGTGATACAGTAGCTGAAGACATGGCCATCTGGTAAGGGTCATCAGATGCCATAGTGAACTGTGCAGGTAAAACCGGTGCAGTAAGAATATCCTCGACGACATCGGGCATATGGGAGGCCATAGTCTGTGACAACGGCGTAGGGTAGGTGTAAGTGTTTCAAAACAACTAAATCACAACTCATAATACCATTCCAATATACTCATCAAATAGTTCAATATATAATCTTAATAAAAGAATTTCAAACATCGCATTACTAAAATGTTTATAAAACATATAGACCATATAAATCCTCGAGAACGCCATCTTATTACTAAAATCCATAAACCTCAAATCATCTCAATAAGTTCCAAATCTAACAATCATCTCAAATATCTCATACTACCTCAAATAATAGAACATGCTTCGGCTTGGCGGGCTGGCGGGCGGTGGTCAAGGATCATTTTCTATAAAAATACGGTTATAGTTTAGGCGTTTATTTACCTAGTTCTCTATAACCTTGGCTCTGATACCAATCTGTAACACCCCCCAAAATTTGATACAGCGGAAGACTCAACAAGCTTTCGGGGTGCTACCGGGATTGGTATCCAACACAAGACAATATAGAACGAGATAAAGTAAACATAATAAAAACACAACCAAAACGGGGTTTTAAGGTTTACAATTATCCCAACGTCATTCAGAGTCAGGCCCAAAATAAAGTAACAATAGGTCCAAATTTAATTATCAGAGTTTAGAAAAATAGATCCATGAACCGTGTGCCTTGGCCGAGCCTTCCATTCCAAGCATGCATCTCAACACTTAATTACCTGAGAAAACGTGCTAAAAGTCAGCTTTCGCTGGTGAGATCATAGGTTTAAATTCAACTAACAATATAGTGGACATATACGCAAAACGCTTGCTAGCTAGACTAAGGATTCGCTAAAAGCCTGCGGATACCCTCCGCTCCAACATGACATACGGATACCCTTCCGTACTAACATAACACACGGATACCCTTCCGTACTAACATAGATATTCGGGTAACCCCCGCAATACCAATAATAACTCGGATAACCTTCGGAATATTAATAACCTATAGGTGCACACTATAGTATCTAAATAAGTCAACCTTGAATAGTACACACAACATATATGTGACTAAAGCTGACAATTCCAAATAACCAAATAAGTCAACCTTGAATAGTACACACAAAATATGTGACTAAAGCTGACAATCCACCAACAACCAAATAAGCCAACCTTGAATAGTACACACAAAATGTGTGACTAAAGCTGACAATACATCCTATAACCAAATAAGCCAACCTTGAATAGTACACACGACATGTGTGACTAAAGCTGACAATAGATCCTAGTCCATACGCATAGCAAGTTTAGAAAGAATATAAAAGCGATAATAGTCCACATAAATAATTTGCACGTTTCTCACCCCAAGTATTGAAAACATAGTTCAAGAAAAAGTGGGGCTATGACTCACCTCAAGTCCAGAAAATATCAAGTAGAAGTCGGTAGAAATAAGATGTATGATAACTCACGAAACAGCAACTACGGACTTGGCACGACCTAACAATATTAACTCTTTCAGAAATAATTTCCTCAAATCTATAATATTCCCAAACCCGGACGAGAATCCGTTTTATTTCCGAAAATCCATTTCGTATTAGTTTGGTGTATTTGCGTTTGGTATCCATACGGGTAGTGGGTCGACTCAAAACAAACCAAAAGATCACATAAGAATAATAAAATAAACTATAGATCTAATATTAGCCCAATATATCATTTAAATAAATCGCCGAAGTTTACCAAATCCGTCGATTTGATAATCCTCATATTTATTTACGTAACATACCGTTCCAAGATTACACCCAACCTAAAGCACATAGCACATAATTACTATATAGTATATATCATAGTTTAATAAATTTCTCATATATATCTTCAAATTGGCCAGATTTCCCGATATATACACTCGCAATTTATTACACTTTACATATACTACAACCTATGGGCGTCGTAGGATACGCTGCCCACTAATATATTCATTTCATATAGCCAAATAACCCGGTTCAACCTTTCGGTTAAGTGGTTATTTAGTTATAGAAAACGTCTATATTAATCGTCATATATCCGTGACAACACGAACGTCACAAATAATAACTTACCTGGACCCGAGTGACAACGATTTCGCATAACTCAATGAGTTTATCCGTTATATATCCGAAATGACATTTTATTAACCGTTTAATAATTGTCGGGAGTTTCCCATTTTATGTCACAATTTTTATAATAATAATACGTTCAATAATATTACGCCACTTTCGTAGCCTAATATATATATATATATATATATATATATATATATATATATATATATATATATATATATATATATATATATATATATATAATTGTATTATTTATAATACGACTCGTGATTATTATTATTATTAATATACGCACCTATATAATTATATATACGTTATTCACGTATATATATTCATATAAACGATCATATTATCAATAATTATTATTACGAGTTTTATTATTTTCGTTTTAATCTTAATAGTTATTGAGTCATACGAAATGGTCACATGTCCGAGTCATGACTCTCGGCTCATTGTCCAAGTCCAAAGTAAATAACAAAAGTCATAAGATAATACATCTCCGTCCAATCACAATCTCAAACCACGTGCTACAACATGAGGGTCCGACTACGGCACCCGACTAACCTACCTCCGTCAATCTAACGACCGTCTCACAATCGGTCCCCAATCATTCTTTACCAATCGACAACAACTCCATAATCAATACAATAATTCCATTGTCGAGACTACAAAGGTCCCGACCCAACCAAAAATGTTCGGCCGAAAATGAAATGCCACAACAATGTAACAATTTAGTTCACAATTAATACAAGAAAATAACATCAACCAAGTTAATGTTTGGGTCGGTTTACCAAGCCAAACCCGAGCCCTCGACTCACTTGAGTCACGGCTCAAAACTACGAGTCACAAGGACTCGAACTAAACATACAATAATCACATAGCTCACGAGAGCACCACAAAGTAACCAATTAGACCCATTCGACCCAAATGGTCAATCGGCAACAAAATAAATACGCGGCTAATAGCCGCGACCCACAAGGGTCGAACCACAACCAATTCGAGCTCGAGACTCGAACCACGACCAAACGAGAACCCCCATACGGGTCTCGGCTGGTTATACAAGCAACCAATGGAAACCCCGAGACCTCATGGGTCTCGGTTAGCTCGGATCGAAGAGCACAACACCAACGACAATAACCAAACTACAACACCAAGGAACCAAAGCCACACAAGGGCTCGAACCAAAATAAGCCGAGAGCATAAGCTCTCGGTTCCGAGTCAACCACGATCAAACCAAGAAACCCGGATACCAAACTTATTATTAATCATTAAAACATCATTTCCCATTAAAAATCAACTCGATTCCCATCGAAATAATCCGTGTAGCCACGGATTAGTACCAATTCGTGGCACCCAAAACCCGAAAATAACTCCTTCTCACCTTCTTGGACCTCCAAATGAACGGATCTAGTAAAAGTAATAAAAACTCGAACGAATTATTACAAGTTTGGTGGTGTTAATGGTGGTTCTAGGGTATGTATGATATACCAAAAGAAAGAGGATGAAGAGAGGAAGAAGATGGTGGTAATTATTTTGTAGGGTGGTCGGAGTTGCGGCGGTGGTGGCCGGATCTTAGGTTCGGCGGCTAGGGTTTGTTTAAGAACAAGTGAGAGAGAGATGAGAGTGGTGAGGGTGGGTTGTGTTGTGTGTGAACCGAAATAACCACAAGGACCGGCTTTTGTAATTTACTCTTTTTTTTTTTTTTTTTTTTTTTTTTTTTTTGAAAAGGTTATTAATAATAATAATAATAATAATAATAATAATAATAATAATAATAATAATAATAATAATAATAATAATAATAATAATAATAATATTACTACGGTGTTGAGCGGGTAACGCGGGTAATGTAAAAACGAGTTGAGATCAATGAAGAACCCATAAATGGCATATAACCTATCAACCAATCATATCTATCCATTTATATTTTCCACCTTTTTTTTCAAAACAACATATCTTGCAAACGGTAAATCTTCAAGCTACAAAAAAAATACCATCGCGACGAGAATTAAATGATCTTTCTATAGATATGCATTGTTATATACTTTCGACGAACTTTTTTTTTAGTTTCCACCCAGAAAGAATCATATATGATTCGTAAAAATCATATATGATTCGTAAAAATTCATATATGATTCGATTCTTACGAATCATATATGATTCTTACGAATCATATATGATTTCTTAAGAATCATATATGATTCGTAAGAATCATATATGATTTGTTAAAATCGAATCATATATGATTCTTACGAATCATATATGATTTTTCTGAGCGAAAAAAAAAAGTTTATCGAAAAAAAAGTTCGTCGAAAGTATATAACAATGCATATCTATAGAAAGATAATTTAATTCTCGTCGCGATGGTATTTTTTTTGTAACTTGACGATTTACGGTTTGCGAAATATTTAAGTTTTAAAAAAAAGGTGAAATTTTATTTTTTATTTTGATAAAAAAAAATGAGTGGCTAAGATTGCTTGATGGGTTCTATGGTAAAAGTTGGATCTATAAAGAACTTTTGGCATGTAAAAACATGTGGCCCGAACCCGAACTCATTTTAAACTTCAATAACTCTCGAAAACATCTCGTAAATAATTAAAATATAGTCGGACTCGTTAAGACGAATCATAAACTTTTGTTAGGTAATCCTAGTGCCAAAGTCAACGTAGTACCAAGTGAGAATTCAAATATACATCACCGAACATTTAATCAAAAATGAATTATGAACATAATTCACGAATTCCATAACGACATTAATTAAAAATATCCATAAAATAGGTCTTACAAGTTCGTTGTGAAATGAAAATTTCAAATAAAAATTATAAACGAACTTAAATCGTAATGCGGGTTTTTAAAATAGCTTCCTAAACTGCCGGTTGTCACACCATTTCATCTGTTGGGCTGGATTACAATAGAAAACTACTCAAATTAAGAATGAATAGTCATTTGCATATATAATCATTAATTAATATAAGCCTTGATCGAGTCTGATAAATTATGTTTAATTCTGGAAAGTCTAAATCTTTTGAAAATATACTGTAACATAGTGCAACATTTCGTGAACCAAACTAGGAAACTTATAACGTAGTTGTTTCGGTCTCATAGTGACATAGATTATGAGGCATGCTTATGAAAATTTCTCTATATACAAAGCATGTATGTAATTATTACTATATATATATTATAGAGCATGTAAAACGACGCCGTTCGATGAACAGTGTCCTCCGTTTTTTTCACGCTGTTTCTTGGGCAGTTTCTTTGGCCCTGGATGTTGGCCCATTTCTTCAGCCCATTAAATACTGGGTTTTTTGTATGCGTTTTTATATATTTGTTGTGTATACATGTACCCGTATATTATTACTTTTGCAGATCTTGCCTCATAGGTGTCGATCATCGCATTGAGGTGCAGGTTTTTGGGTGGTCAGGATCTACCAAAGTACAACCACACTGTGTACTTCATTTGCTTTTTCCAACATAGAAGCTTCTTCATATTATACAAATACATGCCAATAATAAAAAAAAAAAAAAAAAAAAAAAAAAAAAAAAAAAAAGAAAAAAAAAGGTATCAAAAGCCACAAGCAAAAGAGAGACGCAGGAGGAGCAAATTAAAGGCAGAAAAAAAAAGAACCCAAGTTGCAGCAAATCAACAACCCATCTTCACTGGAAAAAGGTGATCGTTGATTTTACTCTTAGTCATTTGCTGCTTAGTTGTTTTTTTTGTTGCATCTTTTTTTTTTCTTTTTTTTTTTGCATGCTCATATGCATGGTGTCATGAATCATATGTTCTGCTGTCGTTTTTTTACCTATGATTTATATGATTTCATGTTTATAATGCATATGCAAATTACTAAGGCCTGCTATAACCTTACAAGTATTGCAATTCATATAGCTGACTAACTTTAAAGCCATAAGTAAGCAATATTTATAATTATGAAAACAAAAAGCAAGGCGATTCGCCGTATCCCTTCTGTTAGTAGCCCAGTTCCTTTGGATATGTCCCCGGCTGTTGAATGGATAGTTTTTGAGCCTGAATCATGTGAAAAAAAACGGCCACTATGTGATAATATGGCCCTTGATACAAGGCCTGACAACAGCAACAAGAAGGCATGCACTGAACAGAGTAGGTTACCTCAGCAATGGACATTTGAAGCTACACACATGCCTTTGAAACAGAATACCACACCTGATAATGTAACAAGTACATATGCATTGGGTTCTTCGAGTAGCCAAACCCAGCAACCTAGCACGCCGACCTGTGGCACAATTACATCAATGGAGAACAGTGGTAATATGCAAGGTTCTCACTTATAACTTTTTTACCTACAAGTTCATTATATAGATAGAAAGTACATACCATTCTAACTGAACACAGTTATCTTTGTAATTGCAGATGAATGCGGTCTGTCTAACTTGCAGGGTCATATGCACTGGAAACAGAATACCACGATTGATAATGTAACAAGTACATATGCACTGGCTTCTTCGAGTAGCCAAACCCAGCAACCTACCACGCCAAACTGTCACACAATTACATCAATGGAAAACAGTGGTACTATGCAAGGTTCTCACTTATAACTTTTTTATCAACAGATTTATTACATAAATAGATAGTACATACCTTTCTAACTGAACACGGTTATCTTTGTAATTGTAGATGAATGCGGTGTATCTAATTTGCAGAGTCATCGGCGACATCAACCTAAGCCACAAAGTCATCCAAATATCAGGTCAAAGAAATACAATTGCCCAATGCAAGGTTGTAACATATACTGTATTTTTTGTATACATTTTATTAAAAAAAAAAAAAAAAAAAAAAAAAAAAAAAAAAAAAAAAAAAAAAAAAAAAATCATTATATAAGTTTCTAACCTTTTGACATCTAATGATGACCTCTGCAGTGGACTTCGGTTCCTCACCTCCAAGAGTCAATGGCAATAACCAAAGGCGAATTCACCGCATTTCTGCAAATATGGACAGTGACCACAGCAATGGCCAATCTACAAGAGCAAGACCCGTAACCAATATATCTGAAAATATTCAAGGGCACAGTAAAAGACGAAGGTTTATTCAAGGTATGCAGTTTTGACAAAAGAATATAATAAACCAAAAAAAATCATATACTTATATGTTGTTGATTTATCATTATACTTACAGAAGAAGACTTACATACTGGAAGCCAGAATACGCGAGCAAATGCCAACCAGCGTAGGCGAACTAAAGAAGGTACATGAGATGGTCCTGTATTTTGACTATTTACTTAAAATGAAATATCTATTCATTTATCATATAACTAGGCCTTTTTAATGTGCTTACTGCAGGCCCGCCGTCAACTTATATTTCTATTGGTAGCTGTAACCAAGTATGTAAGCATTGCAGAGCTTTGTTATGGTCTGACGAACGAATCAAAAGTAGCAGTAAAAGGCGGCCAGAATATCACCGATGTTGCAACAGTGGTCAAGTTTCCCTACCTTCAAATAAAGAATGCCAAACTTATATAAGAGAAATTTTTGGAGATAGACTGATGAGGCGAAAAATGAACCACTTTTAGGGGGTCATTTAAGCCCGGAATTGAATTTATTTGATCAAATATTGCCCTAAATCGTTCCTTTTGTGATTTTAGGTACTTTGGGAGAGAAATGTGGAAAAGGAAGCAATTCGGACTTTTTTGGAGCATAAAAGTGAAGAAAACGCCAAAATCTTAATTTTTCTTGCTGGGAACAGTAGGTGACAGCGTCAAGAGTAATTTCCATGACGATCCAGTACAGATTTGACGGCGTCACAAGGTAGGGCGTCAAGAGAAAAATGCATGACGGCCTGGAAATACATAACACATGACGGCGTCAAAAGTAGATCAAGGCAGTCCGAGGAGTATTTTGGCGGCTAGATGACGGCGTCACAAATTTGTTCTTGACGCCGTCAGACCCTATTTCCTATATATAGTTTTCTAATTTTCACATTAAAAGAGAGAAGTTTTGGAGAAACCCTAAGGCCGAACTTGGTACGAATTTTACAGGTTTTTTAAGGGTTCTCAGCCCTTGATCCCTTTCATGTGTAATTGAGATAAGTATTCTTTTAATTCAATCAATATGTCTATGTGTTGGTTGTCTATATCTTGTTCTTGTCTTAATTCCATCATGCTAGGCTAGATCTATCTTGTGTTTGCTTGGATCTAATGAAACCTAGATGTTAATTATGTGTTGATTACTTGTTTATGGTTGTATTGTATGAATGATTTCGATGTTAGGCTTAAGAAAACTGGCAGATCTCCAAATGGTAACATGCTTGAACATCTTAGAAAACATGAACTGACGTGCACTAGGTTTTATTGGTTGTATTTAATGCATGAGTAAATTCTAATGATCCCATATTAGGAGCTTCTTAGCCGGCTCGACATAGGAGTGAAGTAGCCACTCATAGGATTGGGGAATTAAGTGCGCCACCCCATGAATGTTATTAAGGAATACAATCCGTCATCCACGCAACTATAACAAGTAATTAACGTGTAAAAGATATCTAGGGAGTAGTGAAATCTAAGTAAACACAACTTCTCCACTCATTGCTCACAACCTTAGTATAATTTAGTTTATTTTCATTTCTAGTATTTTATTTTGATTGCATCTTTAGTATTGGGTTAGTTGACTAGCAACTAATTCCGCCCAAATCCTTCAAAACCCGAGATTTTTACTTGCTTTCTAAAAAATATAAAAATATAAAAATACAAAAATAATCATCCCTCATCTTTAGAACTAGTATTTAGGTTTTCTAATCCTAGCGACACTATTCCTAGCTGAACGATCAATCCCCCGGTACTTGTCACTATACTATACTACAACGATCAGGTACACTGCCTAGTGGGGGTTGTAAGCTTCTCAAGATCCCTTGAGAGGTAAAGCCTGGTGCGATTCCCACGTATCAAGTTTTTGGCACCGCAGCCCGGGGAAATAGTTATTGTCTAGGTTAGAATCTCTTTTTATTAGGTCTACTTGCTAGATTCCTTTCTAGTAAGATTTTATTTTTATTTTTAGGTTTTCTTTAGTCTATCTTATTTCTTTGTGTTTTTGTTCGTAACTCTTCACCACCCGACATCATGGACGATGGGAACATCCTTGAACCCGTCATCCCACCACAACAAAACCCACCACTAGAACCCCTTAGGCCCCGAACCTTAGGAGAATATTCCCGACCTAGCCACCAAGGCTACCGAAACACCATTGAGCTCACCAGAGCCAATGTGACCCCCTTGCGATCCGACACCATCCGGTTGGTGCAAAGCGGATGTGCATTCCATGGACTTCGTTCCGAAGATCCAAACCAACATCTTAAGGACTTCCTTAAAATCGTAGATTCTATAGACCTAGGTGTTGAAACTAGAGAGACAACCCGATTACGCCTATTTCAATTCTCTCTACGGGATCAACCTAGTTAAAGGCTTGAGCGTTTACCCGCGGGATCCATCACCACATGGGATGATCTCACCACTCGTTTCCTTGCTCAATTTTTCCCACCGGGGAGAACTACTAAGCTTAGAAATGACATCTTGATGTTCCAACAACGTCAAACTGAATCTCTTTATGAAGCATGGACTCGTTTCAAGGACTTACTCCAAAAAGTCCCTCATCATGGCATAGATCTTTGGCTCCAAGTCCAAATCTTTTATGACCATATCAATCTCTCTACGAGGCGAGCCATTGATCAATCGGCCGGTGGTAAGCTACGTGATCTAAGTGCGGAACAATCATGGGAACTCATAGAAGATCTTGCTCTCTATGACAACGAAAGTTGGAATGATCCCCGTGATTTGAACAAAACGGTCAAGGCAATATCTTTGCCTTCGAACAATTCTAGCACTTCCGACCGTAGGATTATGGAACTTGAAGGTCGAGTCAAGTCTCTCATGAAATCTTACGAAGCTCAAAAACTTTCAAACCAAGTAAGTAGAATCGCTTCTACATGCAAATTATGTAATGGCCCTCACGAGACTCATAACTGCATGGAGCTTCCAAAACATGCTTATAACAAATCCACGTCATCACACGTGGGTCGAGGTCCTCGAACTTCTGGCGAGGCCTATGAGGCATGGAAGGATAAACCTAATTTCAGAGGGTACCAAACGCGGAGCGTATCCTTCAACGACTCCTCACCACTCACTTGGTCCGAACATTTTCCATCACAAGGCGTTCCTAAGCAAAGCTGTGAAGATACTCTAAAAAAATTCATTCTATCTCAAGAATTACAGCTCTCTACACTCGAGGCTAAATTTAGACAACAGCAAGCTGATATGAATAACAAGATTTGTAATCTGTTAACTGCTATCAAAGAGCATGTTGTTAATAAACCTATTCACGTTGATGAGGTTAAGTCTGTTACCGTCATGAGTCCACCAACCTCCCCTGTGAAAATAAAAAGTCCTAGTAAGTTATTCAAACATCTATCACCAAAAGGAAAAGAACCTATCAACCCCCTAGGACCAATCCATTTCGTAAACACCATCACCACGATATCTGCTTCTACACCCAACCCAACCCAACAACAAACTAACAAAATTGGTCGTACAGCTAAAGATGAGACCTCGAGGTTGGACCACGATTTGGCCAGAAGCCTTACCAACTCATTCGAGCAGTACGCCGCGCAAGTATCTAGCAAATCGGATGAAGGGAAAAAGAGACCGGAAGAACATACGAGAAATCCGACTAGGTTGGGCAAATCTATTTTAGAAGAGCCTGAGAGAAAAATGGAGAATGTTACCAGCGGGAATAGCGATGGGATTGATGTAAGCAACCCTAAAGTTTTTAAGATTTCCTACACCATCGAGGGAAAGCTCTTAACCGATAGTCATATAGATCCTAGTTTCCCAGACAACATAATACCCCTTTCCCTATCCCAAGAAGCCTTCCCAGAACACATTGTGTGCAAGAGAGTCAATAATGCAAGGGTAATAAAAAATTTATCCATTACAATTAGAGAACTTGTTTACAATATTGACCTCACCGTGGTCGATGACGTGGACCCTCTCACCAATAAAACATTAACCAACCTCGTTCTTGGGAAACCATTTATCAATGAATCGGGAGTGATCCTTGATGAGAAGGATGGTAGTGCATTATTCACCAATGGTGTTAAGAAGGTAATTTTTCGTAGGGGTAATGAGGAGGTGTACGAGTATCGTCCTTCCCTTGAGGGGAATCTATATGGATCAAAGGATGGAGATTCGGGGAAGATAAGACGGCGTGATCCGAATAATCTCAAAATCCCCTGCATGATCGGTCATAAGTACTTCGATAACATCTACATTAACGTATTCCTGCCGAAGAATTTTATGTCCCTATTCCATTATAACAATATCTGTAGATGGGGAATGATTTACAAGGGAGAGAAAGTAGTTGGTAAGGATCATGAAATCCAGGTGTTTGTAGGAAATATGGCATTCACTATGGAATTTACGATTGTGGACAATATCGAAGACTATGTCGACCCTAGATTATCACAAGTCATTTTTGGGGCGCCCTTTTGCGAGATCACTAATCTGATAATTGATGACCGGAACGGAATCATGACCTTCGCTGATGGAATTAGGAGGGTTTCATACCAAACGCCATACAAGAGAAGAGACCTTAAGGAAATCGATTGTGACGGGCTTGATAAGATAAGTTCCCAACTTATTTTGTGCGATGAAGATGTTCGGAGAGGGTGTAAGAACACTTCTGATTTATCATGTGGATTCTTTAAGGATGTTAGTAAGCTTGGTTCTAAGTATCGAAAAGATATCTTCTAGTTCGAGGACCCAAAGTACTTACGCTACGAAAGCAATACTAGTTTAGAAGACGACCTAGAGAGTGGAACCAACGATGAGGTCACGTAGTAACCCATGACCTTGAGTCTAGCTACAAGACTCGTAAATAAAGAAAAGCGCTTCTTGGGAGGCAACCCATGTTTTGTGTGATTTTATTTTGTTTGTTTGTTATTTGCTTCCGTATGCATGCTTTATTTTTATTGTTGGTAGATCATGTTTCTCAATTAAAAAGTGGAAATACTTTATTTTGTTGTTTTGGCCTAGTCTTAACTCCACCTAAAAGTATTTTTGCAAAAGATAAGTGTAAGGGGAAACCCCAAATATGTTTTTAAGAAACAAACCGATCATGATTCTCCACAATATTAAATGAACATGTATATTCGTATTTGTTAGAGTCAAATGCTTGTATTGAGTCATAATGAAGTTTTGCAGGATTTTCCAGGAAGTAGGACCAAGTTTTTCCAGAAATTTTCCGGAAACTTAACATAAGAATTTCTGCAGGTCACTTCTGACAGCGTCACGAGTTAACTCTTGACGGCGTCACGTGTAAAAATCTGGAAATTTTACCGGTTTTATTTTTCTAACGGAGTCTTACGGTTTTTATGAATTATTAAGTTTTATAATCTCCAGGAAATCTGCAAACTTCATTCCACAAGTATTATATCTTATTTTGTTTTTCTAGGATTTAGTAACTTATATAGGATGCCGCCGATTTAATGCGAGGTTGTTTTGTCTATTTTCTCAGGATTTACAGGTTATGTATGACAAGAAGATGATTATTATTCTGGAAGGGAAGCTTTGATTGTTCATTTTCTTGGAGGAAGATCTAACCTGGCCACCTTATTATCCATACCGAGCGAATCAGGGGAGTATTTGATTTCATTCTTTTAACTTTTTCACTTTTACAATCTTTACTTGAACATTGGGGACAATGTTCATCTTAAGTGTAAGGGGAGGGTAAAATGATGATACCTTACATGTACACTTTCGCTTGAGTTTGTTTTGTTTGATGGTAGATGTGTAATAAAACTATGAGAAATACTTGTTAGTGCAATTTTAGCGCCAAATTTAAAATTTTTTACAACATTTAGGAGTGAAACTTTAGCCATAGCAAGCGTCTCATGGATAGGAGATTGTATGACTAGCACATAACCGTATATTCAGAAAAATTTTCCACCCAAATATGTGAGGTTCGCCTTTAGATTTGATAGGAAAAGCATTTACTATTAGTGCTTATGAGTGTACCGGTAGCATTTAGATTCTAGAACTTGCGTTAGTGATGCATCCCGAGACCGCTAGTGAGACTACATTCGTGTAGTAGGATTTACTACATGATAAGAGGCATTAGGATCACCCTTGTGTTAAACCCGTATTATAATTACTTGACCATTTAAGTCATATTACTTGGCTAGTTAAGTCAACTAATTTTTCCCACATTCTTAGCGTTGTACTCTGTTAGGAATACAAATATTCCTGTAAAAGTCTCGGTCACCTAATGATTGTAATAGCATTAAGTTAGCTCGTAGTTAGTTTATTTATTAGTTAATTAGTATTAGTTTAAGTAACACCGTGGAAGAAGGACGGGTCTTCACCCACTGTATGCCTGATCCACAGCCCGGGAGTGGGCGTAATATTGTAACTATAAATACCCCTCTCCACATGTGGAGAGGGTTGAACCTTCCACTCTTCTCAATCTAATATTTTCTCTTTTTCTTTCAAGGTTCCTTTCTTTCTCTCTTTTCATCCCCTCCTCCTCAATTCTAACGTCTCACTAATCACAAGATAAACATGTTTCACATATAGTTAGTATTCTACAATTGGTATCAAGAGCCAAGGTTTCATCTTAGGGCATTGTAGAATCAAATTTGATGATGTTTTGAGTGGTTTTGTGAGCTTGGTGTCACTTTCTTGGAAAACATCTTGGTTTAATCTCTCTAGTGTTGTTATACATGTTTGTGATGTACTTTTATGTTCATTAGTGTTTGTAGAACATTGTAGTTTAGTTTGTGTTACCATATCATTAAGCTATTTGAAGTTTGGAGTTGATTATGGGCGGATTTCTTGGTTGCGTTTAAGTCTACTGTTTCATTGCTTGGTTGCGGTTAAGGTCTGCTATCTGCGATTAACTTGTTGCGTTTACTATTTCGGGAATACAAACAAAACGCAACGATAGTGACACTTTTGGACCATTGTCACTGCGATTAGTTATCTGCCTGCGTTTAGTTATCTGTGGTTAATCATTTGCGGTTAACTGTTCTGCGGTTAGGTATTATCTGCGGTTTGGTTGTTTCTGCGGCTAGTGTATTGCGGTTAGTATCTTTGGTTTGCGGTTTACCTAGGTTGCGATTAGATCAGTCTGCGAGTGGGATTTTTCTGCGGTTTGGTATTATTTGCGGTTAGTGTCCTGCGGTTAGTATCTTTGGCCTGCGGTGTGCTTAGGTTGCGGTTAGTTCATACTGCGGCTGGATTTTGTTGCGGTTTGGTATTGTTTGAGGTTAGTGTTCTGCGGTTAGGTCAAGTTGCGGTTAAATTGTCCTGCGACTAGTACCTTACATTGCGAGTATCTCCCACTTTTGGTTTGGTAATCTCTTATTTGTGATGTCGACTTCTTCCGATGACATTCAAGCTGCGGGGTCTGACACCCGACCTCCGATGTTGGACAGAACTGACTATGAATCATGGGCTCAAAGGATACGGCTGTACTGTCTAGGTAAAGATAATGGGGTTAACATCCTGAAATCCATCGATGAGGGACCCTTTCAAGTGGGTACTACTAGAGACACGATTTCAGAAGCAACTGATCAACTACCGGCCGTGTTTGGTCCTGATAGACCTCGCACTTACAATGAGTTGTCTGAAGAAGAAAAGAAACGCTATGATGCAGACATCAGAGCATCAAATATCATCATTCAAGGCCTTCCCAAAGATGTCTACAAACTGATCAACTTCAACACTGAAGCAAAGGCGGTCTGGGATAATGTCAAAATGCTTCTTGCAGGGTCTGAGTTAACTAAAGAAGATCGTGAGTCACAGCTATACGATGAATTTGAGCATTTCAAAATGAATCCAGGTGAAAGCATCATTGACTATTACGTCAGATTTCACAAGCTGGTCAATGATATGAGAGCCATCAAGATGACAATGCCCAACATACAGCTTAATTCCAAATTCGTGTACAACATGGCACCGGAATGGGATAGGTTTGTCACAGCTGTTAAGCTCAACAAGGGTCTCAGGCATACCAATCATGAACAGCTGTATGCGTATCTCCAACAACATGAGAAACATGCAGCTTATGATCTGCTAATGCGAGAAAAGCTCAATCCGTCTGCAACAAATGAATCTCTTGCTTTTGTCTCCAATGTTCAACAACCTAATCAAACCTCTAAAGATCAAGTTCAACCATCACAATCATCCTCCAGGTCTACCCCAACCATTAGTCAATCATCAACTCCCTCACCATCTGCGTTGAATACTCAACTTGATTCTGGGTATTCTCACACTGACATGATGATTGATAATCTCTCCAACCAAGTGTCTTTACTGGTCCAATAGTTCAGGGCTGCACTCCCATCTACTAACAACCAGCTCAGAATCTCATCTAATCCATGTAATCAGGCAGTCATTGAAGATGGTCGGGTAGTGGTGCAGAATGTGCAGGGAAGACAGAACTTCAACCAAAGAAATGCTGGTAGAGAGAATGGGCAGTACAGAGTTGGGAATGCTCTTCAAGCACAAGCTAAGCAACCGAAATGCTACAACTACGGAGGGTTGGGCAATATTGCTAGGAATTGCACTCTCCCAAAACGTCCCCAAAACTCTGAGTACTTCAAAGACAAGATGTTGCTGATGCAGGCACAAGAAAATGGGACTGTGTTGGATGAAGAAGCTTTGCTCTTTCTGGCTGGTAATGATGGGAACACCTTTGATGCTGATGTGGATGATCAACCTGTTCAGGACATGGCTCTTAATGACCCAAATATCTTTCAAGTTGAAGAGTGTGATGCATTTGACTCAGACGTGGATGATGAACCAACTGCTCAAACAATCTTCATGGCTAATCTGTCTGCAGCAGCATCCTCTTCACAGCATCTTGATTTATCCATCACGTCTGCTATCTCTGAGGTACCAACATCTCCTAAACATGATCTGAATAATTCTACACCTGTACAGGGGGCATGTGACTCTGTATAACTCAAGAATATTGTCAACACAGACATCACTGATATGGGTAATACCAATAATATCCCATATGAAATGTATGTGTATGACAATGGAACCCCAGTTGTACCGAGTGACATGCCGTCTATTGATTCTAGTAAACATGAGATATATGAGCACTCTATATACAACCCTGATGATTCTCTGATCACTAGAATTAACACCCTTAAGGACCAAGTAAACATTTATGAGCAGCGTGCTAAGTTTGAGCTGAATGAACGTGAGCAGAAAATGGAATGGCAACTGCGTACTTACATATCTGAAAACAATTCCAAACAAGAATCATTAAAAAGGGAACTAGTTTCTTTAAAGAACCAATTGAATCAAACCGTCAAACAAAAACTTGAGGTTCAAAAAGGTTTGACTACAATCAAACAAGAATTCAAAGATAAAGAAACTAAACTTCTAAATGACTTCTCAAAATTAAAAACGTTAAAAAATAAATTGGAAGATAAGTTGTACACACAGGGCCAAACCATTCAATCTGCTCAAATGATGGAAAGCCACAGGAAGTTAAGTGATGAATTTAGTGAACATGATACCTCCAAACCCAAAGCAAGATTCCTTAGAATAGGTCTAGGTGCACAACCTGCATTATATGATGCAAAAACTATGCTTGAACCTAACCATGCCCCTCCTGATACACGATCCTATGACCACATCAATGAGGCAGAGGATAGAACTAGGGCAAAACTTGCTGAACGTTTAAAGGATCCTAAATGCATTGCTAAGAATCTCGTGTTTCACTATGATTATGCAAATGACAATCATACTGCAATTTTTGTTCCTCAAAAGAGAATTTTTCCTGAAAAAGTGTTTTGGAATATTGACATTGAGAAAATGCAAGCTGAAAGAGTTGTAGGCAACACACGCACTATGTTTAGAATTGCTCACCCAACTGCCTATCCCCTGAACACACCTAGGCACCTTGTACCTTTCACTCTTCCCACACAATGTAATTCTCTAATTGGGCTGTATGTGCTAGGTCAATTGTTCAATGACTTTGAGAAAACCTGTAAAATAAGAATTACACCTACAGGGATTACAGAAGGGGAAAGGGGTTTTGAGCAAACAAAACAGTGTTACCTAACTGAAGTTATGCCATTTTTTAAACTTCTAAAAGAACATTTTGAGGGACTTAAAAACACCATTAATGATGATGTGACTCAAATGAAAAAGGTTTTTGATGAAGTGGAAAGTGAGGGTAACCAACTTGCTATTGATCTCAAACACAGTGAAATTGACAGGAAAAACATTCTCATCATGAATGAAAATTTGATTGCTAACTGCATTGCTAAAGACGTGTTTTATACTGTTACCGACTCTGCGCTATCTGCTCGACAATTTCATGAAATGTCGGTTACTTTGAATGTCTTCCAAAATCATGTGATTGAGCTTGAGGGGGAGAATTACAAACTTACTGAAAAAAATTCAAAACGATGATCATGATAACATGGTCAGGAATTTCTCAAAACTAGAAGTTGATAATCTGAACCTACAATTAAAATATCAACATCTAGAAGAAAGTATAAAAATATCAAATGCCAAGATATCTTCGGATGCTCCTGAATTTGATACATGTTTTGAATTAGCCAAAAAGGATGAAGTAATTCAAGCTCACTCAAACACGATTCGGAAGTTGAAGATCCAAATTGCACAATTAAAATCAAACAGAAGCGATGTGACCAATACCAATTACCAGAAGTCTATGGATTCTCAAAATTTTCAAAAATAGGGCATTATCAATGAGTTACAACATGAAAATGAGTGGCTTCGTGCTGAAATGTCCAACGCTAAACAACGTTATAAAGAATTGTTTGAGTCTATCAAAATAACACGTGACCAAAACAATGAGAAAGTCACTTCTTTGTTAAATGAAATTGAGAATCTAAAGACCATGGTGAAGGGTAAAATGCCCGTTGTCTCATGTGATCATGCAATTTCCAATGTACATGCTTGTAATAAATATGTGTGCGATGCTGTGAATGTTTCTCTTCCCCTTAGGAACAATAAGTTAGTTCATAACAACTATCTTAGAAATCTTAAGGATTGTCTGGCCATACTTAGAGAAACCATTGAAGATGAGAGGATTTCTAAACCACTTGATGATGTTATTATTGGTGCGTGCTTCCTCACTAATAGGGCCCAGGAATTATTAGAATATGCCATAGGATCATGCCCCAAGAATGATACCAAGTCGGATAGGACAACTGCATTGCACCCTCTCAGTGGCAACAAGCATGTCACAGTTGACTTTCCCCAAACCATGCCACAATCCTCCATCTTGATCACCATTAAACAAGTAGCAACTAATCAGACTAATGTTCCCATCATTGCTTCTACAGGAGTAAATGGTGTATCTAATGCTAGCAAGTCACAGCCTAAGGGCAATACAAAGAATGATAGGACTTTGCCGGCTAAGAGCTCACTTATGAAGGAAGTAGAAGAATCATCTAGGAACAATAAAGTGTTGCTTAGTGAAAGGAATCGAGTTGATTCAAACATTTGTGTGAACAATGATGTAATTAATTCGAATTCTGATGCTATTTGTAAGACGTGTAACAAATGCTTATTTTATGGTAATCATGATGCATGTGTTGTGTCCTTTCTTAAATCCACTATGCAATCACCAGATATGAATGTTTCTAGTGTTAAACGGGCAAAACAAGTATGGAATAAAACAGGAAAAGTTTTCACTAATGTTGGTTATCAATGGAGACCTACTGGAAGGAAATTCACTCTGAGGGAAAAGTGCCCAGTGACTAGGATTACTAACTCTAGAGATATGCCTATTAGGAAGTGGAGACATACCGGTAGACTATTTCCAATAGAAGCAATAAATACCACTTCTAGTTCTAGTGCATCAAAATGTGAATACTCTAGTGAAATACCTATTACTTATGATAATCCAATATTTGTATGTTCTAACCAAACGGACCCCAATTGTGTGTGGGGCTCCAGCTTTTTTAGTTATCCACGATTGTCTGGTTTCAAATGCAGGTCGTACAAATCGTCCTTTGGTATTTGGACTCAGGCTGCTCAAAACATATGACTGGTGATCGCTCAAGGCTCAAGAATTTTGTGGAAAAGTTTATTGGTACGGTTAGGTTTGGGAATGACCATTTTGGTTCTATAATGGGTTATGGTGATTATGTCTTTGGAGACAGTGTTATATCCAGAGTTTACTACGTGGAAGGACTTGGGCACAATCTATTTTCTGTTGGTCAATTCTGTGACTCAGATCTCGAAGTCGCCTTCAGAAAGCACACCTGTTATGTTAGAGAATTAGATGGTGTTGATCTTCTCAAGGGGAGTCGGGGCACTAATCTTTACACCATCTCCATCGAAGATATGCTACGGTCCTCTCCAATTTGTCTGCTCTCTAAAGCATCCAAGAACAAGTCATGGTTGTGGCATCGTCGTTTAAACCATTTGAACTTCGGTACCATCAATGAACTTACACGTAAGGATCTTGTTCGAGGCTTGCCCAGACTTAAGTATGAAAAAGACCATCTGTGCTCCGCCTGTCAAATGGGCAAGAGCAAAAAGCATACCCATAAACCCAAAACTGTCAATTCAATCATGGAAGTTCTTCATACCCTTCACATGGATCTTTGTGGACCAATGAGGATTCAAAGTATCAATGGAAAGAAATATGTGCTGGTTATTGTTGATGATTACTCTCGATTCACATGGGTGAAATTTCTACGATCAAAAGATGAAGCTCCAGAAACCATCATCAAACTCATCAAGATGTTGCAAGTCCGCCTTAACAAAACAGTTAGAGTCATTCGTACTGATAATGGAACAGAATTTGTGAACAGACAACTTACTCTGTTTTATGAAGGTGTCGGGATTAGTCATCAAAAGAGCATTCCACGAACTCCTCAACAAAATGGAGTTGTTGAAAGACGCAATCGCACCTTAGTTGAAGCTGCTAGGACTATGCTCATCTTTTCCAAAGCTCCTCTATTTCTTTGGGCTGAGGCAATTGCCACCGCATGTTACACACAGAACCGATGCTTGATACATCCTCTCCACTGCAAGACCCCCTATGAACTGGTTCATGGCAGAAAACCCGATCTTTCGTTTCTTCGAGTTTTTGGTGCACTTTGCTATCCAACTAATGACAGTGAAGACCTTGGGAAACTCAAGGCCAAGGCCGACATTGGTTTCTTCGTTGGCTATGCTCCAGAGCGAAAGGGGTACCGAATCTACAACAAACGTACCAGAGATATAATGGAAACAATCCACGTTACTTTCGATGAGCTGACTGAGCAACCGGTTCCTGGACAATCAAGTTCTGGACCCGTACCTAACCTTTTGTCCCCTGGACCAATTAGTTCCAGGCTTGTACAGAATCCCATCCCTGCTGCTCCTTTTGTACCTCCTACAAGTGAAGATTGGAAGAAACTGTTTGACCCAATGTTTGATGAATACTTTGAACCTCAACAGATGAATGCTCCTAAAGCTACAATGGTTCAACCACCAGATGGGGTGGTGAATGATCAAGATGACAATAACGGTCCATCCACTTCATTGTCATGGGATTCTGAAGCTCCCGCCATCAGTCAATCGGTTAGCACGTCTAATGTCCAACCTTCACCTGCACATCGAGCGGCAAATGTAGATAATACATCTGAAGTTAATCCTTTTGCTCCACCTAATAATGAGCCATTTGTTAACATCTTTGCCCCTGAACTATCAAATGATGTAACATCCTCTAACAAATCTAACACGGCTACCTCAGTTCCACATTCTCAACCCCATGAATACCTTCGAAAATGGACCAATGGTCATCCTATTGACAACATTATTGGGAACCCTTCACGTCCAGTATCAACCCGCAAGCAACTTGCAACCGACGCATTGTGGTGCTTCTTCAATTCTGTTCTTTCTAAAGCTGAACCAAAAAGCGTCAAGGATGCAATGTCTAAACACTCATGGTTCACTGCAATGGTGGACGAAATTCATGAATTTGACCGACTGGATGTCTGGGAACTAGTACCACCTCCCGAGTGTGCTATGATCATTGCTCTCAAATGGATATTCAAGGTTAAACTTGATGAGCATGGAGATGTTTTGAAAAACAAAGCTAGGCTTGTGGCAAAAGGATATCGACAAGAAGAAGGTATTGACTTTGAAGAATCCTTCGCCCCAGTTGCTAGAATAGAAGCCATAAGGATCTTTCTCGCTAATGCTGCAAGTCAAAACATGGTGGTTTATCAAATGGATGTCAAGACCGCATTCTTAAATGGGGATCTGAAAGAGGTGGTGTACGTATCTCAACCCGAAGGTTTTGTGGATCCAGAACGCCCTAATCACGTGTATCGATTAAAGAAGGCTCTATATGGGCTTAAACAAGCACCCAGGGCGTGGTACGACACCTTGTCTAAATTTCTTCTGGCCAACAAATTCTCCAAAGGCGTTGTTGATCCTACCCTCTTTACCAGAAAAACAGGCAAAAACCTCCTACATGTACAAATCTATGTCGATGACATCATCTTTGCCTCATCTGATCCCACAGAATGTGATCGTTTCTCTCAAGAGATGAGCTCCGAATTCCAAATGTCTATGATGGGTCAAATGTCATTCTTTCTAGGACTGCAAATTTCTCAAAACCCCAATGGCATATTCATCAATCAATCCAAATACGCCAATAAAGTTTTGAAGAAATTTGGATTCGACTCCAGTGATTCAGTTGATACTCCTATGATTGAACGATCAAAACTTGACGGTGATGATGTGGGAATTCTGGTCGACCAAACCATGTATCGAAGCATGATTGGCTCCTTAATGTACCTTACTGTAAGCAGACCCGACCTTCTATTTGCAGTTTGCATTTGTGCCCGGTATCAATCCAAACCCACCAAGAAACATTTGGAAGCTGTCAAGAGAGTCTTTCGATACCTTAAAGGAACAATCCACTTGGGCCTTTGGTACCCTAAAGAAACTTCTATGGCTCTCACAGCGTATTCGGATGCTGATCATGCTGGATGTCAAGACACTCGTCGCAGTACATCTGGGGGTGCACAGTTTTTGGGAAATAAGCTAGTCAGTTGGTCTTCAAAGAAACAAATGAGTACATCTATCTCCTCCACTGAAGCTGAATACATTGCTATGTCATCATGCTGTGCTCAGATCCTCTGGATGCGATCTCAACTTTCTGACTATGGCTTCATCTGCAATAAGATTCCTATGTACTGTGACAACAAAAGTGCAATTGCACTCTGCTGCAACAATGTCCAGCATTCAAGAACTAAACACATTGACATTCGACATCACTTCATCAGGGAGCAAGTTGAGAAAGGAATTGTGGAACTTTACTTTGTGAGGACTGAGTTCCAACTAGCCGATATCTTCACCAAAGCACTTTCTAGGGAACGGTTTCACTTCATCCTCCCACGCCTTGGTATGAAGAGTCTCACACCTGAGGATCTCAGTTGTCTTCAGGAAGATCAAGAGGAGTAAAGGGGTTGCTTCACATATCCTTGTATAGTATCTAATCAAAAAGAAAATAGAAAAATATAAAACCTATAAAAAACCATAAAAATCTGAAAAATCACAAAAACTCAAAAATATTCTTCTCTCGACATGTCTCTTGTATAATCGATATTATGTACGTTTCTAGAAATGTCATTCAATAATGACACGGAATCATACATATGCTTGAGCAAGAGTTTTTCGGTTTCAAATAAAGTTCTTTTCAAAAACATGTCGTATCTCAAAACGTTCTTAAAATATGGCTTGTAATCATTTCAGGCTACAACCCGAACTTAAAATTATGGCTTGTAGTCATTTCAGGCTGCAACCCGGACTTCAAAATTACGGCTTGCTATTACTTCAGATAGCAACCCGGTTTTCAAAACTCAGGAAAACACGTCGCCAAAAAGACGGTTGTTCCTTGTAAAGGGTGCCGTTCATCCGAGCGTGAATTACTTTACATTCATGCACCCTCGATCTAATGTACGTTTCAGTGCATTATTTCTTTATAAAGAAGAGAAGTCTTCTTTTTATCGCCAAATACTTTCCCTTCTATGATTTTTCCGGAAAATATTTGTGCAAAACTTGGTGGTACCATGAGATTTTGAATAAAAATCACATTGAATCTAAATTTTCACTCAATCAATGACATAACATATTTATGTTTTAAACATCCGTCATTGATTGAGGGGGAGAATGATTTTCAAAAATTTTATGTATCATCAAAACTCCTCACTTTGTACATAACAAAAGCAAGATTTGTGATGGTTATGTGTCAGAATGAGTAAATTTTCAAAGAGTTCTCATTAAAACTTCGAATCTTTTGCAAACTCTTCAAATCTGACACATAACAACCTCCCTCACATTTTGAGGGAGAGCTAGAAAAAGTTCCTTTTATCAGAAAATATTAAAATTGACCGCATTTCTCTCCCAAAACACTTTCTAAATTATTTAAATCAATTGAGATCAAAAATCTCGAAAGATTTGAAATCTTTGATCGGGGGAGAGAATGTGATTTAAATATGCAATCTGATATCTAATGTGATCTTTTCGACTCAATAATAGGCTCCCACATATGTGCTAAAACACTTTCGAATATCGATGCACATATTGAGGGGGAGCAAAAGGCGTTTGTGGAAGTAATACCTAAGACCAACCATTTACTTTAATGCACGGAGTTATAAGGACGGTTAAGGTTAGGTATAAGTTCCCATGATCCACCAGAACCGGAAGGATCTTCCCAGGGACAATCCATAGATAGATTAGAAGTCCTTAGGAATGATTGAAAAAAGGAGAAAAGTGAGAAAGGGAAGAGTGCGGACTGAGATAGAGCTAGGACTGGAACAAACCCAACAAGGTTCTAGTGGTGAAGTCTCGGTAAGCACTGAAGGGGTTGAAGAATTAAAAAGAATTGAAAAGAGAAAGGGTGAAAAGAAATAGCCCTCCAAATATTCAACCTTAGGGCAGAAACCGGGTTCAATTCATAATCTACTGGCGGTTACTAAGGTAACACCGGTATTGAAGACAAGACGTCATGGACCCAGTGACGCACTGCACCAAACTTCCCAACCACTCAAGTTCTCTTAAAAGAGCTTGTTTCAATCTCACGGGGAACCCTGTGCAATGTATCGACCGCTCATTGCGAGCTATGTTGATACCTAAAACAGGAGACGCCTCCCCAGTCTCCAGGAGCGGATCAAAACGCACTATTGAGTCTAGAGCCATGAGATCATCCATAAATCTCGATACGACACATTCCAAATATGCTTATTGTTTCACACAATGTGGAAAATAAGATAAAATATTTAGAGTCCTACGCATTATCCTTGTGGTATTGCCAGAACATCCGAGTGATATGAAAATATTCACAATGAAGATGGAAATCCTTCTAGAGCGAACATCACTCAAGCTCTTGGTAGGTGACATGTGAGATCCATCTTGGATCAATGATCAAGTGACAACTGGAAAGCAACGATGGTGCGATTCATAATTGAATCAAACTTGTTCCAGGATATGGATTGACGGATACTTTTGCTAAAACCTCTCAATGTGCTCACCAACATATCTTTCGAGCACATTGATTGTGTACGATATCTTTCAAACAAAAGTATTTTTTATGGAAATGTGATTCTAAATACAAAACTCTCGTTGTGTCTCAAAAATGTTTATCATAGGACACACGAGTGATTTCTATAAATCTATTTCTCATCAATCCGTGAATATTCATTCACCGATTCACTCTATCGTGCTGTCTGCTTTGAGACGTTCCGGTATGAGAACATGCTGAGTATGAAGATTCCAAAGTGGACTCTTTGGAAAATTCATTACTACAAGCTGGAAATTCCTGTCAAGGAGAGTCTTCTTTAAAAGAGACTCTACCTGATCACAGGTCGGTTTTCATAAAACCGGAGAGTAGTCTGTCCTCGCAGAATGAATGACAAAGTCATATTCGTTCTCTATCTTTATTGCTAACTGTTTCATTTCAGGGACACATATAAAGATGGTGTTGATGGCTCCAGTTTCCAGCTGAATCGGGTCAATCCATACCTCATGCTCACACATCCTCCACACTATCAATGAAGATGAGAGACTTGCTACAACAAATGTCGAGAGACTACCAAATACGTTTCCGCAACTCTGATGAAAAAGTCTCCTGATCTACAACTCTAATGCAACGTCTCCAGATACAGAAGGGTGTGAGCATGATGGTCCTTAGTCACTACATCACATGAAGGCGATACTACTATGGATGAGCTTGGAGATTTACTTTGGCTGATGATCTCAAAGAAGCTCAAAGATCACACACATCACAAAGGAACTCTAATCACAAGTTCGCTTGCTTGAAGTACGAAGTGTGCTGAAAAGAGAAGAATCAGATCCTACGAGCTACAAAGACTAAAGAATGCTTAAAGACTAAAGATCTTAATTTCAAAGGTGACCTCGCTTAGGGGGAGATTGTTAGGAATACAAATATTCCTGTAAAAGTCTCGGTCACCTAATGATTGTAATAGCATTAAGTTAGCTCGTAGTTAGTTTGTTTATTAGTTAATTAGTATTAGTTTAAGTAACACCGTGGAAGAAGGACGGGTCTTCACCCACTGTATGCCTGATCCACAGCCCGGGAGTGGGCGTAATATTGTAACTATAAATACCCCTCTCCACATGTGGAGAGGGTTGAACCTTCCACTCTTCTCAATCTAATATTTTCTCTTTTTCTTTCAAGGTTCCTTTCTTTCTCTCTTTTCATCCCCTCCTCCTCAATTCTAACGTCTCACTAATCACAAGATAAACATGTTTCACATATAGTTAGTATTCTACATACTCATTTTTAGTACACTAAACCCCTAGTACACCCCTCCGAGCCTATCTTTTCGTTTCTAACTTTAAGCATTTTACTTAAAGGAAGAATTTGTTACACCCCACTTAAATGTACAACCAAATCGCCTTAGCCTTCCGTGTATGCGCTCATCTTTAGTGCATTATTGTTATTTGTTAAACCCTAAGTTAACTATCTAATTGATTACATGGTTGCTTAGTCGAGTCATATCCTTGTACATATTGTTTTGGGACGATTGGGACTCATGGGTAAAGTACTTATTTTATGGAGTAATAGGGAAGAACATCATATTATTACCCACATATGTGCGTTGATCTTAAAAGTGCTCCAAGTGTTTTGATTTTCTTAATTCGAGTCATTAGATTAGTTAATTGTAAAGTATGTAAAAATTCAAGTGTAAGGGGAATGTTCATTCCCTATGATGTATTATTTTGGATGGTAGGGTAAGAGTGTATGCAAAAAAAAAAAAAAAAAAAAAAAAAAAAAAAAGGAAATAGAAAAAGAAAAAGAGAAAAAACATACGGACTACCATCCCGTTTTCATTCTATGTTCATTTTATGTTTTTGTTATTTTTCATTTATTAGCTTAAGTCGAGTCTAGTCTTGGCTTAGCAACGCCATATTGTACATGTAATTAACCAAGATTGTTAACTCGCCACCAGTAAAACTTCCTTTATCCAACAAAACCGTGTATTTCATATCCCTACACCTAACGTTACAACCTTTTAAAAGACCTCTTTGATAGTTTATCCTAAGTGCTTACGCCATGTGGTGGAGGTTTGATCCTTTCCCAAGCCTATGGTAATCTATTTTGCTATGACAGGGAGTGAGAGATATTTTCCGTTTCCATATTGTAATTTATACTTCATTACACCCGAGAGATGTGAGTATCCAAACACTATTTGTGAGGTGCTAGTGTATGACCTCCGTGCTTGTCTATTGGTCTTTAGTGGAACAATTATTTGTTGTAATTACTTTTATATTAGTGTTAAATGACCCCTAACATGTATTTTGATTAGAATAAAAGCGCATTTGCTTGAGGACAAGCAAATCTCAAGTGTAAGAGTATATGATGAGGCGAAAAATGAACCACTTTTAGGGGGTCATTTAAGCCCGGAATTGAATTTATTTGATCAAATATTGCCCTAAATCGTTCCTTTTGTGATTTTAGGTACTTTGGGAGAGAAATCTGGAAAAGGAAGCAATTCGGACGTTTTTGGAGCATAAAAGTGATGTTTTTAATGATGTTTTTAAGGTTATAATTAATGTGGTAATGATTGGGTAATTTAGGGTTAGGGTTTGACGAGTTTTTGTATTAACCGATTTGATTTTAAAAGTAAAAGGGTATGTTTTATAATTTTATAAACTTGTGGGTAATTTTTATAAGATGTATTTGATCAGGGGGAATTGAGAAAAATATAATATGAGGGTGTCATGTGTTAAATTTGCAACTAAAAGGTTTAAATAGTAAATTATATAATTAAGGAGTTTAAATTGGAAATTTTATAACTTAAAGGGTTGAATTGTAATTTTCATAACTTAAAGGTGTAAATTGTAAATTACTAAACTATAAGGATTATTCTGTAACATATTGAAGTTAAAGAACTAATTTGGATAATAAGTAAAACTACTAAATCGGAAAGTTAATAAAGTGGGAAGAAGATTTAACATGGAATACGAATAAGTAAATAGTTGAACAAGTTATTAATGAATAACACATCGTGTGTAGATTTCTGAAGAAGAATACTATTATGTTATTTGATCTCTGTCAGCTTTGCTTTTGTTCGAGGTACGGATATTCTGACCTTACTCTTAAGGTTTCCTTTGTGATATGAACCTCTAATATGAACCTTTGATATGAACTTTCTGATTTGAACTTTTGATATGATAAACCTTTCTATTTGAACCTTCTGATATGAAAACTATGATTTAAACCTTTATTATGAACCTTTTATTACATGAGCTTCACTAGGCATGGGGGTTCCATGTCCGTGTCATAGATGCACCTATGGCATGACTCTAGGGCAGTAGAGTGATGTTCTGCCACGTCCCTTCCGTTATATATGAATGTGCACTAATTTTCAGGGGCGTATGGATGCATCCTAGATCTGTTTTTTGTTATGATATGATATGATTTTGTTTAGTTACTGGTTGTACGTGCAATGTACCCCTTTCACTTCCGGTACAATGGAGCTAGCTACTCCTTGTGCAACTTATGTGATTATGATATGATTATGATATGTTTCTGAGCTCATGGTATATTCTGATTCTGTTTATACATGTGACTGTATAGATTCCTTACTTAACCTATACATTTTATTTCTGTATTATCCGTTATACCTAAATATATTTTTCCCCAAAATATAGCATTTGTACTTCAGTATTTATTTTTCAGTTTATTATTGTCATATCCGTTCACTGGGCTTTGTAAGCTCAGCCGCATTTCTTTTCTCCGCGGCAGGTATTCAAGATAGCTTTTGGGGTAGCTTTCTGGACTTGAGTGTAAATCTAAGTGAAGAATTTTGACCATAGTTATTTGAAGTAAGTTTTCTGCTTTTGATCTATCTGTTTGTTCTGATGTAACACCATAATTTGTGACATTTTTACCCTTGTCGGGTTGGGGTGTTACAATTATGGTATCAGAGACAGGTTGGATCGGTGGATTAAAAACCCGTAGAGCTTAGGCTATGACCTATGAGTATTAGGCTTTGCACCATAGGAATTATGAAACAACCTTTGAGGATTTGATTTAGGACTTCCCTATATGAAACATGAGTTATGACTGGTGAGGATTGGGTAGACTAGGACATTGGTTTAAGTAGCAGCGTTTCCGCATTACTCTGATTCATGTTTCTGTCTTTAGTTAAGCTGATAAGATCATTCTTTTCGAGGTTAGAAAGTTAAGCATGATCTAAAGTTCAGTAATCTAATAAGTTTAGAAATGCCTTGGGAACTACACCATTTAAGTTTTTCTTTCTGATTTTGATTTCCATCTCTGACTTGTTGACAATTAGTTTGATGTTTCCTGACCATTCGGAAGATTATTACAACCCTAAGTGTTTGACATATTCCGAGAAATATTCTGCTCATGATGGGTATATTAAATTTTCTTTTGACACTATTTGATGTTCCATAAACCTTTTCTATTTCTATAAAAGATCTGGAGGTTTTTAGTCATGAATATAGAAAGTTGTTCATTTTATTTTCATAATGAAACTATGTTGCTAAGTTTTTCTTTGAAGGTTATAGTTCTGATAATAGTCTGGGTATGGATTGATTTCCCTAAGTTATTTCCATTAATAATGATTAGGATATCACATGATAATGATGAAGATTGATAATAGTGTGCTTAAATCTTTAGAATATTAAGTTTTCTTTGGAAGTTTAGTATTATGACAATTCTGTGTATGTTCGCTAAGTTTATGGTTATGAACATTTTGGTGAATTTGAAAGTAATGGTACTTTATTAAGATGGATCTGTTAGATTCAGGTTATTTTTGATACGTTACATTTTCCGTTTGACTTCATTGATGATGTTAGATTCTACTAAATCCTGGGAAGAAGAGAAGAATTGTTAGGTTGCCATTAGGTTGTTTTATTCATGACTTGAGATAAAGTATGGTCGTCATGAAGGTATATTTATATAATGTAAATATTATGACGCCTGGCCAACGTGATAATATTTCCATCATATAATGTATTCTCATTGTGAGCATAGGATATTTCGGGAAGTGTTTGAGAAGCATCAGATTTCTGTCAGTTAAATTATTCGCGATTAGTGAGACTTTTAAGACTCATTCGACCTATATGTAGGTTCTTCCTTCATCATTAGATATCTGGATATGTTCAAATTCTCGTTGTATGTTTGTTGATCTTTGATCATTCGTTAAGAATTTCAGAACTCATTATAGAGTCTTCTATCGTTTGAAGTTCCGTGTGAGAAGTACTTTAGTTATCTGTTACAAGTATGTAATCGTTGAATCGATTTCTGAACTGTTCTGAATAAGATATGAAGTTATGAAAGTCCGATAAGAAAGATCTGTCTGTCCGTTTGAAATCTGTGGAAGATTTTCTGAATTAAGATTATTTATGTAACCGAAAGATTATGTGTTCGTTCTATTCTTATGAATTCTGAAATTCAATTTATTTCCGTTTGCTCTGCTTATTCAATTTCCGAGGACAGAAATTTTTTTTAGAGGGGAAGAAGTTGTAATACCTCAAATTCTAAAACAATGCAAAATGACCAAAATGCCCTTAAGCTTTAATAATTTGTAATAATACTTAGATGATATAAAGAAAACCCTAGAAATTTAGAAATTTTACAACATGTAATGACAATAAATTATGTATAAATAAAATTTGTACATTTTTGTAAAAGTAAAATAATAATTATCATATAAATAAATAAATTCGATTTATTATATGTTATATATATTAAAAATATGTATTATATTAAGTAAATAAATCCTAAATCAATTAGAAAACTTGTATAATATTTTATTTAACTTTATTCCATATTTACCCAGCCCAAGATAAGTATTATTCTGTTATAAATATACATATACACGTTTTTATAAACCAAGTTACAGTTCACCAGGTTCTATATAAAATAAAAAAAATAAAAACTTTGTAAAACTTACATTTGTTTCCATATACTTGGCCTTATCTATTTAATTAGTTAGCTACACTAGAAATAAATTAATTCTGTTGCTTAGTCATATATTGCATATGCCTGCCCTTATTTATTTAATTAATTGCTACATTAGAGATAAATTAATAGTCTAACCTTAGCTTTAATTAAGCTAACATTTCTGCATACAGAATAATGGCAACTACCGCTGAAGATACATCGCTGGCAAAATCTGAAGAAAAAGAAACTCTCAATTCTGAAAGTACGTCGCTGGCTAAAGTTCATGGAAAACAAATTGTTACACAGACAGAAACTACAGACCTACTAGCCCTAAAACCAACCGATCTTGATAAATCTATTTATGTAAAAGTTTATCGCAAATGGACAACAATTAACAAAGCCTCGGTACCATCCATGTATAGCTGCATTTTAATTGATCAACAGGTACAATCGTATATTCATAGAAAAAGCTAGACCAAAAAATTAAATATCTTATTATTTTTTAATTTTTTTCCTTTTAGGGGGCAGCAATACAGGCTAACATTAAGCCACGCGAAAAAGACCGATTCAACATTCTTGAACTCAACAGGACATACAAGATAAAAGGTTTTGGATTTCAGGATGCTATTGCCTGGCTACAAACAATTAACAATCCATTTTCACTGGCTTTTGGAAAATACACAGACATAGAACTAGCACCTGATACAGGGTTCCCAGCTCATCACTTTAACTTTGTCAAGTACTCTGACCTTCACAAAAACGTCGACAAAAAACAAGGGCTGCTGACAGGTGCAAACTCTATTTCAAAATTGATCTAGCATAAATCACCTATATTTATACACTACACTCAGTATTTTCTATCTCATTTAATTGTCATTTTACAGACTACGTAGGTTGCGTCCAGTATGTGACTGATCTCCTACAATCAACCAAGGCTACAAAAGAAGTTACGTATTGGAGAGACATTGGGATAAAAAATCTTGAGTATGTAACATTTATCCATAATTATTTTTTCAGTTTTCATATTCACAGTCACATATGCATACCTATAATTGTAACATTTACTTTGTAGAATCAGAAAAGCTATGGTTATAAAATTTACAGTCACATAGGCAAACTTAAACACTATCATCTATAACAGGGGTATGACTGTAAGAATTACTTTGTGGAATCAAAAAGCTAAGGATTTTAATATGAAGGAGTATGAAGAAAGTGAAAAGCCCGCAACCATAGCTGTAACCTCATGCATAGTCAAAGTCTATGGCGGTAAGCAAAATACCCTAAGCTTATCTACAATTATAACATATAAAGATATTAACCATTGCTTTACCTTATTTAGGTCTACAGCTATCAAGCACGGCTGCAACTCATTGCTACTTCAATCCTGACATACCAAAAGCAAATGAAATCTGCTCAGTGTAAGCCATCCTAATTAAATAAATTCTAGGTCATTACTCTAACCGTTTTTAAAGGAAAAAAAAATTATAACCTCTTATAAACCTGCAGCTACAGCAGCTTCCTTGAACCACCGGCAATATCAGATGTTCAGTACCAGCGATGTGTTGACATAGAACAAGAAAAAAATAGAAACCGTGTCAAATTAGTAGATTTGCTGACAGATGATCCATGCCATCACCAGGTACTAATATATGACTACATACATATAATAAAAAACATGCCAAATGTCTAAAACCAAGTACCTTTGCAGAATGTTCGATTCACTGTTCTTGCAACTGTTGACAACATCAGCGATACAATGCCATGGTACTATACAAGGTGTACCACATGCCGCTCCAAAGTATCTGAAATATTCCCGCATGGCCAATGCCGTCAGAGGAATCCCAATACTGGCATCGACTACGGGTAAAACAATAACAACACAATAAATTATGACTATAACTATGCTTGAGTTTTATTAGAATGCATAATATCTAGACTTATAATTCCTTTAAAAACATTTGTCACAGCTATTGCTTTAAAGCATTTATCTTTGACGACACCGGGAGAATAATGCTCACCTGCTTCAACAGTGAAGCACACTCAATAGTACCGAGTTGCGAAGAAGTTATCCAAAAACTAGAAGACAAAGACCCATACAGAGTTCCACCAGAGCTAGCTGCATTAGAACAAAAGACGTATATATTTCAGCTACACTACGGGTCAGAGAGCACAAAAGAGCAAAAGTTTTTTTTTCTTGATAAAGCATGGGACGTAACACCAACACTAGCAGCACTACCGGAGCCAACTATTGACACACATGCAACAAAAACACCAAGTACACCAATGGTTGCAGACGCAATAACCACAGATGTTAGCACACCACCAACAATAGCAGGACAACAACACATCAACATACAAGAATCGTCTTCGACGAAAAGTGAAAAGAAACCAACCAAAACACGCAGGGCACTCTTTCAAACCACCGAGGCCGAAACAGAAACACCAAGTGCCAAGAAAAACAAGAAAAATGATTGAGGAAAATTATTACTACCACTTAGCAACAGACGACTGTTTCTTATGCCATAAATAAGTATCTGTCTATGACTATCGTAGTGTAAAAATGCTAAAAATAAGTACTTACGTTCTTAGAATAGCTTTTGTAAAGTATTTGCACCGCAATAATGCGCAAACTTTATTAATCTAAGTAGCCTAAAACTGCAAACATAAGTACTTATGTTATTAAAATATATTTTGTAGCATGCTTGCGCCGCAATAATGCGCAGACCTCTAAGTGTCTTATCCTATCTTTAAAAAATAAGTACTTAAGTTCATACCATATGTTTTCTACTATGACAACACATTATAATCAAACATAATACTATAGTATATATTGAAACATAATACTATAGTATATATTTATGTATGAACAAATTATCTATGCCATCATACTTCCATATAACACTATAAAAATACAACGACAATAGCACTTTTATTTCTTAATACACATCATCAAATTACAGAATACAACATGGTAACAAAAAACACAAACCATAGCTTGCACAAACTACTATTAACAAAAATGAGAACATAAAAATACTAAATTACTTTAAACTTATGACCCACCCCTACAGTGTTCCTTATCATCATCAATAACATAAGTGGCTTTAAACTTATGCCTTCCTCAAGCAATTCCAAATGTCTATGCATACTGCAATGAACACCATCACGGACTTCCTCCAAAAAGGAAATGAATCCTTCATTATCAAAGGCCTGCTGAATCCACAGGGGCCAATACCAATGCTTTAATCTATTAGAATTTCATGCAGCTTTGAACTCATAAACATTACGAGTAGATACCAGCTAGACCGCCAACAATAACCTTTCAGCCAACACAATGTCAATAATAATCTTGCTAATACAAAATGCCTTATTCACATTTCTAATTATAGGCTCCAAACATTTTTAACTACCTTACCTTTGTTCATAGTAAAAACAACAGCACAAAATTAACAGCTATACATAAACTTGCATTTTTATTAATATTAACATAAAAGTTAAAGAAATTCCACACACACTGGAATTATAATACATCAAACAAAAGTACACCCATCTTCATCCAACTACCATTTACATTCAAATCCAGTGTGTATGAAATTTTAATACATTAAACAAAAGCACAGCCCATTCTCAAGATATTCCTACAATATCCACAACAAAAACTACCATCTTCATCCCACTAACTGACACAAAAGATTACTATGCTTATGCAGATTTAAGCATACAAAAGATGTTCAGAGAAACAACCTTATTAAAATAGCCTGAGCTTATTCTATTATCATGATCTTCTTCACCATCTTTGATTTCTCAGCAGCACGAAGAGCAGCAACATGGCTCATCTGAATAAGCCTTTGTATTTCAGCAAAATCATCTTACACCGCCCCCTTCAAAACAGCCAAAGGCTCATCCACAACAGAATCAAACTCATACTTCTCCAACTCCGCAATAATCCCACGCCTATAATCAACCCTAGCTTCCACCTCTTCCATTCTCTGATTATACTCTTTTTCATCAAGCTCATACAATTCCTTTTCCCTGCGAAAAATTTCTTGGAGAATCTTATCAATCTGCCTATTCCCAAATTTTCTGGCTATCTTTTGGCATTTAGGAAATCTCGGAGCCATCAGATTTGAATAAACAGAGGTCACAAGAACAAGGGAGAAGCAGATACAGCGAAATGATACTTTTAACGCAACCCTAACTACTATCTCATTCTCATTCCTAGTACTCGAAACACTTGGGCCAAAATATTAAACCCAAACCAAAAAAAATAATAATAATAAGATAGGCCCAATACCAAACCAATAAATAAGCAAAAGAATGTTAAAAAAAATACTTGCCAAAAAAAATTCCAATCTCAAATTAGCGAAAAAAATAACCGAACTAAACAAAGTAAACAAACACTCAATGGCCCTAATACCGACTAATATTAGTACATTTCTCGCAAAAACATATAACCATATAAAACGAATCTTTATTGAACTATATATCGTATAAAACAAACATAACGAAAATTTTTCCTAAAAAATAGCAAAAAAATCCGTTAAAAACCCGCGAGGCCGCAATGCGGCCGACCGGGGCCAGACTCGTTATTTATATCTATAAGCACGTCGAATGAATACTAAGGGATGCTTGGTTGATGGTTTTGAAGCATGACTAAATGGAAAGAGAATGAAAAATAATGTTGGGTTAAGTATAATATAATTAAGGGAAAATTCCGAAAATAGAATAGTCGTCTCGGTGTATATCACTGTATACCCTCTTTATTTTCAAAAGTCCAAAATAGACCGAAAGCGACTCATTTTCTAGGCAATTCGTGTCTACGTTTGACATGTGTCCTTAATCAATCGAATAAAGATTAATTCACGTATCATAAGTGGTCACTTGTTGGCTTATGGTTGTGTTGTACAAGTTGCCCGGTCTATTTAAACTTTTCGAAAACTTATGGTCTATAAAGCGATATGTAGTAGGGCGACTTGTCTACTTTCAGAATTACCCCTGTAATTAATTATTCTTTAGTATTGAACCATACTCCATTACCCACAATTTTGAGGGTAATCAGTTTTCATTACCCGTTCCTCTCCTTTTTTCCAATTGCCACAAAAACCTCCACCTCATTTTTGTATTTTATCTTTTCAGTTTATGTTTTTGGCACTCATCTTCGAGATTGTGAAGGTTCTATTTGTTGATTTCTCGAATATGCTCATGTCATTGCAAATTTTACTGATAATTTATTATTATTCATGTTTTTTTTTCTTTGTTTACTTAACCTAATTTCAAATATCTAATATGTTGTGATTACTAATCAAATGCATTATCAGTGGCAAAGAACACATTCACATTTTGATAGCTAACTCATGGAGTCATGGACCATTGTCCAAACTCACCTTTCTTCTTTATATGATATTGAGAAAAGTTACTAAGTTTTTGTTACTAATCTTCATAAATCATTTAGTTTAATCTAATGGTGGAGATTAATTTAATATTTAAATTGTTCAACCTTTTTTTTTTTTCTTGTCTTTCTTATATTTCTTATTTTCTTGTTTTTCTTATTTATTCACGTATGCTAAAAACATTTTTTAAAACGGCAAATAATTATCTTTACAATAAAAATAAAAAATAAAAAACAAAAATAAAAACTTGTTTTTATATGTTTTCGTCCGCTTTCATACGTTTTCGTCCGTTTTCATACATTCTTATCCGTTTTCACATGTTTTCGTTCGTTTTCGTCTGTTTTCGTTCATTTTCAAACGTTTCGTCCGTTTTTATACGTTTTTTCGTCCGTTTTATATGTTTTCATCCGTTTTCATACATTTTATCCGTTCTCATACGTTTTCGTCCATTTTCATACGTTTTCGGCCGTTTTTGTACGTTTTCGTTTGTTTTCATATTTTTTCAGACGTTTCCCTACGTATAAAAACGGATGAAAATGTATGAAAAAGAACAAGATGAAAATGGACAAAAACGTAAGAAAACATATGAAAACGTATGAAAAATGGACGAAAACTTACGAAAACGGACGAAAACGCATGAAAATGGTCGAAAATGTATGAAAGTGGACGAAAACATATGAAACAGACGAAAACGTATGAAAACTAACGAAAGTGTATGAAAACAGACTAAAACATATGAAAACAGATGAAAACGTATGAAAACGGACGAAAACGTACATAAATTCAAAAAAAAATAAAAAAACGCCCATTAATTGCAATTTCGGCAAAATTTGACACCTCTACACATAATGAGGGAGTGGTTGGGGTGAGTTTTGAGTGAATTTACACTTTGGTCCTCCATGTTTTTTTTTAATCTTAAATCGTGTCTTTTTAATCAAATGAAATAAACGGTCTAGATTTGTCCCTCAGTTTCTATTAAAATAAGAGTTTGCAAAATAACTCATCTCGACTAAAAAATGCATAATAGAAACTGATAAAAAATTGTATTATATTGTAAACAGAGAGATCCAAAGAGTATTGATTGTAGAAAGTGGGTCGGGTCCTAATAACACAACCCCCATTAACCTAAAATCAATCAAACCACTTGAAACCACGTTATAGGAAACTTCATTCATTTACCGAGGCGGCAAGGCCCTTGGTGCATTCAAACTCCCAATCATGGCGGCAACCCGGACAACTGCCATGCTTGGCAATCACGAATCTCCAAAACTCAAGATACATCTAAACGCACACAAATTATATTTAATAATCTTCACCAAATACGTAATTCGTCTTGTACTAGTACATGCAAAACCTCACATACTTATTTTTTATTTTAGAGTGTATGTTGTTGCAACCGTCCAAGCAAAAAACAAAGCTAATAATATGATACATAACAAGAAACTATGAACTCGATCAAATGCACCATCAAGGATGTGAAGCTGACGTAGATGCTTCAGCTGAACGAGCACTATTAGTTTTTGTAGTTTTTATTCCCATTTCCCACTCTTGTCTATTCATCGCTTTTATTGCCTTCAATAGGGCATCAGAGGTTCCCATCAGCATGGCAACAACTTCCTCCATCCCTGGTCTTTGTGTTGCATCTGTCTGGATGCAGAACAACCCAACCATTATAAACCTTTTCGTCATCTCTGATTCAGCCTTATTCGAATAAGCTCCTTCCCACCATTTTCTTCGAACCTACAACAATTAGTTTAACATATATGTAACTATACTCCCAAAGTTCCACTTAAAAAGAGACTTGGTTTTCTGCTAATGAAATGAAACAAGTTTTCTATTCATATGGATCATATTTCGTCATGGGTGACTCATGTGTTGACCCTCATTTGATTTCTCACGACACAAGCCTTTCAAGACCCACTAAGAAAATTATGAGGTAGCTTTTGGTTGTTACTTGGAAGCACTAAGAGTCAGTATGAATTTTGTTTTAATTCATAACATTTCTTTGTCTGTTGTTTGGTATCAAAATTAAGAAATTGGGAAGTGAGAAAAAGAAAATCAACTATATTTTGAATAGAGAGGATAATAAGATCGATCGTAACCTTTAAATATTATTCCCTCTCCATCGTGGGTCGGTGTGTTCTTTATTGGTTTTGATCGTTCTATATTTTATTCGCTTTGTGTTTTTCATTCCATACGATCTGTATTAGCTTGTCTCATCTATAGTGGGTCGGTGGTGTGGTACTGATTTAATTCGATCTATACTATACTATTTTATCAATTTGGGTGCTCCTTTGATGATGGGAGCAGGTTAGTTTGTTTGCGCTTTTAAGTTTAAACCCTAATCTTGCGATTAGGGTTTTCTATCGTTATTGGTTGTGCATGATTGCTGCGTACTGTTTGTGGCTATTGGTGGTCTGATATTGGAAGTGGGTTATTGAGAGATGGAGAAGGGGTTTTTGACTAGTAAGACTGCGAGTAAGGGTACTAATGAATCTGGTTCACACGATGCGATCAAGGGTACTAATGCTGAATTGGCTGCTCGTAGGCTTAAGGGAAAAGAGGGTAATTCGGGTGTGCAACAGGTACGTTTGGAGAACCCTAGTCTTGAATCTGGTATGATTGATAATAATTTGGTTGGGAGCAAACAAGACCTGGTGGAGCCGGTTTCACTTGGTAATATTCAAAAGGCCACTACTAGTTTTGGTGAGTTGAGTACACCCTCAATGATGAGCCCTAGTAGTGTTAGTTTGAATGTGGATGAGTCACCTGATTGTTCTATGAATGATATTCAGAAAGTGGAGCCGATTCCACTTACGAAAGATACATCACATGGTGACGACTTGGAGCCAGTTACAAGTGCTGCAACTGTGAAGCACTTGTTATCTAATGCGCACAATAATTTTGATGAAGCCATGAATAATATTCAACGTGAGATTGTTGCTAATAAGGCTTCCTCTTCTGATTTGCACAATTCGAGTGGTATTGGGCAAACTTCTAATTCGACAGCTTCTGGTCCTGATGCTTCTAAGGATGCTAATACTAGTGGTACTGGAGTGAAGTCGGTTTCTTACGCGGGTGCTACTTCTAATGAACCTCTGAAACACGTGTCTAATTTTCGGAGGTTGGAATGTAGCAAAAAGAAGGATGATGTTGACCTTTCAGTTTCATTGAAAGTAGTGGAAGAGGTAAACACGAGGTTTGAGAATACTCTCTATGGTTATTTCCTTGGCCAACGCCTTACTTTTCCTGTTGTTGATTACTATGTCCGCAATGCATGGGCTAAGTTTGGTGTGCAAAAGGTAATGATGAATGCAAAGGGGTTCTTCTTCTTTAAGTTCAATTCGAAGAAAGGTGATGAAGTGCTTGAAAACGGTCCTGGGTTGATCAGAAATGTTCCTATTATTCTTAAACCATGGACTTTGAACACTAATCTACTTAAAGAGGATCTGACTAACATCCCTGTTTGGGTTAAATTCCATGATGTCCCCCTTGCAATGTTTTCTGATGATGGCTTCAGTCTTCTTGCCACACTGATTGGTACGCCCAAAAGGTTAGATGCTTTTACAAGCCAAATGTGCAAGGAATCGTGGGGCCGTAGTAGTTTTGCTAGATGCATGATAGAAGTGAAGTCGGATGAGGTGCTTCGGGACAGCCTCACTGTTGAGATACCGTTACTTGATGGTTCGGGTTCGACGATTGAGAAGATAAGGGTTGAATACGGGTGGCAACCACCTCGTTGTGACAAGTGTAAGATATTTGGTCATCTCTAACTGACTGTCCTAAGGTTGTTATACCTCCTGTTCAGCCTACTAAGCCTGTTAATGATAGTTTCAAGACTGTCAATAACAGGAAGAAAGGAAAACAAGGTGGTTCTACAATTCCGGGTAAAGGAGGGTTTACTAAACCTGTTGTGGGTAAGCAGTTTCAGTATCAACCCTAAAAGACTCCTCCTGAACCCAAGAATGTTGGTGGCAATAAGAAGACTCCTGATGTGGCTAGTTCTAGTGGAACAACGATCTCTACATCTAACCAGTTTGATGGTCTTAATATGGATGATACGGATACGTTTGGTATTCCTACTTATGACACCAACATGGATGTGGATGCTGGCCGTACAATGGAAGTTAATGAGGATGAGTCGGTTAAGACTGGTACTACATCACAAGAACCGCTTGTGAGTGATTTAATGGGAACTAAGGAAGTTGGTTCTACTCCTATAGTTGAGAAAATTAGTAAGCTTGAAAAGCTACTTATCGATGGGAAAGCTACCCTTGTGGATGATGAAGGTCTTCCTATTCTGCCTCTGTCACTAAGAGGGCTAACCCATTCTCTAAGGTGGGTGATGTTGTGGTAACTGATAGTGATGAGGAGGAGGTTCTTAACACGTTCGACGAATCAGCAAATCTTTTTGGTAGAGGTCATGAGCGTGAAGATGAGTTGGATGACTATGATGATTACTCGAAGCAAATTTATGATCTTCCAGGGGAATTGGATGCTCTTAATGCCATTTATGGTTTTAATCTCCAAGGTCGTAGGAAGTAGTTTATATTTTTGTCCGAGTCTTTAAATGGTTTTGTTTTCTTGTCTAGAAAATAGGAAGTATCTTGTTATGTAAGTTGTTCGCCTATGTAACGGGCTGAGATATGGGAATCACTCATATCCGTTGTACTTAAATGTTTTTTGGAGTAATATATTTACCGGGTCGTTGACCTTTTACCCAAAAAAGAGAGAGGATAATAAGATTGGTTTTATTAACTCATCCACTAACATGTGTTTTTTCTCTCAAACCGTCATTTTTTTGGTTTAGTCATACCCATACCCTCAAAACAAACATGACTGACTTTCTGAGTAACATAGATTCCTATATTTATTTATGATACCATTAATTTTAAGACTTTATTGTCAGATTGATAAGAAGTATGTTACAATGCAAGTCATGTAAGTGTTTGGTGAGTGATGAGATCGATGGATTTGATTAGGCAGGATAGAATCTAATCATACTTACATTAATTTCAAGAGAATCAGCAGTGGATGGCTCCAGTATTCTTTCTGCAGTAACAGTTCCCAAAACCAGCACACCAAAATCAAAGACGTCACACTTGGTGGAGAGCAGGCGATCTGTACAGATATATTCGGGTGCTAAGCATCCTCTGTCAAGAAAAAAATATCAGACAAGCAACCTACAATACTGTATGATGAAAATAACTTGAAATATTAAAAGCAACAAACAAACAAGCTAAGATGCCATCTTTCGTCCATACACAAAATTTTTAACAAAATCTATCTGATTGTTATCTCTTGATTATCTTGGTCAGATTCTTTCACTTCATATCATAAACTGAATCAGGGTTTGTGATATTCTTAGTCTATACACAATTATTTTGATTGAGTATATTATTGTATAGGACATACAAAAGATATTTCTTGATGATGATGCATTAGATTTCTCTGTTTCTTTCTATGCCCAAATGAAAACAAAAGAAGACACATGTATTGTCAAAAGACTTCACTGTGAAACAACAGTTTGAAGATAAGTTGTATGCGAGTAACGTATTCTTAGAAAATCAAACAAGCATTAGATACAGATTGAGGCTTCTGTAAGAAGGGGTATCTACTTACGCGATCCGATGAGCCATGTCTATTTTAATGCAATCAGCCTCCTTCATAGTGATAGATCTTGCAAAGTAAAAACCAAACAGTTTCGGGTTCAAGCTTTCATCTAACATAATGTTACCAGGTTTGACATCAAAATGCATGACCCGAACAGGGGCATGACTGTGAAGGTAAAGAAGCGCCCTAGCAACACCTTGTAATATTTTGTACCGCTGATTCCATTCAAATGGAGCACTACTACGACCTGGAAAGACAGATCACAGAACACGTGTTTAACAAGGTTTAGTATATGTACGTAGATATAAACCAATAAAAAAGATTCATACTTATTGTAAAAAACTAGGGGTTTTGCTATGGTAATACGTTTAACATGTTTAAAATTATAAACTCACTTGAATTCGTTACAAATTAAGTGTCAAATGTCCTTATTAAGACTCACTTTCTTCAATCAGATTTGCTGAAATTTTGTTTATAGATAGAGCGAGTTATAACTTTGGGATTACTTTTAACACGGTAAGCTTAAGTGCTTAACCATATCAGGCAATGATTAGCAAAACCCAAATTGTAGATTATAAAAAACTAATTGTTCTCTAATCAACTCGATCACGATTTCCTATGAGTTTCAAAATGGTCTCTGTTTAACAGAGCATTTACCTCAATTAAGAGGTATACATTTCAAGTAAGGTGTTTTTACCAGATATCAAGTGATCCAGAGTTGCATACGGTGCAAAGTCATAGACAATGTACACGTTTGTTCCATCAGTGCAATATCCAAGCAACTGAATCAAGTTCTCATGTTCAATGTTTACAAGTATCGACGTTTCATTCTTGTATAGTTCATATTGGGTATCAGAAGAAGGCCCATAAATTGCTATATCCTGTCCATTTTGGAGCTTTCCCTGAAATAAGATACCAAGTTGGAGTTCTAGCATACAGAAAAATTGAAATATCTGTAGTAGATATATGGTTATGGTTTATGGATATATACCTTGTACAAGGTACCAACTTCATCATCCGAGATTTTATTAGCTATAGAGGAGTTTTCAGAAGCAGCTTTAATATCTTTAATACTAAACTGGTGTAATATTCGCTTTTCACCTCCAACAGTATAAAGGTGGAATTTCAAGGATTTTAAACTTGTACCTCCAACTACAAGTTCAACAAAAAAGCTGTTAGAAGACGTACATTATTAAATAAAAAGTATGATATTGAAGATTAGTTCCTATGATGGAAGCATCCTACATTCTGAGTTTGGTAGACTTAGATGTTGGATGCGTTGAATGGGATATATATATAACTAGTGGCCGGCTAAGGATATATGAAGAATGCAATAAAATGAAGTATTCCCAAAGTACCGAAACCAAATTAAATTTGCACTTAATTAAGGTCGTAAAGTCTACCCTACTCTTATCTAGTTAGCCTCTTTTTTTTTTTACAACATATATAAAACCAAAAAACATACAGTTGGGCCGGACCACATGCAAGATATAATCCCAATTTACCACAACTCCCATCCTATATTCCATCTACTTATCCCTTTATAATTATTCCACTTCAGGTCTAAATTCGTTCAGATCGGCACATAATTTCTGGTTAAGTTCAATAGAGATAAAACAAAAAAGGAGATGCAGGATATAAAAAGGTGTTTATCTAGAAAATGTCAATAAGGAGTTTTCAGCAGGGATAATGTGCACTGTTACTCCTATTTATAGTAATCATTCTTACATACAAGGAATTTTAACACTCATTAATTACAAGGATTGACTAACCACTTTCAAACTAGTAAGGATTAAAAAATCGAAGTTTTATTCAATCAGGGGATCATTCATGTTCGACTACGTGAGAACAAGCTAAGTGATCTTCTTCCAACTGAAACGTGTAAAACTGAATAAACATATATACTACCTATGTTGGTTGTGCATTAAGAAAATTAAATGCATAACAAATGATACCTGGGTTTTTTTCCCTCTTAAATGGAATGAGACGCGACATCACCTTATTACCAAATGTTTTTGCCTGCATAGATTCAATGCGTTCTTTGATGGCATTTTCCTGTGTATCAAGGATAGTTTCAAGAACCGCCACAACATCAGCCATAGTAGGACGCTTTTCTGCCTTGTCATGCAAACACCGCATAGCAAGTCGTGCAAACTCATCTAAACATTTCGTAGATATTGCCCCAGCCCCTTGTCCTAAATTATTATCAACTATCTGAGCTAGATTATTCATCCTAAAGCATTCCTGAACCCATTTTGTCAGAATCTGTTGATTCAGATCATCAAAGCTTTCATCTATTGCTTTTCTTCCACACAAAACTTCAAGCATTATCACACCAAACATATAAACATCAGACTTTTGAGTTGGTACGCAGGTTTCAAAGTAATCTGGATCAACATAGCCAGGTGTACCTCTTATATAATTTGAAGTCTGATTCGCTGGGCCTGTTTTGGATAACCCAAAGTCGCATATCTTAGCTACCCAATTATCATCTAACAATATATTTGCCGTTTTCATGTCACGATGTATGACCCCATGCTTAATACCTGTACCATTGTGAAGGTGATCTAAGCCATAAGCAGCTCCCATCAGTATTTTCAGTCTTCTAACCAAAGTTAGAGGAGGATATTCTCGTCTATGGAGACGATCCGCAAGAGTTCCTTTCGACATATATTCCGACACAATGATCCTCTCTTGTTTCGCGTTTTTACAGTAACCAATCAAAGATACCAAGTGCTTGTGTTGTAACTTAGATTGTATATCTATTTCAGCCAAAAACTCTCTTTCTCCTTGATGAGAAGATGGTTTCAGACGCTTAATAGCAACAACTAACTTATCACGATTTTTACCAACTGTAATACTTCCTTTGTAAACTTTGCTAGACCCCCCTTGGCCTATTAACAATGACTCATCAAAATAGTTCGTCGCTTTCCGAATATCCGAAAATTTGAATTCGATACACAGTTGTGGCAACTCAGACAATTGCGCCTCTTCACCAATGGGTAAAATCGGCATTATTTTTGAAAACCTTTAATTTCCTAATTAACTATCCAAATTTTTTCCTTTGACAACAACAATGTATTGATAAGAGATCATGAAGAACAAAAACAAAGCCAAACCAGACTCTTTGATGAGTCAAACAGAAACTCATCATTAACCTAGCTGCCCACCTAGCTAGCTACTGTAAAGTTAAATAAACATTAAACTTAATTAAAAATGCTTACAACGCAGTCGAATGTGTGACTTCATATATATGGATCTGCTAAGTTTTGAGGTTGAACACTTAAATTTGAGCTTGAAGTAGCTAGGGTTTGTAAGAGCATTTTATTTATGGTAAGATAAATGACTGAAAAGGGAAAGGTATGTTTGTGTGGCGTGGTGGGGGGTAGGTGGGTGAGAGTACTAGACTACTAGTAGATTCGATTACTTAAATGGGAGTAGAAAGGTACAAGTCAGCCTTAGGGTGTGTTTCTTTTTTTTTGTTAGCTAAGAATTGTGTGGAGCCCATGTGAGACCACTTATATAATATTACTTGTTTTCTAAATTTGGGTCCACTTTTCCCTTGTATCATCTTAATCCAAAGGGGCAAATAAATGGGACTCTCCCCATCTAGACATATTAACGGATGTGGTCCCACATGGTCCCCACACTTCCCTTAACCAACAAAACAAAAAGAAACACACCCTTAACTTGTTTTGTTCTTTTTAAGATTTCGCCAAATAATTCCTATTCCGTCATACTTTCTAAAATAAATATTTACTTTCTACGGAGTATTTCAATCAATAAAAAAAATACTTACCGGGCAGAAATAATATTCGACCGGCGACGAGTTTTTTTTTTTTTTTTTTTTTTTTTTTTTAACGGCGTGTTAGTTGTTAGTTGGTAGTTGGTAGTTGTTAGTTGTTAGATGTTAGTTGTTGGCTCGAGTTAATGTCGCATTCTCGGGCAGAGATACCAACCGCGAGCCTCTCCTTAGGGGATAACCTCACTCCTATTCCCGATTCGCCTGATATCATTAGAGCTTGTGGTTCTCAAGTGAGGACTTCCCGGTCGGTCACCTAAACCGGTAGTTTTAATATTTGACTTATACGGAGTTAACGGTTGTGTTTGATAAAAGTAGCAGTGAGTTGCGAGCAGTAGTTGTGAGCTTGGTTTAAAAATGCGCGCATCATTGCGCAAATTGCACGCATCGTTGCATTGCATTTGAAATTTCGCATTATGAGGCCTAATGCAAGGGCATCCCAAACTGCATTCGCATTAGACCGCAATTTACCGCATTTGTCTAATGCTAGCAATGGCCGCAATTGTCGCAATCTAGTATTTAGGTCATTTTTGTAAAAAAAGAAACCATGTAAAAGAGATCCAAGTATTTAAATGGGATTTTAAAGATAGAATTTGTTAAAAAACGTACAAATAAAACATAATAATGAAAATATAGTATCTTGCGTTTTCAAATTATTTATTTTACAAATGAATTATTGGCCTAATTTTAATATCCTAGTAACTTATTTCGTAAGTTTATTGCATTTACTTGGTACTTGAAAGAATATACTATGTATAAATAATTTCGTACTTTTTTTAATACTAAACGCAATACGTCTAAATTGCGCTCGCATTCGCATCGCGCAATGGCTTTTGGGACCTTTAGCGCATCGGATCGCAAAACGCAATTTTAAACCAAGGTTGTGAGCAGTAGTCACATTTCACAGCTTCTTAAGGAAGTATTGAAAAAATGATCATTCCTAAAAAATAGCAAAACTCATCGCTCCTTTGCCAAACTAATAATAAAAATCAAAAAGCTCATTGCTTATCGCCCCAAAAAGCTCTGCACCAAATATAGCCAACAACTTAACATTTATAATTTGCTCACCTTTTCAAGAAAATGTATCATTTTTACTGTTTTTAATAAGTATAATAAAAACTGCGTAAAAGCTTATATTAAACACAAATTTTCTTTTTATATTACAAATTTTATTTAATCCACATTAATTAAACTTATAAATTACCATAATTAAATATGTGATAATTCAATCTGAATTTTAATTAAATAAACTCAAACTTTTTTTTATAGTCATTCTAAACCTTGCCCTAAGTGTAGGGCTGAGCAAACCACTCGAACGGATAGGATCGACCGATTGACCGGACCAGACCGACTACATTTGGTCCAGTTCTCGATTTTTGCGTTAATTCGGTCTCGGTCTTGGTCGGTCCGGACCACAAACCAACTATTTTGCCTTTTTGGACCGGACCAACCGAGACTGGACCGGACCGACCACATTCGGTCCTGTCCTCGATCTCGGCTTTTGGGCTAATTCGGTCTCGGTCTTAGTCGGTCCGGGACCAATACCCAGCCCTACCTGAGTGTACCCGTTAGACAAACCATTTATCAAATTACATAAATTATAAAATACTAAATCTACTATAGTAGCTTCTACTCCTTCCGTCTCAAAATAAATATTTACATTTAGAAAAAATCACACTTTTAAAATATCACCAACTACATTTATTTTGAGATATCAAATGGACATTTATTTTTACCACTAAAGTCTATCTCTCTTAATTATTTGAAATATCAAATAGACATTTATTTTGAGATAAGCGAAATAGAAATGTAAATACATATTTTCTACATATTCGTAAATTAACTAGGTGTTTGTCGTAATTTATTTGATAGTTTTATAAATTTACATAAAATTTAATAAACTTATAAGCTTGTTTTTATAGCTTATTAACTTGAACATCTGTTAAGCTCCTGTTAATAAACTCATAAGTCAATCAAAATAAACTTATAAAAATTTAAGCTCGTGCATTCAAAATAAGCTAAGACTAATACAACCTTATGAGATATAAATATAAGCTGCCAATTAATAATGTTGCAAAACAAGGCCTACAAGGCAGATTAATCGCCGATTAAGTGCTACAAGGCCTTCAACCTTTTCGATTTGTGTAAATCGGTCAACCGTGGTCAACGACAGTTAATGACGGTCAACGATGGTCAAGCTTGCCCGAAACCTTCAAACCTTGCTGAAATTACCCAAAACTAACCGTAAAATTGTTTAATAAGTAATACTTGTTGTTTATATCTATTTCAAGATTTTTTTTAAGAAAAATCTTGCTAGTAATACCTAAAATTTGCCTGAAATACCTAAAACTTGCCAAAAATACAGAAAACTTATCGAAAATGCCAATCCGATTAATCACCGATTAATCCCGCCTAGACCGATTACAGGGGGTCGACCGACCAACTACAGATTCACGATTTTTGCAATCTTGCAATTAACTAATGATATCTTTACCAACAAATGTAATTAATCTAAAGGGGCCTTTGGTTCATATAAATTAAAATGCTTGAATTTTAAATTTTTAATAATTGAAATATGCTAGAATTTAAAATTGTCTTTTAAAATAATGTTACATGTTTGGTTCATCCAATGATATTCATTTCATTTTAAAGTGGGTTCCAAATAATAGGTATTTATGAGTCTTTAAATTTTTATGTCCCGCCACTTTCTTCACTTGGCCCTACAGAAATTAAAATTTCTTAACAACTCGAGGAAATCTAATATGCTTCTTATATGTCCCTTTTAATATGCAACCAAACATGATTGTTATGGAAATTTAATTTCGTTTTTCTTCAAAATCCTCAAAATACCATGAACCAAACACATCCTAATAAAAGAAGAAAGTATTCATATATATATATATATATATATATATATATATATATATATATATATATATATATATATATATATATATATATATATATATATATATATATATATAGTATACACTTTTGGTCATTTTGCAGGTTGGATTGTTGGCCGGTGATGGTGTGGTTTATTGAGATATTTACTTATGATGGTTCATGGTGGTGACTGGTGGTGTTGTTAATTTGTTAATATTACGTATTTTGTGAACTTTAAATCTATACAAGACATTGGTACATTAAAATAGATAATTGTTTGATTTTTTAAAAAGAAAACTTGAAAATTTATAAATTATCATCGTAGCTCTACACTTTAATAAATCTTTTCACAAGGAGGTTTTGATATCATTTTAAAAAAGGTAAAAAAAAAATGAGGTATTATGATTGCTGTGAAAATACATTCTTTTAAGTTTTAACCCATATTACATGCATTTCATTCTTAGTCAAATAATGATGAACAAAGTTAATCTTCTTTCGCAAATTTTTCCATTGCTAATTATTAATATAATGATTTGTAACTTTTACATATTTCACTAGATGTTAAATTATGTACTAATTAAAATGTTGGTTTTGTGTGATAATATTAATATAGTGATTATTTTCCTTTATGATTCTATTCTTCTTTATGATATTGGAACAAATAGTTTCTTTTTTGATATAAGTTATGGTTAGGGCCGGGAAATCGTGTTCTCCCAAAACACTATTGTCGAAAAAACTAAAGTCTACACCTTAGTGAATTTCAGGATCCGATACGTTTCTTTTTAATTATAATATTTTGTGGCCTGAGCGGCTGAGCCCTTTGTTTTAAAGTGTATTTGAGATGCTAACTTATTTTGAGGATATGATACTACAGGCATTGATGTTGGGAATCCAAGCGTAGATGTTACACCGATATGATTTTCATTATGGCATTTTCGAATTCTGTGGTCGTGTTCTTGTATCTGGTGTGTTTGTTGTAATTGCAGCTTCATCTGGAAGGAGTACTTTGTTTCAGAATATGTATTTAAGTGCAAGTTTGCACATGTGGGTACACAATTGTACCTTGAATACATTCAATGACCCCAAAGGCTGAAGCTCTTCATAAAGCGACGTGAGCTGAAAACATGAATAGAGATATACGTAAATATTTTAAAAAAATCTTGCAACTCTAAAGATGATTGGATCCATTTTCTAATTAATAACATTTACTGTAAGCCAAAAAAGCCGAAGCTCTTCCTAAAGCAATGTGAGCTGAAAACATGAATAGAGATATACGTAAATAACATTTACTATATGCTATAAAAAAAACCCAAAAAATTTCTCTCTGGCAACAAAAGGCGATTAACACCTTCCTTACGGTTCCCTACGATTCTCGATCTTAAACCCTTTTAATTTTTAATCTTCTTCACCTTTGTAGTCGATTAACTTTTAATATTGGTTTCTTGCAAAAGTGGGTTGGTGCTTTATTCGCTTTAGGTGTTATCTATTTACTTTGGTTATATTAGGATTACATGGTCTATTGATTCTTATATTAATATACAACTGATCATACTAGGGCCTACTGTAATTCTATTATTATTATTATTATTATTATTATTATTATTATTATTATTATTCAAGATAGTGGGACGGTGGATACTATAATTACTTTATCATTCGACTTTCATATATCTTGGAACGATCAGTGTTGTAGTCGGTTATTGGCTATTTATTGTTGATCGATTGTCCTTTATTGATCAATAGTAATGATGGTGGAAGGTTAGTTTTCCGGTGCTTTTACTTTAAACCCTAATCTTTGCGATTAGGGTTTTATTTTCTTTTTTGGTATTGCATGATGCTAGTATTATTGGTTTCTATTAAGTTTTGATTTGTTTATGTGGTGGTGAGAGATGAATAAGGGTTTTTTGATTTCTAAGAGTGTGACTAAGGATACGGCTGCTAAGAAGGATGTTCCTAGGTCGACTAAGTTTGTTGGTATTGCTCGATCTTTGGATGTCAATCCTCAACAAGTGAAGTCGGTTTCACAGTTGGGAGAGGGGAATAATACATTAACACAACCTGTTAATGTGAATATTGAAGAATTGAATGCTACTGTTGATTTGTCGAAAGTGACTATGAGGAAACATAAGAAGCCTAAGGTTGTTAATACTAGTTCTAATCAGCCTATACTTGCATCGCCTGGTCCTATTATTACTGAGTGGAGTGTTGATGATGGAGATATTGAATTATCTATGGTTGTGGACAATAATAATCAAGTGAAGCGGGTTTCACTTGATCCGTTAGTTAATGATCCGAATGGTCCACATGGGGCTTCTAACAAGTCTCATAGTTTTGATAAGGTTGATACGAATGCACATGGGGCTGTTGATATTGAGAAGGTTGGTGTGGATGCTTTGAAACAACCTTCTACATCGTATGTTGGTGTTACTTCTAATCAACCTACGAAATACACGTCTAACTTTCGTAGGCTGGAGTGTAGCAAGAAATAAAACGGTGTGGATCTTTCTGTACCTATGAAAGTGGTTGAAGAGGTGAACACTGGGTTTGAGAATACTCTGTATGGGTACTTCCTTGGCCAACAACTTGCTTTTCCTGTTGTCGATTACTATGTACGCAATGCGTGGGCTAAGTTTAGTATACAGATGGTAATGATGAATGCAAAGGGGTTCTTTTTCTTTAAGTTTAACTCGAAGAAAAGTGTTGATGATGTTCTTGAAAATGGTCCTTGGTTAATTAGAAATGTACCTATTATGCTTAAACCATGGACATTGAACACCAACTTACTTAAAGAGAATTTGACCAACATCCCGGTGTGGGTTAAATTCCATGATGTTCCTCTTGCTATGTTTTCTGATGATGGCCTTAGTCTTTTGCCACATTGATTGGTACGCCCAAAAGGTTAGATGCTTATACCAGTCAAATGTGCAAGGAATTATGGGGACGTAGTAGTTTTGCTAGATGCATGATTGAAGTGACGTTGGATCAGGTGCTTCGGGATATCCTCACTGTTGAGATACCTTTACTTGATGGTTCGGGTTTGACTACGGAGAAGATACGGGTTGAATACGAGTGGAAACCACCTCGTTGTGATAAGTGTAAGATCTTTGGTCATAATCTGATTGAATGTCCTAAAGTTTTTCTACCTTCTGTTCAACCTACCAAGCCTGTTAATGATGGTTTCAAGACGGTCAATAACAAGAAGAAAGGAAAGCAAGGTGGTTCTACTACTACGGGTCAAGGAGGGTTTACTAAACCTGTTGTGGGTAAGCAATTTCAGTATCAACCTAAAAAGACTCCTCCTGAACCTAAGAAAGTGGATGGCACTAAGAAGAAGACTTTGGATGTGGCTAGTTCGAGTGGCACGAAGATTTCTACATCTAACCAGTTTGATGCTCTTAATATGGATGATACGGATGCTTTTGGTATTACTACTAATGACACCAACAAGGATGTGGATTCTGGTCGTACAATGGAAGTTAATGATGATGAGTCTACTAAGACATGTAATGCATCACAAGAACCCCTTGTGAGTGATTTGAAAGAGAAGGAGTCGGTTGTGGCTCCTAAAATTAGTGATTCTTCAACTCCGCCCATCTCTTCTACTAAGAGGGTTAACCCTTTTTCTAAGGTGGGAGAGATCGTGGTTTCTGATTCTGAAGATGAGGAGGTTCTTAACACATTTGATGAGTCTGCTAATCTATTCAGTGGTGGACAAGAGTATAAAGAAGATTATGATGACTATGACTACGATGACTATGCAAAGCAAGTTTATGATCTTCCAGGGAATTTTGATGTTTTTAATGCCAAGTACGAGACAAAGCTTCAAGGTCTTAGGAAGTAGTCTTATTTTTATATGTCTTATGTTATCATTTGAGTAGTGGTTTGTTTCTTGTCTAGAAATAGGAAGTATCTTGTTATGTAAGATTTTCGCCTATGCAATAGGCTGAGATATGGGATTCACCCATATCCATTGTACTTAAATGTTATTTGGAGTAATATATTTACCAGGTCGGTGACCTTTTAACCAAAAAAAATTGCTATAAGCATCAAGAAACACCTTTTGGGAGGTCGAGATGGTCGAAGTAGATGTGAAACATGATGAATTCTAGAGTGAGAAAGTAGAGAGAGAAAGGCGAAGAAAAAGTATTTTATTAGATATGAAAGATAAAGAATGAACTTAACAAGTTTCCCACACCGCTCATAGAGAGTCGTAAGGAGTATTTATAGGCTCAATACAACTATAGTTTGCCCCGTGTACATTATTAGTCCCTGCGGGTGCAACTATCTTATATATCTAGTCCAATTCACGTGTAAGACATTATCTTTACAAAATAGCAAAGCTAACAATCTCCCTCCAAGATAGCATCACACGTGAATTGGTTACAGTGGTTCCTAACAATACAAGTAAATAACATACGTAACAGTGACCTTTGAAGACGTCTTCACAGCTCTTAATCTTCCGTATCTTCCTCAGTTTGCTTGTATTACTTGTAGACGGGCCACTATAATGATCTAGCTAGGTTATTACTCCCTCATAACTAGTGAGCCTTCTTTGTTTACTTGCTCTTTACCAAACTGACAACCAGTATGATATATACTCTGTGCTTGAAGAAGTGTCTCTGAATTCTGCCCAAAATATCTTCAGTCTCTTAACTTGTCATGCACAATAAAAATAAGGATCATAGACTGTTTAACTGTAACTTCTTTATGGTTGTTCATTTGGGGAGCATCATATCAACATAACTCACATAGAATGCATCCAAGTTGGTAAATAAGCCCGATGTACTATTGTGACATAAACAATTCCCTCAAACAACCCAATCACGGAAGATGTACCCTTATCACATAGCACAGTTCCCTCAAACAACCCAATCACCTACCAGAAAAAATAATAGTGTATATGCCTATAGCCCTTTTTCGTTGACCTGATAAATCCCTAAGTACATAATTTCTCCCTCCTGATGGTTGCGAGTGATCGAAATCATCATACTGTTTTGTACATGCTATAACATCAACTTGAATACACTACTTCTCCTAATACAATCCCAAATTAGTTATATGTTGATCTATGACTCTCTTTACAATCTCATCTCTTCTCTTCAACCTATAAGTGACCTCTTCAAAATTCAACCAGCTAGTAATGACCATATATGCAGATAACCCAATATAACTAACTTGATAATGAAATAAAATTCCCCAAACATGCAACTTAAGCTTGTACTATAGCGTGACTAAGAACGGTGAAGTGATTTTGTCCATCTGACAGCCCGAATCACTAAGTACAATATACCTAATCCAAGAAAGTATATGTTTGAATTGCCTCTTAAACTATCTACAACTCCGTGTGACACTGAGCACTACAATGTGACTATTTAAAGTGATAGCTAATGTGAGCATTAAGAACCAAGTCATGCATTTATGGATCACACATATAGCTAGATGTCCAAGTCTCAGGGGCTGTTTCTTTGGCACTTAATGGATCATTAGCTAATATGTGTGAATCCACAAATCATAATTTAGTATTTCTTTTTCCAATGGGGCCTACCCAATTCCATTATTTCCTATGTATCTAGTGGGCATGAAATATGATTCTCTCCCCAATAAGTGGAAGAAATAGACGTGGACCCACATGTATGACCCATAATACTTATAAGCCACTTAATCAAGTAAAAAAAAAGAAACATGGCCTTAGTCACTATGAATGAATGCCTCTCAAAAAGTCATGCATCCACCCAACCTCTAGACTTTGAGATAAATAAATACATGTGCCCGTGAAATGAAATTCAAACCCAAATAAGCGATACCATACAAAAACTCCGTATTTACTAAAATAACAAAACTAGCCGTTGAATTTTTAAATTTAGTGAATCTTGATAAGGATCGTTGAAGTGAAACATGGTATGTTTGTTTGTTTTGATTGATGTAAAATTCGTGTTTGATGTGTTTTGAGTTATGTTTGAGTGCTGGTGAATCTTGATAAGTAGTGGTAAGGTCTAATGAATTTATTGCCCGATAATGATGAAGGTGGATAAGGAAGATTCATGATGAAAATAGGATGAGAAAATCGTGATATAGAATCATCGACCAATATCCGGATAAATATCACTAACCCTTCACACGTTTTCTTGTATTTAAATAATAACCTTTATGCTTTAATCTTGTTATCCATAAGCCATAAAAACATGTGCCATTCTTGCCATGTAAAGTGCCATATATTAAACGTATTATCCATATAATCATTCTACACGTTCCATATCAATCATGCAAACTTATATATACTTGTGAATCTCATATGAGATCCGCACATGCAAAGTTTGAATAAGTAATATATAAATGTGTTTGCCCATATCTAAGAGTACTACTACACACCATGCTTGCATGCATTGCCATACTATATCAACTTACACCATTTTGCTACTACTTAAATGTAACGATTTTCCAACACAAACTCACTATATTCACCAAGAATGACCCATATATACTCGCAAACTTTGCAAGTACATTATTCAAACCATCTCCTAGTATTACATGGTCACCCAAGTCGTGAAACTGATAACGCTCAAAGTTAACATGTTTTTATAAGCGTTATTAGTGTTTTTGTGAATGTTATTTGGTTGTTTTTACATGCTTTTGCCACTAAATCGTATCAAAGTATGTTTTTGTAGCATATATAGCCAAATGTAGGAAAAATGGAAAAAAAGTGAAGAAAATGAAGTATATGCGATTACACGAAGATTCCCAAGCTCAAAAGTCCAATCTGTGAAGCATTTCATAAGGAGAACCTAAGTTTTGTCATCTCAAAGTTCCTAGTTCAGAGTTAATCAAGTTTGGATAGTGCATAAAGAACTACACAAGGAAAGGTCAAAGTCATACGCAACCAGAATCATCCATCCGATCGGTTGGAGTTAAACCGATCGGATAACCATAATGACCATTTCCATCCGATCGGTATCAACCCGCAACCGATCGGATGGTCACTTCTGCCTGTTTATGCCAACTTTTGTGCACGAATCTTGGTCTTTTGTCCCATTATTCTAGGCCCTTCTTAGTGTCTTATTGTCCAAGTTCCAGCATTTAAGTCCCTATTCATTGCTAGGAGTATTGGACAAGCCTATAAGGATCCCAAAAGTGCACAATTGAAGACACCATTCAAGAGACCAATAATTCTCATTACTACTCTCAATTATTATCATCATCTAGCTCTCAAAGAAGGAAAATTCGTGCAGAAAGAACCAGGAACTTTGGATGACCAAGGAAGCAACATTTGGAAGCCGACAATATCAAGAAATCATCACCAACACTTAGGTTATCAATACCTTGTCAATTGTTATCAATTTCCAAGCATCGTAAGACTTAAAACTATGGATTCTAATGTTGAATATTCTGAGTTTATTTGCATGTTTGCTATGAGTGGCTAGTAGCCTTTTTACACTTGTTTTGATGATGTTTTATGCTTAGTGACAGTTATGATTGTGATAACATGTTTTAATTCAATTTCAAGTCAATCCTAAGAACCAATTGTACCTTAAGTTTCATCGTGACATTTGTTTAGCCAAGATTAACTAATTGATAATAGTTTCAAGGGTCGAAAGATTTGTTATTATTCAACTAGTTATAATCATTTGTCTATGAATGATTGTTTTTCACCATAATTATTCTTGACTAAACAAAGAAACAAGAAGTATGATTGTAATAAGAATACTTTTATAACATCAAATCGGATTGTTTGTAAACCTTTAATTGGACGAAAGTTTAAATGTTTATAAACAATTGTAACCTTTTTGTCTATGAATAGGTTACCTTTTGTAATGACCATTTCCTAAGAGTATTTGATTTGTAATAAGAGTTTGTTCTTGTGTTTAAGATATTCACCATACCTTATGAACCTTGGATAGATCTTGAATTGATTGGTTTACACCTAAAGCTTGTTTTTATGAACTAAATCTTGACGAAGGTTTAACTTGTAGAAACAGTAGATTAGACCACCATCTAATTATCACAACCAACATGTTATCAAAAGTTATCACAATCATGTGTGTCATTAAGTAGAAAACTAGTCTAAACAAGTGTAGTTTTTAAATTATTGAATTTGCTTATTATCTTATTTGCGTACATTAGAGATTTACTTTTAGACTTATATTTTGATTCACTCACAAATCCCTGCGAACGATCCCGACTTACCATCATATCTTGCTATAATGGACGAGTACACTTGCCCGTATGTGTTGTTTCTAGATTTGGTAACTCACCCTTATAAATTTAAAACTTGCACTAACAAATAGCACATCAAAGTTTTTGGCGCCGTTGCCGGGGATGTTGATTGTGTTTCTTTTAAGTTTTTAAAAGTCCGTTTCTTTTCGTATTCGTTTTCTAAAAAAAAATCCGTAGCATCCATCCGATCGGATAGACTTCCAGCCGATCGGTTTCTCAGATTTTCCATTTTTTTTAATTTTACCGTAGCATCCATCCGATTCGGATAGACTTTTCTGTTTTCGAAAATTTTATTTTCTTTTTCTTTTGTTTAGGTAATTGACTTAATTCTCTTGGTAGTTGTATGAACACTCGTTCTACTACTAAAAAACTTAGTACACCTTTATCCGATCCCGAAAGTTTGTTTCGTAAGAAGGGATCTTCATCTATTCTTAATTGGTTTGATAATATTTCCGAAGGACATCCGATTTCCGACCTTTTTGAACCAATACCCATGGCTGACGATCAACCCATGTGGGCCACCAATCGAACCGTAGCACCTACTCCTGGAGCTGCTATTATTGTCGCCGACCTTAGTGAAAACTTTACCGTTAAAGGTCACCATCTTTCTATGATCAAAGACCGTCAATTTGATGGCCGTTCGCGGGCCGATCTGCATAAACACATCGCCGAATTCATTGAAATTTGTGGCATGTTTCGTTATGGAAATACCAATGTCGATGCTACTAAGCTCAAACTTTTTCCATCATCACTCGCCGGAGATGCCAAAGTTTGGTATGACGAATTAACCCCAGGAACTATCAATACTTGGGAGGAGATAAGGCAAGCTTTTGTAAGCCGATTCTTTCCACCTGCCATGTATGATAGACTAATGGGAGAAATCCGTGCTTTTTCACAAAATCCTAATGAATCTCTTGATGAAGCTTGGCTTCGCATGAAAGATTTGCTTCGAAGTTGTCATGGTCATAATTTAGGATGAGGAACAATAATCCAAATATTTTATCATGGTCTTGATGAAGCATCCCAAGCAATCCTTGATACCGAAGGTATTTTTCTTTACAAAACACCTAACGAGGCATATCAACTTCTTGAAGATCTAGTACTCCTTAAACTCGATTGGTCAAAAGATTCCAAAACCAAACCCCTACGGAAAACCGTTGCTTTTGCCAAAAGTTCAGATAATTCGAAACTCATGGACAAAATAGAAGCCTTGTCTTCTAAAATCGACTCGCAATACAAAGATATAAAAGGAGAAATGAAAGAAATGCGAGATGGTTGTAATAATTGTGGAGGAAATCACACATCATCCGAGTGTGATGACCAACCTATGAATGGACCCAACGAAGGGGAAGCCAATTATGTCCAAGGAGGATATCGTGGAGGAGGTTTTCGTGGTAATTATTACGGAAGAAGTTCTGGAAATTGGCAAGACCGCCAACAAAGGGATAACAACCGAATAGACAATCCAAACCCACCAAATTCAGATAAAAAGGAAGAATTTGATTTCAAAAAAATGATGCGAGATTTCGTAACTGCTCAAAGAACCACAAATGAGTTTGTAAAAACTCAATTTTTCAATCTCAAAACAAAAGTTGAGCAAGGTTAGAAAAATCATCAAGCTTCTATCCAGGATCTTGAACAAAAATTTGGTAGACTTTCTGATCAATTTTCTTCTTGAATTCCTGGTACATTACCAAGTAACACCCAATCCAATCCAAAACCATCTGGATCAAACGATAAGAATTATCGTCCACCACAAAACAGAAATGAGCATATCAATGCTGTATTCACTCGAAGTGGTCTCTCATATGATCCACCACCCATTCCTACGAATAATACTATTATTGAAGATGAGGAGGAGGAAGAAGTTGAAGAAGAAGCAATTGAAGAAGAACCAACACAAAAACCAACCAAAGAAAATACAGTTCCACCAATAAAACCTTATACACCGAAAATACCATATCCACAAGCCCTAAGAAAAGTGAAAAGAGAAAAGAGAGGAGCGAAATAAGAAGTTTATAGAGATGATCAAAGAAGTTAGAATTAACGTACCCCTCATTGATGTTCTAGCTGGAATGCCGAATTATGGGAAATTTTTGAAAGAACTTCTTAATAATCGAAACAAGTTGGAACAAATTTCCGCTACCGTTCTCAATGAAGAATGCTCTGCTATCATTCAAAACAAAATTCCACCAAAACTTGGAGATCCCGGAAGTTTTCTTATACCATGTACATTAGGAAACAACATCACATGTGATGCTTTAGCCGATTTAGGTGCAAGTATCAATTTGATGCCCTATTCGTTGTATTCTAAACTTTCCATCAATACATTGAAACCTACTAAGATGAGTATAAGATTAGCCAACCATACATACCAATATCCTGTTGGGGTTGCTGAAAATATGCTTGTTCAAGTTGGTAAATTTGTTTTTCCTGTGGATTTTTTCATCTTAGAAATGGAGGAAGATAGTCGAGTACCCTTAATCTTAGGAAGACCTTTCTTAAATACTGCTGACGCCATGATTAAAGTCAAAGGCAGAGAACTTAATCTTGGAGTAGGAGAAGATAGAATCACGTTCTTAATCGATAAAGCAATGAAATATCCAAATTCCAGTGATGACACATGCTATAACATTGATGTAATTGATGAAGTCACTGAAGAAGAATTGGATGCATTACTTGACAATTCAAAACCATTCATGTCTACTTCAGAAAAGATCAGTGAAACAAATTCTGATAAATAATTTAAGGAATTCATGGAAGTAAAGTTAGAAGAAAAGGAAGAAGAGAAATTTGAAGATATCATTGAAAAAGATCAAATGAAAATCAAATCATCTCTAGAAGAACCACCAACTGATTTGGAACTCAAACCCCTTCCCAATAATCTCGAATACGCCTACTTAGAAGAAAACTCACTTCTTCCAGTAGTCATATCATCGTTGCTCAAAACAAACCAAAAAGAAAGACTTGTTTCTGTTCTTAAGAAGCATAAACGTGCTTTTGCGTGGAAAACTTTTGATATTCCCGGAATTAGTCCAGATTTTTGCAAACACAAAATCAATTGTGAAGAAGGTACTAAACCCGTTGTAGAAAGACAACGTCGACTCAACCCAAATATGAAAGAAGTTGTTAAGAAGGAAATCATCAAACTTCTTGACGCAGGAATTATTTATCCTATCGAGGATAGCCCATGGGTGAGTCCAGTTCATTGTGTTCTGAAGAAAGGAGGAATGACTGTAGTGACCAACGAAAGGAATGAATTAGTTCCTACTAGAACTGTCACTGGATGGCGAGTATGTATTGATTACAGAAAACTTAACAAAGCCACCAGGAAAGATCATTTTCCTCTACCGTTCATGGATCAGATGCTCGAAAGGTTAGCAGGAAACAAATACTTTTGCTTCCTTGATGGTTTTTCAGGATATTTCCAAATTCCTATCGATCCAGCCGATCAAGAGAAAACCACATTTACATGTCCTTTTGGAACCTACGCTTACCGGCGTATGCCCTTTGGTCTATGTAATGCACCTGCAACTTTTTAAAGGTGTATGATCGCAATATTTCATGACATGCTTGAGACATCTATGGAAGTTTTCATGGATGATTTTTCAGTTTTTGGTGATTCTTTTGAAACTTGTCTTTCCAATCTCGATAAAATGGTTGAGAGATGTGAAGCTGCACATCTAGTTCTTAATTGGGAGAAATGTCATTTCATGGTAACTGAAGGAATTGTGTTAGGACACAAGATATCAAGTTCAGGAATGGAAGTAGGCAAAGCTAAAATAGATGTTATCACTAAATTACCACCACCAACTAACGTTAAAGCCGTTAGAAGTTTCTAGGACATGCCGGTTTTTACCTCCGATTTATCAAAGATTTTTCAAAAATATCACGTCCTATGACTAAACTTTTAGAAAAAGAATTTGTATTTGATTTTAATGCTGACTGCATTAAAGCTTTCGAAACATTGAAAAGTCAACTGACTAGTGCCCCAATTATGGTTGCACCTAATTGGTCACTACCATTTGAACTCATGTGTGATGCAAGCGATTTCGCTGTTGGAGCTGTTTTAGGACAACGTGAAGGAAAACATTTTCGTCCTATATACTTCGCTAGTAAAACACTCAACAATGCTCAACAAAACTATACGGTTACGGAGAAGGAATTATTAGCCGTAGTTTTTGCATTCGACAAATTCAGATCTTATCTCGTGCTTTCAAAAATGATAGTTTTTACAGATCATTCCGCACTCAAATATCTGTTTATCAAACAAGATGCAAAACCGCGTCTTATCAGATGGATTTTACTACTGCAAGAATTCGACATAGAAATAAAAGACAAGAAAGGAGCAGAAAATCTTGCAGCAGATCATTTGTCACGTCTCGAGAATCCGAATTTGGAAGAATTAAAAGAAGATGAAATTGATGATTATTTTCCAGATGAAACTCTCATGAGTCATGACGATAGATAAAGATGATGATGAGGAAATACCATGGTTTGCAACTTATGCAAATTATCTTGCAAGAGATATTCTTAAAAAAGGGATGAGCCACTACCAACGTAGTAAGTTCTTTTCAGAACTAAAACACTATTATTGGGAGAAACCTTACCTTTTTAAAATGTGCAAGGATGGAATGATACGAAGATGTGTTTCGGGTGCCGAAACAAGAAAAATTATTGATGAATGTCATCATGGCCCAACTGGGGGACATTATGGTCCTTCCACTACAGCTAGAAAAGTTTTTGATGCTGGATTCTATTGGCCTACAATTTTCAAAGAAGCGTATACTCTCGTTCAAAACTGTGATGCGTGCCAAAAATCCGGTAATCTTTCTCAAAGAGATGAAATGCATCAAAAGAGCATTCAAGTCTGTGAAATATTCGATGTTTGGGGAATTGATTTTATGGGACCCTTCCCTAAATCACACAAATACGAATATATCCTCGTTGCAATCGATTATGTTTCCAAATGGGTTGAAGTTGAAGCTCTTCCTACTAACGATGCACGAGTTGTTGTCAACTTTCTCAAAAAACTTTTTGCTCATTATGGAATTCCTAAAGCTTTAATAAGTGATAGAGGATCCCATTTCTGTAATAAACAAATGGAGAAAGTAATGAAACGATATGGAGTTCATCATCATTTTGCTACAGCTTATCATCCACAAACTAGTGGTCAAGTCGAAAATACCAATAGAGCTATAAAAAGAATACTTGAAAGAACGGTTAAGGACAATCCTTCCGTTTGGTCAAGAAAATTAGATGACGCTCTATGGGCATTTCGTACGGCATATAAGACACCAATTGGTACAACACCATACAGACTCTTGTATGGGAAAACATGTCATCTACCGTTCGAACTTGAACATCGTGCTTACTGGGTGTTAAGAAGCTGTAATCCTGATTTAAAAATAGCTGGAGAAAAGAGATTTTTGCAATTGCATGAACTAGATGAATTAAGACTTCAAGCTTATGAAAACTCCAAGCTATACAAAGCAAGAACCAAGGCATACCACGATAGAAAGCTGAGAATTTGAAAAAAATTCAAAGCTAGAGATAAAGTTCTGCTCTTCAATATGAAATACAAGTTTAAAGCTCCGAAACTCAAGCCAAAATGGTTTGGACCATATGTAGTGAAACATGGATTTCCATCAGGTTATGTTGAACTTTATGACAAACATGGTGGAAGTTTCATTGTAAATGGGCACCGAATTAAAGTCTATTATGATAAAAAGCAATTAAACGTGATTTCTAATGAAGAAATTTCATCCGAATTTGAATATGAAGCTATCACATTCATGGCTCCACACAAGGGAATGGTCCCTTGGGCACACAATAATGGTTTTATCTATGATGCTCTTCCTAGAGCATGGGAAAAAGTTACATTGGAAAACATAGATAAAACAGGGGAGGGAATTGTGATAGGAAATGTGTTGTATATCCCTAAAAGGAAAAGTAACACTACAACTACATAATCTATTCAAAGTTTGAGTCCGGCTGAGGACTCGTTAATAAAACAAGCGCTTCTCGGGAGGCAACCCGTGTTTTATTTATTTTATTTTATTTTATTTTTCAGTGTTTATACCCCAAAGTTTTACCACTTGGTCAAACTTAAGTGTGGGAGTGTGCCACTAATTTGAATAAAATTGCAATGCTTTTTGTTTGTTTGTTTTTGTTTCTAATAATGCAGGTGTTGATTGCAAGAAATGGAAGATTGGATAGGAACATAACAACGGATATAATGGTTATTTTCTCATTTTCCCTACTTTCATATTTTTAAGTTCGTTTATCACATTGAGGACAATGCTTAACTTAAGGGGGGTGAGTAGGTAAAATAAGAAATTAAGTCTAATATCGATTTAATTTTTAAATTTTGTTTGTCCTTATAATCTAATTGTTTTCACACTTTTAGGAATAATTTATTAGAATAACTGGATCAATCCACTGGAAAAGTTAGTAATTTTGAAAAATTTGAGATGTGTCCCGATTAATATTGCAATCCATTTTTGGATCGATAACATTTACTAGCACACATTATAACCCTTTCCACTAAATTATAAGGATTTTAGCCTGTTCATATCTAGCATACATCTTATATGCTTGAATCTTTTGTTATGAGTGTGCCGGTGATTTTATTTATTCTAGAACTTGTACTTGTAAATCATTACGAGACCGTTGTGAGAATACATTTTTGTAATATAAGTATACATACGTGATAAGAGGCAACCTTAGGATTTTAACCAAATAGTCTTCCTTATTGATTTTTAGCTAGTCACATTGATTAGTTAATTTCCAACTTTTAACCTTCTTGTTAGCGTTCATCTTTAACGCTAGATACCCTTAGTTACAACCTCCGAGCCATTCTTTTCATTTTGTTAAATCCAGAAAAATACAAAAATATTTTACACTTTAAACCTTAGCCTAACCCTTTGTCAGAGTCTAAACGGTGGGTTGCTAGTTGCTTAGTATGTTGGATTGTTTTTGATGATTATTAGTTAGCCACACTTCACCAATCATGTGTGTGCCATTTCGACAAAGACGGAGACTGCAACTTCTTATTCGTATTTTTGTGGTGATGCTTATGCGAAGTGTGGGGGAGAAGTTATGATATTAAAAAAAAAAAAAAAAAAAAGCCATCGCAACTATAAGATGACAATTATAGCAAATGTGTTATATGTGAAGATGAAGTTATGTGATATGTTGTTAACCGATATGCTATGTATGAAGAATATTTTTATGGTGAATCGATGTATCAACATGTGAAAGTTCGAAGAAGAGATGATTGTAACTATAATCATTTACGGGTTCGTGGTTTGTTTGATGACTAGCAACAATGAGACTTAGACTTGACTTTATTTTTCTTTTTAAAACCAATTTCATAAATATTCTCATGCCTTATCCCTACCCTTACCAAATTACTTTATCTCTACGGATATTGTAATGGCTTTGTGAGAATATCAAGTGCATGAATATGGTAGTGACCATCCGGTTTTTAAGTAATCAAGAATTCGAGCCAGTGATCTATTATGTTTTTGTATGAGATGTTTGAACATAAGCCTGGTATAACCTTGAAGACTTACATTACAACCCGAATAAAAGACCTCTTTGATATGTAGACTTGGTGCTTACGCCATTTCGGTGTAGTTTTGTTTCTTGTACAAGCCTATAGTAATAATTAGATCATGATTGAGCAACAAGTGTGATTTATCATATACACTAACCCTATATGAGTGTTGAGTGAATTATACTTTGTTCCTTTTTGGTGAGGTGTTTAAAAATGTTAATCAAGCAATAAAATAATTAGGTATTGTCAAACATCTCGGTTTTTCATCAATTAAGCTTAAAAATGATGAATCTTATCTTGTACTTGTACTTGGTGGATTTGCATCACATTTTTCTAATCATTCTTGGTTACCATGTGGATATTTAGTTTTCTTCTAGATTTGCTTGAGGACAAGCAAAGTTTAAGTGTGGGGGATTTGATAACGATCAAAGTTAACATGTTTTTATAAGCGTTATTAGTGTTTTTGTGTATGTTATTTGGTTGTTTTTACATGCTTTTGCCACTAAATCGTATCAAAGTATGTTTTTGTAGCATATATAGCCAAATGTAGAAAAAATGGAGAAAAAGTGAAGAAAATGAAGTATATGCGATTACACAAAGATTCCCAAGCTCAAAAGTCCAAACTGTGAAGCATTTCATAAGGAGAACCTAAGTTTTGTCATCTCAAAGTCCCTAGTTCAGAGTTAATCAAGTTTGGATAGTGCATAAAGAACTACACAAGGAAAGGTCAAAGTCATACGCAACCAGAATCATCCATCCGATCGGTTGGAGTTAAACCGATCGGATAAACATAATGACCATTTCCATCCGATCGGTATCAACCCGCAACCGATCGGATGGTCACTTCTGCCTGTTTATGCCAACTTTTGTGCACGAATCTTGGTCTTTTGTCCCATTATTCTAGGCCATTCTTAGTGTCTTATTGTCCAAGTTCCAGCATTTAAGTCCCTATTTGATGCGTAGGGATTGCACCAGGTTTTACCTCTCAAGGGATCTTGAGAAGCTTACAACCCCCACCAGGCAGTGTACCTGATCGATGTAGTATAGTATAATGACAAGTACCGGGGGATTGATCGTTCAGCTAGGATTAGTGTCGCTAGGATTAGAAAACCTAAATACTAGTTCTAAAGATGAGGGATGATTCTTTTTGTATTTTTTATATTTTTATGAAAGCAAATTAAAATCTCGGGTTCGAAGGATTTTGGGCGGAATTAGTTGTTAGTCAACTAACCCAATACTAAAGATGCAATAACAATAAAATACTAAAATGAAATTAAACAATTTAAACTAAAGTTGTGAGCAATAAGTGGGAGAAATGTGTTTACTTAGATTTCACTACTCCCTAGATATCTTTTACATGTTAATTACTTGTTATAGTTGCGTGGATGACGGATTGTATTCCTTAATACCATTCATGGGGTGGCGTACTTACTTCCCCAATCCTATGAGTGCCTACTTCACTCCTATGTCGAGCCTGCAAGAAGCTCCTAACATGAGATCATTAGAATTTACTCATGCATTAAATACAACCAATAAAACCTAGTACACATCGGTTCATGTTTTCTAAGACGTTCAAGCATGTTACCATTTGGAGATCTGCCAATTTTCTTAAGCCTAACATTGAAATCATTCATCCAATACAACCATAAACAAGTAATCAATACATAATCAACATCTAGGTTTCATTAGATCTAAGCAAACACAAGATAAGTTTAGCCTAGCATGGTGGAATCAAGACAAGCACAAGATATAGACAACCAACACATAGACATATTGATTGAATTAAGAAAAGACTTATCTCAATAACACATGTAAGGATTCAGGGGTTGAAAACCCTTGAAAAGCTGTAAAATTCGTATATGGTTCGGCTTTAGGGTTTCACCAAACTTGTTCCTTTTAATGAATGAAAATTAGAAAACCATATATAGATATTAGAGGCTGACGGCGTCAAGAACAAATGGGTGACGCCGTCATCTCGCCGCCAAAATAATCCTCGGACTGCCTTGATCTACATCTGACGCCGTCATGTTGTCCACTTTTGCAGGCCGTCACACTTTTAACTCTTGACGCTCTACTTGTGACGCCTTCATGTTTGTACTAGGTCGTCATGATATTTACTCTTGACGCCGTCATATTCTTCCTCTTGACGCCGTCACACACTGTTCCCAGCATGGAAAATTAAGTCTTTGGCGTTTTCTTCACTTTTATGCTCCAAAAACGTCCGAATTGCTTCCTTTTCCAGATTTCACTCCCAAAGTATCTAAAATCACAAAAGGAACGATTTAGGGCAATATTTGATCAAATAAATTCAATTCCGGGCTTAAATGACCCTCTAAAAATGGATCATTTTTCGCCTCATCATATACCCTTACACTTGAGATTTGCTTGTCCTCAAGCAAATGCGCTTTTATTCTACTCAAAATACAAGTTAGGGGTCATTTAACACTAATATAAAAGTAATTACAACAAATAATTATTCCACTAAAGACCAAAGACAAGCACGGAGGTCATACACTAGCACCTCACAAATAGTGTTTAGATACTCACATCTCTCAGGTGTAATAAAGTATAAATTACAATATGGAAATGGAAAATATCTCTCACTACCTGTCATAACAAAGTAGATTACCATAGGCTTTGGAAAGGATCAAACCTCCACCACATGGCGTAAGCACCTAGGATAAACTATCAAAGAGGTCTTTTAAAGGGTTGTAACGTTAGGTGTAGGGATATGGAATACACTGTTTTGTTGGATATAGGCAGTCTTTACTGGTGGCGAGTTAACAATCTTGGTTAATTACATGTACAATAAGGCGTTGCTAAGCCAAGACTAGACTCGACTTAAGCTAATAAATGAAAAATAACAAAAATATAAAATAAACATAGAATGAAACGGGATGGTAGTCCGTATGTTTTTTTCTCTTTTCCTTTTTCTATTTTTTTTTCTTTTTCTTGTTTTTTCTATTTTTTTTTTCCATACACTCTTACCCTACCATCCAAAATAATACATCGTAGGGAATGTAAATTCCCCTTACACTTGAATTTTTACATACTTTACAATAAACTAATCTAATGACTCGAATTAAGAAAATTAAAACACTTTGATTACTTTTAAAATTAACGCACATACGGGGGTAATATATGATGTTCTTCCCCATTACTCCATAACATTAGTACTTTACCCATGAGTCCCAATCGTCCCAAAACAATATGTACAAGGATATGACTCGACTTAGCAACCATGTAATCAATTAGATAGTTAACTTGGGGTTTAACAAATAACAATAATGCACTAAAGATGAGTGCATACACGGAAGGCTAAGGCGATTTGGGTGTACATTTAAGTGGGGTGTAACAAATTATTCCTTTAAGTAAAATGCTTAAATTTATAAACGAAAAGATAGGTTCGGAGGGGTGTACTAGGGGTATCGTGTACTAAAAATGAGTACAACGCTAAGGGTGTGGGAAAAATTAATTGACTTAACTAGCCAAGTAATATGACTTAAATGGTCAAGTAATTTTGATACGGGTTTAACACAAGGGTGATCCTAATGCCTCTTATCATGTAGTAAATCCTACTACACGAATGTAGTCTCTCTAGCGGTCTCGGGATACATCACTAACGCAAGTTCTAGAATCTAAATGCTACCGGTACACTCATAAGCACTAATAGTAAATGCTTTTCCTATCAAATCTAAAGGCGAACCTCACATATTTGGGTGGAAAATTTTTCTGAATAGTACGGTTATGTGCTAGTCATACAATCTCCTATCCATGAGACGCTTGCTATGGCTAAAGTTTCACTCCTAAATGCTGTAAAAAAATTTAAATTTGGTGCTAAAATTGCACTAACAAGTATTTCTCATAGTTTTATTACACATCTACCATCAAACAAACAAACTCAAGCAAAAGTGTATCTGTAAGGTATCATCATTTTACCATCCCCTTACACTTAGGATGAACATTGTCCCCAATGTTCAAGTAAAGAATGTAAAAGTGAAAAAGTAAAAAGAATGAAATCAAATACTCCCCTGATTCGCTCGGTATGGATAATAAGGTGGCCAGGTTAGATCTTCCTCCAAGAAAATGAACAATCAAAGCTTTCCTTCCAGAAAAATAAATCATCTTCTTGTCATACATAACCTGTTAAACCTGAGAAAACAAGCACAAAAACCCAAAGCATCAATCCGAACAAAGAAAACTCACAACTAGATGTAATTCCAGACTTAGGAATAGAAACAAAACAATTAAAGATATAATGCTTGTGGAATGAATGTTTGTAGATTTCCTGGAGTTTATAAAACTAAAGAATTAACAAAAACTTTAAGACTCCGGTATAAACAAAACTAGCAAAATTTCCAGAATTTTACACATGACGCCGTCAAGAATAAACTCATGACGCCGTCAGAAGTGACCTGCAGAAATCTTTATGTTAAGTTTTCGGAAAATTTCTGGAAAAACTTATGTCCTACTTCCTGGAAAATCCTGCAAAACATCATTATGACTCAATACAAGCATTTGACTCTAACAATTACTAATATACATGTTCATTTAATATTGTTGTGGTTCATGCTCAATTTCGTTTTTACAAACAAATTTGGATCTCCCTTACACTTATCTTTTGCAAAATACCTTTATATGCAATTAAGACGAAGTTAAAAACAAAATAAAGCATTTTCACAATTTACTTTGAAACATGAGCCTCAAATAATAAAAATAAAGCATGCATACAGAAACAAATAAAATCAAACAAACAAACAAACAAATAAATAAAGCTTGGGTTGCCTCTCAATAAGCGCTTGTTTTTGTTCGAGTCACGAGCCTGACTCTACCCTTATTTAACGGAAATAGGGGAGGTCTTCCCTACACTTTGAATTAAGTGTTGGTAGAAGTAACGATACACACCCTTAGGGTGGAAATATGCCACGTGAGGTGAAGGGGGTGAGTGAATGGCTTCCTTCATCCTAAAACTACCCGGATAATATTGGTTGATGGGTGGGTCGGTTCTTCTTTTGTCTCCTAGATGTATATCTAAGGATGGAAAGGTGTGTAAAGATTGAGGTTCCGGTTCATCAACACTAGGAAATTCCCTAGAACTAGGAGTAAGGTTATCACTACGAGTATTCAAACCTATATCCTCTAGTAGTGCCTGGTCCAAGGGTTCTACCTCCATCGGAATTCCTAAAGTTTCTTCTACTTCTTCCGGGTAAGTCACGGGCGGTGTGTGTGCCTCAAATGATGGTAGGACTTGTGGGGTACTTAGTGGGCTTGGGTTTCCTACTATCTCTTCCATCACATCAATATCACCTATGTGTTTATCTTGTATTATGGTAGTGCCTAACCATGACATGCAACTAGGTGGCTCAACTCTAACCTCATGTGTGTCGTATGTTTTGGTGAAATCTATCCCGCTCATGCAACTAGGTAGTTCAACACTAACCATATCATAATCTTGGTTTGATTCTAAGTTCATGTTCTTAGAAACTAGGTCATCTCGCTCATACGAATCCACCAATTCGTTGAACTTATGGGTTATGGTTAGGAAGCTTTTCTCAAAATTCATCCAAATGGTCTCACTAAAACGAATTGATCCTGATAATGATCGTCTAATAGAAAACATGCATTTATAAAATTCATCAAACCCATCTAACTTTGCACCCATCTCCTCTTGTATATATCTAAGATCACTTAAAAATTCATTGGAACAACAGGAGGCAAATCGATCCGAGTAAACTAATTGTTCCTCTATAGTTAATGATCTAAATGGAATTTCATCCGCCATGGAGACAAATGAAAATGGTTTCACAAACAAAGGGCACAAAGAAAAAGATAGACTACAAGAAAGCTAATAAAAAGAAAATAAAAATCTCACTAAAAAGGAATCTAATGAGTAGACCTAATCAAAATAAATTCCAACCTAAACAAAAACTATACCCCGGGCTGCGGCGCCAAAAACTTGATGCGTAGGGATTGCACCAGGCTTTACCTCTCAAGGGATCTTGCGAAGCTTACAACCCCCACCAGGCAGTGTACCCGATCGATGTAGTATAGTATAATGACAAGTACCGGGGGATTGATGATCGTTCAGCTAGGAATAGTGTCGCTAGGATTAGAAAACCTAAATACTAGTTCTAGAGATGAGGGATGATTCTTTTTGTATTTTTTATATTTTTATGAAAGCAAATTAAAATCTCGGGTTTGAAGGATTTTGGGCGGAATTAGTTGCTAGTCAACTAACCCAATACTAAAGATGCAAAAAAATAAAATACTAAAATGAAATTAAACTATTTTAAACTAAAGTTGTGAGCAATAAGTGGGAGAAATGTGTTTACTTAGATTTCACTACTCCCTAGATATCTTTTACACGTTAATTACTTGTTATAGTTGCGTGGATGACGGATTGTATTCCTTAATACCATTCATGGGGTGGCGTACTTACTTCCCCAATCCTATGAGTGCCTACTTCACTCCTATGTCGAGCCTGCAAGAAGCTCCTAACATGGGATCATTAGAATTTACTCATGCATTAAATACAACCAATAAAACCTAGTACACATCGGTTCATGTTTCCTAAGACATTCAAGCATGTTACCATTTGGAGATCTGCCAGTTTTCTTAAGCCTAACATTGAAATCATTCATCCAATACAACCATAAACAAGTAATCAACACATAATCAACATCTAGGTTTCATTAGATCTAAGCAAACACAAGATAAGTTTAGCCTAGCATGGTGGAATCAAGACAAGCACAAGATATAGACAACCAACACATAGACATATTGATTGAATTAAGAAAAGACTTATCTCAATAACACATGTAAGGATTCAAGGGTTGAAAACCCTTGAAAAGCTGTAAAATTCGTATATGGTTCGGCCTTAGGGTTACTCCAAACTTGTTCCTTTTAATGAATGAAAATTACAAAACTATATATAGATATTAGAGGCTGACGGCGTCAAGAACAAATGGGTGACGCCGTCATCTCGCCGCCAAAATAATCCTCGGACTGCCTTGATCTACATCTGACGCCGTCATGTTATCCACTTTTGCAGGCCGTCACACTTTTAACTCTTGACGCTCTACTTGTGACGCCTTCATGTTTGTACTGGGTCGTCATGATATTTACTCTTGACGCCGTCAAATTCTTCCTCTTGACGCCGTCACACACTGTTCCCAGCATGGAAAATTAAGTCTTTGGCGTTTTCTTCACTTTTATGCTCCCAAAACGTCCGAATTGCTTCATTTTCCATATTTCACTCCCAAAGTACCTAAAATCACAAAAGGAACGATTTAGGGCAATATTTGATCAAATAAATTCAATTCCGGGCTTAAATGACCCCCTAAAAACGGATCATTTTTCGCCTCATCACTATTCATTGCTAGGAGTATTGGACAAGCCTATAAGGATCCCAAAAGTGCACAATTGAAGACACCATTCAAGAGACCAATAATTCTCATTATTACTCTCAATTATTATCATCATCTAGCTCTCAAAGAAGGAAAATTCATGCAGAAAGAACCAGGAACTTTGGAGGACCAAGGAAGCAACATTTGGAAGCCGAAAATATCAAGAAATTATCACCAACACTTAGGTTATCAATACCTTGTCAATTGTTATCAATTTCCAAGCATTGTAAGACTTAAAACTATGGATTCTAATGTTGAATATTCTGAGTTTATTTGCATGTTTGCTATGAGTGGCTAGTAGCCTTTTTACACTTGTTTTGATGATGTTTTATGCTTAGTGATAGTTATGAGTGTGCTAACATGTTTTAATTCAATTTCAAGTCAATCCTAAGAACCAATTGTACCTTAAGTTTCATCATGACATTTGTTTAGCTAAGGTTAACTAATTGATAATAGTTTCAAGGGTCGAAAGATTTGTTATTATTCAACTAGTTATAATCATTTGTCTATGAATGATTGTTTTTCACCATAATTATTCTTGACTAAACAAAGAAACAAGAAGTATGATTGTAATAAGAATACTTTTATAACATCAAATCGGATTGTTTGTAAATGATGAGGCGAAAAATGATCCGTTTTTAGGGGGTCATTTAAGCCCGAATTCGAATTTATTTGATCAAATATTGCCCTAAATCGTTCCTTTTGTGATTTTAGGTACTTTGGGAGTGAAATCTGGAAAAGAAAGCAATTCGGACGTTTTTGGAGCATAAAAGTGAAGAAAACGCCAAAGTCTTAAGTTTCCAAGCTGGGAACAGTAGGTGACGGCGTCAAGAGCAAATCCTTGACGGCGTCAAGAGCAAATTTCATAAATTCCCATGACGGTCCAGTAGAGTTTTGACGGCGTCACGTGAGAAGGGCGTCAAGAGTAAAAGAGTCATGATGGCCTGGAAGTGTCTAAGTCTTGACGGCGTCAGAAGTAGATCTAGGCAGTCCGAGGAATGTTTTGGCGGCGAGGTGACGGCGTCACAAGATTACTCTTGACGCCGTCAGACCTGTTTTTCTATATATAGTTTTCTAATTTTTCACATTTAAGGAGAGAAGTTTTGGGAGAAACCCTAAAGACGATTTTGGTGCAACTTTTACAGGTTTTTTCAAGGGTTCCAACCCCTTGATACCTTGCATTGTAATTGAGATAAGTGTTCTTCTAATTCAATCAATATGTCTATGTGTTGGTTGTCTATATCTTGTTCTTGTCTCAATTCCATTATGCTAGGCTAGATCTCCTTTGTGTTTGCTTAGATCTAATGAAACCTAGATATTGATTATGTGTTGATTACTTGCTTATTCTTGTCTTGGATGAATGATTTATATGTTAGGCTTAAGAAAACTGGCAGATCTCCAAATGGTAACATGCTTGAATGTCTTAAGAAACATGAACCGAGGCGTACTAGGTCTTTATTGGTTGTATTTAATGCATGAGCCACTGTTTACAATCCCTATAGTTGTGCTGGGCATGGTGTAGGAGGAGATAAGAGCTCATAGAATTGGGGAGTTATGTATGCCACCCCATGAATGGTATTAAGGAATACAATCCGTCATCCATGCAATTATAACAAGTAATTAACGTGTAAAATATATCTAGGGAGTAGTGAAATCTAAGTAAACACATTTTCTCCAATTACTGCTCACAACCTTAGTATAAATTAGTTTATTTTCATTTTTAGCATTTTATTTTGATTGCATCTTAGTTTTGGGTTAGTTGAATAGCAACTAATTCCGCCCACTCTTCCAAAACCCGAGAATTTTAATTGCTTTCTAAAAAATATAAAAACACAAAAATAATCATCCCTCACCTTTAGAACTAGTAATTTAGGCTTTCTAATCCTAGCGACACTATTCCTAAGCTGAACGATCAATCCCCCAGTACTTGTCACTATACTATACTACAATGATCAGGTACACTGCCTGGTGGGGGTTGTAAGCTTCTCGAGATCCCTCGAGAGGTAAAGCCTGTTGCGATTCCCACGCATCAAGTTTTTGGCGCCGCAGCCCGGGGAATAGTTATTGTCTAGGTTAGAATTTCTTTTTATTAGGTCTACTTGCTAGATTCCTTTCTAGTAAGATTTTATTTTTATTTTTACGTTTTCTTTAGTCTATCTTAGTTCTTCGTGCCTTTGTTCGTAACTCTTTACCATCCGACATCATGGAAGGTGGTAACATCTTTGAACCCGTCATCCCACCACAACAAAACCCACCATTAGAACCCCTTAGGCCCCGAACCTTAGGAGAGTATTCCCGACCTAGCCACCAAGGCTACCGAAACACCATTGAGCTCACCGGAGCCAATGTGACCCCCTTGCGATCCGACACCATCCGGTTGGTGCAAAGCGGATGTGCATTCCATGGACTTCGTTCCGAAGATCCAAACCAACATCTTAAGGACTTTCTCAAAATCGTAGATTCCATAGACCTAGGTGTTGAAACTAGAGAGACCACCCGTTTACGCCTATTCCAATTCTCTCTACGGGATCAAGCTAGTCAATGGCTTGAGCGTTTACCCGCGGGATCTATCACCACATGGGATGATCTCACCACTCGTTTCCTTGCTCAATTTTACCCACCGAGGAGAACTACTAAGCTTAGAAATGACATCTTGATGTTCCAACAACGTCAAAATGAATCTCTTTATGAAGCATGGACTCGTTTCAAGGACTTACTCCAAAAAGTCCCTCATCATGGCATAGATCTTTGGCTCCAAGTCCAAAATTTTTATGACCATATCGATATCTCCACAAGGCGAGCCATTGACCAATCGGCCAGTGGTAAGCTACGTGATCTTAGTGCGGAACAATCATGGGAACTCATAGAAGATCTTGCTCTCTATGACAACGAAAGTTGGAATGATCCCCGTGATTTGAACAAAACGGTCAAGGCAATATCTTTGCCTTTGAACAATTCTAGCACTCCCGACCGTAGGATCATGGAACTTGAGGACCAAGTCAAGTTTCTCATGAAATCTTACGATGCTCCTAAGCCTTCAAGCCAAGTGAACAAAATCACTTCTTCATGCGAATTATGTAGTGGTCCCCATGACACTCGTGATTGTGTGGAACTCCCCGGAACAGCTTTTGCGGACTACGCATCCACACATACCGACGAAGCGGGAGATAAGTGGTACACTTTCAAGCCCGAGCCAAACCCTTACGGTGATTCATACAACCCCTCTTGGAAAAATCACCCAAACCTTAGGTGGAAACAAAATCAATCCAATTCTTCCAATCCGCCTAATCGCTACCAACCAAACGGTCCACCATCCAACCGTACTTTCAACAACAATCCTTCTAACAACTATGGTAGTACCAACAATCTTGAAGGATTGATGTCAAAGTTCATGGCATCTCAAGAAGCCCGCATAGCTAGGTTTGAAACCGAATTCAACCAACAACAAATGGAGATGACCAACAAGATTGACAACTTGTTGAAGGCCCTCAACAACCAATCATTAATCACATCTAGGAAGGACACTAGGGACACCAATAGTGGAATCCAAATTAAGGACCTCTCATCATCCAAACATGTCCACTTTGTCAATGTGGTCACCATTAAGCCGATAGATAAGGAGATAGAGGAGAGTGACAAAGATGAAGTTAGAGTAGAAGCCGATAGTAAGGATGAGAGTAGGGAAGTTGAGGTTAACAAGGATGAGGAATTAGAGGAGGTAGAACCTATAGAAAAATACTTTGATAAGTTGCCAACCAAGGAAGAATGGGAATACCATAAGGATTTATTCGATAGTCCCGAGAAAACATATATCTTCGGCACACCCCTTATCAAAATGGGAGACCCCTCTAACATTAACATCCCATGTAATTTCGGGCACATGCATATATGGAAAGCTTACATCGACCTTAGATCCCCCGTGAACATCATGACTAGTACTTATTACAATTGGGTGATGAAGAAGCAACTCAATTTTAGGATGATGCCCGGTAAGAATCTGATAAGTAATTTTGCAGGAAGAGTGAAGGGATTACATGTGATTATAGGGAATCTTACCTATGAAATCGATTTTATGATAGTAGAAGACACTCGTCCGGTGATAGATGCTTGCCTAAGTCAAATAGTATTCGGAAAACCATTTGTTGAGGCCACTAGGATGAGTTATGATCCGACTTTAGGGATAGTTAGATTTAAGAAAGAGAATGATGAGGTTGCTCATCAAATGCCCTACAAGATCGAACAATACCACCTTCTCTCTAATTTCGAAAAAGAACATAAGCAAGCGGCTTATTATAGGAATGAGGAGGATAGACGTAGAGGAGTAGAGTATGTAAAGAATAGAATGCTTGGTTTCTACAAAGAATGCTTGCAATTAGGTCCGGAATACAAAACTGGTTTAGAAGATGACCTAGAGAATGAAACCAACGATAAGATCACGTAGTAACCCATGACCTTGAGTCTAGCTACAAGACTCGTAAATAAAGAAAAGCGCTTCTTGGGAGGCAACCCATGTTTTGTGTGATTTTATTTGTTTGTTTGTTATTTGCTTCCGTATGCATGTTTAATTTTTATTGTTGGTTGATCATGTTTCTCAATTAAAGTGTGGAAATACTTTACTTTGTTGTTTTGGCCTAGTCTTAACTCCACCTAGAAGTATTTTTGCAAAAGATAAGTGTAAGGGGAAACCCCAAATATGTTTTTAAGAAACAAACCGATCATGATTCTCCACGATATTAAATGAGCATGTATATTCGTATTTGTTAGAGTCAAATGCTTGTATTGAGTCATAATTAAGTTTTGCAGGATTTTCCAGGAAGTAATACCAAGTTTTTCCAGAAATTTTCCGGAAACTTAACATAAGAATTTCTGAAGGTCCATTCTGACGGCGTCAGAGGTTTACTCTTGACGGCGTCAGGAGTTAAAATCTGGAAATTTTACCGGTTTTGTTTTTCTAACGGAGTCTTATGGTTTTTGTGAATTATTAAGTTTTATAATCTCCAGGAGATCTGCAAACTTCATTCCACAAGCATTATATCTTATCTAGTTTTCTAGGATTTAGAAACTTATATAGGATGCCGCCGATTTTACGCGAGGTTGTCTTGTCTATTTTGTCAGGTTTTACAAGTTATGTATGACAAGAAGATGATTTATATTCTGTAAGGGAAGCTTTGATTGTTCATTTTCTTGGAGGAAGATTTAACCTGGCCACCTTATTATCCATACCGAGCGAATCAGGGGAGTATTTGATTTCATTCTCTTTACTTTTTCACTTTTACATTCTTTACTTGAACATTGGGGACAATGTTCATCTTAAGTGTAAGGGGAGGGTAAAATGATGATACCTTACATATGCACTTTCGCTTGAGTTTGTTTTGTTTGATGGTAGATGTGTAATAAAACTATGAGAAATACTTGTTAGTGCAATTTTAGCGCCAAATTTAAAATTTTTTACAACATTTAGGAGTGAAACTTTAGCCATAGCAAGCGTCTCATGGATAGGAGATTGTATGACTAGCACATAACCGTATATTCAGAAAAATTTTCCACCCAAAAATGTGAGGTTCGCCTTTAGATTTGATAGGAAAAGCATTCACTATTAGTGCTTATGAGTGTACCGGTAGCATTTAGATTCTAGAACTTACGTTAGTGATGCATCCCGAGACCGCTAGTGAGACTACATTCGTGTGGTAGGATTTACTACATGATAAGAGGCATTAGGATCACCCTTGTGTTAAACCCGTATTATAATTACTTGACCATTTAAGTCATATCACTTGGCTAGTTAAGTCAACTAATTTTTCTCACACCCTTAGCGTTGTACTCATTTTTAGTACACGAAACCCCTAGTACACCTCTCCGAGCCTATCTTTTCATTTCTAACTTTAAGCATCTTACTTAAAGGAAGAATTTGTTACACCCCACTTAAATGTACACCCAAATCGCCTTAGCCTTCCGTGTATGCGCTCATTTTTAGTGCATTATTGTTATTTGTTAAACCCTAAGTTAACTATCTAATTGATTACATGGTTGCTAAGTCGAGTCATATCCTTGTACATATTGTTTTGGGACGATTGGGACTCATGGGTAAGTACTTATTTTATGGAGTAATGGGGAAGAACATCATATTATTACCCCCATACGTACGTTAATCTTAAAAGTACTCCAAGTGTTTTGATTTTCTTAATTCGAGTCATTAGATTAGTTTAATGTAAAGTATGTAAAGATTCAAGTGTAAGGGGAATATTCATTCCCTATGATGTATTATTTTGGATGGTAGGGTAAGAGTGTATGCAAAAAAATATATATATAATAAAATTAAAAAAAATCGAAAAATCAAGAAAAAGAAAAAAAAAATAGAAAAAGTAAAAGAGAAAAAAAACATACAGACTACCATCCCTTTTTATTCTATGTTCATTTTATGTTTTTGTTATTTTTCCTTTATTAGCTTAAGTCGAGTCTAATCTTGGCTTAGCAACGCCACATTGTACATGTAATTAACCAAGATTGTTAACTCGCCACCAGTAAAAACTTCCTTTATCCAACAAAACCGTGTATTTCATATCCCTACACCTAACGTTACAACCCTTTAAAAGACCTCTTTGAAAGTTTATCCTAGGTGCTTACGCCATGTGGTGGAGGTTTGATCCTTTCCCAAGCCTATGGTAATCTATTTTGCTATGACAGGTAGTGAGAGATATCTTCCGTTTCCATATTGTAATTTATACTTTATTACACCCGAGAGATGTGAGTATCTAAACACTATTTGTGAGGTGCTTGTGTATGACCTCCGTGCTTGTCTTTAGTCTTTAGTGGAATGATTATTTGTTGTAATTACTTTTATATTAGTGTTAAATGACCCCTAACTTGTATTTTGACTAGAATAAAAGCGCATTTGCTTGAGGACAAGCAAATCTCAAGTGTAAGGGTATATGATGAGGCGAAAAATGAAACGTTTTTAGGGGGTCATTTAAGCCCGAATTCGAATTTATTTGATCAAATATTGCCCTAAATCGTTTCTTTTGTGATTTTAGGTACTTTGGGAGTGAAATCTGGAAAAGGAAGCAATTCGGACGTTTTTGGAGCATAAAAGTGAAGAAAACGCCAAAGTCTTAATTTTCCAAGCTGGGAACAGTAGGTGACGGCGTCAAGAGCAAATCCTTGACGGCGTCAAGAGCAAATTTCATAAATTCCCATGACGGTCCAGTAGAGTTTTGACGGCGTCACGTGAGAAGGGCGTCAAGAGTAAAAGAGTCATGACGGCCTGGAAGTGTCTAAGTCTTGACGGCGTCAGAAGTAGATCTAGGCAGTCCGAGGAATGTTTTGGCGGCGAGGTGACGGCGTCACAAGATTACTCTTGACGCCGTCAGACCTGTTTTTCTATATATAGTTTTCTAATTTTTCACATTTAAGGAGAGAAGTTTTGGGAGAAACCCTAAAGACGATTTTGGTGCAACTTTTACAGGTTTTTTCAAGGGTTCCAACCCCTTGATACCTTGCATTGTAATTGAGATAAGTGTTCTTCTAATTCAATCAATATGTCTATGTGTTGGTTGTCTATATCTTGTTCTTGTCTCAATTCCATTATGCTAGGCTAGATCTCCTTTGTGTTTGCTTAGATCTAATGAAACCTAGATATTGATTATGTGTTGATTACTTGCTTATTCTTGTCTTGGATGAATGATTTATATGTTAGGCTTAAGAAAACTGGCAGATCTCCAAATGGTAACATGCTTGAACGTCTTAAGAAACATGAACCGAGGCGTACTAGGTCTTTATTGGTTGTATTTAATGCATGAGCCACTGTTTACAATCCCTATAGTTGTGCTGGGCATGGTGTAGGAGGAGATAAGAGCTCATAGAATTGGGGAGTTATGTATACCACCCCATGAATGGTATTAAGGAATACAATCCGTCATCCATGCAATGATAACAAGTAATTAACGTGTGAAAGATATCTAGGGAGTAGTGAAATCTAAGTAAACACATTTTCTCCAATTACTGCTCACAACCTTAGTATAAATTAGTTTATTTTCATTTTTAGTATTTTATTTTGATTGCATCTTAGTTTTGGGTTAGTTAAATAGCAACTAATTCCGCCCACTCTTCCAAAACCCGAGAATTTTAATTGCTTTCTAAAAAATATAAAAACACAAAAATAATCATCCCTCACCTTTAGAACTAGTAATTTAGGCTTTCTAATCCTAGCGACACTATTCCTAAGCTGAACGATCAATCCCCCGGTACTTGTCACTATACTATACTACAACGATCAGGTACACTGCCTGGTGGGGGTTGTAAGCTTCTCGAGATCCCTCGAGAGGTAAAGCCTGTTGCGATTCCCACGCATCAGTAAACCTTTAATTGGACGAATATTTAAATGTTTATAAACAATTGTAACCTTTTTGTCTATGAATAGGTTACCTTTTGTAATGACCATTTCCTAAGAGTATTTGATTTGTAATAAGAGTTTGTTCTTGTGTTTAAGATATTCACCATACCTTATGAACCTTGGATAGATCTTGAATTGATTGGTTTACACCTAAAGCTTGTTTTTATGAACTAAAATCTTGACGAAGGTTTAACTTGTAGAAACAATAGATTAGACCACCATCTAATTATCATAACCAACATGTTATCAAAAGTTATCACAATCATGTGTGTCATTAAGTAGAAAACTAGTCTAACAAGTGTAGTTTTTAAATTATTGAATTTGCTTATTATCTTATTTGCGTACATTAGAGATTTACTTTTAGACTTATATTTTGATTCACTCACAAATCCCTGCGAACTATCCCGACTTACCATCATATCTTGCTATAACGGACGAGTACACTTGCTCGTATGTGTTGTTTCTAGATTTGGTAACTCACCCTTATAAATTTAAAACTTGCACTAACAAATAGCACATCAGAAACCCACTTGCAAAAGTAACCCATGTAACTTGCTATACGAAGAGCTTAGCCAAAGATGGTTCCTAAACACACTATACGGAAGCATGCTATACACTTACATTTTTAGGGCCCAAAATTAAAATATACAAAAATAGCTCGTATGACCACACATCAGACTTTAAAAGACATCAAGAACTACTTATACACATTGCATAAAATTAGGACCCTTGGCCACATATCATACTTTAAAGCATATCAAGAAGCACTTATACAATGACAATACACATATTGTGACCACATATCAAACTTTAAAACATATCATGAAGCTCTTATACAATGACAATACATAATTTTATATGTATATATATAAATTATAGGACGCCAATATGATAAGAAATCTATAACACTTTCATGGACTTTTCACTTTTATTACAAATTTAATATCCATTGATCTTGCATGCCTTTTTAAGCGGTAAATAACATCCAATAATTCAGTTTAAATTATATCAGGTTAGCACAATACGCAAAAACAGTTAAAATTACATCAGGCCCTTCCATGTTTTCTAAGAGTTCACACATTTATCATCGATTGAGGGTTGTGCAGTAGTTTCAGCTAACCCTTAAATACCACTTGGCTAACAATTTTGTTCTAGTCAAAATACTTGTGCATTGGATCAGCTATATAGCATTGGATGAAAACAATGGTTGCATTTTATACCAAATAGATTTTCCCATAAAAATATTATGACTAAATGTTTGTTCAAATCATTACAGCACAGTGAGTGCAATCCACCCTGAAAACCTTATAAGAAAATGGGAAAAGGAAAAAAACAAAATGGCATCGTTCTAATCTAAGGCTATTTCCAACCAAAGAAAGGCATCATAAGCCATCGTTTCGATGCAACACTAACAACATAGTCAATGAGGTGGCAAAACTGGGAAAGCTAAGAATACTCAAATATTCAATGAGATATAGCATACATATTTCTCCTCCATCGTTTCCAAATCATTTTTTAGGAAAGACATGAGTGTTTGGTGGTGATAAGCATCATACATAACCTTTATATCGAGACAATGTATTAATACTAGTTGAAATTTGTATACCCAAAATATAATAGAGAATAATGTATTAATAATTGTACCAAGAAACATGGATTGGGTCAGATAATGTATTTAGTACAAAATACGGTTGCATTTTCTGGCTCAAAGTTAGATGAACGTTTGATAATGTAAACCATCAATGCGAAAATAAATAAATAAATAAATAAAAATAAAAAAAATGTACTGACGCCAATCTTTCTATTAACAGCTTTCAGTTATCCCACACACATAATCCCCATGATAATAACACCAATGGAAACCTGAAAAAGACGAATTCATATATAAGAAGATGTACTTAATAAGCATTAAAAGTCTATACAAAATTTGAAAAGTTACGTTGAAGGACACCAGTTGCAAAAGAGAATAAGATTTGTATATTTGTCCATTCAACTTATTTTATACAATGACACATCTTCTTCACAAATGGGAAAAAACCTACTGTAGACGCATTAGATTGTAAAAGGAAAAATCAGTTCCTTTTCTCAATTATCATCAAACTTTAAAGGATATGAATCACTCATCTTGCAATTAAAAAAGTATGCAAAACCTAGTTTATCTGACCTATCACCGCCTTTGGTCAATAAATGGGAGTGATTCAAAGATTTCGAATTGCAATTATTGGAAACTCGGTTCTTTAGGCCACATAATCAGATAAAACCCGATAAATTCCGTCTATTAAACCCAAAATTTATAAAATTCATTCACTAAACTAAAACACAACGTTATGAAATACAAATTCACGCAAATAAGAAGGCCAACAACTAAGCACCCACTTATACCCGAATCTATAGACATGCAGTAGCAACTAAACACTTTCTGCAAAATATTTTATTCTTAAACCCTGACGACTCATTCAGATAATTTATGTGCCATAGATTTTTTTATCATTTCCTACCCACCTAAGAATATTTCAATATAAAATCTCTTTCTAATTGTCATATATAGGGATATACGCCTAGAAATTCAACTCTACTTTTAAATTATTCTACCGATACGACTCTTACCCGTCCAGGGTTAATAGTAATTAAGAATTGAAATCAATAACCAATTATTTCCAGCAAAAGCTCGATGGACCATATTTGTGTTTTGGCTGAGATATTGTATTGGCTACAAAATAAGTCCGTCTTTTACATGGACCAATTTTTGTCACAAAAAAATTACAATTACCACATGACCAAACCATCACAGCCAGGTACGGATTAAATGCTTTCATTTAGTAAACCATTTTGCATGGATTTGATCAAGAATTTTCGCCAAAACAAATAGAAACATATACCTGAAAACCCATTAACAACATAGAAACTAAAATAAGCACAACTTGTAGCAAGTTAAGTAAATCAACAATTATAATTAGACGTCAGTATTACGACAAAGCCTAAACATCATACATGTAAAATTAGCAATTATAATTAGACATTAGTATTATGACACAACATACAAAGAACTGATCTGAACAACAATCGAAAAGTTATATTGAAGGAAATTATTAGCTACATGTTGAAGAACACTAATATAAAACACCTTTACATTTGTGTAAACATAACTAAAGTTAGTTGTTGATGAGGCGAAAAATGATCCGTTTTTAGGGGGTCATTTAAGCCCAAATCCGAATTTATTTGATCAAATATTGCCCTAAATCGTTCCTTTTGTGATTTTAGGTACTTTGGGAGTGAAATCTGGAAAAGGAAGCAATTCGGACGTTTTTGGAGCATAAAAGTGAAGAAAACGCCAAAGTCTTAATTTTCCATGCTGGGAACAGTGCATGACGGCGTCAAGAGTAGTTCCCTGACGGCGTCAAGAGTAAAATTCCATAACGACCCAGAAGAGTTTTGACGGCGTCATGAAGGTAGGGCGTCAAGAGTAAAAGTCATGACGGCCTGGAAATGTTTTGTTCTTGACGGCGTCAAATGTAGATCTAGGCAGTCCGAGGATTGTTTTGGCGGCGAGGTGACGGCATCACCTATTTGGTCTTGACGCCGTCAGACCCCTTTTCCTATATATAGTTTTCTAGTTTTTCACATTTAAAGAGAGAAGTTTTGGGAGAAACCCTAAGTACGATTTTGGTGTAACTTTACAGGTTTTTCAAGGGTTCCAACCCCTTGATACCTTGCATGATTAATCAAGATAAGTGTTCTTCTAATTCAATCAATATGTCTATGTGTTGGTTGTCTATATCTTGTTCTTGTCTTAATTCCATCATGCTAGGCTAGATCTATCTTGTGTTTGCTTAGATCTAATGAAACCTAGATATTGATTATGTGTTGATTACTTGTTTATTCTTGTCTTGGATGAATGATTTATATGTTAGGCTTAAGAAAACTGGCAGATCTCCAATTGGTAACATGCTTGAACGTCTTAAGAAACATGAACCAACGCGCACTAGGTCTTTATTGGTTGTATTTAATGCATGAGCCACTGTTTACAATCCCTATAGTTGTGCTGGGCATGGTGTAGGAGGAGATAAGAGCTCATAGAATTGGGGAGTTATGTGTGCCACCCCATGAATGGTATTAAGGAATACGATCCGTCATCCATGCAATTATAACAAGTAATTAACGTGTAAAAGATATCTAGGGAGTAGTGAAATCTAAGTAAACACATTTTCTCCAATTACTGCTCACAACCTTAGTATAAATTAGTTTACTTTCATTTTTAGTATTTTATTTTGATTGCATCTTAGTATTGGGTTAGTTGATTAGCAACTAATTCCGCCCAAATCTTTCAAACCCGATATTTTAATTTGCTTTCCATAAAATATAAAAACACAAAAATAATCATCTCTCACCTTTAGAACTAGTATTTAGGCTTTCTAATCCTAGCGACACTATTCCTAAGGTGAACGATCAATCCCCCGGTACTTGTCACTATACTATACTACAACGATCAGGTACACTGCCTGGTGGGGGTTGTAAGCTTCTCGAGATCCCTCGAGAGGTAAAGCCTGTTGCGATTCCCACGCATCAAGTTTTTGGCGCCGCAGCCCGGGGAATAGTTATTGTCTAGGTTAGAATTTCTTTTTATTAGGTCGACTTGCTAGATTCCTTTCTAGTAAGATTTTATTTTTTGTTTTTAGGTTTTCTTTAGTCTATCTCATTTCTTTGTGCCTTTGTTCGTAACCACCCAACATCATGGACAACGGGAACATCTTTGAACCCATCATCCCACCACAACAAAACCCACCATTAGAACCCCTTAGGCCCCGAACCTTAGGAGAGTATTCCCGACCTAGCCATCAAGGCTACCGAAACACCATTGAGCTCACCGGAGCCAATGTAACCCCCTTACGATCCGACACCATCCGGTTGGTGCAAAGCGGATGTGCATTCCATGGACTTCGTTCCGAAGATCCAAACCAACATCTTAAGGACTTTCTCAAAATCGTAGATTCCATAGACCTAGGTGTTGAAACTAGAGAGACAACCCGATTACGCCTATTCCAATTCTCTCTACGGGATCAAGCTAGTCAATGGCTTGAGCGTTTACCCGCGGGATCCATCACCACATGGGATGATCTCACCACTCGTTTCCTTGCTCAATTTTTCCCACCGGGGAGAACTACTAAGCTTAGAAATGACATCTTGATGTTCCAACAACGTCAAAATGAATCTCTTTATGAAGCATGGACTCGTTTCAAGGAACTCCTCCACAAGGTCCCTCATCATGGTATAAACCTTTGGTTATTAGTCCAGATTTTCTACGACCATGTTGACTATCACACTAAGCGCACAATCGATAGGGCCGCGGGAGGTAAACTGTGTGATAAGAACGCCAAGGAGTCTTGGGCAATTATCGAGGAGCTCGCCACTGATAATCAGGAAATGTGGGAGTTTAATCACACAGTGGAAGCAGCTATCAATGCAGTCTCAACATCTGGAGGGACCACCGAAATCCCCGATGAACTCCTATGCAAACTCGAGGCAAAAGTTGACTATTTTGAGGAAAGGCAAAGGAGGGTTTTAAGTCCTAGACGAGCTACTGTCAATTCTGTCTCAAAACCAACTTCAGCACCATTATCTGAGTCACCTTCTAGAGAACATGTCGAGACTTTTCAGAGCTGCACCCCACCTTGTTCCCCTCCCAAGGAACTTAGCTCGGAGTTTGAGGCTAGGATGAGAGAATATATGGCAACTCACTCAGATCAGCTTGCTAGATTCGAGGAAGCAGTTTATAAGCAGAAGGAGGAGATGCAGGAGAAAATGAATGAGATGATGAGTCTATTGGAGGAGTATGCCAACCAGAGAACCCCCGAACGAATACTACTAAGGAAAGAAAGCGCCACTCCCACCACCCAATTTGTTAACTCCATCACCATTGTCCATAAGGATAACGAGAAGGTAGAAACTCCTGCTAAACAGACCTTAGAGAAACCACCAGAATCCCAACCTTTGAGTTACTACCTGAAACATGATATAAACAAAAACACCATAACAAATTGGATTAAGGGTGATGGGCGTAACCAATCCTCCGGACAGGTTTCTGAGAAAGAGGAAGAAGTGAAAGATGAGTATGATACGCTTCCTGGAGGATCAGTATTCGAGAAGCTATTGGTACAAAAAGTGGCGACTAAGCAGATAGCATGCGGGAACTTTGAGATACCAACGAGCATCGGGGACTTGAAACATCTTAGTGCTTTCGCCGACCAAGGATCGGAAGTAAATCTTATGCCCCTAACTATTTACATCCAACTAACGTCAAAAATGCCAGCACCTACTCGTGTTAGGTTATCTCTTGTTGGACACTCGTACGTATACCCCCTAGGAATCGCAGAAGATGTATTAGTTAATGTTGCAGGATTCATGTACCCCGTTGATTTTATGATCATCGATGATAAAGGGGATGGATGCATGCCAATAATCCTTGGGGCACCATTCCTCACCACCGCTAGGGCTGTCATTAAGTATGAAGGTAGGAAGATTGAGCTTAAATCTGGAAAAAGAAAGATTAGCTTCCCCATGACCCCGCGAAGTGGGCATGAGAGTTTGAGTTGGAGAATGATCAAAAACAGCATTGGCACGACACCCATTCGTGTTCAGAATAAGAATCTTGCATGGGAGGCAAGAATCAAAAGCTATAAGAAAGCCAAGAATGAAAGAAGAAAAAGCAATAAGGTTCAGGTCGAGCTCGAACATACTCGACCCGAAGAAAATCATTCACCATTTTAGGAAGGGAACTTGGTACTCTTGAGACACTTGGAAACAACAATACCACCCGATAAACCAAGTCCTTGGTGGTATGGGCCATTCACAATCGAAGGATTAAGCCAAGATGGGGTAGCTAACTTGAGAAGCAAATTAGGTGGAATGGTGATTGCAAGTATCGATAGATTGAGGCACTACCACCATAATAGTAATGATCGCAACTACATGGGGTATATCATTTCAAATGATGAGATCACGTAGTAACCCATGACTTTGAGTCTAGTTACAAGACTCGTAAATAAAGAAAAGCGCTTCTTGGGAGGCAACCCATGTTTTGTGTGATTTTATTTGTTTATTTGTTATTTGCTTCCGTATGCATGCTTTATTTTTATTGTTGGTAGATCATGTTTCTAAACTAAATAGTGGAAATACTTTACTTTATTGTTTTGGCCTAGTCTTAACTCCACCTAAGGGTATTTTTGCAAAAGATAAGTGTAAGGGGAAACCCCAAATATGTTTTTAAGAAACAAACCGATCATGATTCTCCACAATATTAAATGAACATGTATATTCGTACTTGTTAGAGTCAAATGCTTGTATTGAGTCATAATGAAGTTTTGCAGGATTTTCCAGGAAGTAGGACCAAGTTTTTCCAGAAAATTTCCGGAAACTTAACATAAGAATTTCTGCAGGTCAATTCTGACGGCGTCAGGGGTTTACTCTTGACGGCGTCAGGAGCAAAAATCTGGAAATTTTACCGGTTTTGTTTTCTAACGGAGTCTTATGGTTTTTGTGAATTATTAAGTTTTATAATCTCCAGGAGATCTGCAAACTTTATTCCACAAGCATTATATCTTATCTTGTTTTCTAGGATTTAGTAACTTATATAGGATGCCGCCGATTTTACGCGAGGTTGTCTTGTCTATTTTGTCAGGTTTTACAGGTTATGTATGACAAGAAGATGATTTATATTCTGGAAGGGAAGCTTTGACTGTTCATTTTCTTGGAGGAAGATTTAACCTGGCCATCCTATTATCCATACCGAGCGAATCAGGGGAGTATTTGATTTCATTCTCTTTACTTTTTCACTTTTACATTCTTTACTTGAACATTGGGGACAATGTTCATCTTAAGTGTAAGGGGAGGGTAAAAAGATGATACCTTACATATGCACTTTCGCTTGAGTTTGTTTTGTTTAATGGTAGATGTGTAATAAAACTATGAGAAACACTTGTTAGTGCAATTTTAGCGCCAAATTTAAATTTTTTTACAACATTTAGGAGTGAAACTTTAGCCATAGCAAGCGTCTCATGGATAGGAGATTGTATGACTAGCACATAACCGTATATTCAGAAAAATTTTCCACCCAAATATGTGAGGTTCGCCTTTAGATTTGATAGGAAAAGCATTTACTATTAGTGCTTATGAGTGTACCGGTAGCATTTAGATTCTAGAACTTGCGTTAGTGATGCATCCCGAGACCGCTAATGAGACTACATTCGTGTGGTAGGATTTACTACATGATAAGAGGCATTAGGATCACCCTTGTGTTAAACCCGTATCATAATTACTTGACCATTTAAGTCATATTACTTGGCTAGTTAAGTCAACTAATTTTTCCCACACCCTTAGCGTTGTACTCATTTTTAGTACACGAAACCCCTAGTACACCCCTCCGAGCCTATCTTTTCGTTTCTAACTTTAAGCATTTTACTTAAAGGAAGAATTTGTTACACCCCACTTAAATGTACACCCAAATTGCCTTAGCCTTCCGTGTATGCGCTCATTTTTTGTGCATTATTGTTATTTGTTAAACCCTAAGTTAACTTTCTAATTGATTACATGGTTGCTAAGTCGAGTCATATCCTTGTACATATTGTTTTGGGACGATTGGGACTCATGGGTAAGTACTTATTTTATGGAGTAATGGGGAAGAATATCATATATTACCCCCATATGTACGTTAATCTTAAAAGAGCTCCAAGTGTTTTGATTTTCTTAATTCGAGTCATTAGATTAGTTTAATTGTAAAGTATGTAAAGATTCAAGTGTAAGGGAAGTTCAACCCCTATGATGTATTATTTTAGATGGTAGGGTAAGAGTGTATGCAAAAAAAAAAAAAAAAAAAAAAAAAAAAAAAAAAAGAGAAAAAGAAAAAAAAAATAGAAAAAGGAAAAAGAGAAAAAACATACGGACTACCATCCCTTTTCATTCTATGTTAATTTTATGTTTTTGTTATTTCTCATTTATTAGCTTAAGTCGAGTCTAGTCTTGGCTTAGCAACGCCACATTGTACATGTAATTAACCAAAATTGTTAACTCGCCACCAGTAAAACTTCCTTTATCCAACAAAACCGTGTATTTCATATCCCTACACCTAACGTTACAACCCTTTAAAAGATCTCTTTGATAGTTTATCCTAGGTGCTTACGCCATGTGGCGGAGGTTTGATCCTTTCCCAAGCCTATAGTAATCTATTTTGCTATGACAGGTAGTGAGAGATATCTTCCGTTTCCACATTGTAATTTACACTTTATTACACCCGAGAGATGTGAGTATCTAAACACTATTTGTGAGGTGCTCGTGTATGACCTCCGTGCTTGTCTATTGGTCTTTAGTGGAATGATTATTTGTTGTAATTACTTTTATATTAGTGTTAAATGACCCCTAACTTGTATTTTGACTAGAATAAAAGCGCATTTGCTTGAGGACAAGCAAATCTCAAGTGTAAGGGTATATGATAACTTAGATATAGCTTCAACCTTAGCTTGGTCTACCTCTATTCCATTTCCTGAGATCTTATGTCCCAACACAATCCCTTCCTTCACCATGAAATGACATTTTTCCCAGTTTAGCACCAAGTTGGTTTCTTCGCACCGTTTAAGCATCTTTTCTAGATTAGCAAGACAGCGGTCGAAGGAGTTCCCGAAGATTGAAAAGTCATCCATGAACACTTCCATGCTGTCTTCCATGAGTTCGTGAAAGATTGCGGTCATGCATCGCTGGAAAGTGGCGGGGGCATTACATAGCCCAAAAGGCATTCTTTTTGTAGGCGAATGTTCCATACGGGCAGGTAAACGTGGTCTTTTCTTGGTCCTCAGGTGCTATGGGAATCTGAAAATATCCAGAGAATCCATCCAAGAAGCAATAGTACTCGTGTCCAGATAATCTTTCCAACATCTGATCAATGAACGGTAAGGGAAAGTGATCTTTCCTCGTGGCATCATTGAGCTTTCGATAGTCGATGCATACCCGCCATCCAGTGACAGTTCTCTGGGGCACCATCTCACCCTTGTCATTCTTTACTACAGTCATTCCACCCTTTTTAGGTACAACCTGTACAGGACTGACCCATGGGCTATCCGAGATCGGGTAGATCAATCCTGCATCTAAAAGTTTTATGACTTCTTTCTTTACTACTTCCTTAATGTTAGGGTTCACGCGCCTCTGGGGCTGCATGGTAGGTTTATAATCCTCTTCCATGAGAATCTTATGTGTGCAGAAAGTCGAGTCAATCCCTTTAATGTCGGCTACACTCCATGCAAGCACCCCCTTGTAATTTTTTAGGACCTCTAAGAGTTTAACTTTTTGTTCATGTTCCATGGAGGAGTTTATGATTACCGGGAGTTGACTTTCTCCCTGAAGAAAGGCATACTCCAAATGGTTAGGGAGCTCTTTAAGATCTACGTCAGGGGGCTCGATAATAGAAGGTTTGAGCTTGTTTTCGGGCTTTCTGAGCTCGAGCTCTTCCGTTGCCTCTTGCCTGGGGTAGAAGGAGACTGCATTAACATCCTCCATCTTTTCTACCTCTATCAAAGGCAGAAAGCCTTCGTCACGTAGCCAGCCTTCATCGATCCGTTCATCGACACAACTATCAATGACATCTGTGAGTTCATCTACTTCCCCGATAAAATAGAGCCGGTTGGCTGCTTCGAGGGAGGGGGTCCATAGAATCCTTAATGTCGAAGGTTGTGCTATCGACTCCCACTCGTAATGTTAATTTGCCATCGTAGACATCGATGACAGCACGAGCGGTAGCAAGAAATGATCTACCTAAGATGATGGGTACCAAGTCATCCTCCTCCATATCTAGGATTACGAAGTCAACCGGGAATTTGAATTTCCCAACTTTGACTAGCACATTCTCGCATATCCCTACGGGGTACTTGACCGATCTATCAGCTAGTTAGATGTTCATACGGGTGGGCTTCAATCCAGTATATCCTAGTCTACGGAACATAGAGTGGGGCATGAGATTTATACTTGCTCCTAAATCAGCAAGAGCATTCTTGATTGATAAAGGTCCTATAGAGCAAGGCAGTGTGAAGCTGCCCGGATCGTCTACCTTCTTTGGTAGCCCTCGATGGGTTACCACTGAGCATTCTTCCCCCAGGGTTACAAGACCCTCGAGTTTCTTCCTGTTAGCGAGTAGTTTTTTGAAGTATGTGCTATACTTTGGCATGTGATAGCAAGCATCAAGGAGAGGTATGGTGATGACTGAGTCTTTTAGGTATGACAAGAACCTTTTGTTATCATTCTCAGTTTTCTGGTTCCTCAATCGGGATGGGAATGGGATTCTCACAGGTTGGTTAGGCAGGGCTGATGGGGAAGGGGTCGTCACAGGCGGTTGGTCTGGGGTGCCAACGCCGACATCCTGCTCCTCCTCCCCAGGTTTGTCTGGATCGAGGGTGATGGGGGACGAGTTCGGGTAAGGAGGGTCCTTGGTTGTCGTTCCAGCTCGTGTGGTTATCGTGAGCATGGGGTCTTTTTTTCTTACTAATGGCGTTTGGAGATTATCTAGGGCTGAGTTAAGCTTGTTGAAAAATTCTCCAATACCCTCCTGCTGCTCGTCGAAAAGCTTATTAAGCCCTTTCATTTGCAAGTCTTTTTCTTGAGTGAAGTGACCAAGGTCATCTTCGGAATTGCTCTTGATTTTGAATTCAGGGCCTTCCTCCCCTTCTCTTTTCTTTACCAGATTTCCCCAAAGGGTGTAATCGTCATTTTGGTAAAAAGGCAAAAGGGAGGGATCAGCATAAATGTCCCCTCCTGACAAGCATGCATGTTCAGTTGTGGTTGCCCCTTCACATTCTTCCACCTCATGCGGTCCCCCACAATAATTGCAGATCAAGTAAGGATTTGACAGCTGTTTAGGTAATTGTGATCCAGATAGGAATTCCACTCTCTTGTGAATTTTTCTCAACCGATCCGAGGTGATTTCAGAAATGCTAACAGTCGACTCAGTTTCATCCCAAGTGTCATCCAGGTCCTGAGCATATTCTTCAATCCTATCCCATCCTTCCTCGGCACTAAGATTGGCCAATCTTCCTTTTCTAGATTGGTTAATTCCGTTTCGGTCTTTAGAGGAGATATTATCGTAGAAGATTTGGACCAAGATCCAAAGCTCAATGCCATGATGGGGAACTTGTCTTATTAAATCTTTGAATCTAGTCCACGATCTATTTAAGGGTTCATCCTTCCCCTTCCGGAAACGGAGGATCCTATCTCTAAATGCTGAGGTTTTTCCAGGTGGAAAGAACTTTTCATAGAACTTGGATATGAGTTGCTCCCATGTGAAAATGGATTCGGAAGGGAGTTTGTCATACCATTCCTGGGCTTTTTCATATAAGGTGAAAGGAAAGAATCGCAATCGGGATGTGTTTCTAGTAGCCCTATCCGTATGGATGGTGTCTACTATTTTCAGGAAGTCCTTGATGTGTTGGATTGGATTTTCCCCATCTAGTCCGTGAAATTTACACACACTTTTGACAAGCCAAACATCGTTTGCGTGCAAGACCTCGTTGGTGTGTTCGTTTGGGAAGACAATGGCGTTTGAGAAGCCACGAGAGGTTGGGGAGGAGTAGTCTTTGAGACGCTTAGGAATGGGGGTTGCGGGAGTACTAGTGTCGTCGTTGGGTTGGGAGCTAGGGGTTGAGACATGGTTTTCTGAATTTTCTTCAGAGAGAGGTGCATCAAAATCGATGGCAACGCTGGATGGTTCAGAAGTTGAGCGATATTGTCTCAATCTATGCAGTTCTCTTTCGGGTTCCGCATAAGGCAAGACAAGGTTTCGAGTGGAACTACGACTCCTAGTGATCCTAAGGTTAAGGGATTCGTCATTTGCCATGATGGCAAGTGGTGAAGAGTTACGAACAAAAGCACGAAGAAATAAGATAGACTAAAGAAGACCTAAAAATAAAAATAAAATCTTACTAGAAAGGAATTTAGCAAGTAGACCTAATAAAAAGAAATTCTAACCTAGACAATAACTATTCCCCGGGCTGCGGCGCCAAAAACTTGATGCGTGGGAATCGCAATAGGCTTTACCTCTCGAGGGATCTCGAGAAGCTTACAACCCCCACCAGGCAGTGTACCTGATCGTTGTAGTATAGTATAGTGACAAGTACCGGGGGATTGATCGTTCAGCTTAGGAATAGTGTCGCTAGGATTAGAAAGCCTAAATACTAGTTCTAAAGGTGAGGGATGATTCTTTTTGTGTTTTTATATTTTTTAGAAAGCAAATTAAAATCTCGGGTTTTGGAAGAGTGGGCGGAATTAGTTGCTATTCAACTAACCCAATACTAAGATGCAATCAAAATAAAATACTAAAAATGAAAGTAAACTAATTTATACTAAAGTTGTGAGCAGTAATTGGAGAAAATGTGTTTACTTAGATTTTATTACTCCCTAGATATCTTTTACATGTTAATTACTTGTTATAGTTGCATGGATGACGGATTGTATTCCTTAATACCATTCATGGGGTGGCACACATAACTCCCCAATTCTATGAGCTCTTATCTCCTCCTACACCATGCCCAGCACAACTATAGGGATTGTAAACAGTGGCTCATGCATTAAATACAATCAATAAAGACCTAGTGCGCGTTGGTTCATGTTTCTTAAGACGTTCAAGCATGTTACCAATTGGAGATCTGCCAGTTTTCTTAAGCCTAACATATAAATCATTCATCCACAACAAGAATAAACAAGTAATCAACACATAATTAATATCTAGGTTTCATTAGATCTAAGCAAACACAAAAGAGATCTAGCCTAGCATGATAGAATTAAGACAAGAACATGATATAGACAACCAACACATAGACATATTGATTGAATTAGAAGAACACTTATCTTGATTAATCATGCAAGGTATCAAGGGGTTGGAACCCTTGAAAAACCTGTAAAGTTACACCAAAATCGTACTTAGGGTTTCTCCCAAAACTTCTCCCTTTAAATGTAAAAAATTAGAAAACTATATATAGAAAAATAGGTTTGACGGCGTCAAGAAGAAACATGTGACGCCGTCACCTCGCTGCCAAAACATTCCTCGGACTGCCTAGATCTACTTCTGACGCCGTCAAGACTTATATACTTCCAGGCCGTCATGACTCTTTTACTCTTGACGCCCTTCCCACGTGACGCCGTCAAAACTCTTCTGGGTCGTCATGGAAATTTGTGAAATTTGTTCTTGACGCCGTCAAGGATTTGCTCTTGACGCCGTCACCTACTGTTCCCAGCATGGAAAATTAAGACTTTGGCGTTTTCTTCATTTTTATGCTCCAAAAACGTCCGAATTGCTTCCTTTTCCAGATTTCTCTCCCAAAGTACCTAAAATCACAAAAGGAACGATTTAGGGCAATATTTGATCAAATAAATTCGGATTCGGGCTTAAATGACCCCCTAAAAACGGATCATTTTTCGCCTCATCAATGTGTCTTGATGGAGAGGACATTGTTATTTTTGTAAAGTACAATCCTACATTTGCTTGGGTTAAGACTTCTTCTACACTCTCCATTGAATGTAATCGGTTACAGTCATCAATCAATTTATTCTTCAAATTATTTTTGAAACAAATCATTCCAAAAAATGAGTAAACACCCGATTTGTATTCAATATTCAATTTAATCTTCCTCTATAAGCTCCTCTGTAAATTGGTATACAATATTCAGTTTCAATTCACCTATTGATGGCAATGCATTCAAAAAAACATCCAGGTTAGTACCTACGAATTGGTCTGTATGTATATATTTGATTCAAGCATTAACATTAACAACTTGAAAAGATGCCTGATGTAAATTTACTACTTTCAAATTCATTATTATTGAGCTTATTTTTTTAATAGTTGGATTTGGTTGTTTGATTTGGATTTTTTTTATTGAGTTGGCTATAGGTTTCTTCATTTGATTTTGACCACAGTTTCCAGACGCACACCAACAGTTTGATGAAATGCTTGAAAGAAAAAGACATGCTTAATATGTAAGTGATGCTTCTTCTTTGTTATACTTTCTCTTTCAATTTAGGTTATTGTTTTATTCTTGATGCTAACAAGCATGGAATCGCTCATTGGGTACTGCAACGATGAAAGCCTCAAGGAAATTATTTATTAATACATGGCTATTAGGAATTTAGAAAGCCATCTATTTGGTATTTATCATTACTGTGAAATTTAAACATTATATATGTGATTTAAAATTTTAACTATACTTCTGAATTCAATAACCTGAATGAGATAATGATTTACATTGCTTTGGCAGATACAATTTCAAGCATCTTGAACTAGAAAGAAATGTTACAAATAGGATGTGATACTATAAATGGTCTGGAAGCTAAGAAATTTCAAATTTACATACTTTTATAATTGATTTTATGATCATGAAGATCGTTAACCATATGGAGTGTTCTATTTTTTTAGGGATAAAGTACCTGCATCATGGTTGCAAGCCTCCAATTGTCCATAAAGATATAAAGGTGTTCTCTTTTATTCCAGTACCATTTTCCAATCTGCAAGTTTGTGTTTGACATTTTACTAAAATTAGTGATCAATGTAACCGTTTTCTTTGTTACTAATCGATTACAGGTTTGTATCTCTGAGCGGTCAGAATGGTAGCCATTTAAACATAAAGTTGTTGTTTATTTCCTTTTATTGTTAACTTGATTTTGTTAATAATGAGGTTGTTTACTAATCGATTACTCCTTCAATTAGGTTTATAATAATGTGGCTACTGTTAATCACTTGCCATTTGCGTAACCAAGAGAAGTTTCTGAAACGCAAGGGAATCGAAATCGAGCAGTTGAAGGTTTATTTCAGATTTCAGTATATTAATATCGTGAGTGAGGTTGTTTATATGGAGTGTACTAATTTGGCATGTCATAGGGATTGATTAATTATATTCGGTTCCACACTGAAGATAAGAAAGGGTACTATATCCATGTGGCCCAAATTTAGTTTCGAGTATGTAAGTATGTAATAATTTCAAAAAAGCGGTTAAGCAGGATGTGATGGGCTTCCTTCTGAATGCCTGCTCTACTTTAGACCTACTGATGTTTCTAGACACATAATAGAGGCATGGATAGGCCGGGCAACTTAGGTAGTGGGTACAAATGATAATTTTGTGTATTGCTGGATTGTATTTCTTTCATGTATTTGTTCACTCATAACATACCTTGCTACTACTTTCCATTTACAGAACATCATATAGACTGGTCTTATGGGTGTTTTGAATAGCTTGTAATTATCGTTATATGAACATGCTTGTGCTTGTACTTGTGCTTTGCTGATATAGTATAACATTATATGTACATGCTTCTGGTGGTGCTGAAATAATACCCTGTTCTGGCTTACAAGTGTGATTTTTTAAATGTACAGGTCAATCAAGGTCCATTCCTATGCCAATGGCTAACTAACCTCCAGTGGGATTATACATGTTGAAATTAGCAACTATGAAGCATCGTTGCAGGTAGTCGTATCGTTGGATTGGAACACCATGCCTTAAGCACCAATTCAGGTTTAAACTTTTTGTTCAATTGCTCATCGGTTTTGCACATGGTTTATGCATAAAGCTTTAATACCATAATATATATTGAAGAAATCATTCTAAGCTCATAAATATGATATTAAAAGTTTGCATAGGAATTTGCTTGATTACCGCATAAGAACTTTTTTTTGGCCAATAGCACGGGTATATAAGCTCATAGTATGATGATTTTGGCCAATAACATTTGTATGTTTATTAGAGTCAAATAACCAGGATGAAATTAAAGAACTCATCGATACACAAGATGGATACTTATAATATGAATCGTTCATTGTTTATTACCCTGTCGACAAGGCATTGTTTAATTTATTTGAAGCTTAAATCAAACTTGAACATTTTGTATGAAGTAAAACTGCACTACTACAAAACCATATTTTGATACGCCAATTGCCAAATTGACACGGTTACACAAAAAACAGTATCAAAAAACAAAAAAAAGGTACTGGTAGTTTAGCATATGTACTGGTAGTTTAGCTTCCTTCATACTACTAGAATTCCTATTGTTTCACACATATGCATATGTAGTTTAGCGTCCTTCATGCTACTGGCAAGTGGCAATTAAGTACTACTCTGAATTCATGTTCTGATTTTAGCAAACTTTAATGATAACATTTAGTTATTTTTGAGGATTATGATTTGATAACCTCTTTGAGGATAACAAGTAAACAAGTTCTCCCCTTTGTTTTACAAACCTTTAGCCTAATGGGTATGATGCATATTTTGAATGACCCATGAAAAATTTCAAACCCTAAGTATTGACATATAAAGTGTATCTCATATGCGGTTAAAAACCATTTTTGTAGTGCTGCTCCAACAACCATACATTTTTTTAATCTTAATCGATGTTTCGTAAATACAATATTAATAAATTTCTAAATTTTGTCCGTTATTTTGGATATTTTAGGGTATATGGCGGTCAAGGGTGAGTTTTATAAAAGGAAGTGTTTTGGAAGATAGTTTATTGTTATAATTTGAATGGGAGATATGAAGGTGATTGGGTCACCCAAAAGTATGATGGGTTTGGTGCGGAGATGTGGGCAACCTGGCCAAGCCAATATTCAGAATGCAAGCAAAGCGGGAAGTACCAAAAGTAAATATTTAGGTGTGTATGTTTCTTATCCGACCTACGGTACTTTTTCATATATCCAACTTTGGTTATAATTCTAAATTCCTTTTTTTTTTTATGTCAACAGTATCCAACTTCTCGACATATAATAACTTGACTATTCTTATGCTTTGGTTGATCATGGTGGTGTTGGCATATCATATAAAAAGTAACATCCAAGAAGTAATCTGAAAAATAAGCTTCATGATATTCCAGAAGAAACGAGACTAATATTCTCTTTGGCAGGTGGAAATATTTGAATCATTCAGTATACTTGGATTAGAACATGGAGCCACAGATTCGGAAATAAAAAAGGCATATAAGAGACTTTCTATTCAGTACCATCAGGATAAAAATCCTTTTCCAGACATTTGTTTTAACTAGTTTTTTTGGTTCTATTAGTAAATGAAGTCTTTTAACGATAATTTTTAATTTGCTTTTTCATAAACACACAATTATTTTGTGTAACACTACATGGGTATAGTCTTGGTGAGATACAACCCAAGTATAGGATTGTTAAGAATCGGATGCGCCTGAGCTTTTTATCAAACACAATTTTTGAAAAGTGGGCTACTTTTAATGGACCAGTTCATGGTTTTGATTTAAGACCATTCAAAACAATAACTTTTAGCGCCTGTTGTGGAAGATGGAAAATTTGGTACGCATTTACATGATCTGTTAATAATTTTATTTGTACATTTTCAATCACCATAATTACTTTATGAATGGACAAGTTGTGGCTTGTGGTGATCTTGATAACTTTGACAAGAATGGCAAATCTAGAAAAAGAAACCTCTTACACTCATTGATGTAGAGTAAGTTTAACATTTTGTGCCACTGATAGTTGTCCTATCACCATGAGTCTAATTATATGCACAATCTTCGTATGTTGCATACTATTTGTAGGGGAAATGAAATTAACTGCACGTTGTGGGGAATGTTTGCTGATCAGTTTTGTCAATTTCTGAATTTTGTGTATAGATCACGGGAAAATTATTCTTGTGCTACAACTTGTCATGATGAAGAAATGGGATAGACAATGCATTAAACAATGATCTGACCGATATAGATGACTTTACAAAAAGGTAAACCACAAAAAAACAATTCCTTTATTGTATTATATGCGTTTTCAATATACATACACATATCATTGTTTGTGCTTTGTTGGTTACTTCCTAAAGAAGGAAATGAAAACTCACAAAATACAGTGTCGAGGATTTCCACCCCTTCCAAGTACTCCACTAAAGAAGATTTAATGAATAAATTTGCTCTCAGAAACATTGCTGAATTGTTAGATGTTGCGCAGGTACATAACAATCCCTAGATACGTTTACAATTGTATAGTTTGTACTAACATCGAGCTGTAACTTGATCTTCTGGGTATGACTTCTATTATTATTGTTACTATCATTACAATGTTGGTTGCAGAATCTGCCGTAAAAGTGATTAAAGCCAGTGAGTATGTTGGACCTAATGAGTGGTTTTGCACTAAATGCAATGTCATTGTTATAGGTATTAAAACACAGTGAGCTTTAAAAAAAATCAAATTTTTAGAGTTTCTGCATGAACAATTTTTACATTCTACATTGGTATTATCTATCACAATCAAAAAGTAATACGTTGAAGATGTATACGATGTTAGATTTCGTCTACAAATTCGCGTACAAGACGAGATTAGGACAATATCATTATCGCTTTTTAACAATGAGGTTCAAGCAATGGTGGATAGATCTGCTTATCAGCTGCGTGATAAGTATGGAAAGGTACTTTTCTATATAACTCTAATTTTAGTTATTTAATAAGTGTTTGGTTCCCATCGCCACCCTGTTTTGAACTGGACAACAATTACATTATTTGACCCGTTAGAAAACTCTGCCTTGATTGCCATCTAAAAAATTGATCATTTATTCACTTTAGGAAACAGTCAACAAGTTATTATATGGCCACCATGAAATGAAAGGTTCCCATATGAAATCACTGTTAATTGGTAAGCAGTATACCTTTAAAGTAGCTATTGATGAATACAATGCAAAATTGTTGTTGCATGTGTTTAATGTGTTGTATCTTTCTGATGATCCTGAGATTATTCAGTCTCTCATTGTGTCCGCTACACCAAACAAGCCACCAGTACGCCACCAACGTATTGTACTGCTATTGTTTCTATTAATGACATATATTTTATTCTTGCTTTTAGGATCTTGAGTCATAAACTGATGAGAACAATACACCTACCAATGCGCTCAAAAGTACTACTACAAGTCGTCTTGAGAAAGTGCAAAACAATAAACGCGCATCTGATGTGGAACCAAACCGTAAATGTTCAAACACTAAAGGAAGCTTGTGGAGGTCAAGGTTGAGAAAGACTCGTGAACGTGTGTTGATACATTCATGAATGTTATCAGTATTGATGATTGGTTTTTTTCCAATCACCATGGATTTTGTTTTTCTTTTACAAGTTAGTTACTAGATAGTTTTTATGTTTGATGTTTACAAACCCATACCTAATAATACTATGCGCTGATGCTATTACTTATGTCCTATCTCATATTTGAATATGTATGTATCATTAAACAATGAACAATTTTTTTTAAGAATAAGAATATAACCATAGTAAAATTTTTGGTTCACTCTTAGTAATGTTGATTACATTTACAGTTTGAAAAATATATTTGAATATCGTCTCTCGTATTTGAATATTCTGTTTGTAGTTAAATATGTTAATAAATGTCAACCAAAATATATTACCTTTCAAATATTTAGACATGTATGATTATTTTCCCTAACACACATGCTTTGCATATCTTGAGCATTAACCATACAATGGTATACACTCACATTCTCATATCCTCTCTAATGTATGAGAATTGTAAAACAAGACTCATTATAAAGAGAATGTGTTTACAACTTGATATGAGAATTGCAAAACAAGACTCATTATAAAGAGAATGTCGAGATGCGATCCTCTACAAAGGGGACTAAAAATACAAAGTCTATAAAGGCTAGAAAGCCACTCACCATGTGACAAGTGTTCACCACCCACTCCCTCCTTTTTTTTTTCTTTTTAAATTCGGTTAGGGGGCATTTTGGTCATTTTAACCCATTTCTTTATTCTACCCTAAAACTTCAAACGCAAATATCTTTCAAACAACAAACTTTTACGAAAAACCGATTTCACCATAATTTTTAAAATTTAATCCTCTTTAATTTGGTATAAATCTTGTTAAATATTTCAAACTTTTTTTTTACATATAAAGTGGGTCTTGATTTTCTTGATTTTTTGGTCATTTTCGGCCCTATTTTTTACCCTCATAAATGTCGAATCGTTAAAAACTTAAAACATGAAAGTTATAGATTTTTGTTCACTCTTTACACAGGTTTTTGAATCACTCAAATCCGATCTCATATGAGTAAGATAACACACGTTAAAAATGGTGTTTAACTCATATTTGTTGCACACAATGTGTTTGATGAAATGTCTAGCTTATATATTTTGTGTTAAAATTGAGCTAAATGCACTAATTTTTGTTTCTCAATGCATTATTAATCATTTTATTAATGTAAGATTCAAAAAGTAAAGTTTTTTAATCATTATATTTTTAAAATATACATTTAATTCATTAGTTAGGTTATTAGGTTCATCAGTTTTTATGGTAACATTTTTGACTAATTGATGAACCTAAACACATAACACATGACAAATAATTATAAGTTCATCAATTAGTCAATAACTGATAAACAAATTGATGAACCTAAAATTAATGAACCTAACTGATGAACCTATAATTATAGGTTAATCAGTTAGTCAATAACTGATAAACTAACTGATGAACCTATAATTAATGAACCAAAAAATCAATGAACCTAACTGATGAACCTATAATTAGTCAATAACTGATGAACCTATAATTATAGGTTCATCAGTTAGTCAATAACTGATGAACCCAAACATTTGATCAAATTTGATGAACCTGAAATTGATAAATCTGAAAAAATTGATGAACCAAAGTAACCGATGAACAAAATGTCTAACTGATGAACCTATAACCTATAACTTAACTGATGAACAAAACATAACCTAACTGATGAACCTAATAACCTAACTAATAATGATTAAAAAATATCACTTTTTGAATGTTACATTAATAAAATTATTAATAATGCGTTGTGGGGCAAAAATAAGTGCATTTAACTCGATTTTAAGACAAAAAATCTAAGCTAAACATTTCATCAAACACGTTGTGTGCAACAAATATAACTAAAATGTCATCTTTAACGTGCGATATCTCACTCATATCATATCGGATTTGAGTGATTGAAATTTCTGGGTAAAGAGTGAATCAAAATCTACAACTTTCGTGTTTTAAGTATATTATAATTCGGCAATTTTCAAGGTAAAAAATAAGGTCGAAAATAGCAAAAACATCAAGAAAATCATGGCCCAATGAATATGTCAAAAAAAAATGTTTCGAAAAAATTAAAAAGATTTATACCAAATTAAAGAGAATCAAATTTTAAAAATTATGGTGAAATCGTTTTTTTCTAAAAGTTTGTCATGCGTTTGAAAATTGAGGTGGAAAAGAAAAAATGGTTCAAAAGACCAAATTACCCCTGGGAGGATTTTATGTATAATTTAGAGTGGGGGACACGTGTCACACTATGAATGGCTTTGTACACTTTGTAATTTTTCTCACTTTGCAAGGGATCCGTATTCAGAGAATGTGTTGACAACTAGATAATACATGTACAATTATATATGGCTCTTTTGTGTGTCAAAAGCAAAAAGGTTTGAAGGTTGTTATTTTCTGATGCGAATGATAATACATCAAAAACTACTACAAATGTAGTCTACAAAGAAGTTCTTCAAGGTTTATAACCATGTTTGAAGAGGCACATATAAATATACAAACGATATATTTTGTGATATTTTTTATATTTACATGTATTATTAATCACAAACATTTTTTTACTTACATTTTTTTTACTCTTATTAGGTGCCCAAGAAATGTTCATTGGCTTATCACTTAATTATCACTCACTACATACATTTGCTTTTCAAGACCATAAAGATTATAGCCTGCGTGCATAGACGTTTATTAGATTAATAGTTACATCCATGTTTCTTTATTGTATCATTTACTTATTACATATTATTTCATTAAAAAACAATACAAAAATCTTTACATTTATTATTTTTTCTTACTTTATCCACACACTTAATTTCTTGATGCATTCATTCTTTTAAAAACCCGTCTATAAGCTAGTGTTTTAGATAAATATGACATTATTATGTTTAAGTCGGGTAAATATAGAATTCCCCTGAAAAATAATAAAATCGAACCAACAAAATATTGATAGCAAAACCATACGTGCGGTATAGTAACGGAATAAACAAAACTTAAAAGAAACCCAAAATTAAACATAAACAGATCGATCGGTGAAAGGAGGGTGAGAGATACAGATAGAGATCTGTAAACAAACAAACAAAACCCAAATCACCGGCAACAACCACCACCAACCTCTCCCCTCCGATTAGATCCAACCACCACCCACCCATATTTAATTAATTAAATTTAGGGTTTATCTTTTTTCATATTTTTTTATAAAATTAGTTCATACCCTTTTAATGATTTTACATTCTGCATAAAACCCAGAATTTGGATTTTCATATAATTGGTTGAATGGCCTCGGATCAGATGTTGTCTAAAAAGCAACAGCAATTGGAAGCTGGCAGGAAAAAGGTAATTTTTTAATATTTGCATTGTGTAACATGAAAAATATGATATTTAAAGAAAGTGAATTGTAGGAAATGAGTTAAAGTTCCGTGCTTTGCTAAGATGGTTGTGGTTATTTACGAAATTTGATGCTTTTTTGTTATGATTAGTGTGGTTGGAGTAGTTAATGGTAATCTTGCTTTCTAGAGAAGTTTAGTGTTCGAATTCTTTAATAGTGCGCCAAGTGCCCAAGTAAGAGGTGTATGGGTGTATCGGGTCGAAAATGTTGTGAATATTGGTTTGTTGATAAGTGTTAGAGGAAGTTGGTTTGTAGTGATATGAATATTTAGGTGCTCGAATTTGGATGGGAATAAGTGTTCAAGTTTCGTGCTTTACTAAGATGGTCGTGTTTATATGTGAAGTTTGATCTTCTTTTGTTAATGGCGTGGAAGTAGTTATCGACTATCTTTATGTGTAGAGAAGGTACGAGGTTTAAAACTACCGAGTAGTTAAGTATTTGACTCTTGGCACATGGGTGTGCATTCATGCAAAACTTATAGCTATGATGGAAAAGTATATTGTCAACCAAATCCGATCCATAGGATGATTTCAATAACAATAAGAGAGGGTTTATCCCTGTTTTGTGTTTCTTGAGTTGGAGTTAGTGTTAGTTAAGGGTGCAATAGATTTGGTCATTTGATGCTGAGAAATGATTAGTGAGATTATCTGTGGACTTGTAGCCGACTCCAAGAAAATGATATAAATTTATGTTTTTCATCTTGGGGGAATATGAATGTATTATCTCATTTCATTTCACACAGCTGAAAATGATTTAAGCATGTCACATGATAACATTCTCATTCATTTGTCCGCCACCTGTACTAATGGATCATGTATCTGCTTCACTGCTATCAAAACTAAGTAGCGTTACTTTCACGACCTTGGGTTTAATGTTTGTTGATAACCCCTTGACTGCTGCTTATTGGACGCTGGTGGTTTATGCTGTTGGTGTCAAGTTTATTTGAATGTATGACACTTGTTACTAAATTGGTTGATGTTAGGGTGTGTTTGGTTTGATTTCCAGAATTACTATGGATATAGGTTTGAATGGAGGACGGAATGGGGATAGGTTGAATGATTTCGATCTAAGTGTTTGGCTTAATTTTTGGATATGGGTTTTATCCAACTTGGCCACCGTGAATCCCAAATTTCAACTCGACAACCGAATTTTTATCCATCTCTTTTATAGGAGTAAATATATGTATTCTCTGTTAATTTTATTTAAAGAGAGTAGAGTTAGTTTATGGGATTCTTGGTTAGGAAATTAGTACTTCCTCCGTCCCATATTAAATGTCCACTTAGACTTTTTGGAGTCTTTATTGTTCAACATTGACCTTAAATTCTATTATTTGTGTTATATAATATTTGATGCAAAGTATATGAATAGATTGGGTTTTTAAATGTATTTTCATTGGTATATTTTCATCAAGTATTATATAGTACAAAGAAAAATATTTACAGTCAAAGTTGAACTCAAAAAAGTCAAAGTGGACATTTAATATGGGACGGAGGATTTGCTTGAGTTCATCGGGGGCTAACCATGAAAAATGATTTCCATGAGAAACATTATGTGAATTTTTATGAAAAGATGAAAGACATTTACCATCATAGTTGTAGTGATAACTTAACAACACCTTCCGTTCTAATTTGTGTGTTGTGGGCATCATCATTTTTATAAGTAAGAGAGTGGATGATCTTGAAATGAATCTAAATCAGCCTCCTCTAAGAGGTATGGAGTATACCGTATATCAAGGTTTCAATTCCAGATTTAAAACTCTTACACATCAACCAAACTTGTGTAGTTGTGTATTCATGTCTATTGTCATTCCTTTATTCCAATTCCCTCGTACCAAACACACCCTTAATGTTAGATTTTTTATTGATGTCCATTATACCTTAGAAACGTGTAGCGAGTAAACCCGATACCGTATGCTAGTTGTGTATACGAATTCACCCCTTCTATTTATTGGTGTGTTCCCTTAAAATACTTTGCGAGCTACATGACTCATTTTGATGATGTCACCGTGAACCTTGTGGTCTTAAAAGATTTAGGTGCCTTCCCCTGCCCCTCATGCGATAAACAATGCTAGCCAAGCCGAGAGTGGTCTTTTACTTCTGATCTTTATGTCAAGTTACTTAAATACCATTAACGAAATGTTTACCCCACTATCATAGTAACAAGCAAATTCCACTACCATCTACGGATATCTTATTTAAAAATAAAAAATATTGAGTTGTTTTCAAAATCCGAAACACAATGAAATGCGTAGCTTGTCTATCTTGCAAGGCTTGATATAGTTATATTATATAATAATTAAATATTCTACATTTTTAGAGTAGCCATATCGCTTCTCTTTTCTGCTAGATAGTCATCTACACTTTGCTTGAAACTTCCATGAATTGAATTAGTATGTTGAATATGATACAAACATTAAACTACTAACATATCCATATTTGTATCATACATTCAGTATAAAATTTATAAAGCCTTGCATTTATATTATTAACATCTTTACAAATGAACTGGTTTCATACTTCTTAAAACCAGCAGCTGCAGAAACCGTTCTAATAATAGTAATGAAGTAGCAGATGATAAAAATGAGATAACCTCTTGGAAGAATGATTTGAAATTCAAAACCTTTTCAAAATTGACGAAAGTTGAATTATTTCCTAACCAAGAGTAGTCATATCATGACTAATACACTTATAGCATTTATGTATTACATCTCTTGATGAATAATCATTTTCAACACTTTATATGTTGAGTTCTATTTATGACACATCAAAGTCTTTCAACTTATATCTCCTGCACGACTAACGAATTAGTAAACCAGACATGTTTGTAGAATTATATATGGGTGAATTTCAATGTAATTATTATTTATCTTTTTCTAGAGTTTGATATTTATTCAATACGCTGTGCTTGTATTGATTTTACAGCTAGAGGAGTTCCGTAAGAAGAAAGCAGCAAACAAAAAAGCCGCATCTAATAATTCTGCCAATTCTGTTAATGGGGACTTACACGATACAAAACCTCCAGTTTCTGATATTGTTGAAGTTACAAAAGCTATACCTGATTCAGGATCTCATGTTGTAAAAGATGAAGAGAAAACAATAGATGTTTATGAAGCTGAACCCTATGTAAATCCTGTAAGCAGTTTCAGTAAACCTTCTGCAAATCCAGCGCAAACGTATTCAACTGATGAGAAGTTGGACAATAATGCCTCGATCGGGTCAGGTGGATATGGGGTGGTTACTGAAAAATTTACAGCATTTAATCATCCAGAAGAGGATATTCATACCAGTTATAATAATTTTAGTAATACAAGGCTAGAAGATGCCATAAGAGTTGGTAGAGAAGATCATTTAAAGGATTTGAATTCTGTAAATCCTGTTACTACTCAAGTTTCTATTACCAAATCTTCGCCTGAAAGATCTCACGGTTCTTCATTTGCTAACAATTTTAGCCACAATGATCAACCAGCTAATGGCCCAACATATAGAGGTTATTTTTTGTTTTTTCTTTTTCTGTTATAGGAACTATAGAGGTGGCAAATTGAGTGGGTTCGGTAACAGATCAAACGGTTAATTTCTAATACGGGTTTAAGTTTATTAAAACATTATTTGACCCACTAGGAGATAAATGGGTTGAAATTGCCACCTCTTATTATTTGGAATCTTTTTTTCTTATAGATAAAACATTGTATCTAATGTTTAATTTTATGTTCATACTTTCAGATTCTTCGGCTGAAGTGGGTGAAAGGAACTATAATAAACTTTTTAATCATCATCCAGTCAGTGAGAGTAGCTCATCGTGGTCATCTGAATCTATATCTAACAGCTTCAGACCTGAAGCTGTACCCTCATATAATCAGACAAACATGTCCTCAGGCTCAGCTGGAAGAAGATCTCGTCCATCTTTCCTGGACTCCATCACTGTGTCTAGAAATTCCTCCGCAACATCTCTTGCAAATGCAGAGACAGATAAAGCAAACCCGTTCAGTTCAAAAGTTTATCCCGTGGATGCTCCTGTTTCATCTAATAATCAAAGTTTCATCAACCCTTCTTCTGTTTCTAATTTTGGTATTAATGAATATAACGTGGACACGAGGAACAGTTTTAATTCTACAAAACATAATGAAGATTTTGCTGCTTTGGAACAGGTTATATATCCTTCTAGCAATAAAGGTCTTTTAGTAACTTTATCATGTGATCTATATTTATCTAAAGTTTGTTGTTGTTGCATTAATTGATAGCTTATTTCACTTCCAAAGGGCCCTGAGGCTGCATACTATGTATGTGTACTTGCAATTCCTTATTTTTGTTTTTCATCTCTTTGAGCAGCATATAGAAGATCTTACACAAGAAAAGTTCTCTTTGCAACGAGCACTTGAGGCTTCACGGGTTCTCGCAGAGTCTTTAGCTAGTGAGAACACAGCACTCACCGACACTTATAACCAACAGGTAGCGAAATTATAGTTGAGTCATGTTTCTTTTCTCAGTTTAGCTTCACTAGAAAAAGCTAATACTTAACATTTTTGTTTCTAATTGCGTTTGCAGGGAAGTGTTGTAAACCAGTTAAAGTCTGATATGGAGAGATTGCAGGATGAAATTAACGCTCAGTTGGTTAGCATTAACTCTCAGAGCTACATATTTTTAGTATACTGACATATGTTTGTGCAAGTTCTTTTAATAAGTTTATTCATATATTCTCTCGTGTATTTGATGTCAATAGGTGGAAGTTGAGGCTGTGAGGACTGAATATGGAAATGCTCGGTTAGAATGTATTGCGGCTGATGAACGTGCCAAGTTATTAGCTTCTGAGGTTATTGGCTTAGAAGAGAAGGTACTAAACACCAATAGTATCGGATCCACATACTTGTAACTTTTTTGCATGTAGTTTTTTCCCCAAATAGAGATAAAACTTAACTCGAATTGACCCATATGTAAGTAAATGGGTTGAAATGGGCACCTATAATACTTTTTAATTCTGTATCAAGTTGGTTAGGACTTGTTCTATTGTGTAGTAGTTATTTATACACACATGTCTTTTGCAGGCACTCAGACTGAGGTCTAATGAGCTAAAACTGGAGAGACAAATAGAAAACTTGGAAGCCGAAATATCCTCACAGAAGTACGGTCTGAGCTTATGGCTTTAAAGTACTTCTCTGTTATTGTTAACACCGTATTATATATCTCAGATTTGACTGAAATCTGATAAAGAATTTTCTTCATCATGCAATTTATCTTGATGACTTAGAGATTATAGCAATATCTTATTTTATGTACATACCCTTTTTATTATGATTCCAGAATCATAGATTGTTTTCATTCTTATAGAACTGTTATACTGTTTTATGACTTGACTTTGAAACTATACCTGTTTTATTGCTATGCATTAGTTGGTTAATTTGATTTCATAAAAAAACGTTCAGGAGAAAAATGTCTAGCATGGAAAAGGACCGCCAAGATCTGCAGTCTACTATTGAGGCTCTACAAGAAGGTACTTATCTTTATATATTTACCCTTATGTGATCAATTCAAATCAAGGTTGTTATTTATCCACAGGTCTTGTATTGTAATATTTTCCAACCATGATAGGGGACTGTTTAAAATTGTTATTTTAGAATATTGACCTAGTATTCTTGTTTTTCCATGGGCAGAGAAAAAGCTCATGCAATCTAAGCTGAGGAAAGCTCCTGCGGTGAACTCAGTGGAGATTAAGAAGAATCCAACTAGTAAAAAAGAAGTATCTACTTCTACAGATGATCTTGGTATGTAATTTTGTGATAAATATTGAAACTTTATGTCTTAAAAATGTAAATTCATATCAGTTTGTAAAGTGAAAATAAAAGTAGCATAAGAAATAATAATAAAATATTAATAAACTGACTTAAAAGATCAGGTGTCTTTCTATAAAAAAATAAAAAAAAAAAAAAATAAATAAAAAATAAAGATCAAGTATGCAAAATAATATAAATTAATGTGTTCGTGATTTCTATAACTGTTTACATTTTGATATTTTCTTGGTTCAGTGGATGAGAATGAAGATGCTTTACCTGCTACAGGAAACCTTGCGACACAAGATACCGTTGGTGAAAGTGATGCACTGAGTAGGAATTTTGGTCTTGAAGTGTCATCTTCTAGTATACCTCCAGATCAGACGAGAATGATTCAAAATATTAACACATTGATATCTGAGGTAATTAATTTAATAATAAAGTGAGTTTCGGTCGAAATAGGTCAGGTCGGGTTGATATGGCTAACATTTTTTGTTCATTTATACCTAAAATATGATTACAAAAACCATGTTGTTACACTAATGATCTAATTTACAAGGCCGTATACCACAAAAACATATTTTGGGCGACTCTTAACCTGCTCCCCTTGTTCAACCCTTTTGACGCTTCTTGTTATTAAAATTTTCAATTTAATTCATCTGGTATGTTAGGCAAAAGCATAACCCAAATACACCGGTTCATAAACACTCTAAAATCTAAATAGAATCATTAGTTTGTGAATACTGATGTTACTTTTTCCTGTATCAGTTAGCATTGGAAAAAGAAGAATTGATACAAGCGTTGTCAACAGAATCATCTTTAAGTGCCAAGTTGAAGGTAAGTTCTGATACGCCAAACAGAATTACAATGAGATCATACCTTTTTCCCGACATTGCAATCATGAAATATAAATTTATCTTTCCTTATTATTGTAAATGAAGGATTTGAACAAGGAACTATCCCATAAACTTGAAGTACAAACACAAAGATTAGAGCTTTTGACTTCACAGAGTATGGTGAGTGGTGATAATATCCCACAAAGAAAGCCTGGTCCTCGTACCGTCGTTGACAACACACCCTATGCAGATGAAGGCGATGAGGTAAAAAGAACAATACCTTCTGTAATCACAAAAATTATGCTGCATCATATCTTTAGGTGACGGTTTCTACCCATTTACTTATTTGGGTCGATTCAGGCTATGTTTTATGTTTAATGGGTCAAATGATAAAAAAATAGTTTTGTATATTAGATAAAAGCTCATAAATCTATTTTTTTCAAAAGATAGATTACTAGTTTATTAATAATATAATTTATAACAAAATGTATATATAAAAAAAAAATTATGGATCAAGCCCGGACCTGCATTGAAAATTAGCATGTTGATCCGCTACCCAACCCACCCATTTGGTCACATTAGAGCTTGTCACTACATGCATCAACTAACTCGTAATTTCTGGATAGGTGGTGGAAAGAGTTTTAGGATGGATAATGAAGCTCTTCCCAGGAGGACCATCAAAGCGCCAAACTAAGCATCTATGAGTCTTGACGATTAAAAAAATCAGTCACTATAGTTTCAAATGTCACTGTCCGGATCTCCTTTCCCTTGGCCATAACCATCGGAGATGCAATTTCATCTCCTAGGGAAATTCTAGCAAATACAGTGTTTCCATGTTATACATATGGGAAATGCAAAGAGAATATACTGGCAATGAAGAGTGTAAAATCAATGATTTTTTGGGGTAAAGATGTTCTCTTTTTTGTTAATTTTTTTCACTTCTTTTCTCGATTTACACAGGTAATTTTGTTTTACTATGTTTATAATGTATTATGGTGAGCGACTTATCTTGAATGCTCTATAGGTGGTCACTGTGTGGTTAAAAACTTATAAATTCTTTTCTATCTTGGAAAAACATTCCCTTTGTACATTTCTGAGGATGATAATGTCAAATCATATCTACATAAAACATGGACTGTTACGTCAAATTTTCATGATTTAAATTGGTTCAAGTTTAACAAGCACCAAAATATTATCAAAAGTATATGCTGTAATGCTGAACTACACAGTTTATATATTTATCACTATACAAATATGGCCAATGTTTACCAATATGATGTACTAATTGTGTTGTGGTTATACACTATCGGGGGCCTAACTCTAGTGCAAACTCCTCGACTGCAACAGAATCATAATCGTCTACTGTCACCCATGCTGGAAATTTCGGGATGAGGAGAGCAACAGATGAGTTGTCAAGCAACATGTCAACAACTTGCTCCATTGTTGGCCTATCTGCTGCATCTTCTTGGATACACAGCAAGCCAATCTGGATGAATCTTGTCATGGAACTTGAATCAAAGTTGATTCTGGGATCGAGTATATTTGAAGGTGTTCCTCTCAGCCAATTTTTCCAAACCTATACATGTTAATAGACATAATTTCACCATTAGACTTGAACAAATAAAGTCATTTTTATATCTTAATCTAAGTCTTCTTTTTCCATATACTGATAAGTACTAGTTTACTCTTTTTATCCCACAAGTCTCCACCTTACTGTTTTAAGTGTCACTTATAAACTTTACCAGATAAATAAATTCTTATACATAAGTTTAATATATAAGTGACATAATTGGTTGACAATACAATGATTACACATTTCCAAATATGTGTCAAATACATAATTTTAATGAGGATATCTTGGCTACAATTATTGTAGCCAATTGTCTACAATCCTCATAAAAAATACACACAAAATGACTCAGGGACCTACAGAATAAAAAGACTCTGGGACCCACATTTTTAGCCTAAAATTGTAGCCAATTAGCTACAACAAATTGTAGCTAATATATTCCCAATTTTAATATAGCAAAACAATGGTGCGCGTTGTGTTTTTCTTTTGTTTACATGTCGGACAGATACAAGCACGAGTCTGCTATGATAATATCTAACTAGAGGTGCGATCCCTTACAAATGAGACTAAAAATACAAAGTCTACAAAGGCTAGAAAGTCACTCACCATGTGACAAGTGTCCACCACCCACTCCCTCCCTTTTTTCTTTTTAAATTCGGTTAGGGGGCATTTTGGTCATTTTAACCCATTTCTTTATTCCACCCTAAAACTTCAAATGCAAATATCTTTCAAACGAGAAACTTTTACGAAAAACCGATTTCACCATAATTTTTAAAATTTAATCCTCTTTAATTTGGTATAAATCTTGTTAAATATTTCAAACTTTTTTTTTACATATAAAGTGGGTCTTGATTTTCTTGATTTTTTTGTCATTTTCGGCCATATTTTTTACCCTCATAAATATCGAATCGTTAAAAACTTAAAACATGAAAGTTATAGATTTTTGTTCACTCTTTACACAGGTTTTTGAATCACTCAAATCCGATCTCATATGAGTAAGATAACACACGTTAAAGATGGTGTTTAACTCATATTTGTTGCACACAATGTGTTTGATAAAATGTCTAGCTTATATATTTTGTGTTAAAATTGAGCTAAATGCACTAATTTTTGTTTCTCAATGCATTATTAATCATTTTATTAATGTAAGACTCAAAAAGTAAAGTTTTTTAATCATTATATTTTTAAAATATACATTTAGTTCATCAATTAGGTTATTAGGTTCACCAGTTAGGTTACTTTGGTTCATCAGTTTTTATGGTAACATTTTTGACTAATTGATGAACCTAAACACATAACACATGACAAATAATTATAAGTTCATCAATTAGTCAATAACTGATAAACAAACTGATGAACCTAAAATTAATGAACCTAACTGATGAACCTATAATTATAGGCTCATCAGTTAGTCAATAACTGATAAACTAACAGATGAACTTATAATTAATGAACCTAACTGATGAACCTACAATTAGTCAATAACCGATGAACCTATAATTATAGGTTCATCAGTTAGTCAATAACTGATGAACCCAAACATTTGATCAAATTTGATGAACCTGAAATTGATGAATCTGAAAAAATTGATGAACCAAAGTAACTGATGAACAAAATGTCTAACTGATGAACCTATAACCTATAACTTAACTGATGAACAAAACATAACCTAACTGATGAACCTAATAACCTAACTGATGAACTAAATGTATATTTTAAAAATATAATGATTAAAAAACATCACTTTTTGAATGTTACATTAATAAAATTATTAATAATGCATTGTGGGACAAAAATAAGTGCATTTAACTCGATTTTAAGACAAAAAATCTAAGCTAAACATTTTATCAAACACGTTGTGTGCAACAAATATGACTAAAACGCCATCTTTAACGTGCGATATCTCACTCATATCATATCGGATTTGAGTGATTGAAATTTCTGGGTAAAGAGTGAATCAAAATCTACAACTTTCGTGTTTTAAGTATATTATGATTCGGCAATTTTTAAGGTAAAAAATAGGGTTGAAAATAGCAAAAACATCAAGAAAATCATGATCCAATGAATATGTCAAAAAAAATGTTTCGAAAAAATTAAAAAGATTTATACCAAATTAAAGAGAATCAAATTTTAAAAGTTTTGAAAATTGAGGTGGAAAAGAAAAAAACGGGTCAAAAGACCAAATTACCCCTGAACAGATTTTATGTATAATTTAGAGTGTGGGACACGTGTCACACTATGAATGGTTTTGTACACTTTGTAATTTTTCTCAGGATCCGTAGTCTATCTAACTATACTTACTTGATAATTATGGTTCCCGCTGAGGTAGCCATATGTTCTGCGCCCACTTATCGTCTCCAAAACCAATAGACCAAAACCAAAGACATCAAGTTTATTTGAAATATTTCCTCTTGATAAATACTCTGGTGCCATGATTCTGATGCCGCTGCGGCTTGTAAAACTATTAGCCATAACCGACAATTAGATCAAAGTATATTAGAATTTCACACCAAAAAACATGCATAAATTTAAAATATCAAATCGCGTTTCAATAAATTCCTACTTAATTGTTAAATTTAATGGACAATCTATATCTAGAACAAAATTTTGAATTTTTCAACAAATCAAAGGAACGTCTATTTATGATGACACACAAAAAAATGTCACTAGATCTATCTTTTTACCTTTTTAGTGACACTTTTTTTAAAAGGTGTGGGTATAAGGTGAAATTTTTTGAGATTTAGGACACTTTTTGTGAAAAATATGTATCTCAAAAGGCAAAAAATTATCAACACATTTTTTTAGTGTCATTATAAATAGATTTTTATTACTTCACTTTTATAAGTGTTGGAGAAACGCCCTAAAACTTAAATAACAATTTTTTCTACACTTTTGTTGACATTTTGATATACCTTTCAGTGTCTTCATTGTAAGTAGTGTCGTTATTTGCTCTAGCCCAGCTAAACCCCGAGAGCTTGGGGTTCAGATTTTTATCTAAAAGAACGTTTTCAGGTTGTACATTACAATGTATGATCTCAAGGGGAGCATGTTTGTGAAGATATACAAGTACCCTGGCAACACCTAATATTATCTTGTACCGTTTATTCCAGTCCAAAAGATTTTTACCTGTAGAATCTACAAATTCATATCACCAGATAATGTAAATCAGAAGCAGTGCCAGTAGAGCCAGAAAAATATGTTGTGTTGTTGTTGCTAGGGGTGTAAATGAGTCGAGGTTTGTCGAGTAACTCGAGCTCGTTCAAGCCGAGCTTTATCGAGCTATCGAGTTGAGCTCGAGCCCTATATAGGAGCTCGAAATGTTTAACGAACTCGAGCTTATATAAGTTCAACTCGAGTTATTCTCTAGCTTTAATTTCGAGCTTTTAAGAGATAAATTATATTTTATGTATAAGAGGTTACATGTAAATACACTAAATGTAAATATTTATTTTTGAATTTATCAAACTTTTCGAGCCGAGCTCAAGCTTAATTACCTTATGAAGGCTCATTAAGCTATCGAGCTCATGAGCTCGAGCCGAACATAATAATGTCGAGTCAAGTTCGACTCGTTTACATCCCTGGTTGTGCATATGAGCTGTGTATTTAGAAATGAAATTTTATACCATACACTAAGTCGAAAAGGCTAGCAGTTGGTGCAAACTCATAGACGAGAAGCACTTTCATTCCTTCATCAATGCAATATCCGAGTAAATTGAACAAATTTTCATGTTCAAGCTGTGCCAGTATCGATGCTTCTTTCATAAGTTGTTCATTCATTCTATAAGTATAAGGTCGAACAATTGCAATATCTTGGTAATTTGGTAGCCTTCCCTGAACATATAAATCAATTTGGACGTTTTTAAGCACACACCGGAAAACATGAAATGTTATTATTTAGAGATGTTATTAGGGATACCTTGTACATGTTATCTGAATGTTTCAAAATTCTATTTGCTTTGGAGAAGTTGTCGGTTGCAATGCTGATAGTTTCAGAATCAAACTTGTACAATACTTTGTTTTCACTGCCAAGAGTATCGAAGAATAATTCCAATATTTTCAAACGTCCACCTAGAGTTAAAAGCTCTATAAATAAGATACTATACAAGTAGGAATGCATATGATAAACACAAAAAAGTGGAAGAGAACATGATACCTGAGCTTTCCCCATTGGATGGAAAGACAAACCCTGGTACCCTTCTACCAAATATTGTCATGCCTGCCGGTCGTGATGTTTTATTGGCTTTCTCCTGTAAGGCTAAGACAGAATCTAGACCAACCACGACCTCAGCCATTGTGGGTCGCTGCTTTGGATGGCTATGCAAACACCGGTCAGCTAATTGTGCAAACTCCTTCAAACATTTAGAGGATATTTCCCCTATTATACCAGTATCAATGATTTCCTTTAGCCTGCCTTCTTTGATATTGTCTTGAGCCCAACTTGCTAGACCCCATTGCTCCTCATCAAGTGTACTATCTACTGCTCGTTTCCTACACAAGACTTCAAAGAGTACTACCCCAAAGGCATACACATCAGACTTTCTAGTCTGTCTACCAGTTGAAAAGTAATTTGGATCTAAATACCCAAATGTGCCTTTGACTAATGTGTTAACGTAAGTGGATGGCTGATTTGTTGGCCCCAATTTGGACAAGCCAAAGTCAGAAATCTTAGCTGCCCAACTTTGATGTAACAATATATTAGAGCTCTTGACATCACGATGTATGACACCATGCTCAATACCTGTACCCGTGTGAAGATAGTCTAACCCACGGGCAGCCCCTATGCATATTTTAAGTCGTGTCACCCAAGGTAGATAATTTAGACGTTTGTGGAGATGATCTTCAAGGGTTCCACGGGGCATATATTCGTAAATAAGGATCAGTTCTTGCCCTTCACTACAGTAACCAATCAGAGATACCAAGTGGCAGTGCCTTAACTTAGTAAGCATCCTAACTTCAGACCAGAACTCCACTGCTCCTTGATTAGATGTTGATTCCAGCCTTTTAATGGCTACAGTCAAACGACCCGCTCCATGTATGATTGTTCCTTTATAAACCTTGCCGAAACCTCCACGCCCGATCACCAATGACTCATCAAAACTTCGGGTTGCTTGCTGAATCTCCGAAAAGGTAAACTGATGACACGGTTGCAACAACTCTAAGGAGGATCCTGCTTCATGACTTGCAGGAAAGGACATTGTTACAAGTATGAAGGAACTAGCAACAATTAATTAGAATCACCAATCAAGTTTACGATGATAAATAAGGGACGGAGGCACGGAGCCACACTTCTATCAAGCGGGGATTAAAATTAGTAACGTTTGTATACAATACACATTATCTGTGAGTTCGAAACGAAAATTAAGCTAAATCTGATCGTACTACATATGCACTAGATCATTAGGGGGAAAAAAATGTTTTTGCTCAGTGGGTCAATCTAAGATTAAATAGTTGGAATGCGAATCTTTTATATAATAAAATAAAACCCGGAATTTTTCATTTAAAAAAAATAAATTCATACCTTATTTAGTAATAATTGTATGTAGAAGATAAATACAAAAAATATAGATAAGATGCAATTAATTATAGGATTAAAAATTTTAAATAATTATATTTAATAATAAAAAACTATAATTAAACATCATGAATCAAACAAAACAAATATTAAAAATATATGATTAAAAAAAATTTAAAAATCCCGCGCGTGCGCGGGCGTTATAACTAGTAGATTATAAAATATATGCTTAATGCGTGTATAATGATTATAATTATAATTACTTTTATTAAGAGGCTTCAAGACAGGACAAATTAGTTGTTGGAAACATGGTTTCTACGAAACTACGAGCTAAAATTTCTATTAATTGGATTGATTGGTTTGATAATTCTTATAACATTCTTCCAATTACATAAATTGTTTTTCTTTGCTCCTAGCCTTTTGCTAGGATGCTAATTCAAATTTGCCGTAAAAATAAATAAATAAATAAATAAAATAAAATAAAATTGATACATCATGTTGTGAGTAATGTGAGAAGAGAAATATAAATGGTCCTTAATTTCAATTAAAAAATAAACATTTATTTATTTTACTTGTTCATGATTGATCAACATGACCTATCATGTTAAATCCAACTTTAAAGGATCTCAAAATAACAATTATGAAACATGAAATATATATGAAACATGAAATATCTAGGTTTTTTCGTCCATAAAGGCGGCTACTTCCAATAGAAAAATAGAAAGTGGGATCAATCAACCGCTGAAAAACGTATTGATTGCTAGTGGATTCTAGTGGATTATAATCAATCATCCATACTAGTGTACTAGAGCATATTAATCAAATAATAATAAATATGCAAACAGCGGTTGTTAAAAGGCACACTATTTTTTTTTTTCTTTTTTTTTAACTAGTTATAATGTCCGCGCACGTGCGAATTTTTTTTAAAGAATTTTCAATAATGTATTTTTATTTATTAAAAAATAAATAGCTTAATTTTTTGTTTTTGTTTTAATATGGTTCTTAATTTTGATTTATAATTATGTTTGATGTACGTGGTAAAATCCTAATTTAACCCAACAGCAATCTATCACGATCCTAATTTAACCCAACAACAATCTTTTCCTAAAAAATAAATAACTCTTTATTTGATCAATCTTTATTTTAACATAAAAACAAAACAGAAATTCAAATGTTTTGGACAAACATTATTAACTGATGATTACTTTAACAATTCAAGACCTAGAAGACGCACATGAACTTTTTTCATTCCCACCTTGCTCGTTTTCTACCATCCCTGGCCAACCCTGTATCTTTCCCTTCATCATGACCTATACAATCTCTTTTTCGGCCATACCTACCACCTCGATCCCGATATATATCCCGTCCCTCATCATGACCTGCATAATCTTGTTTCTGACCATACCCATCATCTCGATCCCGATATCTTTCCCTACCCTCACCATGACCTGTATCATCTTGTTTTCGTCCATACCCATCATCTCGATCCCGACATCTTTCCCTTCTGTCATCATGACCTCTTGCTTCTAGTATCAACGAATTGGAAGAGATGTCAACCGACAACCGTATTTGGAAACAACAATTTGTGGTATCATCTTGTTTTTGGTCATGCCTGTCACCTCGATCCCCATATCTTTCCCGTGTACCATGACCTCTACAATCTCTTTTTCGGCCATACCTATCACCTCGATCCCGATATGATTCCCTTCCCTCATCATGACCTTTATCATCACGTTTTCGCTTTCGATCTCGTGTATCATCATTACCTCTATCATCTTGTTTTCGGCCACCTCGATCCCCATATCTTTCCCTTCCCTTATCGTGACCTTTATCCTCTCGCTTTTGCTTTTGGTCTTGTGTATTATCATTACCTCCATGAGGTTTTAGATCATGAAAGTTATCACCGTGGACCTCATCGAATTGATTTTTGGCTTTTTGGAAGTCGCCGCCTTGCATTAAGAGAGCCGATTTCGAGCTGCTTCTACTTTTTCCATCAAGAATGCGGACTGAAGATGCGTCTAGGTGGCGGCGGCCGGAACAATCAAGCATACGTGCGCTATTATTATTATTCACAGCAGCAAGGAACACACAAAGATGACGTTTCTTAAATCCTTCTTGTTGGGTACCAAAGTTGATGACATCAACGGCTACACCCAGCTCTTTATACCAGGTTCCAAGTTGTGTACCTAACACCAGCCACAAATAAAAACTGCTAAAATAGATAATATATACAGCCTACGATCACCACACATAGACCACCACACATCAGACACAGTATAAAACAAACAAAAACTACATCCAAGATAAACCATAAATAAGCAACAAAATATATCCACAAACATAATTGCAACACACGTAATTAAATACCAAAAAACTAACATGTTTAATGTGTTTACGCAAATAGAATATCTGTGACAAAAGGCAAATCATTCTAGCAGATGCATTAATAAGCATAAAGCGATTTTAACAATTACTTTACATAATTCTATAGCTAATAAAAGATTAAACATCAATAGTATTTATTGCTATGCATATCTACACAACATTCAACAATACAAAATGGCAGACTAAAATAAAAAATATAAAACCGTTACAAATTTATAACCATGTAATATGAAGAAAAAAAAACAACTTCAAACTACTAAAGAAATTTAAAATACCTATTCATCAATTAGGATCATATCAATGCCAGCTAGCTTTGATGGATTGTTGTTGGAATGAGCAACTCCATAGATGAATAAAAAAACTGGCCAATATATATAAAGTTTAAAGCTTTTAAGAATTGTAATACAATATAAATTTGTTTTGTATTAGGATTTCTGCAGTTTTATAAAAAAAAAGTTGCATTCTAGTCCAAAACTATGAAAAAACCTAAAAAACACATAAACTTAGATGCATCACGAAAACTTTTTTGTCACTTGTAGCTAAGAGACATTATGACCAATTATAATGCCTTTAAGTTTAAGAGCCACGCACCTGTAACATTGATCTTCATGTCATCTTCAAGAAGCTATTAGCAGCACATGCTGCAAGAAACACAGAAACAGATACAGGGCACATAATTCAGAAGCCAGCATCTTTTTTTGGGCAGAATATCAAACGTCAGATCTTTGTTATGATGAAGCCACAAACTACTTTAAGAACACCTTGGCGCATGAAACGTTTCCATCTATCATTATTGCGTAATCCACTGCAACTCCCTTCTGATCCTTCATTTGTAACTGTAATAACACCTGTCTTCAGTGTATAGTACCTGGCGTATGACATATATCGCAGTTCTAAATCACGAAAATAAAGGAATTTACTTACTTTCAATAATAGAACGGTCGTGTCCCAGTACGAAAGAGCGGCCTATTTGGTCCCTTCTTTGTTGATGTGCAATTTCAATTTTCCGCCTGTTATTAAACATTAATTGCCATATCAGTGTTTGGCTTTTTTCCCGATCCTTTTTAAAAAAAGGTGTATTTGCAAGGAAATTAAAAGAAAACAAATATAATCTCCACTCACAGGTAGCTGCATAAGCCATTCTTGCTGCAGCTGTCTTGACTGCAACTTCTTTTCCTGCTACTGGAATGGAATCGTGCATTACTATCAGAGGTCTTTTGTTGGTAACAACTCCCACCTAAAGAGAAAATTGAGAAATATGAATGGCTAAATAATGAAGGAACGCGAAAATGAGTACAAATTTCTAAAGCCACAATGTTTTTACAAAATGATTTTTTCTCCTACCATTTACGTTTAAAATTTCTTATTTAAGTAGTTATCTTGTAAGAAAGTAAGTAGTTTGGGTAAAACATTTGCTTTTCAAACAGGTAAGCAATTTAAAAATAAGCAAGCCCAAACACCCCTTGATGTAAAGTCGGCTCGTTTTACATAAACATACATTTGGGCACCAACAATCTTGTCTTCGGACTTGTATGTGGACTTTCAACTACTGCAAGTGAAGGCTGAGGGATCGTTTACAATGCCTGCTACTATTATAGATGTCAAGCCACGTTCCTGTAGGTGTTCAATGAAATGCTGGTGCCTTTCTGTCATCTTTTTATATGTGGTATGGCTGAAAACTGCCTGCGTTTCTTTCCTATTTCCCAGTTCTTCTTCGCAAAAGAATAACCCCTGTCATAGTACAATTAAAAAATTTATATTCGCCCCTGAGTATTGAAAAATATAGCGCCAAACCATTTTTGTTTGTAATAATCAATAGAGAATAAAGCAAATAGTCTACTATATAAAGAAAGGAATCAATAAATTAACTTGGCATGCGGCGCTGAACGTTTCCAATTGTTGTTTCTACACGAACTCTCTGCACCATTTTTGGTAGTTCATTTATGCCTGCAACAACATTAGCCTTGAAATGCCTGATGGTGGAATGTCCGGAAACTGAAGCCTTTTTTAGTTTTGTATTCGAATATGCAGGATGTCATTGTAAAAAAGGAACCACTAAAAAGAAATATTAAAATATTTTAAATAATAAAAAAATGAATTCACCTGTCGTGTGCCGTTGAACGTTTCAGACCATTGTTTCTACATAATCCCTCAGGCATCATCTTCTGGTAGTTCATTTATGCCCACAAAAACATTAGCCTTTAAATCAGTTAAGTAATCTAAATTAGCATTCATATCGTGTATGCAGCACTTCAACCTTGAAAAAATTAGTGACCCCAATTGCCTTGCGTAGTTGAACCGGAAACTGAGTCATTTTACAGTTTTTTATTAGTATCTGGAAGAAGTCGTTGTAAAAAGTTAGTACACCTTAAATAACCGTTAATATTTCATATTGACACATACTACATTTGTACAGTAGTAAGAACACGTACCTACATTTGTTGCCGAAGAGATACCTATACCAGATGACATGAATTGAAGATGAATGCTTGTCCACATACCTGTAGTTTGAGCAGTGGCAAAACAAAATTGGTTTAGCCCCCAACCATCGTTGGTACGTTATGAGACCGCATCCCTTCCACATGAAAGACTCCACGGTCCAACCTGTTAAAACACAATTTTAAGATTTAGTCACATTATCGGGTTCGTTATTTATTACCGAGTTCAATATTATTATTATGTGCAGTTATATGGTTCCTCTGATTTATGCATTACATTGCAATACCAATATAACTTCTTTCTGTTTCCATTTTTACCAAGATATTGTTGAAATCTATACATGATATTTTTATGTGTGCGTCTAAAAGATAACAGTTTCGGTAAATGTTACCTCAAAGAGAATTCTCAATAGGCAAAACTCATGTGTTTGCAATCCATTTTGGAACCTCCTGTAATCCAGTTTTAAATGGCGGCTCATACGCGGCCTGCGCATCCTACTCAGTTACCTGAATAATGAATATATACAAACTCATAAACGTCGACAACCTTTCTAAACTTTTCTTTAAATCAAAGAACAACTGCTGCAATATACTCGTAGCCACCTGCATAGTGGGTCACACCAAAAAATTGTCACTTTCGAGGTTGACAAAGGACTAAAACCCAACATATTATCCCAAAAGATAAAACTAAAAAACATATACGTGATCCATGGTAACAACAAAACACTAACCTATTTTTTATCTAATAAGAAGTGTAAGTGTAAGAAGATATTTTTTATCTAATAACATATTCTCATAATAAGAGGATAACAACTAACCTTCTTAATTCAAGCTGCACTTGTACAGATAGAAACTGATTCTAACAAACTGTTTACACAACATTTGTATACCCGTTGATGATCTTTCAACAAAGATACCCAAACAGCCATGCGGTTTTTAACCATGGTTATGAGATGGGCAAACCGAATCTGATGTTTGAGATGTTTTGAGGTTAAAATTTGTGAAAAAAATAATATATGTGGATTTGAAAGACATAACCTGTTGTCGGATATACCGAAATCCATTTAATCCTAGAATGTAATTTGTAAAAATAGAATGCGCATATGATGGCTGAAATTAGGGATGAATGTATAGGTGGAATTAGGGATGAATGTGTTGGTGATGACCAAGAGTCCGATTTTTTTTAGTAATTACATTTTTTGCCTACAATTATTGAAAATAACATTGAGGCCCATGTGTATATTATATATATACTAAAAACCAAGAGGTTACTGTAGCAAGCACTGTGCTTGCTACAGTATTTTTTTTTTTTTTTTTTTTTTTTTTTAGTATTAACGGTCGTTAGTTATTTAACGGCTGTTAACTAACGACCGTTATCTTTAACATTTTCTAAAAAATTTTGTATGCACTTTGTCCTTCATCTCAGTGGTTCATTACAAATTTAGTCATCAAATAATTTACATAAATGGTCCTTCATGTTATACATCAATTGAAAAGTCAGTCCTAGGTAACTAACTTCACGTTAATTAGCTAACGGCAACAAAAGAATTCCGCAGCAACGCGCGGGTACCCAACTCGTTATATATACTAAAAGGGAGAACGTTTACTGTAGCAACACTGTAGCAGCTACAGTGCTTGCTACAGTAGACGAAACAGTAGTTTTGTGTGTGCCGGGTACTGTAGCATGGTACTGTAGAAGTACTGTTCATCTGTTTTATTTTTTATTATTTTTTTTTAACATGTACTGTTCATCCGTTTTTTTTTTTTTTTTTTTTTTTTTAATTTTAATTTTAATTTTAATTTTAATTTTAGACCACCTCATGTTAATTTTTAATTTTAAAGTTAGTCTTAAAAAAATAGTACTTAAGTTTATCGATCTTTTGCAAATTTAGTCGTTAATAACAAAAATAATTTTTTTCAATCGTTTTAATTCGAGTTTAGATTAATCATAACATTTCAACAATAATTTTTTTCAAACATTTTATTTCAAGTTTATATTAACCACAACATATCCGCAGCAACGCGCGAGTACCCCGCTTATATATACTAAAAGGGGGAATCGTCACTGTAGCAAACACTGTAGCAGCTACAGTGGACGAAAACAGTGAAAATGTGAGTTCGGGGCACTGTAGCAGTGGTACTGTAGCAACAGTTTTTTTTTTTTTTTTTTTTTTTTGGTAATATTTGGAAAAAAAAAAAATGATATTTTGATTATTAAAAATTTTCATTTTTTTTTGTAATATTTGGAGAAAAAAAATGATATTTTGATTATTAAAAATTTTCATGAGAATACAATTTTAACAAGATTTGAAAAATCCATTAACAAAATTCATTTAAAGTGCTACAGTAGAAGCAAGAATAGTCTTTTGTAATTTAGTCCTTAAGCCCTAAGGTGTAAAAAAATAAATAAATAGCACGGCATTTCCGCAGCAACGCGCGGGTTCCTCCGCTCGTTTGGTTTATTTATAAATGTGGCTAAGAAAACGTTTTTAGAAGAATTTTTAGACAAATTAAGAAATAATTAGGTTTAATTATTTTTCAAAATCTAAAAAAAAGTCAAATTAAAAAAATAACTTACTTAATAAAGTATGATTTGATTTTTTTAAATGAAAAAGTCCCCACTAGAGATTTTATTTTATTAGGAAAAAGATATGCTCGTAAATCATTAAAAAAAAGAATTATTATATAAATATTATAACTTTTGTAATTATAAATTACAAAATGATATTTTATCTAAGGATTTGGACAAAAAGTATTAGGCTATGACAAAAGTTCAATGCGGAACAATAATTATCTAAATATCAAATCGAGTGATCTCAATCATCTATCTATTTTAAATCTAAATGATCTAGATTAATTCTCATTTTAACATAATTAATTATTGAAAGACACTTTTTAACATTATTCAAAACTAAACACGTCACATAAAGGGTCGGTACAGCCTCTCATTTACTCATTTCATTTCAAATCTTCTTTTTACTCTCATATTTACTCTCACCAACAAAGATTTCAAGATCTGGTCAGACATGGACTGAGCTTGCCGGAGATTGCTAATGGTGACTGAATAATACCATTGGAGTGGAGGAAAGGTGGTTGGAGAGAGATGATTCGTAGAGCTGAGGGTAGCGCGTGGATTGACGTGCACTATGGATTAGGTTAGGTGATGACAGTTTAATTATTCTTGTAAAAGGTTTATGGTCTTGTGTTCAGTTGGTTAGTCTAGTTTTGACCCATGTCCTACAGTTCACTGTTAGTCACCATTTATTATCACAAATGCACAAATATATATATATATATATATATATATATATATATATATATATATATATATATATATATATATATATATATATATATATATTTTTTTTTTTTTTTTTGTATAATGGTATTTTTATATATATAATGGTGAATTGATTAGAAATTAATGTGGGATTTTTGTTGAATTTGGAAGATGAGTTTTGAGATGGCGTGCGAATGGGATATCATCTCTGTGAGTGGGAGGTGTTCATGGGATTTTCAAAATGGATGTGCTATTTAAAAAAAATGGTAGTTTATTTTTATAACTTTTATTATTATTTTATTTTAGTTCTTTTATCTCCACCGTAGGATGAATGTTGTAGATCTCACCTCGCTAGGCTAATGACACCAAAATGTATCATAATTATCACTTGTTCTTTAGATAATTGATGAATGTTGTAGATCTCACCTCGCTAGGCTAATGACACCAAAATGTATCATAATTATCACTTATTCATTTTATATGTATCGAACTATTTTTGCACAAAGTCATTAGCCACATAAAACTCTTAAGTAAGAATATCTTGTAAATAACATGTTTTTGTAACTGTATACGGACATGCTTTATAAAATTATATTTCAACTAAAAGTGTTTTGTGTTTTGGTCATCCCAGAAAGGATAAAAAATAAGCATGTTGACCCGTTACTGAACCCACCCATTTGGTCACCTCCAGTTACATACTTACATTATAGCTTGTCACCAAATGCATCAAATAACTTGTAATTCCTCTTGTAATTTCTGGATAGGTGGTGGAAAGAGTTTTAGGACGGATAATGAAGCTCTTCCCGGGAAGACAATTAAAGCACCAAACTAAGCATCTATGAGTCTTGACTATAAAAAAAATCAGTCACTGTAGTTTCAAATGTCGCTGTCCAGATCTCATTTCCCTTCATAACTGGTGGAGATGCAATATTATCTCCTTAGGAAATTCTGGCAAATACAGTGTTTCTATGCTGTTATACATAACAAATGGGAAATGCAAAAAGAATATACTGGCATATATAGTGGCAATGAAGAGTGTAAAATCAATGAGTATTTTTGGGTTAAGATGTTGTTGTTGTTTTTTTTTTCCTAAAGTACACAGGTAATTATGTTTCTTATGTTTATAATGTGAGATAATCTTGATGGGTTAAGTTTCGGGCAGGTTAAACCGGTTGGGAAACAACCTGGAATTGATGAGAGCCATTTAATAACAGTTTTTTGCCTTTAATCTTTGCCTTCATTAGTTTTTATTATGAGTTTAATAGTTTGACGGTTTCATGTTGAAGTAGTTGTCTTTGTTTAGCTATAAATAGATTAGTGTAAGCTTCATTCTAGAATGTATCAGTTTCTACCATATTGAAGTAATATAAACATCATTAACCAAAAACCAGTATATCATTTATCTTTGTTGTTTTGATTGGTGTTTGCGGGTGTGGGTTCGGGTTTGGGGGAGGGACTGATAACCAACATTTGGTATCAAAGTATGGGATCTTGAAGACGGGGCTGGTTTGAGAGTTGACTTTCGAAGGGGAGGAGCCTTCGGGTGTGGGGCTGCCATGCATCGCTGCGGAAGCAGGGACGGCAGGGGCTGTTTTACAGCAGAAGACGAAGACGGTAAGGTGTTTCGGGACAACTGTTGTTGTAGGGGAGACGGAGAGTACCGTTCAAGATGACGAGGGTGACCGGTGATGAAGATAGGCGGTCCGTAGCGGTTAGTTGTGATCAAATCCGGCGGTAGGTTGTAGGTCACCGGAAAATGGAGAGATTAACCGGTTCACGAGATGGGAAGAGTCGAGAAAAGCAGGTTGCTTTGATTCAGTTTGTGTGCAAGAAAACGGTAGAAGCGGGTGGCCTTGTTTTCTTGATCGGTGGAGTGATGCTCTCGTGTCACAGAAGTGTTATGAGCAAACGGTTCTGTGTGGTGACAAACAATAGTCGGGTGGTATGGGACTTTGGACGTGACCAAGGTAGAGGTCGTGAGTCTGGGAATAGTCGGGAACAATGGAGCATTAACACGGTGTAAACATTGAGATGACTTTGAACGTGCCGGGGAAGAGGTCGTGGGTCTGAGAAAAGTCGATATGGAAATGAACACGTCCAATGGAAGGCCGTGTTACATGTCACATGTATTATGAACAACAAGAGTAAATTGCAAAAATCGTCCCTAAAGTTTGACCAATTTGCATGTTTCGTCCCAAATATTTCGAAACTGCAAGGATCGTCCTTAAAGTTAACCTTTGGGGCATATATAGTCCTTTTTGGGGACGATACATGCACACGGGGCCAAAACTTTAGGGACGATACATGCACACGGGGCCAAAACTTTAGGGACGATACATGCACACGGGCCAAAATTTAGGGACGATCCTTGCAGTTTCGAAATATTTGGGACGAAACATGCAAATTGGTCAAACTTTAGGGACGATTTTTGCAATTTACTCTTATGAACAATCGAAAGGGGTTGAAAGAAGACTTTGGATGTGTCCAAGGTGAAGGTCAGGTGTCCGGGAAAGGTATTGAATGAGAAAGAGAACCGTGTAAGAGGTTCGGGTCGAGATCATCAAGATTACGAGGGTGAATGTGAGATAATCTTGATGGGTTAAGTTTCGGGCTGGTCAACACGGTTGGGAAACAACCTGGAATTGATGAGAGATATTTAATAACAGTTTTCTGCCTTTAATCTTTGCCTTCATTAGTTTTTATTATGAGTTTAATAGTTTGACAGTTTCATGTTTTAGTAGTAATCTTTGTTTAGCTATAAATAGTTTAGTGTAGGCTTCATTGTAGAATGTATCAGTTTCTACCATATTGAAGTAATATAAACATCGGTAACCAAAAACCAGTATATCATTTCTCTTTGCTGTTTGATTGGTGTTTGCGGGTGTGGGTTCGGGTTCGGGGGAGGGACTGATAACCAGCATATAATGTATTTTGGCGAGCAACTTGTCTTGAATGGTTTTTTAGGTGGTCATTTATATACATCAAAAACCACAAAATTCTTTCGTATCTTGGAAAAACACTAGTTGGTACCTTTGTAAGGATGGTAACGTCAACTCATATTTACATTGTGGACAAAAGTATCAACTTTTCATGCTTCTAATTGATTCAAGTTTGAGAAACACCAAAATATCATAAAAATGGCCGGATACTATACTGCAAGACGTGTTGTTTCAACTTTTCAAAATGAATTGTACCTTACTTATAAAACAGGTGTATATATTTAACTCGTAGTTGTTTATCTACCGATGTTCACTATTAACTTTGACCAACAGTTATTCCACATGGTTAATCTACGCATTGTGTTGTGGTGAAACTCTATCGGGGGCATAACTCTAATATAAACTCTCCAGCTGCCGAATAATCATAATCATGCTGCAATGCAACAGAATCATTGTCATCATCATGTATAGAAGTTATGTAATCTAAATCATTTGAATAATCAATTGGGTCATCCGAATCATCTTCTATCATCCATGCTGGCACTTTTCAGGGTAGGGAGTGCAACAGACGAGTCGACGAGCAACATGTCAACAACTTCCTCCATTGTTGGCCTATCAACCGGATCATCTTGAATACACAACAAGCCAATGTTGATGAATCTTGTTATTGAACTTGAAGCAGCATCAATTCTGGAATCGATTATATTTGAAGATGTTCCTTTCAGCCAGTTTCTCCAAGCCTGTAAATGTTTGACATGTTGATAAACATAATTCAACCATTTGCTAGAAAAAGCTAGCTACACAAGTTTAGTTATTTCAAAATAAACTCTCTTATCCTCATAGTTACTGTTAGTACCAGTTTATGTTTATTTTGTGGAGTAGGCTTAGCCTCAACCATACACTACTGGTGTGTTGTGTTTTTACTACTCGTGTGCTGACATTGTGTTGAGTTGGGTTATTTACCACATAATCTCAGAGTGAGGTTTGAGAGATAGATGTAGAAAGAAAACAAACTCGAGAGATGCATTTGATTTAAGACTTTGAGTTAGTACAAATACAAGCACAAGTGTCTACTATGATAGAATCTAATCATGCTTACATATTTTGCAAGGTTCTCGTTGGCGTCATATATGAAGCCATATGTTGTGCGCCCACTTATCGTTTCCAAAACCAACAGACCAAAACTAAAGACATCAACCTTAGTTGACAAAATATTTTCTGTTATATACTCGGGTGCCATGATTCTTCTGCGGTGTCTAAAACTATCAAGCCAGAACCAACACTTCAAAGTATTAGAATTTGAGCCAAAAAATAAAATAAAATAAATAAAAAATAAAAAGACATGTATGTTACTAGAAACTTTTATCTAAAGCATAATCAGTCAATTTACTACCAAATCTGAAATATCAAGTTGCATTTCATAAAATTCCCGGAACATATATTTTGAACCGATTGAATTTGTTGTATTCATGGACAACCTAAATATAGAACAGACATTTGAAGTTTTCAACAAATCAAAGGACAGAGATATAAATACGGGAGTGCATGTACTTACTATGTCCCACAACCAGGATCGTCTTCAATGTAATTAGTGTTGTTGATTGCTCTTGCACATCCAAACTCCGAGAGCTTGGGGTTCAAACTTTTATCCAAAAGAACATTTCCAGGTTCTACATGACAATGTATGATCTTAAGGGGAGCATCTTTGTGAAGGTAAACAAGTACCCTGGCAACACCTAGTATTATCTTGTATCATTTATTCCAGTCCAAAAGAGTACACGCAGAATCTTTTTTTGGGTAAAAGGTCAATGACCCGGTAAATATATTACTCCAAAAAGCATTTAAGTACAACGGATATGGGTGAATCCCATATCTCAGCCCGTTACATAGGCAAAAACCTTACATAACAAGATACTTCCTATTTTCTAAACAAGAAAACAAACCACTAACCACATGATAACAAAAGAGTTTGACAAAAATATAGACTACTTCTACGACCTTGGAGATTAAAGCCATAAATGGCATTAAGAGCGTCCAAATTCCCTGGAAGATCATAAATTTGCTTCGAATAATCATCATAGTCGTCAAACTCATCTTCACGCTCATGAACACCACCAAAAAGATTTGCTGATTCGTCAAAAGTATTAAGAACCTCATCATCATCACTATCAGAAACAACAACCTCACCCACCTTTGAAAATGGGTTAGCTCTCTTAATGGAAGAGGTAGACGGAATAGGATGGCCATCATCATCCACAAGCTTAGCTTTCCCATCAATAAGTAGCTTTTCAAGCTTTCCAATTTTCTCAACGATAGGAGTAGAACCACCTTCCATTGTTCCCATTAAATCACTCACAAGCGGTTCTTGTGATCCATTACCATTTAACGACTCATCCATATTAACTTCCATTGTACGACCAGAATCCACATCCTTGTTGGTGTCAATAGTAGGAATACCAAAAGCATCCGTATCATCCATATTAAGAGCATCAAATTGGTTAGATGTAGAAATCTTCGTTCCACTAGAACTAGCCGCATCAGAATTCTTCTTCTTAGTGCCATCCACTTTCTTAGGTTCAGGAGGAGTTTTTTTGGGTTGATACTGAAAGTGCTTACCCACAACAGGTTTAGTAAACCCTCCTTGGCCCGGAATTGTAGGACCACCTTGCTTTCCTTTCTTCTTGTTATTGACAGTCTTGAAACCATCAGTAACAGGCTTAGTAGGCTGAACAGGAGGTATAACAACTTTAGGACATTCGGTCAGATTATGACCAAATATCTTACACTTATCACACCGAGGTGGTTTCCACTCCTATTCAACCCGTATATTCTCAATAGTCACACCCGACCCATCAAGTAAAGGTATGAGTACACGCAGAATCTACAAACACTTATCACGAAATAAAAGTTTGCTATAAATTAAGATATACTTGATCCTCTCAATAACTTCATATGATATGTAAATCCCAGAATAAAAATTTATACCACACAGCAAGTCGCCGAGGCTCACATTTGAGGCAAACTCATAGACGAGAAGCATTTTTGTTCCTTCAATGCAATATCCGAGTAAGTTGACCAAATTTTCATGTTCATTCATTACCAGTATCGACACTTCTTTCATAAATTGTCCATTCATGCTATTATTATAAGGCCGAACAATTGCAATATCTTGTTGATTTGGTAGCCTTCCCTGAACATATAAATCAAGTTGGACGTTCAGTTTTAGCATACAATGGAAAATAAATGTTATTTAGTTAGAGATGTGATCAGGGTTACCTTGTACATGTTATCAAAAGGTTTCAAAATTTCATTGGCTTCGAAAAAGTAGTTGGTTGCATTGCTGAGAGTTTCATAATCAAACTTGTATAATACTTTGTTTTCACTGTCAAGGGTATCGAAGAATAATTCCAAGGATTTCAAACGCCCGCCTATAGTTAAAAGCTCAATAAATAAGATACAACTAAAAAAGTACTCCGTATAAGATAAAATTGAAGATAGTGGAAGACAACATTATACCTGAGTTTTCCGCATTGGATGGAAAGGCAAACATCGGTACCTTTCTCCCAAAGATTGTCATGCCTGAAGGCTGTGATGTTTTGCGGACTTTTTCCTGTAAAGCTAGGACAGACTCTAGACCAACCACAACCTCAGCCATAGTGGGTCGTTGCTTCGGATGGTTAAGCAAACACCGCTCAGCTAGCTGTGCAAACTCCTTCAAACACTTTTGTGGAAAACTAGAAGGGGGGTTGAATAGTTTTAGCGTTTTAAAATCTTTTTAACTTGTTTAGTTAGCTTTGAAACTTTCCGTTTGATCAAAGATATATGCACAAACACAATATATATATAACATGCAAGTAAAGGAAAGAAACGATTAAACCACAACACGAGTATTTATCGTGGTTCGGCTACAAGGACTCTTTTTCCTTGCCCTACGTCCACGCCCCGAGTATCCAACTCGAGAGTTTCTTTCACTAGTCAACAAGCTCCTTTCACCGGCGGAGAAAACCTTACACGTCGCTTATACTTTTACCGACACAAAGCTAAATGTCGAGTTCTTTTACAAGGGCACAACCACTCCCGTTTAGTTCTTTTACTAGGGTACAACAACTCCCAACACTCTTTGTATTTTGAGGACTAAAATACTAACCACTCACTTCAGAATATACACAAACAAATGACGCGTAAACAACAAGAGTTTACACAATACTAAGCTACCAAGTCTTGCAACGTTGTGTTGGAAACTTGTAACTTTAGACGACCTTGTGAGCTTCTTTGCTACAAAAGGAAACTTCACATTTACAATGATAAGAGGTTAGAAGAAAAGGATCAGTGTGTGTGTAAAATATGTGCTCAAGAAGTTAGCCAAAAATCAAGTTATGGCTTGGTATTTATAGCACAACAAACTGTGGGCTCGGCGGATCAGGCGGAATCCTCAAATGGGTTCCGCCCGTGTACCCCCAGGGTACCGCCGGGTCTGCAGTAGGTTTATGCAATTACTCTTCAAACCAAACAAGGTCTTGTCACATTACTTCTATCAACCAAACAATGTCACATCACTTCAAGTAAGTCAAACATGATACTTGCAAGCAACATGAAAGCAAGTCAAACACATAACTTGCCATAAATACATAATGACAAAACTTGCCATAAATGTGATGTGACTATTTCTAATTTAAGAAATAAACTTGTGTTATGTTTTATGAAATGTAAAATGTAGCAAAAGTCATGTTTATGCAAGTCTTAAAAACTAAGAATATGTTTTGCTTAAAACTAAAGTTTACATTTTGTCGTTAACAAAACTTAGCGAAGATCGTAAAATATAAATAACGTTTTTAGGCGATATTTGTATTAACAATCTCCCCCTTTTTGTTGATGACAAAACATAAACTTTGTTTTTAAGTAACACACAAAACTTTGGTTTTTAAGACTTAAAAAAAATTATATTAACCTTGTTTTACTTAAGAGATGAAAAGCACATCAAGTATTGAAGGTATAATATATTTCTCCCCCTTTTTGTCGAAACAAAAAGTAGAGTAGCGAAGCGGAATAATCGCCATGCTCCCCCTTGGTCGATACTCCCCCTAAATGGAGTACCAATATGGGAAACATGGATTTTGAGACCTACAAAAAAATGGTTAGTTGGTGATATATATAGTTAAGTTTGTAGTTACCACACACAATGCAACCACAATGACAACACAACATTGATCAACCAACAATGCACACAAGTAAGTAGAAAGAAATTTCATTCCAAGTAAAATTTTGACTTATAAAAGTCAAAAGACAAGAAATGCTAACTATTCTCCTACTTAGTAACCAAGAACTAAAAAAAATAACCAAGAAAATAAAAAAAATCCTACATTCCTAAGTTGGGGCAAACGGCCTCCAAGGGTTGTTTAGGATTTGTTGGGGTGGGAAAGTGCATCCAAACGTTCAATGACATGTTGGAATGCAAACCGGGTTTCATTTTGGAATTGGTGAAGCAAGGTTTTTATGCATTCACCCATTTGCTCACAATTTGAGCAAACATGGGGATGGTTGGGTGAAAATGGGTTGGTTTTGGTTTCTTGGTTTAGGGGTTGGTTTGGTTTTGGTTGTTGGGTGGAGGATGGATTTGGTATTGATTCAAGCAAGGTGGTTTGAAATTCTATTGCTTGATGAAGGTGGTTTTCAACCATGCTTTGTATTTCCTCATAAGAAGGAAAGAAAGACTCATATGTTTGGGGTTGAGAAGGTGGTGGAGGTGGGTGATCATGGTGCTCAAAATTTGGTTCTCCATAAAGAGGACCATGGATTTCACGGTAGATTGGGTGAAATAACAACGGTTTGGGTGGTTGTTACACTTGTTGTGGTGGTTGGTTAAGTTCCAGATCATCATCAAGATCAAGAATTGACCTTGGTGATTGGTTTGCAAAAGGTGGTGGTGATGTTGGAGGAGACCCAAAAAGTTCCATAGGTTCAATTTTTGGTAATGGTGATGGTGATGAAGTCTTTGATGGTTGAGTTGGAGCACTTGGTGGAGTTGGGTCAATAGGTGATTTAGTAGGTGGTGGAGTGTGCTCATTTGGTTGTTTGGGTGATGGAGATGGAGATGCAAGATTAAAAAAATGTTCATTTTTGATGGGTGATGTGAATTCATCCGAGGATGAGGAGCTAAGGTTGATGGATTGGTTTGACCATAGTGGTTTGACACTTATCCGGGCGGTTCTACGGATGGGTCGTGATGGTTGAGAGGTGTTTGTTGACTTGGTCATTGTTTAAAATGGTTTAAAGTTTCAGAATTTGTGATGAAGAAGGTGTGGTTTGAGAGTGTTTAGGATGGTTTAATTTATAGTGATGAAGATTTGTGGGAAGGAGTGTTTGGATTTGATGTTAACCCATACAAAAATGGTGGTTCCTAATGATTTGGAAAACTTAATTGTGGGTTGTCATGTCATGGAAGTCAATCCAATGAAAATGGTGAAGTGAGAAGACAAGTTTTGCACTAAATGCTTAGTGGTTTTGGTGAGTTTGTTTGATGGAAAAATTCTCAGGGATTTCAAGGATCCCTTAAAAGGGTTCCTTCCTTTATGTTTGAGGGGTCCTTGAGGTTGTTATGGTTAAATTTGAATTTTGGCGGGAATTGGTTTTGGTTAAGTTCATGGAAGAAGGAGTATCCTATTATGCTAAACACATTGCAAGTAATGGTTTTCTACCTAAAAGGATTGGATTTGGATGTTTGAATGTTGAATTGGCGAAAAAGAAAAACCAAAAATTCTGCAGGCATATGGCGGCACCCTGGAAATACACAGGCGGAACCCAAATTAGGGTGCCGCCTGGTCCGTTGGGCCAAAACTGGGTTACCCAGAATTTGCACTGGCGGAACCCAAATTTGGGATCCGCCGGTTCCGCCAGGCCTGAAAAAGTTCACAGTCCGCGTTTTTGACCCGCGAAACGATTTTCAAAATTTTCGAAAACTCTTGGAACTAAAAATATAATTCATACCTGGTTAGGAAATGCAAAAATTAGACATGTAAACACTCATGTCATAAGACTTTGACCGGGGGCTAGCGAAATTCACTAAACTTAGTGAAAATTTGATAATCATGAAAATTTGACAATTTGCCAAAAGTTGTCTTCCTGCAACATTGTTAGTTAAAACATGTTCCATAGTGTATCAAACATTGTACTAACACACAAATACATCACAAAGATTGTTTAAACTAGCAAATTGTTCCAATAGCACCTTGTGCCAAACACTCCTAACACACTCGCACTCATTGACGGTCCATCTTCTTCTTCATCTTCCCGAGGAATCTCCCGATGTTTTTGAACATCCCCTTTGTTTGCTTGAACTCCTCTGACTCATTTGGAATATCCGGAAGTTGGGAAAGGTATTCTAGAGGTGGGAGCCTAGAGTTTGGCAAATTGTCATCTTCACTCATTGAGGAAGATGAGGAGGAGGTAGGGGGATGAGGACGTTTTCCTTGGGCTCTATACATTCTCTTATCACTTAGAGGGACAAATGTATGTGGAATGAGAGAGTAGTCAAGTTGAAGACGGTTAGGAGTTGGAGGAATGGGTGCAATGAACCTAAAGAGACGGGTCAAGAACATTCCATATGGCAAAGCCGTTGTGCCATGAATGGGAATGTCGGCCATTCTCTTGGCCATGTAGTAAGCAAGATTGAAAGGTTGCCTAGTCGACAAAGAGTAGAGCATGTAGCATAGGCAAAGATTGATATGGTATCGGTTTCCTATGGTGCTTATAACATTGGCTCTAAGGACTTCCTCCCATTTCTTGAATTGGGGCAAGAGTTCATTAAGTTCCATTCCATATGGATCTTTATCAACCTCATTTCCCGTTCGGGTTCTCCTAGTAGTGGTTGTCCTAACAAAGAGGTGGTTACGGAGTACATCTTTTGACACGAGTGGGGTATCATAAGGATGGTAACGGTCATCTAGGGTGTCAAGGGTTGAGAGGGAGTGCAAATCGGAGTAGATACAAGTACCTTGGTTTGGAATTCCTAGGATTTGAGCAAACTCCTCAAGAGTGAAGGAGTATTGATTGCCACTAACCCTAAAGTTGACGGATAAATAATCATAATCACCCGTGGATAGAGTGACAGATGCATAGAACTCAAGAATGAATCTAGGACAAATAGGCTCGTCTAAAGTCAAAAGACACTCAAAGTTGATTGTGGCAAATTCGGCATAAAGGTTTGTGCCTTCTAGGAAAGACGGGTCAATGGTTCTACCCTCATGGACATAGCGTTTTTCTAGGGCTTTGAAAATGTTGACTTGGTTTGGTGTAAGGCCTTTGGTTTTGTGGTGTTTTGGGAGGTACTTAATTGTGTCCTTATGGTCGTAATGGGTTAGAGGAGGCATGATGATACCTAGAACAACAAGAATTTCATATTTTAGTTTAAGTAAACTACTATTTAAATGTGGATGTTCTAGTGTGTGCCTATATGAAAACAATGTGGAGGTGTGGTTATCTTGACTCATTTTGATGCAAAAAAAAAATGTTTTATAATGTAAGTTTTGTTATAAAAACAAAAGATAACCCAAACACTCCTAGGTTAATGTAGCTTCGTTTGAATGTACCCGAAAATACATATTAGTTATGTATTCCCTTTAGCATTCAAGAGACATTATGCAAGTGATGTTTTGAACATAACGTTTTGATTTTGTATTCTCAATGTGAGACGAAAAAATATTTGTCCTACTTGTGAGAAATTTTTGCAAGAATTTGACATGGGGTGGTTTAGCAAACATGTTTACACTAAGTAAGAATGTAATTCCTAACTATGGGGAACATGATTAGTTTTGTTAAACACCTAATTTTATGCATGAATTTTACAAGTTTAATGCATAACCCCAAGTTTTTGTTTTTGTGCAAAAATAGAATTCCTAGACTCAGATCAGGATTGTAATCAAGATAAGATACTTACAATGATGATGGATTAGCAATGTGTTTGAATGGAAGACCAGAATTTCGTGGGTATGGATGAGAGGAATGGTGAATAGTAACAGTTTTGGAAGTGGTGGTGTGAAATAATGGGTGTTTGGTTTATTATAAACAAAGAAAATGATTCTGCAGGTCGACGGACATGGCGGAACCCTGGGTTGGGTTCCGTCCGTTATGGCTGAGGGTTCCGCCGAACCTGCTGAGAAAAAAGGTTTTGGATTTGTTTTGATTTTTGTGATTTTTGTCTAATGTCCAGAACTATAATGTAGGTTCCATGAGTCCTAAGCCTAGCCTAAGAAGATTAAAAGGTTCACGTTTAAGAGGTTTTGTGAGAATGTCGGCTATGTTATCTTCGGAAGAAACTTTCTCAATTGAGATATTTCCTTTTTGGACGTTGCCACGAAGGAAATGATGACGGATTTCAATATGTTTGGTACGAGCATGTTGAACCGGGTTTTTGCTAAGATCAATGGCACCTTTGTTGTCACAAAGAATTGTGATGTCGTTGAGTTGAATTCCGTAGTCGACAAGAGCTTGCTTCATCCAAAGAGCTTGTTGACATGCCTTTCCGGCCGAAACGTACTCGGCTTCCGTTGTTGAGATAGCAAGAGCCGTTTGCTTCTTAGAGAACCATGAGGTGAGACAATGTCCAACAAAAGTACAAATACCACTTGTGCTTTTTCTAACGACATAGTCACCGGCATGATCCGAGTCGGCATACACTATGGTGTCTATTCCCGTTCCTTTGGGATACCATAAACCTAAATGTATAGTGCCCTTAATATACCTAAATATCCTTTTAACGGATTCGAGATGTGTAGTCTTAGGATCTTCTTGAAAGCGAGCACATAGACAAACACTAAACATAATGTCGGGTCTACTAGCCGTTAGGTAAAGTAGACTACCAATCATACCTCTATATTTAGTGCTATCTACGGATTCACTTTCCTCATCCTTGGTGAGTTTAGTTTCCGTGGACATGGGAGTTTTGATAGGTTTCGAATCTTCTAATCCAAATTTCTTAAGCATGTCCTTAATGTATTTAGATTGGTTAAAGAAGATACCATCTTCAAGTTGTTTAATTTGGAGTCCTAAGAAAAAGTTGAGTTCTCCCATCATACTCATTTCAAACTCGTCATGCATGATTTTTGAGAAATCCACACATAATTCTTGACAAGTTGATCCGAATATAATGTCATCAACATAGATTTGGACTATGATAATATGTGAATCTTTCTTCTTAGTGAAGAGAGTATTATCAACTAAGCCCATGGTGTACTTATGGTCAACTAGGAAGGTTTTAAGTCGATCATACCATGCTTTTGGAGCTTGCTTGAGTCCGTAAAGAGCCTTTTTAAGTTTGTAAACATAATTAGGTTTTTCAAAATCGATGAAGCCCGGTGGTTGAGCAACATACACTTCTTCATTAATGACTCCGTTTAGAAATGCACTTTTGACGTCCATTTGAAAGAGTTTAAAATTATGTGCACACGCATAAGCAAGTAAGATTCTAATTGACTCGAGCCTAGCTACCGGAGCATAAGTTTCATCGTAGTCGATGCCTTCTTGTTGATTATATCCTTGTGCTACTAGCCTAGCTTTGTTTCTAGACACAATTCCATTTTCATCCATTTTATTACGAAATACCCATTTCGTTCCAATTATTGTTTGACTCTTTGGATGAGGAACTAATGTCCATACATCATTCCTAACAAATTGGTTTAATTCTTCTTGCATTGCAATTACCCAAGATTCATCCTTAATGGCTTCATTAATATTTTTAGGTTCAATGGTTGACACGAAACAAAAATAATTACTTTCATTTTGGACTTTTGATCTTAGTGTTCTTTCATTAATGTTGCCTATGACGCTATCTAATGGATGACTTTTAGATTCTTTGACATTAACAAGTTCTTTGTTTAATAGTTCATCTTCCTTGTCATTATCTAAGATTTCTTGACTTTCAATTACTTGGCTTTCAACTAAGTCATCATCTACCAAAGGTGATGTCTTAGAGGGAGGTGGACTTTCGTCAAATGTTACGTTTAACGATTCCTCGACTCTTAAGGTTTCTTTGTTTAAAACAATGTAAGCTTTACTATTTTGTGAATATCCAAGAAATACACCTTCATAAGACTTTGGGTCAAATTTGGTGAGATAATCCTTGGTGTTAAGAATGAAACATTTACTACCAAACACTCTAAAGTATCCTAATGTAGGCTTTTTACCTTTGTAAAGTTCATAAGGAGTTTTACTCAAAAATGGTCTAATTAGGACTCGATTTAGAATGTACGTTGATGTGTCTACGGCATTACACCAAAACTTTTGTGGAATATTTTGTTCATTAAGCATTGTTCTGCTCATCTCTTGTAATGTCCGATTTTTACGTTCTACTACGCCATTAGATTGAGGAGTACGTGGAGCCGAAAAGTTATGAGTAATTCCATTATTATCACAAAATTTTCCAAATTGAAATTCATTATCAAATTCACGACCGTGATCCGTTCTAATAGACACAATATTAGACCCTACTTGATTTTGAATTTTCTTACTTAGAATCTCAAATTTATCAAAAGCTTCATTTTTACTTTTCAAAAATTTTGTCCAAGTATAACGTGAGTAATCATCTACTATGACCAAAGTGTAGAAGTTACCTCCATAACTTTGTATAGCGGATGGACCAAATAAATCCATATGTAAAAGTTCTAGACACTTAGATGTAGAAACTAAGTTTTTAGCCTTATGGCTACTATGAACTTGTTTACCGACTTTGCAAGCATCACAAAAGTGTTGGTCATATTTCAACTTGGGTAGGTTTCGAACTAAGTCTTTGGAAGAGAGGTTTTGGATAAGTCTCATGTTAGCATGTCCTAAACGTCTATGCCATAAAGTTGAAGATTCATCTAATGAGGTAAGACAAAGTTTGTCTCTAGATGTAGAATCCAACTTCATGACGTATACGTTGTTCTTAAGGACACCTTTGGCTATGGTTATACCATCTTTAAGTATTTTACTACCGTTCTCACTAAAAAGAACATTATACTTATTACGACAAAGTTGACTAATACTAAGGAGATTAAATCCTAAGTTATCAACATGAGCGACATCATCTATAGAAAGGGAGTCATGAGAGATTGTACCTTTTCCGATGATTTTGCTCCTAGCATTACTACCAAACGTAACATTACCTCCATCACATTTGTGATATGTAGAGAAGAGGCTTTTATTACCCGTCATGTGCCTTGAACAACCGCTATCTTTGATCCATTCATCCGGATCCAAACAAACTTTGAGGCACACCTATTTTATGAAAAACACTCAAACATTTGGTCCCCAATTTCTCATGGGTCCATTTTGGTTAAGCATACCATTAATTTGTCCTAAATATGAAAATAGAGCATAAGGGTTCCATGGCATGTAATTTGAGGTTTGATAATGTCCAGGAGTGTTTTGGTTCCAAACATGTTGGTAGTTTGGTCGAGCATTGAAGTTGCTCTTTGGAAAGGGGCGTTTGGGAATTGGAGTCTTAGGTCTTGGTTGAGTAGTCTTAGCTCTAAATTCATTTTTACTAAGTCCTACTCCAGTTTTAAAGGCAGGTTTGGTTCCATTTTTATATGTAACTTTAACAAATTTAGAACGATCCGATGTGGATGGAGTTACTGCTGCAGCAGACCTGGCGGAACCCTCGGGGCCAACGGGCGGAACCCTATTTTGGGTTCCGTCTGGTCCGCGGGCTGCTGTAGCAGTTTTGTTTGTTTCATGTGTGTTCGTTTCTTGTTTCGTTTGACCCTTAATGATTTCTACTTTCCTGAAACCTAGACCTGTTTTATCAAAAGGTGACTTTTGGAGTTTCATAATTTCATCCGCACATGAAATGTTCTTATCGAACTTTTTGAACTTTGTGGTTTGTTTGATTAGATCATTTTGAGTTATTTTAAGTTTCTCAATTTCAAGTTTAAGTTCCTCACATGATTTGCATGAGGTGTCAATACCTTTATTCTTTTCTAATCTCTTAGCTTTTTCTTTTAACTCATAAACTTCATTTTCTAAAAACTCCTTTTTAGTTTTCAAAAATTTATTTTTGTTTATGATTTTTAAGCTTAGCTCACAAAGTTTGTTATATTCATTTTGTAAAGTGTCATCATCAATAGAGGAGTAAGATGAGTCGGAGAGTACCTCATTTGAGTTGTGAGCCATGAGAGCAATATCATCGTTCTTTGGCTCATCATCATCTCCTTCATAGTCACTCCAAGCACCACCCACAAAAGCTTGTTGAGGCTTGTTCTTGGGTGGTTTTGGACATTCTCCTACAAGATGACTTGTGTCTCCACACCTATAACATTTTCGTTCAACTTTTCCTTTTCGATCATCACGATCTTTCCGGAAGATTTTCTTGTCATCTTTAGTTTGTCTTACAAACTTCCCTCGCCTACGAAAGAACTTCTTGAAGTCTCTCACGGCCATAGCATATTCTTCATCATCACTATCCGAAGTAGATTCTTCATCATCACTTGATTGGACTCTAGCTTTCAAGGCAATGGACTTAACTTTTTCTTTCTTGCCTCTAACTAGTTCCGAATCTTTTTCCATCACCATTTCATGAACTTTGAGGTTTCCAATTAGCTCATCAAGTGACATGCTTGAAAGATCTTTGGATTCTTCAATTGCCGTCACTTTTTCTCTCCACTTCGGATGGAGTGCTCTAAGAAATTTCCTGACAAAGTTCTTACTACAAAAAGATTCATCAAGTGCTTTAAGTGAAGTAATAATAGTGTTAAACCTAGCAAAAGCATTATCAATAATCTCATCTTCGGAAATAACAAATTGTTCATATTGTTGAACAAGAAGATCAATTTTGTTATCTTTAACTTGTGAGTTTCCTTGATGAGTGACAATTAAAGATTGCCAAATATCTTTGGCGGTTTTACACAAAAAGACTCTTTCATATTCTTTCTTAGGCAAAGCGTTGTAAAGCATCATTTTAGCTTCATTATTTTTACCTATCAATTTCTTTTGATCATCATCTTTAATGTTAGTAACTATATTATCACCATCAACAATTATGTACCATAAATCTATATCTTTAGATTTCACGTAAGTTTCAAAACGGTTTTTCCAATATATAAAACCATTTGCTTCAAAGAGTGGTGGTCTTTGCATAGATTGCCCTTCTTTGTAATTTTCAAAATCCATGGATCGTTTGAAGTTTTAAAACACAATATATTTTAAAAGCTTAAGTAACGTAGCTCTTGATGTCAATTGTGGAAAACTAGAAGGGGGGTTGAATAGTTTTAGCGTTTTAAAATCTTTTTAACTTGTTTAGTTAGCTTTGAAACTTTCCGTTTGATCAAAGATATATGCACAAACACAATATATATAACATGCAAGTAAAGGAAAGAAACGATTAAACCACAACACGAGTATTTATCGTGGTTCGGCTACAAGGACTCTTTTTCCTTGCCCTACGTCTACGCCCCGAGTATCCAACTCGAGAGTTTCTTTCACTAGTCAACAAGCTCCTTTCACCGGCGGAGAAAACCTTACACGTCGCTTATACTTTTACCGACACAAAGCTAAATGTCGAGTTCTTTTACAAGGGCACAACCACTCCCGTTTAGTTCTTTTACTAGGGTACAACAACTCCCAACACTCTTTGTATTTTGAGGACTAAAATACTAACCACTCACTTCAGAATATACACAAACAAATGACGCGTAAACAACAAGAGTTTACATAATACTAAGCTACCAAGTCTTGCAACGTTGTGTTGGAAACTTGTAACTTTAGACGACCTTGTGAGCTTCTTTGCTACAAAAGGAAACTTCACATTTACAATGATAAGAGGTTAGAAGAAAAGGATCAGTGTGTGTGTAAAATATGTGCTCAAGAAGTTAGCCAAAAATCAAGTTATGGCTTGGTATTTATAGCACAACAAACTGTGGGCTCGGCGGATCAGGCGGAACCCTCAAATGGGTTCCGCCCGTGTACCCCCAGGGTACCGCCGGGTCTGCAGTAGGTTTATGCAATTACTCTTCAAACCAAACAAGGTCTTGTCACATTACTTCTATCAACCAAACAATGTCACATCACTTCAAGTAAGTCAAACATGATACTTGCAAGCAACATGAAAGCAAGTCAAACACATAACTTGCCATAAATACATAATGACAAAACTTGCCATAAATGTGATGTGACTATTTCTAATTTAAGAAATAAACTTGTGTTATGTTTTATGAAATGTAAAATGTAGCAAAAGTCATGTTTATGCAAGTCTTAAAAACTAAGAATATGTTTTGCTTAAAACTAAAGTTTACATTTTGTCGTTAACAAAACTTAGCGAAGATCGTAAAATATAAATAACGTTTTTAGGCGATATTTGTATTAACAACTTTGTTTCTATTCTCCCCCTTATACTAGCATTTACTATTTGTTTTAGCCGACCTTCTTTAATTGAGTCTTGAGCCCAACTTGCTAAACCCCGTTGCTCCTCGTCTAGATTTCTATCTACTGCTCTTTTCCCACACAAGACCTCAAATAGTACAACCCCAAATGCATACACATCAGACTTACGAGTCAGCCTACCCATGTGAAAGTAATTTGGATCTAGATATCCAAACGTAGCTTTCACCATAGTATTAACATAAGTGGAAGGCTGATTTGTTGGACCTATTTTTGACAACCCAAAGTCTGAAATTTTAGCTGCCCAACTATAATCTAGCAGTATATTTGAGCTTTTGACATCACGATGTATAATTCCATGTTGAATACCTGTCCCCATGTGAAGATAGTCTAACCCACGGGCAGCACCTATGCATATTTTAAGCCGTTTCACCCAAGGTAGAGAATTTAGATGTTTGTGGAGATGATCTTCAAGTGTTCCACGAGGCATATATTCATAAACGAGGATCATCTCTTGGCTATCTTTACAATATCCAATCAAAGATACTAAGTGACAGTGCCTTAACTTTGTGAGCATCCTAACTTCAGTCGAGAACTCGACTGCTCCTTGATTAGATGTTACTTCTAGCCTTTTAATGGCCACTGTCAAACAACCCGCTCCATGTATAATTCTTCCTTTGTAAACCTTGCCAAAACCCCCGCGTCCGATTACCAATGATTCATCAAAGTTTTCGGTAGCTAGCTGAATCTCCAAAAATGTAAACTGACAACATGGTTGCAACAACTCTAAGGAGGATCCAGCTTCATGACTTGTTGGAATGGACATAGTTATAGAAATGAGCTAGGATAAAACAGAGTTTGGATTATATTATTATGTTTATGATCACAAGCGTATAAGTAATAAGTGATACATATATGGTCATTAATATGTGTTTAGGTCTTTGGGCTCCACTACTTACAACTTTATTTTTTTATTCATTTCATTAAATAAAATAAATTCATTTAACTAATTATAAAAAATAATACAATATACTAATTTTATTTCATCCAAATAAAAAAGTTACAATACGGAAAAGAACCATACTAATTTTCTTAAAAGAGTTTTTAGACCAACCCTGATTATTGGATGGTCTTGAGGCAGCTCACGTAACCGTTCGACCTCTGGAGCCCGAGTATGCATCTGTCGAATAGTACGAGCTATCTCACCTAACAAGTTGTTAATCAACTTAAGTTTATTTTCTTGTTCATTGCGTAATCGGGTAAGGATTGTTCTTTGCACCTCAGCTGGTTGGTTAGCCATAGTGTTTATGTGACAATACAAAGTTGAATAAACATGGTATTTATAAGTAAACTAGCTGTTAGAGAATTTTATTAGAGAAACTAGCTGTTATAAATGATACGGAAATACCAATAAATAAAATACAGAAATTTTAAATGTTTAAATTTCAAATTCATAAAAAAACGTGTGCATATATTAAAATGAAAGCAGGATAATTTCAAAATTTGAATTCAAAATGAAAGCGGGATAATTTCAAAATTTGAATTCAAAAATCACCCACAATCATCCTATAAATACCCATTCTCAGATGCTGAAATACACCCACAATTCACACACAAATCATCAAGAATTCTCTTTTCTTCTTCAAACGTAACAATGTCACACAACGCATCACCTGATAACGAATCGGTTTACAACACACCACCTGAAGACAATTCCCCACAAAACACTCCACGAGAAGATCTATTTCCGGTGTTCCAATATGACAACCCACCACCTGCCACTCCACTAGAAGTTATGTTTCCACCAGAAAACAATCCACCCATAAACAATCAACCACCAAACTTTTCACCAGAAAACCAACCCAATACCGTTGGGTTGACTGAGGAAGAACAGTACGAGCTGGATATGCAAGTCTTCTTAGAGTTTGAAGCTGAGCAAGACCGTCAGTCAAGGGAGCATGAGTCGTACCTCAAAGGTAAAGAGGATCGGAGAAACCAACGAGCAGAATGGCGATGGAAAATGGGACTTCCAACTGTGCCATCGAGTGAGGACGATTCAAGTGCCTCCTATTCGAGTCACGAGGGCTATGTGTTGGATGATTCATTTAATTGAATCGTAGTTTTATGTTTCATGTTTGTTGTAGTTCGTGTTTTAGGTTTAATGTGTGTAATCGTAGTTGAATTTACGTTTTGTGGTTGTAATATAATTGTACGTTGTGTTAAGTAATTTCAATCCTATGTTTAATATAGTTGTAATCCTATGTTAACTATTTTAAAACTTCACAAACCTTTATTTACATTTACAAAACTTTTCAAAACTTACTAAACAACATTTCAAAACAACAAAACCAATAAAAGAAACGGGAAAAGAAAAAAAAATAAAAAATAGTACACGTTGTCAGCTTCTTTCCTTCGCTGTGCCCACGAGAAACCACCAAACGGCGGAGAACAGCAAGGGGGCGGTGCAGCGGCGAGCAACGGCTCGTCGTTGAAGGGGACACGTCGGAACGACGAGGTGCAAAGACGAGCTGCACCTGGTGCTCTAAGAAACTAAGATCTACATAACATGACATATATCTTTTGGCGTGGATAATGGTGGCCACTTAAAATAGAAAATAAGAAATTTACTTTTATTCTTCAGTCGAGTTTTTTTGGGTGACTGTAGTATTTTTAACAATTATTTAAAAAAATATGTACTTCTAAAGTTATTTAAATAAAGAAGAACTGATATTCCTCCGGGTGATAACATGAGAATCATGTCATACATCATTACCGCCGCTAATAAAAGAGTCATCACCGACAGGGATGATCAAAATGCCGATATGCCAATGAAGATGATGGCTGCTAAAAAACCAAGTTTCATGGGCTTTATGTGTTTTTAGGATTTTATTTATAAAAACAAAAATGAACATTATGTTAATTATTTTAAAAGTGCATATTTTCTTAATTACTTTTCCAGATTACGATGGTCATATAAAAATCGATTTTTTTTTTTTAACATCCATACACAGCCAGACATGCTACACCTTGTTATTCATACGCTTTATTGCATTAACAAGGGACAAAAATACACAGAGATTATACATTAATCATCTTTATTAGTTGTTTATTCTGTTAGTTGCTAAATTTATTAAAGATGATATTGATAGTATTTAAGTTATAAAAGTAGTTATATATCACCAACTTAATGTTAGGGTCAGATGAAAAATATAATTAAGATGAGAAGAATGAGAAGAAATAACAATCACAAATTTCAAATGCATATAAAAAATAGATGCTTCTCAATATTAAACCCTCCTTATTTGATTCTTCTACAGATAATCTTGATATGTAATTTTGTGATTAATGTTGAAACTTTATGTCCAAAAACGTTAATTCATACCTCAAATATGATTACGAAAACCATGTTGTTACACTAATGATCTAATTTACAAGGCTGTATACCACAAAAACATATTTTGGGTGACTCTTAACATGCTCCCCTTGTTCAACCCATTTGACGCTTCTTATTATTAAAAATTTCAATTAATTCATGTGGTCTGTTAGGAAAAAGTGTAACCCAAATAGACTAGTTCATATACACTCTAAATAGAACCATTAGTTTGTGAATACTAATGTTACTTTGTCCCGTATCAGTTAGCATTGGAAAAAGAAGAATTGATACAAGCGTTGTCAACATAATAATCTTTAAGTGCCAAGTTGAAGGTAAGTTCTGATACGCCAAAACAGAATTATGCTCAGATCATACCTTTTTCCCAACATTGCAATCATGAAATATAAATTTATCTTTCCTTCTTATTGTAATGAAGGATTTGAACAAGGAACTATCCCATAAACTTGAAGTACAAACACAAAGATTAGAGCTTTTGACTTCACAGAGTATGGTGAGTGGTGATAATATCCCACAAAGAAAGCCTGGTCCTCGTACCGTCGTTGACAACACACCCTATGCAGATGAAGGCGATGAGGTAAAAAGAACAATACCTTCTGTAATCACAAAAATTATGCTGCATCATATCTTTAGGTGGCGGTTTCTACCCATTTACTTATTTGGGTCGATTCAGGCTATGTTTTATGTTTAATTGGTCAAATGATAAAAAATAGTTTTGTATATTAGATAAAAGCTCATAAATCTTTTTTTTTTTTTTTTTTTTTTTTTTTTTTTTTTTAAAGATAGATTACTAGTTTATTAATAATATAATTTATAACAAAATGTTTTTTTTTTTTTTTTTTTTTTTTTTTTTTTTTTTTTTTTTATGGATCAAGCCCGGACCTGCATAGAAAATTAGCATGGTGATCCGCTACCCAACCCACCCATTTGGTCACATTAGAGCTTGTCACTGTTGGAAAACACGAGGGCCTTTTAGGCTTACGAAGAGAGGAATACTTAGAGAGCTTTTACAAAGAAACTTTTATTACTTTAAGCTTTGCTTCATTTGGTACATGTTTACATCCATCACATATTTATACTAGTCCATGGAAGGTTCTAGACTCGGGATATTCCATAGACATTCTTACATACTCTAGATCATTCTAAACACATCATCATCCCTATCCTAATTCTAGATAATTCTAACTAGATATTTCTATCACAACTATCTAGATACTTATAGTAGATATCATCTACTACAATATTCTAGAAGCTTCCATACCTTTCTACGACTTTCTTGAAGCTTCCATCGCATTCTTCGTCATTCTAGAAGCTTTACGACTTTCTAGAAGCTTCCATACCATTCTACGACTTTCTAGAAGCTTCCATACCATTCTTCGTCATTCTAGAAGCTTCTTGATCACGGGCTTGGGCTTTTATGGATAGTCCAATCTTTATTGGACTAAATCAAGTTTACGATCCAACACCCCCCTTTAAACTTGATTTCCCGACTCCAAGCATCATCCTTAGTCTTGATAAATCTCGCTCGTTGAACGGCTTGGTGTGGATACTTGCAACTTGGTTTTCGGATATCGCATGTATCACTCGTACATCCTTCCTCTTCATAGTCGATACCATGCTTTTTCTTGTACCTTTTAGCCACAAGCCTTTCCTTGTACTTCTTCACTTCGCCTTTGGCGTTTTTCTTAGCCTTGTATACCCACTTGACTCTAATAGCCTTTTGGCCTTTCGGAAGGGTCGTCAACTCCCACGTATCATTCTTCACTATTGAATTTATCTCCTCGTCCATGGCTTGTCTCCATATCTTACTTTTCATAGCATCCTCAAAAACTAAAGGTTTACAATCAGCGTATAAACAAAGAAGGGGTATCTCGTCAGTTACCTCGTAGAGCTCCTGCAAACTTCTTGTCTTTGGTTCTCCTTCACTTGAACTTGAAGGTGAGTCTTGGGTTGGAGTTGGACTTTGAGTTTGTTGGACTTCTTCACTTGATTTACCTGTCTCTTCTTCGTCAGTGATAGGAAGAAAGTCATACCTTTCATTTTCTTTAATGCTCCAATCCCATGCTTCTTCTTCATCGAACTCTACGTCTCTACTCACTACCACCTTCCTTGTGATTGGATTATAGAGCTTATAACCTTTCGACTGCTTGTCGTAGCCAACTAACACATGCTTCTCACTTCTATCATCAAGCTTGGATCGCCTTTGGCTTGGAATGTGAACATACGCTATGCTTCCGAATACCCTTAGGTGAGAGACAGTAGGCTTCATCCCATTCCATGCTTCTTGTGGAGTCTTGTTATCTAAACTCTTTGACGGACACCGGTTCAATAGATATACCGCACAGTCAACCGCTTCGGCCCAAAACTCCTTTGGCATCTTCTTACTTTTCAACATGCTTCGGACCATATTGAGAATGGTTCTATTCTTTCTCTCCACCACTCCATTTTGTTGTGGGGAGTAAGGAGCCGTTATAAATCTCTGGATCCCATTATCCTCACAAAATTTGTTAAATTCTTTTGATAAAAATTCTCCACCTCCATCGGATCTCATGGATTTAATTTTTAAACCTTTCTCTTTTTCTACCATAGCTTTAAATGTCTTAAAAGCTTCAAAAGCTTGGGATTTTTCTTTTAGAAAATATACCCAAGTTTTTCTTGAAAAATCATCAATAAAAAGCATGAAGTAAAGATTCTTACCATGAGAGGGTGGAGAAAAGGGACCGCACAAATCCGTGTGAATTAGTTGGAGAGGCTCATTAGCTCTTGATGTCGCTTCTTTCGGGAACGAACTCCTAGCATGCTTCCCAAGAAGGCATCCTTCACACACTTGATTGGGATGATCAATTTGATCTAACCCTTTCACCATTCCCTTTGAGGATAATAACTTTAAGTCACCAAAGTTTAAGTGCCCGTACCTCATGTGCCAAAGCCACGAATGATCCTTAAGACAACTCTTTAAGCACTTAGCTTCATCATGTTGAATATTTAGAAGGAACATTCGGTTTTTTGTCATAGGGACTTTAGCTATGAGCTTTCCTTCGGGATTTCTTATTGTAGCACTACGATCTTTAAAATGAATATCGTAATTTTTCTCTAAAAGTTGTCCCACACTTAAAATGTTACTTTTAAGATTAGGCACATTGTATACGTCCGAAATATATTGGTGACTTCCATCTTTAGCTCGGATAAGTATCTTACCTTTTCCTTTCACCGGTGCCTTTGATTCGTCTCCAAAGGTGACATTACCTTTACTTTCCTCTATCTCCATGAACAAGTCTTCTTCACTCGTCATATGGTTACTTGCAGCGGAATCTATATGCCATGGCTCTATCCTCTCTTCTTGTTCGTCATGTCTTGCCATTAGCAATGTAAGCTCATCTTTGTCTTCTACCTCCACAAGATTGGATTTTTCTTCAACTTGTCTTGAGCTACTACACTCATTGGCATAATGACCATATTTGCGACAATTGTAACATTGTATATGGGGCTTACCTCCTCTTTGAGATTGAAAGCCTCTCCCACGACCTCTTCGATATGAAAACCTTTGGTTTTCATCTTCTTTGTTGGCATATGCTCTTCCTCTTCCTCGTCCTCGGCCTTGGAAACCACCACGACCTTGAAAAGTACCGCGTCCTCCTTGCTCCTTTCCATTTAGAAAGCTCTTTTCTCTTTCTTTGAAAGAGAACTTTGAATATAAAGCTTTATCTAAGGGTTCTTTCCCCCTTCTTTTCTTCAACTTCTCTTTATGGGCTTGTAAAGATCCCATGAGTTGATCAATGGTCATAGAGTCTATGTCTTTTGACTCCTCTATGGCCACAACAATGTAATCAAAGCTTGGTGGCAAAGAGCGAAGAATCTTTTCTATCACCCTTGTGTCACTCAAGCTTTCACCATTTCTCTTCATTTCATTTGAAATGGTCAAGACACGAGTGAAATAATCCGAAATGGTTTCGGATTCCTCCATTTGGAGCTTTTCGAACTCTCCTCTAAGAGTTTGAAGACGTACCTTTTTCACCTTGTCAATTCCTTTGAAAGAATTTTGAAGAATCTCCCACGCTTCCTTAGAAGTGGTTGCATTTGCAACTTTCTCAAACATCGCATCATCAAGACATTGATAGATGAGTGTAAGAGCACTTTGATCTTTCTTTCTTGCCTTTTGCAACTCCACCCTTTGGGCGGCATTCAACGAACTTTCATCATCAACTTTCTCAACACCTTTCTCTACTATCTCCCACACATCATGTGAACCAAGTAACGCCTTCATTCGAATGCACCAACTACCATAGTTGTCTTTGGTAAGACGAGGAAATTGGAACAAGTTCATTGCACTTGACATCTTGATCTTCTAGCTCTGATACCACTTTGTTGGAAAACACGAGGGCCTTTTAGGCTTACGAAGAGAGGAATACTTAGAGAGCTTTTACAAAGAAACTTTTATTACTTTAAGCTTTGCTTCATTTGGTACATGTTTACATCCATCACATATTTATACTAGTCCATGGAAGGTTCTAGACTCGGGATATTCCATAGACATTCTTACATACTCTAGATCATTCTAAACACATCATCATCCCTATCCTAATTCTAGATAATTCTAACTAGATATTTCTATCACAACTATCTAGATACTTATAGTAGATATCATCTACTACAATATTCTAGAAGCTTCCATACCTTTCTACGACTTTCTTGAAGCTTCCATCCCATTCTTCGTCATTCTAGAAGCTTTACGACTTTCTAGAAGCTTCCATACCATTCTACGACTTTCTAGAAGCTTCCATACCATTCTTCGTCATTCTAGAAGCTTCTTGATCACGGGCTTGGGCTTTTATGGATAGTCCAATCTTTATTGGACTAAATCAAGTTTACGATCCAACAGTCACTACATGCATCAACTAACTTCTAATCTCCGGATAGGTGGTGGAAAGAGTTTTAGGATGGATAATGAAGCTCTTCCCGGGAGGACCATCAAAGCGCCAAACTAAGCATCTATGAGTATCGACGATTAAAAAAATCAGTCACTATAGTTTCAAATCTCACTGTCCAGATCTCCTTTCCCTTGGTCATAACCGTTGGAGATGCAATTTAATTCATCTCCTTGGGAAATTCTGGCAAATACAGTGTTTCCATGTTATACATATGGGAAATGCAAAGAGAATATACCGGCAATGAAGAGTGTAAAATCAATAATTTTTTGGGGTAAAGATGTTCTCTTTTTTGTTAATTTTTTTCACTTCTTTTCTCGATTTACACAGGTAATTTTGTTTTACTATGTTTATAATGTATTATGGTGAGCGACTTATCTTGAATGCTCTATAGGTGGTCACTGTGTGGTTAAAAACTTATAAATTCTTTTCTATCTTGGAAAAACATTTCCTTTGAACATTTCTGAGGATGATAATGTCAAATCATATCTACATAAAACATGGACTGTTACGTCAAATTTTCATGATTTAAATTGGTTCAAGTTTAACAAGCACCAAAATATTATCAAAAGTATATGCTGTAATGCTGAACTACACAATTTATATATTTAAATTCGTAGTAGTTCCTCAACCATTAATCACTATACAAATATGGCCAATGTTTACCAATATGATGTACTAATTGTGTTGTGGTGATACACTATCGGGGGCCTAACTCTAGTGCAAACTCCTCGACTGCAACAGAATCATAATCGTCTACTATCACCCATGCTGGAAATTTCGGGATGAGGAGAGCAACAGATGAGTTGTCAAGCAACATGTCAACAACTTGCTCCATTGTTGGCCTATCTGCTGCATCTTCTTGGATACACAGCAAGCCAATCTGGATGAATCTTGTCATGGAACTTGAATCAAAGTTGATTCTGGGATCGAGTATATTTGAAGGTGTTCCTCTCAGCCAATTTTTCCAAACCTATACATGTTAATAGACATAATTTCACCATTAGACTTAAACAAATAAAGTCATTTTTATATCTTAATCTAAGTCTTCTTTTTCCATATACTGATAAGTACTAGTTTACTCTTTTTATCCCACAAGTCTCCACCTTACTGTTTTGAGTGTCACTTATAAACTTTACCAGATAAATAAATTCTTACACATAATTTTAATATATAAATGAATACAATGATTACACATTTCCAAATATGTGTGTCAAATACGTAGTACATAATTTTAATGAGGATATCTTGGCTACAATTATTGTAGCCAATTGGCTACAATCCTCATAAAAAATATACACAAAATGACTCAGGGACTCACAAAATAAGATTCAGGGACTCACAAAAAAATCAAGGACCCACATTTTTAGCCTAAAATTATAGCCAATTAGTTACAAAATTGTAGCTAAAATATTCTCAATTTTAATATAGCAAAACAATGGCGCACTTTGTGTTTTTCTTTTGTTTACATTATACTTTATTATACTTGTGATTTGAGAAGAACATGTCGGACAAATACAAGCACGAGTCTGCTATGATAATATCTAACTATACTTACTTGATAATTACGGTTCCGGCTGAGGTAGCCATATGTTCTGCGCCCACTTATCGTCTCCAAAACCAATAGACCAAAACCAAAGACATCAAGTTTATTTGAAATATTTCCTCTTGATAAATACTCTGGTGCCATGATTCTGATGCCGCTGCCGGTTGTAAAACTATTAACCATAACCGACAATTAGATCAAAGTATTAGAATTTCACACCAAAAAACATGCATAAATTTAAAATATCAAATCGCGTTTCAATAAATTCCTACTTAATTGTTAAATTTAATGGACAATCTATATCTAGAACAAAATTTTGAATTTTTCAACAAATCAAAGGAGCGTCTATTTATGATGGCACACACAAAAAAAATGTCACTAGATCTATCTTTTTACCTTTTTAGTGACACTTTTTTTCAAAGGTGTGGGTAAGGTGAAATTTTTTGAGATTTAGGACACTTTTTGTGAAAAATATGTATCTCAAAAGGCAAAAATTTATCAACACATTTTTTTGGTGTCATTATAAATAGATTTTTATTACTTCACTTTTATAAGTGTTGGAGAAACGCCCTAAAACTTAAATAACAATTTTTTCTACACTTTTGTTGACATTTTGATATACCTTTCAGCGTCTTCATTGTAAGTAGTGTCGTTATTTGCTCTAGCCCAGCTAAACCCCGAGAGCATGGGGTTCAGATTTTTATCTAAAAGAACGTTTTCAGATTGTACATTACAATGTATGATCTCAAGGGGAGCATGTTTGTGAAGATATACAAGTACCCTGGCAACACCTAATATTATCTTGTACCGTTTATTCCAGTCCAAAAGATTATTACCTGTAGAATCTACAAATTCATATCACCAGATAATGTAAATCAGAAGCAGTGCCAGTAGAGCCAGAAAAATATGTTGTGTTGTTGTTGCTAGGGGTGTAAAAATGAGTCGAGGTTTGTCGAGTAACTCGAGCTCGTTCAAGCCGAGCTTTATCGAGCTATCGAGTTGAGCTCGAGCCCAATATAGGAGCTCGAAATGTTTAACGAACTCAAGCTTATATAAGTTCGACTCGAGTTATTCTCTAGCTTTAATTTCGAGCTTTTAAGAGATATATTATATTTTATGTATAAGAGGTTACATGTAAATACACTAAATGTAAATATTTATTTTTGAATTTATCAAACTTTTCGAGCCGAGCTCAAGCTTAATTACCTTATGAAGGCTCATTAAGTTATCGAGCTCATGAGCTCGAGCCGAACATAATAATGTCGAGTCGAGTTCGATTCGTTTACATCCCTGGTTGTGCATATGATCTGTGTATTTAGAAATGAAATTTTATACCATACACCAAGTTGCCAAGGTTAGCAGTTGGTGCAAACTCATAGACGAGAAGCACTTTCATTCCTTCATCAATGCAATATCCGAGTAAATTGAACAAATTTTCATGTTCAAGCTGTGCCAGTATCGATGCTTCTTTCATAAGTTGTTCATTCATTCTATCAGTAGCATCTTTCATAACTTGTTCATTCATTCTATCAGTATAAGGTCGAACAATTGCAATATCTTGGTAATTTGGTAGCCTTCCCTGAACATATAAATCAATTTGGACGTTTTTAAGCAACACCGGAAAACATGAAATGTTATTATTTAGAGATGTTGTTAGGGATACCTTGTACATGTTATATGAATGTTTCAAACTTCTATTTGCTTCGGAAAAGTAGTCAGTTGCAATGCTGAGAGTTTCAGAATCAAACTTGTACAATACTTTGTTTTCACTGCCAAGAGCATCGAAGAATAATTCCAAGGATTTCAAATAACGTCCACCTACAGTTAAAAGCTCAATAAATAAGATACCACTAAAAATGCATATGATAAACTTGAAGATAGTGGAAGAGAACATGATACCTGTGTTTTCCCCATTGGAAGGAAAGGCAAACATCGGTACCTTTCTACCAAAGATTGTCATGCCTGCAGGCTGTGATGTTTTGCTGACTTTTTCCTGTAAAGCTAGGACAGACTCTAGACCAACCACGACCTCAGCCATTGTGGGTCGCTGCTTTGGATGGCTATGCAAACACCGGTCAGCTAATTGTGCAAACTCCTTTAAACATTTAGGGGATATTTCCCTAATTATACTAGTATCAGTAATTTCCTTTAGCCTGCCTTCTTTGATAGAGTCTTGAGCCCAACTTGCTAGACCCCATTGCTCCTCATCTAGAGTACTATCTACTGCTCGTTTCCTACACAAGACTTCAAATAGTACTACCCCAAAGGCATACACATCAGACTTTCTAGTCAGCCGACCAGTTGAAAAGTAATTTGGATCTAAATACCCAAATGTACCTTTCACCAAAGTGTTAACATAAGTGGAAGGTTGATTCGTTGGACCTACTTTGGACAAACCAAAGTCCGAAATCTTTGCTGCCCAACTTTTATGTAACAATATATTAGAGCTTTTGACATCACGATGTATGACACCATGGTCAATACCCGTACCAGTGTGAAGATAGTCTAACCCACGGGCAGCACCTATGCATATTTTAAGTCGTGTCACCCAAGGTAGATAATTTAGACGTTTGTGGAGATGATCTTCAAGGGTTCCGCGGGGCATATATTCGTAAATAAGGATCATTTCTTGCTCATCACTGCAGTAACCAATCAGAGATACCAAGTGGCAGTGCCTTAACTTAGTAAGCATCCTAACTTCAGACCAGAACTCGACTGCTCCTTGATTAGATGTTGATTCAAGCCTTTTAATGGCTACAGTCAAACGACCCGCTCCATGTATGATTGTTCCTTTATAAACCTTGCCGAAACCTCCACGCCCGATCACCAATGACTCATCAAAACTTCGGGTTGCTTGCTGAATCTCCGAAAAGGTAAACTGATGACACGGTTGCAACAACTCTAAGGAGGATCCTGCTTCATGACTAGCTGGAAAGGACATTGCTATGAATATGAGCTAGCTACAGTTAATTAGAATCTAAAGAGTATCACCAATTAAGTTTATTATCATAAGAAGGGGCGGAGTTGGCATGGATCCACACTTTTAACAAGTTGGGATTAAGCTAAATCGTACTAAATTTGCACTAAGATCATACAAAAGAAAAAAAAAAAAAAATGTTTTTGCTCAGTGGGTCAGCTCTAAGATTATAGCTCGTTCATCAATAAATATAAAAATGTATGCGTGTATTATACTATACGAGTAATTGTTTTTGAGAGTCTTCATGACGGGTCAAATCAGTTGTTGGAAACACGGTTTCAGTGAAACTACGAGCTTAATTACATGAAATATACGTAGTATGTTTTTTCGTCGATAAAGGGCGGCTACTTGCAATTAATAGAAAAAATAGAAATTTTTGTATACTTTCAGTCAACCACTGAAAAACGTATTGAATGCTAGTGGGCTCTAGTGGTTTACTTCCATAAGTGTCCAGTTTTTATTTTTTATTTTTGATACTATTATTTTTTCAACTTTAACGTTACATATTTTTATTTATATTATACCTACTCGTGCATAGCAACGAAATTTTATAGCGACAGATAGTTTATTAATAAAAAAAAGTTTATAAGTTATAAATAAAAAATAATAAAAATTTGAAGATTTGGGAATTAAACATAATGTTTTGAAACCCGGTTCGACCCGGGTGGTTCAACCGGTTGAACCGTTCCGGTCGAAAATTTTGTCGATTTAAACCGGGTCAACTTGCTAGGTTTGGTCGAAAACGGGTCAAATTAAACCGGTTCAACCCGTCGGGTTTGAAGCGTCCCGGGTCAACCCGGTTTGTCATTTGTATTAATTGTTTTAATTGGTTGTATTTAATTTGGTAGATATAAAGTTTGAAGATTTGAGAATTAAACATAATGTTTTGAAACCCGGTTCGACCTGGTTGGTTCAACCGGTTGAACCACTCCGGTAGAAAATTTTTTCGATTTAAACTGCGTCAACTTGCTTGGTTGGGTCAAAAACAGGTCAAATTAAACCGGTTCAACCTGTCAGGTTTGAAGCGTGAACCGTTCCGGTCGAAAAATTTGTCGATTTAAACCGGGTCAACTTGCTAGGTTGGGTCGAAAACAGGTCAAATTAAACCGGTTCAACCCGTCGGGTTTGAAGCGTCCCGGGTCAACCCGGTTTGTCATTTGTATTAATTGTTTTAATTGGTTGTATTTAATTTGGTAGATATAAAGTTTGAAGATTTGAGAATTAAACATAATGTTTTGAAACCCGGTTCGACTCGGGTGGTTCAACCGGTTGAACCATTCCGGTAGAAAATTTTGTCGATTTAAACCGGGTCAACTTGCTTGGTTGGGTCAAAAACGGGTCAAATTAAACCGGTTCAACCCATCAGGTTTGAAGCGTGAACCGTTCCGGTCGAAAAATTTGTCGATTTAAACCGGGTCAACTTACTAGTTTGGGTCGAAAACGGGTCAAATTAAACCGGTTCAACCCGTCGGGTTAGAAGCGTCCCAGGTCAACCTGGTTTGTCATTTGTATTCATTGTTTAATTGGTTGTATTTAGTTTCGTAGATATATTTTTAATTGGTTGTACAATGTGAATAACTCATTGTACTTTTAAGTAATGAGGTGTTTTAATAAGAGTATTAATTACATTATTTTTCTCTCTCGTATGACCAAGTGTTGAAAACTCAACATTTCACTTTTACCATTTTTCCATTATAAGTAGTATAGATTATATTAAAATGGTACTCGCGTCATGCAGCGGCGGGTATTCTGTAACTATATTTTGCGGCTAGTTACATGTTTAATTGTCTTAATCCTTTATATGTAGAGATTTTCTTCTTTTCTGCTTTTAGTTTTTTGTTTTTTGTTTTCTGTTTTCAGTTTTTTGGTTTTTCGGGTTTTCAGGTTTTCACGTTTTTAGTTTTTCAGTTTTTAGTTTTCCAGTCTTTCAATTTTCATTTTTTTAGGTTTTCTGGTTTTCAGTTTTCAGCTTTCTGCAATTAATGTTTGAAATCCTTCTTTAATCAATATTGGAAATCTTTTCATAATATGAAGGGTAAAGACCATAAAATAACAACCTACTTTCTCCATTTTACCGAGATGAAACACGTACTTTTTTATCAACATTTAAGCCAACTAAACTTGCAAATATTGTTCTAAGGTCAACAAAAATACTGATTACATTAAAAATAATAATTGAAATGATTATATTACACTTCTCTTCTTAAACTATACCCATCATCTTCTTCAAGCTTTTCTTACCCACCAAACTCCAACCATATATCATGCCTCCAAATACACTCTCTCGAACACTAATGATACGTGGGAATCGCACCAGGCTTTACCTCTCAAGGGATCCTGAGAAGCTTACAACCCCCACCAGACAGTGTACCTGATCGTTGTAGTATAGTATAGTGACAAGTACCGGGGGATTGATCGTTCAGCTAGGAATAGTGTCGCTAGGATTAGAAAACCTAAATACTAGTTCTAAAGGTGATGGAAGATTCTTTTTGTATTTTTATATTTTTTAGAAAGCAAATTAAAATCTCTGGTTTGAAGGATTTGGGCGGAATTAGTTGCTAATCAACTAACTCAATACTAAAATGCAGTCAAAATAAAATACTAAAAAATGAAAATAAACTAATTATACTAAAGTTGTGAGCAGTAATTGGAGAAAATTGTGTTTACTTAGATTTCACTACTCCCTAGACATCTTTTACACGTTAATTACTTGTTATAATTGCATGGATGACGGATCGTATTCCTTAATACCATTCATGGGGTGGCACACTTAACTCCCCAATTCTATGAGCTCTTATCTCCTCCTACACCATGCCCAGCACAACTATAGGGATTGTAAACAGTGGCTCATGCATTAAATACAACCAATAAAGACCTAGTGCGCGTCGGTTCATGTTTCTTAAGACGTTCAAGCATGTTACCAATTGGAGATCTGCCAGTTTTCTTAAGCCTAACATATAAATCATTCATCCAAGACAAGAATAAACAAGTAATCAACACATAATCAACATCTAGGTTTCATTAGATCTAAGCAGACACAAGATAGATCTAGCCTAGCATGATGGAATTAAGACAAGAACAAGATATAGACAACCAACACATAGACATATTGATTGAATTAGAAGAACACTTATCTTGATTAAACATGCAAGGTATCAAGGGGTTGGAACCCTTGAAAAACCTGTAAAGTTACACCAAAATCGTACTTAGGGTTTCTCCCCAAAACTTCTCTCTTTTTTTAAAAGTGAAAAATTAGAAAACTATATATAGGAAAAAGGGTCTGACGGCGTCAAGACAAAGCTTATGACGCCGTCACCTCGCCGCCAAAACTAATCTCGGACTGCCTAGATCTATATTTGACGCCGTCAAGACTTAATCATTTCCAGGCCGTCATGACTTTTACTCTTGACGCCCTACCTTCATGACGCCGTCAAATCTCTTCTGGATCGTCATGGAATTTTGCTCTTGACGCCGTCACCTACTGTTCCCAACATGGAAAATTAAGACATTGGCGTTTTCTTCACTTTTATGCTCCAAAAACGTCCGAATTGCTTTCTTTTCCAGATTTCACTCCCAAAGTACCTAAAATCACAAAAGGAACGATTTAGGGCAATATTTGATCAAATAAATTCGAATTCCGGCTTAAATGACCCCCTAAAAACGGATCATTTTTCGCCTCATCATATACCCTTACACTTGAGATTTGCTTGTCCTCAAGCAAATGCGCTTTTATTCTACTCAAAATACAAGTTAGGGGTCATTTAACACTAATATAAAAGTAATTACAACAAATAATCGTTCCACTAAAGACCAATAGACAAGCACGGAGGTCATACACAAGCACCTCACAAATAGTGTTTAGATACTCACATCTCTCGGGTGTAATAAAGTGTAAATTACAAAATGGAAACGGAAGATATCTCTCACTACCTGTCATAGCAAAATAGATTACCATAGGCTTGGGAAAGGATCAAACCTCCACCACATGGCGTAAGCACCTAGGATAAACTATCAAAGAGGTCTTTTAAAAGTGTTGTAACGTTAGGTGTAGGGATATGAAATACACGGTTTTGTTGGATAAAGGAAGTTTTACTGGTGGCTAGTTAACAATCTTGGTTAATTACATGTACAATATGGCGTTGCTAAGCCAAGACTAGACTCGACTTAAGCTAATAAATGAAAAAATAACAAAAACATAAAACAAACATAGAATGAAACGGGATGGTAGTCCGTATGTTTTTCTATTTTTTTTCTTTTCTTTTTCTTGATTTTTCGATTTTTTTTTTTTTTTTTTTTTTTTTTTTTTTTTTTTTTTTTTTTGCATACACTCTTACTCTACCATCCAAAATAATACATCATAGGGAATGGGAATTCCCTTTACACTTGAATCTTTACAATAAACTATTCTAATGACTCGAATTAAGAAAATCAAAACACTTGGAGCACTTTTAAGATTAACGTACATATGGGGGTAATATATGATGTTCTTCCCCATTACTCCATAAAATAAGTACTTACCCTTGAGTCCCAATCGTCCCAAAACAATATGTACAAGGATATGACTCGACTTAGCAACCATGCAATCAATTAGATAGTTAACTTAGGGTTTAACAAATAACAATAATCCACTAAAAATGAGCGCATACACGGAAGGCTAAGGCGATTTGGTTGTACATTTAAGTGGGGTGTAACAAATTCTTCCTTTAAGTAAAATGCTTAAAGTTAGAACGAAAAGATAGGCTCGGAGGGGTGTACTAGGGGTTTCGTGTACTAAAAATGAGTACAACGCTAAAGGTGTGGGAAAAATTAGTTGACTTAACTAGCCAAGTAATATGACTTAAATGGTCAAGTAATTATGATACGGGTTTAACACAAGGGTGATCCTAATGCCTCTTATCATGTAGTAAATCCTACTACACGAATGTAGTCTCACTAGCGGTCTCGGGATGCATCACTAACGCAAGTTCTAGAATCTAAATGCTACCGGTACACTCATAAGCACTAATAGTAAATGCTTTTCCTATCAAATCTAAAGGCGAACCTCACATATTTGAGTGGAAAATTTTTCTGAATATACGGTTATGTGCTAGTCATACAATCTCCTATCCATGAGACGCTTGCTATGGCTAAAGTTTCACTCCTAAATGTTGTAAAAAATTTTAAATTTGGCGCTAAAATTACACTAACAAGTATTTCTCATAGTTTTATTACACATCTACCATTAAACAAAACAAACTCAAGCGAAAGTGCATATGTAAGGTATCATCTTTTTACCCTCCCTTTACACTTAAGATGAACATTGTCCCCAATGTTCAAGTAAAGAATGTAAAAGTGAATAAGTAAAAAGAATGAAATCGTCGACTTCTCTCTGGGGAAAAAAAAAATTACGAAACCCTTACACCCTAACCTCTAATCGATCTCTGCATTCCTGCCTTCTTTTGGCTTGCTGTTGTGATTGGTTTAGTTAGGGAATCGTCCTAATTAACAGACCTTCGATTGGTCCGATCCTGTTGGTAAGGGTTAGTTATCTAATCGACTTTTCATTAATTTATTCCTATCCTTGGTCGATTGTAGTATGGCTGGTGGTTAGTTCGTTGTTGTTGATTCGTTGTAAACCCTAACTTCGGTTAGGGTTTAATCTTTACTAGTGGCTGTGTTTTTTCTTGTTCTTTATTGTACGTGGGTTTTGAGAGAAGATGAATAAAGGGTTTCTTAACACAAGCGCTGCCAAATATGATATTAATGTTCGTGTTGATGGTGTTGTAATTACTGATCGGAATGGTAGTGTTGTTCGTGGTACGCCTGATGTTCTTAATAAGAACAATGTATCTGCGGGTGGGCATGTGGAGCCGGTTTCATGTGTTTCACCTTCTACTAACGCAATCGTGCTTGAACAAGGTCTCCAATCAGATAACTTGTTGAATGAATCTCAAGTGGATCCGGTTTCACTTGGTAACATTCAATCGGTCACTACTAGTGTTGGTGAGTTGAGTTCACCCTCAACGATGAACCCTATTAATGTTAGTTTGAAGGCAGATGATGCTCCTAATTGTGGTACTCAGGAAGTGGAGCCGATTCCACTTATGTATGATGCATCTCATGGTGACGACTTGGAGCCGGTTACAAGTGCTGCTATGCAACACTTGCTATCTAATGCACATAAGAAGTTTGATGATGCCATGACTGATATTCAACGGGAAATTGTCGCTAATAAGGCTTCCTCTTCAAGTGGTATTTCTAAGAAGGATACTACTAGTGGAGTGAAGTCGGTTACTTATGTGGGTGTTGCTTCTAATGATTCTCAGAAACACGTGTCTAATTTTCGGAGATTAGAAAGCAGCAATAAGAAGGATAATGTTGACCTTTCTGTCCCAATGAAGGTAGTGGAAGAGGTGAACACGCGGTTTGAAAATACTCTATGGATATTTCCTTGGTCAGCGCCTTGCTTTTCCTGTCGTGGATTATTATGTTCGCAATGCGTGGGCTAAGTATGGATTACAAAAGGTAATGATGAACGCTAAGGGGTTCTTCTTCTTCAAGTTTACTTCGAAGAAAGGTGTTGATGATGTGCTTGATAATGGTCCATGGTTGATCCGTAATGTTCCTATTATTCTTAAACCTTGGACTTTGAATACCAATTTGTTGAAAGAGGATTTAACTCACATTCCGGTGTGGGTTAAATTTCATGATGTTCCTTTAGCGATGTTTTCTGATGATGGGCTTAGTTTGCTTGCTACTGTGATTGGGACGCCCAAAAGATTGGATGCCTTTACTAGTCAAATGTGCAAGGAATCTTGGGGCCGGAGTAGCTTTGCTAGGTGTATGATTGAAGTAAAGTCGGATGAGGTTTTAAAGGACAGTCTCACTGTTGAGATTCCTCTACTTGATGGTACGGGTTCGACTATTGAAAAGATCCGGGTTGAATATGAGTGGAAACCACCTCGCTGTGATAAATGTAAGGTATTTGGACATACTTTGGTTGAGTGCCCTATGGTTGTCATACCGAATGCTCAACCTACTATGAATGCAAGTGATGGTTTCCAGCCTGTTAACAATAAGAAGAAGGGAAAGCATGTTGCTTCGACTTCGGGTAAAGGAGGGTTTACTAAACCAGTTGTGGGTAAGAAGTTTCAGTATCAACCCAAACAGACTCCTCCTGAACCTAAGTATGTTGGTGGCAATAAGAAGAAGACTCCTGATGTGGCTAGTTCTAGTGGTACAACGATCTTTACATCTAACCAGTTTGATGCTCTTAATATGGATGATACAGATACGTTTGGTATTCCTACTGATGACACCAACATGGATGTGGATGCTGGCTGTACAATGGAAGTTAATGAGGATGCGTTGGTTAAGACTGGTACTACAGCACAAGAACCCCTTGTGATAGATTTAATGGAAACTAAGGAAGGTGGTTCTACTCCTATAGTTGAGAAAATTAGTAAGCTTGAAAAGCTACTTATCGATGGGAAAGCTACCCTCTTGGATGATAAAGGTGTTCCTATTCCGTCTGCATCTGCCAATAAGAGGGCTAACCCATTCTCTAAGGTGGGTGATATTGTGGTTACTGATAGTGATGAGGAGGAGGTTCTTAACACGTTCGACGAATCAGCAAATCTTTTTGGTGGTGGTCATGAGCGTGAAGATGAGTTGGATGACTATGATGATTACTCGAAGCAAATTTCTGATCTTCCAGGGGAATTGGATGCTCTTAACGCCATTTATGGCTTTAATCTCCAAGGTCGTAGGAAGTAGGTTATATTTTTGTCCGAGTCTTTAAATGGTTTGTTTCTTGTCTAGAAACTTGGAAGTATCTTGTTATGTAAGCCTTTCGCCTATGTAACGGGCTGAGATATGAGATTCACTTATATCCGTTGTACTTAAATGTTTTTTGGAGTAATATATTTACCGGGTCGTTGACCTTTTACCCAAAAATAAAAAAGAATGAAATCAAATACTCCCCTGATTCGCTCGGTATGGATAATTAGGTGGCCAGGTTAAATCTTCCTCCAAGAAAATGAACAATCAAAGCTTCCCTTCCAGAATATAAATCATCTTCTTGTCATACATAACCTGTAAAACCTGACAAAATAGACGAGACAACCTCGCGTAAAATCGACGGCATCCTATATAAGTTACTAAATCCTAGAAAACAAGATAAGATATAATGCTTGTGGAATGAAGTTTGCAGATCTCCTGGAGATTATAAAACTTAATAATTCACAAAAACCATAAGACTCCGTTAGAAAAACAAAACCGGTAAAATTTCCAGATTTTTACACCTGACGTCGTCAAGAGTAAACTCCTGACGCCGTCAGAATTGACCTGCAGAAATTCTTATGTTAAGTTTCCGGAAAATTTCTGGAAAAACTTGGTCCTACTTCCTGGAAAATCCTGCAAAACTTCATTATGACTCAATACAAGCATTTGACTCTAACAAGTACTAATACACATGTCCATTTAATATTGTTGTGGTTCATGCTCAATTTCGTTCTTATAAACAAATTTGGATCTCCCTTACACTTATCTGTTGCAAAATACCTTTATATGCAATTAAGACGAAGTTAAAAACAAAATAAAGCATTTTCACAATTTATTTTGAACCATGAGCCACAAACAATAAAAATAAAGCATGCATACGGAAACAAATAAAATCAAACAAACAAACAAACAAACAAATAAAAAAACATACAAAACATGGGTTGCCTCCCAAGAAGCGCTTGTTTTTGTTCGAGTCACGAGCCTGACTCTACACTTATTTAACAGAAATAGGGGAGGTTTTCCCTACACTTAGGATTAAGTGCGGGTGGAAATAGCGATACACACCCTTAGGGTGGAAATATGACTCGTGAGGAAAGAGTGGTGGATGAATTATATGCTCAAAGGGGTGTGCTCCTATCATCATAACCTTACCTAATTCAATCAGGTTAATGGGTGGATTAAGATTTTCTCCTAGAAAGGGATCATTTTCAATCAACTTCAAGAGATTACTAGTTGGGGACCCATCTTGTCCTAATAAACCCGGTTTAAACCCATAATGTGTCTTATGATCAATTATGAATGGGTGATGTAAGTATGTAAGGTTATGTTCCACTCCTATATTGGCTTCCTCTCTACATGGCTTAAAGTCTACCACCTTTATCCTAAGACTACCCGGACTATATGGTTTGATGGGTGGATCGGAACCTAATTTAATTCCTAAATTTTCATCCAAGGATGGAAGATTAGGTAACGGTTTTGGTTGAGGCTCCTGTTCATTAAAACTAGGAACTTCCCTAGAACTAAGAGTAAGGTTATCATTATAAGTATTCAAACCTATATCCTCTAGTTGTGTTTGGTTCAAAGGTTCTACCTCTATTGGGGTTCCTAAAGTCTCTTCTACTTCATCCGAATAAGTCACGGGCGGTGTGTATTCCTCAAGTGATGATGGGAGTTGTGGGGAACTTTGTAGGTTTGTGTTATTTACCTCATCCTTCCTTATCTTAATATCATCTATATCCTCATCACGTATTTTTGTAGAATCTAACCTAAACATGTTCCTAAGCATCTCAAATCCTTCTCTAGCCATTTCAAGTTCTAAGTCTGATTCATAAGAACCTTCCTCAATAACTTGATTACAATGTTCAATTTGCCTAAAGGATTCATCTTTTTGCTCAATATGATCATGTTCGGCTAAATCCTCCTTAATTGTTTCCTCAAGTTGTGATGTATACAAACCCATCAATTCATTGAACTCATGGTTCACGGTTAGGAGGCTATCCTCAAAATTTTTCCAAAGGGTCTTACTAAAAGGAATTGATCCTAACAATGATAGTTTAATATAGGCCACACATGCGCATAACTCATCAAACCTATCAAACTTTACACCCATCTCCTCTTGTATATAGCTAAGATCACTTAAAAATTCATTGGAACAACAGGAAGCAAATCTATCTGAGTAAACTAATTGTTCCTCTATTGTTAATGATCTAAATGGAATCTCATCCGCCATGAAGACAAATTAAAATGGTTTTACAAACAAAGGGCTCAAAGAAAAAGATAGACTAAAGGAATCCTAAAAATAAAAATAAAATCTTACTAGAAAGGAATCTAGCAAGTAGACCTAATAAAAAGAAATTCTAACCTAGACAATAACTATTCCCCGGGCTGCGGCGCCAAAAACTTGATACGTGGGAATCGCACCAGGCTTTACCTCTCAAGGGATCCTGAGAAGCTTACAACCCCCACCAGGCAGTGTACCTGATCGTTGTAGTATAGTATAGTGACAAGTACCGGGGGATTGATCGTTCAGCTAGGAATAGTGTCGCTAGGATTAGAAAACCTAAATACTAGTTCTAAAGGTGATGGAAGATTCTTTTTGTATTTTTATATTTTTTAGAAAGCAAATTAAAATCTCTGGTTTGAAGGATTTGGGCGGAATTAGTTGCTAATCAACTAACCCAATACTAAAATGCAGTCAAAATAAAATACTAGAAAATGAAAATAAACTAATTATACTAAAGTTGTGAGCAGTAATTGGAGAAAATTGTGTTTACTTAGATTTCACTACTCCCTAGACATCTTTTACACATTAATTACTTGTTATAATTGCATGGATGACAGATCGTATTCCTTAATAGCATTAATGGGGTGGCACACTTTACTCCCTAATTCTATGAGCTCTTATCTCCTCCTACACCATGCCCAGCACAACTATAGGGATTGTAAACAGTGGCTCATGCATTAAATACAACCAATAAAGACCTAGTGCGCGTCGGTTCATGTTTCTTAAGACGTTCAAGCATGTTACCAATTGGAGATCTGCCAGTTTTCTTAAGCCTAACATATAAATCATTCATCTAAGACAAGAATAAACAAGTAATCAACACATAATCAACATCTAGGTTTCATTAGATCTAAGCAAACACAAGATAGATCTAGCCTAGCATGATGGAATTAAGACAAGAATAAGATATAGACAACCAACACATAGACATATTGATTGAATTAGAAGAACACTTATCTTGATTAAACATGCAAGGTATCAAGGGGTTGGAACCCTTGAAAAACCTGTAAAGTTACACCAAAATCGTACTTAGGGTTTCTCCCCAAAACTTCTCTCTTTTTTTAAATGTGAAAAATTAGAAAACTATATATAGGAAAAGGGGTCTGACGGCGTCAAGACAAAGCTTGTGACGCCGTCACCTCGCCGCCAAAACTAATCTCGGACTGCCTAGATCTATATTTGACGCCGTCAAGACTTAATCATTTCCAGGCCGTCATGACTTTTACTCTTGACGCCCTACCTTCATGACGCCGTCAAATCTCTTCTGGATCGTCATGGAATTTTGCTCTTGACGCCGTCAGGAAGTTGCTCTTCACGCCGTCACCTACTGTTCCCAGCATGGAAAATTAAGACTTTGGCGTTTTCTTCACTTTTATGCTCCAAAAACGTCCGAATTGCTTCCTTTTCCAGATTTCACTCCAAAAGTACCTAAAATCACAAAAGGAACGATTTAGGGCAATATTTGATCAAATAAATTCTAATTCCGGCTTAAATGACCCCCTAAAAACGGATCATTTTTCGACTCATCAACTAACCACCAAACTCCAACCACCACAGCAAACCATAAACCCATTATCACACTACCACCAAACCAAACCAAACTCCTAGAATCAAACCTAGTCACACTACTTGACACAACCAACAACTTTAACCAAACCAAACAAATCCACGCACACATCATCCGTAAACACCTCCATCAATCCAGCTACGTTGTCACTAAGCTCATCCGTGTCTTAACTTCTAAATTCAATGTCCCAGTTGACCCATACCCGTTTAACATATTTAACCAAGTCAAAAACCCGAACCCATTTTTATACACTTCCGTAATTCGCGGATATGTAAAGGAGGATAATGGTTTAGTTAAGGTTGTTGATGTTTATAAATGTATGAGACGAAATGGGGTTGGCCATGTTTCGTTCACTTTTATAGCTTTGTTGAAGGGTTGTGATCATGGGGTTTATAGGGGATGTTTGGGTGAGCAGATTCATGGGGTAGTGATGAGGGTAGGTGGGTTTGGGTTTGGGTTAGATGTTTATGCTGGGAATGGTTTGATTGATTTTTATGTGAGGTGTGGGGAGTTGGGGGATGCGCGTAAGGTGTTTGATGAAATGTGTGTGAGAGATTTGATTTCATGGACTACTTTGATTGTGGCGTATGTGAGGGTTGGGTGTGAAGGATATGGTGGCGTGGACGGCGATGGTTATGGGGTTTGCGCAGAAGGGGAAGCCGAGAGAGGCGTTGGAGTGGGTTGATAAGATGGTGGAGGCGGGGGTGGAGATGGATGAGGTTACGTTGGCTTATGTTATTTCGGCTTGTGGTCAGTTGGGTGGTTAGTGTTCGAGAGAGTGAATTTGGTGGCTGTACTCTCGATGACTACTGCATCTGTAACAAATCCATCATTTTATTCAAGTCTAGATTGAGGGGTCAGTTGGGTGGTTAGTGTAACACCCCCAAAATTTGGTACAGCGGAAGACTCAACAAGCTTTCGGGGTGCTACGGGGATTGGTATCCATTCAAAGTCATGAAAGAATGAGATAAAGTAAACATAAGGAAAACACAACCAAAACGGGTTTTGAAGTTAACATTTATCCCAAGAATTATCCAAAGTAAGGCCCAAAAGAAATAAACGTAGGTCCACAATAATTTATCAGAGTTTAGAAAATATATCCATAACCGGGTGCCATAGCCAAGCCTTCCAATCCAAGCGTCCAAATCATTGCTTAATTACATGAGAAAACGTGCTAAAAGTCAGCTTTCACTGGTGAGATCATAGGTTTAAATTCATTATTCAATATAGTGGACATATACGCAAAACGCTTGCTAGCTATACTAGGGATTCACTACAGTCTATGGATACCCTCCGCTCCAACATAATACACGGATACCCTCCGTAACAAACCTGCGGATACCCTCCGCTCCAACATAGATATTCGGGTAACCCCCGCAATATCATAAATACTCGGATAACCTCCGAAGTATCAATAACCTATAGGTGCACACTATAGTCAAATAACCGAATCCAATCGAATCAATCTGTATGCGTACGGATACGACATACCCAACATGCGTAAGGATACGACATGTACAACTTACCTAGATCTAGTCTAGGCCTCGTTGTGTAGCTTACCTAACTCTAGGCTAGGCCTCGCTCTTCCTAGTTATATAAGCATAGCAAGTTTCGAAAAGAATATAAAAGCGATAAAAGTCGACATAAAATAATTTGCACGTTTCTCACCCCAAGTATTGAAAACATAGTTCAAGAGTAAAAAGTGGGGCTATGACTCACCTCAAGTCCAGAAATCAGTAAGAAGAAATCGGTTGAAGTAAGACGTATAGTAACTCAAAAGACGGCAACTACGGACTCGGCACGACCTAACAATGTCAACTCGTTCAGAAATCATTTCCTCAAAATCAAATATTCCCAAACCCGAACGTATTCCATTTTACTTTCGAAAATCCATTTCTCGTATAAATCTCGTATTCGTTTGGAGTTTGACGTTTGGTATCCATACGGGTGGTGGGTCGACACAACTCAAACCAAGAAGTCACAACAAAAAGGATGATAAAACAATCTATAGGTCTAATATTAGCCTAATATATTATTTAAATAAATCATCGAAGATTATCAAATCCGTCGATTTGGTAATCCCCCATATTTATTTACTTAATATACCATTCTAAGATTATACCCGAATCCTAGGTCACACATTGCACATAAAGTACTATATGGTATATGTCAAAGTTTAATAAATTCTCTAATTATGCCGTTAAGCTTACCAAATTCGTCAATTTGGCAACCTCACGAGATACTTAGTAATTTATTATTCTATTACACATACCACAACCTATGGGCGTCGTAGGATACGATGCCCATTAATATACTCAATTTAAATAACTAAATAGCTCTTATTTAACCCGTCGATTAAATAAGTTACGTAGTTATTGAAAGTGCATGTATTAATCATCATATATCTGTGACAACACAAACGTCACAAATAATAATCCACTTGGACTCAAGTGACCACGACACCGCATAACTCGATAGTTTTCCTCAATTATTTAAAAGAGATTGTTTTATTTAATATTTATTCAACGTCAAGATTTCCTCGTTATTCATAATATTCAACCATAATAACGCTCCCAATAATATTACACTACTCTCATAGTATAATATTTATAGTCACGTTATTATTATAATATTACTCGTGATCTTGTTATTATTAATATACGCATTTATATATTTATATATACGTTATTCACGTCTATATATTTATATAGACGTTTATATTACCAATAATATTATTACGAGTTTTATTATTTGCGTTTGGTTATAAATATTTATCGAGTCATACGAAATGGTCACATGTCCGAGTCATTACTCTCGGCTCATTGTCCAAGTCCAAAGTAGAAATAATAATCAAGTCAAACCAAGTAATCAATCTCCGTCCAACAATACCCAAATCACGTGCTACAACAATAGGGTCCGACTACGGAACCCGACTAACCTATCTCCGTCATCTAATTGACCGTCTCACAATCGGTCCCCAATACCATTTTCGCCAACACAACTCCTCAAAAACAACCATCATACCATTGATTCTCGGCTCCCAAGCAAATGACAATAACACCAACGATCACCAAAGTAATTGATACATGGGAATTGCACCAGGCTTTACCTCTCAAGGGATCTTGAGAAGCTTACAACCCCCACCAGGCAGTGTACCTGATCTTTGTAGTATTGTATAGTGACAAGTACCGGGGGATTGATCGTTCAGCTAGGAATAGTGTCGCTAGGATTAGAAAACCTAAATACTAGTTCTAAAGATGAGGGATGATTATTTTTGTATTTTTATATTTTTTAGAAAGCAAGTAAAAATCTAGGGTTTTAAGGATCTGGGCGGAATTAGTTGCTAGTTAACTAACCCAATACTAAAGATGCAATCAAAATAAAATACGAGAAATGAAAATAAAGTAAATTATACTAAGGTTGTGAGCAATAAGTGGAGAAATTGTGTTTACTTAGATTTCACTACTTCCTAGATATCTTTTACTCGTTAATTACTTGTTATAGTTGCGTGGATGACGGATTGTATTCCTTAATACCATTCATGGGGTGGCGCACTTAATTCCCCAATCCTATGAGTGCCTACTTCACTCCTATGTCGAGCCGGCTAGGAAGCTCCTAACATGGGATCATTAGAATTTACTCATGCATTAAATACAATCAATAAAACCTAGTGCACGTCAGTTCATGTTTCCTAAGACGTTCAAGCATGTTACCATTTGGAGATCTGCCAGTTTTCTTAAGCCTAACATCGAAATCATTCATCCAATACAACCATAAACAAGTAATCAACACATAATTAACATCTAGGTTTCATTAGATCCAAGCAAACACAAGATAGATCTAGCCTAGCATGATGGAATTAAGACAAGAACAAGATATAGAAAACCAACACATAGACATATTGATTGAATTAAAAGAATACTTATCTCAATTACACATGAAAGGTATCAAGGGCTGAGAACCCTTGGAAAACCTGTAAAATTCGTACCAAGTTCGTACTTAGGGTTTCTCCAAAACTTTTCCATTTTTAATGTGAAAATTAGAAAACTATATATAGGAAATCGGGTCTGACGGTGTCAAGAACAAATTTGTGACGCCGTCATCTCGCCGCCAAAATACTTCTCGGACTGCCTTGATCTACTTTTGACGCCGTCATGTGTTATGTGTTTCCAGGCCGTCATGCATTTTACTCTTGACGCCCTACATCGTGACGCCTTCAATTCTGTACTGGGTCGTCATGGAAATTACTCTTGACGCCGTCAGAAATTCCTTCTTGACGCCGTCACCTACTGTTCCCAGCAAGGAAAATTAAGACTTTGGCCTTTTTTTCACTTTTATGCTCCAAAAACGTCCGAATTGCTTCCTTTTCCAGATTTCTCTCCCAAAGTACCTAAAATCACAAAAGGAACGATTTAGGGCAATATTTGATCAAATAAATTCAAATTCGGGCTTAAATGACCCCCTAAAAGTGGTTTATTTTTCGCCTCATCATATACCCTTACACTTGAGATTTGCTTGTCCTCAAGCAAATGCGCTTTTATTCTACTCAAAATACAAGTTAGGGGTCATTTAACACTAATATAAAAGTAATTACAACAAATAATCGTTCCACTAAAGACCAAAGACAAGCACGGAGGTCATATACTAGCACCTCACAAATAGTGTTTAGATACTCACATCTCTCGGGTGTAATAAAGTATAAATTACAATATGGAAACGGAAGATATCTCTCACCACCTGTCATAGCAAAATAGATTACCACAGGCTTGGGAAAGGATCAAACCTCCACCACATGGCGTAAGCACCTAGGATAAACTATCAAAGAGGTCTTTTAAAAGGGTTGTAACGTTAGGGGTAGGGATATGAAATACACGGTTTTGTTGGATAAATGAAGTTTTTACTGGTGGCGAGTTAACAATCTTGGCTAATTGCATGTACAATGTGGCGTTGCTAAGCCAAGACTCGATTCGACTTAAGCTAATAAATGAAAAATAACAAAAACTTAAAATAAATATAAAATGAAACGGGATGGTAGTCCGTATGTTTTTTTTTTTTTTTTTTTTTTTTTTTTTTTTTATTGATTTTTTCGATTTTTTATTTATTTATTATTTATTTATTTTTTTGCATACACTCTTACCCTACCATCCAAAATAATACATCATAGGGAATGAACATTCTCCTTACACTTGAATTTTTACATACTTTACAATAAACTAATCTAATGACTCGAATTAAGAAAATCAAAACACTTGGAGCACTTTTAAGATTAACGCACATATGGGGGTAATAAATGATGTTCTTCCCCATTACTCCATAAAATAAGTACTTTACCCATGAGTCCCAATCGTCCCAAAACAATATGTACAAGGATATGACTCGACTTAGCAACCATGTAATCAATTAGATAGTTAACTTAGGGTTTAACAAATAACAATAATGCACTAAAAATGAGCGCATACACGGAAGGCTAAGGCGATTTGGGTATACATTTAAGTGGGGTGTAACAAATTCTTCCTTTAAGTAAGATGCTTAAAGTTAGAAACGAAAAGATAGGCTCGGAGGGGTGTACTAGGGGTTTCGTGTACTAAAAATGAGTACAACGCTAAGGTGTGGGAAAAATTAGTTGACTTAACTAGCCAAGTAATATGACTTAAATGGTCAAATAATTATGGAACGGGTTTAACACAAGGGTGATCCTAATGCCTCTTATCATGTAGTAAATCCTACTACACGAATGTAGTCTCACTAGCGGTCTTGGGATGCATCACTAACGTAAGTTCTAGAATTTAAATGCTACCGGTACACTCATAAGCACTAATAGTAAATGCTTTTCCTATCAAATCTAAAGGCGAACCTCACATATTTGGGTGGAGATTTTTTTTGAATATACGGTTATGTGCTAGTCATATAATCTCCTATCCTTGAGACGCTTGCTATGGCTAAAGTTTCACTCCTAAATGTTGTAAAAAATTTTAAATTTGGCGCTTAAATTACACTAACAAGTATTTCTCATAGTTTTATTACACATCTACCATTAAACAAAACAAACTCAAGCGAAAGTGTACATGTAAGGTATCATCATTTTACCCTCCCCTTACACTTAAGATGAACATTGTCCCCAATGTTCAAGTAAAGAATATAAAAGTGAAATAAGTAAAAAGAATGAAATCAAATACTCCCCTGATTCGCTCGGTATGGATAATAAGGTGGCCAGGTTAAATCTCCCTCCAAGAAAATGAACAATCAAAGCTTACCTTCCAGAATATAAATCATCTTCTTGTCATACATAACCTGTAAATCCTGAGAAAATAGACAAGACAACCTCGCATAAAATCGGCGGCATCCTATATAAGTTACTAAGTCCTAGAAAACAAAATAAGATATAATGCTTGTGGAATGAAGTTTGCAGATTTCCTGGAGATTATAAAATTTAATAATTCACAAAAACCATAAGACTCCGTTAGAAAAACAAAACTGGTAAAATTTCCAGATTTTTACACATGGCGCCGTCAAGAGTTAACTCGTGACGCCGTCAGAAGTGACCTGCAGAAATTCTTATGTTAAGTTTCTGGAAAATTTCTGGAAAAACTTGGTCCTACTTCCTGGAAAATCCTGCAAAACTTCATTATGACTCAATACAAGCATTTGACTCTAACAAATACGAATATACATGTTCATTTAATAATGTGGAGAATCATGATTGGTTTGTTTCTTAAAAACATATTTGGGGTTTCCCCTTACACTTATCTTTTGCAAAAATACTTTTAGGTGGAGTTAAGACTAGGCCAAAACAATAAAGTATAGTATTTCCACTATTTAATTGAGAAACATGATCTACCAACAATAAAAATAAAGCATGCATACGGAAGCAAATAACAAACAAACAAAAATAAAATCACACAAAACATGGGTTGCCTCCCAAGAAGCGCTTGTTTTTTTTCGAGTCACGAGCCTGACTCTACCCTTATTTAACGGAAATAGGGAAGGTTTTCCCTACACTTAGGATTAAGTGCGGGTGGAAGTAGCGACACACCCTTAGGGTGGAAGTATGCCACGTGAAAAAATAGTGGTTGATGAATTATATGCTCAAAGGGGTGTGCTCCTATCATCATAACCTTACCTAATTCAATCGGGTTAATGGGTGGATTAACATTTTCTCCTAGAAAGGGATCATTTTCAATCAACTTCAAGAGACTCCTAGTTGGGAATCCATCTTGACCTAATAAACCCGGTTTAAACCCATAATGTTTCTTATGATCAATCATAAATGCGTGATGTAAGCATGTAAGGTCATTTTCCACTCCTATATTGGCTTCCTCTCTACAAGGCTTAGAGTCCACTACCTTTGTCCTAAGACTACCCAGACTATATGGTTTGATGGGTGGATCGGAACCTATTTCAATTCCTAAATTTTTATCCAAGGATGGAAGATTAGGTAACGGTTTTGGTTGAGGCTCCGATTCATCAAAACTAGGAACTTCCCTAAAACTAAGAGTAAGGTTATCATTATAAGTATTCAAACCTATATCCTCTAGTTGTGTTTGGTTCAAAGGTTCTAACTCTATTGGGGTTCCTAAAGTCTCTTCTACTTCATCCGAATAAGTCATGGGCGGTGTATATACCTCAAATGATGGTAGGACTTGTGGGGTACTTGGTGGGTTTAAATTTTCAACTCTATCCTCCATCTTATCAGGATTACCAATGTGCTCAGCTTGTATTGAGGTGAAATCAAACCACCCCGTGTGCCCAGTTATCTCATCTATAGGTTTATCCCCAAACAATCTTCTTGCTTGTTCCCTTAAACTTGCTATCAATTGATCCGTAACAACGTTTGTTGGGTTGTCCATTTTTTTGGCAAGTATGGCACAATTCTCTATGGTTTCCCATGCTTCATCAACACTTAATCCCCAAAGGTCCCCATCTGCGGCATGGTCAATGTCCATTTTGGTATAGTGGTCGACACGATGGTAAAATATTTCAATTTGGGACCACAGATCGAAATTATGATGAGGGACTTTTCGGAGTAAATATTTAAAACGAGCCCATGCATCATAGATAGGTTTATCCTCACGTTGTTTAAACATGAAGATGTCATTTGGAGTGGGTGAATTTCGTGGTTGGTAGTATGGTGGATTCGCGTTCTCCATAATGGCTAACGGAATAGTCAATGGAAATGTTTTTACAAACAAAGACACAAAGAAAAGATAGACTAAAGAAAACCTAAAAATAAAAAATAAAATCTTACTAGAATGGAATCTAGCAAGTAGACCTAATAAAAAGAAATTATAACCTAGACAATAACTATTCCCCAGGCTGCGGCGCCAAAAACTTGATACGTGGGAATCGCACCAGGCTTTACCTCTCAAGGGATCTTGAGAAGCTTACAACCCCCACCAGGCAGTATACCTGATCGTTGTAGTATAGTATAGTGACAAGTACCGGGGGATTGATCGTTCAGCTAGGAATAGTGTCGCTAGGATTAGAAAACCTAAATACTAGTTCTAAAGATGAGGGATGATTATTTTTGTATTTTTATATTTTTTAGAAAGCAAGTAAAAATCTTGGGTTTTAAGGATTTGGGCGGAATTAGTTGCTAGTCAACTAACCCAATACTAAAGATGCAATCAAAATAAAATATGAGAAATGAAAATAAACAAAAATTATACTAAGGTTGTGAGCAATAAGTGGAGAAATTGTGTTTACTTAGATTTCACTACTTCCTAGATATCTTTTACCTGTTAATTACTTGTTATAGTTGCGTGGATGACGGATTGTATTCCTTAATACCATTCATGGGGTGGCGCACTTAATTCCCCAATCCTATGAGTGCCTACTTGATGCGTGGGAATCGCAACAGGCTTTACCTCTCGAGGGATCTCGAGAAGCTTACACCCCCCACCAGGCAGTGTACCTGATCGTTGTAGTATAGTATAGTGACAAGTACCGGGGGATTGATCGTTCAGCTTAGGAATAGTGTCGCTAGGATTAGAAAACCTAATTACTAGTTCTAAAGGTGAAGGATGATTATTTTTGTATTTTTTATATTTTTATGAAAGCAAGTAAAATCTCGGGTTTTGGAAGAATGGGCGGAATTAGTTGCTATTCAACTAACCCAAAACTAATATGTAATCAAACTAAAATACTAAAAATGAAATTAAACTAATTTATACTAAAGTTGTGAGCAGTAATTGGAGAAATTGTGTTTACTTAGACTTCACTACTCCCTAGATATCTTTTACACGTTAATTACTTGTTATACTTGTATGGATGACGGATTGTATTCCTTAATACCATTCATGGGGTGGCATACATAACTCTCCAATTCTATGAGCTCTTATCTCCTCCTACACCATGACCCAGCACAACTATAGGGATTGTAAACAGTGGCTCATGCATTAAATACAACCAATAAAGACCTAGTACGCCTCGGTTCATGTTTCTTAAGACGTTCAAGCATGTTACCATTTGGAGATCTGCCAGTTTTCTTAAGCCTAACATATAAAATCATTCATCCAAGACAAGAATAAACAAGTAATCAACACATAATCAATATCTAGGTTTCATTAGATCTAAGCAAACACAAAAGAGATCTAGCCTAGCATAATGGAATTGAGACAAGAACAAGATATAGACAACCAACACATAGACATATTGATTGAATTAGAAGAATACTTATCTCAATTACAATGCAAGGTATCAAGGGTTTGGAACCCTTGAAATACCTGTAAAAGTTGCACCAAATTCGTCTTTAGGGTTTCACCAAAACTTCTCTCCCTTTTTAATGAAAAAAAACTAGAAAACTATATATAGGAAAACTGGGGTGACGGCGTCAAGAGCAATGGTGTGACGCCGTCATCTCGCCGCCAAATACTTCCTCGGACGGCCTTGATCTACATCTGACGGCCTATGTGACGCCGTCACCAACCACGGTATTTTATTCTCTGGGTCTTGACGCCGTCAAGAGCAATTCTTGACGCCTTCATGCACTGTTCCCAGCATAGAATTTTGAGACTTTGCCGTTTTCTTCACTTTTATGCTCAAAAAACGTCCAAAATGGCTTCTTTTCCAGAATTCACTCTCCAAGTACCTAAAATCACAAAAGGAACGATTTAGGGCAATATTTGATCAAATAAAGTCGGATTCGGTCTTAAATGACCCCCTAAAAACGGATCATTTTTCGCCTCGTCATATACCCTTACACTTGAGATTTGCTTGTCCTCAAGCAAATGAGCTTTTATTCTACTCAAAAGATAAGTTAGGGGTCATTTAACACTAATATAAAAGTAATTACAACAAATAATCGTTCCACTAAAGACCAATAGACAAGCACGGAGGTCATACACAAGCACCTCACAAATAGTGTTTAGATACTCACATCTCTCGGGTGTAATAAAGTAATATAACATTATGGAAATGGAAGATATCTCTCACTACCTGTCATAGCAAAATAGATTACCATAGGCTTGGGAAAGGATCAAACCTCCACCACATGGCGTAAGCACCTAGGATAAACTATCAAAGAGGTCTTTTAAAGGGTTGTAACGTTAGGTATAGGGATATGAATTACACGGTTTTGTTGGATAAAGGAAGTTTTACTGGTGGCGAGTTAACAATCTTGGTTAATTACATGTACAAGATGGCGTTGCTAAGCCAAGACTAGACTCGACTTAAGCTAACAAATGAAAAATAACTAAAACATAAAATGAACATAGAATGAAAAGGGATGGTAGTCCGTATGTTTTTTCTCTTCTTCCTTTTTTTTTTTTTTTTTTTTTTTTTTTTTTATTATTTTTTTTTGCATACACTCTTACCCTACCATCCAAAAATAATACATCATAGGGGTTGAACATTCCCCTTACACTTGAATCTTTACATACTTTACATTTAACTATTCTAATGACTCAAATTAAGAAAATCAAAACACTTGGAGCACTTTTAAGATTAACGTACATATGGGGGTAATAATATTATGTTCTTCCCCATTACTCCATAAATTAAGTACTTACCCATGAGTCCCAATCGTCCCAAAACAATATGTACAAGGATATGACTCGACTTAGCAACCATGTAATCAATTAGAAAGTTAACTTAGGGTTTAACAAATAACAATAATGCACTAAAAATGAGCGCATACACGGAAGGCTAAGGTGATTTGGGTGTACATTTAAGTGGGGTGTAACAAATTCTTCCTTTAAGTAAGATGCTTAAAGTTAGAAACGAAAAGATAGGCTCGGAGGGGTGTACTAGGGGTTTCGTGTACTAAAAATGAGTACAACGCTAAGGGTGTGGGAAAAATTAGTTGACTTAACTAGCCAAGTAATATGACTTAAATGGTCAAGTAATTATGATACGGGTTTAACACAAGGGTGATCCTAATGCCTCTTATCATGTAGTAAATCCTACCACACGAATGTAGTCTCACTAGCGGTCTCGGGATGCATCACTAACGCAAGTTCTAGAATCTAAATGCTACCGGTACACTCATAAGCACTAATAATGAATGCTTTTCCTATCAAATCTAAAGGCGAACCTCACATTTTTGGGTGGAAAATTTTTCTGAATATACGGTTATGTGCTAGTCATACAACCTCCTATCCATGAGACGCTTGCTATGGCTAAAGTTTCACTCCTAAATGTTGTAAAAAATTTTAAATTTGGCGCTAAAATTGCACTAACAAGTATTTCTCATAGTTTTATTACACATCTACTATCAAACAAAACAAACTCAAGCGAAAGTGCATATGTAAGGTATCATCTTTTTTACCCTCCTCTTACACTTAAGATGAACATTGTCCCCAATGTTCAAGTAAAGAATGTAAAAGTGAAAAAGTAAAGAGAATGAAATCAAAAACTCCCCTGATTCGCTCGGTATGGATTATAGGTTGGCCAGGTTAGATCTTCCTCCAAGAAAACGAACAATCAAAGCTTCCCTTCCAGAATATAAATCATCTCCTTGTCGAACATAACCTGTAAATCCTGACAACAATAGACAAGACAACCTCGCGTAAAATCGGCGGCATCCTATATAAGTTACTAAATCCTAGAAAACAAAGTAAGATATAATGCTTGTGGAATGAAGTTTGCAGATTTCCTGGAGGTTATAAAACTTAATAATTCACAAAAACCATAAGACTCCGTTAGAAAAACAAAACCGGTAAAATTTCCAGATTTTAACTCCTGACGCCGTCAAGAGTAATACTCTGACGCCGTCAGAATGGACCTGCAGAAATTCTTATGTTAAGTTTCCGGAAAATTTCTTGAAAAACTTGGTCCTACTTCCTGGAAAATCCTGCAAAACTTCATTATGACTCAATACAAGCATTTGACTCTAACAAATACGAATATACATGTCCATTTAATATTGTGGAGAATCATGATCGGTTTGTTTGTTAAAAACATATTTGGGGTTTCCCCTTACACTTATCTTTTGCAAAAATACTTTTAGGTTGGAGTTAAGACTAGGCCAAACAACATAATAAAGTATTTCCACATTTTGATTGAGAAACATGATCATCCAACAATAAAAATAAAACATGCATACGGAAGCAAATAACAATCAAACAAAATAAAATCACACAAAACATGGGTTGCCTCCCAAGAAGCGCTTTTCTTTATTTACGAGTCTTGTAGCTAGACTCAAGGTCATTGGTTACTACGTGATTCGGGTGAGTTCCTCGTTGAGGACATCTTTGGGATCAAACTTAGGTTTCGACTTTCTATCGGTTTCCTTAGTATGGTATGACCTTTCGAACTTTTCTCCATCCGGATCATACACGGTCATTCTAATATGCCATGACCTGTCACCTTCTTTAGGTGGCTTGTCCCACCTCCATTTACACTTATCTCCCTCTCTTTTCCATTTATTTCTTTCTATGTTAATGGGCATTACGCTTAATAACTCAATCATCTTCCTAAAGACTAAGGGGTCCTCAAAGGGGTCTAGCTCTTCATCTCTAGCTATGAGTTGTTCTACCGAATGTGTCTTCTCAACAAAGTCTTTTTCTAGATAGAATGGGCATTGAGGTCCTATAAAGTTCCTTTCTATCCAAGGCCCATATCTAGACGGTCTCCTATTCATCTCTACCCAATACGGTGTTGGTTCATCATCACAATCATAACTATGCTTCTTAACATCATACACCGACCAAGTATCGCCTTCACCTACCGTTATCTTTGATTCCTTGCAATCTATCATGGCACTAGCGGTTGCTAAAAATCCTCTTCCTACCAATAATGGGCATGTAGTGTCACTAACCATGTCTAGGACGTGAAAATCCGCTAATATAGTTAACTTTCCTACGTGAACAACTACATCCTTAATCATTCCAACCGGGTGTGCAATACTCCCATCCGCTAGCCCTATCAATACCTCCGTTTCCTCTAACTTTCCTAGCTTAAGAGCGGTGAATAAGGATAAGGGAATCAAGTTGAGGCTTGACCCTAAATCGGCTAATGTGTCGAAAGCTTCGGATCTTCCTATCTTACAAGGCAAAAAAAATATACCCGGGTCATCAAGCTTTTTAGGCAACTTGTTTTGAACGAAGGCGGTCCCATTTTTGCCTAGCGTACACTTCTCATATTTTTCTAGGAGGGCACTATAGTAGGGAGCACGCGCTAAGACATCAATGACGGGGCGTTCTAGGTGAAGTTCTTTGAATTCATCGTCAAGGTCTTGCGTAAGAGGTGTTTCAACAATGCTTTTGACCGGTTCTATAGTGGGTTTTTTACTTGATTGGTCCTTTTGGGGAACTTGGTTTTGTTTGAAACACGTGCTCGTTGATTTAACCGAGTAATATTGTGGACACGAAGTGGGTGACGAAACTGAGGATATGGAATTAACGGTTAGTTTCGGATTCTTGACCGTGTCACTCGGGAGTGCTCCCATTTCTCGGTCATTGAGAACTTTCAACAATGCATCAATTCTAGTGGTCATCTCGCTTTGCTTTTGTTTGAAATCGGCTTCAAACTTAGATATGCGAGCTTCTTGAGATGCCATGAACTTTGACATCAATCCTTCAAGATTGTTGGTACTACCATAGTTGTTAGAAGGATTGTTGTTGAAAGTACAGTTGGATGGTGGACCGTTTGGTTGGTAACGATTAGGCGGATTGGAAGAATTGGGTTGATTTTGTTTCCACCTAAGGTTTGGGTGATTTTTCCATGAGGGGTTGTATGAATCACCATAGGTGTTTGGCTCGGGCTTGAAAGTGTACCACTTATCTCCCGCTTCGTCGGTACGCGTGGATGCGTAGTCCGCAAAAGCTGTTCCGGGGAGTTCCACACAATCACGAGTGTCATGGGGACCACTACATAATTCGCATGAAGAAGTGATTTTGTTCACTTGGCTTGAAGGCTTCGGAGCTTCGTAAGATTTCATGAGAAACTTGACTTGGTCCTCAAGTTCCATGATCCTACGGTCGGGAGTGCTAGAATTGTTCGAAGGCAAAGATATTGCCTTGACCGTTTTGTTCAAATCACGGGGATCATTCCAACTTTCGTTGTCATAGAGAGCAAGATCTTCTATGAGTTCCCATGATTGTTCCGCACTAAGATCACGTAGCTTACCACGGGCCGATTGGTCAATGGTTCGCCTCGTGGAGATGTCGATATGGTCATAGAAGATTTGGACTTAGAGCCAAAGATCTATGGCATGATGAGGGACTTTTTGGAGTAAGTCCTTGAAACGAGTCCATGCTTCATAAAGAGATTCATTTTGACGTTGTTGGAACATCAAAATGTCATTTCTAAGCTTAGTAGTTCTCCCCGGTGGGAAAAATTAAGCAAGGAAACGAGTGGTGAACGCTCAAGCCATTGACTAGCTTGATCCCGTAGAGAGAATTGGAATAGGCGTAAACAGGTAGTCTCTCTAGTTTCAACACCTAGGTCTATGGAATCTACGATTTTGAGAAAGTCATTAAGATGTTGGTTTGGATCTTCGGAACGAAGTCCATGGAATGCACATCCGCTTTGCACCAACCGGATGGTGTCGGATCGCAAGGGGGTCACATTGTCTCCGGTGAGCTCAATGGTGTTTCGGTAGCCTTGGTGGCTAGGTCGGGAATACTCTTCTAAGGTTCGGGGCCTAAGGGGTTCTAGTGGTGGGTTTTGTTGTGGTGGGATGACGGGTTCAAAGATGTTACCACCTTCCATGATGTCGGATGGTAAAGAGTTACGAACAAAGGCACGAAGAAATAAGATAGACTAAAGAAAACCTAAAAATAAAAATAAAATCTTACTAGAAAGGAATCTAGCAAGTAGACCTAATAAAAAGAAATCCTAACCTAGACAATAACTATTCCCCGGCAGCGGCGCCAAAAACTTGATGCGTGGGAATCGCAACAGGCTTTACCTCTCGAGGGATCTCGAGAAGCTTACAACCCCCACCAGGCAGTGTACCTGATCGTTGTAGTATAGTATAGTGACAAGTACCGGGGGATTGATCGTTCAGCTTAGGAATAGTGTCGCTAGGATTAGAAAACCTAATTACTAGTTCTAAAGGTGAAGGATGATTATTTTTGTATTTTTTATATTTTTATGAAAGCAAGTAAAATCTCGGGTTTTGGAAGAATGGGCGGAATTAGTTGCTATTCAACTAACCCAAAACTAATATGTAATCAAACTAAAATACTAAAAATGAAATTAAACTAATTTATACTAAAGTTGTGAGCAGTAATTGGAGAAATTGTGTTTACTTAGACTTCACTACTCCCTAGATATCTTTTACACGTTAATTACTTGTTATACTTGTATGGATGACGGATTGTATTCCTTAATACCATTCATGGGGTGGCATACATAACTCCCCAATTCTATGAGCTCTTATCTCCTCCTACACCATGACCCAGCACAACTATAGGGATTGTAAACAGTGGCTCATGCATTAAATACAACCAATAAAGACCTAGTACGCCTCGGTTCATGTTTCTTAAGACGTTCAAGCATGTTACCATTTGGAGATCTGCCAGTTTTCTTAAGCCTAACATATAAAATCATTCATCCAAGACAAGAATAAACAAGTAATCAACACATAATCAATATCTAGGTTTCATTAGATCTAAGCAAACACAAAAGAGATCTAGCCTAGCATAATGGAATTGAGACAAGAACAAGATATAGACAACCAACACATAGACATATTGATTGAATTAGAAGAATACTTATCTAAATTACAATGCAAGGTATCAAGGGTTTGGAACCCTTGAAAAACCTGTAAAAGTTGCACCAAATTCGTCTTTAGGGTTTCACCAAAACTTCTCTCCCTTTTTAATGAAAAAAACTAGAAAACTATATATAGGAAAACTGGGGTGATGGCGTCAAGAGCAATGGTGTGACGCCGTCATCTCGCCGCCAAATACTTCCTCGGACGGCCTTGATCTACATCTGACGGCCTATGTGACACCGTCACCAACCACGGTATTTTATTCTCTGGGTCTTGACGCCGTCAAGAGCAATTCTTGACGCCTTCATGCACTGTTCCCAGCATAGAATTTTGAGACTTTGCCGTTTTCTTCACTTTTATGCTCCAAAAACGTCCAAAATGGCTTCTTTTCTAGAATTCACTCTCCAAGTACCTAAAATCACAAAAGGAACGATTTAGGGCAATATTTGATCAAATAAAGTCGGATTCGGGCTTAAATGACCCCCTAAAAACGGATCATTTTTCGCCTCATCACTACTTCACTCCTATGTCGAGCCGGCTAAGAAGCTCCTAACATGCGATCATTAGAATTTACTCATGCATTAAATACAATCAATAAAACCTAGGGCACGTCAGTTCATGTTTTCTAAGACGTTCAAGCATGTTACCATTTGGAGATCTGCCAGTTTTCTTAAGCCTAACATCGAAATCATTCATCCAATACAACCATAAACAAGTAATCAACACATAATTAACATCTAGGTTTCATTAGATCCAAGCAAACACAAGATAGATCTAGCCTAGCATGATGGAATTAAGACAAGAACAAGATATAGACGACCAACACATAGACATATTGATTGAATTAAAAGAATACTTATCTCAATTACACATGAAAGGGATCAAGGGCTGAGAACCCTTGAAAAACCTGTAAAATTCGTACCAAGTTCGTACTTAGGGTTTCTCCAAAACTTTTCCCTTTTTAATGTGAAATTAGAAAACTATATATAGGAAATCGGGTCTGACGGCGTCAAGAAAAAATTTGTGACGCCGTCATCTCGCCGCCAAAATACTTCTCGGACTGCCTTGATCTACTTTTGACGCCGTCATGTGTTATGTGTTTCCAGGCCGTCATGCATTTTACTCTTGACGCCCTACAACGTGACGCCTTCAATTCTGTACTAGGTCGTCATGGAAATTACTCTTGACGCCGTCAGAAATTCCTTCTTGACGCCGTCACCTACTGTTCCCAGTAAGGAAAATTAAGACTTTGGCGTTTTCTTCACTTTTATGCTCCAAAAACGTCCGAATTGCTTCCTTTTCCAGATTTCTCTCCCAAAGTACCTAAAATCACAAAAGGAACGATTTAGGGCAATATTTGATCAAATAAATTCGAATTCGGTCTTAAATGACCCCCTAAAAGTGGTTCATTTTTCGCCTCATCAGTAATATACCTCAACAACAAAACAATAATAACAATTAGAAAAAAATATAACAAGGAGCCATATAAGATCACCACATATACCATGTCATCCGGGTCGACTTACCAAGTCAAGCCCGTGTCGAGAAACCCATTTGGGTCTTGACTACACCATTAGTCAAGGTGACTCAAACCCAAGACTACTTCGGTCTTGGCTTAGGCTCGTACGAGCACACAAGAACAGTCCATATGGACCCTTTGGGTCGCGGCAACACAAGAGTAACAACAAGCATCCATAATAATCAAAAATCAAGCCAAATCCAACTCCATATAATCAACATCTCTAGCTACTAGGACCACGAGCATCAAAACCTCAAAAGAGCCATATGAGCTCGAAATTAAAACCAAGCCGTAAGCCATAGCTCACGGTTTCCAACTTGATCTCCACAAGGATACCAAACCCGGATACCAAACAATATTAAATCTCATTTTTACATCAAAACCCACTTGTTTTTCAGATTTTTAATTAAAACGAAATAAGAAAACCCAAAACCCAAATCGAAATATACTCCGTATCTCACGGATCGATGGAAACAAAGACAAGATTACACTTGTTTTGGCACATGCTCACCTTCTTGAACCTTGGAATTTCACGAATCTCAAAAAAACCACAAAGATGAATCGGATTGATTATGAAAAATGATGTTATGGGAGGTTTTAGAGCGCGTGTGATATATCAATAGAAAGAGGATAAGATGAGTGTCAAGATGGTGGTGGTGGTATTGTTGTGGGTGTGGCGGTGTAGTGGTGGCGGCCGTTTAAGGGTGACGGCGGCTAGGTTAAAATAGGATGAAGATGTTGATGTTGAATATTATAAAGAGAGAAAGTGAAAGTGTTGGTGTTGATTATTTTTGTGAGCCAGGAAACCACAAGCACGATTTTTTAGTCTACTCTATTTTATTTTTCTTCCTTTCTTTTTAAATAGCAATAATAATAATAATAATAATAATAGTAATGGTGTGGGGATTAGATGGCCAGTTAAGTAAACACAATGACCAAACCCGAAAACCTTTCAAAATATCTCAACATTCTCAAACCAAACTCGTTCCCAATAATTAAAATTCCAAGATACGTTCCATAAATATATACTCAAATCGTAAATTCAAAATATTAAATTTTGTTAGGTTATCCTAGTGCCGGAGTCAACGTAGTGCCAAATAATGATCTCAAAAATAAATCATTACGAATGAACCAAACCAAACCATTAATTAATAATCAAATTCCATTAGTAACGTATGATTAAAAATCGCATTCCAATGTTCATTAAATATCTCGTCACGATAAACTTTTTAAATATTCCATAATTATAATTATAAAGTAATGCGGGTTTTCAAAACGGCTCCCTAATTTGCCAGCCCCCAATGTCATTGAAATTTCTTCTGATTCATCAGACTCTACTTTTGACATACCTCAAATACAAAGATCATACTACTATTTGAATGAAGGTCCTTCAGAGTTATGCCCATCTCCTACCTCATCAAAAGAAACCACTGAGGCTAATGAAACACCAACAACTCTAGCTATGGTTGTCCCTGATTTCACCCCTGTTACAGCATTCTTAACACATGAGATGGAAAGTGTCTGTGCTGATATGAGAAGAATCTCTGTCCCTGAAGAGCCACAGTCCTCAAGTAGAAAGAAGGGTCCATTGAAGGTGGTGCTTGGTCTTGCAGCTCCAAAACTCTGGAACAAAGACATGCAATCCAGAGGAATCCACAAGAAGATGCCTGACCCAAAGGACTTGGGGAAAGGGAAGAGGAAGATGGATTAGGTTGTTGCTTAGGGATGTGGTGGTTAGATGGTGGTTGATTGTAGTTGAATGATGTATTTTGTGTTCCTTCTGATGACAGATCTTTGTAATGGTTGTACCAAACTTTCCACTGAATAATAATATTTTACTTTAAGTCTTTACATCTAGTACTACTGAATGTAGATCTTTAAACATCAGCAGAAACATGACCTGAAATCAGACATTCACACAGAACACAAAAACACAACAAAACATAATAATATACAAGATTAGTAATAACCTGCAAAACAAAGTTAGTAAACTTAATTCTAGAAAACATAATAATCTACTTATGTATACAACATGTACAATCCTCCCTGGAGGCATATGCCTCCCCTGAGGCTTATGCCTCCCCTCAAACATAGCATTCAAGGGTTAACCATCCCAATGTTAACAACTAGGTGATTAAACCTAGGTCCATCAAAAGCTTTTGTTAACAAATCAGCCACATTATCATCAGTATGAATTTTAAGCACTTGAATTAGATGCTTCTCATTTGCATCTCTTATAAAGTGGTGCCTAATTTCTATGTGCTTGGTTCTCTGATGAAAAACAGGATTTTTAACAATGGAAATAGTACTCTGATTATCAATGTAGATTTTAGTGTTCATAAAGTTCCAACATCTGATTTTGAATCCAAAGTACCTGACCACAGCAATTGGCAGCAGCAACATATTCTGCTTCAGTAGTAGAAGTAGCCACAATGGTTTGTTTCTTGCACTGCCAAGAGATGAGTCTTCCTCCAAGAAATTGACAACCTCCTGTTGTGGATTTCCTATCCAAATTAGCTCCAGCATAATCACTGTCACTGTAAGCCTCCAACACAAATGGTGATTCCCTTGGGTACCAAAGGCCTAGTTTGGGTTGGCCCTTTATGTACTTGAAAATTTTCTTCACAGCATTGAGATGGGAAGTCAGTGGAGTGACTTGATGCCTTGAACAAGCACTGACAGCAAAGGTAATGTCAGGCCTAGAAGCTGTGAGATACATGAGTGATCCAATCATGGACCTATAAAGATGAACATTCACAGCCTCATCTTGCTCATTTGGATTTTTAAGCTTGGGTGGTTCATATGGAGTGGTAGCAGTCCTCAAAAGTTCAAAGTCAAACTTTTTCAAAATATCTTTAACATATTTCTCCTGATGAATAAAGATCCCTTCAGGGTGTTGTTTGACTTGCAACCCTAAGAAAAAGGTTAACTCCCCCATTGCACTCATTTGAAATTCACCTTTCATCAAATCTTCAAATTCCCTGCACCATGCTTCCTTTGTGGATCCAAATATGATGTCATCCACATAGACCTGTACTAGAATGATGTCCCTGGAGTTTTCCTTGATAAAGAGAGTCTTATCAATAGCACCTCTTCTGTATCCATGCTCCAAAAGAAATGTAGACAATCTAGCATACCATGCTCTTGGTGCTTGGTGAAGTCCATAAAGTGCCTTGACAACTTTGTAAACCTTCTTAGGATGATGAGGGTCTTCAAATCCCTGTGGTTGAGTAACTGATGAGGCGAAAAATGGTCCATTTTTAGGGGGTCATTTAAGCCCGAATCCGAATTTATTTGATCAAATATTGCCCTAAATCGTTCCTTTTGTGATTTTAGGTACTTGGAGAGTGAATTCTGGAAAAGAAGCCATTTTGGACGTTTTTGGAGCATAAAAGTGAAAAAAACGGCAAAGTCTCAATTTTCCATGCTGGGAACAGTAGGTGACGGCGTCAAGAGTAATTTCCTGACGGCGTCAAACCTCAATAATAAAATCCGAGAGTTCATGAAGGCGTCAAGAGTTTTCCTGACGGCGTCAAAACCCCAAGAATTAAAATCCGTAGTTGATGACGGCGTCACACACAGGGCGTCAAGAGTAATTTTTGTGACGGCCTAGGCCTTGACGGCGTCAGAAGTAGATCAAGGCCGTCACATGTTAACTTGTCAAAACTTGCGCGCGGAGTAGCTGATATTGTTTTGGTAATAACTTTTGCATACGAACTCGGATTTAGGTGATTCAAAAGCCCACGCGAAGAGGACGAAGAGATCTACAATTTGGTGAAAAAATGGTTGTGACGGCGTCAAGAGAACGATCTGACGCTGTCAAGCCTTGCCGACAGAAAACATGCCTATAAATATAACATCATAACTTCACTTTTTGTAAGCCCTAAACCCTAAGGTCGATTCCTGGGTTTAGGTGGGTGTTTTTCCAGCAACTTAGAGAGTTTCAATCACTCCATAAACATCATGTATTGGTTTGATGATTCTATCTTAATTATGTTTTCCATTATCATTGTTGTTTGCTCTTCTTTGATGATGATTTGCTAATTCACCTTGTGTCTACTTATGATTATGTGAAACTTGTATATAATTGATTAGATCTCATTGATTTCTTGTTGATGTTGTGTCTATCTCCATCAATTAAGGCGTGACAACTTCAATAGATCGAGTTGGTTTAGTTTATAATCCTTGTTTCCTATTGATTCTTGTTTTAATTGAATGATTTATATGTTAGGCTTAAGAAAACTAGCATATCTCCAAATGATAACATGCTTGAACGTCTTAGGAAACATGAACCTATTGCACTAAGGTCTTTATTGGTTGTATTTAATGCATGAGCCACTGTTTACAATCCCTATAGTTGTGTTGGGCATGGTTGATGAGGAGATAAGAGCTCATAGAATTGGGGAGTTATGTGCGATACCCCATGAATGGTATTAAGGAATACAACCCGTCAATTAAAACAAGGTTACAATTTAATAGGTAGGATTGGATAGCTAGCAAGGAGTAACATATCATGGGTAGACATGCTTCACTTATCTTGTAGAACCCTAGTTTACTTTTCTTGTTAGGGATAATTCCATATTTACCCAATCTAAACATGAAAATGTCATATATACCCAAAATACAAGTTTTAAATGCATAATTTACAATGCAATTAAAGCATGTTTTGGGTAAATATGACATTATCATGTTTAAGTTGGGTAAATATGGAATTGCCCCTTCTTGTTAATTAGTTTAATTAGTAGCTTTTGGGTTAGTTGATTAGCAACTAATTCCGCCCCTTCTTCCAAAACCCGAGATTTTTACTTGCTTTTCATAAAATATAAAAACATAAAAGAATCATCCTTCACCTTTAGACCTAGTTAGGTTAATTTCAATCCTAACGACACTATTCCTAGCTGAACGATCAATCCCCCGGTACTTGTCACTATACTATACTACAACGATCAGGTACACTGCCTGGTGGGGGTTGTAAGCTTCTCGAGATCCCTCGAGAGGTAAAGCCTGTTGCGATTCCCACGCATCAAGTTTTTGGCGCCGCAGCCCGGGGAATAGTTATTGTTTAGGTTGAATTTGATTTTTATTAGGTCTACTCATTAGATTCCTTTTTAGTGAGATTTTTATTTTCTTTTTGTTAGCTTTCTTGTAGTCTATCTTTTTCTTTGTGCCCTTTGTTTGTGAAACCATTTTCATTTGTCTCCATGGCGGATGAAATTCCATTTAGATCATTAACTATAGAGGAACAATTAGTTTACTCGGATAGATTTGCCTCCTGTTGTTCCAATGAATTTTTAAGTGATCTTACATATATACAAGAGGAGATGGGTGTAAAGTTAGATGGGTTTGATGAATTTTATGCATGTGTGTTTTCTATTAGACGATCATTTTTAGGATCAATTCCTTTTAGTGAGACCCTTTGGATGAATTTTGAGAAAAGCTTCCTAACCATTACCCATAAGTTCAACGAATTGGTGGATTCGTATGAGCGAGATGACCTAGTTTCTAAGAACATGAACTTAGAATCAAACCAAGATTATGAGATGGTTAGTGTTGAACTACCTAGTTGCATGAGCGGGATAGATTTCACCAAAACATACGACACACATGAGGTTAGAGTTGAGCCACCTAGTTGCATGTCATGGTTAGGTACTACCATAATACAAGATGAACACATAGGTGATATTGATGTGATGAAAGAGATAGTAGAAAACCCAAGCCCACTAAGTACCCCACAAGTCCTACCATCATTTGAGGCATACACACCGCCCGTGACTTACCTGGAAGAAGTAGAAGAGACTATAGGAACCCCAATAGAAGTAGAACCCTTGGACCAGGCACCATTAGAGGATATAGGTTTGAATACTTGTAGTGATAACCTTACTCCTAGTTCTAGGGAATTTCCTAGTGTTGATGAACCGGAACCTCAACCTTTACACAACTTTCCATCCTTAAATATACATCTAGGAGACAATAGAGGAACCGACCCACCCATCAACCAATATTATCCGGGTAGTTTTAGGATGAAGGAAGCCATTCACTCACCCCCTTCACCTCACGTGGCATATTCACACCCTAAGGGTGTGTATCGCTACTTTCACCCACACTTAATCCTAAGTGTAGGGAGAACCTCCCCTATTTCCATTAAATAAGGGTAGAGTCAGGCTCGTGACTCGAACAAAAACAAGCGCTTCTTGGGAGGCAACCCATGTTTTGTGTGTTTTTATTTGTTTGTTTGTTTGTTTGTTTGATTTTATTTGTTTCCGTATGCATGTTTTATTTTTATTGTTTGTGGCTCATGTTTCAAAGTAAATTGTGAAAATGCTTTATTTTGTTTTTAACTTCGTCTTAATTGCATATAAAGGTATTTTGCAAAAGATAAGTGTAAGGGAGATCCAAATTTGTTTATAAGAACGAAATTGAGCATGAACCACAACAATATTAAATGGACATGTGTATTAGTACTTGTTAGAGTCAAATGCTTGTATCGAGTCGTAATGATGTTTTGCAGGATTTTCCAGGAAGTAGGACGAAGTTTCTCCAGAAATTTTCCGGAAACTTAACATAAGAATTTCTGCAGGTCACTTCTGACGGCGTCATGAGTTAACTCTTGACGGCGTCATGTGTAAAATTCTGGAAATTTTGCTAGTTTTGTTTATACCGGAGTCTTAAAGTTTTTGTTCATTCTTTAGTTTTATAAACTCCAGGAAATCTGCAAACATTCATTCCACAAGCATTATATCTTTAATTGTTTTGTTTCTATTCCTAAGTCTGGAATTACATCTAGTTGTGAGTTATTTTTGTTCGGGTTGATGCTTTGGGTTTTTGTTTGTTTTCTCAGGATTTACAGGTTATGTATGACAAGAAGATGATTTATATTCTGGAAGGGAAGCTTTGATTGTTCATTTTCTTGGAGGAAGATTTAACCTGGCCACCTTATTATCCATACCGAGCGAATCAGGGGAGTATTTGATTTCATTCTTTTTACTTATTTCACTTTTACATTCTTTACTTGAACATTGGGGACAATGTTCATCTTAAGTGTAAGGGGAGGGTAAAAAGATGATACCTTACATATGCACTTTCGCTTGAGTTTGTTTTGTTTGATAGTAGATGTGTAATAAAACTATGAGAAATACTTGTTAGTGCAATTTTAGCGCCAAATTTAAAATTTTTTAGAACATTTAGGAGTGAAACTTTAGCCATAGCAAGCGTCTCATGGATAGGAGATTGTATGACTAGCACATAACCGTATATTCAGAAAAATTTTCCACCCAAATATGTGAGGTTCTCCTTTAGATTTGATAGGAAAATCATTTACTATTAGTACTTATGAGTGTACCGGTAGCATTTAGATTCTAGAACTTGCGTTAGTGATGCATTCCGAGACCGGTAGTGAGGCTACATTCGTGTGGTAGGATTTACTACATGATAAGAGGCATTAGGATCACCCTTGTGTTAAACCCGTATCATAATTACTTGACCATTTAAGTCATACTACTTGACTAGTTAAGTCAACTAATTTTTCCCACACCCCTAGCGTTGTACTCATTTTTAGTACACGAAACCCCTAGTACACCCCTCCGAGCCTATCTTTTCGTTTCTAACTTTAAGCATTTTACTTAAAGGAAGAATTTGTTACACCCCACTTAAATGTACACCCAAATCGCCTTAGACTTCCGTGTATGCGCTCATTTTTAGTGCATTATTGTTATTTGTTAAACCCTAAGTTAACTTTCTAATTGATTACATGGTTGCTAAGTCGAGTCATATCCTTGTACATATTGTTTTGGGACGATTGGGACTCATGGGTAAGTACTTATTTTATGGAGTAATGGGGAAGAACATAATATTATTACCCCCATATGTACGTTAATCTTAAAAGTGCTCCAAGTGTTTTGATTTTCTTAATTCGAGTCATTAGAATAGTTGAATGTAAAGTATGTAAAGATTCAAGTGTAAGGGGAATTTTCATTCCCTATGATGTATTATTTTGGATGGTAGGGTAAGAGTGTATGCAAAAAAAAAAAAAAAAAAAAAAAAAAAAAAATCGAAAAAATCAAGAAAAAGAAAATAAAAAAATAGAAAAAGGAAAAAGAGAAAAAAACATATGGACTACCATCCCGTTTCATTCTATGTTTATTTTATGTTTTTGTTCTTTTTGATTTATTAGCTTAAGTCGAGTTTAGTCTTGGCTTAGCAACGCCATATTGTACATGTAATTAACCAAGATTGTTAACTCGCCACCGGTAATAACTTCCTTTATCCAACAAAACCGTGTAATTCATATCCCTATACTTAACGTTACAACCTTTTAAAAGACCTCTTTGATAGTTTATCCTAGGTGCTTACGCCATGTGGTGGAGGTTTGATCCTTTCCCAAGCCTATGGTAATCTATTTTGCTATGACAGGTAGTGAGAGATATCTTCCATTTCCATAATGTTATATTACTTTATTACACCCGAGAGATGTGAGTATCTAAACACTATTTGTGAGGTGCTAGTGTATGACCTCCGAGCTTGTCTATTGGTCTTTAGTGGAACGATTATTTGTTGTAATTACTTTTATATTAGTGTTAAATGACCCCTAACTTGTCTTTTGACTAGAATAAAAGCGCATTTGCTTGAGGACAAGCAAATCTCAAGTGTAAGGGTATATGATGAGGCGAAAAATGGTCCGTTTTTAGGGGGTCATTTAAGCCCGAATCCGAATTTATTTGATCAAATATTGCCCTAAATCGTTCCTTTTGTGATTTTAGGTACTTGGAGAGTGAATTCTGGAAAAGAAGCCATTTTTGACGTTTTTGGAGCATAAAAGTGAAGAAAACGGCAAAGTCTCAATTTTCCATGCTGGGAACAGTAGGTGATGGCGTCAAGAGTAATTTCCTGACGGCGTCAAACCTCAATAATAAAATCCGAGAGTTCATGAAGGCGTCAAGAGTTTTCCTGACGGCGTCAAAACCCCAAGAATTAAAATCCGTAGTTGATGACGGCGTCACACACAGGGCGTCAAGAGTAATTTTTGTGACGGCCTAGGCCTTGACAGCATCAGAAGTAGATCAAGGCCGTCACGTGTTAACTTGTCAAAACTTGCGCGCGGAGTAGCTGATATTGTTTTGGTAATAACTTTTGCATACGAACTCGGATTTAGGTGATTCAAAAGCCCACGCGAAGAGGACAAAGAGATCTACAATTTGGTGAAAAATGGTTGTGACGGCATCAAGAGAACGATCTGACGCCGTCAAGCCTTGCAAACATGCCTATAAATATAACATCATAACTTCACTTTTTGTAAGCCCTAAACCCTAAGGTCGATTCCTGGGTTAAGGTGGGTGTTTTTCCAGCAACTTAGAGGGTTTCAATCACTCCATAAACATCATGTATTGGTTTGATGATTCTATCTTAATTATGTTTTCCATTATCATTGTTGTTTGCTCTTCTTTGATGATGATTTGCTAATTCACCTTGTGTCTACTTATGATTATGTGAAACTTGTATATAACTGATTAGATCTCATTGATTTCTTGTTGATGTTGTGTCTATCTCCATCAATTAAGGTGTGACAACTTCAATAGATCTAGTTGGTTTAGTTTATAATCCTTGTTTCCTATTGATTCTTGTTTTGATTGAATGATTTATATGTTAGGCTTAAGAAAACTGGCAGATCTCCAAATGGTAACATGCTTGAACGTCTTAGGAAACATGAACCTATTGCACTAAGGTCTTTATTGGTTGTATTTAATGCATGAGCCACTGTTTACAATCCCTATAGTTATGCTGGGCATGGTGTAGGAGGAGATAAGAGCTCATAGAATTGGGGAGTTATGTGCGATACCCCATGAATGGTATTAAGGAATACAACCCGTCAATTAAAACAAGGTTACAATTTAATAGGTAGGATTGGATAGCTAGCAAGGAGTAACATATCATGGGTAGACATGCTTCACTTATCTTGTAGAACCCTAGTTTACTTTTCTTGTTAATTAGTTTAATTAGTAGCTTTTGGATTAGTTTATTAGCAATTAATTCCGCCCCTTCTTCCAAAACCCGAGATTTTTACTTGCTTTTCATAAAATATAAAAACATAAAAAGAATCATCCTTCACCTTTAGACCTAGTTAGGTTAATTTCAATCCTAACGACACTATTCCTAGCTGAACAATCAATCCCCCGGTACTTGTCACTATACTATACTACAACGATCAGGTACACTGCCTGGTGGGGGTTGTAAGCTTCTCGAGATCCCTCGAGAGGTAAAGCCTGTTGCGATTCCCACGCATCAGTAACATACACCTCCTCTTCTATTTTGCCATAGAGAAAGGCACTCTTGACATCCATCTGATAGACCTTAAACCCCATATATGAGGCAAAGGCTAAAAACAGTCTAATGGCCTCAACCCTAGCCACTGGTGCAAAGACCTCAGTGTAGTCAATACCTTCTTCTTGTCTGAAACCTTGAGCCACTAATCTTGCTTTATTTCTGACCACAATACCTCTAGCATCCCTCTTGCAGTTTAAGATCCACTTGGTCCCAATTGCAAATTTTCCTGCAGGGAGATCAACTAGTACCCAAACATCTTGATTCTTGAATTGTTGCATCTCTTCCTGCATAGCTTCAACCCAGCTAGGCTCACTCAAAGCCTGTTTAATACTTGTGGGTTCAACTTGAGACAAGAAACAAGCAAATAAACAATGCTTCTGATGTGTGTGGTTGTCTCTCTTCTGAGTGGATACATAGGTCAAAAATGCACATTGCCCAAACTTGGTATTCTTAATGGCACTCCTGGTGAGTATCATAGCATTTGGATCACAAAGTATATTATCTTGTGGATGTATGATGTTGATCCTTTTAGTTGTAATAGGATTCACATCAATGGAGGTATCAAGATTGGTTAAGGTAGGAGCAAAGTCTTCATCATAAGAAGCTGATTGAAAAATACCATCACTTTGCTCAACATTAGCAAGATCTGAGGGAGTAGGAAACCTACCATAAGGTTCATCTAAACTTGTGGAAACAGGAACTGCAGCTGAACTATTTTCAGCAGAATCTCCATCAGCAGTGTCTATAGTTGCATCTGCTGATGTATCAGCAGAACTGTGTTTTCTGCTTTCTTCAACAGCAGCTTGTTTTAAGAGAGCTTCAGTGTCTTGAGCAAATTCAAGACCAAGTCTTTTAGCTTCCTCAGCAGCTGCATGTTCTTGCTTTTTGAGTCTAGCAAGATCTTCTGCATATGTTGAATTTTCCACATCATCAGCAGATTTGGCATCAGAGGCTTCTTTGGTAGGAGGATCTGCTATCTTGATTGGTAGAGTTGTTACAACAATAGTTGGTTCATCACCTTCTGAATCACTGTCTGAATCATCCAGTAGGGTACCTGCATTGTTAGAAGATGACACTTGTATACCTGCAGATGGGTTAGATGTGTGTCTACCATACCCCAAATAATCAGTCAGGTAATCAAGGTCAAAATACCATTCATGACCCTTACCCCGAACATTTACATTATCCTCCAGAAATTTCAGGTTCAGAGTCTCTTCTATCTTCTTTGCAGCCAAATTATAGACCCTATAAGCCTTGCTATGAGCTTAGTAACCAACTATATATCCTTCAGCAGCTTTAGCTTCAAATTTGCCTAGGTGATCACTTGTATTCAGTATGGTCACCTGACAACCAAAAGGTTTCAAGTGTTCAATGGTAGGCTTCTTCCCTGTCAATAGTTCATAGGGTGTCTTATTGTGAGGTCTAGTGATCAACACCCTATTCAAAACATAACAAGCAGTACCAACTGCCTCAGTCCAAAACATGGTGGGAAGTTTAGAGTCAGCAAGCATTGATCTTGCAGCCTCTATAAGGGTTCTATTCTTTCTTTCAGCAACTCCATTCTGTTTTGGAGTCCTAGGAGTGCTATAATCTCTTTTAATACCCTTTAAACCACAAACTTCAATTAGATTGGCATTTTTGAACTCTGTCCCATTGTCACACCTAATATTCTTAATCTTCTTGTTAAGTTGATTTTCAGCTAGAGCCATAAATTCTTTGAGTGCCTGAAAGGTTTGATCTTTAGTCACAAAGAAAAATGTCCAACTGAATCTGCTGAAAGCATCAGTGATCACCAAACAGAAGTACTTATGATCAATACTCCTGATGGATGTAGGACCAAAGAGATCCATGTGAAGCAGCTGCAATGGTTCTGAGATAGTGCTCACAGTAGTAATGGCCATATAAGAAGCTTTGTGTTGCTTTCCCTTGTTACAAGCTACACAATTATGCTCATTGGTGAAGATCTTGGAAGGAAGTCCATGAACAAGTCCATCTTTAGCAAGTTTATTGATGACTTTAAAGTTAACATGTGCCATCCTTTTATGCCATTTTGTAGATTCATCCAAGGATGCTTTAGCCACCAAGCATGTAAGATCACCTTCTGGCTTGACATCATTCAAGTCAAAGGTATATAGATTATGGTTTCATGGAGCCTTAAGTAATACTAGATTGTCATCAGGCATTTGGTAATCAGGTGAAAGAATGAAACAACCATCTTCAGTGAAAAGCACAGGAAGCTTTTTGTCACAAATTTGTGATACAGAGAACAAATTGAATCCTTGAAGCTCCTTCACATAGTAGACATTCTAAAAATCCACCTTTGGAGTTTTAATGGTACCTTTGCCTGTGATCCTTCCTACTCCACTTCCAAACCTCACTATTCCTCCATTAATTGGCACAAAGTCATGCAGCTTCTCTTCATTACCAGACATGTTTCTTGAACAGCCACTATCAACAATACCTAAGTCTTTATTAAGAAGAGGATGTTCCTACAACAAAGAAAGTTAAAATACAACAACAACAAAGATTAAGAGACTTAAGTCATGAAAGACTTGAGCCTACCATGTGGATCTTTCTGATGAACCCAAGATGATGAGTTAGATCCACAATTGTTCCTGGATTCCCTGTAGTTAATTGGTCTGTTATATATCCAAGAACAATCTGCTGAGGACTTTTCAGCAGAATCCCAAATATCCCTTCCCAGACACATTTGGTCAGTATATTCATACCAATGATTAACACCATTAAATGGTTGAGATCTATACCTATTCCTATTGGTATGCATATATCTATTATTAAAAACAGACCTATTAGAAGAAACAGGCCAATCAGCAGGAGTGGAACACATTCTGCTGACATGATACTTAGCCTGTGGAACTACTGAGGGTTTGGTACAGGTATTAGTCCACTTTTGTCTAGGTCTATTGTTAACAACAGAAACACCCATCCTTTTTTCATAAAAATCACAATCCTTAATTAAATGCAATTTGCTACCACAAACAAAACACTTCTTTTTCTTATAAGATTTATTAAATCCAAAAGATGTCTTATTAAACATAGAATTATTCAAACAAACATCAGAAACAGAGTTGTTTTGTAAACATTGAAAAGAATTGTTTTCATAAGAAGTAAATAACAAGTCTTCAAAAGAGGCTGGTTGAGAATGAGCTTCATCAGCAGCAACTTCAGAGTCCACAGACTTGTAAGATGTCTTGTCAGAAATCTTTATTAAGGACTTGGGTGAGTCTGACTTGGTCTTGGAATCACAGCTGGCATAACTAGAGGTCTCTGAGGTCTTGTCCCTGGAAGAACAAGAGACATTATTGTTAGAATCATTACTAGATATACTTCTAGTGTCAGGGGAGTCATTGATCCTAATGCCAGTGGTTTCCTTTGATTCTGGTAAGTCAACCTTATGGGCTGTGGGCCTAGGTGTTCCTATGTTTGGAGAGACTTCAGACTTATGTGGCAAGTCTTTAGACTTTTTGCCAAAGAGATGGTGTGAACCATCAAAGTCAGAAGTTTTGGTAGTAGGCATAAATACACCTCTGATAGGTCCTGGTACAGCATGCATCTCATCTTCTTTTAGATAATTTATAGGGATAGAATAATTATGATTCTTCTTATCTAAATGATGATTAGCTTCTGGACCTACATACTTTTTAAACCCTAGACCTATCTCAGAAGTAACAGACTTACTGCTGTAGAGTAACCTAGATAATTTATCTCTTGAAACTAGCCACTCTTTATGCCTAGCTACTTCTTTATCCAGTTTCTCTTGCAAAACACTTTTCTCAGACTCAATTCTTGCTTTTTCTTTTTCAGAAAACTTTAATTCATTGCTAGCACATTCTAAATCTCTACTTAAAACTCTAATCTTTTCCTCATAAGCTAACTGATTCTGTTGAAACCACATCTTTTGTTGTTCTAAAGTTTTAAAAGCTTCTTTATAAGTTGCTGCTTCAATAAAACAAGCATTATATTTTGGTTCCATATCATCATAAGCTTCTTTTAGAGTAATATATTTAGAATTACAATCACAAGCACAAGTAGATACCTGAGGAGAGATACCCATGAGACCAAAACTGTCATCACAACTAGCCATGCATGAGATTTGAGGAGAGCTTGTATCATCATCATGCTCATTCCAGTCCACACTAGTATCAATAGCAGTGATCAAGGCCTTTGATTCTCCAACTTCCACTTCTTTCTTCTTGTATGCTGAATACCTAGTACTGGCTTCACCCTTTTTGGCTGAGCATTCTCTTGCAAAGTGACCAATTTCTCCACAAGCATAACACTTCACCTTCCTTCTATCAAACCTAGCTGCATCTCTTCCTTCAACATTGAGCTTTTTACCAACCTTTTGCTCAAATCTTCTGACCTTGAGAGAGAGCATAGCCATTTGCCACTTTAGGTCCAATTCTTCCAGAGCAAGTTCATCAATTTGCTCAAAGTCTTCATAAGCTATTTGTTGCTGCTTGTCAACTTCAACAACAAATGAATGAAGTACATCTTCCATCACATTGCTAATCTTTGGATGAGTTATTGGATTAGCACTTGAAAAAGACAGTGTGGTCATTGGAAGACTTTGGCTTGGAGTGGATGGACTTGAGTAAACCTGTGGTGTTGAGGATGGACTTGCATAGGTACGTGGCATGTAGTTTGAGTTAGAACTGACAAATGCAGATTGCGAAGGAGTAGGTGCATATGGAGAGAATCCCTTGATGTCACCTTCCAAAGCTCTGAGTTTGTTGTACAAGTCATCAAAGCTGAGGTAGTCCAAGCCACCTTTGGTTTTTAGTGATATACTCACTTGAGACCATGAGGGAGGTAAGGCTCTTAAAAATCTAGAGTTCACTTCTTCATTGTCAGGTCTGGCTAGAAGTTGGTTCAAGTGACTCAGAATCTTCTGAAACCTATCATAACCTTTGTGTATACCTTCCTCTTCAGTAATCTTGAATTCTTGGAACTCCATCTTCAACATACTCTTTCTCATCCTCTTTGATTCTTCATTCCCTCCAAATCTAGTTTTTATGGCCCACCAGATTTCTCTTGGATCAGTCATGGAATGAAAATCTCCCATGTGGTCATCAAGGATTGCCTGCAGCAATATGGTTCTTGCTTTGTTCTCCCTTTGAATGGCAAGAATTTCTTCAGCAGAAACAGGTTCCAAAATAGTAACTTTACCAGCAGCATCAACACTTTGCTTTTTAGGACGACAACCATTGAGTATAACATTTCAGAGGTTATAGTCAACACTTGCAATCCAGTTCTGCATCTTCATGGCCCAGATCTCATACTCATCCTTCCTAAGAAAAGGAAGTTTTGCATTGCTGTTGGAGAAGGCCACCTGTTGTAGTTGTTGAGTGAGAGAGCCTGCTTCTGAGATAACAACATCACCGCCTGGTTTTTCTCCCATTGGTACTGAATGAATAGTTATGTGATTGTGTAGAGGTTACAGAGAGTATCTAGTGGCTCTGATACCACTTGTAAGGATCTATACCTTGATAGATCACGAGCCAATAGATCGTTAGTCAACTAATGTAATCACTAGTTATACTAAGTTAGATAATCTCTGTGAATTTATAATTATGCGGAATATAAAAACAAACGTATACTAAACTTGATCCTCTATGGATCGATAGACTTTTACTAATGAAACTCGTACTAAAAACTTGTCTCTATTACAATGACCTAGGGTTCCTTATATACTAGTGGAAACCCTAACCTTTCTTACAAGAAACAAATTACTAAACCAATAAAAGATATTCTACATATCCTGTCCTAAAATACATAAGTTATATCCACGGTTAAACTCTATCCGTAGGATCTATGTTCGTCCGAAGGAACCAGTCATCAGCAGGAAGTCACTAAGCCTTCCGCAGGAACCTGTCAGCAGTATCTGTCAGTAGTATCTTCAAAAATTCCTTACAATTTGGCTTGATTTTTGATTATTATGGATGCTTGTTGTTACTCTTATGTTGCCGCGACCCAAAGGGTCCGTATGGACTGTTTTTGTGTGCTCGTACGAGCCTAAGCCAAGGCCGAAGTAGTCTTGGGTTTGAGTCACCTTGACTCATGGTGTAGTCAAGACCCAAATGGGTTTCTCGACACGGGTTTGACTTGGTAAGTCGACCCGGATGACATGATATATGTGGTGATCTTATATGGCTCCTTGTTATATTTTTTTCTAGTTGTTATTATTTTTTTGTTGTTGAGGTATATTACTTTGGTCATCGTTGGTGTTATTGTCATTTGCTTGGGAGCCGAGAATCAATGGTATGATGGTTGTTTTTGTGGAGTTGTGTTGGCGAAAATGGTATTGGGGACCGATTGTGAGACGGTCAATTAGATGACGGAGATAGGTTAGTCGGGTGCCGTAGTCGGACCCTATTGTTGTAGTACGTGATTTGGGTATTGTTGGACGGAGATTGATTACTTGGTTTGACTTGATTATTATTTCTACTTTGGACTTGGACAATGAGCCGAGAGTAATGACTCGGACATGTGACCATTTCGTATGACTCGATAAATATTTATAACCAAACGCAAATAATAAAACTCGTAATAATATTATTGGTAATATAAACGTTTATATAAATATATAGACGTGAATAATGTATATATAAATATATAAATGCGTATATTAATAATAACAAGATCACGAGTAATATTATAACAATAACGTGACTATAAATATTATACTATGAGAGTAGTGTAATATTATTGGGAGCGTTATTATGGTTGAATATTATGAATAACAAGGAAATCTTGACGTTGAATAAATATTAAATAAAAGAATCTCTTTTAAATAATTGAGGAAAACTATCGAGTTATGCGGGGTCGTGGTCACTTGAGTCCAAGTGGATTATTATTTGTGACGTTTGTGTTGTCACGGATATATGACGATTAATACATTCACTTTCAATAACTACGTAACTTATTTAATCGACGGGTTAAATAAGAGCTATTTAGTTATTTAAATTGAGTATATTAATGGGCATCGTATCCTACGACGCCCATAGGTTGTGGTATGTGTAAGAGAATAATAAATTACTAAGTATCTCATGAGGTTGCCAAATTGACGAATTTGGTAAGCTTAACAGCATAATTAGAGAATTTATTAAACTTTGACATATACCATATAGTACTTTATGTGCAATGTGTGACCTAGGATTCGGGTATAATCTTAGAATGGTATATTAAATAAATAAATATGGGGGATTACCAAATCGACGGATTTGATAAACTTCGATGATTTATTTAAATAATATATTGAGCTAATATTAGACCTATAGATTGTTTTATCATCCTTTTTGTTGTGACTTCTTGGTTTGAGTTGTGTCGACCCACCTCCAGTATGGATACCAAACGTAAAACTCCAAACGAATACGAGATTTATACGAGAAATGGATTTTCGAAAGTAAAATGGAATACGTTCGGGTTTGGGAATATTTGATTTTGAGGAAATGATTTCTGAACGAGTTGACATTGTTAAGTCGTGCCGAGTCCGTAATTGCCGTCTTTTGAGTTACTATACGTCTTACTTCTACCGATTTCTTCTTACTGATTTCTGGACTTGAGGTGAGTCATAGCCTCACTTTTTACTCTTGAACTATGTTTTCAATACTTGGGGTGAGAAACGTGCAAATTATTTTATGTGGACTTTTATCGCTTTTATATTCTTTTCGAAACTTGATATGCTTATATAACTAGGAAGAGCGAGGCCTAGCCTTGAGTTAGGTAAGCTACACAACGAGGCCTAGACTAGATCTAGGTAAGTTGTACATGTCGTATCCTTACGCATGTTGGGTATGTCGTATCCTTACGCATACAGATTGATTCGATTGGATTCGGTTATTTGACTATAGTGTGCACCTATAGGTTATTAATACTTCGGAGGTTATCCGAGTATTTATGATATTGCGGGGGTTACCTGAATATCTATCTTGGAGCGGAGGGTATCCGCAGGTTTGTTACGGAGGGTATCCGTGCATTATGTTGGAGCGGAGGGTATCCGCAGGCTGTAGTGAATCCCTAGTATAGCTAGCAAGCGTTTTGCATATATGTCCACTATATTGAATTATGAATTTAAACCTATGATCTCACCAGCGAAAGCTGACTTTTAGCACGTTTTCTTAGGTAATTAAGCGATGATTTGGATGCTTGGATTGGAAGGCTTGGCTATGGCACCCGGTTATGGATCTATTTTCTAAACTCTGATAAATTATTGTGGACCTACATTTATTTCTTTTGGGCCTTACTTTGGATAATTTTTGGGATAAATGTAAACTTCAAAACCCGTTTTGGTTTTGTTTTCATTATGTTTACTTTATCTCGTTCTTTCATGACTTTGAATGGATACCAATCCCCGTAGCACCCCGAAAGCTTGTTGAGTCTTCCGCTGTACCAAATTTTGGGGGTGTTACAGATTGGTATCAGAGCCAAGGTTATAGAGAACTAGGTAAATAGACACCTAAACTATAACCGATTTTTATAGAAAACGATCCTCGACCATTGCCCGCCAGCCCGCCAAGCCGAAGCATCTTCGATTATTTTGAGGTATTAAGAGATAATGATTGAAATGAGATTTTTGAAATGACTTGAGAATATGGGATATATTGATTTAGTGATAAGATGGCGTTTTGAGGAATTATATGGCTTAATTGTTTTATAAATGTTTTAGTAATGTGGTATTTGAAATCTTTCTTGAAATTATATGATTGGGATTTTATGATGACTTTGATACGATATTTTGAGTTTCGCGGTTTAGTTGTTTTTAAACACTTACACCTACCCTACGCCGTTGTCATAAACCATGGCCTCCTATTCGTACGATGTTATTGAGGATTTTTATGCTGGCACGCGTCGCCCAGCACCGATCACTATGGCCCTTGATGACCCATATACGAGATAGTCATGCGTTCAGCCACTACTACATTATCGTCCCATTGTCGCCCTAAGTCATCAAATTTATCGCCTCGTGGTTCACCTGCTCGGAGATGACGAGTGATGGAGTACCCCTTCGACGAGGAGTACGAGGGTGAGCGGGAGAATGAGGACCCTCAGGATGAGGAGGAGGATGATGATCCTCAGGAGGAGGAGATGCATGCTAATGATGGTTTGCCAGCACGTCCAGCTCATGCTGAGGAACCCGATTCTCCGATACATCCATTGGAGCCGGTTTCACCTGATCACCCGTTCTTGTTTGATTCACCACCTGGTAGTCCCATGGCATTGGACGCGCCATCTGAGATTTCTGCTGAGCATGCAGAGTTGGGTGAGACTGGTAGGATGTGGACTCAGATTACTGCACAGGACGAAAGGATCTCGTAAATAGCTGATTGACTTGAGATGGTTATTGTTGAGTTAAGAGTTGATTTGACTACTATCGTGGGCAGGACGACAACAATTAGGAGAGGTATGATGGAGATGCATGAGCAGATAGAGATTCTACAAAGAGGTTTCCTCACGGCTCGCGAGGCAGATCGCATGCTGTAGCAGAGAAACACCGAGTTGGAGAAGGAGGTAGCAGACCTCAAGAGAGATAGCGATACTCAGAGTGTTGAGCTGGGATTGTCGTGGAGAGAGTTGGATGGTTTGAGATTAGAGTTGAGGAGTCTATGCCAGCATCGTGGCTAAATCGATTTGGATTTGTGTTGTTGTGTTGCTACATAAGCCAGGGAGTACTTGGTTAGGAGAGCTAGTTATTATATCTCTTATATCTTTTGGTAGTATGGAACGATGTATTGATCGCTACATGTATTGATGATGGTGATTTCGTATGATATTCTATGGTTTTTGGCGTACATGGAGAATTGTGTTCCTATTTGTATGGTTGATATTGTGTTGGTATTATGTTGGTATCTCGACTTTCACCTATCGGATTCTTGTTGGACATTATGGTGCATGTTATTGCAGACTTATGAACCTTGTATTGTGACTTCGATCAATGGCCCCACGACGAAACCTTGTTAGAGCAACCAGAACTGGTCCTGCGGTGACTACCCCTGGTCGCCGAGGACGTCGTCCAACTCGAAATATCGAAAACCCTACTCTTGACAACCTGGACACCACCAATCGCAACAACAGGAATCAAAATGTTGATGTTCAGGGAGACAATGATCATGTGCCACCGAATGCTCCTGCTGTGGATCAAGCCACGATCAATCAACTTGTGGAGTAACGAGTTGCTGAGCTACTAGCTGAGTCAAATCATTCCAACAACTCTGCTGGAACTTTTCCACCTGTTCGTGTTAATGGATGTAACTACAAGGAGTTTCGAATTTGTGGACCCATTGAGTTTGGAGGAACTGAAGGAGTGGTCTACTTGGTCAGGTGGATAGAGAAAACTGAGTCGGTGTTCAATGTCAGCAATTGTGCGGAGAATGCTAAGGTAAAGTTTGCTTCTTTTACCTTTAAGGACGAAGCTTTAACTTGGTGAAACAATTACCGAAATTCAGTTGGGAGTGATGTGGCTTATGCTATGACTTGGGAGCAATTTAAGTCTTTGCTGATTCAGACTTATCGCCCAAGAAATGAGGTTAAGAAGCTGGAGATTGAGTTTTGGAATCACAAAGTGAAGGGTACTGATATGGCGACTTACAATCGTCGTTACCAGGAGTTAGCCTTGCTTTGCCCATATATGGTTAGAACTGAGACTCAAAAGATTGAGCGGTATACCGATGGGTTGCCTGTGGCTACAAGTAATGATGTGTTTGCTGCTAGACCTGCAAACATCCATGAGGCAATCACAATTGCTCAACAGTTAATGGATTCGTTGGAATTGGAAGGAGCTGATAAGGATAAGAATGGAAAGAGAAAGAGAGACCCTCACTCTAAGGGTAATGATCACCGAAACAAGAGACAAAGTAAGGCTTATGCTATTGGGAATGGAGATAAAAAGGAACCAAAACGGTGATGCACCCAAGTGTGGTCGTTGCCACCAGAATCATTCTGGATGGTGTAGTGTAATATGTCAGAACTGCTCAAAGAAGGTACACACATCTAAGGATTGTAGAGCTCGGCCTCTTGCTATTGTTCAAGCTACTCCTGAAACTATGAGTAAGGCAAATGTTACTTGTTATGGATGTGGAAAGAAGGGACATTATAGGAATGAGTGTAGGGAGTCGTGGAACCGAGGAAATCAAGGATCAGGTGGTAATGGGTACAATCATGGAAACCGTGGAGCTGGAGGAAACCGTGGATGACAAGATAATGGGGACCAACGTGTGGAAGCTGGAGCTGCTCATGGAAGAGTGTATGCACTTGGGAACGAGAGAGGAGAAGATCCGAGCGTCGTTACTGGTACGTTCCTTCTCAATAATCGTTATGCTTCCATACTATTTGATACTGGTGCCGATAGAAGTTTTGTGTCAACTACGTTTGCACCCATACTAGAGAAACCCCCGATGGCCTTAGGAATTAGGTATGATGTAGAGTTAGCTAATGGAAACATAGAAAGGATTAAGACTATCATTCGCGGTTGCACGTTAAATTTCTTAAATCACCCTTTCAACATAGATCTTCTACCCGTCACGTTAGGAAGTTTTGATGTAATCATTGGTATGGATTGGTTGTCGAAGTATTGTGCTCACATACTTTGCGATGAAAAGATCGTGCGAGTGCCTTACGGAAAGGAGATTCTAAATATACAAGGAGATCGAAAAGGTTCGAGGAGCCCATCCCGATTAGCGGTCATTTCTTGCATTAAGTTACCGAAACTAATGGAAAAAGGATGTTGCCTTTTCTTAGCTCAAATCTCTGAGAAAGGAGGGAAGGATAAGAAGGAAAGGTGCATTGGAGATGTGCCTATAGTTCGTGATTTTCCTGATGTATTTCCCGATGATTTGCCAGGAATTCCGCCTACTAGACAAGTGGAGTTTCAGATCGAGTGTGTATTCGAAGATCGATCTGAGATCGGGATATCATCAACTTCGAGTTCGCGAGGAAGATATTCCAAAAACGGCTTTCAGAACCCGTTACGGGCATTACGAGTTTCAGGTGATGCCGTTTGGGTTGACTAACGCACCGGCGGTATTCATGGATCTCATGAATCGGGTGTGTAAGCCTTACTTAGATAAGTTCGTGATTGTGTTCATCGATGACATTCTAATTTATTCGAAGAATGAAAAGGAGCATGAGGAGCATCTAAGGCTTATCTTAGAATTGCTCAGGAGGGAGAGGTTGTATGCCAAGTTCTCCAAATGTGAATTTTGGATTCCGACGGTACAATTTTTGGGTCATGTGATTGATAGTCAAGGAGTTCATGTAGATCCTGCTAAGATTGAAGCTATTAAAGATTGGGCTGCACCAACGACCCCAACAGAAGTTCGTCAATTTTTGGGATTAGCCGGTTATTACCAAAGATTCATTGAGGGATTTTCGAAGATAGCAAAACCGTTGACCAAATTGACTCAAAAGAGCGTTAAATACGAATGGGGAGATAAGGAAGAGGAAGCATTTCAATTACTTAAGGAGATGTTGTGTAGTGCTCCTATCTTAGCGTTACCTGAAGGTAGTGAGGACTTTGTCGTCTATTGTAACGCTTTGCATAAAGGTTTGAGAGCGGTGTTAATGCAACGAGAGAAAGTGATAGCTTATGCTTCCCGACAGCTCAAGAAGCATGAGAAGAACTACACCACCCATGATTTGGAGTTAGGTGCTGTGATTTTTGCTTTGAGAATATGGAGACATTACTTGTATGGAACCAAGTATGTAGTGTTTACTGATCACAAAAGTCTACAACACATCTTGAATAAAAAAGAGCTCAACATGAGACAGCGACGTTGGATTGAGTTGCTAAGCGATTATGATTGCGAAATTCGCTACCATCCTGGTAAAGCAAACGTTGTTGCTGATGCTCTTAGTCGAAAGGAAAGGATACCACCGTTATGAGTTAGGTCATTGGGAATGACTATCGTATCGCCATTACCGTCTTAAATATTTGAAGCTCAAAGGGAAGCGTTGAAAGCAGAAAACCGACCTGCTGAGAACCTATTTGGGATGGCTGAAAATGAGAAAGGATTTGTTAAGCATTCTGATGGAGTATTATGTTTTGGAGAGCGAAGTTGGATACCATTGTATGGAGGAATTCGAGAGTTTATTATGCATGAGTCGCATAAGTCAAGATACTCTATTCATCCTGGGTCTGACAAGATGTACCAGGATTTGAAAAAGTTATATTGGTGGCCAAGTATGAAGGCAGATATAGCATTGTACGTTAGTAAGTGTTTGACATGTTCTAAGGTTAAAGTCGAACATCAAAAACCGTCAGGATTATTGACGCAGCCAGAACTCCCAGTTTGGAAATGGGAGCGGGTCACGATGAACTTTATTACCAAATTACCAAAGACAGCTAGCGGTTGTGACGCTATCTGGGTAATTGTGGATCGATTGACTAAGTCTGCTCATTTTCTGACGATTAGTGAAAATGATAGTGTAGACAAACTTGCGAGGTTGTATGTGGAGGAGATTGTTTCTCGTCATGGAGTTCTGATATTGATTATTGCAGATCGCGACACCAGCTTTACGTCAGCTTTGTGGCTATCACTTCAAACGGCTTTGGGGACGAGACTTGATATGAGTACTGCATATCACCCCCCAAACCGATGGTCAAAGGGAGAATACTATTCAGACTTTGGAGGATATGCTTCGTGCATGTACAATAGACTTTGGTAAAGGCTGGGAGAAGTATCTACCCCTTGCGGAGTTTTCTTACAATAATAGCTACCACACAAGTCTTAAAGCTGCACCATTCGAAGCTTTATATGGTCGAAAATGCCGTTCGCCTATTGGTTGGGCTGAAGTTGGAGATAGCCAACTCACAGGCCCCAAGCTTATATTTGGAGACCACTGAGAAAGTAACGTAAATTCGAGATCGATTACAAGCAGCTAGAGATAGACAGAAAAGCTACGCCGATCAGAGACGTAAACCCCTAGAGTTCCAGGTTGGAGACAAAGTGATGCTGAAAGTCTCGCCTTGGAAGGGTGTAATACGTTTTGGAAAATGTGGGAAACTTAACCCCCGCTACATTGGACCATTTCTCATTTTGGAAAGAATTGGGCCCGTGGCTTATCGGTTGAAATTACCACAGGAACTGAGTAAAGTTCATGATGTGTTTCATGTTAGCAATTTGAAGAAGTGTCTTTTGGAGGAAACGCCGGTTATACCAATTAAGGATATTCGTGTGGATGAAAGTTTGAATTTTGTAGAGGAACCGATTGAGATATTGGATTGAGAGATTAAACGACTTAAGAGAAGTCGTATTCTGCTCATCAAGGTTCGTTGGAATTCGCGGCATGGACCGGAATTCACGTGGGAACGTGAGGATGAGTTTCGAAAGAGATATCCGAAGCTTTTTACTTCGTAGATGGTTTGTTCCGAGAGAAACCCGGGACGGGTTTCTTCTGAGGCTGGGAGGATGTGACAAATGGCTTCATGGTGTAAATGTGTGAAAGACTTTGGGATATGTTATTTGTGGAATGGTGAGTTGATTATGACTTGAAGACTTCTTTTTAAAGAACTGATTTGGGTTTACTGCGAGTTAATGTAAGTTAATGGGAGGTAGTTGAGTCAGTAGCAATTACTAAGTGTGCAAGTTGTCCACTTAATTGGATACTTCGGATGAAAGTCAATGGTTTGACCAACATGCTGCTGATACTAGTTATCTTGTAGTTAAGTGTGTTCCTGCTGATGGATTAGTCGAGTTCAAATTATTCAGGGGAATGCTACTCAGAAGAATTAAAACAAGTAATCATAAACCAAAGAAAATTTTATTGATACTTCAGCGGTACAATACAAGATAATGAAAGTAAAAGACAAACAACAAAGTCCCTATTCTACTTTACTCTTGCCCTTGCCTTCCACAGTCTTCTTTTTGCCTTTGTTGTTGATGTTGAAGAGTCCTTGCCACTGAGGACAAGGCAAACCTAACACAACTTTTCTAGTCTTTGGCAATGGGGAATTCACTTTTCTTTTCCTTGGACGAGATGACTGAGGCTTATCAGAGGTTGTAGGAGTGTAAAGTTCATCATTATCATCATCTTCTTCATCAGAAGAAGTTAAGAAGATGAGAGACTCCTCAGGATTGGAAACTCTGTTTGCCATCTCTAACTCATTCCATCTTCTCTCCATCTCTCTCTGGTACTCAGGATCATCAATTTCATAGGGATATGGTGGAAGATCTTCTAAAGATGATAAACTAAGTGCAGGCACATCATGTTTCTTCTTCTTGGCTTGTTCTTTTGTGAGACCACGGGGAAGTGTTGGCATTCGGAGTGGTGGTGGAGATCTTAGTGAGTCAGAAGTATCTGATGATTCAGTAGAAAGGTTGATGATGGATTGATTGGACGCCATGGATGTATTGTTATTTGGTGATATGATAATTAGGGATTTGATTTGAAGTGGAGCGATTTGGGGATAATTGCCTTTATTTATAAGATCACACAACCGCGTGTCTTAATTACCATTAATGCGAGGCAGTTTGGAGATAATTAAGGGTTCTTTGAATTTTGAATTAAAAGATCTTTGTTAAAGATATTTGGTTTCCACTGAAGGGTAGATTCTGCTGAGTGATGCTGCGGATGGGTCTGTTAACCATAGTCAACGTTTGACTATTTTCTGCGGATTGACCATTTGTTTTCAGCCGTTTGATTTGGTTTCCATGGATGAGTCAGTTAATTGGGATTTGCTTTAGTTGATGATTGGTCAAAGATTTCTTTCCAATTATTCATATCAGTTTCATTCCACGTTTGGTAACTTCTATAATTAACCACAACGTGTATATCCCACTCCCAAATTAACTGATTCCCTCTCACTATATAATTTTCAAAACCATTTCAACATCTTTCAGAACTTCTAACCCTAATTTCTAATTATTAATCAATGTCTGAACTATATTTCAAAGCAGATCATAACAAACATGCCTTTCTTGGTCGTGGAAAGGGTGATGCAGATTATTTGGGCATGATGGAATTTCTTCAAAGGTCCAAGATTAGGTATGCTCTGCTCCAATACCCAAATGTTATTCATGAGTCTTTTGGGAAACGGCACAAACAAAGACTGTTGAAGATGGACCACCAGAGATTGTTGCTGTCATTGATGGGGAAGAATATGTGGTTACTGAGTCTTTGGTCAGGACCAAGTTACAGTTGGATGATGAAGGAGGAGTGATTGATTTGCCTAAGAGTGAGATCCTTAGAGGGCTTCAGGCTGCTGGTTATAGTGGTGATGGGAAAACATGGTACAAGAATCTGTTTTGTCCAAAATGGAGGTTCTTGACACACACATTGCTTCAGTGCATGGGTTCTAAGTCTGGTGGATGGGATCAGTTCTCTACAGACATTGCTCTTGCTATTGTGTGTCTCTCTCAAGGAAGAACATTTAACTTTTCTAGGTATATCTTTAATGCTATGCTTGAAACTGTTAAGGATACCAAACTTAAATATCTAATGTATCCTAGGTTTCTTCAAAATCATTTTAGACATTGAGACCAATGACCCACTCACTTGCCTGTTAAGGGTTTATCTAAAAAGTTGTTTTCCCAAATGAAAATTAATTTTACTGGTGAACAAAGACCCTTACTTCCAGCTATGTTGCTTGGTGGCAATGCTCCTGATGGAGCAGCTGCTGATGTAGCTGCTGATGCCCCGGTGGGCAATCCCCCCGATGGAGATGCAGCTGATGTAGCTGCTGGTGGTCAGGATTCTCCTGATGCTCAAGCACCAGAGGATTCTCCTGATAGAACTGAAGATGCTCCTGATGCAAATACTTCAGTTGCTTCTGATGTTCAGCCTCCACTCTCTCCCAGGCTACCCACACCTGTACATTCACCAATGGATATCAATTCTCCTGAGCATGAGCTCAATGAGAATTTAGGCTTTGACCAACCTGTAAACTCACCACAATTTACAAGACTTCCTTCACTCAGTCCTTTGAGACCTCAATTTGAGGATCATGTACATGTAGATGTAGATGTTAATTTAGATAATTCTTCTCACAGGACCAATGATGCTCCCAATACCATAGATATCCCTGTTGGTGGAGCCTGTTGGTGGAGCTGAAGGTCCTGTTACTCTCACTTCTGTATCAGCTTTGTTGAACAGGTATGTATCTAGGGTGGACAAATTGGAGAATGATCTGAACTTCACCAAAAAGAATCTTAGCAGTGCTGTTCTGACTCTCATTGGAAGAGTTAAGAAGTTGGAGGGTAAGCTGAAGCAAAGAAAGAGACAAGGTGTGGTGTATGACTCAGATGAGGATTCTACTAAAGCATCTGATAACATTGACTTAGAAGGCCTTGAACTTCTTGCTGCTACCACTTTGGAGAGTGTTCAGAAGAGTGCTGACATTAGACCTGAACCATGTGTTGCTCCAACTGCTGATATTGCTCATGCTACTGATGCAAGTGTTCCTAAGGAATCCAGAGAACAGAAGTTTCCTGATGTTGCTCATTATGTCAGAAGGAAGCATTCTGCTGATAAGAAGTCTGTTGATTCTCCTAACAAGAAGACTTCTGCTGATGTTTTTAGAAAGGAATCTTTTCCTACTTCTTTGTCAGCAGTGGGCATTCATGGTCCATCAGTAGATATTCCAGCTGATCCTGCTCATGATTCTTATGATAAAACTTTTGTCCCTCCTAAGAAGCAAAATAAAGGAAAGTCTATTTTGATTGATCAAGACATTCCTTCTCGAGTCAAATCCAAGGAGGAACTTGCTTATGAGAAAATTAGTGAGAATGTTGCTGCCCATCTGTAAGCTAAAGAGGATGCTGCAGTTACTAAAGAGGAGTTGGATTTGAAAGCCTCAGAAGCATTGGCTAAGAAAATTCAAGATGATTTGGATAAGATGGGACCTCAATACACTACAATCTTGCCTGTTGAAAGAAAGAAGGAGCTTGATGAAATAGCTAAGAATCTTACTGGTGAACAATGGGAGAACTTGGCTGAACAGGCTGCTTCCAAGCCCAATTTGGGTAAATCTGAGCTTGGTGTTGATAATCCTGATTTTGTTCAGCTGATGGTTGAAAGAGGAAGATTGCTGAGACAACAGGAGGCAGAGATTTAAGCTAAGCATCAAAAAGAAAGACTTTGGAAAAAGAATGAAATCAAGAAATATATGAGGAATTTTGTGAAGAACCAGGGCTGTTCCATGTTTGGGTCAGGCTGGACTCAAAAGAGAGTCTGGGGATTTTCAGATCAGCAGTTGACATACTACTATGACAAGATCATTTCCAATCATCATTCTTCTGGTATAATGGTTCAAGATGTGTTGGAGTTTAGAGGAAGGCTTTTGGATAAGCCTCAAGCTAAGAAAGCAAAGATTCATGATTCTGCTGCTCAACCTGCTGAGTCTATTGGATCGTTTCATGGTGGTCAGGAGAATGTGCAATTTCCTTCAGTCTTACCTCAGAAAGATGATACTCCTGATGTTCCTATGGATGATATTCCTACTGGTTCTCATCCTGATACTGCTGAATCTCATCCTGATACCACTGAAGCTCCAAATGATGTTACCAATGATACTTCAGAAGATACTCCAATTGAAGTACCTGATGATGATGATTCTGCAGCTGTTCCTGCTGATACTTCCAATCCAGTGCCTAAACAAGAACCTGATGATTGTCCTTCTATTCCTGTTACTGGTACTAGAAGGAAGACTAAAGCTATCAAGAGGAAGGCTCCAAAAGATATTCCTTTAGATGATAGTACTACTTTTCTTGACTATGATTCTGATGATGGTGAAGACCCTGTTGTATGGGAGAAAATTGTGAAGTGGGAACTTGTTGACTCTGAGCTTGGTCAAGGAAAAGTGAATGTCATAACTAGACAAGATGGATCTACCAAGACATTCTTATTTCTGAGTCAAATTTTATATATGGTGGAAAAACAAGATCTTCTCTCACTTTATGATTGGGTTATCAAGTATTATCAAACTCATTCCCCTGATGACATTGGAATGTATTTGATGGGTGATTTGCAGATTCTATGTGATTCTTATAAAGGTAATTCTGGCATAAGGTTTTAAGTATGGAAAGGTCAAAGTACATGGGTGGTTGACTATTGGAAGTTCTTTCCCCTACCTAATGTTCACATGATTGTCACAACCACTGGGAAGACCTTATATTGCTGGGCTGATGTTCTTTACCCAATCACAAAAGAAGTTATGAATCTCATGCTAGAGACAAAGTTATCTGTTCCTTTGGATATGACTGAAAATGATCTTCATCTTGCTGAACAATTGGTAAGGTTCATCAGAAGAAGTATTTTAACTAAGAAGGAACTGGCAACCAAGCATGTCATTCAAATGGATTCATATCTGCAATGAGCTGATCTTGGTATTGTATAGTATTGTCTATTATTGAATATTATTGTTGTCTATTTCTTTAGTTTAAAAAAAAAAAAAAAAAAAAAAAAAAAAAAAAAAAAAAAAAAAAACTAACATTTTTGTATAGTTTTGTGTATGTTGTATGCAGGTTTGGTGTTGCTTCTTATCACACTCTTTCTAGTCATCAACTTGCCTGATGTTGACTATTTCATCAAAAAGTTGGCTAGTCCAAAGGCTACAGCTTTGGTAAAGACTCATCAAATCTATTGATAGCTGTAATGGTTTGCTCAAAATCATAGGGTTTTCAACTCACCCATGCTTTGTTGTTGAGTAGTTGAAATGGTTGTCAATTGACCATGGATTTTTCCTTTATGGATTCCAAATAATTGGCTAGCCCACATGTATATGGCTTGTGGTAAAGGCTGTGGAAAACCATATTTGGTTTTCAATTGACCAAGATGATAATTCATCAATAATTGACTAGTCCTGAGCAAACGGCTACATGTAAAGACATATCAAATCCGTTTATAGCTGATGATTTGCTAAAAATCATGTGGTTATCAGTGTACCTTTGAACACTTGGCTACTCCAGTAGTGATGGTTATTGGTAAAGAGACATCAAATCCATTATTTTCAATGATTCACCTCTCACAGGAGTTAACACACCTGGATGTGATGAGAATAGTATGAAACTTATATATTTTGATGTACCTTTAGTCTTGTGTTGCTGCAAAGAATGGTGTTTTTCCAATGTTTGCTGATCATAGAGATTTTGCTTCTGAAGATTCTTTGCTGCTGATGTTTCTTTTCAATCCTCTGGTTTATACTATTGGAGATCTATCAAGAAATCTTGAACTTAACTGTGTCAAATTCAAGATTAGGGGAGGATTGTAAGGAATTGTTGAAGATACTACTGACAGATACTACCGACAGGTTCCTGCGGAAGGCTTAGTGACTTCCTGCTGATGACTGGTTCCTGCGGATGAACATAGATCCTACGGATAGAGTTTAACCGTGGATATAACTTATGTATTTTAGGACAAGATATGTAGAATATCTTTTATTGGTTTAGTAATTTGTTTCTTGTAAGAAAGGTTAGGGTTTCCACTAGTATATAAGGAACCCTAGGTCATTGTAATAGAGACAAGTTTTTAGTACGAGTTTCATTAGTAAAAGTCTATCGATCCATAGAGGATCAAGTTTAGTATGCGTTTGTTTTTATATTCCGCATAATTACAAATTCACAGAGATTATCTAACTTAGTATAACTAGTGATTACATTAGTTGACTAACGATCTATTGGCTCGTGATCTATCAAGGTATAGATCCTTACACAAATCCAACTCCATATAATCAACATCTCTAGCTACTAGGACCACGAGCATCAAAACCTCAAAAGAGCCATATGAGCTCGAAATTAAAACCAAGCCGTGAGCCATAGCTCACGGTTTCCAACTCGACCTCCACAAGGATACCAAACCCGGATACCAAACAATATTAAATCTCATTTTTACATCAAAACCCACTTGTTTTTCAGATTTTTAATTAAAACGAAACAAGAAAACCCAAAACCCAAATCGAAATATACTCCGTATCTCATGGATCGATGGAAACCAAGACAAGGTTACACTTGTTTTGGCACATGCTCACCTTCTTGAACCTTGGAATTTCACGAATCTCATAAAAACAACAAAGATGAATCGGATTGATTATGAAAAATGATGTTATGGGAGGTTTTAGAGCGCGTGTGATATATCAATAGAAAGAGGATAAGATGAGTGTCAAGATGGTGGTGGTGGTATTGTTGTGGGAGTGGCGGTGTAGTGGTGGCGGCCGTTTAAGGGTGACGGCGGCTAGGTTAAAATAGGATGAAGATGATGATGTTGAATATTAGAAAGAGAGAGAGAGTGAAAGTGTTGGTGTTGATTATTTTTGTGAGCCAGGAAACCACAAGCACGATTTTGTAGTCTACTCTATTTTATTTTTCTTCCTTTCTTTTTAAATAGCAATAATAATAATAATAATAATAATAATAATAATAATAATAATAATAATAATAATAGTAATGGTGTGGGGATTAGATGGTCAGTTAAGTAAACACAATGACCAAACCCGAAAACCTTTCAAAATATCTCAACATTCTCAAACCAAACTCGTTCCCAATAATTAAAATTCCAAGATACGTTCCATAAATATATACTCAAATCGTAAATTCAAAATATTTAATTTTGTTAGGTTATCCTAGTGCCGGAGTCAACGTAGTGCCAAATAATGATCTCAAAAATAAATCATTACGAATGAACCAAACCAAACCATTAATTAATAATCAAACTCCATTAGTAACGTACGATTAAAAATCGCATTCCAATGTTCATAAAATATCTCGTCACGATAAACTTTTTAAATATTCCAAAATTATAATTTTAAAGTAATGCGGGTTTTCAAAACGGCTCCCTAATTTGCCAGTTGTTACAGTTAGTGTCCGACACCATCATGGAAGTGAAAGACAAGATATGTGAAATAATGGTGTAGTTTAAGAAGACAAGGGTAATATAGTCATTTCAATTATTAAATATAATAAGTCTTTTTGTTGACCTTAGAACAATATTTGCAAGTTTCGTTGGCTTAAATGTTGATAAAGAAATATGTATTTCATCTCGGTAAAATGGAGAAAGTAGGTTATTATTTTATGGTCTTTACCCTAATATGAAATAAAAAGTCTGAATTTTAAGAGTGCGTTTAGTTGGTGAAAAATATCTCATTTTTCTAAAATAATTTTCATGTGAAAATGAAAAAATTTAAAATCTGTTTAGTCACACTTTTTTCAATAATTTTCAAAAAAAAAAAAAAAAAGTATCATTTTCTATATTTTAACTAAGAAATTGAAGCTCATTTTATCATTATCACTTTTTCTTTCTCATCTTTCTCAACTAAAAAAAAAAAAAAAATACACCATTCTACCCCTAATCTCTGTTGTCATTTGAGGTAATCTTTTTATCATTTTTAAAAAAGAAAAATATAACTCCAACTAAACGGATTTTCAAAATTTTCAACTCTTCTCTATAGAAGAAAAGTCATTCCCTTCTCAATTAATTTAGAAATGAAAAAAGATAAAATATTTTCTACAACTAAACGGCATCTAAGCATTTTTAATTATAAAATAGTCTCAAATACATTATAACTTAGTATAAATTAGATGAAAATTATAACAATGAAAATATATTTAAAATCTTATCAATTTATAAATTTTACATCAAATATTTTATAATATAAAAGAAAAAATATAAGTTAAAAGTTGAAAATGATTGACTTCAAAAAGTCAAAATAAACTTTTATTTAAAAACAAAGAGAGTATAATATCATCCATAAACTCATACAAGCATGCTAGACCATATATATTGCTGATACACTTTGATGTATAAGACTTATTTGAACCGTCATTAAAGTAGTCTAGTATGTACTGTTAGACTACATAATTCCCCGTAGATTATAATTATTATTGATGCATATTATATAGAGATTACATGAGTAAACCCTAATGGACTATAACCCCACAGACCGGGCTTGAGCGTTATCCTTTAATACCCCTTCGCAGTTCGAGCGACGAAATCATGAGCTCGGACGGGAATAATAATCTAAAAAAAAAGAAAAACAAAACATTAACGTAATAAAAACATAACTTTAGTCGACTCGTAACAAAACCATACCAACAGTCGACTTTAGTCGACTGGTACCAACGGTCAGCTAAGTGGACTGGTAACACAACCGTGCCAATGGCCGACTTTAGGGACTTGTACCAACAGTCAACTTTAGTCGACTAGTAACAAATCCGTACGAATAATCGACTAACAAAAAAATAATAAAACAACTATAACTTTTTCTTATTTTGTTTTGTTTACGCAACTAACATAATAAGAATTTAACAAAGATTCGACTTGATATATTAAAAGCAATAAAAGTTCAAACTCTAGCATCCTTTTTTTTCTTCCTTGTTGTGTGTCGAACAAGAGCAGTAACCAAATACTACTGCCTTCAAAAAGAATAACCCAATTTTTTTATTCGTCCACTAATGATAAAACAATGAGAAATACCCTTTTGTTATTATAATGCCAATCTTCTATGGCATATATCCCTCCCTTTCTTAGATTATCGAACCAAAATAGTATATTAGACATTATTGGATGTGTGATGGATCTAAACACACGCCTTGTATTAGATTGATATTTTGAGTAATACTAGCAAGTATGCGAAATATACTTAGTACTTAGAAGATTGGTTATGAATTTGTTTGTGAGTGAGTACAGTTGTATATGGTGAACACAGAGTATAAACCAAACTTTAAGCTCCAATATTATTAATGATAATAATACGAGTGATCTTGCTTATCACTAGAGTTACACCTTGAAGCTCTCTAATTGATACGTACCTAAGCTTTAACCTAGGACCTTCTTTTATAGCACAAGGAGTCCTCCTTTACAAGATAAGTATAAAGCTATCTAAATAGAATATACACAAAATCTATTCTATATTTATCTATATGAATACATAACAATTATCATATAAGCAGTGGTAATTATGTACTAGCAGTGGTAATGTATTTCCACTGCTAGTGCATTCTTCAGCAGTGGTTATCTTCATGCTTAGCCGTGGTAACTGTTAGTGTAATTCCCAACAATCCTCCCATAAACTTATGATTTCTTTGCAAATCAATAAGTTTCTTCAAACAATCATCATTTGTGAGGATATAGGGAATTCTTCCAAACACATCATTTTCTTCTTAAAGCTTGCATAGCTCTTGTACACTGATCTTGTATCTTCTGTACCAGAGCCCTAACTTTCTCAGTGTCTTCATGAACTCTTATTCTTGATGTCAACATTGCAGTAAGAGTTCCAGCTTTAAGTGGATATTCCTTTTCTGCAAACATGAATGCATCCACTCCAGCTTTTGTAGAAACATGTTGTACCTCACATGAATCATAGTATGACCATGTAGTATCAAGATCTGTAGCTTCAAACTTCTAGTAATTATCACTAAGATCTGGTTCATAAAGTCTCCTTAAATCAACCCATAGCTGCATTTCCTTCACATCTTTAAAGTTATCAGCCTTGAACCTTTCTTGAACCAACTTCCAAAGCATGTCAAGATCACTTTTATCACATGCTTTAATGAGATCTTCAAACTGAATGAAAGATGATGTTTCACCACCTAATCTTGTAATCTTCCATGTTATCTTCATCAACTTGATCCAAATCTTCATGAGTTAGAATTGAACCATTGACTTGACTTGAGAGATAAGCATAAAAAGTAGAATCTCCAAGACTATCAATCTGCTTTTTAGAACTAGCAGTGGAAACACTTGCACTGCAAGTGGAAACAGCAATGTGAGCAGCATCCTCATCATCATCACTTTCATCATCAGAACTATCATTCACAGATGATGAGATAAGAGCTAAGTTTCCTGAGCTTGTACTTAACTTCCCAGCCTTCTTCAGTCTTTGTTCAATAACTTTAAAGTTATTGTAAAGATCATTGAGCTTCATATTTTCTAGTTCAGGCTTGTCTTCCCAAATAGCAACATTAGTATGAAACTCAGAAGATAAACTTCTTAAGAATTTCAAGTTGAGGTCTTCCCGTTCTACCTCAATTCCAAACACAGTGAGTTGTGTTACAATCTTCTGAAGTCTAGTGAAGATACTGTCAATTGATTCATTACTTGTTCAAGAGAAATTTTCATAGGTTTGTTTCAACAAGGTCTTCTGAGTTTTCTTGGTAGCATCATTGCCACCAAAAATATTGCAGATCTCTTCAAACAAGGTCTTAGCAGTTGTGTACTTGCTAAAGGCTAAGATTTGATCCCTAGGAAAGGTCATTAGCAATAAACTTCTTGCCTTCAGGTCATTCTTCTTCTGGAGTCGTTCTTCACTTGTAACTGGTCCTGTATTTAACTTCTGCACAACCTTGCCATCAATAGTCTCTGAGGAAGTGCTTAGTTTAAAGGAATTACCATACATAATGATTTCCCAAAGTGCATAGTCTTGCACCATAAAGAACTAATCAATCATTATTCTTCACATCTCATAGTCATTCAGTTTAAGCTTAGGTAGCTTAGCAGCAATGTTGGACTGATTGTTCTCCATCTCCATTGGATCTTATAAGAGTGAGTAACCTTCGGATCTTCTAAATCAAAGTATCAGAACCTGTCTCTCATACCAGTTGATGGATCTAAACACACGCCTTGTGTTAGATTGATACTTTGAGTAATACTAGCAAGTATGTGGAATATACTTAGTACTTAGAAGATTGGTTAGGAATTTGTTTGTGAGTGAGTACAGTTGTATATGTTGAACACAGAGTATAAACCAAACTTTAAGCTCCAATATTATTAATGATAATAATACGATTGATCTTGCTTATCACTAGGGTTACACCTTGAAGCTCTCTAATTGATACGTACCTAAGCTTTAACCTAGGACCTCTTTTTATAGCACAAGGAGTCCTCCTTTACAAGATAAGTATAAAGCTATCTAAATAGAATATACACAAAATCTATTCTATACGAATACATAACAGTTATCATATAAGCAGTGGTAATTATGTACTAGCAGTGGTAATGTATTTCCACTGCTAGTGCATTCTTCAGCAGTTTTTATCTTCATGCTTAGCCGTGGTAACTGTTAGTGTAATTCCCAACAATGTGTTTTTTGAATGTTGTGTTTTTTGATTAGGGTTTGATGGGTGGCTTAGGGGAGACGGCTCAACTTAGCTACCTAGGTCTGAGGATCAGACCCCCTTCGATATCATGTTAGACTACATAATTCTCCATAGGTTATGATTATTATTGATGCATATTATATAGAGATTACATGAGTAAACCCTAATCGACCCTAAGCCCACAGACCGGGCTTGGTCCATTATCTTCTAATACCATGTTAGACAATGATAAACCGATGGGTATGATTTATTACTCAACCACAATAAATAGAGTACAAGACATAAACGCTAACCTTAATGGACTCAACCCACAATTCGGGCTTGAGCCTATTTATTCACTAATAACTCCCGTAGATTATGATTATTATTGATGCATATTATATAGAGATTACATGAGTAAACCCTAATGGACCCTAAGCCCACAGACCGAGCTCGGACCATTATCCTCTGATATGTATAGACTTGCTCACGAAATGTGAGTTAACTTTATGAGGATCTTGAGATGAATAGAAAAATGGTTGGAAACGATTACGGAGACACTCGTTAAGCTAAGTACGTCAAAAACTCAAAATTCCTTAGGTAATGTAATATACAATTATTTTATTTTTGTATTATTATTTATTTATTTATGTCACTTTATTATTTTATTTTTTTCAGTTTAAACACCATATCTTGGGATTCAATATATTAAAGTTAAATGTTGAATTCATCACACAATATTCTTGTTATTTAAGGTTAAAATTAAATGTTTAGATTTAATTTCAGTCTTAAATAACAAGAAAAGATTTGAACGTAAAATATTTTAAGTGTAAATTTAGTCACTCAATTAACATTTACGGAGCTATCTCTAAAGTTCTTCAAAGACAAAAAAAAAAAAAAAAAAAAAAAAAAAAAAAAAAAAAAAATGGGGGGGCGGGGGGGGGGGGGGGGGGGGGGGGGGGGGAGGGGTTCACTTGCTGAAGTCATATTCAGTAATTGAAGTCTCCAAACCAAAAAAAATGATGAAGTGAGTGAGATATGACGATGTTTGACTAGCCTTCATTTGATCTCCTCAACATCAAAGATCATTTTAAATGCTTAAGAAAATATGTAAGTATCTAAAAATGTTTAGGCGAGAACTTTTAAAAAAAAAGTAAAAGAACGAAAATTTATTAACATTGTTCTCCATAATAAGATTGGGCTCATTTCAAGAATAAAAATATTTAATGTAAATCTATCACATAGTTAAAAGCTTGACAAGTCCATAATATATATCCTACAAATATCCTACGTGTATCATGTTTCAAAAAAGTAAATATTATATCTTACTATATTAAGATACAAAGAGGCATTTACTTTTCTATAAAACTAAGTCCTCGAACCAATTTCGAAAGATACATTAGTTCTTACTTTCAAGAAAAGATATACTAAAAGTCAAGTCACTTGATTGATTCGAATCAGAAGAAAGGTCCGTGTGTTGAGGAGATTAAGGGCGCGTTTAGTTGGGAGAAAACACGTTTGTATTCTAAAAAATGTTTTGTGGAAAATAAGGAAAACAGAGATCGTATTCAAATATGCATTTTTTCAACAAAATGTTTTACAAAACACAAAATCCCTATTTCCTAACTTAACAAAGAAAATTACAAAACAAATCTGAATTATTTTCCTTTCAATTTTTTTTACAAAATTAGAGATTTAAAACAAGGAACTTTTTCTTCAAACGCACCTTTAAATTCTCTCATTCTTGATGTCTAAACAGGAATAGGAAAATAATCCGTTTGGATTAATTGTTTTGATGACCTGATCAAAGGTTGTACAATCTTTATGTAATATTTTTCTCCAGCTTCTTGCTATGAATGCAAAGCTGTTAAGGAAAAGGTTCTTACTTAGACACCTGCTGCTATTTTGGTTATTGTTAAAGGTAGTGAAAAGATCAGCGCACTTAACAATTTTTATAAATTCTTGATTTATTCAATAAGAACATAAACTTTGAAAATTATTGTATGAATCTTTCTGTTTGTTTGTCATTGTTAAAGATCAGCGCACTTAACAATTTTTATAAATTCTTGATTTATTCAATAAGAACATAAACTTTTGAAAATTATGTATAAATCTTTCTGCTTGTTTGTCATTGTTAAAACAGTTTAAATCACATTAGTGTAATGTAAAATGATGGGATAACATAGATTATTCTTTGCAAACACTTTAGAGTTTAGAACTTGTTTGTCATTGTGTTAAAACGGTTCAAATCACATTAGTGCATGTAAAATGATAAGATAACTTAGATTATCCTTTGCAATCACTTTAGAAGGAACAAGAAAGAAAATGAATTCACACTACAAGAAAATTGGCCTATAGTGACGAAAACGGTTTCGTCACTAACAGTGTAAAAGCTCGTCACTAAACCATTTAGTGACCAAACTCAAGTGGTCACCGGTCGTCACTATAGCTCCGTCACTAAACCATTTAGTGACGAATATATACTTCGTCACTAATTTGTGACCAAATAAGTGGTCACTTTTTAACCACGTTAGTGACGAAATATTTCGTCACAATAATGTAAGTGACGAAAAAGTCGTCACTGTTATCTACTATCAGTGACGAGAAAGTCCTCACAGACTGTAGCATTAGAGACCAAAAAGGTGGTCACTAATAATGAACATATAACAAAAAAATATATTTGGAACAGACGTTCGTTTTACTGCATAATTGCTTTTGCAAACAAACTGCGTAGCAATACAAATACAAATTTAACATATTAACTTCATTCAAACATGCCTACAACACTTGCTATGTTGAAACATTGTGAGCAGCTACAAATATGCGCGTAAAAGCAAAAGATGTTGTGTTCAATGTAACCTTTAGTCCCCGCCCTACAATGGAAGCCCATCTTTAAGTTAGACACAAATTTTGTTACTATAACTAGAAAAGTGAAAGATTGATTACTATTTGGTGCCATTTGCTCAATTTCCAATATCAATACGATCACTAACCTCATATAAGTCTTTTCTGAAGCTCGTATAGAACATCTTTATCTTCCTCTTTGATGAGCAAGTGCTGCACCAATAGTTCTTGACCAGCATCATCACTACTCCCAGTGCTATAAGATGCTTGTCAAGACAAATCATATATAAAGTAAATATATGTATCATCATAATATGTAAATATACGATTGTGGCTACTGCTTGGTTAGGAAGTGAGGGTGAAATGTCGAGGTTACTCTATTTGTTAGTCAATAACAAGTAAACAACAAACGCTTGATGAACTTAGTTCTCCTCCAGCTTACTTTTTATTTCTTATATTTGCTAAGCTAACTATCAAAACAATACAAACAGTTAATAGTGTCAAATCTGTTTGACCTATACAATAGTAGCATTTAGGTATTATGACGAAACAAACAATATCGCCATATTAATTCAACAAAGTGTTAAAATGCAATAACATAACGCTCTAAGCTATAACATTATATCTAAACCTAAAATCACACAATTAGAAGTTGACAAATAAAGTTAAAGCTCTTAATTCATTCTATAAATATCAGGGGTAATTATACGGTTTTCTCCTACACTAGATCTAGATCAGGGCTACTAGAAAACAGTTCCATACCTCAGAATTTATAAACCTTGCAACTAAGACTCTTGATCTATTTCTTTTCTTCCTTCTCGGCCTCTGCAGCCCTCTTGAGCCTTGCACCCTGATGACGTTTGTTTGTTCTTTCAAGACGAATCTTAGCAAAAACCTTGAACGATGTCACCTCTCAGCATTTCAGTTTCAAATTTTCAACTAAGAAACAACACACTTTCAACCCAGAAGACTTGATTACTTTCTACCAGTCTTCAGAATTTCCAAAACAACTCTAGAAAAACCATGTACCAGGATCGTACAACCATTGGAAATGAAATCTTGACCAAGCACCGCAACGATTTTCCAAGCCTGCAAAGGTAATAATTTTTATTTATTTATTTATTTATTTTTATTTTATTTTATTTAAAGCTGTATATACAAAGTATTTTATGCATACTAGCTAGTTATTATCCGCGATTCATTGAAAAAGCTGAATGTGTAGTTTACCTTATAAGAAATCTCCCCAAACTTTTCAGCACGTTCAAGGAAGCGAGACTTAGCTAAATTGAAGTCCTCATATACAACAGCTGAGGTTCTAGTTACGTAGCGCATAAAAAGATCACAACCAGCTGTCAATGAGATGGAAGTTTTGTTTGATGCCTGGAAATGTAGATTTTTAAATGTTAAACTTAGACATCACCTGATTACCCCAAGTCATAAAATTTCATCGAGTAGAAAACTAAAGCCTACACTACTAAAGATGAGATACAAGTGCACAAAATTTATAAGCCAAGGTTACTTATATATCAATAGATTACATGCCGCAAATATGTTGCACTTAGCATGCAACATTATAAGGGTCAGAAACACCATACGAATTGACCGAAAACCAAAGGGCAAAAAATTAATGGAAAGCATGCAACAACATTGTATTATCATTAGAAGTAGATAGCTTTAACTAGCAGTCCATTTTTCATTAGGCTATTATACTAAGGTCAGACAAAAGCTTAACTATTCTCAGAATGAGCACGGCCTGAGCCTGTTCCAGGAAAACATAACTAACACAATTGCAGTCTATAATAAATAGATAAGAAGTAAAATCCAAACGCTCAAACTTAAATAAGCAATCGCAGACATCCTCTTACGCATTTCGACCCGTTACCCAACCCGGCTAGTATGACACCTCTAAAACTTCAATCAATAATCCATAACTATTAACAATTACTGCAAGTTCACAAGAGTTGAAGATGTTGAGATCTGTGTTACTGAGGGTAGTACTAAGAAGCGAAGCAAGCTGACTAACTGTAACAAATATCAGTGCAAAAAATATAAAGCACGCTAACGATGACTTATAATTTTCAGATTCTTTCTGATCCTCAAATGTTCCCTCAACACAGACTCGATATCAGAGCCAAGTTGAAAAACCTGAGCGAAATCTTGTAGACAAAGGATTTGAAGGTAACAGATGAGGCGAAAGAGTATACATACGAGAAAGAAAACGACTGTTCTGTAGAGCCATGAAAAGAGTTCTATTGTGCATGCTACTGTGTCACTTACTAGCACATTTACTAAGAAAGGGGTTGCTTACTGCATTAAGTTGATGAACTAATGAAATAGGAATTCTTAGAACAAGCAACTAGCACACTTTTGTCATAGAAAGAATGGTTTGAAATCACATGAGAATAGCAAGTTACATGCATTCGACAAAGAAAAGGTGAACAGATAATCATATTCATGCTCATTCCAATGACTTAATATAATATCAAATTTAAGTAGACCTGATGATCTTCAAAAGCTTTGAGCAAAGACTCCCAATACGGATACATCGGTAATTCAAGTTCATTGCCTGAAGGGTCTCGAACACTACCAGAAGTCTAAAATGCAAGACAGAATAAAGAATATAAGATAACTAAGACTTAATAAGAAAGGCGAAAACATATAAAAGATAACACAAAGGACATCATTACCCTCCAGGTTTGTTTTGAACCAGAACCTCTGATAAAAGTATCTCGCTGAAGACGTAACATAAAGACTTTTTTGCTATTCTTTGTCTTAGAGGAAACCTCAGTGTGCCTACAAGTTAATAGAAACAAGATGAAACCATCTATAATGTTTCTTAAAGTTGAAGAGGATTACCCTTAATATCCTTATATTACCCACTGAATCCCTCAACATCGTAATATTCACAATTTTATGGATATTTTACAGAAATAATAGAAGAGGATTACCCTGTAGTCTTTTTCTGGAGCCTTGCTCACACCTGAATCACCATGCATAATAACAAAGAGAACTTAGAGACCGCAAGATGTAAAACAGTTTAAGCTAAAACATAAACAGACTAACATGTAAAAGTTGAAACATAAACATACCAACATGTAAAACTCGTGCAAAGTGTATTTTTAGGCATATCCAAGAGTACTAGAAAAACGTAAGTGCATAGTCTCTGCGTTTTTACATTTCAGTAATCTTATAAGACAACCGGGTGAAGTAACATCATCTTTAAGCTGACCTGGATGCTTTCGGACCTGGATGCTTTCCTGTTTCAGTAGCCATAGATGGCGCTCCCAAAACTTGAAACAACAATTCAGCATCAGATTTTTTCGTCAACCGGTATAAAAATGATTGAAAAGTAATACTCTAGCAAAAACTTGCAGTTTGAGAGGCTAAACCAAGTACAAGTTCCTACGATAAACCTGCAGCTACACCTCCATCAGTCAACGCTTCTATTAACAAAAATATATACGCTGGCCCGCTGTCACACCCCCAAAATCGGGTCCAGCGGAAGCATACGTGTAGCTGGGGTGTAACTCAATTGATATCACAATACAAGTACAAAAATGGTTTTCACTTTAATCATTTAGAATAAAATCGTTAAATAAAAAAATGTTGAATTTACATCGTTAAAAGTTGTGCGGAAGTAGGCCCTTAAATAGTTTAAAACGGTCCCCATATAAATAATCAGAGTCTTCTATGACCATGCCATGCCCTGCCAAAACCTCCTGTAGCGTGCCATAGCTTAAAACCTGAAAATACATGCTAAAGTGTCAACACGAGGTTGGTGAGTTCATAGAGTTTGTTTAACAAATAATGCCTATAGAGAAAAGATCGCCCAGCAAAGGCATCGTAAATCCACTCAGTTGCAAGTCCCGCCATAAGAGACTTGTAACCTGTGTGTTTACAACCCACTGCCAAATGTGTTAAAGTCTACGTGAACATAAGTAATAATAGTATCCAAATTCCCAGATAAATATAGCAAAACGGCTATATAAATAAAATGATTCAGTCAAAGAGGTTATCTAAACAATACTGACAATGTCGCCAGATAAATAATACTGACAATGTCGCCAGATAAACAATACTGACAATGTCGCCAGATAAACAATTATGACAATGTGGTCATGTAAACAAGGATAATCAATCCCATGAAATACAAGAAAATCAAACATACCAATGAATGCAGATGGTTAAATATACCAAAGAAAATACCGGTAGTCAAGCATACTAATGAAGTGTAGGTGATCAAATGTATATTTAGACAAAGCTGGGAATATTTGAGAAATCAACCAGGTAAAACAAGTAATGCGTTTTAAGTAAAACGAGCATGTATTCTCCCCCAAAGAGTTTGCAAAACAATCAAAATAGTAGGGGCTATGACTCACCTGGAGCGATAGCAATGATGACAAGAATGGATACACGGAAAAATGAGGCACGATCTCTAACTGCAACCTAATATGAGTAATAACGATCTACCTTAGATCATGACATAACGAAATGAATGCGCGTGCACATGATGCCTATACCACTCGTAACTTGGAAATACTAGTTATTGTCAAAGTAAAATAGTTTCCATACTTAGGAAAAATAAGTCCCAATGGAGTTATAAAAACTTGTCGTAATATATATCGCATAAAAATGTTAGCGTTATATTTCCTTGTATCAAAAACCTTAAAATAACGTCGTTAAGTCGTATAATATTCTCTTGGGTCATACGTATTTCATTTGTTAAGAATATAGTCCTTAGTAACATTTCTAGAAAATATACCATTTAGTACGTAAGTTATTATTTTTATTTGTGACCAAATATATATATATATATATATATATATATATATATATATATATATATATATATATATAGTTTGACGATGTTAAAACGGGTATAACTTGGTCGTTTTAAGCTCATTTTCCTCGTTCTTTATATCCACGGAATCGTGGGACAACATACTAACATGTTTTTGATAAGTCGGGATGGCTAAATTTAGTTTTACGCCTCGAATTTGCCCGTGAGTACTGTTCATCAGCAAGCATTTCCGGAAAATATAGTTTTCGTCGTTAAACTCGTTTTTAGCGTATCTCCTTCGTTATTAACTCGTTTTTATCCCCGTTTTCGGCCATAGTTCCGTATCGGAAAGTATTTTCTGAATCTTAGGTCCAAAATTACCCAGAATTCCCTGATCTTTCCACGTTTTGAAAAAATGGACAGCAACTTTCTATAAGTCTCAAAACTTGGTTTTCCTAGTTACTAACTTGTTCAAAAACCAACCAAACCACTTTCAATCACCACAAAACTAGTCTAATCCTACCATACACCTTCTTAGGGTGTCATGGATTCCTAAAAATCATAAACCAAGTGGATCTAACAAGGATCTAACTATAATCACTTTCTAGGCTTCAAAAGTTATAAGTTTGTAAAATAAAGTGGTATAAGCTATCAAATGCATAAGATCTTGTATAAAAACCATATGAACATAATAAGAACTTGATAAAATTAGGAAAATTAGTTTGACATACTTACTTGAAAGATTAGTGGACTAGTGGAGATGAAAAACTTGCAAAACCTTATGTTTTAACTTCAAAACTCTAACAAGAAATACTAAATACCCTTGATTATCACTTGATCTTGGAAAAATTATGGTTTGTTCTTGTTTCTTGATCTTGGCCGAAATTTTAGAGAGGAGAGAAAAGATGAGAGAAATTTTTGACTAGGTGTTGATGTATTAGAGTGAAAATGGTGTAAATGATGGAGTATGATGATATATATATGAACTAGGTCTAAGTCTTGGTCAAAAAGTGGTCCAAGGGGGGGACATAGGGGCGGCAAAAGGAGGGAAAAAGGGTGGCTTGTTGGTGGCTTCATTAATAAGCTTGTCTCCCATTTGTAAGTATAGGGTAGATATTTTGTATTTTAGGTGTTATCGGGTACCGAGTTAACTAAAAATAAATCGTGACGAGGTAAAATAAAATACGACGAAGTTGTAAAAGTTGTAAAATATTATTCCTGATGAGAATCGGGTGTTAGAAAAATTATTGAATTGAAATAACGCAAACCGACGAAGTAATAAGCTCCGACCGTGAAATATAGTAATCGATCTCAAAACACCGGGTAAATTAATAATATAATTTTTATATTATAAGAATGAGTATAAAAATATATTGGGATCATAGTCGGGAGTGTCGGACGCGTTAGTCACATTATTGATCGTTTGTTAACGTTTATTTTAGAAATAATTATACGTAAAAGTATTAATTATACCAAAAGTATAAATTTAATTATCCTACGAGTGGAATAGTATGCAAGTGCCATAATAATGATATGCAGACTATTTCTAGTCTGTATGAGATGTCCTAAATGATAAAGCATGAATTCGCTCCTGAACCAATACGGTTACGCGAATTTGAATACTCGTAAACTAAATTTACGATGACATGAGTAATGCACGTGAATAGTGGTTTTCTCTCGGGAATGAATAGTGTCAAGTGAATAGTAAAATTTCTGAATGTTTCTCGAAATGTCAAATTGACCTCAAAAACGATGAATAGTGATCGATGAATAGTAAATGGTGAATAGTAACTTGTGAATAGTAAATTGTCGAGGTTTGGAAAATGACCGGAAATTACGAGTTGTGACAGTCTTCCCTTATAACAGGAACTTCGTCCCGAAGTTCAGTTTGTGTAAGTCTCTAGAATGGTAATGGTGAAAAGATGGTGATAATTGAGAATTTCAGCGAACTTCCACGATAGGAATTCGACTCTGCTTTAACCGTTCGACCTAACAGTCCATGATTTCTAGTGGTCCTCTTACAAGATTTAGGTTTGTCATTGGGTTGGATTCCTTCCAATGGAATCATAAGTGACTAATCTGAAAGTCATTTCCTGGGGTTTGAATAGGTGAACCATAGTTGTGTAATCCGGCTGTTCTCTAACAAGGCTCAAGTCTGATGGCCACTAGGCCTACTCTGTCCGAAATATTACGTGGTCCAGTGTATATCAGGTTTTAACTTTCCAAATTTTTCCGAATAATATCATGCCTTTCCTAGGCAGAACTTTCAACATGATCTGGCTACCAATTTGAAGTTTTAATGGTTTACAACTTATAGAATTTGTAATTGATTCTTGACTTGTAGGAAATTTCTGGTTATTTCATGAATGCTTACGGGACTAGTGAGTTGGGCTTTTCCAAATTTTATCCGTTAATGGATGTTGGCACTTCGACCATAGAGTGCTTCAAATGGTGTAGTCTCTACGCTCGCGCGATAACTAGGGTTGCAACTGAATTTGATTTATGGTAACTGGTTAGTCCAACTATTTCTAAAGTCAATCACTCATGCTCTGAGCATATCTCCCTATGTTTGAATCGTTCTCTAATTCTGGCCATTGGTCTGCAGATGATAGGTGGTGTAGTTCCAAAGGAATCTTAATGAAATCGCTAGGAGTTTGCGGTGATAAAAGATAGAATATTCATTAGCTCGGAATTCGTTAATAGTACATGAAACTTATACGATAGAACGTAGAATTAAACACAAAAGAAATACAACACAAGAGAGTTTAGGCTTTGGTTTATTTTTAAGACAGAAGTTCTTGATTCTTGAACATTGTTGTCGTCCTCAGCGTTGTTGATGTGCGGACCATTTCCTTCTCCGATGACCTAGGCTCTCCCACGAGCCCTTCCGCCTTGGTTCCCTTTCTCTTGGTTTCCTTGTTTTGGGCATTCATTCCTGTAATGCCCTATTTCTCCACATCCAAAACATGTCACTGAGGGTTTCTGATCTCCGGTAATGATTGGAAATTTGCATTCCCAAGTTGCATGACCAATCTTCTTACAGTTGCCACATGGATTAAGACAAGGTCCATGGTTATGATGATTCTGACACTTGTTGCATTTAGGTAAAGTACCCTGGTAACCTTTCTTTTCACTTGGCTTCACAACGTAGGCCCTAACCACTTCATGTTGTTTGTCTGGCTGCCATACTTGATCGTCTCCTTGGTTGTCATCCCTTTTCCTCTTGTTTTCGTTGTTGTTGTTGACAGTAGTTTCTTGCTTCATCACTTGAGCCATAAGCTTTTGAGACATTCTGATAGCTTCCTCCAGTGTGTCTGATTTAGAAGCAATTACGTTCCCACTGATGTTGCGCGGTAGTCCACCGATGAAATTTTCTAGCAGCTTTTCGTTATCTGAAACCATAGTTGGACATAGCACAGCGAACTCCTGAAACCTTCGGATATATGCCTCGATATCATTACCTACTGTCACTAGCCTATAAAACTCTGTTTCCAACTTCTGCACCTCAGTACGAGGGCAAAACTTATCAGTCATCAATTTCTTGAATTGCTCCCAGGTGAGCTTGTAGGCATTTTACATACCCATCGGTTGAGCATAAGAATTCCACCATGACATAGCTTCATCCAAAAGCATGCCAGTAGCGAATTTTACCTTGCTGCCATCAGGACAGTTGCACATGAGGAACACATTCTCAGTCTTTTCGAACCAGCGAATCAAAGCAACCGCTCCTTCAGTGCCCTTAAACTTGATGGGATCACTAACCTTAAAATTCTTCCAAGTACATTCGCGCTTATTATCGGATTGTCCATTTGTCCCTGTTTGTAAAGCGACCTCAGCAGCCCTTGCAGCTACCTCAGATCTCTCGATCTCTAGAGCTTCGGTGATACTATCCTTAACCAATTTCCGAATAGCAACAGGTGTCATAGTTGGAGTAGCTTTAACTTTCCTTGGCGGCATAGCTCTTCAAAACGAGAAAAGAAGGGTGAGACATAATTAAGACGTTCCCTAGTAGTAGATGTTCGAGGGTGGGTTATCATAGAATGAAAGGTTGATGTTGCGATATGACTAGTTGACGTGGTTCGAGTGGTTTTGTGATATCCTGAGATTTTCGTTGATTTTTAAATGGTCATAATGTACCTAGGGATCCTCCTTATATATGGTATGGAAAGTCTTTCCTAGGAAGGTCATTGATAATATCTACTTATCAATATTGGGAGTAACGAGTGATAAATGACATAGGAATCTATAGAATATCACCTAATTCCTTATATATATGGGGATGGTGAAGGGAAATAATAATGATGGTGAGAAGGGAAAAGACTGTGACATCTGCGACATAATGAGATTGTGATGAAAGTAAGTACGCACACATGAATGAAACATTTGAAAAATGAGTTGAGAATTTAATCTAGACAAAATTTTATTATAACCATTCTTAGTGTTGCAAAATTCATTTCTGAGTCAGACATAGGTGGTCAGCCTATATCTCACTATCCCGGGTTGAATATAGATGACCAGTCTATATCCCACCGAGGTTCCATGAATTTTGAAATACTCAGCTCAGTTATACTAAGACTATGTCCTTCATAAATACCAAGGCGTTCTGAAAGACAAAAGCAAGTGACCAAACTCGAGGTCGAATGATGAAACTATGCATGGGGAAACATAATGCGGTGACATATACGATACGTGAACATGCTTATATGAAAGACAATTATAGAAATCAACTATAATAAATGAATATAATATACCAGATAATGAGATACAAATCTCATCACCTATGTCAGCAACTAACCACAAATGAGGCTTCAGCTTGGCAGGCAGGCACGTGACGGTCATAGGGTTAAGTTTTCGTAAAAGTAGCTATAGTCTAGGTTTTAAAAACACTTAGTTCGCTATAGCCAAAGCTCTGGTACCAATCTGTCACACCCCCAAAATCGGGTCCAGCGGAAGCATACGTGTAGCTGGGGTGTAACTCAATTGATATCACAATACAAGTACAAAAATGGTTTTCACTTTAATCATTTAGAATAAAATCGTTAAATAAAAAAATGTTGAATTTACATCGTTAAAAGTTGTGCGGAAGTAGGCCCTTAAATAGTTTAAAACGGTCCCCATATAAATAATCAGAGTCTTCTATGACCATGCCATGCCCTGCCAAAACCTCCTGTAGCGTGCCATAGCTTAAAACCTGAAAATACATGCTAAAGTGTCAACACGAGGTTGGTGAGTTCATAGAGTTTGTTTAACAAATAATGCCTATAGAGAAAAGATCGCCCAGCAAAGGCATCGTAAATCCACTCAGTTGCAAGTCCCGCCATAAGAGACTTGTAACCTGTGTGTTTACAACCCACTGCCAAATGTGTTAAAGTCTACGTGAACATAAGTAATAATAGTATCCAAATTCCCAGATAAATATAGCAAAACGGCTATATAAATAAAATGATTCAGTCAAAGAGGTTATCTAAACAATACTGACAATGTCGCCAGATAAATAATACTGACAATGTCGCCAGATAAACAATACTGACAATGTCGCCAGATAAACAATTATGACAATGTGGTCATGTAAACAAGGATAATCAATCCCATGAAATACAAGAAAATCAAACATACCAATGAATGCAGATGGTTAAATATACCAAAGAAAATACCGGTAGTCAAGCATACTAATGAAGTGTAGGTGATCAAATGTATATTTAGACAAAGCTGGGAATATTTGAGAAATCAACCAGGTAAAACAAGTAATGCGTTTTAAGTAAAACGAGCATGTATTCTCCCCCAAAGAGTTTGCAAAACAATCAAAATAGTAGGGGCTATGACTCACCTGGAGCGATAGCAATGATGACAAGAATGGATACACGGAAAAATGAGGCACGATCTCTAACCGCAACCTAATATGAGTAATAACGATCTACCTTAGATCATGACATAGCGAAATGAATGCGCGTGCACATGATGCCTATACCACTCGTAACATGGAAATACTAGTTATTGTCAAAGTAAAATAGTTTCCATACTTAGGAAAAATAAGTCCCAATGGAGTTATAAAAACTTGTCGTAATATATATCGCATAAAAATGTTAGCGTTATATTTCCTTGTATCAAAAACCTTAAAATAACGTCGTTAAGTCGTATAATATTCTCTTGGGTCATACGTATTTCATTTGTTAAGAATATAGTCCTTAGTAACATTTCTAGAAAATATACCATTTAGTACGTAAGTTATTATTTTTATTTGTGACCAAATATATATATATATATATATATATATATATATAGTTTGACGATGTTAAAACGGGTATAACTTGGTCGTTTTAAGCTCATTTTCCTCGTTCTTTATATCCACGGAATCGTGGGACAACATACTAACATGTTTTTGATAAGTCGGGATGGCTAAATTTAGTTTTACGCCTCGAATTTGCCCGTGAGTACTGTTCATCAGCAAGCATTTCCGGAAAATATAGTTTTCGTCGTTAAACTCGTTTTTAGCGTATCTCCTTCGTTATTAACTCGTTTTTATCCCCGTTTTCGGCCATAGTTCCGTATCGGAAAGTATTTTCTGAATCTTAGGTCCAAAATTACCCAGAATTCCCTGATCTTTCCACGTTTTGCAAAAATGGACAGCAACTTTCTATAAGTCTCAAAACTTGGTTTTCCTAGTTACTAACTTGTTCAAAAACCAACCAAACCACTTTCAATCACCACAAAACTAGTCTAATCCTACCATACACCTTCTTAGGGTGTCATGGATTCCTAAAAATCATAAACCAAGTGGATCTAACAAGGATCTAACTATAATCACTTTCTAGGCTTCAAAAGTTATAAGTTTGTAAAATAAAGTGGTATAAGCTATCAAATGCATAAGATCTTGTATAAAAACCATATGAACATAATAAGAACTTGATAAAATTAGGAAAATTAGTTTGTCATACTTACTTGAAAGATTAGTGGACTAGTGGAGATGAAAAACTTGCAAAACCTTATGTTTTAACTTCAAAACTCTAACAAGAAATACTAAATACCCTTGATTATCACTTGATCTTGGAAAAATTATGGTTTGTTCTTGTTTCTTGATCTTGGCCGAAATTTTAGAGAGGAGAGAAAAGATGAGAGAAATTTTTGACTAGGTGTTGATGTATTAGAGTGAAAATGGTGTAAATGATGGAGTATGATGATATATATATGAACTAGGTCTAAGTCTTGGTCAAAAAGTGGTCCAAGGGGGGGACATAGGGGCGGCAAAAGGAGGGAAAAAGGGTGGCTTGTTGGTGGCTTCATTAATAAGCTTGTCTCCCATTTGTAAGTATAGGGTAGATATTTTGTATTTTAGGTGTTATCGGGTACCGAGTTAACTAAAAATAAATCGTGACGAGGTAAAATAAAATACGACGAAGTTGTAAAAGTTGTAAAATATTATTCCTGATGAGAATCGGGTGTTAGAAAAATTATTGAATTGAAATAACGCAAACCGACGAAGTAATAAGCTCCGACCGTGAAATATAGTAATCGATCTCAAAACACCGGGTAAATTAATAATATAATTTTTATATTATAAGAATGAGTATAAAAATATATTGGGATCATAGTCGGGAGTGTCGGACGCGTTAGTCACATTATTGATCGTTTGTTAACGTTTATTTTAGAAATAATTATACGTAAAAGTATTAATTATACCAAAAGTATAAATTTAATTATCCTACGAGTGGAATAGTATGCAAGTGCCATAATAATGATATGCAGACTATTTCTAGTCTGTATGAGATGTCCTAAATGATAAAGCATGAATTCGCTCCTGAACCAATACGGTTACGCGAATTTGAATACTCGTAAACTAAATTTACGATGACATGAGTAATGCACGTGAATAGTGGTTTTCTCTCGGGAATGAATAGTGTCAAGTGAATAGTAAAATTTCTGAATGTTTCTCGAAATGTCAAATTGACCTCAAAAACGATGAATAGTGATCGATGAATAGTAAATGGTGAATAGTAACTTGTGAATAGTAAATTGTCGAGGTTTGGAAAATGACCGGAAATTACGAGTTGTGACAGTCTTCCCTTATAACAGGAACTTCGTCCCGAAGTTCAGTTTGTGTAAGTCTCTAGAATGGTAATGGTGAAAAGATGGTGATAATTGAGAATTTCAGCGAACTTCCACGATAGGAATTCGACTCTGCTTTAACCGTTCGACCTAACAGTCCATGATTTCTAGTGGTCCTCTTACAAGATTTAGGTTTGTCATTGGGTTGGATTCCTTCCAATGGAATCATAAGTGACTAATCTGAAAGTCATTTCCTGGGGTTTGAATAGGTGAACCATAGTTGTGTAATCCGGCTGTTCTCTAACAAGGCTCAAGTCTGATGGCCACTAGGCCTACTCTGTCCGAAATATTACGTGGTCCAGTGTATATCAGGTTTTAACTTTCCAAATTTTTCCGAATAATATCATGCCTTTCCTAGGCAGAACTTTCAACATGATCTGGCTACCAATTTGAAGTTTTAATGGTTTACAACTTATAGAATTTGTAATTGATTCTTGACTTGTAGGAAATTTCTGGTTATTTCATGAATGCTTACGGGACTAGTGAGTTGGGCTTTTCCAAATTTTATCCGTTAATGGATGTTGGCACTTCGACCATAGAGTGCTTCAAATGGTGTAGTCTCTACGCTCGCGCGATAACTAGGGTTGCAACTGAATTTGATTTATGGTAACTGGTTAGTCCAACTATTTCTAAAGTCAATCACTCATGCTCTGAGCATATCTCCCTATGTTTGAATCGTTCTCTAATTCTGGCCATTGGTCTGCAGATGATAGGTGGTGTAGTTCCAAAGGAATCTTAATGAAATCGCTAGGAGTTTGCGGTGATAAAAGATAGAATATTCATTAGCTCGGAATTCGTTAATAGTACATGAAACTTATACGATAGAACGTAGAATTAAACACAAAAGAAATACAACACAAGAGAGTTTAGGCTTTGGTTTATTTTTAAGACAGAAGTTCTTGATTCTTGAACATTGTTGTCGTCCTCAGCGTTGTTGATGTGCGGACCATTTCCTTCTCCGATGACCTAGGCTCTCCCACGAGCCCTTCCGCCTTGGTTCCCTTTCTCTTGGTTTCCTTGTTTTGGGCATTCATTCCTGTAATGCCCTATTTCTCCACATCCAAAACATGTCACTGAGGGTTTCTGATCTCCGGTAATGATTGGAAATTTGCATTCCCAAGTTGCATGACCAATCTTCTTACAGTTGCCACATGGATTAAGACAAGGTCCATGGTTATGATGATTCTGACACTTGTTGCATTTAGGTAAAGTACCCTGGTAACCTTTCTTTTCACTTGGCTTCACAACGTAGGCCCTAACCACTTCATGTTGTTTGTCTGGCTGCCATACTTGATCGTCTCCTTGGTTGTCATCCCTTTTCCTCTTGTTTTCGTTGTTGTTGTTGACAGTAGTTTCTTGCTTCATCACTTGAGCCATAAGCTTTTGAGACATTCTGATAGCTTCCTCCAGTGTGTCTGATTTAGAAGCAATTACGTTCCCACTGATGTTGCGCGGTAGTCCACCGATGAAATTTTCTAGCAGCTTTTCGTTATCTGAAACCATAGTTGGACATAGCACAGCGAACTCCTGAAACCTTCGGATATATGCCTCGATATCATTACCTACTGTCACTAGCCTATAAAACTCTGTTTCCAACTTCTGCACCTCAGTACGAGGGCAAAACTTATCAGTCATCAATTTCTTGAATTGCTCCCAGGTGAGCTTGTAGGCATTTTACATACCCATCGGTTGAGCATAAGAATTCCACCATGACATAGCTTCATCCAAAAGCATGCCAGTAGCGAATTTTACCTTGCTGCCATCAGGACAGTTGCACATGAGGAACACATTCTCAGTCTTTTCGAACCAGCGAATCAAAGCAACCGCTCCTTCAGTGCCCTTAAACTTGATGGGATCACTAACCTTAAAATTCTTCCAAGTACATTCGCGCTTATTATCGGATTGTCCATTTGTCCCTGTTTGTAAAGCGACCTCAGCAGCCCTTGCAGCTACCTCAGATCTCTCGATCTCTAGAGCTTCGGTGATACTATCCTTAACCAATTTCCGAATAGCAACAGGTGTCATAGTTGGAGTAGCTTTAACTTTCCTTGGCGGCATAGCTCTTCAAAACGAGAAAAGAAGGGTGAGACATAATTAAGACGTTCCCTAGTAGTAGATGTTCGAGGGTGGGTTATCATAGAATGAAAGGTTGATGTTGCGATATGACTAGTTGACGTGGTTCGAGTGGTTTTGTGATATCCTGAGATTTTCGTTGATTTTTAAATGGTCATAATGTACCTAGGGATCCTCCTTATATATGGTATGGAAAGTCTTTCCTAGGGAGGTCATTGATAATATCTACTTATCAATATTGGGAGTAACGAGTGATAAATGACATAGGAATCTATAGAATATCACCTAATTCCTTATATATATGGGGATGGTGAAGGGAAATAATAATGATGGTGAGAAGGGAAAAGACTGTGACATCTGCGACATAATGAGATTGTGATGAAAGTAAGTACGCACACATGAATGAAACATTTGAAAAATGAGTTGAGAATTTAATCTAGACAAAATTTTATTATAACCATTCTTAGTGTTGCAAAATTCATTTCTGAGTCAGACATAGGTGGTCAGCCTATATCTCACTATCCCGGGTTGAATATAGATGACCAGTCTATATCCCACCGAGGTTCCATGAATTTTGAAATACTCAGCTCAGTTATACTAAGACTATGTCCTTCATAAATACCAAGGCGTTCTGAAAGACAAAAGCAAGTGACCAAACTCGAGGTCGAATGATGAAACTATGCATGGGGAAACATAATGCGGTGACTTATACGATACGTGAACATGCTTATATGAAAGACAATTATAGAAATCAACTATAATAAATGAATATAATATACCAGATAATGAGATACAAATCTCATCACCTATGTCAGCAACTAACCACAAATGAGGCTTCAGCTTGGCAGGCAGGCACGTGACGGTCATAGGGTTAAGTTTTCGTAAAAGTAGCTATAGTCTAGGTTTTAAAAACACTTAGTTCTCTATAGCCAAAGCTCTGGTACCAATCTGTCACACCCCCAAAATCGGGTCCAGCGGAAGCATACGTGTAGCTGGGGTGTAACTCAATTGATATCACAATACAAGTACAAAAATGGTTTTCACTTTAATCATTTAGAATAAAATCGTTAAATAAAAAAATGTTGAATTTACATCGTTAAAAGTTGTGCGGAAGTAGGCCCTTAAATAGTTTAAAACGGTCCCCATATAAATAATCAGAGTCTTCTATGACCATGCCATGCCCTGCCAAAACCTCCTGTAGCGTGCCATAGCTTAAAACCTGAAAATACATGCTAAAGTGTCAACACGAGGTTGGTGAGTTCATAGAGTTTGTTTAACAAATAATGCCTATAGAGAAAAGATCGCCCAGCAAAGGCATCGTAAATCCACTCAGTTGCAAGTCCCGCCATAAGAGACTTGTAACCTGTGTGTTTACAACCCACTGCCAAATGTGTTAAAGTCTACGTGAACATAAGTAATAATAGTATCCAAATTCCCAGATAAATATAGCAAAACGGCTATATAAATAAAATGATTCAGTCAAAGAGGTTATCTAAACAATACTGACAATGTCGCCAGATAAACAATACTGACAATGTCGCCAGATAAACAATTATGACAATGTGGTCATGTAAACAAGGATAATCAATCCCATGAAATACAAGAAAATCAAACATACCAATGAATGCAGATGGTTAAATATACCAAAGAAAATACCGGTAGTCAAGCATACTAATGAAGTGTAGGTGATCAAATGTATATTTAGACAAAGCTGGGAATATTTGAGAAATCAACCAGGTAAAACAAGTAATGCGTTTTAAGTAAAACGAGCATGTATTCTCCCCCAAAGAGTTTGCAAAACAATCAAAATAGTAGGGGCTATGACTCACCTGGAGCGATAGCAATGATGACAAGAATGGATACACGGAAAAATGAGGCACGATCTCTAACCGCAACCTAATATGAGTAATAACGATCTACCTTAGATCATGACATAGCGAAATGAATGCGCGTGCACATGATGCCTATACCACTCGTAACTTGGAAATACTAGTTATTGTCAAAGTAAAATAGTTTCCATACTTAGGAAAAATAAGTCCCAATGGAGTTATAAAAACTTGTCGTAATATATATCGCATAAAAATGTTAGCGTTATATTTCCTTGTATCAAAAACCTTAAAATAACGTCGTTAAGTCGTATAATATTCTCTTGGGTCATACGTATTTCATTTGTTAAGAATATAGTCCTTAGTAACATTTCTAGAAAATATACCATTTAGTACGTAAGTTATTATTTTTATTTGTGACCAAATATATATATATATATATATATATATATATAGTTTGACGATGTTAAAACGGGTATAACTTGGTCGTTTTAAGCTCATTTTCCTCGTTCTTTATATCCACGGAATCGTGGGACAACATACTAACATGTTTTTGATAAGTCGGGATGGCTAAATTTAGTTTTACGCCTCGAATTTGCCCGTGAGTACTGTTCATCAGCAAGCATTTCCGGAAAATATAGTTTTCGTCGTTAAACTCGTTTTTAGCGTATCTCCTTCGTTATTAACTCGTTTTTATCCCCGTTTTCGGCCATAGTTCCGTATCGGAAAGTATTTTCTGAATCTTAGGTCCAAAATTACCCAGAATTCCCTGATCTTTCCACGTTTTGCAAAAATGGACAGCAACTTTCTATAAGTCTCAAAACTTGGTTTTCCTAGTTACTAACTTGTTCAAAAACCAACCAAACCACTTTCAATCACCACAAAACTAGTCTAATCCTACCATACACCTTCTTAGGGTGTCATGGATTCCTAAAAATCATAAACCAAGTGGATCTAACAAGGATCTAACTATAATCACTTTCTAGGCTTCAAAAGTTATAAGTTTGTAAAATAAAGTGGTATAAGCTATCAAATGCATAAGATCTTGTATAAAAACCATATGAACATAATAAGAACTTGATAAAATTAGGAAAATTAGTTTGTCATACTTACTTGAAAGATTAGTGGACTAGTGGAGATGAAAAACTTGCAAAACCTTATGTTTTAACTTCAAAACTCTAACAAGAAATACTAAATACCCTTGATTATCACTTGATCTTGGAAAAATTATGGTTTGTTCTTGTTTCTTGATCTTGGCCGAAATTTTAGAGAGGAGAGAAAAGATGAGAGAAATTTTTGACTAGGTGTTGATGTATTAGAGTGAAAATGGTGTAAATGATGGAGTATGATGATATATATATGAACTAGGTCTAAGTCTTGGTCAAAAAGTGGTCCAAGGGGGGGACATAGGGGCGGCAAAAGGAGGGAAAAAGGGTGGCTTGTTGGTGGCTTCATTAATAAGCTTGTCTCCCATTTGTAAGTATAGGGTAGATATTTTGTATTTTAGGTGTTATCGGGTACCGAGTTAACTAAAAATAAATCGTGACGAGGTAAAATAAAATACGACGAAGTTGTAAAAGTTGTAAAATATTATTCCTGATGAGAATCGGGTGTTAGAAAAATTATTGAATTGAAATAACGCAAACCGACGAAGTAATAAGCTCCGACCGTGAAATATAGTAATCGATCTCAAAACACCGGGTAAATTAATAATATAATTTTTATATTATAAGAATGAGTATAAAAATATATTGGGATCATAGTCGGGAGTGTCGGACGCGTTAGTCACATTATTGATCGTTTGTTAACGTTTATTTTAGAAATAATTATACGTAAAAGTATTAATTATACCAAAAGTATAAATTTAATTATCCTACGAGTGGAATAGTATGCAAGTGCCATAATAATGATATGCAGACTATTTCTAGTCTGTATGAGATGTCCTAAATGATAAAGCATGAATTCGCTCCTGAACCAATACGGTTACGCGAATTTGAATACTCGTAAACTAAATTTACGATGACATGAGTAATGCACGTGAATAGTGGTTTTCTCTCGGGAATGAATAGTGTCAAGTGAATAGTAAAATTTCTGAATGTTTCTCGAAATGTCAAATTGACCTCAAAAACGATGAATAGTGATCGATGAATAGTAAATGGTGAATAGTAACTTGTGAATAGTAAATTGTCGAGGTTTGGAAAATGACCGGAAATTACGAGTTGTGACAGTCTTCCCTTATAACAGGAACTTCGTCCCGAAGTTCAGTTTGTGTAAGTCTCTAGAATGGTAATGGTGAAAAGATGGTGATAATTGAGAATTTCAGCGAACTTCCACGATAGGAATTCGACTCTGCTTTAACCGTTCGACCTAACAGTCCATGATTTCTAGTGGTCCTCTTACAAGATTTAGGTTTGTCATTGGGTTGGATTCCTTCCAATGGAATCATAAGTGACTAATCTGAAAGTCATTTCCTGGGGTTTGAATAGGTGAACCATAGTTGTGTAATCCGGCTGTTCTCTAACAAGGCTCAAGTCTGATGGCCACTAGGCCTACTCTGTCCGAAATATTACGTGGTCCAGTGTATATCAGGTTTTAACTTTCCAAATTTTTCCGAATAATATCATGCCTTTCCTAGGCAGAACTTTCAACATGATCTGGCTACCAATTTGAAGTTTTAATGGTTTACAACTTATAGAATTTGTAATTGATTCTTGACTTGTAGGAAATTTCTGGTTATTTCATGAATGCTTACGGGACTAGTGAGTTGGGCTTTTCCAAATTTTATCCGTTAATGGATGTTGGCACTTCGACCATAGAGTGCTTCAAATGGTGTAGTCTCTACGCTCGCGCGATAACTAGGGTTGCAACTGAATTTGATTTATGGTAACTGGTTAGTCCAACTATTTCTAAAGTCAATCACTCATGCTCTGAGCATATCTCCCTATGTTTGAATCGTTCTCTAATTCTGGCCATTGGTCTGCAGATGATAGGTGGTGTAGTTCCAAAGGAATCTTAATGAAATCGCTAGGAGTTTGCGGTGATAAAAGATAGAATATTCATTAGCTCGGAATTCGTTAATAGTACATGAAACTTATACGATAGAACGTAGAATTAAACACAAAAGAAATACAACACAAGAGAGTTTAGGCTTTGGTTTATTTTTAAGACAGAAGTTCTTGATTCTTGAACATTGTTGTCGTCCTCAGCGTTGTTGATGTGCGGACCATTTCCTTCTCCGATGACCTAGGCTCTCCCACGAGCCCTTCCGCCTTGGTTCCCTTTCTCTTGGTTTCCTTGTTTTGGGCATTCATTCCTGTAATGCCCTATTTCTCCACATCCAAAACATGTCACTGAGGGTTTCTGATCTCCGGTAATGATTGGAAATTTGCATTCCCAAGTTGCATGACCAATCTTCTTACAGTTGCCACATGGATTAAGACAAGGTCCATGGTTATGATGATTCTGACACTTGTTGCATTTAGGTAAAGTACCCTGGTAACCTTTCTTTTCACTTGGCTTCACAACGTAGGCCCTAACCACTTCATGTTGTTTGTCTGGCTGCCATACTTGATCGTCTCCTTGGTTGTCATCCCTTTTCCTCTTGTTTTCGTTGTTGTTGTTGACAGTAGTTTCTTGCTTCATCACTTGAGCCATAAGCTTTTGAGACATTCTGATAGCTTCCTCCAGTGTGTCTGATTTAGAAGCAATTACGTTCCCACTGATGTTGCGCGGTAGTCCACCGATGAAATTTTCTAGCAGCTTTTCGTTATCTGAAACCATAGTTGGACATAGCACAGCGAACTCCTGAAACCTTCGGATATATGCCTCGATATCATTACCTACTGTCACTAGCCTATAAAACTCTGTTTCCAACTTCTGCACCTCAGTACGAGGGCAAAACTTATCAGTCATCAATTTCTTGAATTGCTCCCAGGTGAGCTTGTAGGCATTTTACATACCCATCGGTTGAGCATAAGAATTCCACCATGACATAGCTTCATCCAAAAGCATGCCAGTAGCGAATTTTACCTTGCTGCCATCAGGACAGTTGCACATGAGGAACACATTCTCAGTCTTTTCGAACCAGCGAATCAAAGCAACCGCTCCTTCAGTGCCCTTAAACTTGATGGGATCACTAACCTTAAAATTCTTCCAAGTACATTCGCGCTTATTATCGGATTGTCCATTTGTCCCTGTTTGTAAAGCGACCTCAGCAGCCCTTGCAGCTACCTCAGATCTCTCGATCTCTAGAGCTTCGGTGATACTATCCTTAACCAATTTCCGAATAGCAACAGGTGTCATAGTTGGAGTAGCTTTAACTTTCCTTGGCGGCATAGCTCTTCAAAACGAGAAAAGAAGGGTGAGACATAATTAAGACGTTCCCTAGTAGTAGATGTTCGAGGGTGGGTTATCATAGAATGAAAGGTTGATGTTGCGATATGACTAGTTGACGTGGTTCGAGTGGTTTTGTGATATCCTGAGATTTTCGTTGATTTTTAAATGGTCATAATGTACCTAGGGATCCTCCTTATATATGGTATGGAAAGTCTTTCCTAGGGAGGTCATTGATAATATCTACTTATCAATATTGGGAGTAACGAGTGATAAATGACATAGGAATCTATAGAATATCACCTAATTCCTTATATATATGGGGATGGTGAAGGGAAATAATAATGATGGTGAGAAGGGAAAAGACTGTGACATCTGCGACATAATGAGATTGTGATGAAAGTAAGTACGCACACATGAATGAAACATTTGAAAAATGAGTTGAGAATTTAATCTAGACAAAATTTTATTATAACCATTCTTAGTGTTGCAAAATTCATTTCTGAGTCAGACATAGGTGGTCAGCCTATATCTCACTATCCCGGGTTGAATATAGATGACCAGTCTATATCCCACCGAGGTTCCATGAATTTTGAAATACTCAGCTCAGTTATACTAAGACTATGTCCTTCATAAATACCAAGGCGTTCTGAAAGACAAAAGCAAGTGACCAAACTCGAGGTCGAATGATGAAACTATGCATGGGGAAACATAATGCGGTGACTTATACGATACGTGAACATGCTTATATGAAAGACAATTATAGAAATCAACTATAATAAATGAATATAATATACCAGATAATGAGATACAAATCTCATCACCTATGTCAGCAACTAACCACAAATGAGGCTTCAGCTTGGCAGGCAGGCACGTGACGGTCATAGGGTTAAGTTTTCGTAAAAGTAGCTATAGTCTAGGTTTTAAAAACACTTAGTTCTCTATAGCCAAAGCTCTGGTACCAATCTGTCACACCCCCAAAATCGGGTCCAGCGGAAGCATACGTGTAGCTGGGGTGTAACTCAATTGATATCACAATACAAGTACAAAAATGGTTTTCACTTTAATCATTTAGAATAAAATCGTTAAATAAAAAAATGTTGAATTTACATCGTTAAAAGTTGTGCGGAAGTAGGCCCTTAAATAGTTTAAAACGGTCCCCATATAAATAATCAGAGTCTTCTATGACCATGCCATGCCCTGCCAAAACCTCCTGTAGCGTGCCATAGCTTAAAACCTGAAAATACATGCTAAAGTGTCAACACGAGGTTGGTGAGTTCATAGAGTTTGTTTAACAAATAATGCCTATAGAGAAAAGATCGCCCAGCAAAGGCATCGTAAATCCACTCAGTTGCAAGTCCCGCCATAAGAGACTTGTAACCTGTGTGTTTACAACCCACTGCCAAATGTGTTAAAGTCTACGTGAACATAAGTAATAATAGTATCCAAATTCCCAGATAAATATAGCAAAACGGCTATATAAATAAAATGATTCAGTCAAAGAGGTTATCTAAACAATACTGACAATGTCGCCAGATAAACAATACTGACAATGTCGCCAGATAAACAATTATGACAATGTGGTCATGTAAACAAGGATAATCAATCCCATGAAATACAAGAAAATCAAACATACCAATGAATGCAGATGGTTAAATATACCAAAGAAAATACCGGTAGTCAAGCATACTAATGAAGTGTAGGTGATCAAATGTATATTTAGACAAAGCTGGGAATATTTGAGAAATCAACCAGGTAAAACAAGTAATGCGTTTTAAGTAAAACGAGCATGTATTCTCCCCCAAAGAGTTTGCAAAACAATCAAAATAGTAGGGGCTATGACTCACCTGGAGCGATAGCAATGATGACAAGAATGGATACACGGAAAAATGAGGCACGATCTCTAACCGCAACCTAATATGAGTAATAACGATCTACCTTAGATCATGACATAGCGAAATGAATGCGCGTGCACATGATGCCTATACCACTCGTAACTTGGAAATACTAGTTATTGTCAAAGTAAAATAGTTTCCATACTTAGGAAAAATAAGTCCCAATGGAGTTATAAAAACTTGTCGTAATATATATCGCATAAAAATGTTAGCGTTATATTTCCTTGTATCAAAAACCTTAAAATAACGTCGTTAAGTCGTATAATATTCTCTTGGGTCATACGTATTTCATTTGTTAAGAATATAGTCCTTAGTAACATTTCTAGAAAATATACCATTTAGTACGTAAGTTATTATTTTTATTTGTGACCAAATATATATATATATATATATATATATATATATATATATATATATATATATATATATATATATATATATATATATATATATATATATATATATAGTTTGACGATGTTAAAACGGGTATAACTTGGTCGTTTTAAGCTCATTTTCCTCGTTCTTTATATCCACGGAATCGTGGGACAACATACTAACATGTTTTTGATAAGTCGGGATGGCTAAATTTAGTTTTACGCCTCGAATTTGCCCGTGAGTACTGTTCATCAGCAAGCATTTCCGGAAAATATAGTTTTCGTCGTTAAACTCGTTTTTAGCGTATCTCCTTCGTTATTAACTCGTTTTTATCCCCGTTTTCGGCCATAGTTCCGTATCGGAAAGTATTTTCTGAATCTTAGGTCCAAAATTACCCAGAATTCCCTGATCTTTCCACGTTTTGCAAAAATGGACAGCAACTTTCTATAAGTCTCAAAACTTGGTTTTCCTAGTTACTAACTTGTTCAAAAACCAACCAAACCACTTTCAATCACCACAAAACTAGTCTAATCCTACCATACACCTTCTTAGGGTGTCATGGATTCCTAAAAATCATAAACCAAGTGGATCTAACAAGGATCTAACTATAATCACTTTCTAGGCTTCAAAAGTTATAAGTTTGTAAAATAAAGTGGTATAAGCTATCAAATGCATAAGATCTTGTATAAAAACCATATGAACATAATAAGAACTTGATAAAATTAGGAAAATTAGTTTGTCATACTTACTTGAAAGATTAGTGGACTAGTGGAGATGAAAAACTTGCAAAACCTTATGTTTTAACTTCAAAACTCTAACAAGAAATACTAAATACCCTTGATTATCACTTGATCTTGGAAAAATTATGGTTTGTTCTTGTTTCTTGATCTTGGCCGAAATTTTAGAGAGGAGAGAAAAGATGAGAGAAATTTTTGACTAGGTGTTGATGTATTAGAGTGAAAATGGTGTAAATGATGGAGTATGATGATATATATATGAACTAGGTCTAAGTCTTGGTCAAAAAGTGGTCCAAGGGGGGGACATAGGGGCGGCAAAAGGAGGGAAAAAGGGTGGCTTGTTGGTGGCTTCATTAATAAGCTTGTCTCCCATTTGTAAGTATAGGGTAGATATTTTGTATTTTAGGTGTTATCGGGTACCGAGTTAACTAAAAATAAATCGTGACGAGGTAAAATAAAATACGACGAAGTTGTAAAAGTTGTAAAATATTATTCCTGATGAGAATCGGGTGTTAGAAAAATTATTGAATTGAAATAACGCAAACCGACGAAGTAATAAGCTCCGACCGTGAAATATAGTAATCGATCTCAAAACACCGGGTAAATTAATAATATAATTTTTATATTATAAGAATGAGTATAAAAATATATTGGGATCATAGTCGGGAGTGTCGGACGCGTTAGTCACATTATTGATCGTTTGTTAACGTTTATTTTAGAAATAATTATACGTAAAAGTATTAATTATACCAAAAGTATAAATTTAATTATCCTACGAGTGGAATAGTATGCAAGTGCCATAATAATGATATGCAGACTATTTCTAGTCTGTATGAGATGTCCTAAATGATAAAGCATGAATTCGCTCCTGAACCAATACGGTTACGCGAATTTGAATACTCGTAAACTAAATTTACGATGACATGAGTAATGCACGTGAATAGTGGTTTTCTCTCGGGAATGAATAGTGTCAAGTGAATAGTAAAATTTCTGAATGTTTCTCGAAATGTCAAATTGACCTCAAAAACGATGAATAGTGATCGATGAATAGTAAATGGTGAATAGTAACTTGTGAATAATAAATTGTCGAGGTTTGGAAAATGACCGGAAATTACGAGTTGTGACACCCGCTCCCACTAGAATGTTTACAGAAAAAAAAAATAAAGTTAGTAAAAGAACAGGTTTATGCTTTGGTGTCAATAAAAATGTATTGAAAGAATTGTACTTGCCTCAATCCAGTGACCGCGTCAAACAGTTGCCCACTGCTTTATCAATCACATCTTGATGAAAATTCCCTGGAACAAAACCTGCCCAATCCCTTTGAATTTTGTGTGGGCCTGCATTTATCACATAATAGATTCACAACCTACTGCGTAACCAAACAACATACAATACGTAGTATCACTAAATTTGCCACCACCTAATTAAGCATTTTCAATTAGTTTAACCAAGTTAGCTGGCTGCTATGAAATCACTATTTATGAACAAACCATATAATATTATCCATCAATCATCAAAATCTATATACTCGACGAAGCATACTATGTATATTAAACGCTTAAGCATATAGAAATTCCGAAATAACTTGGATAAGTACCTAACCGATGATATAATTGAAAATCGACTATAAAATTGACTAACTAAACCAATGTACACAACCGTCAACCAGCCCCAAACACATAACGACTATAACCAGATCTATTCCAGCCTAGTTTTCATTGAGGCATTTTATCAAACACTTTGTGTTCATGCTTAAAATGAAAAAAAGTAAACTAGCAATTACATAATAGATGAACACATCAATCACGGTGATAAACACATTATAAAACTTAATCAGCAACATACCAATAAGAAGCTCACCACGCTTCCATAACTGAATTTGATAAACACTAATGAGGAAATCAAATCGACTTTGAATTCAAGCAATTATGAAGGAATTAATGATACCTTTTTGATTGAGAAAGATGATTGACTATGTGGCGGTTGGTGGTGGATGTTGCCGTGGTGGTTTACCGGTGGCGCATGGGTTAGGGTTACGCCATCATCTAGTTCGAAACAACTATCGGTATAACTGAATTTGATAATGGTGTTAGGTAGATAATGGTGATTTAAGTTCACTAAGTTGAAAGATTTAAGCGAGACTTTGGGAGATGTGGTGAGAATTGAGATATTGAGATATGACTTGTTAATGTTTATATGTATTTGAAATAGTGTGACTTGTACATTAGTAAGAAATAAGCAATGTTCTAAAAGGCGTGAGGCGTGGCGTGACGGCACAGGCACGCCTCAAGCCTTATGCGCCTTTGCGAAGCTTTGGCGTTTCTTAAGGCGCGCTTAAAGCGGCAACAAAATATTTATAAATTTATGTATTTATAATTTTATATCATTTTATAAGAGCAATTTCAAATACTAAAGCCCAAATCCCAAATAGCCAGGCCTAAATACGAGGCTCAAGTAGGAATTAAGTTTTGAAATTACGAGGCCCAAGAAAGAAATAACCCAAATACTTGAAATTCAAGCCCAAATCCATAAATCCCCTAAATGTTTCTAAAAATGGTGTCACGCCTTACCAAAAAGGCGCGCCTTTGCACGCCTTTTCGCGCCTTATTCCACGACTTTTCACACGACGCCTAGACCTCACGCCTTGGTCTATTTCGTGGCGTCGAGGCCACGCCTCGCGCCTTGGCGACGCCTTGGCGGCGCCTTGGCGCGCCTTTTAGAACACTGGAAATAAGTAACAACTAACGTGGACTTTTATTTTTCTTATCTAAGTGTTTTTTTATTATTATTATTATTATTTTTTACAAGTTATACATATTATTTTTACATTCTTACATATAATGAAAAATAATATTATTTTGAAAGTTTATTTTTTAAATATGGAGTAACATGTTTAGGGGAGGACTACACTAGAAAAAAGGTATAATATTTGCAATTTTGCATATTTTTCTACTAACTTTGTATCCGTATCCGTATCTATTTTTATTTTTCTACCTTCGCATAACATTAGAAAATAACACTTGCTCCAAAAACAAACTTAAACTTATTTTGGAAGTTGAAACAAACCAAAAAAAAATCAAGCGGCCGAGTGACCTTAGTTAAACGGTTCATCACTACTTGAAAATCACTATAAGAAAAATAACCTATAGTGACAAAACAGCTTTCGTCACTAACAATGTAAAAAATCGTCACTAATCATTTAGTGACCAAACTGGAGTCGTCACCAGTCGTCACTAAAGCTCCGTCACTAATACAGTTAGTGACCAATATATGCTTGGTCACTAATTTGTGATCAGAGTAACTATTTAACCCGGTTAGTGACGAAATATTTCGTCACAGAGATGATAGTGATGAAAAATTTCGTCACTGTATTTACCAATAGTGACGAGATAGTGGTCACCGACTACTGATTGTTAGAGACCAAATAGGTGGTCACTAATTATGATCATATAAGAAAAAAAAATGGATCCAGATTAACTAGAATCTAGAAAGTTTGTAATAGCGAAAATCTAACATATTAACTTCATTCGCAAGTGCTAATTTATACACAAAATAAATAGAATGGTCGAAGCTCGACACAACCAAAGCAATCAAATTCATCCACTTGGTGATTTACACTAATCATCACAAACATTAGCATAGGAACAGAACCTTGCAGCATTTGGTTTACAAGATTGCTCGATTATGTTATACATGGGTACTTTTGATATTCACCCAGCTTTGTTCCGTACATCTGCAATTTCAAGAGCCCATCCATAAATGACAAAAGCCACATCCTGAAACAATGTAAGAAATCCAAAGATGAAACACAAGATGTATCATGAAAATTGCAATAAATAATGGATTAAAGAAAGCACAAAAGATATCATTTATGCTTAGGTAAACAATTGAATGGTTTGTTAAATAAAAAAATGTAAGTAGTCACCTTAGATTCAGCTTTTGTTATTTGGTTACACCCCTATCTGGTGTTGACTACAAATATGCTGCAATTGTTATCTCGTGTTGACTACAAATATGCTGCAATTGTTCATACCTGCAAGGAACACAACTAGATTAGTAATCACATACTTGATGAACAAGGGACACACTCACACTCTCTTTAACAGAGAGAACTCTTGGTACCTCATATCTCAAGCTGCTTCTTGCAAATGACCTAGTTTTAGCCTACCATCTTGCCGGTCGCAATGAGCAATCTCACATCTGATTCCTACAAAGATCCTACATTAACCATATCTTGTTCTAGCAAGTGTTTTTACACCAAAAATAGCTCATGGAGAAAATTTAGTACCCATACTCAAAGCTCTGCATTGAACCATTTCTGCCTCATATTTACTCTCTGCACGTAATCCATGATCAACTATAATTGCCAATAACCTGTCAACAACATCATCTTGACCGTAACTTTTCCAATTTGAAGCTAGTAAACATAATGCCATACTGTCAGGACCACCTGTGACACCCACAGCTGAAATAAGATAACTTTATCAGCCCTTCCAACATAAAGATGATATCTTTCTAATATCAGTATGCTACCGGATTATCAAAGGCATAAGAATAGCTTCTTTTTTGCTTACAAAATCAATCAATATCACACATTATAGTATATATACATATATCAAGTCTTTATGCACAAAAGTACTCTGGAACATAAAAGCATCTCGTATTATAGGACGCAAAAAATCAATATATGAACTGTTGTTATTGAATCAGAAATGCATGAACCTGAATCCTATATATAGAACCTCCAACTGCATCGTAATCAGTTTATACTACCCAGGAAATGGATATAAGCATGATGTCACAATGTCTTTAAGTTTTTTCACCAACCTGTCCTATGGGTATGCTCAAGCACTTTGAGCAGGTGAGATTTCTCATCTGGGAAGAGAGTTAACAATATCGAAGTGACTATCTTAATATGGCATGTGAGAATGTGTACCCCTCATTAAATGGGGATCGTGTGGCTGACACCATTCTCCAGAATCAAGAAAAGTACATGTAACCAAATATATCTTGTAAACTTCCCATGAAGTAAACACAAATATTCATATGAGATTCTAAATGATACGGAGTACCTCTTTAACAGGAAGATACACACACATAAAATTATAAGTAATAAAATTTGGTAATAAAAGATAGAAGCAAACCTGGATTACTTGTAGTAGCAACGTCATGATTCAATTCAAAACGAAGCTGTAATACAAGTTCTGGACCATTGCTGGAATTCAGATTTGTAATAGCTACCTTTCTGCCCGGAATTTCTGCTAGATCTTCACCATCAACCTAAAGAGAGGTCATCATATATGTAAATATTAGATTGCAACAGTCCACTTACAACCACAAAGACACACACTTGCATCTAAAAGTGACCCAAAATTGGTGAAACCAACTTGGTGATCAATATATAAGCCAACATCTTCATCTATTCATATAAGTATAAAACATGCATAGTGTTACCATTATACTCGCACGATGCATACAAACTGTAAATATAATCATATTTATGCTCATTCTGGTGATTTTATATTATTTCAAAATGAACACATACTATGGTAGCTAGCCCATGGAAACTGAAAACTATATAGTTCCATCAACCAAGATAAAACACCTGCATAAACGGTGTATACTTAGTTGATAACATGTCACAAAAGTGGCACACAATAAGATCAAGCTTTATTGACTATGGATATTTAGAGTATGACAACCTCAAAATATAAAAAATGAATGTAACAATAGCAGAATCATATGACATGATATAAACATTCCTACTGACATTTCCTCATTTTAGGCATTCCGAGTCGGTAACAACATGTCGTTAAGTAGAAAGTTAGAATATAATAACCAAGAATAGGGATGAGCATTTCGAACCGAATCCCGGAACCAAACCGGAACCGTACCGTATCGAAACAATACCGTTCCCGATATACGGTACCGGTACCACTAATTTATGCTCGAGAAAAATTCGGTACTACTAATTCGGTACGGTATCGGTACGGTACCGGTACCGTGCTCATCCCTAACCAAGAATGATCAACAATTAGAAAATTCATTGTAAACTTAAATACTCAGTTAAAAGAAATAGCTAACTAAGATGCAATTCATAATGAGCAGCTTGTAGAAGCACCTAAGATAGTGTACCATAGAAATGGTACCCTATATAGATCACAATACATTCTATGTTTAACCAACTAAGGTGTAATTAACCATGAGTAGCTAGTAGAAGCACACAAGACAGTGTAAAAAGGGAAAAATATCCTGTACAAATCACATTATAATATATGTTAACCAGTCATTGAAAAATGATGTATATCATATATTCATGGCACTCAAACCCAATGTGTGCTGAACACTCAAACCTCAAGGGTTTAATACTAAAATTGGTTACATAATATCACCATTGCAACATATACTCACAGAAATAAGCTTGACCATGTCAAGATTCTAGTAGCTCCCTTGATACTGCTAAAATCAACCCCATCCATGTTGCTACGCATAAAATCAATATATGATAAAACAAATAAGCCATTGTCATTTTGTTTTCTAGAGTTCTTAACTTTTGTTAAATCATAGCTTTCAATAAGCCGATGAGTAACAATTTAAGTCAAATTTAGCGGCTACCGACCTACCTTCAACAAAATTTATGCATAATGACAACCTAATTTATGTATAATCAATCATAAAACTAAATCAAATCGGCACTCAATCAACACTTACAAACTCAAGTGATTTTCAAAACAGATGAGTTTTCTCTTTTTGACAATCTAACCCACATGAGTACCTAGTGAGATTTGAGGACGTGTTCTTATAGCTGATTCTGATCATTGTATTTCACATAATTACTTGCAACTTAACCACCCTCTCACAATCTAACCCACTTGTACACAGTTTTCAAAAGAACTGAACCATTTCCTAACATAAAACTAACTCTCAGACTATTATTTTTGCAAGCATTATCTCACTATTTACAAAGTAAGCAAATTCTAACACTATTACCTAAAGTGCAAAATTTTAAGCAGCTTATAAGTGCTTTTTTAACACCCTCAACACAATTAACATAATCACATAATCAAATTTCACCTAATTCATCTAATTTAGTTAAATCCACTGAAACGTTTTACAAGCCCTAATTTAGGTAAATTGTACAAGCATAACAAGCAGTGAAGTAATAAAATCCGAACAGAGATGATTGATGATGGTAAAATCAGAAATTAACCTGAAAGATGTTTCTGAATCGGAGACGAAGACGGTGATTGTGAAGGTGACGGTGTGACGATGGCGATGGTGAAGTGACGACGGTGATCTTGAGGCTGGTGATGGTGTCGGTGCTACGACGGTGATCATGGCGGTGCAATGGCGGTGATTGTAACGGAGCGAAGATAGTGATGGGGATCGGCGGCTGGGGTTTAATTTTTTTGATTTGAGATATTTTGATTTGATTGCGGAGTATTTATTTAGTTGTTCAGTTTTGTTAACTATGATTTTCTTCATTGCTCTAGTTTTTTTTTTTTTTTAATATTTTTCATTGCTCTAGTTATAAAAAGAAAATTTGATACTGCATGTGTTACTATTTATTGAATACATGTTTGATATTTATTCAAGGGTTTTTTTTTATTTTATTTTTTTCATATCAGTAAAATATTATATAGTGTTTGTAAGTTTATATTTCAAAAAATGTTTAGAGGAGAATTGCATTAAAGAAAATATCTGCAATTTTGCTTTACAAGTTTTTCATCGTAGCGTGTGATGGCATTTACAATTTTTTTTATAAATATATGAGTATAGAAGTTTTATTAAGTATATATATAATCTTTAATCATTTTATAAAATTCACTTACATAGTCATTAAATATTAATGACAAAATTCTCGTCACTATTTATGTAATTTACTGACTAAATAGTGACCACTTATAAGGTTCGTCACTGACTTTCTACCAATGACAAAAAATAATGACCAAAAATTATATCGTCACTATTTTCTTCGTCACTATTTTCATCTAAAAAGATGTGAAAATAGTGACCAAAAAGATTTTCGTCACTAAATTCTCTGTCACTAAAGCCACTTTTTCTTGTGAATTTAGGTTTCCTATTTAATTTTAAACCTCAAAATAGAATTAATATCTAAATATATAACATGTTCAACTTAACCATTTTATAAAAGGAACAACGATCTTCACCTTATTCATAGCAATATTTACATTGTCATGACAAAAGTACACCCCACACACAAAAACCTTAAACTACACTGATCATGAAATCTAGCAAGCCACATGTAAATGTATCTTCAAGCATTCACAATCATTCCTCCTGCCAAAAAATAAAAACTTAATCACAACCCTAATATATAAACACCAAAACATTACTATTGTACGTGACTAAAAATATATTACCATTAGGGTGGAGCACTTGGCCTGTGTAGTAAGAAGAGTCCTCGCAGGCAAGAAACACAAACGAAGGTGCAATCTCATATGGCTGCCCTGCTCGATTCATCGGGCACTCTGAACCGAACTTCGACGTTTTCTCTTCGTGAAAAGAAGACGGGATCAGGGGCGTCCATACTGGACCTGGTGCCACTCCATTTACACGAATGTTCTTCTCTGCAAGTTGTAGTGCTAGAGCTCTAATGAAGGACACAATGGCTCCTTTTGTTGAGGTGTAGTCTATCAATGCGGTGTTCCCTTTGTATGCATTGACTGATGTTGTACATATGATGCTGCTTCCTTCTTTCATGTGCTTGAGTGCATGCCTGCATTTAATTTACATACATGCCACAAGTCAAAATATATATGTATCAAGCAAATTCTACGTACTATAACTTGTTAATAAGAAATTACTCCGTAATACAAAGAAATTTACTTAATGGAAAAGCACTATTAAGTGTTGCTATTACTCTAGTCGCTAAAGTTACCGCGTCACCAAAACATCCTTGATGTGTCTTTAGAAGTTTCACCAGAAATGTTAGCAACATGTCACCAAGAGTGTCGGACGGGTTGTCGCTACCTTGTCACGAGAGTCGTGGCTAACATCTGACAAGCGTTGTCGCTAATATATGACTGTACTAAAAGTAGCACTATATCTTACGCTAGTTTATTGCTTGCGTTTATTGTTAGAAGTATCTCCAAACTGTCGCCCAGTATTTTGACTAATACCATAACCAAAAGTGTCACCAAAGTTTTCCTGATCTAGTCGCTAATTTGTTGTTAAAACCATCTCTGAAATGTCGGCCAGAATTTTGACGAAAGCGGTAGCTTAAAACGTGACTAAAGTTCTGATTATCTGGCCACTAAAAGTATCACTATAGGTTAAACGACATAGGTAAGTTACCTTTGGTTTAACTCTTTTCTTAATCAAGTGTCACCAACTATTGACACTACTATATGTCACTAAATGTCAAATATGCATGTCACTAAGGTTCCTTCTTTTTACCTCGTTAGGAAAAAGTGGGAGTAAATATTGGTCCTAAACACTCGATCAAGCCACTTTTCATCAATCTCTTCAACACTCCTAGACGTGTACTGCTCAGCTGCATTATTCACCAAGACATCAATCCTGCCATATTTTCCAACCACTTCATCAACCACTTTTTTGCAATTTTCGTCGTATCCTAAATCTGCTGGAACAGCAAGAGGGTCTTGTGAGTCTCTTGTTTTTGCTTCGTTGATGAGCTTTAAAGTGTCGGCTGCATCTTTGTCTTCTCGACCTTTTACGTAAGTGAAGGCGATTGTGGCTCCTTCTTTTGCGAAGTAGATGACGACTGCTCTACCGATACCGGAGTCTCCTCCTGTCACTAATGCCACCTTTCCCTGCATAGAGTTCACATACTAAACGTAAGTGACATTTCGAATCGCACAAAATAAAGAAAACAATCTTCTTTTCTATTTCTTTTTTTCCAAAAAATTCTATTTTTGATGTTAGTTTTGGTCTCCTAAACTTGACGTCTCATCTAGAGGTTTAATCAGAAATTAATTTAAGTTAGAACTAATGACAACACAAGACATATATATTATTATATCACACAAGGAAAAAGTTAAGATTTTACATACATACAAAAGGATTATGGTTTCAATCTATTAGATATAAAAACGTATACGTACGTATCAATATTTAGAAAATAATTAAAGAAAAAAACAACCGTCACAGAATTAAGTTTACGGATTAAACAAGCAAAAAATGATACAAATGGTTTTTGTGACATAAGATGACTGGTGTACATGATATTCAACCATTATCTTCATAGTTAAGCAACATTTATATAATTATATTAAAACATGCATGGAACATTACAAACATGGCTTTCTAAAAAGTACAAACAACATAAAAATACAACCAAAAAATATTATAACATTACCCTGAGTTTATCAGCAGGCTTGTAGTTAGGGTTGATGAATTGAGGGATTGGATCCATAACATGTTCTTTTCCTGGTTGTCTTCCTTGTTTTTGTGGTGGAAATTGTTGAGCCATTTTTGCAGACAAGATTTTTTTATACACAAAACTGATGGGTTAAAAGTACTGTGATGGGTTTTAAGGATGTATTTGGTGTTGACAAATGACACGTAGATGTACACGTGGCAGGCTTAGCTTTGAATTTGCAGTATGTATGACCGAGTTAGTTGATGAGGTAGAAGTGGAAGTGGTATTGGTGTCACTCTATATGTTGTACGTGTCAGAAGGTGTTGACTGCCAACTGTGTCAAACTATGTTTGGATTTTAGATTGTTCCAGAAAAGTATGTAAAATGAAATGAGATGAGATTCATCTTTATAGCAAAACCATATATCACTTGGATTTTATATTTGTGTTCGTGAGTTTATTTTCAAGAATTTATAAAAGAACAAAACTTATTGATTAGATTTACAAGATAATTTTGAATGACACATATACATCATATATACTTTTCTTTTTCCTTATCAAGAAGATATATTCTGTAACAAAAAGATGTATTATTATTTTGAGACTGAATAGGCAGCGGGAATGAGAATGCTAAACCAAGCTGGTGTGATCATAGAATTCTAGTAAGCCGAACTCAGGCATGCTTTTTAACAGGATCATCGAGCTATCGAGCTGAGTTTAGTGTAGCCTAAGGTCCTTAACCTGAGCACCTCTATACGCTATTTTGCATCCCTGGACAGAAAGCAAGGGGTGCGCCTATTAGAGGTTAAGAAATACAAAAGGATAAATTCATCAATAGTCGTGATGCGACTATTTAAGTTGATTTGTCCTTGGTTACATCGTGTAGCTGATGGTTCATAATACGGTGCAGGTGCATGTAGTTTGATCATGGGTAAGATCAAATCATTTTCCGACCAAACCAGATTCAACCCGTTGACAGCATGTTAGCAAAGAGATTGACATGGAGTTCCTTGTTAAGCATATTCAGATGTTAAAAGCTTTGTTACAATCAGCTAGACAGCAGCAAATCATTGTTTAACCGCAAGTATCAAATCACAGAGCAGTATATCTCCAACACGAGATTTGGTTCATAATGTTTACACTGATGATTGCCAACTTATATCCCATGAGTTACAAGAAAAATGTGGATATAAAATAGTTGAAGCAATACATTGCATTATTTAGTAGTTTCTTTCTAAAAGTTTGCACAGTAAAACAAAATAAATGAACTCTATATTTGGTCCAGGATAACCTCGCCTCCAGAGACCTTGAAGTCAGATGGAACATTCTCCACATTCAGGACCTTAACCTTGCCATCCTCAACGAAGGCTGACCATCTGTAAGAAGATGTAAAAAAATGATCAATATGAGCCACTTCACAGCATAGATGAATGTAGCATGAAGCAGACAAAGCTTCATCTCACCACTAAGTAATACTATGAAAGAACACGAAAAGAACCCCTCTATCCAATGAGCAGATATGGCAAATTGGGCTGGTTGAGCAGGTTGGTATACACATTTAGTTTATAATGGGTTTGGTGCAGGTTAAAACAGGTCATATTGACCCAACACCATATATATCAATGATTGACGTTTAGATATGATTAGTGATTTACACATACTTACAATGAAAATTCATGTTATTAAAATACAACAATTACGAGGTTGTATAAATCAATATTATTGTTTGGAAGACTTTGGTTGGTTGGGCGGGTTGGCTCACAGGTCTAGGTTAAATGGGTCATCTCGGTTCAGGTTCAAAATGGGCCGTATTGACCCAAAACATTAGACGTCAATGATTGATGCTTAAATATCGTAACACATACTTACAGTGACAATTCAACTTTTTAAATGAACATTTTATGAAATTGTATATGAATCAAAATTATCACTTAGATGACTTTCAAACCAGTCAAATGTTTGGCAGGTACGACCCATATGATAAAAAGAAGCATAACCCAAATCATTCCATTAAGATGAACAACAACAACAAACCCAATCCCGCCAGAGCAGGGTATGGGGTCCATTGAGATGGAAACAAGTTTAAAATTTCCACCTAACATCAAGAGCGATATATAACAAGATTAATTCATGGAGAAATTTTAGTGTATGTATTGAATTACTCAAAGAGTAGGAATGGCTTGACAATGAAAATGATAAATGAAATCTGTTGTTTGAGATGAATGGACTTTTATATACCAAGTACAGAACAACGAAAGGTTGAAAATCCGAGACATACCTAGTTGAACGATGTCCAAGCAAAGCAGAACTGAGATCTAACTCCAGGTCCAAGCTTTTGTGGAACTTACCATCAAAATCTCCATAGAATTCAATCTGCATCGTAATTTAACAAAACAATTAGCAGAGTATCAAGGAATAAGAGAAGATGAAAAGGCAAAAAGTAGAAACCCATGAGAGAACAATGTCATTAAGCTTCAGGATTTAAGTACATGTTCTTAAAACGTGCAAATTGTCATATATGGTTTGTTACCTAGTAGTATGCAGTTACGTACAATGTCATTAAGCTTTGATTGTAACCTTTACCTAGTGTCCCTTGTAAGACATAAACACTGCTACGAGTTCCTATTAACCTGTGGGAAAATCTAAAGTTTTACCTTTGCATCGATGTATTTTATAGTATTAAACTGAAACACGTAGTGATCTACTCAATCCCCCACTTAACTGGTCATGGGTTATACTAGTGGGCGTGGCAATGATCGTCTATAAATTTTCTAATAACAATAAATCTGGAATATGCTCAAAAAGCCAATCTAAATGCGTATGTTTAGCAACAGTTTAATCAGCCATTCAGCCTATCAATATCGTTAAAAGATGTGTGAGGCAGTAGTGTGCAATTCAAGAATTATATATGCCATTTACTGCTAATACAGCGAGTTAAAATATTAAATAACAAAAAGATAGACCCATGGTTCATGAGGGAAACTTACAGCATCTTTGGCTTCAAGCTTTTCAGCCCAGCCATTCATTGTATATGGATCGTTTACAGATACACATATCACTGAATCGACACCTTTAGCCTTAAACTTGTCAATGTTTTTCTTGTAACTTGGAACATGCTGAGCAGTACAAACTCCAGTGAATGCACCCTATGCACGTAAGAAATTCCCAAAAGTGATGTTATTATATCATAAAGTGATAGAAGATGACAGTATATGCTGTAACTGCAAAATCCTACTTTATTTGTCCATTATTCCCCATGACCTTCCAAATTTTATGTATATAAGCTATTCAAAATACAGCAATTGTTAACCAAAAGATGATGTTATATAAACAAGCATATGCAAAACAGGAAACTAGATAACAATGGAGTATTAAATTTACATCCTAATAACAGCCTAAAATAACTAATTACACCTAATTACAGCCGTGCACTCTATATTTCTAACACAATACACCACTAAGTGTTGTAAAACCCTACAACAAACCTGGAAATCTAGAGCGGATTATCCGATACTCGAAGACAAACAAGCAACCAAACTAATGATATGTCGACAGAAAAGTAAAACCGCACAAGAACAAGACCAAACGATTACTTTATTGATTCGTTTGTAAAGAAAAGAATGCAGTCAACGACCACTCCCCCCTCACCTCTTTATTGTAGAGATGAGGGGGAGAAAAAAACCAACTCGAAAAGAGTTAACCTTGGCTCCTACAAAGGAGAAAACCTAAACTACCGATTGAGTTCACTTTCTGCAACATGTCGTCTTTGCAATATATATTGCAATAGAACCGACTCATGCATTCCTATTTGACTAAAGTTACACTACGACCCCCTAAACTTAGTAATACTTGCTAATATGGATACTACATTACAACAATTTCCACCTTAGTACCATATTAGCCTACTCTGATATGCAGCACCTTCAACCAGCACTGAAACCTCGGACAGGGGTGTGCCTTCATCCATGCACCAGTAGCAATAACCGCTACTAACATTAGCTTAGATCCTGACTCTATCGAGAGCCCCTTTAGCCAAATAGCCTCCTTTGCAGCCTCCATAAGTGTCATATACGCCGCTTCAGTTGTTGACAAAGCCTCCATGTGCACATCCTTGTATCATAAACCCGTACCTTATGATTGATCTACCCATGACAGTGATCGATCTACCCATAGCGTAGTCAATATCCACAAAAACCTGTACGTCTGTCTGTAATCCACGATCGGACCTATCCAACATACCCACATCTACAGATGCTATGTCAGGTATCGTGCAGACCTTTTGATACTCCCGGCTTCCAACCGCATATGTATATGACCACTTACCATTCTTTTCCACATCACAGTCCCTGATAGACTACCCTCCATCGACAATATAGAGTGTCCCTCCAACAAAGTCTGTACCAACTTCCCGTTGTGAACCCTGGACTGTGACCTCCTTAGAGTATTACCACTCTGATCCCTGATCTCCATACCAAGTATATTTCCTTTCGCTTTATCCAGCAATCCCTTGGTAACCCAGATCTCAGCCTTGCATTTGCAAGAAAAAACCATACCATCTATATAGAGAAATAGATGTATGAACATACCTGGTGTATACTTCCGGTAATAGTTGTGGCTGTCATCACTGCTTTTCCTGCAACCGTTGCTGAGCACACACACATCTGACCGAGTACCCATTTCTTCTTTCAATCCAGTCTTCCACTTGGAAATCACCTCACAAGCAACTGTATTATTAAAAGTCAATGACTCATGTGCGTATATCTTCTCCACTACAGCAACTGCAAAAGCAACCTCATTACTGTTTTCTCTATACCTGTATAGTTCCCGTGCTAAGTGTTGCTCCCTATCACGTGCTGAATGATAGTCTATCAAATCTTGAGTTTGTACTTCCTGTGAACCAGCTACCTAACCAACATTCCTCTGAGGTTCCACCTCAAATGTATGATCCCCAAGCAGTTCCACCTCAAACTCAACTCTTTGCAACACATGCACTGAACTCGTACCTACACCAGAACCAATGAAAGTTTTCTTGTATTCCCCACTCTCATTGAAACCCATATTCCTGTAAAGCACTCCCTTTGAAGTAACGTCATCTAACCTCCAAAGCTGATAACCCACCATACCTTCACGGTATCCCAGGAATATGCACTTGACCTTAACCGATTCAAGCATCCCTTGCTTATTACTAGCAAGCCAACCGAAAAACCCTAACATATCTATAGGCGTCTTGAATCTAATCGCTGATGATGGTGATCTATTCACTAGATATGTAGACCCGGTTGTATCCTCTACCCAAAAAACCTTGGACAGACCATAAATCAGAAAACAACGTACCTTAGCTAAGAGGGTCACATTCGTCTTCTTAACCAACCCATTCTGCTGTTGTATCCCTGCAACACCCAAATGTTTGGCGACCCCTCTCTTTGTACATTGCTGTGTATACCTCTGATTACAAGAATCAAGAACATTTCAACCAAACTAGAGCGGATTATCCGATACTAGAGCGGATTATCCGATACTCGAAGACAAACAAACCTGGAAATCTAGAGCGGATTATCCGATACTCGAAGACAAACAAGCAACCAAACTAATGATATGTCGACAGAAAAGTAAAACCGCACAAGAACAAGACCAAACAATTACTTTATTGATTCGTTTGTAAAGAAAAGAATGCAGTCAACGACCCCTCCCCCCTCACCTCTTTATTGTAGAGATGAGGGGGAGAAAAAAACCAACTCGAAAAGAGTTAACCTTGGCTGCTACAAAGGAGAAAACCTAAACTACCGATTGAGTTCACTTTCTGCAACATGTCGTCTTTGCAATATAGTATATTGCAATAGAACCGACTCATGCATTCCTATTTGACTAAAGTTACACTACGACCCCCTAAACTTAGTAATACTTGCTAATATGGATACTACATTACAACACTAAGAATCGCAAAATATTAGTACGGTGTTTGTTGAGATATGAAAATACTAGTCTTTTTACATGTTAAGCAAGATATGCCAGAAAAAAGATATAATTTCTGATACGATAGTGTAGGGGCTGAATTAAAATATTATTATTAGTTTCCTTTTTATGGATTAGCTTGGTGGCCAAGCTAAAGTATTATTTATAGGGCATTAGGGTTACATGTTTTAGTATGCAGATTATTGAAGTCATTACTCATTAGATAAATAGGGAGGTCACCAAAGTAGGCACTATCTTGTACTTTATTTTTGCATCTTAATAAGAATTCAGCCGTTCGTATCAATTTCAAAATATCTTTAGAAGCTTATATATGCACAAGTCCTCATCAATAAAAATCCTAAAATCCTGATTCTCATGTAATTTTAGTGGGTTAATTTGTTCAAATAAGCCAGGAAAAGCATGTGGTGGGTGGCAGGAGAGGTGTGTTAGAGTAAGCCGGTGAGGAACAGTATCGGGTGGCAACTTTTGTAAAAGGGAAAAGATTGTATCAGAATAACTACTACTGGTTTTCAATTTAGGCTTGCTTGTACTTTTAATACAAGAATCAACAAAGTTACTCTGTTAAATAAGAAAGAAAAAAACTACGAAAACCACCTAAAGTGAAAAGTTGCATTTCCACGATTACATACTTAAACTCACAAATGTATTTTTACAGTAATTTCAGTGCCAAAAAAAGCCCAATTTCAGTGTAATAGTTAATAACCTTGCGTTTCAACATAAATTCCTTAAACTTTCCAACAAACTCCTTTGTTATCGTTTCAAGAAACATTTCTTTCAATTTATCGACAAAGTACTGCCCTTACCCTGCTCCGGCGGGATTGGACTTTGTTGTTGTTTGTTTATCGACAAAGTAATAAAAATTGGAAATGACGAGACATTGATAGAACAAATAAAATTCCAACTCTTTACAAAATGCAGGGTCAGGATGCAACTATAAACAACAAATACCCGATATAAAAATGATTACATCCATTTTTATCCGTCAATTTATATACTCTTTCACTAAACTCATAAAATCATTACTAAACTAATCCAATTTTCATTAATTATTATAATCCCATTCAAAACTTTATACATGCTACTCCAACAATTCCCCTATCAAAAGTACCCAATTATACACTACGCCTATCTAAGGGGGTGTTTGTTTAAGCTTATATGTGGGCTTATTAGCTTATATGATTTCGGCTTATATTTCATAAGCCTCAATTTTCAAGCTTATTTTGAGACTTATTGGCTTATATAAGCTTATTATAATATAACATGCTTATATAAGTCCATAAATCCCAAAATAAGCCTCAAAATTGGGGCTTATGAAATGAAACAGAAATGAAATAAGCTCGGAAGCATACATATAAGCTTAAACAAATACCCTCTAACTAAAACTACATTAAAAGTAAAATCAGAATGCTTATACTAATATTTATAGAAACCAGTAAAATTTATAAAAATAAACTTACAGGAAGCCCAAAAATGACAACTTTTTTCCCCTGAAAACAAACAAAAACACAAATAAAAATCTCATAAACCCAAAATAACAAAAATCAACAAAAACCCATTATTCAAAACCAAAAAACAAACCTTAAAAATCTCAGACAAAGGAGTAACAGAAAACTTGGAAGAAACACCTTCATCCCAAGTCCGAGCCTTTTGCAGCGCAACATTTGGTGCGGCTGCTACAAGATCAGCTCCCACAGATAAAGAAGCAAAGTGCCGCCATTTTTGACCGATTGACTTCATTGTTGGTGTTCTTTGTCTCAACATAGCGTACGCCATTTTTAGTTTTTTTAAGGTGGGTGTTTTTTTTTTTTTGTTTGTTGTCGGTCAAATGGATATCTCAGGTTTGGTTTTTATAAAAGGAGGAGAAGAGGCAACAGAATCAGGTTTTGAGTTTTGGTTAGATTGTGAGATAGGTGTATTGGGCTTGAAATGTTGTTGGGTTCATGTATTCACATAAGAGCCCATATATTCTTTTAGATTGTTCTTGCTAATTGAAATTGTTTAAGGACCCGTTTAGTTGAGGGGTGTAGGTTTAGGATTTGTGCATTAAAGTGAAAATTGTTGTTTGTTTTAATATTTGGATTTAAAAAATGGGGTTGATGCCTATTAATAATACTTTGCTCAAAACCCCATTAGAGATATGTTTTTTATGAAAAAATGTGGGTCCTATTTTTCTTTCTCTCTATCTCTCTCATATCTCTACAATTAAATATAATTAATTTGTGATTAAATTTATATAAGTAATATATAAAAAATAATTTATTTATTTTATTATATATTTTCTCTCTCCTCAATTTTTTTTCATACCTATGACAAATCTTAATCTTAATCTAAACCCATCAACAAACCAAACGGGCCAAGTTTATCATATTGCTTAATTAAAATTTACAAAATTATATGAAAGCATTAATTAATTCTCAAAGGGTAATAATGTTTTTTGGTTGCTTTTGTAGAAATCAAAACAGTAATAAATGCATTTTTCTTAAACTGTGAGTTTTTTTGTCGGTGGAAATAATTTTGAGGAGATGGAGTAATATACTTTTTAGGTTCCGTGTCAGTTGTCTGTCATCGTTCATTATGTTTTTGGGTTTAGTCATGCTAAATGTTTACTTTCATATTTTACCTGGTAAACTCAAAAAGTAAAAATGAAATCTTGTTGGATAAAAGTTGAATGTTATAACTTTTCTAAAACTGTATGTCATTATTTTTCACCTGAAAGAAGTATAGATTTTTATTTTTATTTTTATTTTTTTTGAAATAAAAATAAGTATAGATTAAACAGTTTAGGAACGTCATTTTCAATTAATAAGATATTATTTTATTTTTCAAAAATTAATTGATTGGTTGAAACTTAAAAATGATATTGATACAAACCAAAATAGCAAGACTAACATTTGATGGGAATAGAGTGGTAGTAATTTATAGCCAAACTCTGCTATTTTTGGTGATGGCAAACAATTTTCTGTTGGTTGTTATTAGTAAACAGGTTCCCAGATTAGAGTAAAGATAATCAATAAGGTACCGGATATTCACTTGAAATCGTGGTATCACTTTATAATAGAAACTATTCGACCCTATGCCTGGGTTACACGAATATATCTATGGGATAAGACCAAGTGATGTTCTTGTTTTAGGCACAAACCAAGAACCAGATGCGTATTGAAGTGTTTAGGGTTTTGTGTTAATCGTATTGTTTATCGTATCCCCATGCAGAATGATGTGACCTCTATTTATAATAGAGAATACTCAAAACCCTAGCCCATGGAATTATGTATAATTAACGGCCCATTAATTATAACATAATACTTTCCATAATAATAGGGATCAGTGGTTATCAGTGGAAACAATATCACTTGCAATGGTAATGTTAACACTATCAGTGGAAACACTAGCAGTAGAATGCCAGCAGCAGAATCACACTAGCAGCAGAATCAGCTATCAGCAGGATCAGCTGTCAGCAGAATCTTAGCAGCAGATTCACAACACTAGCAGCAGAGTCTACTAGCAGTACTTTGATCTAGCAGTACTTTGATCAATACATAACCACTATTGAGTCAGGGGATTCAGTGACCAAATGGGTGTATACTCCATACCTCCAAACCCATTACCAGGTGTAAATTGATCCCTCAAGTGCACTAAATTTTCCAACAATCCTCCCCAAATTTAGTCCACTTCCTTTGCATGAAAAATCAAACACAAAACAAAACAAGTGCATAAATGAAAATATCCTGATGATTGAATTTCCACATTAGTACATATACTTTCAAATATTCGAGAATCAGGGTGTTCTAAGAATTGAACCCTTCAACCTATTTGAATACCTGATGATAAATACACACAAGTTTTCAAACACCAAAATACTCCTGACACTATATAAGCCATGTGTCCATATCCAATTCATAAATGTTGTAAAAGCTAAAAGTCCAAAGCTTCCTGAAGCGGCAAAACTTCAACATTCACATAGGTGGTTCATCTTTAATTCATGCTCCTGCTTAGCACTTTTTCAAAGAAAATTAACCATTAAGAAGTGAAGACTCCATCCTCCTTTCAGCAGGTAACAAGCACAACCTTGGGATGTTTGTAATACATGTGCTTCAGTCCACTAAATGATCAGCTTTCCACATTGAACTCAGCTTCCAAGTTTCCTTAGAAGGGAGTTGGGTATCCTTGCATTCAGTGACTAAGTTGGACTTAAACCCATCCCTTTAGCAGACTTCAAAACCAAGTCTCTAGCCAAACCCTTCGTCAAGTGATCAGCTAAGTTTTGTTGAGATTTAACGAACACTATAGATACCACCCCATTCATGATAAGCTCACGAATCATGTTATGCCTAACACCTAAGTGTCTAGACTTCCCATTGTACATCTGGCTATAAGCCTTTGCCAATGTAGCAGCACTATCACAACGGATAGAAATAGGTGCTATAGGTTTAGACCACAATGAAATCTTAAGAAGCAAGTTTTCAACCATTCAGCTTCTTTGCTAGTAGCAGCTAAAGCCACAAATTCAGATTCCATGGTTGAACTGGTAATGCAAGTTTTGTTTCTTGGATGCCCAAGAAATTGCACCTCCACCAAGTAGGAATACCCAGCCACTGGTAGACGAATTTTCTTCAGTGTTACTGATCCAACTTGCATCAGTGTATCCTTCTAATACTGAAGGATAACCAGTATATGAGAGACTATAATCCATAGTTCTCTTCAAATACTTAAAGACCCTCTGAATTGCTTGCCAATGATGAGCACTAGGATTACTAGTATACCTGCTCAGTTTGCCCACAGCAAAAGCAATATCAGGTTTTGTACAAGTCATGGCATACATCAAGTAGCTAATCATCCTAGAATACTCAAGTTGAGATACAGCTTTGCCAGTATTAGGCATTAGCTTCTCACTTGTATCCATAGGAGTACTCACTGGAGTACAATCAAAGTAATTAAATTTCTTTAACACCTTCTCAATGTAATGAGACTGAGATATAGAAATTTTGTTACTTTCATGTTTAATCCTTATGTCAAGGATAACATCTGCCTCCCCCATATCCTTCATGGAGAACTTTGATGACAAAAATTCTTTTGTAAGATCAACCTGATTTTGGTCAGTGCCAAAGATCAATATGTCATCAACATATAGACAAATAATGACTCCTTTACCAGATTCATCAAATTTGCTATATACACATTTGTCATCTTGATTAAGTAAATAACCACTAGATAAAACCACTTCATCAAACTTTTGATGCCATTGCTTAGGTGCATGTTTTAGTCCATAAAGAGACTTAATCAGTTTACACACCTTGTTTTCATTAACAGGTATGATGAAGCCCTGAGGTTGGTTCATGTAAACCTCCTCATCTAAATCACCATTCAAGAAAGCTGTCTTCACATCCATCTGATGAATAATCAGATTGTGAATTGATGCCAAAGCAATTAGCAATTTTATGGTACTGATACGTGCCACTGGAGCATAAGTATCAAAGTAGTCTATTCCTGACTTTTGTTTAAAGCCTTGAATAACTAATCTTGCCTTGAACTTTTCAACAGTTCCATCTACCTTCATTTTCTTTTTGAAAATCCATTTGCTACCTAAAGGTTTGCAACCAGGTGGTAGATCAGTCAACACATAAGTGTTATTGCCCATGATAGAGTCCATCTCATCATTAATTGCTTCTTTCCAGAAAGCAACATCCTGGGACTTCATTGCTTCTTCAAATGTCTTGGGATCATCCTCCACAATGAAGCAATAAGAGTATTGGTCAGAGACCTCACTCCTTGTACCTTCAATTAAGTATAATTGAAACTCAGGTCCAAATGACTTTGGAGTCCTCACCCTATTGCTCTTTCTGAGCTCAGGTTCAGGTTTTTGTTCCACAACCTCAGCAGGAACCTCATCAGCAGGAACCTCTGAAACACCATTGTCATTGGTTCCATTTGGAATCCTTTGACTTGGTCTAGGGATAGATGAGAATCTGTTATCATCAAATAGTGCATCCCTTGATTCAATTATTGAGTTAATTGAAATAGACTCATTAGGTTCTATAACATAAAACCTATATTCCTTGGAATGCTCAGCATATCCAACAAAGATGCATTCAATGCTTCTTTCACCCAAAGTTTTCTGCTTTGGATCAGGGAGTCTTACAACAGCCCTACAACCCCATATCCTAAGATAATTAAGGTTAGGTTTCTTTTTAGTCCAAAGTTCATACGGGGTAACTTTGTTCCTTTTGTTGGGAACCCTATTTAATAAATACCAAGCTGTTAACATAGCTTTACCCCAGAATCCTTGACTCAGCCCTGAATAGGACAACATGGAATTTACCATCTCCTTCAGTACCCTGTTTTTCCTTTCAGAAATACCATTTTGCTGAGGAGTATAAGGGGCAGTCGTTTCATGGATTATACCAACAGACTGAAAATACAGAGTATTCATGTACTCACCTCCCCTATCAGTCCTTAATCTTTTGATCAGGGAACTTTGTTGCAATTCAACTTCAGTTTTAAATACTTTAAATTTATCTAATGCTTCATCTTTAGAATGTAATAAATAAATATGACAAAACCTAGAAGCATCATCAATAAAAGTCACAAAATATTTCTTATTCCCCAAAGAGGGAGTAGCATGTAAATCACAAAGGTCACTGTGAATTAACTACAAAACTTTAGTTTCACGTTTTACTCCTTGAAAAGGTTTCTTAGTTATCTTGTTCAACATACAAGTTTTACACTTTTCAGTGTTCATATCAAAAGCTGGTATTAACCCATCCTTAGACATATCTTGCATTCTTTTAAAATGTACATGGCCAAGTCTTGCATGCCACAGGTTTGAATCATAAAGTTTAGATGTAGATATAAAAGCAGAATCAATATTATCATGAACAATATTAAGTCTGAACATTTGATTATATAAATAACTAAAACCAATAAACATAACATTTTTAGACAAAACAAACTTATCAGGTTCAATAACCTGTTTGTAACCACAATTATTTAAAACACTACTAGAAACCAAATTCTTTCTAATATCAGGAACATGTAAAACATTAAATAAAGAAACAATCTTTCCAGAACTAAACTTCAACTCAACACATCCTTTTCCATGCACCAGGGTAGTTGACTCATTTCCCATATGAAGAATAGAACCATCATTCATTGACTTATAGGTCTTGAACCAGCTTCTATCTTTACACACATGAATTGTTGCTCCAGAGTCAACCCACCACGCAACATCATCATCCTGCACAAAGTAAATGTCAGATATATATGTAACATAATAAATCTTAAAAGACTTATTAAACACATTCTGACCTTTCAGAGAATTGGTGTTACCATTCCCTCCACTTGTGCCTGATCCATTGGATTTGTTTCCAACTTTACCACCCTTGCAATCTTTCCTGAAGTGTCCAGGTTTCCCACACTTCTAACAAGTCACCTTAGGTTTCTTGTTAAGATCAGATTTGGTGTTATCTTGATGCTTTCGCTTGCCCTTGTTGTCATTGTACTTAGTGGAGTTGTTATGCTCTACCATATTGACAACTGATGGACCAGTAGCAGTGCTACTCTTTGGCTTGTCAATGTCTTGAGCTTTGAGTGAATCCTCAATGCGCAAGTGACTGCCCAACTCAACAAGAGTTAAGTCCTCCTTCTTATGCTTAAGCATATGCTTGAAATCTTTCCAAGAGGGAGGTAGTTTATCGATGATACAAGACTCTGAAATAGCCTCATCCATGTTCATCTTGTGTTGTGTGAATCGACCAAGTATACTAAGAAGTTCATTGTATTGTTCCATGACAGGTCTAGAATCAACCATTTTGTAATTGTTAAAATTACTTACAAGGAACTTCTTACTTGATGCATCCTCAGCCATATATTTGGCTTTCAAGGAATCCCAAAGTTCTTGAGAAGTTTCAACATTCTGATAAATATCAAATAGAGAATCAGACATATCATTGAGAATTAAACCCCTGCATATGTAGTCATCATTCTCCCATTTGCTTCTTGCCCTCATCTGATCCATAGTAGCATCATCTCCATGATCTTCTGGAATCTCAGTTGTGAGAACATAAACCACATTCATACTTGACAACAAGAAGTGCATCTTCTTTTGCCACCTTCTGAAATCAACACCTTCAAACTTTTCCAACTTGGAAAAGTTAGCAACCATTTGTCTCATAGCAGCAGCCATTGATTATCACTGATAGTTTCTATTGATTGTTGGTTGTTATTAGTAAACGGGTTCCCAGATTAGGGTAAAGATAATCAATAAGGTACCGGATATTCACTTGAAATCATGGTATCACTTTCCAATAGAAACTATTTGACCCTATGCCTGGGTTACACGAATATCTCTATGGGATAAGACCAAGTGATGTTCTTGTTTTAGGCACAAACCAAGAACCAGATGCGTATTGAAGTGTTTAGGGTTTTGTTTTAATCGTATTGTTTATCGTATCCCCATGCAGAATGATGTGACCTCTATTTATAATAGAGAATACTCAAAACCCTAGCCCATGGAATTATGTATAATTAACGGCCCATTAATTATAACATAATACTTTCCATAATAATAGGGATCAGTGGTTATCAGTGAAAACAATATCACTTGCAATGGTAATGTTAACACTATCAGTGGAAACACTAGCAGTAGAATGCCAGCAGCAGAATCACACTAGCAGTAGAATGCTATCAGCAGCAGAATCAGCTATCAGCAGGATCAGCTGTCAGCAGAATCTTAGCAGCAGATTCACAACACTAGCAGCAGAGTCTACTAGCAGTACTTTGATCAAGCAGTACTTTGATCAATACATAACCACTATTGAGTCAGGGGATTCAGTGACCAAATGGGTGTATACTCCATACCTCCAAACCCATTACCAGGTGTAAATTGATCCCTCAAGTGCACTAAATTTTCCAACATTTTCTAGAGATAATGATAATCTGGGTTGCCAGCAGTGATTATTTTAGCAAACAATAATAGTATGATACAAAACATAACGAATATTGTCATACTTATGGGAAGGTAATAAATGAAAAACGATCAAAGCTTAATTAGAAATCGGCAAGCAAGCAATTGGGAACATACATACACTTCGACAAAATACTAGCTATTTGCAATGGATTTTTTTACAAAGCACCTTTTGTACTTTCATTGCAATTTACTACGTATTACATTTCAAATTCGTTGCAAATATATGATGTTGCAATTATGTTGCAGAAAATCCGTTGCAAATCCATAGCATAATATATATTGTTGCAAATTGGTTGCAATTTTGTGTCGTTGCAAATATTCCAAATTTCCAAGCCAACTTTCCTCCCTTGGAAAACGGTCACCATTTATTTTTGGCTGTTGCAATTCCGTAGCAAAATAAATTTCCATTGAGCATTTATACAACGGTGGAAATCCGTTGCAAACACATGACCAATAACAGATTCCTACCTTTGCATTAGCCCACTTGTGTTGTAGTGGATTAGTTGACTAAAAAAAAGTTATCATCGTAATATATAGTAATACCATTATAAACTTTGTGCTCTAATAAGCACTTATTACATTTGTAGTTCTTCAGACTAAGATAACGATATACTTATTTCAAGTACAAGTGCGTACTTAGCTTATACACACACTTTACGTATGTGATATGTGCTACTCCATTTTAAAAGATATTTCAGTAACAAAGATTAACCATTGATGATTAACCCACCTGCAATGTACAGCATAATTTTAGCATATGTATATATGCAATTTAATTAACTTAGTGGATATGCTATTGCTAGCTTGTGTATGTAGAAATATTACCATTAGGATGGAGAACTTGTCCAGTGTAGTAGGAAGAGTCCTCAGATGCAAGGAACACGTAAGATGGAGCAATCTCGAAAGGTTGAGCTGCTCTATCCATGGGCACTTGTGATCCGAACTTTGCTATTTGCTCATCAGTATTTGTCGCTGCTATCAGTGGTGTCCACACAGGCCCAGGGGCCACACCATTGACACGTATCCTTTTGTCGATCAGATTCAGTGCTAGACTCCTTGTGAAGGATACTACAGCTCCTTTTGTTGAAGCATAGTCTAAAGTATCTGGGATGCCTGTGTAAGCTCCTACCGATGCAGTGTTTATGATACTGCTTCCGTTTTTCATGTGCTTCACAGCAAGCCTGGACAACCAAGTCAATGCAACCCATCAAAATAAGATAAGCAAGTGTTTCATGTGCTTCACAAAACATGCCAAGATGGTATATCATGAAGACTTGATAATTTTGAGCATAATAACATTTAAGGATCAAATGCAATTGTTTGGAGAGAGGTTTAATTAATAATTGTTGCCTTATGCTAATCATAAACTAAATCCATGCACTTTGAAACTAACCATTTTGTTCTAGCTATAACCATAATGCATAGAATATCTCTAGAAAATTACTGTGTGTATCCAAAGGAAAAATAAAGATGATTCACTCACCTTGACATGAAGAAATAAGAGAAAATGTTGGTCCTGAAAACCTCTTCAAGCCTCTCCTCCGTGATTTCTTCTAACGAGCTTTCGTACACTATGCCTGGGTTGTTCACTAAGATATCGATGCACCCATATTTTGCAATAACTCCCTCAACAACTTTCTTACAGTTCTTGTAATACTTGAGATCAGTATGTATTGCTGTTGGATCACCAGAGTCGCTCACTTTAGCCTCATTTATAATCTTCAAGGTATCCATTGCATCTATGTCCTCAATTCCCTTCACATAAGTGAAGGCTATAGTTGCACCTTCCTTAGCAAAGTGGTAGCAAATCGCCCTTCCAATACCCGAATCTCCCCCGGTCACCAATGCCACCTTTCCCTGCACCATTAATTCAAAGCAATTAAAATTCTCTCTATAACTAATATTTCTTGTCTTATGTATGGAACACCATATATGTTGGAGGTATGGTGTATTGGTAACCTTAATTTGATAGAAATACAAGAAACTATAACTTGATGATTGAGTTCTTTTGGTAGTTAATAATCATCATATCATTAGTCTCATCTAACATTAATTATTGGACAATAGTCTTATCTAACTAAATTTACTTTTGAGCTATATTTACTTGGAGTCTGCCCGAGGGCTTGTAATTATCATTAGAAAATTGCGGGAGAGGATTCATGAGGTATTCTTTTCCTGGTTGTGTATCTTGGTCCTGTGGTGGGAATCGTCGTTCAGCTTCTTCACTCTGCATTGCCTTAACCTAAAACATATAGTATACAAATCCCCAGTTAGTTCAAGTGTTACACTTATTGTGTTTTGATCGATTAACTTGTACTCAAGCATCACATATACAAACATAACATCCAATAGCATTCAACCATCATTATATTTTTGGGATCAAATAAACATAAATATTTTGAGAGAAAGAGATTTAAATGTTATACAAAACGACCTTAAAGGTGTGATTATGAGAGAAGCCAGAGAAATGACATGTTTCAACAGGAGAAGTGATACTTGGTATTTTTGGCGTGACACTCTTGATCCGTGAATGCGCCATCATCGAGGTGAAGTTCGAGGTCACTGAGTGTGCTATCATCGAGGAATACATCATTTAAGATTGATAAATGAATGGAAGTATGTTACCTTAATCTTCATTGAGATGTATATATATGACAGTATCTATATCGATATACTTAGACATGGCATGGGTTGCTGACAAAGCATATGCTCCACTCGAAATAAAAGGTTAATTCTTACGTATACGTTTCAACGATACCGTTGCCATTTATTGACTCATTATGGATCGTTGGTGTTGGTTGTCATATAGAGGTTTTATATACATTTATAACAGCTTAGACCATCGTCAATGCTAATAATAACCTATAAAGACTTATCCTTTTAGTCATGTCATCACACAAAAACTTCAACCTATTATATCCAATGATATTTAGTTCCAAAAGAAAAAAAAAAAAAAAAAAAAAAAAATGATGAGGCTTCGCATTGTGAAATTATTTGGATTCAAAAGATATTAAAAGACTTGAAAGTAATTGTGTGTCTTCCTATGTCTTTATACCGTGATAACTATCTACTATTCAGTTTGGCTAATAATCATGTATTCTGTGACAGGTCTAAGCACTTTGAAATAGATTTCCATTTCATCAGATAACAAATTGCAACAGGTGTCATAAAAACTCAAAAGATTGAGTCTCTCGAGCAAGTTGCAAATATTTTTACCAAACACTCTCTTGTTCACATTCACAAGTCTCTTTCTAATAAGCTAGGTTTATTTGACTTGTTAAATAATCAGATTCAGGGGATGTTGAATTAAGCAATGATCTGATTATTTCACAAGTGCCTTCCATTTGCTTATTGTATGATTAGTTTGGTTTCAGGTTGTTGTAGTTTTATACTCTTGTGGGAGTAGATATATATGTAAACAAAGGCTTGTGTGCTGAATGAATGAGAGATGAAAGCTCACGTGGTGAAGTGAAAGTCGCCAGCCTACATATTGTCCTGATCTCTCCCGGCTAAATCATCTAATCCTAATATCTTTCTCTACCTCATCCCTTGATCTTTGATCTGATGATCTCTATCACTTTGTAACCGTTTGGTTCTTATTATATGATTGTTAATCTTGTAAGATCTCTCTACCATGTTAGTTTGAATCATAATAATAAATTTTAGGCGGCACGCTTAATCCCAACTATTGTTTTCTTGATTTATACTCTTAGTTGATACCATCTTACACAACCCAACATTGAAAGAAGTGGTTATTATCTATATATACATTTGTTGTTGGGACGACGTTGTTTTGAGAAGGAAAAAAGTTTCTAAAACACCATCTGAAAATTACCAAAAGTTTTAGTTTTAAAGAATATAAAAATTTTATTTAACAAATATCTTACGGATATATATACAATGATTTTTTTACAAAAAAAGAAAAAAGAAACAGGGAATTGCATATAATGAGAAATTTCGCTAGGTGAACATCTTAGAGATGTATGCTCAAAGGAGTGGCTGATCACGAAAATAGTGATTAAGACACATACATCATATCAAAAAGCTCGATATTTTTCGGGTAACATGATTAGTAGTGGTCCGATCCTCTCTGTTAACTCGTATAATTAAGAGTGTTTAGCAAAATAACTTAGAGTTGAAACTTAGTTTATAAGCTCTAGTTTGAAGGATGTTTAGGGATTACAAATATTTCTAATAGTATTTTTAATACTATTACATGAAAAATAATGACCTATTTTTTATATGTACGAATTGAAGAAGACCACATACTACCACATATATACTTGCACTTAATTGGCAAAATGTAAGAAGTGTACGTACTAAACAATTGATCATCATAATACATTTATAAGATGGGAAATATGTGTTGTAATCAGCGCTTTCTTCAACTACAGATACATAGAGGAAGATGATTATATATATATATATATATATATATATATATATATATATATATATAGGGTAAGGTTCTAGAGAAAAGTCCACTTTGGTAGAAAAGTGAGAAAAAAAGTTATTAGGGGTTAATTTGAAATATCTCAAACTTCAGGGGTCTGTCTTGAAACATGCCCCCACCCCCCACCCACCCCCCCCTCCCCCCCCCCCGCCGAAAAAAAATTTTTTTTTTCCCGCCAAAAAAAAAAATTTTTTTGGGCAAAAAAAAAATTTTTTTTTTTGGCCAAAAATTTTCCCGCCAAAAATTATAACCCAGATGCAACTTTTTTTTTAGTGCATCTGGGTTATAAAAATTGGTGCATCATAGTTATAACTGAGATGCACCAATTTTTATACTGAGATGCACTAAAAAAAAAAGGTGCATCTGGGTTATAAAAATTGGTGCATCATAGTTATAACTGAGATGCACCAATTTTTATAACTGAGATGCACTAAATAAAAAAGGTGCATCTGGGTTATAAATTTTTGGCGGGAAAATTTTTGGCCCAAAAAAAAAATTTTTTTTGGCGGGAAAAAAAAAAAAATTCGGGGGGGGGGGGGGGGGGGGTAGGGTGCAAATTTACAAAAACTCCTCAAAGAATGAAGGAAAATACAATTAGGTCCCTGTAGTTTGGTGTGCAAAAAAAGAGGGGCTGATTTGTACACTTTTCTACCAAAGTGGACTTTTTTCATGAACCCACCTCTATATATATATATTGGAACGTCCAATATAATAATACTCCGTAATTACAAAACTTGTATCAAATGCTATGTTAGTCCGGTGGTTTGTTGCCAATATGATTAGTGATTTAGTGTTATTTTCTAGTTCGAGCATTACATTGTCAAAAAAATTCGGTTTCAATTTGTGTTTCTCTTAATATGAAATTAATAATTTTATTTTAAAGCATAAATGTAGTATAAATCTGTCGCGAAACAACATTAATATCAACTCATTTATTGCAAATGGAGTTCCTTATTGTAAGATAATTTTATCAGAGCATCAAATTATTTCATGCACACGTTTATAATCTATGCATACAAACACTTTATTCGTCATTCCATTTATCAAGGTTCTGCATCAAATCAAGTTACGAAGATTAAGTATTGATGATTACTCCACCTGCAACAAAATATTACAAAATTATATCAGCAAGTTAATGTATGTTATAGGTAAAATATGTCTAGTGTATATAATGTACTATAAGTAGATAGAAACTTACCATTAGGATGGAGAACTTGGCCAGTGATGTAGGAAGAGTCATCCGATGCAAGGAACACGTAACATGGAGCAATCTCAAAAGGTTGAGATGCCCTATTCATGGTCGAGGATGAGGATGACCCGAAGCTTGCTATATCCTCATCAGAAAATGTTGCGGCAATCAGTGGGGTCCACACACAACCAGGGGCCACACCATTGACACGAATCTTCCTGTCAATTAAATATGTTGATAGACCCCTTATCCATGATACTATTGCTCCCTTTGTTGAAGCATAGTCCAACATCTTTGCGTTTCCTCTGTATGCTTCCACCGACGCACTGTCTATGATGCTGCTTCCTTCTTTCATGTGTTTTAGAGCAATCCTGTATATTAAAACATGAAGGGCAACATAACATTTTTATAAGTACGTTATCAAAAATTTAATATTTTACAATAACATTTCATAACCCTACACATCTTGCCATCATTAGATTTTACGCACTAAAGTACAAAATTTATGTTTTCAATTCATGTTATATATAGTTGAGATGATATTTTAAATCATCTTATATCAATTAGTAGAATATCTAGAAAAATAATTATATATAAACTAAGATTTAAGATGATGCACATACCTTGACATAAAGACATGAGAGAAAAAGTTGGTCCTGAACACCCTGTCAAGCCTCTCCTCCGTGATTTCTTCCAACGAACTTTCATACTGGATGCCAGCATTGTTCACTAGGATATCAATGCACCCGTATTTTGCAACAACCTCCTCAACAACTTTCTCACAATACTTGTTATACTTGAGATCAGTAGGTATTGCAATTGGATCACCCGAGCCACTCACTTTCGAATTACTTATAATCTTTAGTGTTTCCATTGCATCTATGTCCTCGTCTCCCTTCACATAAGTGAAGGCTACAGTTGCACCTTCGATTGCAAAGTGGTAGCAAACGGACCTCCCAATACCCGAATCTCCTCCAGTCACTAATGCTACCTTTCCCTGCACCAAAATTCATAAATATATTATAAATATAACTTCAAAATTTTTCTGAAAAAATCTAATGAGATAACTGATGAACCATACGTACGTGAAGTTTGCCAGAGGGTTTGTAGCGATTACTGCTATATTGTGGGAGAGGATTCATGAGGTATTCTTTACCCGGTTGCGTATCTTGGTTTTGTGGTGGGAATCGTCGTTCACCTTGCATTGCCATTATTGCCTTTGCCTAAAAATTGTTGTTCCTGGTGAACAAATGAAACACTGTGATTGTTATTGTAATATACCTTAGTATTGAACTATTTATATAAAAATGGGTTGTTCATATGATATTGAGCGTCATTGGCGTATTAATGCATATCCTCTATTCGCATGAAACATTTGAAATGTTACCTATACGTTTCAACCATATTTATTGAAAAATCTTACCACCTAACAACATGTACATTACACATTATTGGAATTGGTGGTCGTTCATGATCACTTCGCCTTGTATATATGTTGTGTTAAATACATTTTATCATCTAATCAATTCAAGTCGCCTACTCACAACCGCTAGGGTGACTCAGTGGCAAAAAGCTTATGACTATCATTATAAAATGTGAGATCTGACTTCCCAGAGATGATAGCTTCTTTTACTATTGCTTCTGAGTTCGTATATTTGAGTTCAACTTCTGTTACAACTCTGAAGTAGCTAGCCACACTAATCTCCTGAAAAGTGAAGGTTTTACCCGGTCTGAATCTATGTAATGATGGGTTCAAATTAGTATATCATTTTGGATGTATATTGTTGGATTAGTTGATAATCTATGATTGGGTATTTATGAAAAGTACACATCGATGGAATTTAAACGTACGCAAGTGGTTCTCGTGGGTTTATATCACACTTTTGGCAATCTTGGTGGTTACATAATTTTAGAAAGTTTGGCTTTGGTCTAATTTTGATGTCTATCTTGATGTGAAAAACTTTGTTTGGCAGCTTGAGGCCATTTTTGGTTTTACTTCATGGAATCAATATGTGTTATTTCTAAAAATCATTTAACTTGTTATATGGTGGCACATATTTTAAAATATTAAATTAGATATACATTTCTTATATTTTTAAAAAATTTACATGTTTTGTCCTGTGGTTTACTTAAAATAACACTTGTCACCCTATTCGATTTTAATTACATAATTGATACTTAAATTTCAAACTAACTACATTGATGATCCCTACTTTCGAAAATAGAGATTATCTTTTTTGGGTAAAAAGGGATCATGTTTCGATGGTCTTTATTTTGAAAAATAGAGATTATATGTGAAATAATCTATGGTAATCTTTATTGTTATTACACGAATAGTCTATATTTTTCAAAATATGGACCATCAATGCAAATACTTAAAAAATTAAGGATTACTTATGTAATTAAAATCGAATAAGGACTACGAGGGTGATTTTGATTAAACCACATAAACGAAACATGTAATTTTTCTATATTTTCTAACTTGTGTCATGTCGACACATTAAATCAAGTCAATTATCATATTTACATGACAGTAATTTGTTCCTTAATTTGTGATCTTCACACAATTTATTTTTGACTCTTTTATTAATAAATACATTTAAAGAAACAAATATGAAACACTAGAAACTCTTAAAGACACAGATAAACTTGCTAAACAACACAAAATATGGCAATTATTAAAAACAACTAACATAATTTGAGATCATTTAACAATTACAAACATGTTTCAAGAAATAAGTTGGAGAATCTTTATTTTCGAATCCAAAATTTGAAAAGATATGCATGTGTATGTCAATTCGTTTGGCATAGTGTATTAGTGTAAACAGAATTTCTTGATCTCTACTGTGTATAGTGACATAGTATTTTCTTCAGACAAACATCAACTAAATTTAAAGTAGTATCTATTTGGAAATTTATTATTGTATTTTATGGAACCAGCTATGAACTATGTATAAAAAACATTCACCAAGTTTGCAAAAACGAATAAGCCATATGTTTTGGAAATTTAGGCTACCCACCAAGCTGTATAGTAAACTATAGCCCATTAGAATATTCTACAATCCATTTAAGAGGTATTAATACACCAACAACTAAATCCTGAGTCCGTCCCTGATGACAGGCATACGTGTTTCTTGTAAACCAACAACTAAGAACTCGGGTGGTGTTATTATCTCAAGATTTGGAAGTCCTATATCAGTTTAACATGTCAAAGAAGTAATGGAATGACTTAAATTTTACAATTATACACAAGTTGGCATTATTTAAATTAAAACTGAAGGAGAAAATTATCTTACCTGTTTGTAATCTCAATTGATTTGTAATTAAGCTCGAGCCTCGTATTATGTATATATAATAGAAATGCAATAACTTTTGTGCCCCTCGTTAAGCGGTAGGCATATGCATCGCACCACCTGGACTCCCCTCAAGGGGCCCTGATACTAAGCCAATAAATCTAGCAAGCGTTAATAAAATGAGGCTCATTCATAACTATGTTAGGATAGGAGTAAGTAATATCTTTATATATATCAGCTCTATAAACCTCTCAAGAATTTATTGTTGAATCTTTTTTTTGAATTTCTTGTTAACATAATAAGATATAGATCATATCAATTCATTTCGAATACATAATAAGATATAGAGATGATCATAACATCAATTCATTTCAAATACCACAAACTTCATCACTTTATTTTCGTATGTGATCAAGTTCAAGGTCCTTAAAAGGACTATGCATTGATGATTCTCCCACCTGTAAAAAATATTGCAACATCACGATCTTCGCACAATCATAAACATAATAGAGAACGAAGAAAAATAGTGTTATATGTTGTAATAAAACGAAACTGCATGTAGGTGTTTAAGTACAATTGGTTGTGTGTGAAGATTGAATTAATAATCATACCATTAGGATGAAGAAATTGGCCTGTAAAATAGGAAGAGTCCTCGGATGCTAGGAACACATACGATGGAGCAATCTCATAAGGTTGACCGGCCCTATCCATGGGTACCTGTTCCCCAAATGTTGCTATATCCATGTCATCGAGTGCTGCAGCTTGAAGTGGTGTCCATATAGGGCCAGGGGCCACACCATTGACACGAATCTTCTTGTCGACCAGATGCAATGCTAGACCCCTTGTGAAGGATACGATGGCTCCCTTTGTTGAAATGTAGTCAAGAAATTTTGGATTATTTGCAATGTATGCTAACACTGACGAAGTGTTTATGATGGTGCTTCCTTCTTTCATGTGCGTCAAAGCATACCTGCATAAAAACGGAAAGTCACTACAACCCATCAAAATGTTCAAAAAAGTAGGGAAATAAACTAATTGGAGATAGATAATAGCTTTTAACATGTTATTAATTATCCAAGAAATAGATTAATCATATATTAAGTAATGATACCTACTTTGACAAGAAGAAATAAGAGAAAATATTGGTCCGAAACACCTTTTCAAGTCTCTCCTCTGTGATCTCTTCTAACGTATATGAATTTGTATAGTACTGCACGGCTGGAAGGTTCACTAAGATATCCATCCGCCCATATTTTTCAATGACCTCATCAACAACATTCTTACAATTTTTGCCGTACCTAAGATCTGTAGGTATGGCAATAGGATCACCCGAGCCTTCCATTTTTGACTCGTTTATGATATCCAATGTGTCCTTTGCATCTATATCCTCGTCGGGCTTGACATAAGTGAAGGCTATAGTCGCACCCTCCTTAGCAAAGTGGTAACAAACTGACCTTCCAATACCTGAATCTCCTCCTGCTACTAACGCCACCTTTCCCTGTGCCGAGGAAATAAACGCTTGAATTTATTCTACTCTTGCTCAATGGCTAAAATTCTTTTGACTCTTATTTTTAGCTTCTTACTAGTTATCAATAAAATTGGCTTTCGAATTAAAAAAACGATAAGACACTAAATTAAAATTTATCTTACTGACTATATATTAGTGACACTTTATAAAATACAAGTAGTCTTTTTGTTGTATTTTTTTTTTGTTTTGTTTTTTTTTTTTTTTAACTACTTTTGTCGTACTTCTGCCGACTCATTTAGAATAATGTGGTAAAAGTATTAATTTATTGTTGTACTCCTACCTACAAATTAAGAAACTAATATTATCTATATTACAGTATAATGCATTTGTGACTACTTTAAATGCATTTGTTACTATTTTATAATTAGAAAGACTTAAAATTTATAATTTTTCTTGCTTATTATGAAAATATTTTTAAATTAATTTGTTAGGAAGCAAGTTGGTTAAAAAGTTTGTTAGAAAGCGGTTAGTTGTTCAAATTAAAATTATTTGGCTTAACCATTTGTAATATCTCTATTTATAAAGCATGAAGACAACTAAACGTGTAACCAAATAAAGCAAAATATAATCACATGGTACCCGCCACATTACGCGGGTAGTGTTCTAGTATATTATAGTAGGTAAAACCGTAAAACACTTTGGATCGTTTCACTTGTCAGTAAAAGTCTTCTGTTTACTTTTAGTAAACATACTACTAGTTAAATTCGATCTTCTTTACTCGTCAACTTAACGACTTGTCAACTGCAATGGTTGTTTAACAAAAAACATAGCCAATCATTTTTTTTATTATTATTATATTTTTTATTATTTTTTTTGTTAAATTAATCGATTAAGTATACCTTGAGTTTATCAGATGGCTTGTAATGAGGGTTGGCGAAAAGAGGTCGAGGGTTCATAAGATATTCTTTTCCTGGTTGCGACTCTTGGTTCTGTGGTGGAAATCGTCGTTCGTCTTCCTCCATCAACATCTCCTTCGACTAATTAAAATACATTCACCATAGTCCGATAATTAGGATAATAACAAGAAGTTGAAAATTGTTTACATACGTCATTATATGTGCATGTTGCACTCAAGCATCATATCAACAGAATCAAAGTAACCAACTATAACTGAAAGATAAAGAAGGTGATATGAAAGACCTTAAATGTGCGAATAGCTGAGGAGCGCGGACTTAGAAGACTTCCTATCGCCGGCATGACCCCATTACTGCTAGTTGCTGTTGTAACAGGTGAGCTTAACGAGCTACGTGACATTAAACAAGACGTCCATGCGAGTGAAATCTTGCATGTGCCTGACACTATTGAATGCATCATCATATAATTACTTAAGATATTTAGATGAACTAATGAATGAAACCCATTTCGTGACAAGTTATATATGTACAGAGAGCAGATTAAAGAAATTCGTAATCAATCATGCATCTGAGTGTCAATAAATGTTAGGTACACCTATAATTTCAACCTTACTAAATGTAGCAAGCTAGTGAGAAGCCAGCAACCTATAAAAGAAGTGCAGCAAGACACGAAATATATTTAGAAGCTGTCTCACAATAATGCGGTATTACTGTTTACATACTACCTATTATCCACTTTGACATGATTGAGTATTGTTGTTGTAGCAAGATACGTAGTGCTTCATTTATAAATAATCAAGTATTGCAACTTTCTTTTTGAGAGGCATAGCAGCCTTCTTGTTGCTTAAACAAATGTCTTTGATGTAATTATTAAAATATATTTTTCTAAGATTACAAGTAAAACAGCGAGTAATTTATGATATGCATGTTTTTATGTTACTGCCAAATTACACCCTAGGGTTGGATCTTCCAGTTCTGTTTAAAAATCTCAATCCAGTGTTTCCTACAACACAAGTTTTTATAATCAGTCTAGATACGGAAAATGATAGAATGCAGCTAAAATATGTTTGAAAATTGTTAACGTTTAATATGTGGAAAATCACAATTCGACCAGTTCTTGTCAACTTTAAACTAATAAAGTTATTTGAAAACCGTTTTGTGGCGTGAATATAAGTGGATACATCTAACTTAGAAATCTACACCATGATGGTCCAAGATAATTAGATACATGCATGAAACATATTTCTACAAAAATTTAATGCACCAATATTTTATGGTCCAATCTTGTTAGCTACTAAACTCAAATGGACACGTGTCACTATCATAGAGGTTCCAGCCATGCAAATAATCAACCAAAATCCCCAACAACGTTGTTATGTATTAGTCGTTATATTAGCAAGAGTGTAGGGTGGTTAAGTGTTAAGTTTACTTTGCTATTAGTCAAATAAAATTAGAATAGTATAAAGAGTCATTGGGTTGGCTTGTGTACCAAGCCCATATTCCCGTTTTCTATTTTGCTTCTTATCACAACCGACTTTGTGTCTTTGTCGGGTTTCCTTCCCCTTCATCTCTATAAAAGAAGGGGTGTGTGTGTGTGTGTGTGGGGGGGGGGGGGGGGGGGGGGGGGGGGGTTTCAAGGTTAAATACAAACGTGCGGTTAAACTATCTTGTGTGTTATTCACTTTTCTATCAATATAGATTGCTCATGTGTGTTCTTCATTCATTTCGAGATAATCTGCACTAGTAGCATCCAGGTTGTTAGTCGATCATATACTGACAAACTTTCCCGCCCAATTGCACATTTAAATATTTGTTGTCATTTTCATTTACACTTTAGCCAAAAAAAAAAACATGTTATTTTTTCTTCTAAACTAGTTGTAATCATCCCTCTTCATAATCCAATAACAAATCATCCAATTAGACAATTTCGAGTCATATTCTTGATCTTTGATTCCTGGTTGTTAATTGTCATTATTATTTGTCTTCAATTCTATACTTAGAGATAATTAGTTACAAATCTTTTTGACCTACTCTGCCAACGAAAACAATAAACAAACTATTTAGTACTAGATGGACCACGTATAGCGACGGTGTATAGCGACAAATAACTTTACTTGCGAACTTGTGTTTTCGGTTGACCCTTGATGCAACTTACAAGTTTAAACTGTAGTCATTGAGAGAAAAAAAAATATTGGTTATAAACGAAAATTGGTAAAAGTTTGATGATTAAACAATATTTAAAATATTAATTTAATAGTGGGTGTTACCATTTTCAATCAATCATATTTTAGTAATTGAAACAATTTTTTAAATTTACAAGATTAAGGATTAAAGATAATGGTATAAATAAATAAATAAATAAAAATATTGGTTGTAGATAGATATAATATTGAAAATTACTTAAATGGATTTTTTCCGTGTGTTAGACACTAGCAAGAAGCTAAGAATTAAAAGTATACATTTTTTGGTAGAGCGTTACTAGGGTTGCTAAATAGCTTTATCAAATTTTGGACTTCTTCTTAGCCCTAGTAGAAATCCACAAAAAGGATTCGAATTTGATTTCTTTGAAGATGAGCTCCTTCCTAGGATGTTTGTTGTGAAAACCATGTCATTTCAAGAAGCCATAATGTGTGTACTAAAATGTCCATATTCAAATAACCAATATTATTAACCTCAATCGTATTTTCAGATGCTTTCAAGTTTCTTCAACTCTAAAGGTTAAATAATACAATAGTTGTCTTACGGGAGTGGGTGTTTTGTATAAAAACATGAGATCAATAGCTCGATTGATTTTAAATGTGTATAAGAAGATTTAGTTTTTGACTTTGTAGGATGTCTATAGAGAAGACAGATTTAGAGTGAGGAACTAATGTTAAAAATTGTCCAACATGAAGTTGGTAGGTGTTAAATTAGAAGGATAGAGTTGTTGTCAAGACTTTTGCTGTATCAAGTCCAAGTTATTTCTCATTTTTCGATCAAATCTTCACTATTGGTGACATGTTAGGTTTTCCAATTTAGACTAAAAATCTCATTCCAGTATTACCCACAAAACCAGTTTTCTTTAATTTGTCTGCAAAGTGAAAGACATAAACTAACAAATATTGGGACAAAATGTTCTAAGTTGCCACTTCAAATTACAAAGTCGAGTTCTGCTCAATAAAATTAAATAGTCAAGTTATGTGTAAACGTCTCAATTCTATCTATTTATTGATGGGAAACTTGCAACGATCGAGAATATAAGAGTTAATGTATAGTTGAGATTTGATACTTCTAATTAACACGAAATCTACACCATGATCGATAGTAAAAAAATAAGATATCTCAAACATATATTCTTACAAAAATACACCAATGTCACTAATATTATGTGGTTTCTGGTTTTTGACGACAGTTTAAGACAGCGATCGATACTGCTGAAAGAGAGAGAGAGAAGTGATGTGTCACATTTACATTCAGCGTATGTGTTAATCTTCACTCTTAATGTTGTATAAACTATGTGTAAGCAATTGGTCTTTACAAAATAGTTCACAGTTCTTTAGAAAGTGTATAAAATATGTGTAAGCAAATGACATATTGTTGTACAGATTACGTTGCAAGGACTATAAAATCAATCTATATATCCAATTCAGAGTACGTATTGGTATGAATATATAGCGTCAGTGTATATAATTATTTTGGGAAGAAAAACTGAAAAAATCCATCAAGTACTAAAAGTTATGGATGCATTCATAATTATAATAAGATCGACCAGAAGCAAGCAATGCAATCGATCATCAGTATTTTATTACAACAGTTCTCTAATAGTCTCAAGAACTTCATTTTCAACGCCTTGACGATCAAGCTAATTATTAACAATATTTATTTTTTTATTCACTATAGTTCCAAAGGACTAACCATTGACCATCACCCCGCCTGCAAAAAGAGATTGCAACATCAATAAGTTCAGCTAGAACCTCCAAGTTATACAAAAACCAGTGACAGCAAATATGTGATTCGCGAACACTTTTTAAGTGGCTTAAGAAAATACTTAAACTTTTGCTAAGTTGTTCATATTCATAAACATGCATGTAAATATGTTTAAGTTATAAGCATGGAAAATTAAAGTATAAATCATTGAACCATTTTTTTTCTCTTGCAATTGTTGTAAAAAAGGTTGTTGTGAATGATACTTTCTACGTACTTCTAAGACATAATGCAAATATCTTTTATGCAGAAACATGGATGACCAACTGGATAAAAGAAAACTATATAAATATTTTTATGCACATGACATATATATTGTTGTACTAGTGGCACTGTGGCACTAATGCGTGTGTTATCACAAGCAGTAACATGTAAGTGTTTAAGTGCAATACCATTAGGATGAAGAACTTGACCAGTCATATAGGAAGAGTCCTCAGAAGCAAGGAACACGTATGATGGAGCAATCTCGTAAGGTTGACCTGCCCGATTCATGGGCACCGTTGACCCAAACCTTGCTATGTCGTTGTCATTGAGTACGGAAGCTTGCAATGGTGTCCAAATAGGACCAGGGGCCACACGATTTACACGAATCTTCTTTTCGGTCAAATGAAATGGTAGACCCCTTGTGAAGGATACGATGGCCCCTTTTGTTGAAGTGTATTCAAGCCAACTAGGTGGGTCGGGATTGTATGCTAACACTGATGTTGTGTTTATGATGCTGCTTCCTTCTTTCATGTGCTTCAAAGCATGTCTGCATAAAAAAGAAGTCGTTACAACCCATCTAAATGTATGTATATTTTTTAAAAAGAAAAGTCTGGAGATAAATAACAGATTTTAACAGGTTCCTATCTAAGTGATCGCTCTATGTCCAGTTACAAGAATTGAAGAAAGCCTATTTTAAAATGGTAACATCAATGTAAAAAAATGACTTATATAATTATCATGATTCTAAACGCTTTCAAATAATTATAATGTTTTTGAAAGTCTTTCAAATAAAAAACTTACAGTATAATATAAAATATAATGCATACAAGTAAAAGATATCATTAACATGATAAGAAATGATCATACTTTGTCAAGAAGAAATATGAAAAAATATTGGTCCGAAACACCTTTTCAAGCCTCTCCTCTGTGATCTCTTCTAACGAATACGAATACGTATAGTATTGCACAGCTGGAAGGTTCACTAGGACATCAATGCCTTCATATGTAGCAATGACCTCATCAACAACATTCTTACAATTTTTATCATACCTAAGATCAGTAGGTATTGCAACGGGATCACCAGAGCCTTCCATTTTTGACTCATTTATGATAGCCAGTGTGTCTTTTGCATCTATGTCCTCGTCGCCCTTCACATAGGTGAAGGCTATAGAAGCACCTTCCTTAGCGAAGTGGTAGCAGACTGACCTTCCAATACCCGAATCTCCTCCTGCTACTAACACCACCTTTCCCTGTGCCAAGAAAATAAATATTTGGATGACTTTATTCTATGCGAAAATTAGACACATACACTTGAAATATATGCTTTCTATTAGCTAGCTAGTGACACATAGTAAAAAGTCTATTTCGGCACTGTTTGTGTTATGGAAGCTAGGTCTTTACCCCTCACAACTCTAGCTAAACATACAAGTTAAACTGTAACGTCTTTTTTTCTTTTCTTTTCATTTTAACAACTTTAATGGTTGCTGAGCAGCAAACACAGAAAATAACACGGTTTATTCAGAAACTAATTACTTGAAGGTACCTTAAGTTTATCAGAGGACTTGTAATGAGGGTTGGCAAATAGAGGGCGAGGGTTCATGAGGTATTCTTTCCCAGGTTGTGACTCTTGGTTCTGCGGTGGAAATCGCCGTTCGCCTTCTTTCATCTGCATTGCGTTCGCCTAAAACACATTCACCAAGTTTCAATTAATTAGGATAATTACTTGCTTACTAATGCTTCTGCATTATAACCAACTTCTTCCTTTTTCTTTGAAGGGCGATTTTATTAGAACTAGCCGGAGCTAGAAACGAAAGAAGCTACAGGGGATTACGAGTATGATCAAGCAATAACCAGATCCCTAGTCCAGTTTAACCAACTTCTACTAACATGTCACAATTTTAAAAATGTGTCACATATAAATGGTGACATGAGTACGTTGGATCAAACTCGTTCAAGCATAATACCAACCACTAAAAAACATGTTATTCTACTGAATCCTAATACTAAACTTCAGTTGTAAGAAAAATTAAGAAGATGGTTAAAAAGACCTCAAAGGTATGGCTAGCAGAGTATCCACGCCTTTCAAGACTTCCTATAACGGGTGTGACCCGATTAGTGTTAATCCATGGTATAGCATGTGAACTCAACAAGTTTTTTGGGTAAAAGGTCAACGACCCGGTAAATATATTACTCCAAAAAACGTTTAAGTACAACGGATATGGGTGAATCCCATATCTCAGCCCGTTACATAGGCGAAAAGCTTACATAACAAGATACTTCCTATTTTCAAAACAAGAAAACAAACCATTACTCACATGATAGTAGTGACTCTGACAAAAGATAAACTACTTCCTACGACCTTAGAGATTAAAACCATAAATGGCATTAAGAGCATCCAATTCCTCTGGAAGATCATAAATTTGCTTCGAATAATTATCATAGTCATACTCATCTTCACGCTCATGACCACCATCAAAAAGATTTGCTGATTCGTCAAACGTGTTAAGAACCTCATCCTCATCACTATCAGAAACCACAACCTCACCCACCTTTGAAAATGGGTTAGCCCTCTTAGTGATAGAGGTAAACGGAATAGGATGACCAGCATCATCCACAAGAGTAGCTTTCCCATCGATCAGTAGCTTTTCAAGCTTACTAATTTTCTCAACAATAGGAGTAGAACCAACTTCCATTGTTCTCATAGAATCACTTACAAACGGTTGTTGCATATCACTCACAAGAGGGACTTGTGATGTAGTACCAGTCTTAACCGACTCATCCTTATTAACTTCCATTGTACTGCCAGCATCCATATCCTTGTTAGTAACAACCTTAGGAATACCAAAGCCATCTGTATCATCCATATCAAGAGCGTCAAACTGATTAGAAGTAGTGATCTTGGTTCCACTCGTACTAGCCATATCAGAAGCCTTCTTCTTAGTTCCATCCACCTTCTTTGGTTCAGGAGGGTTCTTTTTGGGTTGGTAATGAAATTGCTTACCCACAACAGGTTTAGTAAAGCCTCCTTTACCCTGAGTTGTAGAACCACCTTGTTTACCTTTCTTTTCGTTATTGACAGCCATGAAACCATCATTAACCGGCTTAGTAGGTTGAACTGGAGGAACAACAACTTTCGGACAATCAATAATAGTATGACCAAAAACCTTACACTTATCACAACGCGGTGGTTTCCACTCGTATTCAACCCGAATCTTCTCAATAGTCGAACCCGTACCATCAAGTAAAGGTATCTCAACAGTAATGCTATCCCTAAGCACCTCATCCGACTTTACTTCAATCATGCATCTAGCAAAGCTACTACGGCCCCACGATTCCTTGCACATTTGGCTGGTAAAAGTATCTAACCTTTTGGGCGTCCCAATCAAAGTAGCAAGAAGACTAAGCCCGTCATCCGAAAACATAGCTAAAGGAACATCATGGAATTTAAACCACACCGGAATGTTAGTCAAATCCTCTTTAAGCAAGTTTGTGTTCAATGTCCATGGTTTAAGAATAATAGGAACATTACGAATCAACCAATGACCATTATCAAGAACATCATCGACACCTTTCTTCGAGTTAAACTTGAAGAAAAAGAACCTCTTAGCATTCATCATAACCTTTTGTAAACCATACTTAGACCACGCATTGCGAACATAATAATGAACAACAGGAAAAGCAAGACGTTGACCAAGGAAGTATCCGTAGAGAGTATTCTCAAACCTCATGTTCACCTCTTCTACTACAGTCAACGGGACTGAAAGGTCAACATCATCCTTCTTTTTGCTGCATTCTAACCTCCGAAAATTAGACACGTGTTTCTGGGATTCACTAGAAGCAACACCCACATAGGAGACCGACTTAACTCCATTACCACAAGTAGTATCAACCTTGGGTGCATTAGGATCAGAAGTAACACTCTGATTCATATTCTCATTAGTCCCATACATCTGGGATTGCATAGCCACATTAAAACTCGTAGGAGGAGTTTTATTACCACTCGAATTGTTCAACTCAGAAGATAAAGCCATACTAGCAATATCATTTTTAATTTTATTCATTGCTTCATCAAACTTGTTATGTGCATTAGCAATTAATTGCTCCACATTAGGCTGTTTTGAACCATGAGAGGACGAATCTTGCTCCAAATCATCCAAAACAACCGGCTCCACTTGCTTAGTCACATCTATAGATGAACCTCCAGCCAAAGACGAAACTTTGATCTGATCACCATCCATAGTAATAGACTTCCAGCTAGCATCATGATTACAACCTGAGTCATGTGACACTGGCTCAACATACCCATCATGATTGTTAGCAACACTATGTTCACCATCAGTTTGTCCCTCCAAACGAGACATTCTTGTTACAGCTGACTGTAGAAGGTCAGCGTTCTTCTCTCCCATACCAGACATCATGAAACCCTTAAACAATTAATCGCATACAAAAAAACAAGAAGAAGATTCATCTGGTCTTCAAACTAACCGAATAAAACCCTAGAAAAACTAGGGTTTATAAGCATAGAATCGCAATAACTAACCCATGATAACAATGATGTCACAATCGGTTTCAGTAATAATTGAAAGATAGGATAAAAAAACCTGGCAACCGACTAACTAATGAAACCCTAAGATGCGATTGAGAAAAAACCAGACGATATGATTGAACCCTAAAACCAGGAACGATTTGAATTCCAACTGGTATAATCAACAATTAAAGTAAGAGAGAATCAAACGCAATTGAAGATTGTATAGGAGAAATCAGGAACGATCAGAATGAATGAAAGTCAATTTAGGGATAATGTTGGTCGCCAAGATCGCCAAGGGTGGGAGAGTCGATCTTATTTTAACTGTGAACTCAACAAGTTCCGTGACCATAAACATGACTTCCATACGATTGGTATCTTAGTGGAGCTAGACACCATTGAATGTATCACCGAGTACAACATAACTTGAGAGATAGAGAGTGTGTAACACATTTGGTGACGCATATCATATTATATAGATTAGAAAATGACAGAGAAATGGTAATCATGTGAAAGGCATACGCTTCATCAGAAGTTAGTTGGATCATATAAAAGCTTTGTACAGCTTTCACACTTTGTACTGTAGCCGTGACACCACAACAACCATAAATTAGTTTAGCAGGATACTTAATGCATTCATCAATATGCTTAGTTACATCAATTTATTATCAACTAACCGGGTATAAATATTATGGCGAGTGAATGTCTTTCGATTATACATTTTTCATGATTATAACTTTATCGACGCTGTTGCTAACAAATTTTTTTCGGGTAAAAGGTTGTCACACCTGGTAAATTTTTTGGGTAAAGGGTTTCGATGCCCCTAGTAAATTTTATCATGCCATAAAGCAAATAAGTACAATGGATGTAGGTGAATCTCATATCTCAGCCCAAAAAGGCAAAACAAACGCTCCTACTTTGCTTAACACCTACACAAGCATAAGAATGACACACCAAACTTATCAGACCTAATAAAAACCCTATCTAATTTGACCACGGAGATTAATGTCAAAAGCATTAGCAAACTCCATTTGGGCTTTAGTCAAACCACAGTCATCAACATACGGGTTTTCATTATAGGTCTCCGCCTTTCATTCCTCTTATACATTCTTCCTACCCACTTAACCGCCACTTTTAGAGATTTCATTAACATTGGAACTCGTAGATGCCATGTAAGTAGCAGTTTCATTGTAGACCTCGAGTACTTTATCATCACTATTCGTATTATCCAGCTCAAAAACATGTTTAGAAATACGAAGCGTTGACTTAAAAGGTATAAGTGGCTTCTCATCATCACCCACTAGCACAAGTTTTCAATCATCACCCACTTAAAAGTACTTACCACTTTAGCTTCCATTTTCAGTTGTCTATACATAGAAGCTTCCTTTGTATTATCTTTTGAATTAGAAGCCTTGGTATTGTTTGGTGAAACAGACATATACTCAACCTTTTTCATTAGAACACCTTTAAAATTCTTTGGATTAGCTCCTTTCTGCTTCACAACCATAAACCCCTCATTAGAATTTCAAACCTTCTTTGATACACCCGAACTCTCTGACTCTTGCCTTTATCTATTCCATTCACCACACGTTTAGGAGCAGCTTTGGGACATTCATCAATAGAATAACCAAACAATAAGCAAGTACCACAGTGAAATACCCGTATAGCGAATTCTTCAATCTCCCATTGACCTCATGAAATCAGCATCATTAGGGACATTATTTTCTATTTTTCGAAAATTCGCCTTTGTCAAAGTTGTAGGGCTTAACTTATTAGCATAACTCGATGGTATTTCATTAGAAGGCGTATCACAAAATGTTTACCCGCATTAGCATATTAGGAGTTATTAGTATTCGACGCATTATGTATAGCCTCTTCAAAACTATTACATGCAGAAATAGTCGAAGGATCTTTAGTTATATCTCTCATAACTTGTTCACTAAGAGGTTCACTAACATCAATAGCATTAGTACATGTTGGGACAATTTTACTAACTAGCACATTATGCTCCACACATGTCTCAACGCATGAAACGAGCTTCATGTTCAGTATCTTTGATCGAGTTTTGCATATCAGTAGCATTATACATAGTACCATAGTTACTATCTTGAACGCTAACAATACACTCACTAGTCACAGTAGTCAAGTTCGAAGGAAATATGGTACAAAATTACTCCTCTCCAATACTGTCTCCTCGCCTCCATGTTATTGAAACTTGCAGCAATGTTACACAACTACTGTTCATTTTTCTCCCTAGTTTGATCGGCCAAACTAGTGTTGTTTTTCTTTTTCTTTTTATCTCCTCCTCCTCCTGAATCCATGAAACCAAACTTCATACTCAACACATACCCATATAAGCAATACAAGAAGAACCAACATCTTTACTTTGATAAACTCAGTAAAACCCTAAACATGTAGGGTTTTGAAACAAAAGAAACCCTTCTCGTCACATGATCCTTATTATCCAAGTTAAGAACTCTTTTTTTTGGGTGAAGGTTTCTCCAGTAAATGTATTACTAAAAAAAACATTTAAGTACAACGGATGTAGGTGACTTCAAATCTCAGTCTATTACATAGGCGGTGAGACTAAAATAACAAAGCAAAATGCTTCTATAACGAAGATACGACTATGACTAGATTACAATTGACTCAACATAACATAAACAATAATCTATTTCTTCTTTCGACCGCGAACCTTGATATCACAAGTGTCACAAAAAGCTTGTTGATCTTCAGAGATACCATAATCATCGTATAAATCATCATCATATGGATCATAATATTCATCTACTTTTTCCTTCCATTATTCATACAAGCTCTTAGTCCAAAATCCACTTCCACTTTCTGATGCCAGAAACTTTCCTGTTTCATTATCAACTTTCTCCACCTCACCCTCGCTATCATCACCAGCATCCACGTCTTCTTGTACCTTACTCGTTCCTGTTTCCTTACCAGTTGGTTTATTCTCCTCAAAGACAATGTCAAATTCATTTATGAGTAAGACATATTTATTCGACGTATTAACCACATTCTTGGAACATGAAACATTTACCTTACCACCTTTAGATATGTTATCATTACTAGTATCTTTGCCTACATTAGACATGCTAGAAGTCTTAGAGGTAGTCGTTTTCGCCTTTGCTCAATATTGTAGCTTGGAACCCACACTAAGACCAGCCTATGGAAAACTAGAATGGTGGGTTAAATAGTTTTACCGTTTTTTTGTTTAAAAGTTTAAGTTTATGGAAACTTTATATTCTAGGTTATGTGAAATCAACTGACAACAATATGAACGCACAATGTAATAACTATATCAACTATAACTAAGAGACAATGAAAGTAAGATAAAAGTAAAGAGTAAGATGGGTAACACTGTGATTTATAGTGTTTCGGTAATGAAGCTCCTCTTCCCCTACTCCACTCCTCGAGTACAACTCGAGAGTTCACTTCACTATGCCAACTAATTCCCTTCAGGCGGAGAACACCATACACGTTGCTTATCCAATTCCCGACACTAAGCTAGATGTCGAGTTCTAATCTTTGCTAGAACCAATCTACCACACGATCTCTCTACTCAAATCACAAGATCCTCCTGATCTTGACACAATCAACACAACTAATTCACAACACACAAGATTCACCCGATCTTGACACAATCTACCCAAATGACTCATGTGGTACACAACTCACAATATCCTCACGATCGACTCAATCTACCCAATAACACAACTACACAATGATGGAGATGATAATCTGATGTATGCTAAAATATAACAAGAAAGTAACCAACGTTACGTATGATCTAACTACACTATGACTCTTGACAACTTGATGAATGTGAGTATTCTTCACTTGCATTTGTGATGGAAGAATAGTTGGATCACTAATGAATGAGATTAAACTAAGTATATGATCAAAGAAATGAAGCTAGTGTGTGAAAAATGATATCAGAAAAATATGTGGAAAAAAGGTTGTGAAAATGTGAGATTTAAGCTGTTATTTATAGGCTAGGAAATTTTGGCTGTTCAACGAGTGGACAGTACCCAAAAAGGGGGACGGTACCCTAAAATATTTAACGGTACCGTCCGGGGCTAAGGGTACCATCCCACGCTTCATTTTATTTGTCTTTTTGTGAGAAAGTTAAAATCTGTTGAAATGGTTATTTGGGGAAGGAAAAACCAGATTTTTGAAATTGAAATTATTTAATTTGATTAAAATATTTTATTAAATTTAGAAAATAATTTATAAAATAAACTTTGTATAAAATGTTAGTCTCACATTTGTGAAAAAATATTTCTTTGAGCATTTACCATGTTTAATACTCATTATTCATACCTTTAGTGATTATGGTGTCGAGATGGAGTTTTACGACTAAAAACTTTGTTTACGTAAACTTTTACGTATAATGATTTTATGTTTTTTTATTATCAAAACGTAGAGAAAACGAATAACATTTTTAGACATTATTTGTATTAACACAGCCTTCGAACCACATTTCACATTACCATTCTTCCGATTATTATGCCTATTACCAACGAATTGGAATCCATAATTCGAACTTCCCACGGTTCGTTCAACAGCCAGTGCCGAAACTACTACATTTTTAGACATTGATCAATTGTATGCCCGAAAATCTTGCATGAATCACACCGAGGTGGCTTCCACTCATATTCTACTTGAATTGTTTCTTTAGAAAACCCGACTCATCAAGTAGGGGAATAGTAATTGTCAAATTGTCCTTTAACTCATCTTCAGCCCGAATCTCAATTACAGCACGAGCGAAGCTACTATGACACCATGATTCCATACACATTGTGCTCGTAAAGGAGTCAAGCATTTTTGGAGTACCAATCTTCATCGCAATAAGGCTTAAACTATCTTCAGAAAACGCAGCAAAAAGGAACGTCATGAAGTTTAACCCGCACCGAAATACTGGTTAAATACTCCTTCACTAAGCTTGTATTAATCATCCATGGTTAGGAATTATTAATTCATGGAATGGATATGGGTTATTCGAGATTTTTATTTATTTATTTTTTAACTTGTGATATCCCGACACATATTTTAAAATATTAAATTAATAAATAAATTTATTTGTATATTTTTTTAACTTGTGTGGCACAAGATTAGGAGTACTAAATCAACTCAATTATCATATTTACATGATAATAATTTATTCCTTAATTTACCCAATTTATTTTAGACTTTTTTATGAATAAATATATTTAAAGAAACAAATATGTTCATTGCACACTTTCCAACTTTTTCCCGCAATGGGACAAGTTAGAGAAACTCATAAAACAAAGATAAACTTGCTAAACAACACAAAATAAGTCAATTAATAAAAACAACTAACAGTTACATATGATAACTTGAGTTCTTTTAACAAGGGTTAATGGCATATAATAGAAACGTACTTTTTCATTTGTGCTATTATTAGATATGAACTAAAAATATTACCACAATACCCATCGAACTTTGCATTTTTGTGCCGATATCAACAACTTCACCATTTTTACTTTCAAAATTCACGTCATGTGACACATGTACATGTCATGCCCCTTTTTTTGTACCGTTAGGTTCCATGTCAGCCCTTATACACACCGTTAGGTCGTCTTCCCCAATCAAAACGCATATAACCCTAACACTAACATATACAACCTAACAGTGTGTATTAAGGGCTGACATGGAACCTAACGGAACAAAAAAAGGGCATGACATGTACATGTGTCACATGACGTGAATTTTGAAAGTAAAAATGATGAAGTTGCTGATATCGACACAAAAATGCAAAGTTCGATGAGTATTGTGGTAATATTTTTAGTTCATATCTGATAATGACACAAATGGAAAAGTATGTTACTATTAGATGCCATTAACCCTTTTAACAATTACAAACATGTTCGTTTCATCAAGAAATAAGTTGGAGAATCTTTAATTTCAACCTGAAATTTGAAAACATATACATGTGTATTTCGTTTTGGCATAGTGTAAACAGGATTTCTTGATCTCTAATGTGTATAGTGATTAGTGACATAGTGTTTTCTTCATACAGACATCTACTAAACAAAGTAATATCTATTTGGAAATCTATTATTGTATTTTATGGAACCAGCTAGCTATGCATATAAAACGTACAGCAAGTTTGCAAAAACAAATAAGCCATATGTTTGGGCTACCCAAGCTGTATATTGAACTATAGCTCATTAGAATCTTCTTTTAAATATATTCAATCCATTTAAGAGGTATCAACACACAAAAAAGAATCTACAAAACATACAATAAGACTGACAATATTTCAGAATTTGGTTCAATATTAATTAGCCAATACCCAAAACTATTACAGTAAATTTTATAGCCTTTTGTCCACATATAGTGGACAGGCATGAGGTTTAGTTAATTAATTTGGATTGGAATGCAAAATAATTTGAATTGGGAGGAACTGCAACCTTTTCATGAGTGATATAAGTTTTTGATTCATCTAGTCTGGTTTGCAAGTTTTCACGTCTTATGTCAGGCATACGTGTTTCAGGTAAACCCCACGCGAAGAACTCGAGTGGTGATATTATCTCAAGATTTAGAGGTTCTATTTCAGTTTAACATGTCAAAGAAATAATGAAATAGCTTCAAATTTTACAATCATACACAAGTGGCCATTATTTAAGTTACAACATTATGATGCTAATATTATCTTACTTGTTTGTAATCTCAATTGATTTGAGAAATGCAAACCAATATAAAACTTTATATACTATGCCATAAAATCTAGCAAGCGTTGATAAAATGCTCAATCGTAACTATGTTACGAATAGGAGTAAGTACCATCTTTATATCAGTTCTATAAAGCTCTCAAGAATTTCTTGTTGAAATTTTTGTTTTCGAACTTCTTGTTAACATAATAAGATATTTAGATTATAACATCAATTAATTTCGAATACCACAAACTTCCTCACTTTATTTTCATATGTTATCAAGTTCAAGGTCCTTAAAAGGACTATGCATTGATGATTGTCCCACCTGTAAAAAATATTGAAACATCACGATCTTCGCACAATGATCATAAACATAACGGAGAAAGAAGAAAAGCTGCGTTGTATGTTGTAATAAAAAGAAATTGCATGTGTGTGTTTAAGTACAATTGCTTGTGTGTGAAGATTGAATCATACCATTAGGATGAAGAAATTGGCCTGTAAAATAGGAAGAGTCCTCGGATGCTAGGAACACGTACGATGGAGCAATCTCAAAAGGTTGACCGGCCCTATCCATGGGTACCTGTTCCCCAAATGTTGCTATATCCATGTCATTGAGTGCTGCAGCTTGCAGTTGTGTCCATATAGGGCCAGGGGCCACACCATTGACACGAATCTTCTTGTCGACCAGATGCAAAGCTAGACCCCTTGTGAAGGATACGATGGCTCCCTTTGTTGAAATGTAGTCAAGCCATTTTGGTGGACTTGCGATGTACGCTAACACTGATGTGGTGTTTATGATGCTGCTTCCTTCTTTCATGTGCGTTAAAGCATGCCTGCATAGACGAAAGTCATTACAACTCATCAAAATATACAAAGAAGAAAGAAAAATAAAACTAACTGGAAATAATTAATTGTTTTTAACATATATGCTAAGTATCATAGAAATACATAAATAATATATTTAAGTAAGGATACCTACTTTGTCAAGAAAAAATAAGAGAAAATATTGGTCCGAAACACCTTTTCAAGTCTCTCCTCTGTGATCTCTTCTAACGTATATGAATATGTATAGTATACTGCACAGCTGGAAGGTTCACTAAGATATCTATCCGCCCATATTTTTCAATTACCTCATCAACAACATTCTTACAATTGTTGTCATACCTAAGATCCGTAGGTATGGCAATAGGATCACCCGAGCCTTCCATTTTTGACTCATTTATGATATCCAATGTGTCTTTTGCATCTATATCCTCGTCGGGCTTGACATAAGTGAAGGCTGTAGTCGCACCCTCCTTAGCAAAGTGGTAACAAACTGACCTTCCAATACCTGAATCTCCTCCTACTACTAACGCCACCTTTCCCTGAGCCAAGGAAATAAACGCTTTAATTTCATTTACTTGGCTTGCTCACAGGTCTAAAATTCTTTTGGCCCTTACGGTTAGACTGGATTTGCAACTCTTTAACAGCTTGTAAAAGCAGCTTCTAACCTCCTGTGTGCTCTTATTTATCTTCTTACTAGTTATCAAAAAAATTGGCTTTCCAAGAAAAAATTGATACACTAAATTAAAATGTCTTTTACTGACTATATATTAGTGACACCTATATAAAATACGAGTTGTCTATTTGTTGTACTTCTACGGACTCATTTTGAATAAAGTGGTAAAGGTATTACTGTAATTTATTGTTGTACTCCTACAAATTAAGAAACTAATATTATACTCCCTCCGTCCCAATTTTATTGTCCACGTTTTCTTTTTGAAATGTCTCAAATTAATTGTCCACTACTAAAAATAGATAGGGAAGTTTAACAAAGTTTACTATATTACCCTTATTTAAAATTATTATTACATACCTTAAAGAAGACTTTAATTAATTACCTAAGGGCAAAATTGTTATTCTGTCAAAAAGTAAGAAAGATAAAGCTGTAATAAATGTACTTTTCTTAAACATTTTTTTTTTTTTTTTTGTCGGAGGACAATAATTTTGGGACGGAGGGAGTATATTATAGTAGGTAAAAGAATTTTGGACCGTATAGTGACAAGGTCGTGACACTTTACATGTTAGAAAAGTCTTCTAATTACTTTGAGTAAACATATTAGTACTAGTTGAATTCGACCTTTTTTACTCGTCAGCTTAACAACTATGGAGTAGTCGATCAACTGCAATGGTTGTTTAACAAAAAAACATAGCTAATCATTTTTTTTTAATTAATCGATTAAGTATACCTTGAGTTTATTAGAGGGCTTGTAATGAGGGTTGGCGAATAGAGGTCGAGGGTTCATGAGATATTCTTTTCCTGGTTGCGAATCTTGGTTCTGTGGTGGAAATCGCCGTTCGTCTTCCTCCATCAGCATCTCCTTCGACTAAAACACATTCACCAAAGTCCGATAATTAGGATAATTAATTACATGAATGCTTGTAATCAACTTCCACTAACATAACAATTACAAGAAGTTGGAAATTGTTTACATACGTCATGATATGTGCATGTTGCACTCAACCATCATCATATCAACATAATCAAAATAATTTAGTTGGCCAAAGGTCAAAAATTATGGTTACCAAAAAAAAAATAAATAAATAAATAAATAAATAAATAAATAATAATATTTCAAAAATGGTAGTCGCCGTGGGATTAGTCGGCTCGCAATGTCGAGTCGGAAACCCATGTTTACAAAAAAAAATAAAAAATAAATAATAAATAATAATAATAATAATAATAATAATAATAATAATAATAATAATAATAATAATAACTGAAAGATAAAAAAAGGTGATATAAAAGACCTTAAAGGTGCGAATAGCTGAGGAGCGCCGACTTAAAAGACTTCCTATCGCCGGCGTGACCCCATTAGGGCTAACTCTTGTTATAACCGGTGAGCTTAACAAGCTACGTGACATTAAACAAGACGTCCATGCGATTGAAATCTTGCATGTGCCGGACACCATTGAACGCATCATCATAATTACTTAAGATATTTAGATGAAGTGAACGAATGAAACCCATTTAGTGACAATTATATATATACAGAGAGCAGATTAAAGAAATTCGTAATCAATCATCTGAGAGTCAAAATGTTAGGTACACCTTTAATTTCAACCTTCCTAAATGTAGCAAGCTAGTGAGAAGCCAGCTAAAAGAAGTGTAGCAAGACACGAAATGTATCTAGGAGCAGTCTCTACCTCACTTATCCTCCACTTTGATAGGATTGGGTATTGTTGTTGTAGCAAGATACGTAATGTTTCATTTATTAATGATCAAGTATTGCAACTTTCTTTTTCAGAGGCATAGCAACCTTCTTGTTGCTTAAACAAATGTCCTTGATGTAATTATTAAAATATATATTTCTAAGATTACAAGTAAACAGTGAGTAATTAATACCAATTAATGACACCCCAGGGTTGGGTACCTCTTCGATCCGGTTCTGTCTAAAATCTCAATCCAGTGTTTCGTTCAAAACAAGTTTTTATAATCTTTCTAGATCGAGAAAATGATAGAACGTAGCTAAAATATGTTTGAAAATTGATAACGTCTATAATATGTGGAAAATCACAATGATCAGTTCTTGTCAACTTTAAACTAATAAAGTTATTTGATAACATTTTGTGGTGTAAATATAAGTGGATACTTCTTACACGAAATCTAGACCATGGTAATCATAGATAAGATACATGCATGAAACATATTTCTAGCATCTCGATCTCAAACCTACTCTACCAACGAAAACAGTAAACATATTACTGTATTTAAGAGTATATAATATTGGAAATTACTTAAATGGATTTTTTTAGTGTGTTAGACACTGGTAATTAAGAAGCTAAGAATTAAAAATATACGTTGTTTGATAGAGCGTTACTAGGGCTGCTAAGCAACTTTATCAAATTTTGGACTTCTTAGCTCTAGTAGAAATCCACAAAAAGGATTCGAATTCGATTTCTTTGAAGATGAGCTCCTTCCTTGGACGTTTGTTGTGAAAACCATGTCATTTCAATATTTCTAAAGAAGCCGTAATGTGTGTACTAAAATGGACATATTCAAACTATCAATATTATTAACCTCAATCGTATTTTCAGATGCTCTCAAGTTTCTTCAAGTCTAAAGGTTAATTAATATACAAGAGTCGTCTTATGGGAGTGGGTGTAATTTTATATAAAGACATGAGATTAATAGCTCGATTGAGTTGTAAACACGCAAGCTTGTAAATGTGGATAAGAAGTTTTAATTTATACGTAACTTTGTAGGCCGGATCTCTATAGACAAACAGATTTAAGATGAGGAACTAATGTTAGAAATTGTCCAACATGAAGTTGGAAGGTGTTGAATCAGCACAAAATTAGAATGATAGAGCTGTTGTCAAGACTTTTGCTGTATCAAGTCCAAGTTATTTCTCATTGCTCGATCAAATCTTCACTGTTGGTGACATGTTATGTTTTCCAATTTAGACTAATTAAAAGTCTCATTCCAGTAGGCACTTTTTTTTTAGTTACTAAAAAAAAAAAAAAAAAAAAAAAAAAAAAAAAAAACCCTAACATCGACTCTCCTTTGGCGATTTTTTTAATCCCTAACATCCTTAATCGGTTTTCATCTTTATCCACTAAATCTTGTGTTCTTTGCAACGATTTGTTAAGTGTTTTGATTAGCACTCTTATTATTCATCATCCTTATCACTCTTGTTGCTTAATTCGCATTGTTTTCTGGAATTGGTGTTATCAATATTAGGGTTTATTAAATCGTTTTTTCTGGTCTTAATCCCTAACGATTCTCTTCATACCATAATCGTTCCTTATTCAGGACTGATTTGGTGTCGTTCTTTAGGGTTTAAACCGACCTTGGTTGCATCGTTCCTAAGATTCCATTACACTATCGATCAGTACGTTTATTATGATGGGAGGTTAGATTCTGGATTTGTATTGTTATAAACCCTAATCGTTGAGATTAGGGTTTCTTTTCTTTTCTTTTTGGTTTCGCATGACTGCTGGTGTATTGGTTCGTATTTTTGTTTGATTTGGTGACGTGGTGGTGAGGGAAGGAGAGGGGTTTTTTGAGTTCTAGTTCTGATAAGAAGGATGCTACTGTTTTGAGGGTTGATGATGATGAGTTGGCTGCTCGTACAACACATCAAGAGGTTAATACTACTCCTGCTAGTACTAATGGAGACATTACAAATCAAGAGGCGCCGGTGTCACTTAATTTTTCTGGTAATCATGTTCAACTTAATGTGACTAATGTTATTGATTCGGCCTATAATGGTTCACAACAGCCAAATGTGGAGCAATTGATTGCTAATGCGCATCAGAATTTTGATGAAGCCATGAATATAATTCAAAGTGATATTTGTGCTACTATGGCTTCCTCTCCTGATTTGCACAATCCAAGCGGTAGTGGCCTTCAACCTAATTTGAATGTTACTAATGTTATTACAACTAGTACTCCTCCTAATGCACCCAAGGTTGATACTACTAGTGGTAATGGAGTGAAGTCGGTTTCTTACGCGGGTGTTGCTTCTAATGAATCCCAAAAACACGTGTCTAATTTTCGGAGGTTAGAATGCAACAATAAGAAGGATGATGTTGATCTGTCAGTTCCAATGAAGGTAGTGCAAGAGGTTAACATGAGGTTTGAGAATACTCTCTACGGTTACTTCCTTGGTCAACGCCTTGCTTTTCCTGTTGTTGATTATTATGTTCGCAATGCGTGGACTAAGTATGGTTTGCAAAAGGTTACGATGAATGCTAAGGGTTTCTTTTTCTTCAAGTTTACTTCGAAGAAAGGTGTCGATGATGTCCTTGATAATGGTCCTTGGTTTATTCGTAATGTCCTTATTATCCTTAAACCATGGACATTGAACACCAACTTGCTTAAAGAGGATTTGACTAACATCCCGGTGTGGGTTAAATTCCATGATGTTCCTTTAGCTATGTTCTCTGACGATGGGCTTAGCCTTCTTGCTACAGTGATTGGGACGCCCAAAAGATTAGATGCCTTTACTTGTCAAATGTGCAAGGAATCTTGGGGCCGGAGTAGCTTTGCTAGGTGTATGATTGAAGTAAAGTCGGATGAGGTACTAAAGGACAATCTCACTGTTGAGATTCCTCTACTTGATGGTACGGGTTCGACTATTGAGAAGATCCGGGTTGAATATGAGTGGAAACCGCCTCGCTGTGATCATTGTAAGGTATTTGGACATACTTTGGTTGAGTGCCCTAAGGTTGTCATAACGAATGCTCAACCTACTAAGAACGCAAGTGATGGGTTCCAGCCTGTTAACAATAAGAAGAAGGGTAAGCAAGTTGGTTCGAATCCGGGTCGAGGAGGTTTTACCAGACCTGTGGTGGGTAAGCATTTTGAATATCAGCCCAAAAAGACTCTTCCTGAACCTAAGAAAACTAATGCCAGTAAGAAGAATGCTTCTGATGTGGCTAGTACGAGTGGAACCAAGATCACTACTTCTAATCAGTTTGATGCTCTTAATATGGATGATACAGATGGTTTTGGTATTCCTAAGGTTGTTACTAACAAGGATATGGATGCTGGCAGTACAATGGAAGTTAATAAGGATGAGTCGGTTAAGACTGGTACTACATCACAAGTCCCTCTTGTGAGTGATTTACAAGAACCGCTTGTGAATGATTCAATGGGAACAATGGAAGTTGGTTCTACTCCTATTGTTGAGAAAATTAGTAAGCTTGAAAAGCTACTGATCGATGGGAAAGCTACTCTTGTGGATGATGCTGGTCATCCTATTCCGTCTACCTCTGTCACCAAGAGGGCCAACCCATTTTCTAAGGTGGGTGAGGTTGTGGTTTCTGATAGTGATGAGGATGAGGTTCTTAACACGTTCGACGAATCAGCAAATCTTTTTGGTGGTGGTCATGAGCGTGAAGATGAGTATGACTATGATGATTATTCGAAGCAAATTTATGATCTTCCAGGAGAATTGGATGCTCTTAATACCATTTATGGTTTTAATCTCCAAGGTCGTAGGAAGTAGGTTATCTTTGGTCAGAGTCACTACTATCATGTGATTAATGGTTTGTTTTCTTGTTTTGAAAATAGGAAGTATCTTGTTATGTAAGCTTTTCGCCTATGTAACGGGCTGAGATATGGGATTCACCCATATCCGTTGTACTTAAACGCTTTTTGGAGTAATATATTTACCGGGTCGTTGACATTTTACCCAAAAAAAAGTCTCATTCCAGTATTACCCACAAAACCAGTTTTCTTTAATTTGTCTAAAACGTGAAAATGACATAAACTAACAAATATTGGGACAAAATGTTCTAAGTTGCCACTATCACCGATTTTCTTACAAAAATGCACCAATATCACCGATTTTTTGTGGTTTAGGGGTTGTTTACTTTTATTTGTTTAGATTAAGTGGTATCTAAATGGTGTGCGTCCTCGTCTGTTAGAAGGTCTAGGTGAGGGAGTGTCACTTTTTTTCCTCATAGCACACAGATGAAACAAAAGAAAAGAGGACTCCTCATACAAAAGAAATAATATTAAATAGATGGATACTACTGAATGGCCTACTGAATAGGCCTACTTCTTTCCATTAACAGAAAGAAAAAAAATAAAAATAAAAATAAAAACATGACCTTAGTCTCTCAAGCCAACTCTACAAACAGGAGGACTCCCTAATAAGTATCTATCGGGTCATATTTATAGATAACTAGCATAGGAGTGCGTTGCACACAACAATAGCAAAGAACAATTTATAAAATGTTTTTTTGTTATTATTATTTTTTTTTCTTTTTTTAATCTTTTTCTTTCCTTTATGGGTTTCTGGTTTTAGACGACACTTTAAGGCGGCGATACTGTTGAGAGAGAGAAAAGTGATGTGTCACACTTACGTTAAGTTGGGCGAATGTTTTAGGTATAAATCTTTTTCTAAAAGTAACAAAATAGTACGTTCACACTTCTTTAGAAAGTGTATAAAATATGTGTATGCAAATGACATATTGTTGTACAGATTGCATTCCAAGGACTATAAAACCAATCTATATATCCAATTTAGAGTACGTATTTGTATGAATATATAGCATCAGTGTATCGATAAACACGATGATGTTAAATTTAATTCGGTTGTTTGCCAATCTAACTGGACTCCCATCTTCAAATCAATAAAAATACAGTAATTATTTTGGGAAGAAAAACTGAAAAAATCCATCAAGTGCTAAAAAGTTATGGATGCATTCATAATTATAATAAGATCAACCAGAAGCAAGTAATGCAATCGATCATCAGTACTTTATTACAACAGTTCTCTAATAGTCTCAAGAACTTCATGCTCGATGCCTTGACGATCAAGCTACATAATAACAATATTTATATCAAATTCACTCAAGTTCCAAAGGACTAACCGTTGACCATCACCCCGCCTGCAAAAAGAGATTGCAACATCACTAACTTCAGCTAGAACCTCCAAGTTATACAAAAAACAGTGACAACAAATATGTGATTCGCGAACGCTTTTTAAGTGGCTTAAGAAAATACGTAAACTTTTGCAAAGTTGTTCATATTCATAAACATGCATGTAAATATGTTTAAGTTATAAGCATGGAAAATTAAAGTATAAATCATTGAACCATTTTTTTTCTCTTGCAATTGTTGTAAAAAAGGTTGTTGTGAATGATACTTTCTACGTACTTCTAAGACATAATGCAAATATCTTTTATGCAGAAACAAGGATGACCAACTGGATAAAAGAAAACTGTATAAATATTTGTATGCACATGACATATATATTGTTGTACTAGTGGCACTAATGCGTGTGTTATCACAAGCAGTAACAAGTAAGTGTTTAAGTGCAATACCATTAGGATGAAGAACTTGACCAGTCATATAGGAAGAGTCCTCAGAAGCAAGGAACACGTATGATGGAGCAATCTCATAAGGTTGACCTGCCCGATTCATGGGCACCGTTGACCCAAACCTTGCTATGTCGTTGTCATTGAGTACTGAAGCTTGCAGTGGTGTCCAAATAGGACCAGGGGCCACACCATTTACACGAATCTTCTTTTCGGCCAAATGCAATCCTAGACCCCTTGTGAAGGATACGATGGCCCCCTTTGTTGAAGTGTAGTCAAGCCAACTTGGTGGGTCGGGATTGTATGCTAACACTGATGTTGTGTTTATGATGCTGCTTCCTTCTTTCATGTGCTTCAAAGCATGTCTGCGTAAAAAAGAAGTCGTTACAACCCATCTAAATGTATGTATAATTTTTAAAAAGAAAAGACTGTAGATAAATAACAGATTTTAATTGGTTCCTATCTAAGTGATCGCTCTATGTCCAGTTATAAGAATTGAAGAAAGCCTATTTTAAAATGGTAACATCAATGTAAAAAAATGACTTATGAATTATTCAGTCTTCCAAATAATTGTCATGTTTCTAAACGCTTTCAAATAATTACTCGTATAATGTTTTTGAAAGTCTTTCCAATTAAAAACTTACAGTATATATAAAATATAATGCATACTAGTAAAAGATATCATTAACATGTTAAGAAATGATACATACTTTGTCAAGAAGAAATATGAAAAAATATTGGTCCGAAACACCTTTTCAAGCCTCTCCTCTGTGATCTCTTCTAACGAATACGAATACGTATAGTATTGCACGGCTGGAAGGTTCACTAGGACATCAATGCCTCCATATTTAGAAATGACCTCATCCACAACATTCTTGCAATTTTTATCATATCTAAGATCCGTAGGTATGGCAATAGGATCAACCGAGCCTTCCATTTTTGACTCATTTATGATATCCAATGTGTCTTTTGCATCTATATCCTCGTCGGGCTTGACATAAGTGAAGGCTATAGTCGCACCCTCCTTAGCAAAGTGGTAACAAACTGACCTTCCAATACCTGAATCTCCTCCTGCAACTAAAGCCACCTTTCCCTGTGCCAAGAAGCTAAACACTTTCATTTACTTGGATTACTCACAGGTCTATAACCCTTTCAGCTCTTATGGGCAAACTGGATTTACAACGCTTTATCAGCTTGTACTTGTAATCACCCATATTTGCTCTTATCTTTAGGTTCTCTTTAGTTATCATAAAAAATTTCCGTTAGGTATGGTTGTTGGGTAATCTTGATGGGCCAAGTATGTGGGTCAATGGATTGGTATTTGGGTTGCTCCATTTGATATGGAATAAAAGGTGTGGGTTTACCAGTTCCTTGGTTGACCGAGTATTATGAAAGTCAGTGGTCATCGATGCACAAGTAACTTGTAATACCTAACGTAAAATGCACAAGTTACTTGTAAACACTAATCATCGATGCATACCTATATCAACATCTCTCGACGTCTCAAGCATGGTTCAACATAGTCGAAGATTTTCATTCCGACATAAATCACTCAAGGTATGAACAAACAAATTTAAACTTGACAGATGATCAAAGAAATAAATCTTTTGTTTTAAACTTCACATTTTTATGAATGTGACAAAACATTTTACAAATTATTTTTAAATTAGAAAGAAATGTTTTATTTGAAAAAATTATTTCAAAAATAATAACAGCTATTTTTTCCTTAAAACAGCTCCAAACTTCCCCAAATAAACCTTCATCACTAAAAACAAAAATTGGAGCGACCTTGTTTGGCACGGTACCACTAAATTTAGTGGTACCGTGTAACCTTTAGTGGCATTGTCCCTCTGTAACGGCTAGTTTTTTCTTTACCTATAAATAGTGGCCTATTTTACACTTTCAACTTAATTTTTCCATTTAGTTTTCTCTGGTCTAACCCCTTCTTAGTTAGATCACTTTCTTTTATCATTTAGAGAGTTTTTCTTTTGTTTAAGAGTGATCTTTTCATTCAACCAAAGATCACCATCATTCCTCTACTAGTTAAGAGAAGAACACAAAGTATCAAGAAGATACAAAGTGTTAAGAGTCTTTGTGTAGTGCACTTGCATTACTTGTTGTTTACTTGTTTTATCTAGACATACACCAAGTTGTCACCATCATGTGTAGTCATCTTGTTTGGATCATTGTGATCTTGTAGAGATCGAGGAGATCTTGTGTAGCTTGTGTTGATAGTTAGTATATCGGGTAGATCATGTAGAGATAGGGGAGATCTTGTGTCGCTTGTGTTGATAGTGAGTAGATCGGGTAGATCATGTGGAGATCGGGTAGATCGTGTAGATTATGTTGATTGGGTAGATCATGAGTAGATCGGGTAGATCGAGTGTAGATCATGTGGATCTTGTAGCTTGTGTGATTTGTGAGGATCGGGTAGATCGTGAGTAAGATTGGTACTAGCTAGCTTAGTACTCGACATCTAGCTTAGTACATGTCGGAAAATAATGTAAGCGACGCAGTTTATGTATATAGGCCTTGAAACACAAGGTTTGTTATGTTGGGCAATAAAACATAACGGGTTTTGTTATACCCGGAAAAAAACTCGACATTTAGCTTAGTGTCGGAAAATACTGTAAGCACTGTTGAATAGATCGAGTGATAAAAGGTATCAGTTATCCCACATTATAGAAAGTTAATGTGTTAGAAGAATGTCCAAAGATATTTCCACTATATATATGTTTGTGTCACTACCTCTGACGACTTTAAACGCTCTTTTTTATTGTAGGTAAAACATTTGGATCTTTTGGACAGAGTAGCCACTTTTAATCGTCAGTAAAAGTCTCGCATAGTCTCATACACTCATGTTACTCTCGGTAAACATACTAGCTAGTTAAGCTTTGATCTTCTTTTCTTTTCATGTTAACAACTACAATGGTTGTTTAACAACATATATAGCCAATAATGTTTTATTTAACAACTAATCAACATGAAATGTACCTTGAGTTTATTAGAGGGCTTGTAATGAGGGTTAGCAAAAAGAGGTCGAGGGTTCATGAGATATTCTTTCCCTGGTTGTGACTCTTGGTTCTGTGGTGGAAATCGCCGTTCACCTTCTTCCATCCGCATTTCCTTCGACTAAAACAGATTCACCAAAGTCCAATAGTTAGGATAACATAATTGCATAAATGCTTATAACCAACTCCTACTAACATAATAAAAAAATGGAAATTGTCTATAACTGAATCAAAATAATTAACTATAACTGAAAGATAAAGAAGCTGATATAAAAGACCATTAAGGTGTGGATAGCTGAGGATCCCCGCCTTAGAAGACTTCCTATCGCCGGTGTAACCCTATTAGTGCTAATTCCTGTTACAACATGTGAACTAAATAAGCTACGTGACAATAAGTATGACTTGTGTGCGATTGAAATCTTGCATGAGGTGGACACCATCGAATGCATCATCACAATTACTTAAGATATATAGATGAATTGAATGAAGGAAACTCATTTAGTGACAAGTTTATATAGAGAGACAGAGAGAGCAGAATGCAGGAAAAGGTAATCAATCATCTTAGAGTAAATCAAAAGTTATGTACGTCTTTCAACCATTCTTAATGTAGAAAGCTAGTGAGAAGCCGAACAACCTATAAAAGAAGTGTAGCACGTAACGTAATGCATTCATTAAATTAGAATCAAGTATGGCAACTTTCTTACGATATGCATGTTTTTTTGTTACCGACAATTTATTTGTACCATTAAAATTATGACACGTATGGATTGGGTCTTCCAATTCTGTCTAAAAATCTCAATCCAGTGTTTCCCACAAAACTATCTTAATCTGTCGACAAAGTGAAGATGACAGATAACTAAAAAATCTGTTGGAAAATTGATAACGTTGGATGTCGAAATCATAATAAATTGATAACTACAAATAACCAATCAATTAAGTTATTTGATAAAGGGCATATTTGGTACGCAGCTTTTTTGTAGCCGTAAGCTTTTTGTTATAAAATTAATATCCTCCAAAAAAAAGTAGCTCCGTTCGGATACAATAATTTCAAGCTTTTATTTTAAACAAGTAGCTCCAAAATAAAAAGCTGATTAATGAAACTTTTAAAATATTTCGAAGCTGTTAAAACGTAAAATGTTAACATATAATTACAATCAACATCTAATTTACCAAATATTTTTATTGAAAAAAAAAAAAAAATATATATATATATATATATATATATATATATATATATATATATATATATATATATATATATATATATATATATATATATATATACTCCGTAGCTTGTAGCTCATGTTAACAGTTTTGTAATTTACAGCTTACAGCTCGTTTTACCAAACATACCTAGTGGAAACTTCTAACACGAAACCTACACCATGATAAGATACAGGAAATATATTTCTACAAAAATATAATAAACCATTATTTATGGTTCAAACCCTCAAACACTTCTCCAACAACGAAAAAATAAACTTAGTATTAGTAATATTATTGGGAATTACCAAAATGGAAATAGTTCAATGCACAACGACACTCTTAAATGCTATACACCTCTCATACCATTGAAAGAAATAAGACGTTCCAACTATCAATACTCTTGAATATGAGGCTATGCTTCTCATCATATTACACGAACAGCGCCCCTGTAAACATTTTTAAAAATCTGGTTTATTACATTGGTTTTTGGCAGTGACGACTGACTCTTTGTGCTGGAAATAGTGTACGGTGTACGTATGAGTGTTGGGTGTTTTTGTTTAGAGTAATTAATCAGACCCATATTAATAATGATGGATCAAGATCTAAAAAAAAAAAAAGTATAATATGGCATAAGAATAATGACGCTAAATGGTTGTTTTCTGGTAGTCGCATGCTAGTATAACAAAATTAATATCTATATCACTAACAAATTATCACGGTTTAGAAGTCCATACAAAAAATAATGCATACCAGAAAAAGATAATTAATTAATTAACATGTTAAGTTATGATACAGACCTTGTCAAGAAGAAATAAGAGAAAATATTGGTGCGAAACACCTTTTCAAGCCTCTCCTCTGTGATCTCTTCTAACGAATATGTATACGTATAGTATTGCAATGCTGGAAGGTTCACTAGGATATCCATGCACCCATATTTTTCGATACCTCATCAACAACAATTTTACAGTTTTTGTCTTACCTAAGATCCGTAGGTATTGCAATTGGTTCAGCGGAGCTATACATTTTTAACTCATTTATGATATCCGATGTGTCTTGTGCATCTATGTCCTCAACGCCATTCATATATGTGAAGGCTATAGTTGCACCCTCTTTAGCAAAGTGGTAGCAAACCGACCTTCCAATACCCGAATCTCCTCCTGCTACTAAGGCCACCTTTCCCTGCACCAAAAAACAAACAATTAGATGACTATTTCTTAAACAGAAAGCAAAGAGACACAGACACTACTAGAAAGAAAGATGTATTCTAGTGACAATATCATAGTGACACATAGTAAAAAGTCCCTTTGTTGTACCTTTAGTAAAAAGTCCCTATGTTTAACCTTCTTATGTTCTTGACTCGTACCCATAACTCCATGCTTAATTAACAAGGCTTCAAAGCAATAATCCCCTAACCCTCTAAAATCTAAAAGTTTAAGACTCATTTTTTTGTATATTTTGTGTCACAGAGATGTTTCGAACTTGAAAAGTACCTTGAGTTTATCAGAGGGCTTGCAGTGAGCTGGGTTGGCGAATAAAGGGCGAGGGTTCATCGATCTTTTCGTGGTTGCTCATCTTGATGCTGAGGTGGAAATATTTGTTCGCCTTCCTCCATCTGCATTGCCTTTGCCTAAAACAGCCTCACCAAAGTCTAATTAAGATAATTGCTTGCTTACAAATGCTAGCTCTTTAATCAATCAAGTTCCACAAACATGTTAAAAAAATGGAAATTGTATCAACATAAACCAGTACATTTGTTGGACTCAAGCTCATATTGCAATACTCAACAAATTCGAAATGATAAAATTCAACCGAAAGATAAAGTATAATTAGACCTTAAAAGTGTGGATAGCGGGGGAACCAAACCTTGGTGTGACCGCGTTAGTGCTAATAATTCCTCTTATAGCATGTGAACTTAAAAGCCCCATGACCATAAACATGACTTCCATGCAATTGGGATCTTGCCAGACCAAGATAGTATTGAATGCATCATCTTCGAGTAGCACATTTGTTAAGATAGACGAAAGAATGAAATGCATTGAGTGAAAGGTATCACATATATAGAAAGAGCAGAGACGGGAAAATGGTAATCATCTTATTGTCAAATATATTTTATCAATATCAAAAATAAATCGGATCAAAGCAATTTTACGTACACCTTTCAACCTTGCTAAATGTAGTAAGGTAGTGACAAGGAAGAAACCTAAAAGAAGTGTATAGCAGCATGATACTTAATGCATTCATCAAAATGCTCAAAAATCCAGCACCAAAAAACTATCTTTGGTACACTTGCGAGTTTTTGTTTTGCTTAATTGATTTGCGTTTTCAGTTTTTGTTTACAATTCCTCTACATTTGTGTGATATTAGTGACACTTATTAGCAATAAACCTAGCAATAGGTTAGTGATACTTTTATACTTTATTTCACTATTACAAATCGAATGCCTAAACTTTCTTATATTAACCAAAACTTGGTAGAGATCGTGATGTGACGGACTTGTTACTTAACAATTTCATAAAGCACTTCCGTAGAAAAGCTTGATATTCAACAATATAAGATATTACATCAAAATGCTAGTTTTCTTATTCAAGCTAGTACACGTGATTTTATTGTGAAAGAGCCTGAATATGATTCAATCCACTTTCTTTTAGAAAACACTGAGCAATTTGCAAGGACTAAGATAGCCCCGCCTGCAAGAAATGGATTGCAATATTATGATCAACACACACCTTCAGATATATGACACACTGTAGAACTATGGTAGGTGAATGTGTTTCAGTCATGTGTTTATGTTTGTAGAGTCTTACCATTACAATGGAGAACTTGGCCAGTGTAGTAGGAAGAATCCTCAGATGCAAGGAACACATACGTTGGAGCAATCTCGAAAGGTTGAGCTGCCCGATCCATGGGTACCTCTCACCCAAATGTTGCAATATCCTGGTATCTCAATAAGTATATACATAACATTACATTTATTGATCATAATAGCCAAAAAATCATGTATGGAGACCTTAAAGGTGCGAAGAGCATAGAATCAACAGCGAAGAGCATAAATAGTAAAGTAAAGTAAAGTAACTCCCAATACCGTCTTCCACGGGTTATGGGTCCCAATACCGTCTTCCACGGTGTATGGGGGAGGTTGAGACGTAGACTACCATACCCTTACCTAAGGTAGAGAGGCTGCTTCCAGTTCTACCTAAGGTAGAAAAGGACCTCCGGCCTTTTGTAGGGAGTGAGGATCGAACCCTTGACCCCTAGATTAAGAGGCAAGGGGTTTTCCAACCAATCCAACCCTACTTGTTTGGAATTTTTTTAGAAAATGAACCATATTTTATCAACACGTCTCAGTTATGCTTAGAATAGTAGTATATGAACGTAACTACCTACAAAACATGCTTATCAAGTATTTCAAGTTATTTCATGTTTTTGCAATGTCATAATATTTGTAGTTCAAATATGTATAAAAAAAATGATGAGCCAAAATATACATAAATTTCTGATTCATTTTCATCTCTTAGCATCATACTCTGCTTCAAATTTATTTTTATCATAGAAAATTGATCCTGATTGAACTAGCAATAAACCACTGTAACAAATTTTATATGCAGTAAAATATGTGTAAATATATATTAGGCACCTAAAAAGGAAATTTGTTATAATAAAGCTCACTAAAGTCATTTGGAAAGGGTTAAGAGTTGATTACCCTTAAGTCATTTGGCATAAACATGTATGGTTCTCGCAATACATTCCTAGGCATGCATTTGTTTTATGGATGGCGATTAGGAGTAGATTGAAAACACAGGACAGAATTTCAAGATGGTTTCACACTGATAAATATGCTCTGTCCTTTTTGTCGTTGCTGCAAAGATTCACATTCCCACCTGTTCTTTAGCTGCGATTTTACCAAGGAGATTTGGAATAGGAGTTATGTGCAGACTTGAAGATATATCTTGTATATGGGCTGAAGTGGTTTCGGTATTTCAAACAAGGCTGCTAACAGTACTATATGGAGCATCATTCAGTGGTTAGTTCTTGGAGCTGTGATTTACTACGTTTGGCAAGAAAGGAACACCAGACTTTTTCAAAAGGAAGCAAGGTCTACGGATGCTGTTTTCAAGGTTATTTGTTGACATGGTAAGGCACAAGCTCATGGGGTTGAAGATTAGGAATTCTACGGAAGTTATGAAAGCTGCTAGCATTTGGAATTTACCGTTGAAGGCTATTATCAAAGATGGTGAAAAAGCTGTTCCTAAGGAAATTAATGATGGGATCACTTAACACTTGGAACTTGGGTGGTCTGCACAAGCTTTTATTGAGCTTGTGGCATTATTGGAGCATAATTCAGTGTTTGGCATAACAGTTGGTATTTTCTCTCTAATCCTTATTGTTTTGCAGGTTCTAAGTGGAAATATGTTATTTTTAACCTATTGTTTGTGGTGTCATGCTCCTCCTTGGTTCAAGTCTTTGAAGTCTGTTTTCATGTTTATCAGAGTGATTTTCTCTTTGGATGGGTTTTCTTGGATAACTATGGTGTTTGATTAGATGGCAATATGGGAAAGGGGACATTTTGGCTTGGTGATGACTTGGCCCATCTAGAGCATGCTGAAAGATGTGCCGTCTTGCATGGGCAACTCATTCTCTGCTAAGATGCACTCTTATCTCTCTTTTGTTTCCTAATCTTTGGTGGCTTGCTATTTTTTCTATAAGAACTATTCATAGGCTTGTTGAGTGTCGTGAAAATCTGCCTATGGGTATTCTTGCCTGCTAGTTCTGGTAATTCTTGTGTTGCTTATTCCAGTATTGGAGTTGGTTACTTTGATGTTTCTGTTATTTACAAGAAAGATATGCTGCATTACATTGAAGGCTGGCTTAGTAATCTTTTCACTAGTTATGCTGGTGTTTGGCATAACTGGTTTGATATTGGTACGGGCTTCTGGTTGTGTAACAGAACCTTCAAATTGGATATTGATGATGCAAATTCTTCTAATTTGCTCAGCTGGATATGGAAGGGAAATGGCTAGCAATCCTAAGGTTCACAAAGTTTTTTTTATAGCATAATTGTCACACAATCAAATATATACAACTCTAAAAGAGTGAAAACTTTAAGGCAAAAAATAAAACTATGACGAGCAATAGCGAGTTAGTGTGCTGCACCCATTATACTAACACAGTGAGTCAGTTACTCATAAATTAGTAGTAAACAATTAGATATAATATTCTAGCACAAGGTTAGGTTAAGTAAACACAGCCTGTTGACACGCCAAGTTGTAAATTGTAACTAATCGGGGTAACTCAATCTAGTTGACCCAGTAACCTAAGCTAAACCCAGCAAAGTATGCACATCCCTATGTATCATGGCATATAAAGGTATCAGGACCTTCCTGATGTCTCTTCAAGTATGAGTGGATGTGCCTCCCAAAAGTCATCTTCAATTATATTTGAATGTTCCACGACTACTTTCTTGAGAGATTTTGCAACGACTCCATTATCGGTCACTGTCATCTCCTGGACATACAACAATCGTAAGACTCGTTTAGATCATGCATTACTATTACTGTAGACGGACTCATGAAAAAGGTAACGGGCAAATTACAATACATAACAGCATACTTTCACCACAGTTCCATTTTGGTCACTAGAATTTAGAAATTCATTACAAAAGTTCATCCAACTTTTAAAACTGCTGTAAAATTCATTCACCCAAGTCAACCTTTTAGGGTTCTTTCTAGTCAGAATACCGGAAAGAATCAAATTCAAAAGGTATGATAGTTTTCGTAATGATTTTTAAAGTATACTGACTAAATGAAAAATGAACTAACATATCTGCAAATTTATCCTAAAAGAATATGCAACTATGCGATTTTGTATTACGGATGTCTACAGATATGACTAATTCATTTCTTAAATTGCCAGTGGTATGTGAGTGTGCCCATTAACCAAGAGGCTGTGGGTTGTGAGATAGGTGGTACACTGGTATATGAGTGCAGAAATTGCCGTTTTAAAACAAAAAAATACAAGTTTGCTCTGGTGAGAGAGATAGAGAGATGACCTTGTCCCAGAATACACAAGAACCATTGCGGAACATGATGGGCAACATACTGTAATCGATACCGAATAACTCAGAGAGTATCTGATTCTTCTCCTGTGTTTGAGTCCCCTGCATAACAAACATTCTCATTAAAAAAAACAGTATTTACAGTAACCAGATACAAAGAGAGAGATTGGCAAACTTTCAGCCAATCTATGAAAGAATGTAAGGTGCAAATTTGTAGGTGGACGTAATTTCAGACTTATCATATGTTTTAAAAAAAAGTTCTAAGTAAATACATAGGAAATACACGAGAAAGTTGGGACCTTTAACTTGCTTTGAGCTTCCCTTGTGGTTTTGCCCGACTTGACAAGCATCCAAAAGCAAGTATTATACTGATTGTTTATGTGACCTACACAAATTGAAAAAAACCGAACAAGTTACAGAAATGGCATGTAAGGAACAAATGAGTAAAACAATGTCCATCGATTTTGGCAAATGAATAACAAGACCATAGTACAAGGAAGTTAATGATCCTGACACTCTGAAATTTTCTGAAGTCATTTCCGTCATCCAACATGTTTTTGGCCAGAATCAGTATTTGATGAAACCAATAACATATTTAGGTGTAGTAAAAAGTAGTTTTTATATAGTGGTGACCGAAATGAATAAAGGTTGTATACTCGGCCTCCGCATACATTATCCCTTTTTGAAGAAAAATAATTAAATAAAATGAAGAGAAAGATGCCAAAATTTACTCACAGTCAACTTGTCTCCAAGCTAGATAATCTCGAATAATTGCATATGTTGGATAGCAGACAGCCCTTCCATCAAAATTTGGTAAGCACTTCAACTCTTTTTGCGGGAGAAATTCTTTCCATTTCATCACATATGTAGCAGTGAAAAACAAGCAAATTGCAGATACTATTTCACTGCAAGGATTAAGAGAATAGGCAGACCAATACTAGTTACAAACTTGAAAAGACATTTGTACCCTTCTAACTTGGCTTTAAGTCACATATCTTACCTGGCACGTCTTTGATAAAGCTGACTATTTCCCTTTAAAACAAAGCTGAAAATCAAAAAATGTTGAGACTGATTACTAATTATACAGTGCATTATTAGCACAAGATCAATCAATAAACAATTAATTCAAAGTTTTACCTGTATTCATCACTCACACCGTATGCAAATACAATGTCGTTAAACTCCTCCAATACAGAAACTGCACATGAGTTCATAAGTTTAAGAGCTTGCTCATCATTAGGCTTCTCAAATCCGTGAACATCGGAAAATCTAGTAGAAACAAATACATGAAAAAGAAATTAAGAAAACTATATTTACTAAAGCATTTGTACTCTTTTATAATATGGTTTTACCTGTGAAAATGAGAGCCATCTATTCGTATGACAGTCCAAGTAAATGGCAGCAACTTTTTATCAAACTGAAACAATTTAATATACTCTGGTTTTATATTATTGACATTCTGCTCAAAACAACCAATCTCCTTGCAAAGACAGGAATAACCATTCCAGAAACTTTTTGAGGCTATATTTTCTGAATGGACAACTATGAGCCTCTTCCGAAGTCTTATGACAGGGGCTTCATTGTCATCAATCTCAAAGGTCTCTTCAACCTGAGTGAAAGCTAAGTTTAGTTTTAGAGAACTTTTAGTGCAGAAAATTATTAAAAATTATGCGCACCTCATGCTACTTGTCCTATTAAGGTACTTTACGCATACTTAAAACATTTAATATATAAAAACAAGATAAATACAAAAGCCAGACAGAATGCAAACCTCTGTCCTGAGGATGCAAGAACCCTGGCGGTACATGCTCGGAAGGTTTTTATAATTGATACCGAATTCATGGAATAGCATCTCGTTTTTTTCTTGCTTTTGGGTATCCTATATATAAGCCATATAGAATATTAAAAGCCTTGTGGGATGTTCAACATAATATCATAAAGAAGTCGAAACTTAAGAAATGATAATCAATCCACAAGTAAGCACTATCATGGTGCAATTAAGATACATGATTTCTAAATTGCTCTGTAAGATATTGCAAGTATTTTATATTAAGCATTTTAAACATTATCAGCTTTTTCTTCAACAAATGAAATACCTTCATTAAGCATATAAAAAATACACACCTTCAACTTTTCCCGTGCTTCTATTTCTGATTTCCCACTTTTAACCCACATCCAGAAGCACGTATTGTACATGTTGTTGGAATGACCTAGAAGAACAGGCAGGGTCATTTAAGTATTTACTCACATAGCTGGATAAGCAGGGTGAGCAAAGTAATTACTCACGTTCTCTTTGTCTCCATGCAAGATATGCTTGAAGAGTGTCGGCTGATGGGCAGGTTATGACTCGAGCCCTAAATGGAGGAGTAGATCTCATGTCCCTTTGAGGAAAGAATTCTTTCCATTTTTTCACATATAACGATATGAAGAAGGATCCAATGATTGAAAGAATCTTGCTGCAATTTCAACTTCGCCGTTAAGGGAAAACTAAAAGAAATATTATTCCAAAGAAATTCTTGAGGGAAAAAAAAAAAAAAAAAAAAAAAAAAAAAAAAAAAAAAAGAAAAAGAAAAAAAGAAAAAACACTCTAACCAAATATTCGATCACCTTTCACGTCTTTGGTGAAATTTGGTTTCCTTCTTGAAAATAAAACTGCAGACGACATCAGAATACTATAACTAATATTTCACATATAACTTTTTATTATGTACTGATCGATAAAGTAGGTGATTTGACTTTTGAGGTCTCACCTATACTCGTCGCCATAACCATAAGCAAAGACGATATCTGGGTACTGCTCCATCACAGAAGTTGCAAAGGAATTCATCAAATTGAAAGCTTTTTCATCATTCGGTTTTTCAAACTCATTAATTTCTGAAAATCTGCCAAATTTGGTAGATGGTTACAATAGTAAAATTTATGCATATAATAACTAATAAGCACTAGTTAAGGTAGCCGAGAATGACAAAGACAATAGTAGAGTGTTATAATTGTAGCCTTAGGGTAAAAAGTGAAAGTAATACCTATCAAAATTGTGACCATAAATCCGGACTACAATCAAGTTTGGATACATCACTTCATCTTCAAGTTCAAAGGACTTCACATACTCATACTTGCTATTCGCCATGCCAGCCTATAATCAGTTCCAACAACAGTTCAAAACTTGAAAAAGGAATACAGATCGAAATTCAAATTTGCGGCATGTTACCAGACTACTTATAATAGACACACATCAAAACCATAAGGGTTTTTACATTGTCTTCGGCTTAAATGTAACTTGTAAATTCTATTTTCCTTGAATATTGTGCAATTCTATAGTTCCTATTCATAGACACGCGTTCAACTAACAAGTATCACTTAATTTATCGATTCATTCGTTAATCTCAGTTTGCTGATTCTATAATTTTCTAATTCCATCCCTGCGACTAGAACCATTTAGCATAGTTGCCAGACTTCAAAGTAACTAAAAAGGATTAATGCTACACGAACTAATAGATGCAAATAATATATTCAGAAGTGCTTAAGCTTATACTCTGCAGCAAATATGCATAGGATATATTCACTTATTGTATGCGGTATCTAAGCACTTACGAGTAAATATTTGGGTATAATATCTGTCATATACAAAGAAAATGAAGGCTTTAGAAGCCAAATATCGTGATGGCAGAGACATATGGGTGAATTTAAGTGATTAAAAAACATTTTAAAACTGAAGTTTGCAATAAACCTGATGTGGACAGATTAATGGTTTCAAATTTCTGCATCAAATTGAACATTTAACTCAATACAATTGCAACTTGCAAGTACAAATACCATGAATGACTAACTATGCCACATAAAGGCTTTATGTAACCAATTATCACTATTTTTTGCTGCTAAAATTGCGAAAAACAGCCAATCTTACAATTTTGAGCTATCAGTTAATTTAACTACAGAAATGGACACTCAAAGTAACAAAGATCTACAAGACATATGAGACTCTTGAAAGAATATTCAGTTGTCTCCTCATAAAACTCTCAATGTGAATTACGATGTTGTAAAACTTGCTACAAGGTCGGTCATCCAAAAAATCAGCTTGGTCAAAACTCAGTTGTTAATTAGTTGGAAAATGGTGTTAATATTTCTAGACTTATTCTTGAATTCTAGGGATTCTATTTCCTTATGGACATGTGATACATATAATTCCGAAATTTATACTTAACTACACCAATCTGAGTACTTCCCCGCCTAGGCCGATAACTCGCTACTAGGTAACCGACGGCTCAAGTACCACCTAGCGAGTTTTGCAAACAATGGTGTTATATGATGGAAGTATTCACAGTCAATGAAGTACACTTTCTTCATAAAAATACTTATGTAATTAATTTCTGTTGTAAACCAGGCCACTAATACTTACGTAATTAATTTCTGTTGTAAAATAGGCCACTAAAAATCATTTCTATAACAGATTCACCCGTTGTATGTGTAGTTTGACTCGACTAGTACAATTCAACTCGTAAGATAACAGATTAAACCAAGTAGGATCAAACCAACAAACCATGTATGTTATACTTTACAAACACTTAATAGATAAACGTAGAAGGATCCGTGTTGAGGTGGGAAGTCGAGCCTTATTGGCTCTGATGTACACGGCCAAACTGGTTTTCCCATGCACCCAACGAGGTTTGAACTCTGGTCTTTTAAGTCTCTAGGACACCCTACCACTAGGCCACCTTCGAGATAGTTAAGCAATAAGCACTTAACAAATCACATGCATTATTATTACAAATCCTTAAAAAGGAACCACTCAGCGGCGGCCTAGTGACGAAAGGCATGCGACTATCATGACTTAAATGTGTGAGGTGTCAAGTTCAATTTAAAAAAAAAAAAAAAAAAAAAAAAAAAAAAAAAAAAAAAAAAAAAAAGATACAAGCAACTAACTTTTTTTCATTGAGGCATTTTATCAAACAGTTGGCAGACACAATTATAATAGTACGACATATGTACCAGTAATTAATATCAAATATAAAAGCACTACATTAGCGACCCAGAACATAAACTAAAACCCATGTTGTTAAATTGAAATTAAAAAAAAAAAAAAAAAAAAAAAAAAAAAAAAAAAAAAAAAAAGGAGAGCTTACTTGAAGAATGTGGATCAAACGGCGCCTTTTTTTTTAGGAGTGAGTAGGAATACAGGGGTTTATGTTTATGTGTTGTTTTATACAACTTTTTTTCGAAGGTTTATAAGTTTTGTATAATTTTAAGTGTTGTTGAAGAAGAAGAAGAAGAAACCTACACTATTTTGTGAATGGGTCTCGGGATGGGATACGGGCCAAACATTAAAACTAGAAAATGGGCTTCTTCTTTTTAATAGTGGGGCTTTGAGCAAAAGAAAGATGCAAGTTACTTGCAAAAGTAGGTGTGAGCAGGGGTGTTCACGGTTCGGTTAATTAACCGAATAAATCGAAAATCGAACCGAACAGAACCGAAATAAAACCGAACGGAACATATAACCGAACCGAACTTGTTAAAACCGAACCGAACCGAATTAAAAATTCGGTTTTCGTTTTGGATATGGGTTTAGCTATCTGAACCGAAAACCGAATTTATATAAATATATATATATATTTATATTATTTTAAATATAAAAAATATATATTAAAATTTTATACTAATATAAAAAAATATTTTTTTATGCTTGAAATATTTTTTTTGCCAAAAATATATATAATTAAATTCAAAAAAATATATATATAAATAGTGTAATTTAAGTAAAAAATTCGGTTTTCGGTTTTGACCCATAACCGAACCGAACTTCGGTTCAGTTATAGATATTTTCGGTTCGGTTCGGTTTTCGGTTATGACCCAAAAAAATTTTTTAACCGAACAACACGAACCGAATAAACCGATTAACCGATAACCGAACCGATGAACACCCCTAGCTGTGAGCAGTAGTTGTAGCCTGTAAGCACAGTTTACTGCTCACCGCTCATAGCTTCTTAAAGAAGCATTGGAAAATTAAGTTTTTTTAAAAAATAGCAAAGCTCACCGCTTTTTTGTCAAACGAACACTAAAAATCAAAAAGCTTGTTGCCAACCACTCATCGCCCTAAAAAGCTAAAAAAAAAACCACCAAACATAGCCTTAGTTTGAGCTAAACTTTTTGGATGCATGCGCTTCTATCAGTAATTCAGCATTAACAAGTAAACACTCGATCATAAATTGGGGTCGGGACACGAATTGGAAACGATCAAGGCATCAAAGCCATTTACAGATCATCTTTTTTTTCTCTTGATTGTGAGTATGTTTCGCGAGTAATCGTCTATAGATGTAATAATGGGTACAGATTCTTTAAAAAGCTAAAGTTTTGTAAAAGTGTGAAAGTTTGTTTAGAAGAACATAAATAAATGACCGAAATATTACAAAAAAGTGTAGATTCAACTTGTTTAGAGAAAACAAGTTTTAGTTTTGAATTAGATGTACAATTAAATGTGGTATTTTCGTAAACATTTTTTACTTTTTCTTATGTCACATTCAGATATGTATTTGGTAAGTTTTGAACCCTAAACCAAAATAAAAAAGGTTAGGTTACCACTAGTGATGGTTTTGTTTCAATGATCAAGTAAATATGAAAATTTTGGCTTTGTCTGAATTTTGATCATTAAAAGGTTTTTATTCAATAAAGTGATTATGCAAAAGAAATCAAAAGATAAAAATTATTGATTCATATTAATTTAGCCTATATTTGTTGTGAACTTATTCAAGTTTTTCACATGAGATGCAGGAAGAAATATCAATAGAAAAATACATCGGCAATACATAGCTTATTTAAGTTGTGACCATGTTAATCACAAACGTTATGCCGTTATATATAACACATAAAAGTAGGAAGAATTTAATTACTCTATAGATGGTGTACAAAAGTTCACAAACTCATGTCATTGCAAATAAATTGATAACATTGATGATATAATACAAAAAATCTACCGATAATGTTATTGAAATGTATTATACGGAGTACATATTTAACCTAGTAGGTATGGACAAGAAGCATTTTTAGGACTAATTAGCCGGCCATTTGTTAAAAACTCCAAAAAGGCTACACTTTCTTGACATCCACGAACGTCTGGCTTAAACCTTAAAAATGGCGGAAAGAACAACCAAAAGCTTGTGGCAAGCACACAAGCTAACGTTAATGGTCGAGACACAACATGAGGCAAACATAATTTTCCTTTCGCTGCTCTCTTAATGATAACTTCAATGCCCACCAGCAATCCATGTAATAAAAAGAAGCAAGTAACTTCACCTGTTGGTTTTAATCTTCCAATATTATAGAATATGAACTCGTGCATCAACCCTGAAACAAGAAACGCTGTAAGAACGGCAAGAAACGAGGCCCATTTTCTTGACATAAAACGCGTTGAAAAGGAATGAACGGGATCATATATAGTTGGATGTAGAATTCTTGTGACCATGAGGTTCCATCTTTTTCCCCAAAAGTCTTGGAGTGAAGTTGCGAGATAAGGCTCATCAAATTGCGGCTCTAGTTCCATTTGAACCAAGGTTCTAGCCACATATGCAATTATGACTAGTACTATCTCAAGCATGAAGTATATATGGAAGCAATACAACGACATCTTCAATATTGGATGGATGTATTCAGCGCAATCATACACCTTAAGTAAAATCCCAAACAACATAACCTTCACTAAGAATATTTTGTTCCTCGTTTTCCTAGTTTCTTGAACCGAACTTCTAGAGTTCAACAGAGATGGAGTATATATAGGTTTAATTGGCAAACATGCCGTGATGACAAACCTTGACAATGGGAGTGGTGGATCGGACGAAAGAGGACCTTTTCCATAAGCAAAAAGAATAAGTTTGAAGTTTGCAAGCCATGCTATAAAGAAAGATGTTAAACCACCAAGATGAATGGTGTTTAGATTTAGTGGAAACCATATAAAGAGGCATGTAACAATGGATATAGCCAAATGTCTAGTGGTACCTTTCGGGATGAACTTGCCTATGGTATAACAATAAAGAAGACATACCAACACTACTACCCAAACCACAATGAAGTTGTTAACCTCTCCCTCCATGGTGGTCTCTTTCCTCCTTTCAATGTCTAACTTAGAAAATGTATTCTATTCATATATGTTGGTGTCATGGCAAACAAACAACTTAAAGTATCAACAAGAATACAAAAAGATGTATTATGTTATAAATGTGTGTCATAGATCTTCTCAACTCAAAACTTGCATCGTTTATATCGTGCTTTTATATACATTTGTGTAATAACATTAGTTTGTTAATTGTTTATAGTTTATTGTATTTGCTTTTCCAAAAAAAAATTAAAAAAAAAATATAGCGAATACTTTATACTAACGAGGTGGGCAACGGTCCGCCGCGTTGCGGCAGGGCGTTGTTTTATGTCGTTGTTTATTGCATGGTATTTTTTTTTTTAAGTAGAAAGTGGGTCAGGTGTTCGATGCGAGGTTAAAAAGTCCGGAAAAAAAATTGAAACGGCGTGGTTTTTGATGACGTTTTGCGGCGGGGCTCGCTAAATATATGTTAGATAAAAGTTTAAAGTAGTTTTCGCAAGTCATTATATAGTAGGGGGTATGTGTCGTAAATAGTGTTTTGAGATGTTTTTTAACCCATTATATAGTAGAGGATATGTTTTGAAAATACTATTTTAAGTTTTTACTTGAGCTAAAGTGGGCTTGTTGTTGGGCAAAAAAAATTTCGAGAACTCAAGTGACGTAACATGGCGTCAAAACGCTGTATTAGTATATACGAGATTGCCGCTGGTCGCCACGTTGCGGGCGAGCGCATTTATAGGCAAAGTTTTTTATCGTCTAAAACAATAAGATATTTAACTGTCTTGACGTTTTTATAATATTTTTAATAGTATAAATGTTTTTATCAGAAAATGGAAAGAAAATTTGCGTTTTTTTCTATGTATTTAAGAATTTAATTTTTTTTAACCATGACGGTTTAGTTTTTATCAAATATTTAAGCACGGGAATTTTTTTTATCCGTTTAGTTCATCCGTTTTAGTTTCAATCAAATACCTAACTTCTTTTCTTTTTTTTTTTTTTTAACTGCCTATGCGTTTTTTTAAATGTATAAATATTTTTAGTAGGTAAATTCTTTTATTTTTTTTTAAATGTAATCTTTTACATTATTTACATTTGTTTTTTTCTTTTTCTTTTTTTTATTTTTGTGTTGTAAATTTTTTTTTTTTTGTATAAGGCATGTGTCGGTCAACAAAGGTGATGTGCCGGTCAATATTTACGCGTGGGTAATAAAACGGTGTTCTCCCCCTTTTCTATCAAACGGAACCCTAGCTTTTCCAATTCAATTTCCACCTACTATATCTGAATCTCCATTTCTGTAATTAACTGCTTTTGTTATAGCTTCAGTACCAAGAACTTCTGCCTACGCACTTGCGCGTACTCCTAACTTCCAAAGGCTTAAGTTTGCTGTTGGTTCAAACGAAGTAGAGGATTGCTTGCATGTGGCATTTGCTCAAGATGACACCGAAAATGATCAATTGCTAAGGGTGCTTGGTGAGCAGCGTGATCATCTTGCTGCAAAGGTCAAATGGTTAGAGGATTTGGAAGAGGAAGGGGAGTGTTTTTTGCCGATGCATGAGCACGGTGATATTGGGTTGGACCGTTTGAAGGAGACACTGAAGAGGGAGAGGAAGGTGCTTGCTGGATTGATCAAGACCATGGATCTGGCGCGCAAAGGAAGAGAAGAAAAGAAGTTGAATCTTTACTTTTTCAAATGATGGGCTGGGCACTTGCTATGATATATTTTGGTTATGTCTTGTGTTTTTATTAGAAGTATGTTTGCTGGTTAGGGCTGGTTTTGGAATGATCAGTTTATGTTGATGTGTTATCATGGAACATGTTTTTTTTATGCGAATGATAACTGGTATGTATGAAATTTGGTGGTTGTTAATATAACTTGAAGTTTATGTTTAACAGTATGCTATTTTTTTTTATGGTAAATGCTCATAGCATTATTTCTGATATGCATAAGTGTTTATATCGTTTCAATCTATGGTATACTAAACATATAATTGGTAAGAGAATTAGTACTTGTAGTAAAATGCAAAGGCATTAGTTAATTAGTACTAAAGCCATGGCTATAGATGCCATGTACAAAATGTAGGTCGATATGACGACTTCATAATATAGTTTTGGTTTGACGGTTGGTACCTAGTACTTGTTACAAATACTTATAGAAATACATGTCTTGAAGGAACAGTCCATCACGTACATAGTTTACTTACGGCCGATCATTCTTCTTTTTTGGATTTTTTTTTGAATCCTGGTGTTGTGCTTTCATCATTGCTGGCTGTGAAAAGGGCCCTCCTCGTACTTTTTCTAACCGTTTGTTTTATGGAGTCTGATGTTTCGGACAAAGAGGATTGTTCTTTTAGTGTTTCTGGTGGTGTATCCATTGGTATTGCAGGCTGTGCAGCCTCTTTTGCTGGTGTCTTGACTTGGATTTCTTTGAGCTCAAGTGGTTCTGCTGTTTTTGTTTCTTCTGGTACAATAATTGGTTTTGGTTGTTCGCTGGCTGGGGTCATTTCAGAGTGTTTTAAGTCAAGTAGTTCAGCGTCTTTGGTTTGTGAGGTTGTGATGTTTGTTTTCATTTCTATTTTCACTGGAGATTTTATTCCTGAAGACTCAATGCTACTTTCTGCATTAATAGCATTGGGTGGTGGCAATAAGGGTGTATCATCCCAGCATGTATCGAGAATGAAAAGCTGTCGTTCTTTTGTGCTCTCTGGATCAAAATGTAACTGAAAGATTCTTTTCTTTCCTTGTAGAGAAAGTAGTTCTGGTGGGTAATCATAGGAGTCTTGGTGCGGCATAGTTTGCAGAAGTTCCTTACAGTCTGTTACTAATGAATTGGCTTCATTACTGAAACATGTCATTGTGACATTGCCAGTGCCATCGGATAATTCAACTCTGAAACAGTAGTTGTATACAAAACACGGAAAGTATTATTAGTAATTGACACATCTGCATAAATGTTGCCATATATACACAGTGGTAGAATAATTTGCCGATATTTTAGGTGACCTGTAGAGTAGATCATCTTCTGATGTTGGTTGTTTGCAATGGATATGTGACCAGCCTTTAGAAATCTTTGACTTGCAGTCTAGGCATTTTTGAAAAAATCATGGCCTTTTTGTAATGACCTTGTCAATTGTTGCGTCAACAGTAAAGCGAACATTCTGGTTCATTAGAATTGTAAATGTTTAGCAAGCTTGTATTTGCTAAGTGCTCTAGCTAAGGTGTACATTACCTGTTGATTCTGTGGATTCTCTTTTGCTAAATCTCCTAGGACAACACAGTTTCTGAATTTTTCTTGTTGTGGATCTGCACATCGTTCGTGCTGGACATTCAATATTGCGGGTGGATCAAAGAAATCGTCATACCTGTATAGTTAATACATACAGTTTTAGCGCCTTTTTAATTTTAGATTCGCATTTTTGTATTGTGACTTTGTTAACTTACACACTGCGAATTTCATGGTATTCTGGTGTGTCTGGATTGAAGTAGTACTCTGTTGCATTTGTAGCCGAAAGTTGAAGGCCTGTATCAGTATAAATATGTGTTAAAAGATATAGTCTACAGCTTACATGATTAGTATAAAGTGCTCAATTTACCTCCATACTGTTTGACCAAGCATGAACTAACTGCAATGATTGTTGGTTTTTCGGATTTTTCATATTCTTGTTTCCTGAAACTGTGAGCATCTTCATTCCATAGAGTAAAGCGCACTGTTCGTCCACTGTTGAAATTACACGTTATTTAAAACTGGGAAAACATGGTAATTAGGATTTACGAATAAATGTTTGATGCTTACTCTAAGTTTTGCACACCAATGTCTCTCCAAACAGATGAATCTTTTGTTGCTTTTAGTGATTTTTGTATCTCAGTCACATATTGCACACGTCCAATGTATCTGTAAATATGATAAGTAAGGCCTGTGCATATCACCTATGGCGGTTTTATATATGCATGTATTATGTACCTATTAGCATTCCTTCTTTAACATCTATTTTTGAATACAGGTCTCGGAAGCTGGCAAAGTTGAAATAGTGGCATGGGAAACCTGTATCAGGCGTGTCCTGAATATCTGTGCATGTTTCGAAGGCCAATGAAAGTGAGTGGGGGACAACCTGCATCCATAGTTTTGCCGGCTGAAATCCAAATCCAGATATCCTGTAAGTTTTATTGATCTGAATGAGGACATCGAACTTAGGTTTGTCTCGTAAGCTAATATTTGCCTGTATAGCCACCCCCTGTAAATGAAACAGAAATTATAATTATAAGCTAAATAATCTTTTATTTTTTTATTTTTATTGACAATACAAGAAAGCGTAACTGTTTAGGTAAATATTGGAATAGTATTTTGTACCTGCTTATCAATTAGTAAGACACAAAAGAGAACCGATCTTCCTTGTTTGTTTGTCGGTGTCCATTTTCGGTAGACTTTTGCATATATAACCTGACCATGATCTGTTTCTTTTAAATCAGCTAGGCTAGTTTCTTCTGAGTGCGTAACAATTTCCTTGCCTTTTGAATCGGATGATGGTACAATGCTAGAAGTCTGTTCCATTTGGCTGCATATCAAAATCGGGTAAAAAAATGTTTAGACATATATTAAGGTGTAGAGAATGTTTACGATGCAAACATGGATATTCTAAATTGGAGAGATCAGCAAACACAGAACACGTAGAATACTACATAACATAATATGTGAATAATAATCAAGCATCTTTGCTAGGAAGTTAAATGATATCTGTATAGCTAGGCGCAATTTTTGTGGGCATATACTAAAAATGCAAACGTGAGCAAGCGTAACCTGTGTAGATGAAACTATGCTTAAAAAATCTTTGTAGACAACATTTTTAGTCATGTTTTCATCCTTGCCTGGATGTTGTTTAATCAGCATTCTCAAACCTTTAGGAGACGTTGCTCTTGACAACGCAACATACAGTTGACCATGGCCAAAGACAGGTTCGGGTAGGTATACGCCAATTTTATTTAATGACTGGCCTTGGCTTTTATTGATTGTCATTGCGTAGCAGAGTTTTACCAGGAATTGTTTTCTTTTAAAAATAAATGGCAAGGTGTCGTCCTTATTTATAAGCAAAATCCGCGGTATGTAAAATTTTTCGGACATTCTTGTACCAGTTATGATCTTTGCTTGAATCAGCCTGCTGTATACATGTGTAACAATCATTCGTGTACCATTACATAGGCCACCACCTAGGTTTAGGTTCCTTAGCAACATTATAGGTGCACCAACTTTGATTATAAGCTCATGGGGAGGCATTCCTGAAAAGGAAAGAGTGTTTAAGTATTCCTGAGGATATAACAGCTCTGTTGCTCCTCCATCATTCGTCTTTGGTACCGCCTCATCGACACTTGTAAAAGTATAAGTATCCCCTTCTAGCATATCTAGCACTGCAGAGTTTATTTGGTCTGCAGTCTTGTTTTTCGGACATACAATTGCCTTTTCTTGTAACACTACTGCGTTTGGTGATTGTAAAGTTTCTTGATCATATATAAAATTAATAAGTTATTGAATAGCTGTTTCGCCGTCGGGAATACAATACCTGTCTGGTATCCGTATCCATTTTGAATCTGCCTCATCACTTTCATCTGCTTGTCCAATAGTACCATTCCCAACTTCAAGTAACCATTTAGAAAAAGCGGCAGTTGCCTCATAATCTTCTGCTAATAGGCCTGTTCGTTGCAGACGCATGTTTTGTTTAAGGCGAATAACTTGGAAAGCTGGCCATAGGTACGACAGTGTGATAGAAGAGGCAATAATTTCTTCTTTTGGAGCCTTTTTCTTTACAGGAAGTGTTTGCCTGAAATCTCCACCTAAAATAACCATTTTTTTCCCAAAGAGGTCGTCTGGTGTATTCATTATATCCCTTAACGTCTGATCGAGTGCTTCAAAGCACCTTCGATCATTCTGATGAGGCGAAAAATGATCCGTTTTTAGGGGGTCATTTAAGCCCGAATCCGACTTTATTTGATCAAATATTGCCCTAAATCGTTCCTTTTGTGATTTTAGGTACTTGGAGAGTGAATTCTGGAAAAGAAGCCATTTTGGACGTTTTTGGAGCATAAAAGTGAAGAAAACGGCAAAGTATCAATTTTTCATGCTGGAAACACTAGGTGACGGCGTCAAGAGTAAAGGCTTGACGGCGTCAAACATCATGAATTAAATACCGTAGTTGATGACGGCGTCAAAAGTCATCCTGACGGCGTCAAAGTGCCAAGAATAAAATACCGTAGTTGAAGAAGTGGCTGTGTTACGTGAACAGATTGAGAGTGAGATTAGGGAGCTTATAGAGCTTAATTGGTTGGTTAAGATTGAACTCGAACATACATTTAGTGACCTAGCAACCGCCTTGTATTCAAATAAGAACCTAGGGCCTAATGACTTTGTGAATATTGTTGAGAGACTAGAAGAGGAGGCAATGGATCCGAAGCTTAACGACTACTTTAATCTATACCCCACTAAGGAGGAGATTGCATATTATAATAATCTTATTGATAACCCGCGATCTCCTTTCACCATAATTGAACCTAAGATCAAGAGAGGCGATCCTAAGAATGCTAAGATACCATGTATGATTGGATATAGGCACATTAGCAATGCTTACATTGACTTTAAATCTCCAATCAACATGATGTCCTCAACGGTTTATAATGATATAGTGAACACAAGACTTGAACCTAGAAGGGATCCCAAGTACCCCGGTGGAGTTTGTAACTTTGTCGGGAGAGTTAAAGGTTTACGTGTCTTTGTTGGTAATTTCACTTTTGTCACCGACTTTATGATTGTGGAGGATCTTGCTAATGTTATTGATTGTCGATTATCCAATGTTGTGTTTGGCAAACCATTTGTCGAGGAGTCTAAGTTAGAATATGATGAGGTAGAAGGCACGATCCGATTTGCAAGTAACACCGATAGTATCACTTATAGGATGCCCAATAGGATGAAAGAATTTCGCTTTATATCTCGTTTGGATAAGGACAACGTTGGTGCTTTTGAGGATATTGATGAGAAGGATAAGAAAAAAGGGCATGGACTATGTATGAGAAAAAAGGAGTCTTTACTACAAAGATTGCTTGGCCCTTGGACCAAGGTATAAAGTCGATGAAGAATTTGCCCAAATGATTATGGGGGCGATTGAGAAAAAGGTGATTGGTTTCTACAAGGAATATCTACAATCGGAGAGTGGAACCAATGATGAGATCACGTAGTAACCCATGACCTTGAGTCTAGCTACAAGACTCGTAAATAAAGAAAAGCGCTTCTTGGGAGGCAACCCATGTTTGTGTGATTTTATTTGTTTGATTGTTATTTGCTTCCGTATGCATGTTTATTTTTATTGTTGGTTGATTATGTTTCTCAATTAAAATATGGAAATACTTTACTATGTTGTTTGGCCTAGTCTTAACTCCAACCTAAAAGTATTTTTGCAAAAAATAAGTGTAAGGGGAAACCCCAAATATGTTTTTAAGAAACAAACCGATCATGATTCTCCACAATATTAAATGAACATGTATATTCGTATTTGTTAGAGTCAAATGCTTGTATTGAGTCATAATGAAGTTTTGCAGGATTTTCCAGGAAGTAGGACCAAGTTTTTCCAGAAATTTTCCGGAAACTTAACATAAGAATTTCTGCAGGTCCATTCTGACGGCGTCAGGAGTTAAAAATCTGGATATTTTACCGGTTTTGTTTTTCTAACGGAGTCTTATGGTTTTTGTGAATTATTAAGTTTTATAATCTCCAGGAAATCTGCAAACTTCATTCCACAAGCATTATATCTTACTTTGTTTTCTAGGATTTAGTAACTTATATAGGATGCCGCCGATTTTACGCGAGGTTGTCTTGTCTATTTTGCCAGGATTTACAGGTTATGTTTGACAAGGAGATTATTTATATTCTGGAATGGAAGTTTTGATTGTTCGTTTTCTTGGAAGAAGATTTAACCTGGCCAACCTAAAATCCATACCGAGCGAATCAGGGGAGTATTTGATTTCATTCTCTTTACTTTTTCACTTTTACATTCTTTACTTGAACATTGGGGACAATGTTCATCTTAAGTGTAAGGGGAGGGTAAAAAGATGATACCTTACATATGCACTTTCGCTTGAATTTGTTTTGTTTGATGGTAGATGTGTAATAAAACTACGAGAAATACTTGTTAGTGTAATTTTAGCGCCAAATTTAAATTTTTTTACAACATTTAGGAGTGAAACTTTAGCCATAGCAAGCGTCTCATGGATAGGAGATTGTATGACTAGCACATAACCGTACTTTCAGAAAAATTTTCCACCCAAATATGTGAGGTTCGCCTTTAGATTTGATAGGAAAAGCATTTATTATTAGTGCTTATGAGTGTACCGGTAGCATTTAGATTCTAGAACTTGCGTTAGTGATGCATCCCGAGACCGCTAGTGAGACTACATTCGTGTGGTAGGATTTACTACATGATAAGAAGCATTAGGATCACCCTTGTGTTAAACCCGTATTACAATTACTTGACCATTTAAGTCATATTACTTGGCTAGTTAAGTCAACTAATTTTTCCCACACCCTTAGCGTTGTACTCATTTTTAGTACACGATACCCCTAGTACACCCCTCCGAGCCTATCTTTTCGTTTCTAACTTTAAGCATTTTACTTAAAGGAAGAATTTGTTACACCCCACTTAAATGTACAACCAAATCGCCTTAGCCTTCCGTGTATGCGCTCATTTTTAGTGCATTATTGTTATTTGTTAAACCCTAAGTTAACTTTCTAATTGATTACATGGTTGCTAAGTCGAGTCATATCCTTGTACATATTGTTTTGGGACGATTGGGACTCATGGGTAAGTACTTATTTTATGGAGTAATGGGGAAGAACATCATTTATTACCCCCATATGTACGTTAATCTTAAAAGTGCTCCAAGTATTTTGATTTTCTTAAATCGAGTCATTAGATTAGTTTAATGTAAAGTATGTAAAGATTCAAGTGTAAGGGGAATTCTCATCCCCTATGATGTATTATTTTGGATGGTAGGGTAAGAGTGTATGCACAAAAAAAAAAAAAAAAAAAAAAAAAAAAAAAAAAAAAAAAAAAAAAATCGAAAAAATCGAAAAAATTAATAAAAAGAAAAAAAAAATAGAAAAAGAAAAAGAGAAAAAACATATGGACTACCATCCCGTTTTTCATTCTATGTTCATTTTATGTTTTTGTTATTTTTCATTTATTAGCTTAAGTCAAGTCTAGTCTTGGCTTAGCAACGCCATATTGTACATGTAATTGACCAAGATTGTTAACTCGCCACCAGTAAAACTTCCTTTATCCAACAAAACCGTGTAATTCATATCCCTATACCTAACGTTACAACCCTTTAAAAGACCTCTTTGATAGTTTATCCTAGGTGCTTACACCATGTGGTGGAGGTTTGATCCTTTCCCAAGCCTATGATAATCTATTTTGCTATGACATGTAGTGAGAGATATCTTCCATTTCCATAATGTTATACTACTTTATTACACCCGAGAGATGTGAGTATCTAAACACTATTTGTGAGGTGCTAGTGTATGACCTCCGTGCTTGTCTATTGGTCTTTAGTGGAACGATTATTTGTTGTAATTACTTTAATATTAGTGTTAAATGACCCCTAACTTGTCTTTTGAGTAGAATAAAAACGCATTTGCTTGAGGACAAGCAAATCTCAAGTGTAAGGGTATATGATGAGGCGAAAAATGATCCGTTTTTAGGGGGTCATTTAAGCCCGAATCCGACTTTATTTGATCAAATATTGCCCTAAATCGTTCCTTTTGTGATTTTAGGTACTTGGAGAGTGAATTCTGGAAAAGAAGCCATTTTGGACGTTTTTGGAGCATAAAAGTGAAGAAAACGGCAAAGTATCAATTTTCCATGCTGGAAACACTAGGTGACGGCGTCAAGAGTAAAGGCTTGACGGCGTCAAACATCATGAATTAAATACCGTAGTTGATGACGGCGTCAAAAGTCATCCTGACGGCGTCAAAGTGCCAAGAATAAAATACCGTGGTTGGTGACGGCGTCACACTGGCCGTCATAAGTAGATCAAGGCCGTCCGAGGAAGTATTTGGCGGCGAGGTGACGGCGTCACATGGTTGTCTTGACGCCGTCAGACCAGTTTTCCTATATATAGTTTTCTAGTTTTTTCATTAAAGAGAGAGAAGTTTTGGAGAAACCCTAAAGACGAATTTGGTGCAACTTTTACAGGTTTTTCAAGGGTTCCAAACCCTTGATACCTTGCATTGTAATTGAGATAAGTGTTCTTCTAATTCAATCAATATGTCTATGTGTTGGTTGTCTATATCTTGTTCTTATCTCAATTCCATTATGCTAGGCTAGATCTCCTTTGTGTTTGCTTAGATCTAATGAAACCTAAATATTGATTATGTGTTGATTACTTGTTTATTCTTGTTTTGGATGAATGATTTATATGTTAGGCTTAAGAAAACTGGCAGATCTCCAAATGGTAACATGCTTGAACATCTTAAGAAACATGAACCGAGGCGTACTAGGTCTTTATTGGTTGTATTTAATGCATGAGCCACTGTTTACAATCCCTATAGTTGTGCTGGGTCATGGTGTAGGAGGAGATAAGAGCTCATAGAATTGGGGAGTTATGTATGCCACCCCATGAATGGTATTAAGGAATACGATCCGTCATCCATGCAATTATAACAAGTAATTAACGTGTAAAAAATATCTAGGGAGTAATGAAGTCTAAGTAAACACATTTTCTCCAATTACTGCTCACAACCTTAGTATAATTAGTTTATTTTCATTTTTACTATTTTATTTTGATTGCATCTTAGTTTTGGGTTAGTTGAATAGCAACTAATTCCGCCCACTCCTTCAAAACCCGAGATTTTACTTGCTTTCTAAAAAACATAAAAATACAAAAATAATCATCCCTCACCTTTAGAACTAGTAAATTAGGCTTTCTAATCCTAGCGACACTATTCCTAAGCTGAACGATCAATCCCCCGGTACTTGTCACTATACTATACTACAACGATCAGGTACACTGCCTGGTGGGGGTTGTAAGCTTCTCGAGATCCCTCGAGAGGTAAAGCCTGTTGCGATTCCCACGCATCACATTCATAGGAGCTTCGTCCCATATGATAACATCGGTTTGTTTTAGCAATTCTGCTACCCGCGTGTTCTTCTTAATGCTGTACACCAACTCTTCAGCTAAATCAATAGGGATTTTGAATCTTGAATGTGCCGTCTGTCCCGCCGGTAGTAACAAAGCGGCGATACCCGAAGAAGCAACTGCCAGTACAATCTTCCCTTGCGATCTTAGCGTAGAAATTATAGTTTTCCAGACGAAAGTCTTTCCTGTCCCTCCGTGACCATAAACAAAAATGAGTATCTGTCGATGATTCTGAACACCATTGAGTACTTGATCAAAGATTATCCGTTGCTCAATGTTAAGCTGAAGGACCAATCTTTCACTTTTACTTCTTAACAGATCACGGTTGTAGGATCTTTCTTGCATGACTGCCCTGTTATTCAAGATCTGCAATAAGTGGGGCGGAGGAAGATCAAAGCCATAGTCTTTGACAGATTTCCCATAGAAGTTAAAAATTGCTTGTAGTTCAAACATATGACCACCTTCCAAGTCATCGGGATTGACATGAAGGTTTGGTATATGTAATACTTCTGCAAGTATTAACGGGATGTCTTCAGACATTGAATCTGCGTGTGACCGGAGCAACGTAACTGGGTTGGAAACATCACAAAAGATGACGATTTGACAATAAAGATTCCTCATTTCAGAAGGAGTTGCTGAGAAAGAAGCTTCTTGTAAAGCAATGTTCCATTCTTGATCACCTCCTAATAGACCCATTGCTTCGCACGCTGCTCTATATGTAGGATAAGTGACGCCATCAACTTTGCGGAGATGCTGGAACGACCTGCTACCTTTTTGGTGACAGAGTAACATGCGCAAGTAGAATGCGTCACCAGAGCTAGGATGTATATATGCCAAACGACCGATTGCCAAGGTAGTAGAACGTTTTCTATGCTGCCAATACTTGCCATCTTTATACCACACAAACTCTTTTGGAAAGTTCAGATATGTAAGATGTCGGACATCTGTATTGTAAGTATTGTATCTGAACCATTCTGTAAGCATCGTTCTCTTGTTGTGGTCGTTGTCAACAACCGTTTGCAGTTGCTGTTGGCTTCTAAAAGTGACTCGTTGCATATTTTCAAGGTGAACTGCAAGTATCTGCACCGGTGGATCTCTGCTATGTATCTGGAATGCAAGGATTCTCCAGCGTGCTTCGTGCGGTCCGATGTATCTTGCATCTTGAAAATTCTTTATCTCATCAATGTGCAATGAAGAGCGGCTTGTGCTTGCTCCTGAATCTCCGATCGACCGTGTAATGCGAGTGACTATCCTATCAGTGCCCTTGGAAATGTACTTGAACAGATATTTTATAAGCATGGACCACTCGCAATGTTCAACATTGATATGCGCGTAGAAGCGCATCAGCAGAGACCGGTTATATGGAACAACAAATCCATTATCAAGGGTAATATTTTGCTTCATTGTTGTGATGCCCGAATCTCTTCTGCGATAATGCACATATCCTTTTGGATCGATGAACGTTGCAGAACAAAATGCCTTAGGAAAGTTCTTAGTACACTCATCACCACTTCGCATACACGGTGCAGATGTATTTATCGGGCCACATGGCCCGTGTATCATGAACTCTGTCACTATTCTGTAGGCTTCAGGGTCATTTAACGGGTCTGGTAGTTCTACTGATACATACACGTCTACATCTTCATGGGCTTGTATACGATCGCATTCTTTGATCCATAGCAGTAAATGACAGTGTGGCAGCCCTCTTTTTTGGAACTCCACCGTATATAAGACTTCAAGGAAAAAGTAAAAAGAACACATTAGTAATGTAACCAAGAAATGTATCTACTTTACATAACATGTCAGTAGACGTAATGTAAACAATATCTGCTTCAACATGGCCGAACGGCTTTGAATCTCGTAAGAAGCTCACCAAATCATGTATCTTTCTTTCAAATACACGGTCAACAACGTCGGGTCTGTCTGCAACTGTTACATGCGGGAATTCTTGCATATATTCTTTAATCTCAGGCCAGATCACATTGCATGTGAACGTGATAAAGAATTATGGATTCCCATGTACACGGCATATAGCCAAAGCGTCCAAATAATGGCTATACATGTACCTTGGACCTCCTGTAAAAGATGAAGGAAGGATTATCCTTGAACCTACATCTGATCCATCTTGATCTCCACGTGATAAAGCATCGTATAACCCAGCCATGTAATCACTCCGAATATCATTATGATGTTCTCGCACGTAGTCAATCCGCGACTGCTCTATGCTGCAGTAGGCTGTAACGACATATTGCTGAAATAGCCTGCCACTCCGTGTGAGCAGGGCATATTCACCAATTCGATCGTGCACCTTGTATGAGTAGTATTTTAGCATTGTCATTTTCTTTGGTGGGTCGTCTGAGAAAGTGTGGCTTAATAAGACACGGCCTATATGGTAACCATCTTCGCCAAACAGAAAAATAAGCGGGAATTGCAACGACATATAAGAAGCATTGAGCTTGTTAACACTTTTTAGCTGCCTATCATGCTGTTCAATAATCACATCAAAATCAGTCTCTACATCAGGGCCACCTTCAAAAACTATTGCACCAATTGAATCACCTGTAGGAAGTTCATGGTGGCGTGAACAGATAACACCAAACAAACGTACCTTGAACTCTGGCACATTTGCTTCTGCTATTTTATCTCTCGCCGTCCTAAGCAGCTGAACCAGTTCATTGTGCTCGTCAAGAATTTCAATCAAGTTTTCCACAATATCTGCACGCAACCCGTGGCCGGATCTCTGAAAACTTTCTAAGCGATTGGCAACTTCATTTTCAATGTCATAGATATATAGCTGAAGAAACTGAGGGCGCGCATTTTGTTCTGGACACAGGCTTCCAACCCGATGGTAAAGCTGGCCTGAAATTTTGAACACGTAAGGACCACGGCCCCTGTTTATTGAGTTGTCTATTTCTGCTCCCAATGATGTCATGGCAAACATTTGATTGTAGGCACGAATGTTTTCCATAAATTGGCGGTTCCTGAATAGTTCCCTGATGTACTCTGGATAATCACCATGTCTTTCAACCTTAACTTTACCACCGCCACAGCATCTATGATATTCTGGCCGTCTTCTGCTACTTGAAACGATTTTTTCATCATACCAGAAACGCGCATTGCAATGATGGCAGACCTGGTCACACTGGCCCATGTATGCGTATGTATCTGGAGCACCTATATTATAGAGAAATGGTAAGCCCTAATAAAGGTTCTTTTGCAAAAGAAAGTTACATTTTTATTTGACATACACAAAAAAAAGGTAAGTTTGCACCATACCTTGCCTAGATGCCGCACCTCTGCTTTGCAAGCCAGGCCGTCTCCGGGCATTGGTTGATGATGCACGTGCTGCAGTTTAAAGAAACACGTCCAAAAAAAAGTTAGCAAGTAAATACAGAGTAATGTAGTAAGTAAGACATTGATTCACTATTAACTGTTTTATTTTTAAAGTGAATGAAAACCTTGAGGCTGACGACGGCGATTGGTTGTAGGTGAATCTACATTATTGGCAGGCGGCATCGCATAACGGAAATCGTATGGATTTTGAAGAGCTGCACCACACAGATAAGTAAACTCATTAGAAAATTTAGTTGATTAATGAGTATAAGTGTTGTCATTTTTTTTATCTGAAAAGGTAAACTAACCATACGAATATACCTTGGTCAGATCTTTGAGGTACATTCTGTAGAGCAATCCTTCGGCGGGTCCTGGACACTGAAGTATTGGATGCATCTGAAGGTACAAAAAAAAATGGCCGGTAAGTAAGCAAGTAACCTTTTAACAAATTCATGCTGCACTTATTCATGTAAACAAAAAAACAGAGCCTATGAAACCTTGATTTTCACACCGATGAGCATTCATATGCATGTTTAGATGACCGGAAGCTGGACTTATGCTACTCCCATTGTCATTGACAGCTGAGGAAGTGCCATTGCCATCTAAGGACGGCGAAAAAGGTATGTCTTGTGTATAAACCATATGCTGATCACCTATAACTGTTTGGCAATCGCTGTCTATCCTAAGCAAATGCTCCTAACCTGTAACCAAAAAACACACTGATGTCATGCATGTAAAATGCAATAAAAAAAAATCTCAAATAAATGAAAGAAACCGGCAAATTACATAGCAATTGTTCTTCATTTGAAATTCCTGTATAAACATCGGATATTTTTCGCTTCCCTTTATCCATCAAAGGCGCAGGGCTGGTATGACATGGAGGCTGCATATCTAAAGTGGCCGTGTTTGTAGCCTGTGCCTCCTCCATGTTGCATCCATCTGCAAAACAGTGAGACCAACAAATTTTAAATGGTAAGCAACCTAAAACACATCACTATCAAAAAGGCAACCATTAAAAGGTGGATATATAATACATACTTGGTATCTCTGCAGGCTGACGATGCACCGGCGCAAAGCTCTCTGTATGCGTGTCAAAAGTTTCAGACAACAAAGGTGCGCCTCTTTCACTACATTCATAAGTTACAGCCAAGGTATGGCATTCTTTTTGGTTTTGTAAGGTACCATGTTTTTTATCATTCTGAGAACCATCAGGATCACCACTAAACAAATCTAAATGCACTTCCACAGTATCTACATTAGGTAGGAGCCTATTCTTCTTTAGATCTATATCATTAGTTGATATCCTACGTACGGCTTTTTTTTAGTCTTCATATTTTCTGAAGCTAACCCTAATGCATTTTTTAGATATATAAGGAAAGAAAGGTATGAATAATCATCAAAGGAAGTAACAGGCACACATATTACAGTCACAGACACACAGGCATCAGAATATAACCATCATAACATATAAATAAGCTATGTAATTTTCTGAAGCTAAGCCTAATGCATTTTTGAGATGTATAAGCAAAGAAAGGCATGTATAATCATCAAAGAAAGTGACGGCCACAGATATTACAGCCACATGCACACAGACATTATAACCTAAGCATCATAAAAAAAAAAAAAAAAAAAAAAAAAAAAAAAAAAAAAAAAAGCAAAAATGCAAGAATGTAACCATGCAAAGCAAGTAAGAGAAAAAGAGAGAAACTTGTAATAAGCATGTTAAACACAACAAATCCACACAAACCTTGAAGCAAAGCTGCAATTTTGTTAACTTTTTTTTTTTTTTTTTTTTTTTTTTTTGGTATACTGTGTTATTTTTTGTAGCTGCAGATCTGAGGAAGAAGATGTAATCTGAGTTTAACCATGCAAAGTATGAGGGTTTAGAAGGCAAAGAATGTCCTTCTTTGCATTAAATGCAGCATGGAGGCAGCATACCTTGGGGGATTTTATGCAAAAAAATCACATGTAAATTACCAACCCATTGAGATAAGGGCCTAAACACATTACACGTTTGTACTTTGGCCAAATACTAAAGATTTGATTGTATATATGTATATGTACTGGTAGAATGTATATCATGTATTGTGTATACCTCATAAGCCTACAGGCCGGCCATTGCACACCTTGGGCTAACAACTGGGCATGTAAACAGGCCAACGATTTGGGCTGGGCTTTTGGCGGAAAAATGCACTGTAGATCCACAGTGCAAAACGACTGCGTTTCTTTCAAGTTTTATATAAACTTGTAATAGTAATGAAACTAATTAAAAAAGATGGAAGTCTTATTTTATTTCATTGGTCTTTCCTCATGATCTAGTAAAATGACTAAAAGTCCACACCTAGTTGGGTTGGGCGTAGGTTCCAAAGAGGTGCTTTTGTATTGTATGCGAGACATTTTTTGTGAGGACTTGATAATTTTTTTTTTTTTTTTTTTTTTTTTTTTTTTTTTTTTTTTGAAGAAAGGACTTGATAATTCGTCCAATACAAGAATGCTTGAATGTTAGAAGTAGGGATGGCAATTTCTGACTCAACACGAAACCCAACCTGAAACCGACACGAAAATTAACAGGTTCGGGTTGAGCTAAATAGATTGTTGGTCAGGTTTGGGTCGATATATCCAATCCAAGAATGCTAGAATGTTAGAACTTAGAAGATACAAAAGACTAACTAAAATATCAAATCACAATGACACTAAAACTACAACCACTCGCAAATCATATTACAACCGTGGAAACAAATAAACAAAGAACTATGGTGTCCGGAACCAACTGAGTACGTTAATAGTTAAGCGCAATTACCTATAAGAAAACATCAAATTTGTTGAAAGACCGACCATAACCCTAACCGCTGCCACAAAACTCGTTTAAATCTCAAATCTGATTTAGTTCAAGTGTGGCTTCTCTTGTTAGTAATCATGATATTGTCTTATATATTACTTATAGTCATAGAATCAGTCTTCTTACTTTCAAGTCTAACATATTGTAGAAATATGATTTGTTTACATTTCACGTTGTTGTTGTTGTTAATATTATGAGTAAACTACATTTTTGGTCCTTGTGGTTGTATCAAAATTCCACTTTCAGTCCAATTTGCAAAAAGTGAGTCATTTTAGTCCAAAAGTCCACGTGGCTTTCAGTTTTGGTCCAATTTTCTAACGGGGTTAATGGAGTCGTTAAGTTAGTTGCAACGTTACTCCTTTAACCTAACGGTCGTTTGCAATGTTTGCACCGTTAGTCCTTTCACTTAGTTAGTTTTAAAAAAAAAATCGAAAAAAATTTCAAAAAAAAATTAACTTTTTTTGGAAAATGTTTTTTTTCCCAAAAAAAAAAATTTGAAAAATTCAAAAAAAAAAATCTAAAAAAAATTTTAATAAAAAATATTCTTAAAAATTACTAAAAAAATTATTTTTTTAGAAATTTTTTCGAATTTTTTATTTCCAAAAAAATTAATTTGAAAAAAAAAATTCTAATAAAAAATTTTCTTCAAAATTACTAAAAAATTATTTTTTTTTTTTTGGAAATTTTTTTTTCCAAAAAAAAATTTTGAAAATTTCGAAAAAAAAGTTAGTATTAACTCTTTGCTCAAGGGAGGGAGGGAAAAAAAGTTAGTATTATTAACTCACTTATTTTATTTCATATAATCCTAAAAGTTCTAAATAATTCATCTCTTACTCATGAATAAGATTTTGACAAGATAAAATAGGAGAAAAACAAGCGTGTGGGGTAGATGAAATGGATACCTGAACTTGGCTCGAATTTTGCATTAATACTTGTTTGAAAATAGTCGTATAAGATTTGGCCCCTTTAATTTATCCTCATCTCAAAGAGTTGTATCCAACCCAAAAGTGTGGGACAATTCAACAACACTCACTTTTTATATTGAAGATCTACACAAACTTGAAGGATTGTGTCGTCATTTAATCAGTAAGATGGCAAGTGTTGGTGTTTTAATAAGTTTGATTGTTTTAGTGGCCACATCATGTAAAGTTGTTGAGTAAATTACACGGATGGTCCCTGTGGTTTGTCAAAAATTTCATGCATAGTCCCTCAAAGTTTAAAGTTGCATGTATCGCCCCTCTGACTGCAAAAGAATAACATCTATGGTCCCTCAGACTAACTGTCGTCAGTTTTTCCGTTAGTCCATTTGCACCGTTAGTCCTTTAACCACAGTTTGCAATAAACATTTGCATTGTTAGTCCTTTTTTGTTAAATATCATTTGCACCGTTAGTCCTTTTATACGTTTTCGCCCACCACCTCCACCCACCACCGCCACCACCACTACCACCACCACCCACCACCGCCACCCACCACCACCACCCACCACCGCCACCCACCACCCACCAATGCCATCACCTCCACCACCAACGCCACCACCCACCACCACCACCGCCTCCACCCACCACCACCCACCACCGCCACCACCACCTACCGCCGCCACCACCACCTACCGCCACCACCACCTACCGCCACCACCACCTACCGCCACCACCACCACCACCACCGCCACCACCACCACCACCAAAAAAAAAATTTTGAAAAATTTTTTTCAAAATTTTTTTTCTAAAAAATTAAAAAAAAATAGAAAAAAAATCAAAAAAAATTTATAAAAAAAAAAAAATTGATTTTATTTTCAATTTTTTCAAAAAAAAAATATTTTTTTTTCGATTTTTTTTTTAAAAAAAAATTCTAAAAATTATTTTTGTTCGAAATTTCTAAAAAAAAAATCAAATTTCAAAAAAAAAATTTTGAAAAAATTGAAAAAAAAAATTCGAACAAAAAAAATTTTTTTTTTGAAATTTGAATTTTTTTAGAAATTTCAAACAAAAAATTTTTAGAATTTTTTTTTAAAAAAAATTCGAAAAAAAATATTTTTTTTAAAAAAATTGAAAATAAAATCAAAAAATTTTTTTTTTTGGTTTTTTTATAAAATTTTTTTGATTTTTTTTTAATTGAAAATAAAATCAAAAAATTTTTTCTAAAAAATTAAAAAAAAAAATCAAAAAAATTTTATAAAAAAACCAAAAAAAAAAAATTTTGATTTTATTTTCAATTTTTTTAAAAAAAAATATTTTTTTCGAATTTTTTTTTAAAAAAAATTCTAAAAATTTTTTGTTCGAAATTTCTAAAAAAATTCAAATTTCAAAAAAAAATATTTTTTTGTTCGAATTTTTTTTTTCAATTTTTTCAAAATTTTTTTTTTGAAATTTGATTTTTTTAGAAATTTCGAACAAAAAAAATTTTTAGAATTTTTTTTTAAAAAAATTCGAAAAAAAATATTTTTTTTTGAAAAAATTGAAAATAAAATCAATTTTTTTTTTTTGATTTTTTTATAAATTTTTTTTGTTTTTTTTTTCTATTTTTTTTAAATTTTTTAGAAAAAAAATTTTGAAAAAAATTTTTCAAAAATTTTTTTTTGGTGGTGGTGGTGGCGGTAGGTGGTGGTGGCGGTGGTGGGTGGTGGTGGGTGGAGGCGGTGGTGGTGGTGGGTGGTGGCGTTGGTGGTGGAGGTGATGGCATTGGTGGGTGGTGGTGGTGGCGGTGGGTGGTGGTAGCAGTGGTGGGTGGAGGTGTTGGTAGGTGGCGGTGGGTGGTGGTGGTGGCGGTGGTGGGTGGTGGTGGTGGGTGGTGGTGGTGGTGGCGGTGGTGGGTGGTGGTGGTAGTGGTGGTGGCGGTGGTGGGTGGAGGTGGTGGGCGAAAACGTATAAAAGGACTAACGGTGCAAATGATATTTAACAAAAAAGGACTAACAATGCAAATGTTTATTGCAAACTGTGGTTAAAGGACTAACGGTGCAAATGGACTAACGGAAAAACTGACGACAGTTAGTCTGAGGGACCATAGATGTTATTCTTTTGCAGTCAGAGGGACGATACATGCAACTTTAAACTTTGAGGGACTATGCATGAAATTTTTGACAAACCACAGGGACCATCCGTGTAATTTACTCTAAAGTTGTTTGTTTTCTCCAGGGTGTTATAGTGGTAAAAAGGTTTTTGATTATGATCACCATAATGTGAGTGTTTGGTGCAAACATCCGAGAAAAGGAGGGTCTTACTTGGTTTGTGTCTGTGTGGTAGCCAGTTCAACCCAGTGAATTTGTCAGCTAAAAAATCAGCATCCGTTGTTATCTAAAAGATAAAAATTTATGTGTTTTTATGTTTCAAATCAAAATCCATGATTAAGAGCTCTTTTTCTTAACGAAGCTTTCACACTTTTGTAGAATATATAGCTATTTACCCTTGATAATTTGTGACAGTGTCGTACGAAAATATCATTCAACCAACTAATGTTAAACATCAAATTATTTCGGATGCAACTTGCTTTATGGATACGAACTCTTTATCAGACAAGACATATTAATCGAAGACATTGACATATATAGTCTTAGTTGGACAGATCATTGCCAGAGCACATCCGAATAACCTTTCGTTTGTCAAGATGTTGATTCTCCTAAATGATAACGAGTTTCAAACCCAACATCTCAAGTTGATTCCTTTTGTTGGAAGGGTGCAAAAGTCTTGCAAATCAAACTACAAAGATATACTTACAAGTTAAGCATCAAGTTAATTTCAAGCTTGTGACATATAGTAATTAATGGTTCAATTCATGCCTTGTCGTAACACTTTTGGTTTCTTTTTCCCTATTAGAATAGTGAAAAACCAAGATTAAGATGTTATCCCTTTGGTACATACTCTATGTATATCAATGGTCTCGATCTACTACTCCCCATCAAACACAAATGTCGTACTAATTTATATTTCAGACTCAATTGCATCTCTAGCGTAATACATTACATGTTTCATATATGTGGTTTACCCAATATCACATTCGTCGTCTCTATTCGATTTCAATTACATGGAAATGTATATTTTTAAAATTATATTCATTGATAGTCCTTATTCTGAAAAGTAGAGACTATCCATTTAACAAAGACAAGGACTATTAGTGTAATAAAAACTACATATTATTTCGCAATCGATCCCTATTTTCTAAAATAGGGGCCATCGATGCAATTAGTTTGAAAATTAAGTATCAGTTGTGTAATTAAAATCAAATAGGGGCGGTGGGTGTGATTTTGCTAGAGAGAGGAAACATATATATTTTTCCTTTAACTTTTTATAATTTTTTGTTTTCGGCTTAAGGTGAAGTTTCCACAAACAACAATTGAATGGTATGAATTTTTATCCTTGTAAGTAGTTTTCTGTACTTTTTGCTAATAAATGTGTTGAAAATTTTGGTTGATAAAAGTGACTAATTTTTGAAACAATTATCTATATGCATGTGTCATATATATAAGTAATAGTTTGTAGGCTCGCATTCTCTTTAAGTAGAGGTTCGCAATGAGCCTTTACATGTCTGAAATAAATGATGTAAATGAAATATCGAGTCTCAAAGTTATGTATTCAGTTCCAATGCTTAAAGAGGAAAAAGAATTTACTTTCTATCCCACATCCGTAGAAGGAGTAAAGGAGTCTATTGATTTTCAATAAGCATTATTGATTTACAACATAAGGAATACGCATCTTTTAAGATGAAATTTCAGACAGTTTTGTTAAATCTGACAATACAACTTACCGTTTCGACCGTTGTATATTTTTTAAGAGAAACGTATCAAACACGTGTCTGTGCACATTATTGCTTTCGTTGATAGTAAGTCTTTTGACCTATTTTTTGTGTTGTTTAAATATTATTTATAAAAGTCTGTCTTCTAATTATATCTTTTTGGTGTTAACAAAGAATCTTTTTGGACATGATGCGTAGGGATTGCAACGGTGCGGGGAATGTCGAGGATTGTATTTCTCATCCCCATCCTCATTTTACACTTTCCATCCCCATCCCCATCCCCGTCCCCATCTCTATCGAGGAATTGCTTTACATCCCCGGCCCATCCCCATGGGGATCGGGGATCCCCGCGGGGATTCGGGGATTCTCCACCCTTATTAAATAACATAAAAATTCAACAAACTCGTCGAAATTATATAGAATTTTTGACTTATAAAGTACCTCAACAAACGTACATCGCACATAGTTATACTAATTACAATTTCAATCCAACTTTAAAGCGTCATAACACTGTAACATCAAATATAATATAAAAACAATGTGTATTATAGGTGTGTATTCAAACAAAATAGTTAAGTAATATGTATTGGTACTTATACTCCTAAATCTAAATGTGTTTGATCCTATAAATATCATATAAACATACATGTCGATATTCAAAAACATATGTACATGTACATATACAAGTTAATCGAGTATGGATAAAACATATTCATTTTAAATAATTATACACTAGAAAGATCGGGGTCAAGGTCGGGTTCGGGGATTTATGTTATCCCCATCGCCGCCCATCCCCGGTTTAATATTTTAGGATCCCCATCCCCGGTCAACTAGAGGATTCCCCAGTCAAATCGGATTTGGAGATCAAGTCTCTATCGGGTATCGATTTTTTTGTCATCCCTATGCGACCCTCATTTCTGGCTTAGTAGTATCTTTATAATAAGCTATGGTTTGGCTTTGGGTTAACTAAAGCGTATTAGTAACGCCTAACCAAATTGATTAACAAATGGGCTTGGTACAAATTTCTTTATCCGAACATACACACATTTGTTTAGAAACCCATACATATGAATCTTACATCGTATATACGTTCTCAACTATAATCATGTTTAATAAATTGCATGATTAGTTTATAACAGTGCTTATTATATAAATATATTAAGTACAAGCAAATAAAGAAATATTAGAACATGCATGTTCAAGTGGCAGCCAACCTAAAAGTTAAAGGTTACGAAAAGAGAAGAAGGTGTGATTGATCTCTCGATGGCATCAAAGCTGTTTATTAGTACTATTGATTCCAAATACTCATCATATTCTCTTAATTCTTCTTTATGTTTTGTATTTGCATTATGACCTAACATAATTGTTAAATCCCTTGCATATTTTTAGACAATCCAATTATATGTTTTATGACATGGAAATCGATGATTTGAAAACGTGAAATGACGGGATTACAACATATGCATATTTGGTCGATCGTTTTTCGAAAACTTGTTAAATATAGACATAAATTCGAAAAACTTGTTAAATACATAGACATAAATTCGATAAAAAGACCTGTTCATGAAAATATACTGTTGCATTACATGTCAAGATTAATTTGACCCCGTGAATTTATTGTAGACCCCAAACCTGATATTTTGCAAAAAAAAAATCGTCCTTACTTATATATGTTAGATGACTTTGTTAGTTGGTCAAACCTAATTCAATATATAGGCAATCTTCATTATATAAACATAAGTTTAGAGTTTGCATGGCTTATTCGTTAAATTATGTATTTATTATAAATATATAGGCGATCTTCATTATATAAACATAGAAAACACAATTCAATAATAGATCTCTTTGCTATTTTACAATACTAAATAAAAAAAAAGAATACACTTTTTTATTTCCTTTCTCGCAAGAAAAATCTAAGATACTACAAATAACTGGAGAAGTTACGTTTGCAAGGTGTCTCATACATTGTCAACTTGTCGATTATGCATAAACTCGGTTATTGACTTGTCGGTGATTTTAGTTTATAAGAAATGACTCGAACATTATTGTTTTCTTTACGTATACACATCAATATTTTGATTTTGTTTTCCATAATATTACATGTCGTTACTGTCAACAAGTGGTCGAAGATTTTATAATGATTTTATACGTACATTAGAGTACGTATTGCTCGTTAATCTTGTAACATTTTGGAGTTTGAACAACTTGATTATACGAATCGACCTCGTCAAAATATCCAAAAACCATCTCATTTGTGTTAAAAAAATCTTATCGTTTGTACATGAATAGACTAGTTTAGTTAAAAATATCCATTTATGATGTCGATACCTGTCCGACCTTGATTGGGTAAAGCACATGACGAGGAGTATGACCCACATTTCACATGGCATGCAGTCACTTGGATTGTTCCATTCTCATGCTACATCTAATTTTAATTTGTGTTAAAACTTAAAACAACATAGAGTATTATTTTGGATTAGTTACTGAAAAGGTTCGGTAATTAGTTATAAGTCATAAACATGTTTTTGCCGATAATGTAAACAAGAAAAATCATCCGTTAATACTTTTCTGATTTTAAAGAAAGTTACAAGTAAACTATATGTGTCTATGACTTTTCATAAGTGTTCTAGTTTTTATGACTTTTCGTAAGTGTTCTAGTTAAATATTCAACTTTTAAGACCAAAAATGGCAACATTAAGAGAACCCAATCCATTGTGGGCCAATGATAGATTGATAGATAGATAAGTATTTTATTGAATAGGACGTGATCTAGATATGAATAACATGCCACCATATGATCTACAAATTGCTCAATTATTTGTTTAATACGTAATATACCTTAAGATATATATGTGAATCTTAAGGATTCAAATCTTGTGTTTTCATATAAAATTCTTGAGTGTAAACATAATTTAAAACGAAATCATATAAGATTGGAAGTATCAAGATTTAAGGGACAACAAGTGTAAGATAAACCACAAATAATTAAGTACACAAGATATCACTATTTGTATTTCAAACACCGTAGGGCACAAGATAATCATAATTGAAACAATAATTATTTAAGGTTACATGTTTACAAGGTTGTTTTAGCTAGAATCAACATCAAGTACAAACTTTTGACAAAATTCTACGACACAACATGTGATGCAAATTCCTTTCGGTGGTCCTCCGTTACGTACCAAGCTCAGTTACGAGCAACTTTTATTTTCGATCAAGAGCCTATTTCAAAATAACTATGGCTCACAAGACGTAAAACGCTTATTCGTTTAAGCTAAACAAACTTAAATTATACGATCTACACGATCACTATTCACTGCCCACAAGAAAGCAATCCACCCATCTTTCCCAAAAAACAGGTGCAACAAATTAATTAAATACACACTTATTACACATTAGATAAATTGAGCTTATACATGCAATTGTATAAATACTTATTGTACTAGCTAATTACTTGAAGTTAATAGTATCTTTTGTGATTCAAAGAATTGTAAGTGTTAGTAGTATTGTGATTATTGTGGTAAGATTCATGAGCAAAGTGTCCATTTGAAGTATCAACATGCCTTTGAGTTTGAACCTTGTTGTTTGAGGACTTGGATCTTGATTGCTTGCTCCTTCTCGGGTTATTCGAAGATCGTGGGATGAACACTCCTGTTCCTTTGGACGATTCTCTTCTACTACCATTTTGCTCATGATAACTTGGTATTTGGTTATGAATTGGATGAATTGTTTGAGAGAGAACCTATAAGAGAAAACAAGAACATATTGAGCAAATGATTTATAAGAGTTACCTCATAAAGTGAAACTTGACATATTAGTAAGAATTCTCTTTCCCTTAATTACTCAAGAAATGATTGTCAATCTTTTTATCTTGAGAAACACCACTTTCCACAAATAGAAACCCTATACTCCACTAACACTTTCTTCTTCATTTCTTTTTTGTATCTTCTTTTTTTGGTACTCTAATTTCAGGAAACTTATGGAGAGTACCCTTTACACTTGCCAACTCTTCCATTCAATTTTTATTTGAGAGAGAGAGAGAGATAGAGATGCAAACCTGAAAAGAAACAGGAGGGCAGTGAAGAGTAGGGTCTTCATCATCATCCATGATCAAAAGAGAGATCCTCTTACTCAAATCAGCAAAGAACAAATCATCTTCAACAATTTCCATGTTTCTTTCACTTTGCTTTTCAATTGTCACAACTTCAAGCTAGCTTCTTAACTAGTATCCACTCCACTTCAAGTGTTTTTTTTTTTTTTTTTTCTTTCTCTTTCCCTTGGTTCCTTCTAGCTTCTTGGATTGAATATATAGGGAAAGAATAAGGCATGGGTAGTGAGTAAAGAATTAAAGAATATGTGTTTAGTATTAAATTCTTCTAAGGGGCTGGACATGTGAGGTAGTGGGACCCATTTAGCCAATCTGTCTATTTATGACCCACAAGAGGATCATGAAGTGTGTTTATGATTCTATCCAGTTGTGGGAAAACAAGATAGATTAGAAGAGTAGAAGCTAATGCAACTAGCTATCCCACAAACACAGATTTTCTCATCCACAATTACATCAGCCTTGAGAATATACTTGGTTGTCATTCCACACTAGTCTCTCACTTGCATACACTTGCACATATAACACTGCCAAAACAAAGCATGATACTACAACTAGTTATGGTTAAGGACAATAGCAAGAAGCTACAAAAAACCATAGGTGTCACACACATGCATGCATGGGTGGGAGAATATGTAATGTGCGATTGTGCATAGATTTATTTGGGGACCTTTTATCTGATTCTTGTGGTTGATCTCATCTAAGCTTTTTATGAGTAGGTTACTGTCAAATATATATTGTGCTCTTTCTACATCTGTTGTGCACTTTTGTTCTTTTCATTGTATCTTATATTTCTAAGGGATCTTGAATTTCAGCCACACACACCAAACTCATTTACCTACCATTGTCAATAGTATTTACCTCAAAGTTAACTTATAACCTAAAACTGAATAGAGAAGGTACTTATTTAATTACTAGTAGTTCATTCATGCTACACATATAGTACATAGCCATGACACCTACATTTTTGGGACAATTCACTATCACGTTATGGTAATTCAATTCGCAACAGAACGCACACTACGAGACCAGCTAGCTTAGCATGTGCCCGAGAATGTGAAATCAGATCATGTCCACCAATTTTTTTAGTTAAATAGACAGTTTCAAGCTTTTAGCTAGCCGAATATAAAAGAAAGACTATATTGTGAAGATGTAAATTTCGCAACCTTTTCCTTGTGGTTCCACTAATACAACATAGTCAAGTAATTAATTGGTTTGATTCTTTCCCAAGTTATGGTTCACAGAACATAGCCCATACCAATATTCCTGTGATTGATTCTTTCTCCATGTTCTTGAATCCAAACAAAAATTAAATATACATTGGAACCTAGATCTAACTAAAGATACCAAATCCCAAACCATACATTGCCTCTCTCACACATGCACACATACAAAACCAATTAAAATACCATAAAAGAAGCTCAATTATGAAGCAACTTATATAACTTGTTTATATATAATGCATTTTTCTAAATGTGTTTAGGATTCAACTAGCTAGCATTAGTCTATTAGATGACATGATCTCGACACGCCCTTGGGAAAAGAAACAACTAAACATGGAAATGGCCGTATATAGATGACACCAACAATCAATCAAAAGAATGAGAAATAAATTTTGACATTGTCAAAACCCGTAGCCCTAGCCATGTTTCTATTGATGTCCATGTATACATGCTACTTGAGACATCCAAGAGTTGTCATATCAACTCTGGCCTCTGCTGATGGTCTAGCCCTAAGCTTGTGTTTAGCACTATGTATGTTGTGTCTTGGTGACACCATGTTGCAACATTTGCAATAATTAAACATGTGAGATGTTCATATAAATCAACTACAAAGTAGTTATAATTCACTCAAAAAAATCTATGTTGCTAAAAATGGTGCAAAACACAATTAATCTTTGCGCAAAATCATAAAAAGTAGACTTGTTTAATTTGGGCAATTTTATAAAAGATTTAGACGCATTTGGGCCCTTTCTTTATTTGAAATGGGTATGAATGGGACTTCCGAAAGTTAAACAGGTATCAACGGGCATATACTTTCTATCAAGTCTCAATTGGATAACATGGCAATTAATTTTGTTCAAACTTAAAAATAGAACAATTTCAGTATAAATAGATTGATGGGTTTGTGAAAATTTTATTATTTTTTGGGGTTTCTTCAAGCGATCCATTTGACCCGGGCCCGTTAGGACCCGTTTCTCAAATCCGTCCGAACCCACCTGTTTTGCCACCTCTATCACTCTATGTAATATGTGATTATACCATAGTTAAATTTTATAGTCTATTATATGCACTCTTTAACAAGTTACAGTTGGTTATCATAAAGTGTCTTTCAAAAGTAACTAGTAACACTGATCGGTTAATAAAATCGAAATTTATGAATTTTGTCGCGTCAATCCGTTTATGACAGCAAGGTGTTCAAAGCCTTTTAATTTCTTACACGGTTCATACCTTTCCGATATTTCATACGAATTTTTGTTTTGATGACTAAAGTTGACCATTTATCTAACTGTTGGTTTAGTGTAATGCCCTGTGCCCCCTTTAACCAAGAATTAAAACTTTTTGCGCGGAAACGCTTGACTTTGACGAACATTCTTTTACTCTTTTAACCATTGACAAAAATCTATAAACTTTCTGACCTTAGAACTATTTTTAAATTAAACTAGACTCAATTACCTTCAAAATGACGGGTGGCTCGACCTCTAACGAATTATGGATTAAAAGATATGATTTTTGAAAAATCAACTAAATATGTTAAGACTACCTGTGTACCATACGCCCTTACACCCAAGGTCCAGAAGGGCGTATGGTCCGTACTCAGAAACTGTGGAAAATGCATTTTTAGGCAGAAGGCCTTATGCCTAGCTCATAGGGCGTATGATTAGGGCGTATAATCTGGTACTCAGAAAAACATAACTTTTAATTGAAGAAGGCCTTATGGCTCAGACGCGGAAGGCCTTATGCTCTCATTTACAGATTTACCAAAAACACAACTTTTAACATCTTACTATAATTTCTGGAAAAACCGACTTCCGAGCTTACTGCAATAACACCTCTGTTGGGAATTATATTAACAGTTAACACGGCTAATGATTGGCCTCAAACAGTCAGAAAATATCAACCAAGTAATGGTCAATAAGTCAAACAGCTTAAACCAATGCTTCCGTGGAATACAGTGTTTCCCCGGGTCGTTAGATCTCAACGAGGTGTGCGAAGGTATTAAAAACGAATTTGTAATCGAGTGATTATGAACAGGAAAGGGTATAAGTGTGAGTGAGTGATTACACTAACGATTTATAAAACAAAATAGCTTAAATAAGCTAGGAGAACGATCACGTGAAAGTTAGATATTTAAAAACGTTTTAAAACCTAAAAACGCGTACGTTTAATTTAAATCTACGTACACGTACGAAACAAAAACGATTTTAACTAAAGTAGGAATTTGCATGCCTTAGGGGCTTAAATGCAAATTAAATAAACTTAAAATATTTATTTTATAATTACTAACTAATTAATTAATTAATTATTATTTATTTAATAACTATTTTTAATTATTTAATAATTCACAAATAATTAAGAAAATGTAAAATAAGTCTTGAAAAATAAAATTAAAATTTTTAAAAGTCTAAAATATTATAAAACTTATTTTAAAACTAAAATTATATTTTTCTCACTATTTATCTCATTATTATTAATTAATTACTATTTAATTATTAATTAACTAATTATATGATTTAAAATATTATAAATACTAAAAAGACTTTTACTAATTATTATTCTAATTATTAATTAATAACTAATTAAACTAATTAAATTATAAAAACTAAAAGATGAACAGTAAAAATTATGGAAAAATTACTAAAATTATTTAATAACATATAAAAGCTAGGAAAAATATAAAAACTAGGTACTACTTTATAAAAACGAATTATGCTATTTAAAACTTAAATATTAATTAATTAATAATAAAACTAATATTAAATCTAATAAATACTAAAGAACAAAATAAAAATCTGAGAAAGTTACTAAAATTAATTTAATATAAAAGGTAATTAATAAAAATATAAAAATGCCAAGTACTTAATAAAAATCTAAAAATGAAAATTAAAATTTAAATTACATTAAATAGAAACTATCACTTATTTTTAAATTGGTTTTTCTTGATTTTTCTTTTAGAAACTTATTTTATACCTAAAAACAAACAACTTTAATGAAAACAACTTTTTTATATCTTAAAAATAAGCCAAATGCAAGCAATAAGCTATGGCAGTTGACTTATGTTGACCAAACAAGGAAATAAGCTCAAATGAGCTTATGTGGGACCCACAAAGGTGGAACTTGGTTCAATTGAGTTTATTGGACATGTAAAAGCCAGAATAAGCACATGGGGTCCACTGGATAAACAATTGAATCAAAATAAGCACTTGGATTCTTGATACTTAACTGAAAAATGGGACAGAGTTCAAGGCTATTTCTAAGTGGGGTCCACAGGGTCTGAGGTCAAATGAATGGTCAAGGTTTGAAGCGTGGTAGGAGGGGGTTGAAGGGACCAAAAATTGGGTAGTGGGTCCCACTGTGGTGGCCAGAAACCACCACCAAAGTGGGTGGTGTGTGGTGGTGACCTGCTGATGCAGGGGAGGATACTCCCCCTGCAAGTGTGTTTGAGGCAGTGTGGGGCCCACACACAAATTTGTAAAAATAAGGTGGATGTTGGATTCAGTAGAATAGTTGGAGTACAATTATATCTAAAAAGCTCAAAGCTTGAAACCTTACACAAAAATCACAAGAATTCTTGGAGTTTTTGGTTTTTCTGCAAAGGTAGGTTTTGACTTTTGTGAGTAAACTTGGAATTTTGACTAATTTGAGATTTGAGAGCTTCTAATTGACTAAGCTGATTGTATTAAGCTAAACTAAAGCTAATCTAGCCTAAAGCTTTGACTTATAAGCTAATTTGATTGGTTATGGATCACAAAATCACTAACAGTTAACTGCTATGGTGATCAAAATGCTATTTTGACTTTTAACTGAAGTGGTACTGGATTTATTGACTTAAATGGACTATTACAACCTATTGTAACATATCTAAACTAAAAACAAGAGCAGGAACACACAGGATCACATAGACAACAACAAATCCAAACACCCCTTTAAACACTGATTTTGTGACATTTCAAAGGATTTCACAGAGTTAATCCACAAAACTGATTCAGAATGATATATTATGCTATGCTAAACTGAAATGGACATTTAAACACCAAAAATAACAACAACAACTGAAAATACAAGATAATGCATAAAAGGCAATGAAGTATACAAGTTGAGTAATTATGAAAACAAATGAACAAGCATACATAATTAAGCAATAATATTACTATCATGCACCAAATAAACTCAAAACAACTGAGAAAACTACTAATTGAGCATGTGAACAGTAAATTGCAAAAATGTGAGAATGAAGCTTACAATTGGTATTCAGGTTAAGAACATGAATAAGACCAAGAGAACACAACCTAATGCTTCCCCAGAGGCTACTAAACCATGTTCTTCCAAAAACCAACATGCTCCATGCTTCTTCTTCTTTGAACACTGAATTTTGATTTTCTAGCTATTTATTTTATATTTTTGAATATTTTTGCTATTGTGAGCTAAACTGACTTGAACACTTTAGGAACTTAAGAAAACTTATAAATTAGCTTAAATGAGCTTGTAGAAACACTGATAATAACTTTTAACAAGATTAAGTGAAATTGTCAATTTCACTCAAAATTGCCAAAACTAAAATTGTAAAGATACACTAAAATTAAAGCTTAAAGCAGGTTAGAAATACAATGAAGTTACTTAATTTAACACTTGAAAGTTAAAGATTACACTGGAATTTGAAAATTACATTAAAACGATTTTCTACATTACACTACTCCTAGATATCTTTTCACTACTGCTTCTCCTTCCTCTATATAATACTTTTAGGACTCCACTTGGTCTTTGGAGACTTTCCCACCAATTCTGAGCCTTTGATTCCCTCTATATCATCTTGACCGTTAAAATCGCCTTTTGGCGCCAAAATATCAAGGAGACAGTTGTATGTTGCGTAAAGCAATTTTAGGGCAATTAAGGGGTCTTGGATGTAGTGGAGAGTTGGGGAGACTGGGTATACAGCTGGGGTGTGAGGTGGAGTGAAAAACCATGGTGGTATGGTGAGTCAGAGGTGGTGTGAGGGAGAAGGTGAAAAAGGAGGGAATGGGGTGGTTTTGTGAGTGGGTTTGACTGTGGGGAGTGGGTTTGACCCCGGTTTTATTATATAAACAAAAGGGTGGGCTTTTGGATTGGGCTTGGGTTTTAAATAAAAGGGTGGGCTTAGTTTGTTGTTTGGATTGTATTTTGGGTCTTAATAATAATAACATAGGGTCCGGTTTGGTATTTAAGTGTAACATAGGGACCAAAAATGTAATTTTCTGAAAGTTTGGAGGGCTGAAGTGTAACTTTTCCAAAGGTTAAATAAGGACTAAACTTGCCAAGATTGAATACCCCAAGGACCAATAATGATAATTTCCCATATTTAATATCCGGGGACCTTTTCTGCCAAACTTCAAACTTCAGGGACCAAACATGTAATTTCTCCAAACTTTCCACCCAAGGACCATTCCTGCCATAGAAGATTAGTATAAGGACCAAAATTGATTTTCTCAAAGTTTTTACATCCCAGGGACCATTTATGTTAATTTTGCAAAGTACAGGGACTAAACTTGTAATTTTGTGAAACTTTGCACCAAAGGACTAAATATGTAATTTTTGATTCAAAAAGGACCTTTGGTGACTTTTTCATGTTTTTAGAATAACCAGGGACTAGTTTTGACAACTTTTGAAACTTGAGGGACTGAAACTGCCAATTATGCAAACTTTGCTCCTTTTTTATCTGTTTTTGATTATTTTGCATTTGAAACATATAAAACACACTTCTAAGATATTTTAAGTATTTTGATGCATATTTGAGTGTATTTGGATGTTTTGGCAGTTCAGATTGGTATAAAATGATGAGTATTTAGACACTCATCAATCCCCCACACTAAAACATTGCTAGTCCCTAGCAATCTTTTGAGAAAAACTTAATGGATTTGAAACTCTTTACCAACATCCATCACTTCTGGAGTAGCCAAATGTCTCAGTTCAAGTAAGAACTATGGTCCACCTGATAACCATGTGATTTTGAGCAAACCACCAGCTGTCAACGGATTTGTTTTGTCTTTACCAAAGGCCATTTGCTTCTGGACTAGCTAACTCTTGATGGAATAGTCAACATCTTGGTGAGTTGATTACCAATTATGGTTTTTCCGCTGCCTTTACCACAAGCCATAATCTTGCGGGCTAGCCAACTCATTCACTTTTTGGGATATGGCGAGTTGTTTTACCATACAATTTTGGGCAAATTGCAAGCCATCAACGGATTTGAGATATCTTTACCAAGATCCGTTTGCTCCTGGATTAGCCAATCTTTATGTGGGTTAGACATGGTGGACTGATTACCATTTATTGCGTTCTAAGTGAGAAAAAATTTTAAAATTTTGGCTAAAATGGGGGTTCTTGATGGAACATGTGTTTAAATTCGTTAGAATAACGAATTCCCCCCCCCCCCACACTTAGAACTGAATATTGTCCTCAATATTCAAAGTACCGGGTGTTAAACAAACACTTAGAACGTAAGAAGGAAAATACTCATAGCCTTTATTTAAGTTTATGTACACATTTTTTTTAGAGAATATATATATATATATATATATATATATATATATATATATATATATATATATATATATATATATATACACAATCATGTGGGTTAGTATCTCCCCCACACTTAGGGTGAAAACCCCGTATGCATGCTACTGTTTTTGATTACCGAGTCGCTAGCTTGACTCGACCCCGAATTCATTTGTTCATGGGGAAGTATCATGTGGAAGAGATAATCTCAATCGGACTTTCATTCAAAATGTTTGGACAAGCATTTGAAGCACGTGAAAGTTCCACACCGATGAGATACACAAACCCTTGGCTCAAAATTTATAAAAGAGAATGCCGGGGTCAAAGATAATGTCCTCACTCCTGAAAGAGTGAAGAACAGGAGAAGCCACGGGATAAATGAAGAAGAGAAAGAAAGTCATGATGAAAATCATGACTAACTCATCATCACTAGGAGGAGATTCAGAATGAGAATTCACAATTTTAATAACATGAATCTCCTCATTTAAGCTCATTTGGTCTAGACATATCCCTGGTGTGTCTAGATCAAAATAGAAATTATCATACTCCGGTGGAGATATGATATAAGTGAGTTCACAAGAAAACTCCTCAAAGGTGAATGATTCATATTCGGGATTGATTTGAGTGAGTTCACTGGGGAACTCCTCAAAAGTAAATGATTCATATACGGGGAGAGAATTATAAGAATGAGAAGTGGTAATACCACTAATCTTTTCTCCCGTATGATCAAAATGGAACGTTTGCAATTCCGGAAATAGAATCATTTATCAAAAGCTCACTATCCTTGACGGGGATAGGAGATGAAATAGGCTTTTCATTAAAAGCCTCGATTCTAGAAATGAGAAGATTAGCATTTAATAATGTAAAACGAAGAGCTTCGTCTTGGATTATTTCTTCATCATTATCTTCTCCTAAGCTGACAAGCTCAGAAGGTAACTCCCCCACATAACTTATGTCTCCACAAGATAAAGAATAGTCCTCATCAGAATCAGAGAACATCTCAATATGATCTTTTGGAAAGACAAGAGGGGGAGGGATATCATACACATGATCAAGAATTCCCTGTGACTCACTTGGGATTGAGACAAGGTTCTCAACACTAGACTTTATGAATTCGTCCGATTCCTTTTCAGGAACAGTGTCAAGATGCTCATCCCCCATGCTCAGCGAGTGAGTGGGAACCTCGGATGTGATAACATCAAACTGAGGGAGCTGAGAAGGACTAGCATACATGGATTTTATAATTTCCATTTGTTCTGCTGCTAGTAATTCTACCATATTCTTTTCTCCCTGTATTTCCATGGAAGGAGTCTCAACTGATGAACTTGATGAGGTATCATCACTTTCATCATCTTCATCGAGAAGAGCAGCTTTGTAAAATTTGGAACGTGTTATAGCTACTTGTTCTAAGACTAGTAATTCGTCCATGCTTCTTTCGTCTCTAGCTGCATGTTCTTCTGCAAGTAATTCCGCGATAGATTTATCATGAGAATATTGAGTGAGTGGAGATTGTGGGGGTGTGGATGTGTCAAAACCGGATGTATCAGAACTAGAACAATGTTCAGGTTTTATATTACGGTTGACATTGGAAATCATCATGCGGACCCCCACAATGTACACAAGAAAAACTTGGTGCATTATGAAACGAAATATTAGCCAACTCCTCCTTAAGGTCTTTAAGTTTCTCAAGAACCTCTTGACAAAGGTCTTGTGGGTATTGAGGAGTTGCTTGGATCATTTGGCACTGTGGAGGTGGGTCTTGAAATGAATAGTCGTAATTGTTGCAAGGAAATGGATTCCCTGTTTGACAATCCGAGCTAAAGTGAGGACCTCTATAGTACTCACAACAGTTGAACTGATGTGGCTGTGAGTCGTTTGTGCTTAAGTCATAATTGTTATCAGGAACTTGCTCATAGACAAGCGTGCTTTCCGATTGACAATCAGATCTGTAGTGTGAACCACCACAGTACTCACAATAGTAAAACTGTTGAGTCTCATGGTGTGGAAGCTGATGGAATGAATTAGTCATGTCAGGGTAGGAATAGGGATTATGGTTATAGACAGACCTGTTTCCTGACTCTACCATGCCACAACTGGGGCAATTATCACCATTATAAGGACTACCACACCATTGACAAACAAGAGGGTGAGAATAAGACATAGAAAGAATCAAAGGGTAATAAAGGGTAAGAAATGAAGAATCAAAAAGGTAGGAAGGTAAAGGTGAATATTTTTGGTATTTTTGAAAATTTTTGTAATAATAAGAAGGAAAATATTTTTGGGTTTTTGTGTTCGTTGAAAACTAATTTTAAAATGTTTTCGGGAACCATTTTGTTTTTATATGATAATAATATGAACAAAGATGGATAAATATACAATGAGCGTGTATCCAGATTCACTAATACGCAAAATCGTTTAGAATAAGCGCACAACCTCCCCGGCAACGGCGCCAAATTTTGATTGGCCTCAAACTGTCAGAAAATATCAACCAAGTAATGGTCAACAAGTCAAACAGCTTAAACCAATGTTTCTGTGGAATACAGTGTTTCCCCGGGTCGTTAGATCCCAACGAGGTGTGCGAAGGTATTAAAAACGAATCTGTGATCGAGTGATTATTAACAGGAAAGGGTATAAGTGTGAGTGAGTGATTACACTAAGGATTTATAAAACAAAATAGCTTAAATAAGCTAGGATAATGATCACGTGAAAGTTAGATATTTAAAAACGTTTTAAAACCTAAAAACGCGTACGTTTAATTTAAATCTACGTATACGTACGAAACAAAATCGATATTAACTAAAGTAGGAATTTGCATGCCTTAGGGGCTTAAATGCAAATTAAATAAACTTAAAATATTTATTTATAATTACTAACTAATTAATTAATTATTATTTATTTAATAACTATTTTTAATTATTTAATAATTCACTAATAATTAAGAAAATGTAAATAAGTCTTCAAAAATAAAATTAAAATTTATAAAAGTCTAAAATATTATAAAACTTATTTTAAAACTAAAATTATATTTTTCTCACTATTTATCTAATTATTATTAATTAATTACTATTTAATTATTAATTAACTAATTATATGATTTAAATTATTATAAATACTAAAAAGACTTAGATAATTAAGAAGATTTTTATAAATCTAATTAAGCATCACAGGAATCCCAAAAAATTATAAAAAGTTTATTTTATGTATTTTTAAACTAATTTACTAATTATTATTCTAATTATTAATTAATAACTAATTAAACTAATTAAATTATAAAAACTAAAAGATGAACAGTAAAAATTATGGAAAAATTACTAAAATTAATTTATAACATATAAAATCTAGGAAAATATAAAAACTAGGTACTACTTTATAAAAACTAATTATGCTATTTAAAACTTGAATATTAATTAATTAATAATAAAACTAATATTAAATCTAATAAATATTAAATAACAAAATAAAAATCTGAGAAATTTACTAAAATTACTTTAATATAGAAGGTAATTAATAAAAATATAAAAATGCCAAGTACTTAATAAAAATCTAAAAATGAAAATTAAAATTTAAATTACATTAATTAGAAACTATCACTTATTTTTAAGTTTGTTTTTCTTGATTTTTCTTTTAGAAACTTATTTTATACCTAAAAACAAACAACTTTAATGAAAACAACTTTTTTATATCTTAAAAATAAGCCAAATGCAAGCAATAAGTTATGGCAGATGACTTATGTTGACCAAACAAGGAAATAAGCTCAAATGAGCTTATGTGGGACCCACAAAGGTGGAACTTGGTTCAATTGAGTTTATTGGACATGTAAAAGCCAGAATAAGCACATGGCGTCCACTGGATAAGCAATTGAATCAAAATAAGCACTTGGATTCTTGATACTTAACTAAAAAATGGGATAGAGTTCATGGCTATTTCTAAGTGGGGTCCACAGGGTCTGAGGTCAAATGAATGGTCAAGGTTTGAAGTGCGGTAGGAGGGGGGTTGAAGGGACCAAAAATTGAGTAGTGGGTCCCACTGTGGTGACTAGAAACTACCACCAAAGTGGGTGGTGTGTGGTGGTGACCTGCTGATGCAGGGGAGGATACTCCCCCTGCAAGTGTGTTTGAGGCAGTGTGGGGCCCACACACAAATTTGTAAAAATAAGGTGGATGTTGGATTCAGTAGAATAGCTGGGGTACAATTATATCTAAAAAGCTCAAAGCTTGAAACCTTACACAAAAATCACAAGAATTCTTGGAGTTTTTGGTTTTTCCAGCAAAGGTAGGTTTTGACTTTTGTGAGTAAACTTGGACTTTTGTATGAACCACCACAGTACTCAAAACAGTAAAACTGTTGAGTCTCATGGTGTGGAAGCTGATGGAATGAATTAGTCATGTCAGGGTAGGAATAGGGATTCTGGTTATAAACAGACATGTTTCCTGACTCTACCATGCCACAACTGGGGCAATTACCACCATTATAAGGACTACCACACCATTGACAAACAAGAGGGTGAGAATAAGACATAGAAAGAATCAAAGGGTAATAAAGGGTAAGAAATGAAGAATCAAAAAGGTAGGAGGGTAAAGGTGAATATTTTTGGTATTTTTGAAAATTTTTGTAATAATAAAAAGGAAAATATTTTTGGGTTTTTGTGTTCGTTGAAAACTAATTTTAAAATGTTTTCAGGAACCGTTTTGTTTTTATATGATAATAATATGAACAAGGATGGATAAATATACAATGAGCGTGTATCCAGATTCACTAATACGCAAAATTATTTAGAATAAGCGCACAACCTCCCCGGCAGTGGCGCCAAATTTTGATTGGCCTCAAACAGTCAGAAAATATCAACCAAGTAATGGTCAACAAGTCAAACAGCTTAAACCAATGCTTCCGTGGAATACAGTGTTTCGCCGGGTCGTTAGATCCCAACGTGGTGTGCGAAGGTATTAAAAACGAATCTGTGGTCGAGTGATTATTAACAGGAAAGGGTATAAGTGTGAGTGAGTGATTACACTAACGATTTATAAAACAAAATAGCTTAAATAAGCTAGGAGAATGATCACGTGAAAGTTAGATATTTAAAAACGTTTTAAAACCTAAAAACGCGTACGTTTAATTTAAATCTACGTAAACGTACAAAACAAAAACGATTTTAACTAAAGTAGGAATTTGCATGCCTTTGGGGCTTAAATGCAAATTAAATAAACTTAAAATATTTATTTTATAATTACTAACTAATTAATTAATTATTATTTATTTAATAACTATTTTTAATTATTTAATAATTCACTAATAATTAAGAAAATGTAAAATAAGTATTGAAAAATAAAATTAAAATTTGTAAAAGTCTAAAATATTATAAAACTTATTTTAAAACTAAAATTATATTTTTCTCACTATTTATCTAATTATTATTAATTAATTACTATTTAATTATTAATTAACTAATTATATGATTTAAATTATTATAAATACTAAAAAGACTTAGATAATTAAGAAGATTTTTATAAATCTAATTAACCATCACAGGAATCATAAAAAATTATAAAAAGTTTATTTTATGTATTTTTAAACTAATTTACTAATTATTATTCTAATTATTAATTAATAACTAATTAAACTAATTAAATTATAAAAACTAAAAGATGAACAGTAAAAATTATGAGAAAATTACTAAAATTATTTTATAACATATAAAAGCTAGAAAAAATATAAAAACTAGGTACTACTTTATAAAAACTAATTATGCTATTTAAAACTTAAATATTAATTAATTAATAATTAAACTAATATTAAATCAAATAAATACTAAATAACAAAATAAAAATCTGAGAAATTTATTAAAATTACTTTAATATAAAAGGTAATTAATAAAAATATAAAAATTCCAAGTACTTAATAAAAATCTAAAAATTAAAATTAAAATTTAAATTACATTAAATAGAAACTATCACTTATTTTTAAATTGGTTTTTCTTGATTTTTCTTTTAGAAACTTATTTTATACCTAAAAACAAACAACTTTAATGAAAACAACTTTTTTATATCTTAAAAATAAGCCAAATGCAAGCAATAAGCTATGGCAGTTGACTTATGTTGACCAAACAAGGAAATAAGCTCAAATGAGCTTATGTTGGACCCACAAAGGTGGAACTAGGTTCAATTGAGTTTATTGGACATGTAAAAGCCATAATAAGCATATGGGGTCCACTGGATAAGCAATTGAATCAAAATAAGCACTTGGATTCTTGATACTTAACTGAAAAATGGGACAGAGTTCAAGGCTATTTCTAAGTGGGGTCCACAGGGTCTGAGGTCAAATGAATGGTCAAGGTTTGAATTGTGGTAGGAGGGGGGTTGAAGGGACCAAAAATTGGGTAGTGGGTCCCACTGTGGTGGCCAGAAACCACCACCAAAGTGGGTGGTGTGTGGTGGTGACCTACTGATGCAGTGGAGGATACTCCCCCTGCAAGTGTGTTTGAGGCTGTGTGGGGCCCACACACAAATTTGTAAAAATAAGGTGGATGTTGGATTCAGTAGAATAGCTGGGGTACAATTATATCTGAAAATCTCAAAGCTTGAAACCTTACACAAAAATCACAAGAATTCTTGGAGTTTTTTGTTTTTCTGCAAAGGTAGGTTTTGACTTTTGTGAGTAAACTTGGAATTTTGACTAATTTGAGATTTGAGAGCTTCTAATTGACTAAGCTGATTGTATTAAGCTAAACTAAAGCTAATCTAGCTTAAAGCTTTGACTTATAAGCTAATTTGATTGCTTATGGATCACAAAATCACTAACAGCTAACTGCTATGGTGATCAAAATGCTATTTTGACTTTTAAGTGAAGTGGTACTGGATTTATTGACTTAAATGCACTATTACAACCTATTGTAACATATCTAAACTAAAAACAAGAGCAGGAACACACAGGATCACATAGATAACAACAAATCCAAACACCCCTTTAAACACTGATTTTGTGACATTTCAAAGGATTTCACAGAGTTAATCCACAAAACTGATTCAGAATGATATATTATGCTATGCTAAACTGAAATGAACATTTAACTACCAAAAATAACAACAACAACTGAAAATACAAGATAATGCATAAAAGGCAGTGAAGTATACAAGTTGAGTAATTACGAAAACAAATGAACAAGCATACATAATTAAGCAATAATATTACTATCATGCACCAAATAAACTCAAAACAACTGAGAAAACTACTAATTGAGCATGTGAACAGTAAATTGCAAAAATGTGAGAATGAAGCTTACAATTGGTATTCAGGTTAAGAACATGAATAAGACCAAGAGAACACAACCTAATGCCTCCTAGAGGCTACAAAACCATGTTCTTCCAAAAACCAACATGCTCCATGCTTCTTCTTCTTTGAACACTGAATTTTGATTTTCTAGCTATTTATTTTATATTTTTGAATATTTTTGCTATTGTGAGCTAAACTGTCTTGAACACTTTAGGAACTTAAGAAAACTTATAAATTAGCTTAAATGAGCTTGTAGAAACACTGATAATAACTTTTAACAAGATTAAGTGAAATTGTCAATTTCACTCAAAATTGCCAAAACTAAAATTGTAAAGATACACTAAAATTAAAGCTTAATGCAGGTTAGAAATACAATGAAGTTACTTAATTTAACACTTGAAAGTTAAAGATTACACTAGAATTTGAAAATTACATTAAAACGATTTTCTACATTACACTACTCCTAGATATCTTTTCACTGCTGCTTCTCCTTCCTCTATATAATACTTTTAGGACTCCACTTGGTCTTTGGAGACTTTCCCACCAATTCTGAGTCTTTGATTCCCTCTATATCATCTTGACCGTTAAAATCGCCTTTTGGCGCCAAAATATCAAGGAGACAGTTGTATGTTGCGTAAAGCAATTTTAGGGCAATTAAGGGGTCTTGGATGTAGTGGAGAGTTGGGGAGACTGGGTATACAGCTGAGGTGTGAGGTGGAGTGAAAAACCATGGTGGTATGGTGAGTCAGAGGTGGTGTGAGGGAGAAGGTGAAAAAGGAGGGTATGGGGTGGTTTTGTGAGTGGGTTTGACCGTGGGGAGTGGGTTTGACCCCGGTTTTATTATATAAACAAAAGGGTGGGCTTTTGGATTGGGCTTGGGTTTTAAATAAAAGGGTGGGCTTAGTTTGTTGTTTGGATTGTATTTTGGGTTTTAATAATAATAACATAGGGTCCGGTTTGGTATTTAAGTGTAACATAGGGACCAAAAATGTAATTTTTTGAAAGTTTGGGGGGCTGAAGTGTAACTTTTCCAAATTTTAAATAAGGACTAAACTTGCCAAGATTGAATACCCCAAGGACCAATAATGATAATTTCCCATATTTAATATCCGGGGACCTTTTCTGCCAAACTTCAAACTTCAGGGACCAAACATGTAATTTCTCAAAACTTTCCACCCAAGGACCATTCCTGCCATAGAAGATTAGTATAAGGACCAAAATTGATTTTCTCAAAGTTTTTACATCCTAGGGACCATTTATGTTAATTTTGCAAAGTACAGGGACTAAACTTGTAATTTTGTGAAACTTTGCACCAAAGGACTAAATATGTAATTTGTGATTCAAAAGGGACCTTTGGTGACTTTTTCATGTTTTTAGAATAACCAGGGACTAGTTTTGACAACTTTTGAAACTTGAGGGACTGAAACTGCCAATTATGCAAACTTTGTTCGTTTTTTATCTGTTTTTGATTATTTTGCATTTGAAACATATAAAACACACTTCTAAGATATTTTAAGTATTTTGATGCATATTTGAGTGTATTTGGTTGTTTTGGCAGTTCAGATTGGTATAAAATGATGAGTATTTAGACACTCATCAGCTAGTGAGGATATTACAACTGCTGAAGAATACACTAGCAGTGGAAACTCATTACCACTGCTAGTACATATTATTACCACTGCTGTTAGGATAACTTTTAGGAAACTTGTAAAGATAAATATAGAATAGATCTTGTGTATATCTTATTCTATTATCATTATACGTATCTTGTAGAAGAGGACTCCTTGTGCTATAAAAGGAGGTCCTAGGTTAAGGTTAGATATACGTTTTCTTAGAGCTTCAAGGTTGTAACCCTAGTGATATTAAGATCACTCGTATTATTATTATTAATAATATTGGAGCTAACCCTTTGATACATACATTATTCTCATTCATATACAACTGTTTCATTCACAATCAAACTTCCAAGTATTACTAAGTAGATTCCGCATACTTAGTGATATAACTCAAAGTATCATTCTAACACAGATCAAGGTGTTCAGATCCATCAACCTCTCTCTTCAGTATTGTACTGATTATACAATACTGAGAGACACAAACTGTTTAAATACGGTTTCTACTACTCTACATGGTGTAAAACAACGTAGCTCATCCTTTACTAAACTTGTATTCACACTACTACTTAAATCTATGACTCTCACTCAACACCTAGTGTTGACTCTTTAAGCATGTATCCTAGGTATATAGCCGTTACGGAGCTATGGCAGGAAGTTGCACTGAACTGGGAGGACTTTCAATCTTGTTATCATATAAACACTATTTCAAACTTAGATTCACGGGACCGCATCTTAATAAAACTTTGATATTTTAATGAATGATAACTTATTTATAAAAAAACATCTATTCATTCCTCTTACACATTTTAAGTCGTTTACACATTCTTATCACATTTAATTTTCACAACACGTCATTACGCTTAACTCATCACATTTTCATTCTTACACATTAACTCATCTCATTAATTATCTTGCATTTCAAGCAACATCGTTCTATCTTATCTTTTACCTATTATCTTACTTTAATCCCATTCTATAACTTTTATATTATTAGATATTTAGCAACAAATACGTCCAGTCATTCACTTTCATTACCACAAACAATAACATCGTTATCATTATTACACATCCGTTGATACGTGGGAATCGTACCAGGCTTTACCTCTCAACGGATCTTGAGAAGCTTACAACCCCCACCAGGCAGTGTACCTGATCGTTGTAGTATAGTATAGTGACAAGTACCGGGGGATTGATCGTTCAGCTAGGAATAGTGTCACTAGGATTAGAAAACCTAAATACTAGTTCTAAAGGTGAGAGATGATTCTTTTTGTATTTTTATATTTTTTAGAAAGCAAGTAAAAATCTCGGGTTTGAAGGATTTGGGCGGAATTAGTTGCTAGTCAACTAACCCAATACTAAGATGCAATCAAAATAAAATACTAGAAATGAAAATAAACTAAATTATACTAATGTTGTGAGCAATAAGTGGAGAAAATGTGTTTACTTAGATTTCACTACTCCCTAGATATCTTTTACATGTTAATTACTTGTTATAGTTGCATGGATGACGGATTGTATTCCTTAATACCATTCATGGGGTATCACACATAACTCCCCAATTCTATGAGCTCTTATCTCCTCCTATACCATGCCCAGCACAACCATAGGGATTATAAACAGTGGCTCATGCATTAAATACAACCAATAAAGACCTAGTTCAATAGGTTCATGTTTCCTAAGACGTTCAAGCATGTTACCATTTGGAGATCTGCCAGTTTTCTTAAGCCTAACATATAAATTCATTCATCCAAGACAATTATAAACAAGTAATCAACACATAATTAACATCTAGGTTTCATTAGATCTAAGCAAACACAAGATAGATCTAGCCTAGCATGATGGAATTAAGACAAGAACAAGATATAGACAACCAACACATAGACATATTGATTGAATTAGAAGAACACTTATCTCAATTACACATGAAAGGTATCAAGGGCTTAGAACCCTTGAAAAACCTGTAAAATTCGCACCAAGTTCGTACTTATGGTTTCTCCAAAACTTCTCTTTTTTAATGTGAAAAATTAGAAAACTATATATAGGAAAAGGGGTCTGACGGCGTCAAGACCAAACTTGTGACGCCGTCACCTCGCCGCCAAAACTCTTCTCGGACTGCCTTGATCTACTTCTGACGCCGTCATGTGTTATGCATTTCCAGGCCGTCATGACTTTTACTCTTAACGCCCTTTCTTGTGACGCCGTCAAATCTGTACTGGGTCGTCATGAAAAATTGCTCTTGACGCCGTCAGGGTGTTACTCTTGACGCCGTCACCTACTGTTCCCAGCAAGGAAAATTAAGACTTTGGCGTTTTCTTCACTTTTATGCTCCAAAAACATCCGAATTGCTTCCTTTTCCAGATTTCACTCCCAAAGTACCTAAAATCACAAAAGGAACGATTTAGGGCAATATTTGATCAAATAAATTCAATTCCGGGCTTAAATGGACCCCCTAAAAGTGGTTCATTTTTCGCCTCATCATATACCCTTACACTTGAGATTTGCTTGTCCTCAAGCAAATGCGCTTTTATTCTAATCAAAATACAAGTTAGGGGTCATTTAACACTAATATAAAAGTAATTACAACAAATAATCGTTCCACTAAAGACCAATAGACAAGCACGGAGGTCATATACTAGCACCTCACAAATAGTGTTTAGATACTCACATTTCTCGGGTGTAATAAAGTATAAATTACAATATGGAAATGGAAAACATCTCTCACTACCTGTCATAGCAAAATAGATTACCATAGGCTTGGGAAAGGATCAAACCTCCACCACATGGCGTAAACACCTAGGATAAACTATCAAAGAGGTCTTTTAAAGAGTTGTAACGTTAGGTGTAGGGATATGAAATACACGGTTTTGTTGGATAAAGGAAGTTCTACTGGTGGCGAGTTAACAATCTTAGTCAATTACATGTACAATGTGGCGTTGCTAAGCCAAGACTAGACTCGACTTAAGCTAATATATGAAAAATAACAAAAACATAAAATGAACATAGAATGAAACGGGATGGTAGTCCATATGTTTTTTCTCTTTTTTCCTTTTTCTATTGTTTTTTTCTTTTTCTTGATTTTTTCGATTTTTTTTTTTTTTTTTTTTTTTTTTTTTGCCTACACTCTTACCCTACCATCCAAAATAATACATCATAGGGAATGAAAATTCCCCTTACACTTGAATCTTTACATACTTTACATTAAACTAATCTAATGACTCGAATTAAGAAAATCAAAATACTTTGAGCACTTTTAAGATTAACGTACATATGGGGGTAATAAATGATATTCTTCCCCATTACTCCATAAATAAGTACTTTACCCATGAGTCTCAATCGTCCCAAAACAATATGTACAAGGATATGACTCGACTTAGCAACCATGTAATCAATTAGATAGTTAACTTAGGGTTTAACAAATAACAATAATGCACTAAAAATGAGCGCATACACGGAAGGCTAAGGCGATTTGGGCGTACATTTAAGTGGGGTGTAACAAATTCTTCCTTTAAGTAAAATGCTTAAAGTTAGAAATGAAAAGATAGGCTCGGAGGGGTATACTAGGAGTTTCGTGTACTAAAAATGAGTACAACGCTAAGGGTGTGGGAAAAATTAGTTGACTTAACTAGCCAAGTAATATGACTTAAATGGTCAAGTAATTATGATACGGGTTTAACACAAGGGTGATCCTAATGCCTCTTATCATGTAGTAAATCCTACTACACGAATGTAGTCTCACTAGCGGTCTCGGGATGCATCACTAACGCAAGTTCTAGAATCTAAATGCTACCGGTACACTCATAAGCACTAATAGTAAATGCTTTTCCTATCAAATCTAAAGGCGAACCTCACATATTTGGGTGGAAAATTTTTCTGAAAGTACGGTTATATGCTAGTCATACAATCTCCTATCCATGAGACGCTTGCTATGGTTAAAGTTTCACTCTTAAATGTTGTATAAAATTTTAAATTTGGCGCTAAAATTGCACTAACAAGTATTTCTCATAGTTTTATTACACATCTACCATTAAACAAAACAAACTCAAGCGAAAGTGCATATGTAAGGTATCATCTTTTTACCCTCCCCTTACACTTAAGATGAACATTGTCCCCAATGTTCAAGTAAAGAATGTAAAAGTGAAAAAGTAAAGAGAATGAAATCAAATACTCCCCTGATTCGCTCGGTATGGATAATAAGGTGGCCAGGTTAAATCTTCCTCCAAGAAAATGAACAATCAAAGCTTCCCTTCCAGAATGTAAATCATCTTCTTGTCATACATAACCTGTAAATCCTGAAAAAATAGACAAAACAACCTCGCGTAAAATCGGCGGCATCCTATATAAGTTACTAAATCCTAGAATACAAGATAAGATATAATGCTTGTGGAATGAAGTTTGCAGATCTCCTGGAGATTATAAAACTTAATAATTCACAAAAACCATAAGACTCCGTTAGAAAAACAAAACAGGTAAAATTTCCAGATTTTTACACGTGACGCCGTCGAGAGTTAACTCGTGACGCCGTCGAGAGTTAACTCGTGACGCCGTCAGAAGTGACTTGCAGAAATTCTTATGTTAAGTTTCCGGAAAATTTCTGGAAAAACTTGGTCCTACTTCCTGGAAAATCCTGCAAAACTTCATTATGACTCAATACAAGCATTTGACTCTAACAAATACGAATATACATGTTCATTTAATATTGTGGAGAATCATGATCGGTTTGTTTCTTAAAAACATATTTGGGGTTTCCCCTTACACTTATCTTTTGCAAAAATACTTTTAGGTGGAGTTAAGACTAGGTCAAAACAACAAAGTAAAGTATTTCCACTATATAATTTAGAAACATGATCAACCAACAATAAAAATAAAGCATGCATACGGAAGCAAATAACAAACAAAAATAAAATCACACAAAGCATGGGTTGCCTCCCAAGAAGCGCTTTTCTTTATTTACGAGTCTTGTAGCTAGACTCAAGGTCATGGGTTACTACGTGACCTCATCATTGGTTCCACTCTCTAGGTCGTCTTCTAAACCAGTTTTGTATTCCGGACCTAGTTGCAAGCATTCTTTGTAGAAACCAAGCATCCTACTCTTTACATACTCTACTCCTCTACGTCTATCCTCCTCATTCCTATAATAAGCCGCTCGCTTGTGTTCCTTTTCGAAATTAGAGAGAAGGCGGTATTGATCAATCTTGTAAGGTATTTGATAAGCAACCTCATCATTCTCTTCCTTGAATCTAACTATCCCTAAAGTCGGATCATAACTCATCCTAGTGGCCTCAACAAATGGTTTTCCAAATATTATTTGGCTTAGGCAAGCATCCATCACTGGACGAGTGTCTTCAACTATCATAAAATCGATCTCATAGGTGAGATTCCCTATAATCACATGCAATCCCTTCACTCTTCCTGCAAAATTACTTATCAGATTCTTATTAGGCATCATCCTAAAATTAAGTTGCTTCTTCATCACCCAATTGTAATAAGTCCTAGTCATGATGTTCACGGGGGATCTAGGGTCGATGTAAGCTTTCCATATATGCATGTGCCCGTTATTGCATGGTATGTTAATGTTAGAGGGGTCTCCCAGTTTGATAAGGGGGGTGCCAAGGATATATGGTCTCTCGGGACTATCGAATAAATCCTTATGGTATTCTCGTTCTTCCTTGGTGGGCAACTTATCAAAGTATTTTTCTAAGGCTCTACCTCCTCTAATTCCTCTCTCCTATTAACCTCAACTTCCCTACTCTCATCCTTAGTCTCGGCTTCTACTCTAACTTCATCCTTGTCACTCTCTTCTATCTCCTTATCTATTGGCTTAATGGTGACAACATTGACAAAGTGGACATGTTTAGATGATGAGGGATCCTTAATTTGGATTCCGTTATTGGTGTCCCTAGTGTCCTTCCTAGGTGTGACTAACGCTTGGTTGTTGAGGGCTTTCAACAAGTTGTCAATCTTGTTGGTCATCTCCATTTGTTGTTGGTTGAATTCGTTTTCAAACCTAGCTATGTGAGCCTCTTGAGATGCCATAAACTTTGACATCAATCCTTCAAGATTGTTGGTACTACCATAGTTGTTAGAAGGATTGTTGTTGAAAGTACGGTTGGATGGTGGACCGTTTGGTTGGTAACGATTAGGCGGATTGGAAGAATTAGGTTGATTTTGTTTCCACCTAAGGTTTGGGTGATTTTTCCAAGAGGGGTTGTATGAATCACCGTAAGGGTTCGGCTCGGGTTTGAAAGTGTACCACTTGTCTCCCGCTTCGTCGGTACGCGTGGATGCGTAGTCCGCAAAAGCTGTTCCGGGGAGTTCCACACAATCACGAGTGTCGTGGGGACCACTACATAATTCGCATGAAGAAGTGATTATGATCACTTGGCTTGAAGGTTTAGGAGCTTCGTAAGATTTCATGAGAAACTTGACTTGGTCCTCAAGTTCCATGATCCTACGGTCGGGAGTGCTAGAGTTGTTTGAAGGCAAAGATATTGCCTTGACCGTTTTGTTCAAATCACGGGGATCATTCCAACTTTCTTTGTCATAGAGAGCAAGATCTTCTATGAGTTCCCATGATTGTTCCGCACTTAGATCACGTAGCTTACCACTGGCCGATTGGTCAATGGCTCGCCTCGTGGAGAGATCGATATGGTCATAAAAAATTTGGACTTGGAGCCAAAGATCTATGCCATGATGAGGGACTTTTTGGAGTAAGTCCTTGAAACGAGTCCATGCTTCATAAAGAGATTCATTTTGACGTTGTTGGAACATCAAGATGTAATTTCTAAGCTTAGTAGTTCTCCCCGGTGGGAAAAATTGAGCAAGGAAACGTGGTGAGATCATCCCATGTGGTGATGGATCCCGCGGGTAAACGCTCAAGCCATTGACTAGCTTGATCCCGTAGAGAGAATTGGAATAGGCGTAATCGGGTTGTCTCTCTAGTTGCAACATCTAGGTCTATGGAATCTATGATTTTGAGGAAGTCCTTAAGATGTTGGTTTGGATCTTCGGAACGAAGTCCATGGAATGCACATCCGCTTTGCACCAACCGGATGGTGTCGGATCGCAAGGGGGTCACATTGGCTCCGGTGAGCTCAATGGTGTTTCGGTAGCCTTGGTGGCTAGGTCGGGAATATTCTCCTAAGGTTCGGGGCCTAAAAGGTTCTAGTGGTGGGTTTTGTTGTGGTGGGATGACGGGTTCAAAGATGTTCCCGTTGTCCATGATGTCGGGTGGTGAAAAGTTACGAACAAAGACACAAAGAAATAAGATAGACTAAAGAAAACCTAAAAATAAAAATAAAGTCTTACTAGAAAGGAATCTAGCAAGTAGACCTAATAAAAAGAGATTCTAACCTAGACAATAACTATTCCCCAGGCTGCGGCGCCAAAAACTTGATACGTGGGAATCGCACCAGGCTTTACCTCTCAAGGGATCTTGAGAAGCTTACAACCCCCACCAGGCAGTGTACCTGATCGTTGTAGTATAGTATAGTGACAAGTACCGGGGGATTGATCGTTCAGCTAGGAATAGTGTCGCTAGGATTAGAAAACCTAAATACTAGTTCTAAAGGTGAGAGATGATTCTTTTTGTATTTTTATATTTTTTAGAAAGCAAGTAAAAATCTCGGGTTTGAAGGATTTGGGCGGAATTAGTTGCTAGTCAACTAACCCAATACTAAGATGCAATCAAAATAAAATACGAGAAATGAAAATAAACTAAATTATACTAATGTTGTGAGCAATAAGTGGAGAAAATGTGTTTACTTAGATTTCACTACTCCCTAGACATCTTTTACATGTTAATTACTTGTTATAGTTGCATGGATGACGGATTGTATTCCTTAATACCATTCATGGGGTATCGCACATAACTCCCCAATTCTATGAGCTCTTATCTCCTCCTATACCATGCCCAGCACAACCATAGGGATTATAAACAGTGGCTCATGTATTAAATACAACCAATAAAGACCTAGTGCAATAGGTTCATGTTTCCTAAGACGTTCAAGCATGTTATCATTTGGAGATCTGCCAGTTTTCTTAAGCCTAACATATAAATTCATTCATCCAAGACAATTATAAACAAGTAATCAACACATAATTAACATCTAGGTTTCATTAGATCTAAGCAAACACAAGATAGATCTAGCCTAGCATGATGGAATTAAGACAAGAACAAGATATAGACAACCAACACATAGACATATTGATTGAATTAGAAGAACACTTATCTCAATTACACATGAAAGGTATCAAGGGCTTAGAACCCTTGAAAAACCTGTAAAATTCGCACCAAGTTCGTACTTAGGGTTTCTCCAAAACTTCTCTTTTTTAATGTGAAAAATTAGAAAACTATATATAGGAAAAGGGGTCTGACGGCGTCAAGACCAAACTTGTGACGCCGTCACCTCGCCGCCAAAACTCTTCTGGAACTGCCTTGATCTACTTCTGACGCCGTCATGTGTTATGCATTTCCAGGCCGTCATGACTTTTACTCTTGACGCACGCCGTCAAATCTGTACTGGGTCGTCATGGAAAATTGCTCTTGACGCCGTCACCTACTGTTCCCAGCAAGGAAAATTAAGACTTTGGTGTTTTCTTCACTTTTATGCTCCAAAAACGTCCGAATTGCTTCATTTTCCAGATTTCACTCCCAAAGTACCTAAAATCACAAAAGGAACGATTTAGGGCAATATTTGATCAAATAAATTCAATTCCGGGCTTAAATGACCCCCTAAAAATGGTTCATTTTTCGCCTCATCATCCGTGTACATACTCAATCCTCATACATACTCTTCTCATTCTTATTTACATTCTTAACTTATCGCATTCAAACTTTTTCGCTTAATTTTCATCCTTTACATACAAACACACTTTATCACAACATCACGTTCATACTTAAACCTTACCGTTACCCCGTCTCTATACCACTTTAACATTAGTCTTTAGTCACTAAATATAATGAGACCATATGTTGGTCACATTTCATGCCACCATTCCCTAACCTCATTCTTTAAACTTCAAGTCATTAAACCCTTAATCATTAATTCGTTAGTTTCATCTTGTCTTTTCATGCTATACCTTAGTACGCATAATATCATTACGATCCACACTTAAAGAGTCATTACTTAATTCACTTGCTAGCTCATCTTTAATACCACTTATCATTCCTACTCATATTCTATTACCGTTACTCTAAAATACATTCGTATAATCACAATATAATCACCGGCACCAACCAAGGTGCACGGCTAACAAAATCATTTAAACAATTCAAATCCTCCACGGACTTACATCACATATACATTAAAACTTTAAAACATATTCATTATACTTACTAACTTGAATTCACATAACACATCACACATTCCTCCTTCTAACTTAAACATTTATCTTACACATTTCTTATACTTACGTACAACGCTTCTACGAGTGGTTTAAGACTAGGAAACCTACATTGGAAACCTAATTCACTTAAATCGAAGCTCTAATACCAATTTGTAATGCCCCGTGCCCGCTTTGACCAAGAATTAAAACTTTTTGCGCGAAAATGCTTGACTTTGACAAACATTCTGTTACTCTTTTGATCATTGACAAAAATATATAAACTTTCTGACCTTGGAACTATTTTTAAATGAAACTAGACTTAATTACCTTCAAAACGACGAGTGGCTCGACCTCTAACAACTTACAAATTAAAAGATATGATTTTTTGGAAAGTCAACTAAATATGCCAAGACTACCTGTGTACCATACGCCCTTACACCTAAGGTCCAGAAGGGCGTATGGTCTGTACTCAGAAACTGTGGAAAATAAATTTTTGGGCAGAAGGCCTTATGCCCAGCCCATAGGGCGTATGATCTGGTACTTAGAAACACATAAAACCACTTTTAATTTAAGAAGGCCTTATGGCTCAGACACGGAAGCCCTTATGCTCTCATTTACAGATTTTACCAAAGACACAACTTTTAACATCTAACTCCAATTTCCGGAAAAACCGACTTCCCAGACTCTAAACTATATTACATCACATTTATAACCATTCGACCCGTTGAACCCCAAAATGGGTAGAAATGAACTATTTAACCAAACGCCCCTCTTAACTTTTACTAATAACACTTTAACATACCAAATGACTACTAATTCATTATACAACTCTTGGCACACAATTTGACGCTTGTCTACTCATTACAAAACATTATTTGACTCACGGGGGTACAAAATCAACATAGAGCTCGGTATTCTACCTAAGCTCCTACTTTCTTACCAATCTTCTAATATCGCATAACCAAACCTTTCATTAATCCACGCCATAGCATTAATACCTTAGCCTACAAAACATTGAAACATTAAACCGTAAGCACGAATGCTTAGTAAGTAACACGGGTATAACTTAACAGTATACTTCATTCAACGCATTACATATTATACAACCATTAATCCAAAACAACATTAACATAATCGACCTCTTAAAGCTTTAACCTTCCTTATTCCTTATTCCACTCTTGACTAACCATAACTAACCTTATATCCTCTTACACATAAATACCATTATACTAACCAAACATAAACCTTAACACTTTTAGCCACATAACACATAATGCATAGAAATCATTATAACTTTACATTATACCGGTTTACTTACCTTGAGTCCAAGCTTAGTCTAACAATAACATCATCATCATCTTCATCCTTTATCATCATCATCATCATCATCATCAACCTAGGTCATAATCACATAACATAATCATTTAACCCCATGACCAAATAACCTTAACAATAGTTCCTACAACCATTATCTTACCCCTAAACATCTCTAATCTTTATATAATCATATCTTGATTATATGATGATCAATCCCATCATTAACTAACTTAAACAAGATTACTTACTTGTGGAGAGGATCATAGTAGGCTTAACCCTTTGGCAAGGAACACATCTCATCTTCCTCTTCATTATCAAAGCTTCATCCTTCCCTCCCTTTTTCCTTCTAATAACCGGACCAACAAACACACCCTAGAGAATGATGGAATTCTCTAGAGAATGGTAGATAAGATATTTATCTTATACAACTTTGGCCCTTTGGCATAATTGGTCCCTCTAGTCTTTTTCTTCCTACTTTGGCCACAATCAACTTATAACACATTTAGCATATTAGCACTTAGGTCCTTGAAGTCCATTACCTTTCTAGTTGTGTCAGATAATATTTTCTATAGCTATAATATTCATTCTTTGACTATCGGGTTTGACTATAACTTACATTCGTTGACTAGCCAATCACGTTAAACCTTACTCAATTCAATTTAGGGTGGGGCCTATTTGTATCCAGGATACGGGTGTTACATTTAGCTAGAGACGGTTAAATGGACGAGTTGTTCCTTCTTTAGGTTATCTCAGGAGAACGAGTTTTTTTACTCATATGTTCGCATCTTAAGACATTTTGTCTGACCATTAAGCCTCCATAATGGTGGTAGAGACGGAACCAGGGTTTCTGGGAACCCCTTTTTGAAAGAAAAAAACCCATCGATTTTTCTTAAATGCACCCGGTCCATCAAAATGTTTTTTTGATATTATGGTTCAAAAAATTTGCTACAGCCAGTAATATTTAGTTTTGGTTTCGTCCCTGAATGGGGTTTACAAAATTTGTTGTAAACAAGAAAATGGGAAGTTTTACACTTTTCTTTGTGGTAGTAATTAACTGTTTCTAATACTCTTCACCAACCGGACGTAAAAAATATGGAACTAAATTGTTGTATTTTTAATTGTAACAAAACATATGGCGGCATTTCTATTGTATTGGTTGACAAGTATTTGACGGTGTGCTACCTTTTTGGTCGTACATTTGACTTATGTGCACAACAAAATTAAGTCACGGCAACTCCCAACCAATCGTTGTAATCATCATTTAAAGCTGTCCATATTTCGTTTGTTCAAAAATAAAGTCACTCCTTAGGTAATGTATACTGGAAAAACAAACATAACTGATTAAATATGTAAGATAGTAGATATCTAAGAAATGATGTAAATAAACTAAAATGAGTTACGTGAAAGTAATTTAGTTTGATTGATCAACGGACCTTCATTTTATATTTCAAATGTTTTCCATACTACTACTATCGTAATATTTTAGTAGTATGATACGTTTTTAACATCAGGCTACTAGGTAAGGCATGGTGATGCCTTCACCATTTGCTCTATTCATGCATGATTCTCCTTGCCCTTCACCATTTGCTTCACCAAATACACAAAATCCAAGGCAACTTTTGGTGGTCTAATCACCAAAAAAAAAAAAAAAAAAAAAAAAAAACCCCATTTATTATTTTTTATTTTGTGTGTGAGTGTGTGTGAAGTATTTAGTGAAATATATTTGTATAAAGTGGGTGTTTAATGAAAGGTGAAGTTAGAGGTGACTTTGACCACTAAATGGTGAAGTGAGGTGAAGAGAAGTGAGAGGAGAAAGAAAGCTTAAGATGACACTGAGATAAAAATGATGTGAAAGGAGTTAAAATATACTGTTTGACAAAAGGGTTGAGATAAAAATCATAAAAATGTGTCATGTTTGAAGTTCAATTCTCGATAGATGAAACAAACTTAAAGCGGTTATGTCAACCTTCTTAAAAGAGATGGTTTTTTTCGGTTTGAGTACTAATTATAATGCCCGCGCACGCGTTGATTTTTTTTTAAATTTTTTGAAACAATTATTTAAAAATTTTAATCTTATTGTTAATTGCATCTTATCTATATTTTTTGTATTTATCTTCTACTTGTGTTGTGAATAAATATAAAATAAATAATTTTTTTTAAAATATCTTATCTATATTTTTTGTATTTATCTTCTACTTGTGTTATGAATAAATACAAAATATTACCTAATAAGAAAATAATCCTTTTTTTTTTAATAAAATTATTACTAAATCAGGTATGAATTGATTTTTTTGAAATGCAAAATTTTCAATAGTGGTTTTATTTTATTATATAAAAGATGTGTTGCGGCAGATGAATGTAAAAAGATTGGAAACCAAGATTACTCAAAAATTAAAAATTACAAAATTTAATGGATTTAAGAGTTTATTTGTTATTTTACTAAATGTAAGAGGATTTTAAATCATATAGTTTAATTAGTCTAAAATGAAATTTGTTATTTATTAAACATAAAGGGGTGTTTATGCATTAAATAACAACTTGAGGGGGTGTTTTGACATTTACCAAATGCATTTACTGTTCATGATTCATGAACAATGAAATTTCATTTGGTAAATGCTATGTTATATCCGTTCAAAAAAAAATGCTATGCTATAATTAAGTAACGATAGAATAATGTGCCTAAACGTATGCCTAACACCTGCACCAAGTAACATAACTTTTTATATACTACAGTATTATATACGGAGCACTGCACCAAGGGAGTAAATTAAAATAACTTTAGATACCATCTATTATCCTTTGAAGAGTTTATATAGACCATAAGGCTTCTTCTATGTGGAAAACACGGCCAATGTTATTAAACGCAACTTAAATATACAGTTGCATGTTTTAGCATCTCCGCGCTACGTCAGAACTCAAAGTTCTAACGCAAAAAATGTGCAGAACGTGTCGGGCTAACCATCATAACTCATATATACACCTCCGCCTTCACCCAGTCACCAATAACTAAATAAAATATATTCCCTCGCCCCCATCACAAAGCTCATAAAAGAATCCTAGATGAAGAATTTGTACCAGGTACATCTGTCTGTTTCAATATCAAAGCATAAAGTATCTCGTTCCAAGCATCAGGAACACCAGGAAGACACCAATGACTGCAATCTTGCCTGTGTGCAGCTGCTGGGCTCAGTTTCGGTCCAAGATAATATAAAGAAGGGTGCCCGTCTTTTCTTTTTGATGACATAATAGTCGTGTCAAGTATCTTCAACACTTTTGTATCATCATTTGATGTATTTCTTGAGTGATCTGAAATCACATTGCTGAATATTTGATATTGTGGCCAAGTTGAAGATGGTTGCTTTGGTGTAGAGCCAAGATTAGGTAGTCTTTCCAAGTGGCAATTTCCACCGGCTCGCCAGTTCCCGCCTCTGATAAGATTATCATCGTTAGTTGTATAAGGCATGACGAAATTTCTGGAAAAAGGAAAAACTATGGAAAAGAGATGAATAATTAAATAAACAGACCTGAAATGTACAGGGGCGTATGTGCGGAAAAACACTTGTGTTTTTGTTTTGTTTACTTCACTATTGATCCAGGAAATGACGGTTTCTAATGCCTTTTTGTATGCAGTTTCGACTTTCATTTCCATCTTGATTTGCGCTCCTTCTTGGAAGTAACAATCTCTGGTCAGTAATAGAATTAAATAAAAATCAGAAAATCGACAGAAAATAGAGTTTGGATGTCTTTCTACAAGTTGAAGTTAAAATAATCGAATGTGTCAGTGCTTGAATTTTTTTATGGAATCAAAAGAAAAAATGACCAAACAGAACATACTGGATTTTCTAAATAATCAGATAATTGGTGTTCTATTATTTTCAAATAAACTCAACTCTTTGTGAATTTCCAAATCTTGGACTGACGAATAAAAGTCAAACATACCCATATTTCTAAACTCTTTTACAAAAAGCTGCCAACGAGAAACATATTTTGAAAGATTTGCTGGTAGATTAGTAAACTAACTCACATCAATTGTAATTCTCTAAAGTGAAAGATCTAACAATAAAAGTTAAATAGAGAATAATCATAAGATAAAAGAGATAACATACGCTCTGATGGTCTTCTCATTGTTCCACCAATGTCCCGTGTTAAAAACAAGAACATCAGCATCTCGCCATTTCAACGAGGTCCAATCCATTTGGTCCAGCTTAAGCGTGGTCTTTATATTTGAGGGTGAATTAGGAGGTGGTCGGCTTTGCAGCACAAGAAATGGAGCCCTGTAATACTCAATAGTGCAATTATAGTCTCTAAACTTGAACACCAAGAATCCTTTGTGTTTGGTGATTGGGTTCCCATTAACTTCATATATTGAATCATTGCTTTTATTAGAAGTAACAGCAGAAGATAACATGCAGAGGAGGGACTCCCATTGGTTTCTGCCAATCGAGTCTCCAACAAAGACTACCCGTTTGTCCCTCAGTCTCTCCAGCATTTGTTTCCCGTTAAATCTGTTTATACACAAGAAATGTAACAAACATAAGACTCACTGCATTCATATGAAGTAACTAACAAGGTATTTGGATCAGGCTTAAATAGTTAGATGATGAATGAGGAGAATCAGCAACTTTATATTTGTCTTGGTGATCAGTTTCTTACAATTCCTTATTTGCTTTTCACATAAAACGACTAGAGGGTTACATTTTAACTGATTATTCTAAATGTGTATCCAAATACTAAAAAGAAAGGATTGTTTGGATGCTTATTTCAATGTGATTATTGCAGCTTGAAATCAGAAACAAATAATTAGTTGAGCAGATACTAATATGCTTAAAGTCAAGAATAATTGGTAATTTACATTTATCAGATGATCAAACATAACTATAAACAGATTACCAAGATATTAAGGCCATCGAGGAGAACTAGTTAAGCTTCACGCGTCTTTTCAACTAACAACTAATTGTTGAATTAAGAGTTTTGAAAAGGTAAGTGGAAATATATCAACTTGTATTCATTATTCAACTAGGTGTAATCTCCAAATCTTTGATATTGTAATAAAGAAAACAATCAAAAATAGAAAATCAACTTATCAAAATTAGTAATATTTCTAACAGATTAAGCGTTTAGATATTCCTAGGACCACTACCAGTAGTACTCACTCACCATTTACTCATCACTCAACTCCACATCAGCTCTATATCATCCAACTCCCTCTCACTCGTCATTTTCCATAACACCAATATTTATGTAAACACACGTATATTTTAGATATTATACGACACCAAGGGGGTGTCTGGCATCACATGTTAAAAGTGTTAAAGCCATAAAGCTGAAAGCAGACGAGTCTGTATTTATGTAAGAGAAAGCTTAACAACGACGATGCTTGTGCTTGTAATTAGTTGTAAAAAGCTGAGAAAACATTTGGGACGTTTGGACGTTCTTCGTTAGTTGGTTTACTAACAACTATCTCTATCATGAACAGTGCCCGCAGGTGGAAGAAAATATCACCGGAAAAGGAGAATAATGTTGACCGATTTTGTGTATGTATGTCCCTGGCGGATCCTTTTTTTTTTTTTTTTTTTAATTTATTTATTTATTTATTTATTTTTATTATTATTTTTTTGCAGCAACAATATCCAGGAGATGTAGATTAACAGCTAAAAGATGAAGTGGGAAATTCATGATAAATGATTAAGAGGTGTTGGTTTAAGGGTTTTTTTTTTTTTTTTTTTTTTTGGGCTTATGAGCTTATGTGATTTTGGCTTATGTTTTATATGCCCAATTTTTCCAGCCTATTTTGAAACTTGTGGGCTTATATAAGCTCATGCAACATAAGCTAATACGCTCAAGAGTAAGCTAAAACAAACACCATATAAGTCAATAAATCAATCTTGAATAAGTATCCAAATAAAAAATGAAAATTTGGTTCTTATAACACTTGTAACCATCATACAGTTTCCAATTTATTTCATGGAATATTTTTAGGTAGTTAGTTTCAATCTAAATAGAGTAAATATCATGAGTGGCACCGCTTATTAAAAAGGAACTATTGCGTACAAGAATTGTCACTCCCTTAGTTCCGAAAAGCCAATAATCAGGATCCACACTTTCTCAAAAAAGACAACTCGGATCTTCCCGTTTTCAATTTTATTCTCTTAAAAAGATATATATACAAATGGCCGCAGCTTTCTTGTTTATTAAAGCCTAAGGGTTGTTTTCATGTCACAGGCTAATGCAAGATTAAGAACAATAAACATTGGGAGTAATTAGTAATTAACACATATAACTATAGAATATAGAAAGAGATAGTTCAATAACTAGAGAGATCAGGTAAACATAATTCACATCTCTTTTGGAAGGCAATAATCATCTTCAATTTTGTTAAGATAATCTGCATTATCATGATTACCTTATGAATCAAATAATCAGTTAAGAGTCATCTAACAGCACCCTTATTGTTTCCAAAAATAGATTATAACTAATTATTGTGTATGTCACTTTCTTGAACAATCAAAAATCACCAAGCACGCAATTTTCATCAATCAACATCGCCATGTTTCATTATCGTCCACTTAGTAATTTATTTTCATTAATCACTTTCAAATTGCATAAACAGACCCTAACGCCCATGTACTTCAATACTTAAAAAGGGTGGTTAATGCAACAATGCTTAACATTTCTTGCCAATCAAATACACTATTTTGACTAACATGACCAATCTACCAATCACATCCCCCTTCATTCCAGGAGCAAATAGTCCAACATTTTGACCATCCACAACAAAATATATCAAAACATAACAAAAAAACATAAAATTCCTAAATACATAACAAAATTAAAATCTATAGTAAACATTATTATTCAAAAACTAACCTGGGCAAGTTACAATCTTTCGGCTGCCACCGCCATTTCGTCCAAAGCAAATCCCTTCTCCCATTTTCAGAACATCTAAACCCTTCATCTAAAAACCTACAATCTCTCGACTCGTATAACGGATACTTATCATCCCATAACCAATCACCATCAAACACATCACACAAATCTCCATCTTTACTCAAAAAATCAACTCTTTTTATACCACTAAATTTCAACCACTTAAACTTCTCAGTCTCATTAGACATCCTAAACACATTCCCATTAACAACACTTCTATAATCCAAATAAAAGAACCCAAAAATAACACAAATAGTAATCAACAAAAAACCCAATATACCCAATGAAGGCTCTAACAGCTTTATAGGCTTAAATCTTTTAAATGTGGCCATATAACAAGTTGGTGAATTAACTTCTTGGTAAGATGGGCTTTTCACCATTTTGGTTAAAAATTTGTGGGTTTTGTAGAAAAGCCAAAAGGGTATAAGAAATTATGTGTTTTTGAAGAAAAAGGCTACTAATTTAAAATTGGTTTTTCACCATTTTGCTTAAAGATTTGTGGGTTTTGAAGAGAATTTAAAAGGGTATAAAATAATGGGTTTTGTAAAAAGGCTAAAAGGGTATAAGAAATGGTGTGTTCTTGAAGAAAAAGATGATTAATTTATGGTTTTCTTGGACAGTTTTAGACCATTTGGCAAAAAAGATTTGTGGGTTTTGTAGAAAAGTAAAAAGGGTATAAGAAATGGTGTGTAGATGAAGAAAAAGATGATGAATTTAAGGTGGTGTGGGATATTGGAAGGTTTGTTGGATTTGAATGTTTGCTTGATGGATGAGTAAAGTAGCATTCATTGGAATTAAAAAGATGGATTTTGCTTCTGCTTTTTAATATGTAGCGGTTATAGAACTTGTAGACCATATTGTTCCGGAGATATATTGCAATGATGGATTTGAACCCTTGAGCCACTCGTTGCGGGGGTTCGAATCTTGAGCATGGCCCGGTTTTCATCCGGCTGTTTCTCCAGCAAGGTAAACTTGTGTGGAGGCAGTACGGTTTCCGGGGGAAACCCGTTACCACCTGAGATCAGCGTGGACCCGGTTCAGACAACATAGTCTGGCGGGGTGGCGATGGGGCCTTCGTTGTCCGCGAAGGTGGTCGTTTCTAAGTTGAAATTCACCTTTCAAAAAAAAAAAAAAGTGTGTGTACTTTCAAATGTTGTTTGTACAAGTAAACCCTTCTACTTTGACAAGTTTTTAAGATATGACATTTACTTATGAAGCTAACGAACTACTAGTAATAAGTACATTGGGGCGTCTCATGAAAGATACAAGAATGATCATGACCACTAGACGTCTAGACCACTAGCCAAAAGGGCTAACTGATAATTATCGATGATGCAAAAAACGATATTAGCATGTTCGTGGTATGCTTTTTCGAAAGTTTGTACCACTATAAACACTAAATGGAACGCCATGTACTACAATATAATTTTGGAAAAAACTGCTTATAAGTGCAACTTTTGTAAATACTACCTATAGCTTACCACTTTAATGTAACACCAAGTTACAAAACCCACAACTTTCGTAACTAAGATAGAAAACATAGAAAAGGGTTAAATTTACAAGGGCTAACTTGAAACAACTTTAAAAATATAGACGTTTTTCTTTCTCTACCAGTCCACCTTAAAATGTGGGTCGAGGAATGTAAAAAGTCGATTATGGACACATGGCGAATAGCTAATGGGGGAAGTGGTGTAGAAGAAAATAACGGACTTAAATAATTAAAAGGACAGGTGAGATTATTAACTGCTTAAATGACTAGTGTGTTAATGATGCTGCGGTGCAGGTTCAAGTTCAGGTTCAGCATTGTGTGATAAATACACGTGCATGTGATCCTGTCTCGGCGGTTTGGCCAAGTGACATTTAAAATTCTATGGTCCTTTTTTTGTCTTTTCTTTCTTTAATTTGTACTACATGATTGCAATGTTACATTGACCTTTACAAAAACATACAATGTTGGTTACATTTTAAAACCAGAAATGACCACATATTAATGAGCTATATTAAGTTTGTTTAATCTAAACATTAAGCATTGTTGATTGCATAGCTAGTTGTTACTAACATCGCTATTATGATAAATGCTATAAACAGATAGGCATTCACACACAAAAATATAAAGATGAACACCTCATTTTACTAGTTCGTGTCTCTTTTTATATAATAATATTTTTAGACTTTTTGACCGACTAATTTAATGGGTTGGAACTCACGGTACATAAACTCAAACCGGATAAAATACTTTTATTAGAAGGCTAGCGTTACCACTTAAAGTTATTTGCATCTAGCATAATTGAACTTTAAGGTTCCGTTTAGTAATGAAAAAGTTTTTTTAGTTTTTATTTTTCAGTTTTCTTGAGAATGGGATAGCTATTCTTTCTTTAGAGAACACTTGAAAACGTGTTTAGATGTGTGAGCTATTCTTGTGGAAATTATGGAAAACTCGTAAAAGAAGTTTTCTAAATATTTAGTTATAATTTATAAAACATGTTTTGTGTCTTTCCAAGAAGATTTTTGAAAAAAACCTACTTTGAACCCTTTTTTTATTTTCTTAGGTTTTAAAGAAAAATCTTTTAAATATTTTTCCATTACTAAACGACCTTAAATCTCTCACATTTAGTTATGAAAATATTTTATACACCTTATGTTTTTCGGTTTAAACTTGAACTAACAATCTCTTAATTAACGATAAACAATTCAAAGTGCTTAAAGTATATATACAAAACGTATCCCTATTGTTTTACTCGTAAAATGATTTTCTAAGACATTCTCTTTTTAAAGTGAGTTTCTTAGACAACAATAAACATCACTAAGTGGCATAATGATAAGTCACTCTAATATGTTCATAAGAGGTTTCAAGTTCAAGTTTTAGTAGGTAAATTTCTTGATGGTATTCTAAGAAAGGGTCTAAAACGGTTACGAGATACTTTAATAAATGCTAATAATTTGCACATTCTCATTTATTATTTGCGCATTCCAAACTATACTTTAAGCAATTGTATATTTATCGTATACTGCTTTTGGAGATTATTCATTAAAATGTGCGGATCAAAAATAAAAATATGTCAATCAACACTCTTTAAAAAAAACATCGTGCATCATTGTATCATCTATTCTATTACTTCTATCATTCCATTTGCCCTAAATGCTATACATCTATTAGATTTTAAATTACACTTTCTTTCTTTTTTCTTTTTTTCTAAATTACAAAGTAAATGTATACATAAAAGTTGGCACCATAAGAGTAAGTTACGATCAAATAAAAAGAATAATTAAAATGAGATGATAAGAAATAACCACAAGAACACATTTTAGATGCACCTACAAAAGTAAATGCATCTCCTTTTAAAATTTTTCATTTTATTTAAAATGTCTAGCTAGAAATCCTTCTTACCGGATCCCCCCCCTACATAAATGGTTATGAGTTTTAATAATGTAATATTGATTTGTGGGATGTATATATTACAAGACACTTCTTTAGTTCTTTCATCTTAAAATAATTGTCATGTTTTGACTTTTTAAAATTTTTATTTTTTGAATGAATTAAATTTTAAATGTATTTTTATTAATATAAATTTTATCAAGTATTATATAACACAAACAAAATTACTTGAAATTAAAGTTTTTTCAAAAAAAAAAAAAAAAAAAAAAAAAAAAAACAAAAAAAGGTTAAAAACAAAACAATTATTTTAAGACTGAGAAAAAAAATTAGTTTAATTATATTTTGAAACAAATAGAGAAAGTAAACAAATCCCAAACACCCCAAAATCTACTTATCCCAAACACCCCCTTATTATTCCATCTGACTACCATATACCAGTACCACCGTCAAGAAGTCTGTGGAACTGAAAACAAACCCACTATCTTCATATCAAAATCTCTCTGAAACCCAATTCCAATTTCAATATTATATGCAATTGTAGGAATAGATACATATGCAACAGTGTTATGGTAGTGTAATAAGAAGACAACAACATTTGATCAGGTGTTTGACCACAAAAATGCAATCTTTTTCAATGGGTGGTTTGGAAGTTGATGCTGTTAGTGTTTTGAAGTCACTTGCACCTGCCCTTGATCCTAATAAGCATAAGGGTCAAGCTGGTCAGCTTCTTTTTTATTTTAAAGTTTTCATTTTTATAGATTTTAGTGACTTGTTTGCAGGTTAGGATAGGATGTGTTGGAGATTACTGACTAATAGGGTGTTTAAGCTTAAATGTGAGCTTATGAGCTTATTTGATTTCGGCTTATATTACATAAGCCTCAAATTTCTAGCTTATTTTGAGGCTTGTGGAGTTATATAACATTGTTGTTTTATAAACAACTCATATAAGCCCATAAGCCTCAAAATAAGCCCAAAATTTGAGGTTTGTGTAATATAAGCCGAAATCAAATAAGCTCGTAAGCCCACATATAAGCTTAAACAAAACACCCAAGCCCCAGTTCTCCGGCTTATTTTGTGTCTTATGGGGGCTTGTATAAGTTTATTATGATATAATAATTTATTGGAGTCCATAAGTCTCAAAATAAGCCGGAAAATTGGAGCTTATGAAATATAACCCGAAATCTAATTAGCTCATAAGCCCACGTATAAGCTTAAACAAATAACCCCTAAAAACTTTTAGCTTTATAGCAATTGGGTATGTTAGATTAGGGATACTTATGGGATTGCTTATTTTTCTGCTTATGCGTCTGATTACGAATAAGTACTTATAACCATCAGAGGAGGTAGTTTTTGTGTTTGCTTATTTTGTAAAAAAATGTAGTAAGACGGAAAAAGTATCCTTTGTATAAGTTATGGTCTGATTCATTTGTAGTGGCTATTAGGCTAGATAGGATGATAAAAACGTAACTTTAGTTTATTAGTTTCATGTCAAATAAGGAGAAACAGTCTGGATGACTTCAATTGCAAACATTCTGGTAAGTGGTAACGTGATACCAACTTACTTTTACAAGTGTACTGTTGTATGCAGTTCACTATAATTTCGAAATAAGAAGGTTAGGTTTCACATAATGAAATAGTGTATGATACGAAGTATTTATTAAACGTTAGTTACTTTCTCAAGCAGAGTCAAGCATGTTTAAAAAATAGTTGTTACAACTGTTGCAATTGATCTTATGCTTAAACTTGGTTTTGCTGATTTAATTTTTGACAAGTTTTGTTATTTTTAATCAGGAAAGATAGCGGTTTTAGGTGGTTGCCGTGAATACACTGGTGCACCATACTTCACTGCTATTTCGGCTCTCAAAATCGTTAGTATCTCCAGATATCATTACTTTTTATTTGGGCTGTACTTACCTTTTATATTCATTTGAATGTATTTTTTCTCCCAATGTTTGCGTAGGGTGCTGATTTATCACATGTTATCTGTACCAAAGATGCTGCTCCAGTTATAAAAAGCTACAGTCCTGAGTTGATTGTGCATCCTTTGTTAGAAGAATCATACAATGTGAGGTCAGTTAGTCTCATCCGTTTCTCGAGCTGGTCTTTTAAATAATTAATTGGTTCTGATTTTTGTCTATTTATAGAGATGAAGATAGACATTCTGTCTCAACCCGTGTTCTTGCTGAAGTTGATAAGTGGTTGGAAAGATTTGATTGTCTTGTCATTGGCCCTGGGCTTGGAAGAGATCCATTCCTTTTGGTATGTCATGTTTTCTTCATCTTCACTTCTTTTTTCCAATAATTAGGCATGCACACAGTTCTGTTTGACAGGTGTAGGCTGAACTTTAGGCCTATAGTAAGCTTTGTTTGACCAGTCAAACCGACTAAAATCATCCGTCTTTAAAGAAGAGAACTTTAAACAGAAAAAGAATATAGAGCAATGGATTCAAGACCCTTTTCCTTAGAAAAAGCAAGTTTAGTTAATGAGTTGCACTATATACTATCCAATGCTTTTTATTAGAAAATTTTATATATTATTAATTTACAAACAGTTTGGTTTGCACAAATGGTACATTATACGGATTGTATCTATCGGCCACATCTTGCATCTATGGTCTATAAACATGTCATATGATTTTTATTTTATTTTATTTTATTCTCTCCTTTTTTTTTTTTTTTTTTTTTTTTTTTTTTCTTTTTTTTTTTTTTTCTTTTTTTTTATTCAGATTTTTTGAGGGACATGTGAAGTTTTATTTATAATATTTGTTATACTTGTTAGGATTGTGTCAGTGACATTATGAAGCATGCAAGGCGAAGCAACGTCCCTATGGTCATTGATGGGGTATGAATTTTAAGTAGCCATAGATATGTTTCATACTTGATTTCTAGTTTTTAACTTCTTTTTTCTTCATACGTGTCTTATAGGATGGGCTATTTCTTGTCACAAACTGTCTTGATCTAGTCAGTGGCTACCCTTTAGCTGTTTTGACTCCAAATGTAAATGAGTATAAACGCCTTGTTCAGAAAGTATTAAACTGTGATGTAAATGATCAAGATGGACCCCAGCAATTACTCTCTCTTGCCAATAGGTAATTTGTTTATTAAGATACTCGAGTTTGCTTTTCTACTTTTGCTGATAGTATGTGATCATAAGTTGAACACATGCATTTAATATTATACAAAGAGCACCTTTATCTTTTAAAGTCGATACATGAATTGTGATCCAAATTTTAATCATTAATGGCAGCATTGGCGGTGTGACTATTCTTCGTAAAGGGCACTCCGATTACATTAGTGATGGTAAAGAAGGTACTTTTTTTTTACAATTCACTTCTCTCATCATTATATATTGTATCGAGTACTTTTTTGTTTATTTTTTATAAAAGCTTGATCTAAGTTCAATTAATGCATTAATATACAAATAAACATGGCAGCTGATATCAATTTTTGGGTTGTGATGTGTCAAAACTGGTTAAACGAGTAAGATTGGAAAATTACTTAAAAAAACAGGTCAAACGGTTTAGAAGTGTCTTGAAGTAGATTAAGTGATTATAACCTCCTAAGTTTTATCTAAAAATTACTCCGTGACTTATTATCTAATTAACAATTATTTAGGATCATATTTAAAATATTGTGCTTCCACCAAGGTATAACACAGGCATTGCCGTCTTTTAATTGTTTATGTTACATGCAGTTAAATCAGTTAGCATATACGGTTCCCCTCGACGCTGTGGTGGACAAGGTGATATACTTTCTGGAAGGTAACTTGCTAATTTAACGACTTCATTCTTCAACAATTAAAGTTTAATTGCCAATCCTTTGTCTTCACATAGTTGGTAAGGACCCTCATTGTCGTTCCAAAGGGTATGACAAGTTTGTTTACATTCGTTTGTTTTTTTCTGAGCAGTGTTGCAGTATTCTTAGCTTGGGCTCGACAGCTTGCTAGTAAAAGGGAACACAACATCAACCCGGCAATGTTGGGATGTATTGCGGGATCTGCTTTGATGAGGAAAGCAGCATCAGTTGCATTTGAAGATAAGAAGAGATCAACGCTCACCACTGATATAATTGAATGCTTAGGAAGAAGGTATGTACATATGCTTCTCTGATGGCATGCAAGGTGTTTGGATTTGCATTTGGGAACTCAATATCTGAAGTCGTGATTAATCAAATTGGGAGTCTGATTATCTTATTGATTGGGCTCTTTATACCAACCAGAACAAAACTGTTTTTTAGCACCTCTGATATAAGAAACTTTTACAACTATTTTTTACAACCATTTTCAATTTTTTTTTTTTCATTTTTTTTATTAATTAATTTATTAAATGGTTAAAATTTCTGAAGCTCTCAAACATCTAACCGCCTCGTTATAACTTCAGTTATCAGAAACACATCCAAACTATATATTCAAAGTCACATAATCACTTATATAATGCAAATCCAAACATCCATAATATCTTTCGTTTTGGTTGAGATGTCTAATTGCGTGGTTGCATTCTTGTGCAGCCTGGAGGATATATGTCCAGTTCATTAATACGTTGGATATGCTTAACTAACTCTCATGCACACCTTTCTCTCGTGGGGTGACCAAGGGCGATCACATGGCAATGCTCTCTTTCTCGAGTCAATGAATGAGCTTGCCTTATAGTTTGGAATAAATGTACAAGTTTATCTATTTTCTTTTTCCGGAAACAGCAAGAAGTGAAGTGTTGTACAAAGTATTTTAGAAGTGTTGCAGTTTGCAAATAAATTTGTTTTTAAGGATACGACACATGCTTAAAAAAATCATATCAATATCAAGATTTTCTTGTTTGCTTTCATGAACCAAGACTAACCACTCTTTTTATTCAATCAAGCACTTCTGTAAGGCAGAAGTAATGACAGCATTATGCAAACACTTGAAACCATTGAATCTCAACGTAATCTTTCAAGGACGAGTCATCGAAGGGGAGCAATAACCACCCTCCCCCGTCATCTGTTGCCAAAACGATTGTACAACATCTTCATTGTCCATTTTATTATTATTACTTGAAGTAGAAGTGATAAATACAGTACGGATAACGGGCCAAAAAATAATTTCAAGTACAGGCCTAGTTGGTTTTGAAATATTTTTGTTCAGCTTTGGGTTAGTTTAGTAAATTGGAGGTGGAGGAAACAGTAGCAGAAACAAATAGCATGTATATGTCAACGCTTCTTTGAATAGAATTAGTAAATCCAGTGTGTAAACTAAATCCAAAACGCTACGCACTACTTGCCAGAAAAAAGCTTAACGCTAATTGCTCCAAAATGTTGCACGCCAAACAAAGTTTATAGACATAATGCTAAATCATCCTACAAAACTGCCTACTCACAGGATCCTGCCAAGTGGCAAAATGCAGAGAGAAAATGAGTGGAAAAAACTATTTAATATTGTTGTTTGTGCAGGAGGATTTGTAGGGATGATTTAGTATGAGGTTGTAGCAAAGCTTGAAGGGTGAAATTCTAAATGGGCCCTAGCGCTTCTAGGTAGATGGTGGTGGCATATAGGAAGGGAGGGAGGGTAACCTATGGGGTGGGGGAATTATTACTAGCATTCATGGGATTGATGGAGCTATGGGAAAGGAATAACTAAAGTCGGTAGAGCTTCAGATGAGCTAGAGATAGAATTCACTTCATCTTTTGTTAAGAAAATTTGGAATGGGGAAAATACATGTTTCCGGGATGATAGTGAGAAATTAGTTGGAAGATAAGTTTCCAAGATTGTATGGATTGGAAAGGGAGAAGGGAGTTTCAGTGATGAGAAAGGGGACATTGGGCTGAGGGTGTTTGGCAGCGGGTTTGGGATTGCGAAAGAGTGCCGAGAGGAAGGATAGAGGGTGAGCTACTGGAGTTAACTAACCTTTTCACAAATGTAAGCAATTTTCATCAAGACTCAGTTTGGAGTAAATTGGTGCCAAGGAAGGTGAACATATTCATTTGTAGGCTCTTAAGAGGAAGACCATCGGTGCAGGAGGAATTTAAAAAGTGTGGTATTGACCTTCGTACCAAGCTTTGTCCGCTCTGTGATAATTAAGAAGACAACCGGTGCAGTGCGAGGCTAACATGAATGTAAATTGTTGCTGATTGCGTGTGTGGGTAGGTAGGGGTGAGCATCACCGGACCGACAAGACTGAGGACCGAATTAGCCAAAAAGCCAAGACCGAGGACCGGACCGAATGTGATCGGTCCGGTCCAACTAGGCCAAAAAATGGGTTTGTGGTCCGGACCGGACTGAGGACCGAATTAGCCAAAAAGCCAAGACCGAGGATCGGACCGAATATGATCTGTCTGGTCTGGTCTGGTCTGTTCGGGTCGTTTGCTCAGCCCTATGGGTAGGTCAACTGGTTCACTGTTGGTAAACTGCGTGGTTGTGTTTGGGAGTTTGCAATTACCGGTGTTGAATAAAATTGTTGTTTCAAAATAATAATAATAATAATAATAATAATAAAATAATAATAATAATAATAATAATAATAATAATAATAATAATAATAATAAAATAAAGAGACATCAAAAGCCAGATACATAGTAATGCATTTGTAAACCGTTTTGGTCCATAGTCACAAATGACTTGACCAGAGTATTACTAACCTGTTGTCTGACCTGCCCACCTCGTCACCTCTAATAGATAAGTATAAGCACTCAAAAGTTGCGTGTTGGCTAATTTATTGCCATCGAAAGAGCAATCACCATACCTTTTGCATTGGATATGAGTTTAAGTTTTCAAGAACCAGGTCTAGATATAACACACGTTCGCCGCCAACATCATTAAACAGCAAGTAGACAGAAATACATAGTTAAGTATGACTACAAGCATTCCTAATAACCACATGCAAATTGAACCTTGATACAAATGCCCAGAAGTGAGTACTCGTCTACAGCCGTAGGCCACCATCTTCAGGATTTGAACCCTTGTAAACCCTCCTGTAACAATAAATTATCAAATCAGTGTTGGTCATCAAATGGTTTGTCAGTCATGAAAAACTTGTCATACATAGACATTTAGGTACTGTTGTGCTTGTATTAAAATTTCCCCTGGGTCACAAATACTAGCTTTATAGAAGCCTCTTTGTAACATATGAATATATGATGTATCATGCAATTCTTTTTAGCAAACCGTATTAATAATATTAGCATTAGCAAACCGTATTAATAATATGCTTTAAACACTTCTATTGTGCAAGTGCATGTGATGTACAATTTTGTAAGCTATTAATTGAAGAAACAGAAAGTGGAACGATGCATAAATGTCAGGGAAATGCATGCGATAAAAGTGATAGCTAGAATACTTTCAGATATAAAATTGGAATTTGTTGTTTAAGCAATACCTGTTTAAGCATCTTCCTGTGGTTCTTGTTGTTGCTGTTGTGGCCACATAGGCTGAGCCATGTATGGACGAGGCTGCTGTCCATAAAGAGCTTGAGGATCCACAGGCTTACCCATATACATCCCTGAAGCACCAACTTGTGGAGGAGGCATATAGTAATACGGAAGACCCTCTGTTGGAGCTCCAACAGGAAGTGGCCCGCCTCTTGGGACAGTCGAAGCAATAATTTCATCTTTCAGATCCTCTCTTGGTACAATATCAACTAAGAAGTCAAAGATATCAGTCCTTGTGATTGCAGCAGCAATGTCGTTTTTCTGAAGCGTCCTCCTTTTGTTCTCTTCAGTATGATTCCAAGACCTTAAAGTCAACTCAAGGATGAACATTTCACATGCACGAGCAAATATGACGGGTGCTTCAGCTGATATCATTCGTACATCCTCATCTGCTTTCATGATTTTCTTGATTCTAGCCAATGGTAAACTATGGTTCTTGAAATCAGTGGTTTGTTCAATTTCTTGGTACTGGTTTGCCCAGAAATTTTGCAGTTGTTGATGCAACTGTTGTTGCTGTTGCTGGTGAATGTGCTGATAAGCGAGTTGCTGTTGTGCAAGTTGTGCTGGTGGAGACGTAAGACCAGATGTTTGTGAAGGTGGGACCGAGCCTCCAACTGATGCAGGGGGTACAATCCCCATCATTTGGTTTGGAGGATAGGGTGCCATATTGTAAGGCATCTGAGCAGAGCTACCAACAGCCCCCATACCTGAGGCTTGCCCATGCCCTTGCTGATCCATCTTAATAATGCTCACACCTTTAAAACAAACAAATTAGCCATATTTTTATATGCCAACACATAGAACTTCACGAGTAGAAGACCGAAATGGAAAAATATTTAGAGATTTCAAATTGCAAATAAATAAATAATAAGGCCATACATTCCCATCTATAGCAAGTCATTTTTTTTTTATGAAAAGCTGCGGCCATTACAAAAGAATTAGTAGAAGTCCTCTGACCCGATCTGAGGTTTGTTATTATACAGTTTATAAAAACAGTCAGATGATTCTCATAACCACAATGTTGAAATGCTTAACCTAGTTGATTCGATATGTTAGATATCACACTATCCACTCCTTATCAATTGAAAAATGAATATCTTTCCAAAAAAACTGACTGCACCAGTAAAAAACTAGAAAACATCATCCTACTTAATTAAGTCAATTACTTCAGCAAGTGATGCACCTAAATGTTGGCAATGGCGACAATTCGACAAATAAATCTAAACGAAACACTGTTTTCTGATAGCTTTCTAGTTTGGTGTCCCAATTTCCCCAAGTATCATAAATTCCTAATTAGTAACATAACGTTATCTAATAACCAAATACAGTAAAAGATAGCATGGTGAGCCCTCAAAACAAACTGCTCACAATTTATAAAATAACTAAATACAGCTAGATGGCATGATGATAATCTATCCAAGACACTTTGTAAGCCAGACGACTTTGGTAATTGACTACAAATATGAATCTCCCAACACTAAGAAAATCTTATGTTGCTACAAACATACTCAGCAACTCATTTGCTATCGACTAAATTCTGGAATTTTTAGTACTCAAATAAACAACGTTCATTTCACGTTCCTGCTTAACACCTTCTTTTGAGGAGGGGTTGAAAGAATAATAGAAAAATTCACCAAACCACACTACTTTTACCAACTCTAAATAAAACATAAATGAACAAAAATAGAAAGTAGAAGAACAAGTTGAAGTTACAATATTCATATGGTTCAAAAAGTTCTGTTGCATATTGACTTGATTAACTACAATGAAATTCAGATTCAAGAAACCATACAACTATTGAGTAGTATGAGTAAAGATTGAAAAATGTTTTCTGAACACTCGTTGAAGCATGATAAAAGATGATAGGCCTACCAAGTTTTGTGGGCTACGTATCCACATACACATGCTAAAACATCTATATAAAAGTAGACTACATCAGAAGAACCTACAAAGCGTTTGTTATAAAGAAACCTTTCTGCCAATACTATCTTAACGAGCAATGATTGAGAGACCTAACTCATATGCTTAAACCATTCATCATGTGACATATGGAATACATATTCTCTAACATGATCTTAACTTTTATTTTGCCATGTGTCTTGATCTTAGAGTTAGGCATATCTATTAGGCATCAAAATTGTTTTCCTATCGGCAAATATGCATATTATTATTTAAGTTTCGATTTGAGAAGTCACTTTTAAAAAAAAAGCAACTACCGACTATAAATGGTAAGCATTAATGTATTACATTTATAATTTGGTAACTAAAACAAACAGCCAAATAATAAAACAACAACAATTAAAAAAAAAAAAAAAAAAAAAAAAAAAAAAAAAAAAAAAAAAAAAAAAAAAAAAAAAAAATTAAGGGTGTGTTTAGTTTGTGAGAAATACCTCACTTTTCCAAGAATTTTTTCATAGAAAAATGAAAAAACAGAAAACCCGTTACAATTTTTTTAGAAAATTTTCTAAAATAACGAAAATCTCATTTTTCAAAATTTAACTAAAAATCTGAAAAACCCAATTTACCCTTCTCTACTTTCCAAATTTTAACTAAAAATCTGAAAAGTCCAATTTACCCTTCTCTACTTTTCTCTCACTAGAAAACGAAAAATGTAAAACCGTCTAAACGGGTTTTCCAAGTTCTTAAGGTTGCGTTTAGTAATAGAAAAGTTTCCATAGTTTTTATTTTTCAGTTTTCTTGAGAATGGCAGAGCTATTCTTTCTCTAGAGAACACTTGAAAACGTGTTTAGATGGGGGAGCCATTCTTGGGGAAGTTATGAAGAACTCATAAAAGTATTTTCTAAATATTAGTTATAAACTTGGAAAACAGGTTTTCTATCTTTCCAAGAAGACTTTTGGAAAAACCCCACTTTGAAATTTGAATGCTTTTACTATTTTCTTAGGTTTTCAAGGAAAATCTTTCTAGAAAACAACCCATTTTTCCATTACTAAACAGCCTCCAACTCTTTCCTAAAGAAGAAAAATCTTTCCATTCTCAAGAGTCAAGAAAACCAAAAATGAAAAAGTGCGAATATTTCAACGCAACTAAACACAACCTAAGGGTGCATATAGTTAGCGACAAATTTCATGAAAAAACAGAAAAAGTAAAAAACTTGTTTAGTTACAATTTCAATGAATATCTTTCCGGAAAAAAAGAAAAGAAAAGCTAAACTACAGTTTCGAAAAACAGCTCTTTCCACTTTTCTACATTTTCCTACACCCCTTTTCACTTTCCAATTCACCTAAACACATTTCCTAAAACTTCAACACATTTCTACAAAATCAAAGAAAATCTCCTACATCCCTAATCTAACCAAATACTATATCAAGTATCCAACTTTATCATCCACAACTAAATTATGCAACAAACCAAGTACATAAAATCTTAAAAAGAAGCAATTTTTATACCTTTCAAGACCCACTAATAAGCTTGAACCAAACTGAGAAACAGAGCAAAATTGAATCAAGAACCTGCAAAAACAAACGGATCGAGTTAAATCAAACCACTTTCATGAAATTAAAGATATGAATTGTGTAAAAATGGAATAAAGATTCGAACTTGGTGATGATTTCAGTAGCTTTTTAGGGTTAGGGTTTGATTGGAATTGGGTGAAAATGTTGTACCTAAATGTGTGTTGTGTTGTGTTGTGTGTGACAGTATTTATAGTACGAATAAAATAATGGGTTTAAAATAGAAAGTGTTGTGTTGTGTTGTTGTTTGTCGTATTTATGTTTGGTTTCATGTTTTAATAATAGCTGTAGTAATGTTTTATTTTTGAATTTCATTTATTGTGTTTATTTTGTCACCGTTTGTTCATGTAAAATGACCAATTTATCTTTCAAAATTTGAGAAAGGTAAGGGTAAAATGTTCATAAAATAGACGAAATTCAAAAGAGACAACAAAGAACAACAAAAAATACAAGTTAAATACATTTTTAAGTAGGGGTGAGCAAACGGACCGGATGAACCGGACCGACCGACAAAACCGACCGGACCTGACCAGACCGAACCGGACTGACCACATTCGGTCCGGTCCTTGGTCTAGGCTTTTTGGTTAATTCGGTCTTCGGTCCAGTCCGGACCGACCAAAAAACCGAAAAAACTTGCCAAATCTTGCCTATTTGGACCGGACCGGACCGACCACATTCGGTCCGGTCTCGGTCTATGGTTTTTCCTTAACTCGGTCTTTGGTCCGGTCCGGTCTTGGCCGGTCCGGTCCGGTTTTTAGACCATGATCACCCTATTTTTAAGTAATTAGCCCTTTATTTTTCTTTAAGAAATGCTTTTAGTAAAAATGGGGGTGTTTGTTTGAGGGGTATGGAATCAATGGAATGTGTTTGATTGTCATTTAAAATGTTTGGTTAAAATGAATGGGCCCACTGATTGGGTCTCAAACCCTCATTTAAGGGTATACTCCATACCACCCTAGTTAGGTGGGTATATAAATTGATTCCCAATTGCCGGGACCCACCAACTATTTTACTTATAATTCTAATTTTTGTATTTTAAATTGAAACCTAATTTTGTATACCAAACATTACTTTTAAAACAATCACATCCATTTTCATTTTACCCCTTTATCAAATCTATACCCATTGTGATTCCATCAAACAAACCAAACGACACCTGAATATAATTTATTAGATCTCATGTTTTTAGAAGAAGAGAACGGTTTTGTCTCAAAGAAAATATATATTTTTTATAAATGTCGTGTAGACAGTCATTGAAATATAAATCGTTGGTAATGACAAGCAATTTCTCTTAACATTAATTTTCAAACAAAACACTATGTATTCATTTTAAAATTTCCATAATTCCTTATACATTTACAATGTTATACCTTAACAATTCTGTTTATACAATTAAAACCTGCCTCACGATCGATATTATCAACAGTTAGAAATTTTAATTTTATCATATAAAATATTTTTTTCATTTGACATATGGTTTAGAAATGACAACGAATTGACGCATGATTTAGATTTTGGATCATTGTGGTTGAGCACATTTTTGACATAACAGCCGTGTATTTGAACATTGTGATCAAATTTGTTGAAATGAGTTTCATATGAGGACATAATCGTTTTCATTAGGCACATCTTTTACGTAACACAAGCCTCTTGAGTTTTTCTTTGACAACTCTAGTTACGTTTGACAAAAGTAGCAGTGAGCAATAGCAGTGAGCTGTGAGCAGTAGCTAAAAATGCTCACAGCTTCATAAAAAAGTATTGGGAAAATGAGTTTTCCTAAAAAATAGCAAAGCGCACAGCTCTAATGCCAAACGAACACTAAAAATCAAAAAGTTCATTGTTCACAGCTAATTGCTCAAAAAAGCTCCAAAAAACTGTGCCAAACATAGCCTCCCTTTCAGGCCCTTAGAGCCTTTGTTCCTAACAATCTCGCATTAACAAATTGGGACTTGTGTGTTAATCGTACCATTAATCATCTTGTGCATCGTAGTTATAGCACATAGTTCATTAACTGTACCATGATTTTAAAACATTTATCTCCACTACTTCACACTATACATGACAAAATGATGTCCCCACATTAGAGCCCAGGGCACCCTGCGTGCTCGTTCGCGTTTTGTAAAAATGGTTCAAAACTCACAACAAATATCAATTACACCCAGTCAACCACCCCTTGGTTTATTTTTATTAATTAAATGCTATAGCAGATAAGTCCTAAACGGTTCTTAACAACAAATACAAAAGACAATGGTTGGGCACCAACCTAAACCTCACTTACAATAACACTCAACACTCAGATTCACCCAAATAAAGAGATTGGATGATTAACAATAGAACAATACAGACTAAAAAATATCAAGATTAATATCAAAGACTAAAAATTAGGGTGTTCATGGTTCGGGTAATAAACCGAATAAACTAAAAACCGAACCGAAAAAAAAACAAACCGAATATGTAACCTAACCGAATTTGTTAAAACAGAACCGAACCGAATTAAAAATTCGGTTTTCGGTTTGGATATGGGTTTGGTTATCTGAACCGAAAACCGAATATATATATATATATATATATATATATATATATATATATATATATATATATATATATATATATATATATATATATATATATATATATATATATATATATTATTTTATATATAAAAAATGTCCATTAAAATTTTATGCTAATATAAAAAACACTTTTTTATGTTTGAAATATTTTTTTTCTCAAAAATATATTTAATTAAATTTTAAAAAAATATAAATAGTGTAATTCAAGTACAAAATTCGGTTTTCGGTTTTGACTTATAAACGAACCGAACTTCGGTTCGGTTCTCGGTTCGGTTTGGTCATAGATATTTTTTGTTCGGTTCGGTTTTCGGTTATAACCAAAAAAAATTTAACCGAACAACTCGAACCGAATAAACCAATTAACCGAAAACCGAACCGATGAACACCCCTACTAAGAATGCATAAGAGAGAAAAACTATTGCCGCGTGAAAGAATGAATGAGAATCCTTGCACCAAGTTTCACTTAAGCCCTTAAAGAAGTATACACTAGCTAAACTCAGCTCAAAGTAAAACATCTTTAGAATGTCCAGCTTTAGCCCTTTAATCTTGAGTTGACTTTCAGTTTGACTAAACTTGCCAACATGTTTTCCCCATCACGCCACTGGACGGTGCCAAGACTTGACCGGAGGTCACATTTTCGGGTCTGGCACCTTCACCGACAACCCAACGGTCATGTATTTTCTTTTTTCCTTTTTTGTCTCGTATCTGTATTTCAGTGGGTTAGGTATTGGGGATAGGGTGTACCATGGCATCAGATTTTGATGTGATAGATAGAGAGTTGTTTTTAGTGTTGTAGTGAATTTTGGTGTTATGAAAACATGTGTTGCTGTGACAAACACTTTTTTCACGACACAAGTAGGACGGCACGTTGGTACCCTATGCTCTTAACACAAATTTAGCTGGGAGTAAATGGATCATGACTTCATGAGTATGATTCCATAGTTAGTTACACATGACTCACACAATATCATGGCACACAAATCATTTTCTAAATGCGAATGTTTAATACTCATGTAAAAACACTGATTCAAACCTGAACAAAGCGTTTAACCGTCAACATCTGTATATATTTTTTTAATTACATAAGAATAAATAGGATTTCAATGATTTACTGCTTTAAAATTTAGGCGATTTGATGTGACACGGTGTTGTGGGCTTTGAACAACGGTAAGCCTATTGAGATAATGGCTAAAAAAGGGAGTATCAATGTTTGAAATTGACTAATTTAATAGCCCGTTAAGTATATTTATATTTATACTCCAACACACTTTGACCCATATTTGAAACATGTATCATTGTTTGGGTAATAACCGAATAAACCAAAATCAAGACGAACCGAAAAAAATTGAACCAAACTAAAAATTTGGTTTTCGGTTTGGATATGGTTTTGGCTATCCAACCAAAAACCGAATTTACATAAATATATATACTTTTTATATATTTATATATACAAAAAGACCATTAAAATTAATATAAAAAAACACGTTTTATGCTTGAAATAATTTTTATTTACAAAAATCTATAAAATTAATTAAAAATATATATATATAATGGTGTAATTCTGGTATTCAAGTCAACCCGAAAACCGAACCGAATTCAAATTCGGTTTTCGGTTCGGTTGAATTCTAGTTCGGTTCTGTTTGACCCAGAAAAAAATTTAACCGAACTAACTGAACCCAAGAAACCGAATAACATGATAACCGAACCGATGAACACCATTGTATATAGACTTGATTCATCAATCAGCACATTCAAATTTTCGGGTATGTTTGGCACGAAGCGGTGTAGAGCTTTTTGGATCGGTGACAGTGAGCAACGAGCATTTTGAATTATAGTATTCGTTTGGTAAAAAAGCGGTGAGCTTTGACTAATTTTTAAGAAGACTAATTTTCCAATGTTTTTTTAAGAAGCGGTGAACTGTGGCCATGGACGGAGGATAATGTACACAAAAGGGTTTTTTTTACATCAAAGCTTAAATTTGACCTTTTTATTTGTTGGAAACATGTTAGAAAATTTATAAAATGACCCCCCTAAAATCATTACTTTATACTTTGGCCCCTTTAGTGGAAGTGTTTAAGCTCCGTCCCTGATTATGACTACTATTCACAAATCACAGTTACTGCTTAGTGTTACTTTTAACAAACACACCATCATCTTTTCAATTTTGCATAATAAGCATTAATGATAAATTAGCTAAACATAATTCACGTAAAAGTAAACCGTTATGAGATGACATGTTATCACAAAAATCCTTACCACATGATATATGATACAAGTTATCCTAGTGCAGCTTGTAGTGTAATCACGTAGTAGTGTATGGTATTTCTCTATTTTTGTCTTACAAAAAATAAACCCAATTGATATTTGATGCTAAAGAAAGAGTGATATTGAGTTGTTGACCATTAGATCAGGTGTAACGGTCAATTGCATTCACTAGCGTTAAATTAACGTCATATGAGCTTCTCTCTCCATCATCAATTTCTTCACAAAAACAAGTGTAATAAAGTCATCAAGTTCACCACTCAATCATAGCTCACTTAAACACGTATAACCCAAAATGCACTCACACATACCAAAAATACAAAGTCGGTCATCTGCACGACCGAGTTGTGCAAAGGTTGGGTTAATAACGTGAGGGGGTTGTCCAAACCCCCACTACCCTTAGTCTTATATCCATACGCATATCCGCGTTAGATGATAGATAAAGGCCCAAGCCTATATGCTTAAGGTCCATTAGATTTAGGTTGTGTTAGCTTTCAAGTCATATTCTATTATAAATAGATATGAGACCTCATTATGTAATAACACAAAACACAATTAAATAATATATTTATTTGTTATCTTACATGATGAGATCTCATATCTATTTATAATTAGAATATGACTTGGAGAATAAACTAAGATAACATTAAACCTAATGGATCCTAAGCTTTTAGGCTTAGGCCTTAACCTATCATCTAACAATCCGTCACAAACAACTATTAGAAGGATTTTATTGTCGATTAAAAAAAGCCCATTACTATCAAAGACATATATCCCATGAAAACAACCGATATGAATATAAAATGGCAAAGTTATAAATAGCGCAACGCGTGGCGTGACAACATGACCAAGCCTCACGTTATAGCGATTAAGGCGAAGCTTTTGCGTTTTTAAGTGTGACATAAGGCGGAACAAAATATGAAAGTATTTATATATTTATATCATATTTTATATATATCGAGTTTACAAAAACCGTTATACATAACAAATAAAATTAAGAGACTATCCTTACATGTAATATTCTTCATTAAAAAAAAGTTACCGGAGTTGAATAAAAGAAAACCTGCCACACTTCACGCCTTAGTGCTCTTTATCACACATTTTCTCGCCTCATCTCACGCCACCCCTATAATTGACGCTTTGGTATATTTCATAACGTGGAATCACGTCTCACGTCTTAGCGGCGCCGCCATGACGCTCCTTTTAAAACCATGCAAAATGATATACACTTTTGGAAGTTGCATTCTAACATGTTCAAGACCAAAATGGATATGAAAAATGAAAACAACGAATAAATAGGTTGGCGGGTTATTTATAGCAGATAAAAAAATGAATGGTTAATGCAAACAGATTTGATTCTTAGAGCATCGACTATGATGAACTTAGAGCATCCACAATGGTGAAGCTTTATATAGGTCCATAATCATTAATTTATAAACCTTTTGATGTTATAAACCTATGTTCACTATTGATAAACCTTTTACAACTCTTAAAATGATTCATAATAACACTTGCATTAAATTATAAATAGGTTCAAGAATATAAACCTCTTCATGCCACATGTACATGAAACAAATAATCACTGTGATTAAAATGAAAGATAAAGCTTTATATTGGTTTTAAACCTTTTGATGAAATTACCATAGTGGATCCCTTATAAAAAGGTCTATACGTACATTTAAATTTCATCAATTCATAAATCTTTTTAAATTATAAACCTATTTCCACTATGGATAAACCTATTATAAACTTTTTCTATCACAAAACACATTCAATATTTTCAAAATATTTAAACTTTGGACCTATTCATGCCACATAGATTTGAAATATACATCCACTATGATTTATACTCTCTTTATCTTTTTATAAACTTTTTCACAAAATACTATCGTGGATGCTCTTAAATAGACAACTCTGTAGTTTAGAGTCCATTTGATTATAGATGACAAGTGTACCAAGATTAAAAAAAACTAGTAGATACGAAGTAATATTTGATATCTTTATTTTACTTATGATTATTTTGCTTCCATTTATAGACAAAAAATTTCTTTATAAACTTTGGTATCTAGAATTCTTTGGTCCTCCAGTTTGTGGTCGTTCATAGGTTAGTAACTGTCGCTTTTGATCTTAGTGTCTTTCAGGTTTACGCTATGTTTTTCAGTTTTTCATTAAAAGAAAAGAAAAGAAAAGAATGGTAATAAAAAGAAGAGAAAGGAAAGAAAAGATGTTACTTCTTTTAAGTTGTGTTCTCCAGTCTTGAAAGAAAGAAGAAAAATAAATAAATGAAAAAGGAATGGCCCCGCCATAAAAACAAATCAAATGAAGAAACAGACAAAACAAGAAAGGGGATGAGTGGGTATTTCTTTCCAATTCATTCTAGTTTTGGGCAGAAATTTCTCATCCTTTCCTTGTCTGAAATTCCTTATCTCTTCCATCTTCATAACAATCCTTGAAGACGAGCAATATCTCCGAATAAATACTTTCTCCAGAAGATTCCATGTATTGATTGACCCAGCAGGAAGACTGTACATCCATCTTTTGGCTGCACCTATGAGTGTAATTGGAAACAGTCTAAGCATTATTGGATCTTGAGTGACTCATGGAGAGTGGAAAAGATCTGCGATCTCTAATACTCTTCGCACATGCAGGTAGGCATCTTCATCGTCAGTTTCCGCGAAAAGCATATGTCTAAGCTCCTTCAAAAACTGGCTACTGATCTCAAAGCTGATATTATTACCAATTTCGGGACTAACCACGCCCGGCCTTTGGTTACCTTGAGTCAAAGCCATGTTGTGGAAGGATTCTGTTGATTTGTGCAAACACTTGGGATGTTAATCTCAGTAATGTGTTTAGGATATTTATGAATGAATGTGAGTTAGCACGCGGAATTTACTAAAACACACTAAAGGAACAAAGGTGGTGAATAAGTAAATGAGAATGAACACAACATGAATAACACAAAATGATTCAATATTATTGATAAAATAATACGGGTGATCTAAACTATCACCAGGATTACAAGTGTAACCTTGAATCTTTTATACGTGAAAGGGTTTAATGATGGAAGTTATGCATGAAAAACTATGGAAAAGATATGAAAAAGGGATATCTAAGAAGGTGACTTAAGGGTTCCTTTTATAGTATAAGGAGCCCTTATTACAAGTGGTCAAGTTGGTTAATATAATATATTAGAGGTTTATCTTATCATAATATTACACCTTTCAAGGTAAAACACTCCATTATATCTACTGAGACTTCTGTACTACTTCTACTTAACGTATAACTTTGTACAAAGACTAATAATACAACTAAATATCTCTAAATAAAATATAACAACTTGTTGTGAATACTGGCAGGACCTTCTTTAACTAGCAGTACCTTCTTACCCAGAAGGTACTGTTAGTACATCTTCAACATTAGCAAAACTGAAGAGGCAGGCTTAACTATCAACTAGCAGGCTCTTCTGGCAGACTCTTTACTTTGTGCATTTTATTCCCAACAATCCTCCCCTAAACTTGTTATTCCCATTTAAAATAACTAAGTTTCTTTGTGAATAAAATTCATACCTTGTGGATTTGAGGGAACTCTTCCAAAAACCTTATCTTTTTCTCCTTAGGCTTTCATACTGATCAAATATGCTCTCCTTCAATCTTTTGATTGCATCAGTATCTTCTTCACACAAAAGCTTATTGGAGATCAAGACTGATAATACTTCATAGCTTAAAGGATACTCCTTCTCACCTAGCATAAAGAGCTCTATTCCACTCTGAGTGGAAAGATGATGAACATGACTCATGCTGAAGTATTCCCATGTAACAGATAAATCATAGTAAGGAAATTTCCAATGAGTATCAGTAGGATTTGGATCATACAATCTGCTGAACTCAACCCATAGCTCTTGCTCCTTTGCATCTGGCTTATACTTGGTTTTCAGCTTCTCTTGAACTAATACCCATAATTCATCTAAATCCATTCTGCTACATGCTCTAAGTAGATTTTCAAAGTTCTTGAAAATCTCAACCTTATTTCCAACTCTTGTTATCTTCCATGCTTTGCCAAACTTGTCATTGAAGATTTCCCAATCTATGACTGGATGCCTTGCATGTAAAGGCTCAGCAAAAACAACTTGTGGAACATGGACAACCATTTCTCTTGATTGAACAGGAGGCAATTTTGCTGTTTGTTCCTTCTGATCATCTTTTCTTCCTTTGGAAGGTCTTTCTTGTGTATCCATGAGAAAACTGGTTTTGTTTCTTCTGTAAGCCTCTAAGTATAGAAGCTTCAATTCATCAAAAGATTTACCTTTGAGTTGATGATCTTTCATGTTCACTTCTCTTTTCAGATATATCTTGAAGAACTTCTTCTGATCATCTGCTTCAGAATGTGGCATTTTAAATCCTTTCTTCTGATTCTTCTGAATCTGCTGATAGACATCATCCAATGCCTCTTGATTGTATTTCTTGGTGATGAATTCATTGAGTTTGATTGTCATTTCATCTGAGCTAAGAGACTCATCACACACCAGAGTGTAAGCTTCACCTCTTACAATTGGATCAATGGAAATGATGTATTGCAGCTGAGCATCAAACTTTTCTTGCAACATTCTTGATTCTTCTTCAGCCCTCAATACTTCTTCTTCATGAAGTTGTTTGGACAACTTTTCATCTACAGCCAATTGTGCTTGCTCTTTCTGCTTCATCTTTTTAGGCTTTGGTTCATCTTCAACCACAATTTTCTTGCCCTTGTCTTTTGGTGAAGATACTGGACTTGGAGCAGCAGATTGTTCATCAGAAACAAGAAACCTCCCCTGAGGCTGTGATCCCCTCTTTTTTTTGTAAGACACTTGATCAGAACCTTTTAAATTCATAGCTAATAGCCTCTGAATCCCAGCAGGCTCTTGCTTTGCTTTAGCAGTATCTTTCAAGCTAACAGGCTCTTTTTCTTGAGTAGCAGGCTCTGTTTCTTAAATAGCAGGCTCTTCATCAATCACTGGAGTTCCTTCATGAAATGAAATTGAATCTCTTCTTCATTTTTAGAATTACCCATCCTCCCCTTTTTGGAAGAGAGACCCAAACCCTCTGCATCTGAACTTGAGGAACTAGAAACAACCAACTGAGATGTTCCTTTACCCTTCAACAATTTCACCTTCAACTCTAATTTCTCAACCCTCTTAACTAACTTGGTGTTGATCTCTGTAAAATGTTTGTTTTGATTTTCAAGAGTAGTTTGCAAGTGCTGCACTTGCTCCTTTAATTCCCTGATAGTCTGAGCATCTACACTTTGTTATGGAGGAGATTGTGGTGGTGAGTTATGATGTGATAATGATGGTGATGTTGCAGATGGTGTTTGTGTTTGTTGATGAGATGGTAATGGTACTGGTGATGGTGGTGTGACTGATGGTACTGTTGATGGGTGGGATGGTACTGGTGATGGATGATCAGATGATGTGGATGGTTCTTCAGAATGTTGTGGTAACATTTCCTCAAAAAGTGGTACTTCTTCTCCTTGAAAACCAATTTTCATGTTTGAAAACACCTTGTGATGCGTAGGGATTGCACCAGGCTTTACCTCTCGAGGATCTCGAGAAGCTTACAACCCCCACCAGGCAGTGTACCTGATCGTTGTAGTATAGTATAATGACAAGTACCGGGGGATTGATCGTTCAGCTAGGAATAGTGTCGCTAGGATTAGAAAACCTAAATACTAGTTCTAAAGGTGAGGGATAATTATTTTTGTATTTTTATATTTTTTTTAGAAAGAAAGTAAAAATCTCGGGTTTGAATGATTTGGGCGGAATTAGTTGCTAGTCAACTAACCCAATACTAAAGATGCAATCAAAATAAAATACTAGAAATGAAAATAAACTAAATTATACTAAGGTTGTGAGCAATAAGTGGAGAAAATGTGTTTACTTAGATTTCACTACTCCCTAGACATCTTTTACACGTTAATTACTTGTTATAGTTGCATGGATGACGGATCGTATTCCTTAATATCATTCATGGGGTGGCGCACTTAACTCCCCAATTCTATGAGCTCTTATCTCCTCCTATACCATGCCCAGCACAACCATAGGGATTATAAACAGTGGCTCATGCATTAAATACAACCAATAAAGACCTAGTGCACATCGGTTCATGTTTCTTAATACGTTCAAGCATGTTACCAATTGGAGATCTGCCAGTTTTCTTAAGCCTAACATCAAATTCATTCATCCAATACAATTATAAACAAGTAATCAACACATAATTAACATCTAGGTTTCATTAGATCCAAGCAAACACAAGATAGATCTAGCCTAGCATGATGGAATTAAGACAAGAACAAGATATAGACAACCAACACATAGACATATTGATTGAATTAAAAGAACACTTATCTCAATTACACATGAAAGGTATCAAGGGCTTAGAACCCTTGAAAAACCTGTAAAATTCGCACCAAGTTCGTACTTAGGGTTTCTCCAAAACTTCTCTCTTTTAATGTGAAAATTAGAAAACTATATATAGGAAAAGGGGTCTGACGGCGTCAAGACCAAACTTGTGACGCCGTCACCTCGCCGCCAAAACTCTTCTCGGACTGCCTTGATCTACTTTTGACGCCGTCATGTATTATGCATTTCCAGGCCGTCATGAATTTTACTCTTGACGCCCTACTTCTTGACGCCGTCAAATCTGTACTGGATCGTCATGGAAATTTGCTCTTGACGCCGTCAAGGATTAACTCTTGACGCCGTCACCTACTGTTCCCAGCAAGGAAAATTAAGACTTTGGCGTTTTCTTCACTTTTATGCTCCAAAAACGTCCGAATTGCTTCCTTTTCCAGATTTCACTCCCAAAGTACCTAAAATCACAAAAGGAACGATTTAGGGCAATATTTGATCAAATAAATTCGAATTCGGGCTTAAATGACCCCCTAAAAACGGACTATTTTTCGCCTCATCATATACCCTTACACTTGAGATTTGCTTGTCCTCAAGCAAATGCGCTTTTATTCTACTCAAAATACAAGTTAGGGGTCATTTAACACTAATATAAAAGTAATTACAACAAATAATCGTCCCACTAAAGACCAATAGACAAGCACGAAGGTCATATACTAGCACCTCACAAATAGTGTTTAGATACTCACATCTCTCGGGTGTAATAAAGTATAAATTACAATATGGAAACGGAAAATATCTCTCACTACCTGTCATAGCAAAATAGATTACCATAGGCTTGGGAAAGGATCAAACCTCCACCACATGGCGTAAGCACCTAGGATAAACTATCAAAGAGGTCTTTTAAAGGGTTGTAACGTTAGGTGTAGGGATATGAAATATACGGTTTTGTTGGATAAAGGAAGTTTTTACTTGTGGCGAGTTAATAATCTTGGTTAATTACATGTACAATATGGCGTTGCTAAGCCAAGACTAGACTCGACTTAAGCTAATAAATGAAAAATAACAAAAACATAAAATGAACATAGAATGAAAAGGGATGGTAGTCCGTATGTTTTTTTTCTTTTTCTTGATTTTTTCGATTTTTTTTTTTTTTTTTTTTTTTTTTTTTTTTTTTTTTTTTTGCATACACTTTTACCCTACCATCCAAAATAATACATAATAGGGGATGAACATTCCCCTTACACTTGAATTTTTACATACTTTACAATAAACTAATCTAATGACTCGAATCAAGAAAATTAAAACACTTGGAGTACTTTTAAGATTAACGTACATATGGGGGTAATAAATGATGTTCTTCCCCATTACTCCTTAAATAAGTACTTTACCCATGAGTCCCAATCGTCCCAAAACAATATGTACAAGAATATGACTCGACTTAGCAACCATGTAATCAATTAGATAGTTAACTTAAGGTTTAACAAATAACAATAATGCACTAAAGATGAGCGCATACACGGAAGGTTAAGGCGATTTGGGTGTACATTTAAGTGGGGTGTAACAAATTCTTCCTTTAAGTAAAATGCTTAAAGTTAGAAATGAAAAGATAGGCTCGGAGGGGTGTACTAGGGGTTTCGTGTACTAAAAATGAGTACAACGCTAAGGTTGTGGGAAAAATTTGTCGACTTAACTAGCCAAGTAATATGACATAAATGGTCAAGTAATTATAATACGGGTTTAACACAAGGGTGATCCTAATGCCTCTTATCATCTAGTAAATCCTACCACACGAATGTAGTCTCACTAGCGGTCTCGGGATGCATCACTAACGCAAGTTCTAGAATCTAAATGCTATCGGTACACTCATAAGCACTAATAATAAATGCTTTTCCTATCAAATCTAAAGGCAATCCTCACATATTTGGGTGGAAAATTTTTCTGAATATACGGTTATGTGCTAGTCATACAATCTCCTATCCATGAGACGCTTGCTATGGCTAAAGTTTCACTCCTAAATGTTGTAAAAAATTTTAAATTTGGCGCTAAAATTGCACTAACAAGTATTTCTCATAGTTTTATTACACATCTACCATCAAACAAAACAAACTCAAGCGAAAGTGCATATGTAAGGTATCATCTTTTTACCCTCCCCTTACACTTAAGATGAACATTGTCCCCAATGTTCAAGTAAAGAATGTAAAAGTGAAAAAGTAAAAAGAATGAAATCAAATACTCCCCTGATTCGCTCGGTATGGATAATAAGGTGACCAGGTTAAATCTTCCTCCAAGAAAATGAACAATCAAAGCTTTCCTTCCAGAAAAATAAATCATCTTCTTGTCATACATAACCTGTAAAACCTGAGAAAATAGACAAAACAACCTCGCGTAAAATCGGTGGCATCCTATATAAGTTACTAAGTCCTAGAAAACAAGATAAGATATAATGCTTGTGGAATGAAGTTTGCAGATTTCCTGGAGATTATAAAACTTAATAATTCACAAAAACCATAAGACTCCGTTAGAAAAACAAAACTGGTAAAATTTCCAGATTTTTACACTTGACGCCGTCAAGTGTTAACTCTTGACGCCGTCAGAAGTGACCTGCAGAAATTCTTATGTTAAGTTTCCGGAAAATTTCTGGAAAAACTTGGTCCTACTTCCTGGAAAATCCTGCAAAACTTCATTATGACTCAATACAAGCATTTGACTCTAATAAGTACGAATATACATGTTCATTTAATATTGTGGAGAATCATGATCGGTTTGTTTCTTAAAAACATATTTGGGGTTTCCCCTTACACTTATCTTTTGCAAAAATACCTTTTGGTGGAGTTAAGACTAGGCCAAAACAACAAAGTAAAGTATTCCCACTATTTAGTTTAGAAACATGATCTACCAACAATAAAAATTAAGCATGCATACGGAAGCAAATAACAAACAAACAAAAAATAAAATCACACAAAACATGAGTTGCCTCCCAAGAAGCGCTTTTCTTTATTTACGAGTCTTGTAGCTAGACTCAAGGTCATGGGTTACTACGTGACCTCGTCATCAAACGTCACATCCTCCTCACTAATCATTTCATTGTTATTTTCTTGATAATGTTTCACACGTTGTATGTTAACAGTAAATTCCCTGCCTTCATCGTCCAATAACACCATGGCTCCAGTTTTAGAGGAATTCTTCACCGTAAACGGTCCATACCATCTAGACTTAAGTTTTCTCGGAAATAATCTCAACCGAGAATCGTATAATAGGACCTTGTCTCCCTCTGAAAATTCTTTGGGTTTCTTAATTCTCTGGTCATGCTATCTTTTTGCTCTCTCTTTATATGTGATGGAAGATTCGTAGGCTTCTAACCTAAGCTCATCAAGCTCGTGTAATTGCAAGAACCTATTATTCCCAGCAATTGTGTAATCTAAGTTACATGTCTTAAGCTCCCAATAAGCCTTATGTTCTAATTCCACTGGTAAGTGACATGCCTTACCATACACCATGCGGAACGGGGTCTTTCCAATAGGTGTTTTGTAGGCGGTTCGGAATGCCCATAAGGCTTCGTCGAGTTTAAATGACCAGTCCTTTCTATTCTGACTAACCGTCTTTTCAAGTATTCTTTTAATAGCCCTATTGGTGTTTTCGACTTGGCCATTGGTTTATGGATGATAGGCTGTGGAGAACCGATGGGGTACTCCATACCTCTTCATGACCTTTTCCATTTGTGCATTGCAAAAATGGGTTCCCCTATCACTGATGAGAGCTTTAGGAATCCCGAATCTCGCGAAAAGCTTTTTCAGGAAATGAATAACTACTCTGGCGTCATTGGTCCTAAGGGCTTGTGCCTCAACCCATTTTGAAACATAGTCAATGGCGACTAGTATGTATTCGTTCCCCCCTGAAGATGGAAAGGGTCCCATGAAGTCAATCCCCCAAACATCGAAGACCTCACACACTTGTATAAAGTTCTGGGGTGCTTCATCCCTATGTGATATGTTCCCGGCCCGTTGACATGCATCGCATGCCTGCACCATTTCTTTTACATCACGGAAAATTATGGGCCAATAGAATCCCGCATCGAGAATCTTTCGGGCGGTAATGTTTATCCCATGATGCCCTCCAGAGGGACCAGAGTGACATTCCCTCATGATCTTCACTGCCTCACTTTTCGAAACACATCGTCTTATAATTTGGTCAGGATACCTTCGGAATAAAAATGGTTCATCCCAAAAGTAGTATTTTAGCTGAGAAAAGAACCTTTTTCTTTCGTACCTAGTCAGGTGTTCAGGAACAATTCTATTTGCGAGGTAATTAGCAAAATCGGCGTACCACGGCTCCGAATCAATCATCAACATGAGTTGTTCGTCAGGAAATGAATCCCTAATCTCACTTCTATCGGGCATATCCAAGGGGTTTTCGAGACGAGATAGATGATCTGCGGCCAGATTTTCTGCCCCCTCTTATCACGAATCTCAACATCGAATTCTTGTAGCAACAAGATCCACCGAATTAGTCGTGGCTTAGCATCCTGCTTCGCAAAAAGATATCGAAGAGCCGAGTGATCAGTGAAGATAACTGTTTTTGAAAGGACAAGATATTGTCGAAATTTGTCGAACGCAAACACTACGGCTAATAATTCTTTCTCGGTGGTGGAGTAATTCTCTTGAGCGGGATTCATGGTTTTGCTAGCGTAGTAAATGGGTTGGAAAAGCTTGTCACGCCGTTGGCCTAATACAGCCCCGACAGCGAAGTCGCTAGCGTCACACATGATTTCAAATGGTAACTCCCAGTTGGGTGTGATCATGATTGGAGCTTGTGTAAGTTCCTTTTTTAAGAGATCGAATGCATCCTTGCATTCTTGGGAAAAATCGAACGGAGCATCCTTCACAAGTAGTTGAGTCATTGGCCGAGCGATTTTGGAGAAGTCTTTGATGAATCTCCGATAAAACTCGGCATGCTCCAAGAAGCTGCGTATTGCTTTAACAGTTTGAGGCGTGGGAATCGCAACAGGCTTTACCTCTCGAGGGATCTCGAGAAGCTTACAACCCCCACCAGGCAGTGTACCTGATCGTTGTAGTATAGTATAGTGACAAGTACCGGGGGATTGATCGTTCAGCTTAGGAATAGTGTCGCTAGGATTAGAAAGCCTAAATACTAGTTCTAAAGGTGAGGGATGATTATTTTTGTGTTTTTATATTTTTTAGAAAGCAAGTAAAAATCTCGGGTTTTGGAAGAGTGGGCGGAATTAGTTGCTATTCAACTAACCCAATACTAAGATGCAATCAAAATAAAATACTAAAAAGAAAATAAACTAATTTATACTAAGGTTGTGAGCAGTAATTGGAGAAAATGTGTTTACTTAGATTTCACTACTCCCTAGATATCTTTTACACGTTAATTACTTGTTATAATTGCATGGATGACGGATCGTATTCCTTAATACCATTCATGGGGTGGCACACATAACTCCCCAATTCTATGAGCTCTTATCTCCTCCTACACCATGCCCAGCACAACTATAGGGATTGTAAACAGTGGCTCATGCATTAAATACAACCAATAAAGACCTGGTGCGCGTTGGTTCATGTTTCTTAAGACGTTCAAGCATGTTACCAATTGGAGATCTGCCAGTTTTCTTAAGCCTAACATATAAATCATTCATCCAAGACAAGAATAAACAAGTAATCAACACATAATCAACATCTAGGTTTCATTAGATCTAAGCAAACACAAAAGAGATCTAGCCTAGCATGATAAAATTAAGACAAGAACATGATATAGACAACCAACACATAGACATATTGATTGAATTAGAAGAACACTTATCTTGATAAATCATGCAAGGTATCAAGGGGTTGGAACCCTTGAAAAACCTGCAAAGTTACAACAAAATCGTACTTAGGGTTTCTCCCCAAAACTTCTCTCCTTAAATGTGAAAAATTAGAAAACTATATATAGAAAAATAGGTTTGACGGCGTCAAGAATAAACTTGTGACGCCGTCACCTCGCCGCCAAAACAATCCTCGGACTGCCTAGATCTACTTCTGACGCCGTCAAGACTTATACACTTCCAGGCCACCATGACTCTTTTACTCTTGACGCCCTTCCTACGTGACGCCGTCAAATCTATTCTGGGTAGTCATGGAAATTCATGAAATTTGCTCTTGACGCCGTCAAGGTTTTGCTCTTGACGCCGTCACCTACTGTTCCCAGCATGGAAAATTAAGACTTTGGCGTTTTCTTCACTTTTATGCTCCAAAAACGTCCGAATTGCTTCCTTTTCCAGATTTCTCTACCAAAGTACCTAAAATCACAAAAGGAACGATTTAGGGCAATATTTGATCAAATAAATTCGAATTCGGGCTTAAATGACCCCCTAAAAACGGATCATTTTTCGCCTCATCATATACCCTTACACTTGAGATTTGCTTGTCCTCAAGCAAATGCGCTTTTATTCTAATCAAAATACAAGTTAGGGGTCATTTAACAATAATATAAAAGTAATTACAACAAATAATCGTTCCACTAAAGACCAATAGACAAGCACGGAGGTCATACACAAACACCTCACAAATAGTGTTTAGATACTCACATCTCTCGGGTGTAAAAAAGTGTAAATTACAATATGGAAATGGAAGATATCTCTCACTACCTGTCATAGCAAAATAGATTACCATAGGCTTGGGAAAGGATCAAACCTCCACCACATGGCGTAAGCACCTAGGATAAACTATCAAAGAGGTCTTTTAAAGGGTTGTAACGTTAGGTGTAGGGATATGAAATACACGGTTTTGTTGGATAAAGGAAGTTTTACTGGTGGCGAGTTAACAATCTTGGTTAATTACATGTACAAGATGGCGTTGCTAAGCCAAGACTAGACTCGACTTAAGCTAATAAATGAAAAATAACAAAAACATAAAATAAACATAGAATGAAACGGGATGGTAGTCCGTATGTTTTTTTTCTTTTTTTCTCTTTCTATTTTTCTTGATTTTTTTTTTTTTTTTTTTTTTTTTTTCATACACTCTTACCCTACCATCCAAAATAATATATCATAGGGGATGAACGTTCCCCTTACACTTGAATCTTTACATACTTTACATTAAACTAATCTAATGACTAGAATTAAGAAAATCAAAATACTTGGAGCACTTTTATGATTACGTACATATGAGGGTAATAATATTATGTTCTTCCCCATTACTCCATAAAATAAGTACTTACCCATGAGTCCCAATCGTCCCAAAACAATATGTACAAGGATATGACTCGACTTAGCAACCATGTAATCAATTAGAAAGTTAACTTAGGGTTTAACAAATAACAATAATGCACTAAAAATGAGCGCATACACGGAAGGCTAAGGCGATTTGGTTGTACATTTAAGTGGGGTGTAACAAATTCTTCCTTTAAGTAAAATGCTTAAAGTTAGAAACGAAAAGATAGGCTCGGAGGGGTGTACTAGGGGTTTCGTGTACTAAAAATGAGTACAACGCTAAGGGTGTGGGAAAAATTAGTTGACTTAACTAGCCAAGTAATATGACTTAAATGGTCAAGTAATTATGATACGGGTTTAACACAAGGGTAATCCTAATGCCTCTTATCATGTAGTAAATCCTACCACGCGAATGTAGTCTCACTAGCGGTCTCGGGATGCATCACTAACGCAAGTTCTAGAATCTAAATGCTACCGGTACACTCATAAGCACTAATAGTAAATGTTTTTCCTATCAAATCTAAAGGCGAACCTCACATATTTGGGTGAAAATTTTTTCTGAATATACGGTTATGTGCTAGCCATACAATCTCCTATCCATGAGACGCTTGTTATGGCTAAAGTTTCACTCCTAAATGTTGTAAAAAAATTTAAATTTGGCGCTAAAATTGCACTAACAAGTATTTCTCATAGTTTTATTACACGTTTACCATCAAACAAAACAAACTCAAGCAAAAATGCATATGTAAGATATCATCTTTTTACCCCCCCCCCCCTTACACTTAAGAGGAGCATTGTCCCCAATGTTCAAGTAAAGAATGTAAAAGTGAAAAAGTAAAGAGAATGAAATCAAATACTCCCCTGATTCGCTCGGTATGGATAATAGGATGGCCAGGTTAAATCTTCCTCCAAGAAAATGAACAATCAAAGCTTCCCTTCCAGAATATAAATCATCTTCTTGTCACACATAACCTGTAAAACCTGACAAAGTAGACAAGACAACCTCGCGTAAAATCGGCGACATTCTATATAAGTTTCTAAATCCTAGAAAACAAGATAAGATATAATGCTTGTGGAATGAAGTTTGCAGATCTCCTGGAGATTATAAAACTTAATAATTCATAAAAACCATAAGACTCCGTTAGAAAAACAAAACCGGTAAAATTTCCAGATTTTAACTCCTGACGCCGTCAAGAGTAAACCCCTGACGCCGTCAGAATGGACCTGCAGAAATTCTTATGTTAAGTTTCCGGAAAATTTCTGGAAAAACTTGGTCCTACTTCCTGGAAAATCCTGCAAAACTTCATTATGACTCAATACAAGCATTTGACTCTAACAAATACGAATATACATGTTCATTTAATATTGTGGAGAATCATGATCGGTTTGTTTCTTAAAAACATATTTGGGGTTTCCCCTTACACTTATCTTTTGCAAAAATACCTTTAGGTAGAGTTAAGACTAGGCCAAAACAACAAAGTAAAGTATTTCCACTTTTTAGTTTAGAAACATGATCTACCAACAATAAAAATTAAGCATGCATACGGAAGCAAATAACAATCAAACAAATAAAATCACACAAAACATGGGTTGCCTCCCAAGAAGCGCTTTTCTTTATTTACGAGTCTTGTAGCTAGACTCAAGGTCATGGGTTACTACGTGATCTCATCATTGGTTCCATTCTCTAGGTCGTCTTCTAAACCAGTATCGCTTTCGTAGTGTAAGTACTTCGGGTCTTCGAACTCGAAAACATCTTGTCGATATTTGGAACCAAGCTTACTAACATCCTTAAAGAATCCACATGATAAATCAGAAATGTTTTTACACCCTCTCCTAACATCTTCATCACACAAGATAAGTTGGGAGCTCATCATATCAAGCCCGTCACAATCTATCTCCTTAAGGTCTTTTCTCTTGTATGGCGTTTGGTATGAAATCCTCCTAATCCCATCAGTGAAGGTCATAATTCCGTTCAAGTCATCCACTATCAAATTAGTGATTTCACAGAAAGGTGCTCCCAAAACTACTTGTGATAACCTGGGGTCGACATAATCTTCTATGTTATCCACAATCGTGAATTCCATAGTGAATGTCATATTACCTATGAACACCTGGATTTCATGATCCTTACCAACCACTTTCTCTCCCTTGTAAATCATCCCCCATCTGCAGATATTGTTATAATGGAACAATGACATAACATTCTTTGGCAGGAATACATTTATGTAAATGTTATCGAAATACTTATGACCGATCATGCAGGGGATTTTGAGATTATTTGGATCACGCCGTCTTATCTTCCTCAACTCTCCATCCTTTGACCCATATAGATTCCCCTCAAGGGAGGGACGATACTCGTACACCTCCTCACTATCCTTATGAAAAATTACCTTCCTAACACCATTGGTGAGTAATACACTACCATCTTTCTCATCAAGGATTGCTCCCGATTCATTGATAAATGGTATCCCAAGGACAAGGTTGGTTAACGTTTGATTGGTGAGAGGGTCCACGTCGTCAACCACGGTGAGGTCAGTATTGTAAACAAGCTCTCCAATTCTAATTGATAAATTTTTTATTACTCTCTCGCAAGCAATGTGTTCTGGGAAGGTTTTGTGGTATAGGGAAAGGGGGATCATGTTGACTGGGAAGCTATGATCTATATGACTATCAGTTAAGAGCTTTTCCTTAATGGTACAGGGGATCTTGAAAACTTTAGGGTTACTTTCCTTAGTCTTATTGCTACTCCCACTAATAACATCCTCCATTTTTTTCTCGGGTTCTCCCATAATAGATTTACCCAAAATGGTTGGATCTCTCTCATGCTCTTCCGATTTCTCTTTCCCTTCATCCGGTTTGCCGGATTCTTGCACGGTGTATTGCTCGGGTGAGTCGGTAGGTTTCCTTGCCGAAGCATGGTCAACCCTTGAGGTCTCATCTTTAGCTGTCCGACTGAATTTGTTAGTTTGTTGTTGGGTTGGGTTTGATGTTGAAGCAAATATTGTGGTGATGGTGTTTACGAAGTGGATTGGTCCTGTGGGGTTGACAGGTTCTTTTCCGTTAGGAGATAGATGTTTGAATAACTTGCTAGGACTTTTTATTTTTACAGGGGAGGCTGGTGGGCTCATGACGGTAGCAGATTTAACCTCATCAACGTGAATGGGCTTATTATCAATATGCTCTTTGATAGCAGTCAACAGATTACAAATCTTGTTGTTCACATCAGCCTGCTGTTGTTTAAATTTGGCCTCGAGCGTAGCGAGCTGTAGTTCTTGAGATAGAATGAATTTTTTTAAAGTATCTTCACAGCTTTGCCTAGGAATGCCTTGTGATGGAAAATGCTCGGACCAAGTGAGTGGTGAGGAGTCATTGAAGGATACGCTTCGCGTTTGGTACCCTCTGAAATCAGGTTTATCCTTCCATGCCTCATAGGCTTCGACAGAAGTTCGAGGACCCTGACCTACGTGTGACGATGTGAATTCGTTATAAGCACGTTTTGGAAGTTCCATGCAGTTATGAGTCTCATGAGGGCCATTGCATAGTTTGCATGTAGAAGCGATTCTGCTTACTTGGCTTGGAGGTTTTTGAGCTTCGTAAGATTTCATGAGAGACTTGACTCGACCTTCAAGTTCCATGATCCTACGGTCGGGAGTGCTAGAATTGTTCAAAGGCAAAGATATTGCCTTGACCGTTTTGTTCAAATCACGGGGATCATTCCAACTTTCGTTGTCATAGAGAGCAAGATCTTCTATGAGTTCCCATGATTGTTCCGCACTAAGATCACGTAGCTTACCACCGGCCGATTGGTCAATGGCTCGCCTCGTGGAGATGTCGATATGGTCATAAAAAATTTGGACTTGGAGCCAAAGATCTATGCCATGATGAGGGACTTTTTGGAGTAAGTCCTTGAAACGAGTCCATGCTTCATAAAGAGATTCATTTTGACGTTGTTGGAACATCAAGATGTCATTTCTAAGCTTAGTAGTTCTCCCCGGTGGGAAAAATTGAGCAAGGAAACGAGTGGTGAGATCATCCCATGTGGTGATGGATCCCGCGGGTAAACGCTCAAGCCATTGACTAGCTTGATCCTGTAGAGAGAATTGGAATAGGCGTAATCGGGTTGTCTCTCTAGTTTCAACACCTAGGTCTATGGAATCTACGATTTTGAGAAAGTCCTTAAGATGTTGGTTTGGATCTTCGGAACGAAGTCCATGGAATACACATCCGCTTTGCACCAACCGGATGGTGTCGGATCGCAAGGGGGTCACATTGGCTCCAGTGAGCTCAATGGTGTTTCGGTAGCCTTGGTGGCTAGGTTGGGAATACTCTCCTAAGGTTTGGGGCCTAAGGGGTTCTAATGGTGGGTTTTGTTGTGGTGGGATGACGGGTTCAAAGATGTTACCACCTTCCATGATGTCGGATGGTAAAGAGTTACGAACAAAGGCACGAAGAAAGAGATAGACTAAAGAAAACCTAAAAAAAAAAAAAAAAAAAAAAAAAAATCTTACTAGAAAGGAATCTAGCAAGTAGACCTAATAAAAAGAAATTCTAACCTAGACAATAACTATTCCCCGGGCTGCGGCGCCAAAAACTTGATGCGTGGGAATCGCAACAAGCTTTACCTCTCGAGGGATCTCGAGAAGCTTACAACCCCCACCAGGCAGTGTACCTGATCGTTGTAGTATAGTATAGTGACAAGTACCGGGGGATTGATCGTTCAGCTTAGGAATAGTGTCGCTAGGATTAGAAAGCCTAAATACTAGTTCTAAAGGTGAGGGATGATTATTTTTGTGTTTTTATATTTTTTAGAAAGCAAGTAAAAATCTCGGGTTTTGGAAGAGTGGGCGGAATTAGTTGCTATTCAACTAACCCAATACTAAGATGCAATCAAAATAAAATACTAAAAAGAAAATAAACTAATTTATACTAAGGTTGTGAGCAGTAATTGGAGAAAATGTGTTTACTTAGATTTCACTACTCCCTAGATATCTTTTACACGTTAATTACTTGTTATAATTGCATGGATGACGGATCGTATTCCTTAATACCATTCATGGGGTGGCACACATAACTCCCCAATTCTATGAGCTCTTATCTCCTCCTACACCATGCCCAGCACAACTATAGGGATTGTAAACAGTGGCTCATGCATTAAATACAACCAATAAAGACCTAGTGCGCGTTGGTTCATGTTTCTTAAGACGTTCAAGCATGTTACCAATTGGAGATCTGCCAGTTTTCTTAAGCCTAACATATAAATCATTCATCCAAGACAAGAATAAACAAGTAATCAACACATAATCAATATCTAGGTTTCATTAGATCTAAGCAAACACAAAAGAGATCTAGCCTAGCATGATAAAATTAAGACAAGAACATGATATAGACAACCAACACATAGACATATTGATTGAATTAGAAGAACACTTATCTTGATTAATCATGCAAGGTATCAAGGGGTTGGAACCCTTGAAAAACCTGCAAAGTTACACCAAAATCGTACTTAGGGTTTCTCCCCAAAACTTCTCTCCTTAAATGTGAAAAATTAGAAAACTATATATAGAAAAATAGGTTTGACGGCGTCAAGAATAAACTTGTGACGCCGTCACCTCGCCGCCAAAACAATCCTCGGACTGCCTAGATCTACTTCTGACGCCGTCAAGACTTATACACTTCCAGGCCGTCATGACTCTTTTACTCTTGACGCCCTTCCTACGTGACGCCGTCAAATCTATTCTGGGTAGTCATGGAAATTCATGAAATTTGCTCTTGACGCCGTCAAGGTTTTGCTCTTGACGCCGTCACCTACTGTTCCCAGCATGGAAAATTAAGACTTTGGCGTTTTCTTCACTTTTATGCTCCAAAAACGTCCGAATTGCTTCCTTTTCCAGATTTCTCTCCCAAAGTACCTAAAATCACAAAAGGAACGATTTAGGGCAATATTTGATCAAATAAATTCGAATTCGGGCTTAAATGACCCCCTAAAAACGGATCATTTTTCGCCTCATCATATACCCTTACACTTGAGATTTGCTTGTCCTCAAGCAAATGCGCTTTTATTCTAATCAAAATACAAGTTAGGGGTCATTTAACACTAATATAAAAGTAATTACAACAAATAATCGTTCCACTAAAGACCAATAGACAAGCACGGAGGTCATACACAAACACCTCACAAATAGTGTTTAGATACTCACATCTCTCGGGTGTAAAAAAGTGTAAATTACAATATGGAAATGGAAGATATCTCTCACTACCTGTCATAGCAAAATAGATTACCATAGGCTTGGGAAAGGATCAAACCTCCACCACATGGCGTAAGCACCTAGGATAAACTATCAAAGAGGTCTTTTAAAGGGTTGTAACGTTAGGTGTAGGGATATAAAATACACGGTTTTGTTGGATAAAGGAAGTTTTACTGGTGGCGAGTTAACAATCTTGGTTAATTACATGTACAAGATGGCGTTGCTAAGCCAAGACTAGACTCGACTTAAGCTAATAAATGAAAAATAACAAAAACATAAAATAAACATAGAATGAAACGGGATGGTAGTCCGTATGTTTTTTTCTTTTTTTCTTTTTCTATTTTTTTTCCTTTTTTTTTTTTTTTTTTTTTTTTTTTTTTTTTCATACACTCTTACCCTACCATCCAAAATAATATATATCATAGGGGATGAACGTTCCCCTTACACTTGAATCTTTACATACTTTACATTAAACTAATCTAATGACTAGAATTAAGAAAATCAAAACACTTGGAGCACTTTTATGATTACGTACATATGAGGGTAATAATATTATGTTCTTCCCCATTACTCCATAAAATAAGTACTTACCCATGAGTCCCAATCGTCCCAAAACAATATGTACAAGGATATGACTCGACTTAGCAACCATGTAATCAATTAGAAAGTTAACTTAGGGTTTAACAAATAACAATAATGCACTAAAAATGAGCGTATACACGGAAGGCTAAGGCGATTTGGTTGTACATTTAAGTGGGGTGTAACAAATTCTTCCTTTAAGTAAAATGCTTAAAGTTAGAAACGAAAAGATAGGCTCGGAGGGGTGTACTAGGGGTTTCGTGTACTAAAAATGAGTACAACGCTAAGGGTGTGGGAAAAATTAGTTGACTTAACTAGCCAAGTAATATGACTTAAATGGTCAAGTAATTATGATACGGGTTTAACACAAGGGTAATCCTAATGCCTCTTATCATGTAGTAAATCCTACCACACGAATGTAGTCTCACTAGCGGTCTCGGGATGCATCACTAACGCAAGTTCTAGAATCTAAATGCTACCGGTACACTCATAAGCACTAATAGTAAATGCTTTTCCTATCAAATCTAAAGGCGAACCTCACATATTTGGGTGAAAATTTTTTCTGAATATACGGTTATGTGCTAGCCATACAATCTCCTATCCATGAGACGCTTGTTATGGCTAAAGTTTCACTCCTAAATGTTGTAAAAAAATTTAAATTTGGCGCTAAAATTGCACTAACAAGTATTTCTCATAGTTTTATTACACGTTTACCATCAAACAAAACAAACTCAAGCAAAAGTGCATATGTAAGATATCATCTTTTTACCCTCCCCTTACACTTAAGATGAGCATTGTCCCCAATGTTCAAGTAAAGAATGTAAAAGTGAAAAAGTAAAGAGAATGAAATCAAATACTCTCCTGATTCGCTCGGTATGGATAATAGGATGGCCAGGTTAAATCTTCCTCCAAGAAAATGAACAATCAAAGCTTCCCTTCCAGAATATAAATCATCTTCTTGTCACACATAACCTGTAAAACCTGACAAAGTAGACAAGACAACCTCGCGTAAAATCGGTGGCATTCTATATAAGTTTCTAAATCCTAGAAAACAAGATAAGATATAATGCTTGTGGAATGAAGTTTGCAGATCTCCTGGAGATTATAAAACTTAATAATTCATAAAAACCATAAGACTCCGTTAGAAAAACAAAACCGGTAAAATTTCCAGATTTTAACTCCTGACGCCGTCAAGAGTAAACCCCTGACGCCGTCAGAATGGACCTGCAGAAATTCTTATGTTAAGTTTCCGGAAAATTTCTGGAAAAACTTGGTCCTACTTCCTGGAAAATCCTGCAAAACTTCATTATGACTCAATACAAGCATTTGACTCTAACAAATACGAATATACATGTTCATTTAATATTGTGGAGAATCATGATCGGTTTGTTTCTTAAAAACATATTTGGGGTTCCCCTTACACTTATCTTTTGCAAAAATACCTTTAGGTAGAGTTAAGACTAGGCCAAAACAACAAAGTAAAGTATTTCCACTTTTTAGTTTAGAAACATGATCTACCAACAATAAAAATTAAGCATGCATACGGAAGCAAATAACAATCAAACAAATAAAATCACACAAAACATGGGTTGCCTCCCAAGAAGCGCTTTTCTTTATTTACGAGTCTTGTAGCTAGACTCAAGGTCATGGGTTACTACGTGATCTCATCATTGGTTCCATTCTCTAGGTCGTCTTCTAAACCAGTATCGCTTTCGTAGTGTAAGTACTTCGGGTCTTCGAACTCGAAAACATCTTGTCGATATTTGGAACCAAGCTTACTAACATCCTTAAAGAATCCACATGATAAATCAGAAATGTTTTTACACCCTCTCCTAACATCTTCATCACACAAGATAAGTTGGGAGCTCATCATATCAAGCCCGTCACAATCTATCTCCTTAAGGTCTTTTCTCTTGTATGGCGTTTGGTATGAAATCCTCCTAATCCTATCAGTGAAGGTCATAATTCCGTTCAAGTCATCCACTATCAAATTAGTGATTTCACAGAAAGGTGCTCCCAAAACTACTTGTGATAACCTGGGGTCGACATAATCTTCTATGTTATCCACAATCGTGAATTCCATAGTGAATGTCATATTACCTATGAACACCTGGATTTCATGATCCTTACCAACCACTTTCTCTCCCTTGTAAATCATCCCCCATCTGCAGATATTGTTATAATGGAACAATGACATAACATTCTTTGGCAGGAATACATTTATGTAAATGTTATCGAAATACTTATGACCGATCATGCAGGGGATTTTGAGATTATTTGGATCACGCCGTCTTATCTTCCTCAACTCTCCATCCTTTGACCCATATAGATTCCCCTCAAGGGAGGGACGATACTCGTACACCTCCTCACTATCCTTATGAAAAATTACCTTCCTAACACCATTGGTGAGTAATACACTACCATCTTTCTCATCAAGGATTGCTCCCGATTCATTGATAAATGGTATCCCAAGGACAAGGTTGGTTAACGTTTGATTGGTGAGAGGGTCCACGTCGTCAACCACGGTGAGGTCAGTATTGTAAACAAGCTCTCCAATTCTAATTGATAAATTTTTTATTACTCTCTCGCAAGCAATGTGTTCTGGGAAGGTTTTGTGGTATAGGGAAAGGGGGATCATGTTGACTGGGAAGCTATGATCTATATGACTATCAGTTAAGAGCTTTTCCTTAATGGTACAGGGGATCTTGAAAACTTTAGGGTTACTTTCCTTAGTCTTATTGCTACTCCCACTAATAACATCCTCCATTTTTTTCTCGGGTTCTCCCATAATAGATTTACCCAAAATGGTTGGATCTCTCTCATGCTCTTCCGATTTCTCTTTCCCTTCATCCGGTTTGCCGGATTCTTGCGCGGTGTATTGCTCGGGTGAGTCGGTAGGTTTCCTTGCCGAAGCATGGTCAACCCTTGAGGTCTCATCTTTAGCTGTCCGACTGAATTTGTTAGTTTGTTGTTGGGTTGGGTTTGATGTTGAAGCAGATATTGTGGTGATGGTGTTTACGAAGTGGATTGGTCCTGGGGGGTTGACAGGTTCTTTTCCGTTAGGAGATAGATGTTTGAATAACTTGCTAGGACTTTTTATTTTTACAGGGGAGGCTGGTGGGCTCATGACGGTAGCAGATTTAACCTCATCAACGTGAATGGGCTTATTATCAATATGCTCTTTGATAGCAGTCAACAGATTACAAATCTTGTTGTTTACATCAGCCTGCTGTTGTTTAAATTTGGCCTCGAGCGTAGCGAGCTGTAGTTCTTGAGATAGAATGAATTTTTTTAAAGTATCTTCACAGCTTTGCCTAGGAATGCCTTGTGATGGAAAATGCTCGGACCAAGTGAGTGGTGAGGAGTCATTGAAGGATACGCTTCGCGTTTGGTACCCTCTGAAATCAGGTTTATCCTTCCATGCCTCATAGGCTTCGGCAGAAGTTCGAGGACCCTGACCTACGTGTGACGATGTGAATTCGTTATAAGCACGTTTTGGAAGTTCCATGCAGTTATGAGTCTCATGAGGGCCATTGCATAGTTTGCATGTAGAAGCGATTCTGCTTACTTGGCTTGGAGGTTTTTGAGCTTCGTAAGATTTCATGAGAGACTTGACTCGACCTTCAAGTTCCATGATCCTACGGTCGGGAGTGCTAGAATTGTTCAAAGGCAAAGATATTGCCTTGACCGTTTTGTTCAAATCACGGGGATCATTCCAACTTTCGTTGTCATAGAGAGCAAGATCTTCTATGAGTTCCCATGATTGTTCCGCACTAAGATCACGTAGCTTACCACCGGCCGATTGGTCAATGGCTCACCTCGTGGAGATGTCGATATGGTCATAAAAAATTTGGACTTGGAGCCAAAGATCTATGCCATGATGAGGGACTTTTTGGAGTAAGTCCTTGAAACGAGTCCATGCTTCATAAAGAGATTCATTTTGACGTTGTTGGAACATCAAGATGTCATTTCTAAGCTTAGTAGTTCTCCCCGGTGGGAAAAATTGAGCAAGGAAACGAGTGGTGAGATCATCCCATGTGGTGATGGATCCCGCGGGTAAACGCTCAAGCCATTGACTAGCTTGATCCCGTAGAGAGAATTGGAATAGGCGTAATCGGGTTGTCTCTCTAGTTTCAACACCTAGGTCTATGGAATCTACGATTTTGAGAAAGTCCTTAAGATGTTGGTTTGGATCTTCGGAACGAAGTCCATGGAATACACATCCGCTTTGCACCAACCGGATGGTGTCGGATCGCAAGGGGGTCACATTGGCTCCAGTGAGCTCAATGGTGTTTCGGTAGCCTTGGTGTCTAGGTTGGGAATACTCTCCTAAGGTTTGGGGCCTAAGGGGTTCTAATGGTGGGTTTTGTTGTGGTGGGATGACGGGTTCAAAGATGTTACCACCTTCCATGATGTCGGATGGTAAAGAGTTACGAACAAAGGCACGAAGAAAGAGATAGACTAAAGAAAACCTAAAAATAAAAAAAAAATAAAAAAAAAAATCTTACTAGAAAGGAATCTAGCAAGTAGACCTAATAAAAAGAAATTCTAACCTAGACAATAACTATTCCCCGGGCTGCGGCGCCAAAAACTTGATGCGTGGGAATCGCAACAAGCTTTACCTCTCGAGGGATCTCGAGATGCTTACAACCCCCACCAGGCAGTGTACCTGATCGTTGTAGTATAGTATAGTGACAAGTACCGGGGGATTGATCGTTCAGCTTAGGAATAGTGTCGCTAGGATTAGAAAGCCTAAATACTAGTTCTAAAGGTGAGGGATGATTATTTTTGTGTTTTTATATTTTTTAGAAAGCAAGTAAAAATCTCGGGTTTTGGAAGAGTGGGCGGAATTAGTTGCTATTCAACTAACCCAATACTAAGATGCAATCAAAATAAAATACTAAAAAGAAAATAAACTAATTTATACTAAGGTTGTGAGCAGTAATTGGAGAAAATGTGTTTACTTAGATTTCACTACTCCCTAGATATCTTTTACACGTTAATTACTTGTTATAATTGCATGGATGACGGATCGTATTCCTTAATACCATTCATGGGGTGGCACACATAACTCCCCAATTCTATGAGCTCTTATCTCCTCCTACACCATGCCCAGCACAACTATAGGGATTGTAAACAGTGGCTCATGCATTAAATACAACCAATAAAGACCTAGTGCGCGTTGGTTCATGTTTCTTAAGACGTTCAAGCATGTTACCAATTGGAGATCTGCCAGTTTTCTTAAGCCTAACATATAAATCATTCA